>CM066741.1:4675714-5954464 GCA_033961575.1 Aselliscus stoliczkanus | reverse complement strand
GTGGGACCTGAACCAGGGCCGCTGGCTTCCCAAGCCAGCACTTAACCCCCATGCCACTCGGTCGGTCCTGCCATTGTTTTTAACAATACACACTACTGGTTGTGTTGTTTGATTTAAAAGGTTTTGTTCTGTGTTCTTATAAAAACTACTTTTTACTATCAGATAAGTAAAGCAAGCATTTCTATTTTTTTTTTCTTTTTTTAGCTGAGCCATCCTGCCACCTGTTGGCAGCTTAGCAGCAGCTCAGCTCGGGCTGGGCATTGAACGCTGATGCTCAGAGCTCAGCTCGCACTCTTGAGCGAGCTCTTAACCAACTGAGCCACTCGGCCGGCCCTAAAGCAAGCATTTCTTTCATAAAAATAACTTACTCAAAAACATAATGTGAGGGCCGGCCGAGTGGCTTAGAGTGCCAGCTCTGACAAACGGGGTTGCCAGTTCGATTCCCACATGGGCCAGTGAGCTGTGCCCAGCTGAGGTGCTGCTGGGCTGCCAACAGGCAGGATGGCTAAGCTTGTGTGAGCACATGCGCCTAACAATAATGTTGCCAGTTCAACTCCTATGGTGGGCTATGCCTGCCCTCAACTAAGATTGAACACTGTACCTTGAGCTGAGTGGCTGCGAGCCACCGATGGGTGGTGGGATGGCGACTGGACTTGCAGCTGAGCTAGCTGCGCCCTCCACAACTAAGATTGAAGGACAACAACTTGGCTGTTCCCCTTCCCCAATTCCCCAACACTGTTCCCTTCCCCAATTCCCCAATAAAATCTTTAAAAAAAAAATCATGTGGCTAAAAAACATTGTAAAACACAGGTATAATTTCTTTTAAGCTTTGTCCAACTTGAAGAATTTGAAAATCATTTCACATAGTGTGAAACCTTTAGCAGCTCTTCGTAAAACTTTTGATATGGTATTCTTTTAACCTTTCAAACCTTAAAAAGCTTTGTATCAGGCAAGGTAACTTGAATTTTCTTCTGCCACCTGATGACAGAATTTAACTACAAGTCAAAGGACATACTGTTTAATTTTGGGTCTGTAATAGCTATTTTAACATCTGTTTCAGGATCCTTCAGTATGAATACAATGATTAACAAGATAGATGCTGGTCCCCAACTTCACAGAGGTTTCAAGCCTGTGATTTAAAGAGCCCACTGTAAAACCTCAGACTATAAAAGCCACTGGGCTAGAGAGGATCAGTGTTGTCAACCTGCAGGCTGTGCCCGTTAATAGAAGCTCCCTCAGACGTCCCTTGTCAATTCTACTTTCTTAACACTTTTTTTTTTTTTTTTTTTTTTGGTCAGGAACTAATTCTGCATCCTACTACTTGCTGCCTCAGCTGTGGTCTTAACACCTGTCTCCTGAAATACTGCACGAATTTTAATTACCTGGTATCCCTGGTGACAGGCTTGCTGTCTTCAATCTCCCTTTTACACTACCTAACAGGGAAAGCCCCCAAACTGTAAATATGATCATCTCATTCGCTGGCTCAGGGCCTTTCTGTGGTTTTCCCCTACTCACAAAAGTCTAACCTCTAGGGGCAGGCCGAGTGGCGCATTGGTTAAGAGCTGGTTTGGGATGCCAGCAGCCCCAGTTCGGATCCCACATAT
The DNA here is from genome assembly GCA_033961575.1 of Aselliscus stoliczkanus. Classification (NCBI taxonomy): domain Eukaryota; kingdom Metazoa; phylum Chordata; class Mammalia; order Chiroptera; family Hipposideridae; genus Aselliscus; species Aselliscus stoliczkanus. The sequence continues at coordinate 5,952,860 of CM066741.1, read as the reverse complement.
GAGAGCCAGTGACACTGCCCTCTACAGCTAATAACAGCTCCGCCTGGAGCTGGGCTGCTGTGAGTCGCAGGGACGGACAGCATAGCTGCAGCCCCTGCTGCAGTGGGCTGCCATAGGCTACAGTGAGCGGCCAGCAGCCAGCGTGAGCTGCCAATAGCCGTGGTGAGCGACCATCCAGAGGCCGGTGATCGATCTCACCTGGGAAGAGCACAATGACGACACCAACATGGGCCAGTGAAACAACGTCCTCCAGAACTAGACTGAAGAACAAAAAGACAGCAATTTGTCTGTTCCCCTTCCCCAGTTCTTCAATGCTGTTCCCCTCCCCCAATTCCCCAATAAAATCTTTAAAAAAAAAAAAAAAGAAAAAAAGTCTAACCTCTGTAGCATGGAATAAACCCCTTGACAATTAAAACCCTTCTGGCCTCATCTCCCACTTGTGTCTCCACTCCTCTTCTCCAGGACTCTCCCCAAATTCGCGGACCCCACATCAACCAAACTGACTGGCAGTTTCCTTAACATACCAGTGTTTTCATTCTCCCTTGCTCACACAACTGCCCTCCCTTGCCGAAAGACCCATTCCCCATGGAGGCTTTCCTTTCCCTCAGTATTTATGCTTAGAACTTCAGAGTTCCACTTCTCTACATTCTGTTTACCACTGACTTGCTCCACTGTGCCTTGCATATACATGTACCTTTATTCCAGCACCTGTAACACAAATTTGGCACCTTGTGTCTCTTCCCATCTTAGGCTATTTCTAAACACTCTGCTCCAATGCATTTGGAGTCACAGCACTCTGCACATAGGAAGTCTAGACACGGTATCTCCTGAACTTCCAGTCCACTACACTATTCTGTATTGCATACTGATTGGCAACCTAGTGGCTGTATGACCTTGAACAAACTGGCCCCCGTTTCTCAATTTCTTCAACCATGAAACACAGATAACAGAACCGATTTCATAGGACTGTTGAGAGAATTAAACGACATTGCAAATAAAAAGGCTAGTGAGTATAGTACCTGACACACAGAAAGCACTCAAGTGAAACTGTTACTATCATCATAAACTTTTTAGTGATGTAAGAAAATTTATCTTAATTTGTAAAGAGCTTATGGAAACGTCTAAGAACTATACAATGTTTCATGAAGAATCGGACTGACAAATTTAGTTTAAAAAGGGGGTATAATCTTGGAATAGAGCCTTGTATTGGCAACACCTCTCACTACTGAGAACATTATTGTAATACAATTTAAAAACATGACTGTATCACACCTAAACTAAAAATGGACAAACTGAAAACACTCCAGAGATTAGAATACAATGTTTTTCTTTTGGACAATTAACTCTTTTCTTTAAAAAGCTGGAATAAGTAAAAGAGAATGTGGTTGTTCCAGTCCATAAAAGATGGCCATTTACAGAGTTCTTCCACTGAACCCCAAAAGCTGAAGAATTATAATTTTCTGGGCCTATACCAGACCCCCCCTAATTTTTAGACTCGAAAGTTACAAAAGTTTCTTACCACTGTTAACTAGTTCTACTGTTGTTCTGTTTAAGTAATAGCATATTTGTTCAAAAAAGTAAATAATACAAACTAATATGTACTTACTTTAAAACGCCTACATTATACATTCTGGTGTTAGAAATAAAACACGAAAGTGTATAATTATCTAATGTATATTATAAAAATGGTTTTTTGGTCTGTGTCTTGCAATGGTTCTCTAAAAAGCTGGTCACCCCAGAACAGGGATAGGTTCAGATTTTACAGAAACCATTTCACTTGATGGCTGAACATTTCAAAAGACTAGTTTAAAAAACATTTTAGGGCTGGCCGAGTGGCGCGGTGGTGAAAAGCTGGCTTGGGATGCAAGTGGCCCCGGTTCAGATACCACATTGAGGGCCAGTGATACTGCCCTCAAAAAAAAATATTTTAGTGGCAAGTTGATGCATTTTTACTAACTCCCCTTTTCCAAAGAATCTTTGTGTTTTTTTGTTTCAATGTGTATTTTTGGGGCAGTAATTCAACAGAATCAAATATTAGCAAGTAAAAAAAATATTCAAAGATTGGAAGAATGTAAACAGAACTGTGGCCACAAAGATTCAATACTTCATCATGCTTAGTGTAATCTTATCTAAATTTGGAAACGGATTTCATGTATTGTTTTTTTTTTTTCACAATAACAGTCACAATGTTGGGATCTTGTGAAGGATGCTTCATGGAGGTTAAAGTAATTAAAAATTAAAATAGTAAAACATGGCAATTCTGTCTACTGAAAACAAGATTCAAAAAGAAGTATATTGGGGGCCGGCCGAGTGGCGCATTGGTTAAGCGCTGGTTTTGGGATGCCAGCGGCCCTGGTTCGGATCCCACATGAGGGCCAGTGACACTGCCCTCTACAGCTACCAACAGCTCCACCTGGAGCTTGGCTGTGCGAGTCCCGGTGATGGTGTGGGCTGCAGCCCCTGCTGCAGTGGGCTGCCATAGGCTGCAGTGAGTGGCCCGCAGCCAGCGTGAGCGGCTGGCAGCCAAGCGTGAGCTGCCAATAGCCACGATGAGCGACATCCAGAGGCCAGCGACCGATCTGCCTCATCCGGGAAGAGCGCAATGACGATACCAACAGTGAAGCAACATCCTCCGCAACTAAACTGAAGAACAAGAAGACGGCAACTTGTCTGTTCCCCTTCCCCGATTCCCCAATGCTGTTCCCCTCCACCAATTCCCCAATAAAATCTTTAAAAAAAAAAAGAAGTATATTGGGCTGGCCGAGTGGCGCGGTGATTAAGCGCTGGCTTGGGAAGCCAAGATGGTCCCAAAATCAAGGGGCACCTCCGGGAGGCATATCCTGATACCACAGAGGTAACACAAAGATTTCATGCTATCTTACATGCATATAGACCGATTAATGCTGACTCATGTTCTTTCCCTCTCTTTTTTTTTTTTAGTGTCACTGGCCCTCATATGTGGGATCTGAATAGGGGCCGCTGGCATCCCAAGCCAGCACTTAACTACAGCGCCACTCGGCCGGCCTGCCCTCTCTTTTATATTGGCATAAAGAGGTCTTTTATTGGCAGGAGTGTTTCATTTCCCCCAACAAAATAAAGGAGTTTATCAGTACTTCTCAAAATAAATTTTCTAATAAAGTATCCCTGATGTCAAAAGCAAGCAAGCCCCTATCATGGAGATACAGCTCAAAGCTGTGTCTTCTATTATATTAAATGCATATGGATTTTCTATTCTACTCTGTAATATTGCCATGCTTACTGTAATATATGAAACCATAGTAAAAGTATAAATATATAATAAAAATACATATTTCACATGACAATTTCTCAAGCTTCTTACCACTAGCAGCTGAGGTTCCTGTAAGATGTTATCATGTTTATACACATACACTGAAGCTTTTTGTAGACCATGGCACATTAATATTCCTGAATAACCCACAGGAAATAAACTTGTATCTTGAGTATTTGGCTCAAACCTTCTGCTTTTTCATTTTAGATTCTATCCCTTAATCTATGTTTGTCTTTGTATTATTAATCTTTTAAAATACTTACTATCAACGGATTACACAGCAAAAATAGGAAACTACAATATTGTCACAGGGATATGAAAGACAGTTCGGGGAATATAGTTAATAATGGTGTAAATATTTTGTGGGGCATCAGATGGTCATATGTCTTGTTAGGGAGGTCATTTCATGCATGGAGTGGAGGTTTGATCACTGCACTGTACGCCTGAAGCGGAGGTTGTATACCAACTGTAATTGAATATATATAGATAGAGGGCCGGCCGAGTGGTGCAGTGGTTAAGCGCTGGCTTGGGAAGCCAGCGGCCCCGGTTCGGTCCCACATATGAGGGCCAGTAACACTGCCCTCAAAAAAAAAAAAAAGAATATATATAGATAGTCACGGGATGTGGATTATACGGTGGAAGGGAGTCAGAGGAAGAGTAATAGATATATATGATATGGGGGGGAGGAGTGGGGTGGCGAATTGGGGGAGGGGGGTTGTCACTTTGAGGGGTAAAAAGTATAACTATTGAACTGTGTTGTACACCTGAAACTAATTTAAAAAATAAATAAATAATAAAAATAAAAAAATAAAATACTTACTCTCTAGGCCAATTGACATTGTAGGACGATGGACCATGTTGTATCTTGTGGCGTCAGGTACCCCTGAGCATGCTTCTCACTGATTGGTTCAAGTTCATGAACCATTGCTTCCCTAAGCTTGGAGAAACACCTATGAAAAGAAGTAAGGAGCTTTGTAGCAAATTTTAAAAAAAACAAAGGAAGATACTGGGTGTTTGGGGATAGAGAGGAACTCTCTATACTATCTTTACAACTTTCCTGTAAGTTTGTCTATGCTAAACTTTTAAGACTATTTAAAAAGAATTCCGGGCCGGCTGAGTGGCGCATTGGTTAAGCGCTCGTTTTGGGATGCCAGCGGCCCCGGTTCGGATCCCACATGAGGGCCAGTGCCACTGCCCTCTACAGCTAACAACAGCTCCACCTAGAGCTGGGCTGTGCGAGCCCCGGTGATGGTGTGGGCTGCAGCCCCTGCTGCAGTGGGCTGCCATAGGCTACAGTGAGTGGCCCGCAGCCAAGCGTGAGCTGCCAATAGCCGCAGTGAGCGACATCCAGAGGCCAGCGACCGATCTGCCTCATCCGGGAAGAGCGCAATGACGATACCAACAGTGAAGCAACATCCTCCGCAACTAGACTGAAGAACAAAAAGACAGCAACTTGTCTGTTCCCCTTCCCCGATTCCCCAATGCTGTTCCCCTCTGCCAATTCCCCAATAAAATCTTAAAAAAAAAAAAAAAAAAAAAAAAAAAAAAAAAAATTCCACCAGTAGCAATTGAGGAACCATGGGCCAATACTTGTGACTTTTCATTAACACTGTAACCTGAATAACTGGTCTTCATTCTCCCCGCGCCCTAGCCCTATTCTCAAGTGTAAAAATTAGCTCCTAGCGAAACTATTGTCGTTTTTTTTGTGTTGTTTTTTGAGGACCGTGTCCCCGGCCCTCCTCTGCGGGACGCGAACCGGTGCCGCAGGCGTCCCAAGCCGGCGCTTCACCACCCCGCCCTCGGCCCGCCCGCACTGTCGTTTCGTCTGGCCACTTTTTCAGCACGTGGCAGCGCCTTCCGAGGCCGAGCTGCACTTCCGGTCCCGAGAGGCCCCCTTCCCCACGTGCCAAGCGGCGTGCACGCAGCGCGCACGCGAAAGACGCACGGCGTCGGCACACCGCGCGTGCGGAGCAGAGGGCCGCGCGGGGGCGCGGACGTGCCGCGCATGCGCTTTTCCTGGGGGGGGCGGTGCCCTTTTTTCCTTAGGGGCACGTGAGTGGCCGCCGGGCGGTCTCGCCCTTTGGCCCCGCCCCCTACGCGGCCCCACCCGCCAGACGCGTTGCCATGGGGACCCAGCCCCCCCCACCCCAGCCGGCCCTTGGGCGGGTCGCCTCGGCGCACCTGGGGCCGGGCGACCGTGCGAGGTCATGGAGCTTTCCAGCAACTCCGCCGACAAGACCCGACCGCGGACGGGCCTGGCCCGCTGCCGGCACTTCTTTTGGCTGGGCGTCGTCTTCGACGCGGTGGGCGCCACGGTGCTGCTCGCGGGGGTCTTAGCCGACCTGCGCGCCGGCGACCTGCTGCTGTCCCTGGGCTCCATCACCGCCCTCCTCGGCCTCCTCGGGTGGGTCCTGGGGGACGCGGGCAGCCTCGCGCTGGCCCCCGACGAGGCCTGCGCGCCGCCCTTCCACCTGCCCCCCGCCGCCGCGCCCCCAGCCCCGGTAGGCGCCGCTGCAGAAGGCCCCCCCAAACGCATGCCGCCGCCCTGGGGGCGCCCGTTGGGAGCCAGGTGGAAAAGCAGCGCTCCGGGGAGCAGCAGGACGAAGACGTGATGAAAGTCGTCAACAGGAGCAGCGATGCTGAAGACGTGAGCAGAGAGCACCTGGACCTGCAACCAGAAGCCGTCCAAAGTGCAGGCGGCGTTGGTGCCCCAGCCCCTGAAGCGGAGCCGCAGGGCGTCGCCTGAGGTCACGTCATCATCTCCCCTCGACTGGCGTCTGCCTCCAGCCATCCTCACCTCTGGGGTCCCCTCGGCCCCTACCGGTCAGCCTCCGACTCGCCTTACTTCCAGGAGCCTGCCTGCAGTTTCCTTGGCCTCTACCAGCCGACCTCCAGCCACTGCTGCCACTACAAACCTGCCGGCTGTGCCTTTGTCCTCTGCAGGTCAGCCTCTGGGCACGCTGGCCCCTGAGAGCCAGACTGCAGCAGTGGTGGTCGCACAGAGCCACCTCCTGGTGCTGGTGGCCTCTCAAAGCCAGCCCCTGAGATCTGTGGCTGCACAGAGCCACCCCCTGGTGCCGGTGGCCTCTCAAAGCCAGCTCCTGGTATCTATGGCCTCACAGAGCCAGCCCCTGGCGCCGGTGGCCTCTCAAAGCCAGCCCCTGGTACCTGTGGCCACACAGAGCCAGGTCCCGGTAGCCTCAGAAAGGAATTTCCAGCATCTTTCTCTAGCCTCTCAGACTCAGCCTCCACCTGTTCAGGCTTCCCAAGCCCAGATTCTCGAAACCCCGGTCACTCTGATCCAGCCTTTGCTGGCCCCATCTTTTCAGACCCAACCTGTGGACCTGAGGGACACCTAAGCTGTCCAGGACCTTCAGGCCCTGTATGACACTCAACAAGCCCCGCCCCCCCCCAGCAGTGCTTCAGTCCAAGAGATGGCTCTCAGCCAGTTGTCACCTGCCCAAGAGATGCTTAAAAAGCCAGTTGCTCAGGCTTCCAAGACTGTGTCACCAACAGGCGAGGAGCTAAGTCAGGACGTTCCTGACACCAGGTCCCCACTGCCGGAGTCCCCACGTCCAGCTGTTGGGGTCCAGCAGTCAGTGTCCCCTGAGAGTGCATCCACCCCCACGTCAGAGAAGCACAGTTGCCCTCTCTAGTACAGAACCAGGCACCAGTAATCCAAGTGGTCGCGCAGACCCCTGCCACAAGTAAGTGCCTTGGGAGGAATCTTTACCGACAGCATTCCTAGATGGTTTCCAGGTCTGCTTTCGGGTTCTTTCCTCAATCCCTCCTGTTCAAAAAAATTAAGTTAATGGAGGTAGGATGACCTTTTCCTTCAGTGATTAGATCTTTGGAAACTTTGGTAGGTTTTTGAAACCTCCTGCCTGAGTTGTCAGGTTTTACCCACTCTTCCAGATCTACTAGTGGGATTAGTTTTTTTTATTTAGATCTAGTTTGCAGAGGGTGGTACTTACTTCTCTTGTGGGAGCTCTAAGGTGTGGATGTGAGGTGTTTTTGAAATAAAAATGTTTAGATGGTACACATAGGATTAAATAGCAATGGACCCTTCGGTGGGAAAGTTATTCCCTTTTCAATTCTTTTAAAATCATTGTTATTATATCAAGAAGAATGTCCTCATTTTTGGGGATTAGTGATCCCTAACATGTCTAACGTTTTGGTAGGCAATTAAGTGAACCCAGCTAGGATTTACTACCATTTGTGTTATCAAATTTATTTCAATGCATAATGTCAATGTATGCCAAGTAATACTGGTTTTCTTATTTACAATAGTGATGGTTGCTTTTTGAAATACATTTATTAAAATGAAACAACAACAACAGCACTGCATGAGTCAACTTAAAGGCAAAAGTTAATTGTGTAGATGAAACTTGAACCGATTCTGAAGTTTAGAAAATGTTTGATTATTTCTACTAAATCACATGAGCTTTCTACTAAATCACAGGACCTTTTGTGCTAACCCATTTGCTGAACTTCATGGTGAAGGCCATCGAGGCTGAATTCCACTTAACAAAATGCCTGACAATTAAAAAAGATACAGAAGACCATGTGAATATCAAAATTGGTGACTCTGCTTCTCTGCGCATTAAGTGCTGTCACACTAGTATACATTGGTGAGTATCACTTTCCTGGTCTTCCTCTTTAATCCTGTCCCATAAGCTATCTGCTCTTTAGGAGGGAGGGGTGAAGAGTATGGGACATAGCTGTACTTTGGAGACTATGCTATGCTCCTGGTTGCTTATGTACCAACATATTATCCAAGAAGGTATTCATCCTTATTTCATGTTAGTTGGTTTCATTTCCGTTGTGTGATACAACTGAATACTTAGTGAAAGTCAAACTTCATTTCCTTACAATTTTCTCCAATTCTCCTTTAAGAGAATGTGTATACATGCTCCAAAGCTAATCTGTAGGGACAAGCATTTTGGCTCTTGGTTTTGTACAATTTGGATACTTGGGGTCTAAGATGAAATATATTCAGTGATTTGTTTATTTCTATATAAAAAAAGCAAAACACTAACAAACGGTAATAATTCCAGAAGGAAAGGATTTAGTATTACCGAAAAAGATTATTTTCTCCCATTAATTCTGTCCTTTCAGGTAATTTATATGATGGAAATAATTCTTCATGTAATTTTTGAAGGAGACTTGAGCACTTATTAAGTGCCAGAAATAATGGTAAACAGCATTATAAAGATGAAAGGATGCAGACCTTGCCATCAAAAAGCTTATAGACTTTGTTCTTTAACTCGAAGTAGTGGATGTAATGAAGAGAATATTTTATACAAGGAAGGAGGAGTAGGCTGATGTCTACTTAATAATAATTATTATTTTTTTAAAGCTTTTATTGGGCAATTGGGGAAGGGGAACAGTGATAGGGAATTGGGGAAGGGGAACAGCCAAGTTGTCCTTCAGTCTTAGTTGTAGAGGGCGCAGCTAGCTCAGCTCCAAGTCCAGCCGCCATCCGGCCACTTGTTGGCAGCTCAGCTCAAGGTATGTGCTTAATCTTAGTTGCAGGGGGCACAGCCCACCATCCCATGTGGAAGTCGAACCAGAAACTTGTAGCTAGGAGCACGTGCTCTCACCAGCTGAGCCATCCTGCCACCTGTTGGCAGTTCAGCAGCAGCTCAGCTCGGCACAGCTTACTGGCCCATGTGGGAATCGAACCGGCAACCCTGTTGCTCAGAGCTCTTGCTCTTAACCAACTGAGCCACTCGGCTGGCCCGACCTAATAGTTCATAATGGAAGAATTATTTTTTGACAGGGAGAGCCATGAAATGCCCTTTAAATAATTAATTCCTTAACAAGACTGCAAGTGCTAGGTATCACGTTAGGGCCTGGGGATTCAGAACTAAATAAGATGTCCCTGCTTTCTAAGCACTCAACTGTTTACCTAGGGAGACCAACATAGGAATAACAAACACTTGATATAACACAAGTCTAAGTCAGAGTGCCTTCAGAATACAGATGTGGGATGGGCGAGGGGTTTTTGAGTTGGATCCTGAAGTAGGTGTTCTTTTGGTGAAGAAGATGGGAAGATCATTCCATGTGAAGGAAAAAGCATCAACAGAAAGGCACAGAAGTGTAACATTCTGGGGCTTGTTGGGGACATATTTGGGACATGATGGCATGATGCTATAGGCAAGGGTGCTTGGAACTTGGGAGTTGGAGGGAAGGAGGGCGGGAGGGAGAGAGAGAAACTGGGATCTCTGAGTGCCTGCTTTTTAAGCAGGGTATTTTGTGTTCTTAATTCTACCTGTAGGCTCTGTTATAAAGTAATGGCAATAGGCCACTAACTAGAGAATAATTGCCAAGGTCTGTCCCAGTTCTAAGCTGAAAACAGATCTCTTAGACGTCAGCAGCAGTTTCTAACTGAAGGGGAGGCTCCATGGGCACTCATCTTGGAAAGCACTTCCATGTGCTGATTTACTTGTACATAACATTTTTTTTTTCTACAAAGGTGACATCAGGTAAAAGAAACACCAAATGTTATAACACATTTCTCTATGTGATGGTTAGATACTTATATCACAGGCTCTGGGGGCCAAAGACAAATCAAGGATATTATGTGGCTGCTTATATAACAAGAGAGAAAACTGCTGTTCCCCTTGTTTGCCTGGGGTAGGCCGTGCAGCTGCCTTGACCTTGGTTGTATCAACTGAAGTCGTGCTATCAACTGAAGTCGTGCACCTGACCACGAGCCACTGGCTCGAGGGGGAGGGGGAGGGGCCTGGCTGGTCAGGCCTACAGCCAACACTGTATTTCACTCTGCATCAGTGCCACTCGCTTCTGAGGGTGCCATTCTCTTAGAGAACCTGGCCGTCTCGCCTTGGTCCACTGGACTGAGGAGAGATGATTTGCCAGGTCTCTGACTCCCAGATTGAGATTCTACAGTTTGGTGCCAGCATTTGCCAATGTGGCGACTACAGTGAGTAGGTGGTGATGCTCAGGCCCAAAGCAGTCCACTGGCCAGACAGGCTGGCACTGGGTGCTCTGGGGGGCTGGGGACAGGGGTGGAAACTGATGCCCGGGCTCGGACTTGGAGGCTTAGAGCGCTACCCCACAGACATACAAACGCGCAAGTGCTACTGGCATCTGCTGGGTAGTGGCCAGAGGTGCTGCCAAGTGTGGGAAGTTGATAGCACCCCAGTGTCTGACAAGGCCACATTGCCCTGCTCAGCACTGGATATTAGGGATGCTGCCTTATGGTTGGTCATGTAATATCTCCTGCCTCTGTGAACCCATGTGCCTTTTCTTCTATAGGAGACAATATATTCACTACACTTGTGACGACATGTTCCTGTGGTACCCCAATGAGCTAACTACGCAGCCAATGACGGGTAAGATCTCCTAAAAGAGGGGAGACAACCCAAGCCAGGCGGTAGTTCCGTGGGGAACCCCTGAACTGAGATATTGGGGACTCAAGCCCCTTGGAAACTGAGGCACAGACCTCTGACAAACTCAGGCCAGAAAACTCAGGCCTGTGAGAAGCTGATGCATTTGCCTAAGGGCCCTACTGTGAATAGTCTCCTGAAAGATTAAGTCTTCAGGCCATGAGAGTTCCGGGTAAGAGGCAGCTCTAAGACATCTGCTGACCATGGATTTGTTAATCAGCCTTGTGTGAATTCCTTTGCCCAGTGCCTTGTTGCAGCAACAGATACTGAAGCTTTGACTGAGAAACGGATGCAGCCCTCTGTAGGATAAGAGGTGTGAAACCCTTTTGGTTGCTAGGTATTGTTATTTACAAACGAATAGATTTTAGAGATGCTTTTACCTTAAACACAGCCACTCCTAGTCTTTTGGTATAGCTCAAGTATACTGTGAGTTTTATGATTGTGTTTAACTGCTAGAATTTAGGATGACTTCTAGATAGTCAAGATAGCTTTAGTAAACATTCTTTAGGTGACTTACAGAAACCGAGTCTGGGTTTCATAGCAATTATCATAATAAAGACAAGGTAATCCTTTAACGGAAGAGTAAGTCACAGTGCACCCTGGAGAGAGCACTTACAGGGGAGTAAAAGACTGCATAAATCCTGAGAACTACAAACCACCATTAATGATTCGTTACAGTTTGCTTCCTTGAAAATTCTCAATAAAAGCTATGCGCTGACTCGATTCGGGGCTCAGTCTTCTTTGGCTGAGTCCCTTGGGCTCAGTCGTCTTTGGCTGAGTCCCTTGGTCTCGCTCCTATCTTTCTTCTGTCTCTTGTTTTTCCTTAATCTGCGTCGCCCCTCTCGTGTCCCACTTGCCCTTGCCACGCAGGACGTGACAGCCAAGCATGCTAATGCACAGGCCAGCTTCTCACAACACAGAATTCTCCAGCCCAAAGCATCATCAGTGTGAGGCTGAGAAACCCTGATTTAGAATAGTAAAAAATTGCCCTGTAGTTCATGACGTAGGTAAAGAAAATAATCTTATTTTAATCCTCAGATGAATCATTGTCTCTTACATAGTAATGGTATCTTCTCTACTCGACCATGAAGTTCTTACTCGTGTTTGTTTTATTTACTTTCTTTTTTCTCTTTTAAAGATTTTATTGGGGAATTGGGGGAGGGAACAGTGTTGGGGAATCGGGGAAGGGGAACAGACAAGTTGCTGTCTTGTTCTTCAGTCTAGCTGTGGAGGACATTGCATCACTGGCCCATGTTGGCATTGGCATTGCACTCTTTCTGGGTGAGGCAGATCGGTTGCCGGCCTCTGGATGGTCGCTCACTGCAGCTCTTGACAGCTCACGCTGTCTGCCTGCCAACCGCTCATGCTGGCTGCCAGCCACTCACTGTAGCCTATGGCAGCCCACTGCAGCACGGGCTGCAGCCTACACCGACGCCGGGGCTCAGAGCCCAGCTCCAGGTGGAGCTGTTGTTAGCTGTAGAGGGCAGTGTCATTGGCCCTCATATGTGGGATCCGAACCCGGGGGCCGCTGGCGTCCCAAAACCAGCTCTTTACCAATGCGCCACTCGGCCGGCCCTATTTTATTTACTTTTGTATTCCTGTTTTGTATCATCTTTGAATCAACACAGTATCATCTTTGAATCAACACACAATATGAAGCATTTATTAACAATAATAGCTGATGTTTATTGGGTGTTTATAATACGCTGCACACTGGACTGAGTAACTTACCGGTATTTCATCCCTCACAAAATCAGAGGTAGGCATTGTTATTATCTTCAAGGAAGTTGGGTTTGGTATTGAGAGTTTAATTTTTCTCAATGTCACACAAAACGAGGAGTTGGAATTGATGTATAACTGATATATAATGTGTTATAAGGTGTATAGTATAAGCTTTCCTTCCAAGTTAAGTTATTCATGAGCCCTTTTCTTAAGCCTGTGAATTATAACTTGAGCTTTAATACTCTAGATTAGTCAGTGGGTTACTTCTCTGTTTAAAGAATTAGTTTCAGAGAGAAAGAATTTGTTACATTCTATGTCATCTCAAGTAAAAATTGCTTTTTTTTTTTTCCAGGACTCACCAATGTTTCTACACATTTAAGTGCCAACTTTATAAAAGCACAAATACTTAACATTAATCTCATTTTGGAAACCTCCATCTGGAATCCTGACCAACTCAGACCAGCAGACTTCCTAAACTGCCTCTGCCAAGTATGCGTGTTTCAGTGCTGGGGAGAGTTTTCTAGCTTTAGATCATGAAGTTATTTATTGCCAGGACTTTTAAGCCATAATAAACAATGCCATTCAAGATGAACTGTCTTTAAAAATAAGTTGTTATTTTTTTTAGATAGACTACTCTTGTGAAAGCCTTCTAGTATTCCAAATGGAAAATCATGTCTCATGTACTCTGGGTGAAATTTTAAGGAAATACAATTCCTACAGAAATGGACTTGAAAATGCAACTCCTTGCATTTAAGGATACTTTGTGACCTTATTAGCTATCAGAAAGCTCAATACAATCAATGCATGATAACATGCTACAGTTTATATGTTCATTTGGTTTAAGTAACGTTTTAGTTTCTCCTTTTTCCTGGGATTTATAATCTGATTTAATTGCATATATTCGTGGTAATAAAATAAAATTCATTTGGGACTGCCCTCCTTGTATATCTTTCTTTGTATCGGTGGATTATTTAGGTAAGAATGCTCTAATACAGGGGTACTTTCCTTTTGAAATTTCCAATTATAGGCAAAAGTACCTTTTTTTAGGTAGTTCAAGACTTTGGATTGAAACTTGCAAAAATTTTAGCAGTTTTTATATGTCTTTCCCTTTTCTGTCCTATGTGCCAGTATTTCTATATTTATAATTTTAGAAAACTAACTGAAGCCAGAAGACTTTGTCTTACAGGTGCTTGGAGAAAGAATAATTGGAAGGACTTTATGTTACATGAATTAAGTCGGTCACAATAGGACATATACTGTATAATTCCACTTATATGAGATTTCCAGAGAATCAAATTCATAGAGACAGAAAGTAGAATGGTGGTTGCTAGAGGCTGGGGAGAGTGGAGAATGAGGTGCTGTTTAATGGCTATAGTTTCAGATGAGAAGAGTTCTGGAGGTTGGTTACACAACTTAACACCACTGAACCGTATACTTAAAAATGATTAAGATGCTAAATTTTATGTGTATTTTACCACAATTTTTTAAAAATAATAATTGGATTAAACCAGTGATGTACAAGCCATATGACATTTATACATTTCTTTTTTTAAGTAATAATATATATAACAGTTGAGCTTCTATGTATAAAACGCAGCAGGTAAGCACTGGTTTTTTAATAATTCCAGAACTACAGTTAGGGACTTAGAGGAAAATCAACTTCAATGTATGTTCCACAGAACAGTGTTCGATAAGCACAGAGGACATTCATTGTAGAGGGTGTGTCTGTCTGTGTGCACCCCTGGTGTTTGCAGGAACCTACAGAAAAGCCCTTTATCTTGCCATGGCTAATCAATACTAACATGATTGGATTTTGTCTTGGGTAAATAGAGATGGTTCTGAAGATCTGTGGTTAGTGACCCTCAGCTGCCACCAACACTGCCTAAAAGCAGAGGATGGTCGCTTAGAAAAATGGAAACAGGGCTGGCCGAGAGGCTCAGTTGGTTAAGAGCTCGCTCAAGAGTGCGAGCTGAGCTCTGAGCAACAGCAGTTCGATGCCCAGCCCAAGCTGAGCTGCCGCTGAGCTGCCAACAGGTGGCAGGATGGCTCAGCCAAAAAAAAAAAAGAAAAATAGAAACAGCTTTCATCATCTTAGTGAATATAGATATTTATGTATGTATTTTAAAAACACTCAACTTTCCTTGTTTATTTTTTCCACATTTTAAAAGAAAAGTTTTTAAAGGGTGGACAGGTTTTTAAAATGTCTTTGGCTAGGTAACATATTTTAAAAGCGTAAATGGCACAGACTGGTATCTCATTACAACCTTCAGCCCAGTGCTACTGATAGACATTAAAAATGTTACTAGTTTCTTATAAATCATTTATATATAATATATATTCTTTATATATATGTTATTCATATATATATAAAGTGTTATTCATATATATATAAAGTGCTCACATATTCCAGTGTTTCTTTACATACTGTTCATTCAGCACCTTGCTTTTTTCACATAACATGTATTGGAGAGCTTTTCATTTTATTTTTATTAAAGAGTTTTTTCATTCTTTTTTATGAACACATAGTATTCCATTCAGTGGCTGTATCACAATTTAACTTGGTTCCAGTTGATAGACATTTCGGTTGTTTCTAATCTAATAAATGTTTTTAAGCAATAATAAATTTGGACCTAATAGATATGGACCAATCAACTCCTGATGATTGACCACTGACTTAAAGAGTTCCAAAGGCCATTTAGCTAGTCCCTGTCCTCTAAACTAACAGATCAAAATTATAAGTGACCTGCCCAAGATTACACAGTTAGTGGCAGAGCCTGGACCAAAATATGACAGTTTGAGTGTGACTCCTCTTTCCCACAAATCAGTGTAATTATCATTTCATTGAATTGTAAATAGTCTCATTAAAAAAATATACCATCTTAGAGGGCTGGCCAAGTGGTACGGTGGTTGGGAGCTGGCTTGGGACACCAGCGGCCTGGGTTCGAATCCCACATATGAGTGCCAGTGATACTGCCCTCTTAAAAAAAAAAATATATATATATATACACACACACACACACACACACACACACACACACACACACACCATCTTAGAGATTTGAATTTGAGACTCAAAAAGATGAAGCATGTTGCATTTCCTTTACCACCAGAACATTTTAATTTTTTTAAGAAATAGTACAAGAACACATTTTTAAAAAAATGTGAAATAGGACAAATGGCTATACCATGAAAAGTCTTCTTCCAACCCCTGATGCCTTCCCGCTTCCAGTCCTCCATGGTTTTTTCCCCGAAACAATCATTGTTATTAGTATCTGGTGTGTCTATCCAGAGAGTGTGCAAAACTGTGTGTGTGTGTATGTGTGTATGTACTTTTTCTTAAAATGGAAATAGTACGATTTTATGCATCTTGTTCTGTACCTTCCCTTTTTTGTCCCCTTTTAAAAGTGTCTCTAAAGTTGTTAATGTACAAGTTAAATCTGATTTGATAGATTTGTAAATTCCCTGATGGCTGGAATCATCTCTCTCCATTCAAAAAATTTTAAACATGGCATCCGAGCCTTAACTGTGCTTTGGCAAAATAAAGAGCTGTGTTCAAGCTTATGGAGAAGATATTGCTGGGAGTGTATATTGGCACAACTTTGGAAAGCTCTTTGTTTCTTAAATGCTCTCCATGCCTACAATTCTACCCTAAAATATTCTCGCACATGGCTCAGGAGATTGTAGAAGAATATTCTTAGCAATGTACGTAAAGGGAGAAGGAAGAAAGAAAATAATTGAAATGTTGGTGATAGGAAATGGATATATAAATCATGGCATGTTCATGTAATGGAATGTTTTATGGCAAAGAAAATAAAATACAACTACATATAACGGATGGATTCTAGAAACATAAAATTAATTGAAAACCAGCAGTATAATATAGCATGGAAATAATTTTATCAAATTGATACCCTAGGGCCGGCCAAGTGGCGCATTGGTTAAGAGCTGGTTTTGGGATGCCAGCAGCCCCGGTTCGGATCCCACATATGAGGGCCAGTGACACTGCCCTCTACAGCTAACAACAGCTCCACTTGGAGCTGGGCTGTGCGAGCCCTGGGGACGGTGTGGGCTGCAGCCCCTGCTGCAGTGGGCTGCCATAGGCTACAGTGAGTGGCCAGCAGCCAGCATGAGCTGCCAAGAGCCACAGTGAGCGACATCCAGAGGCCGGCGACCGATCTGCCTCATCCGGGAAGAACAGAATGACAATACCAACATGGGCCAGTAACGCAACATCCTCCACAACTAGACTGAAGAACAAAAGGACAGCAACTTGTCTGTTCCCCTCCCCCAATTCCCCAATAAAATCTTTAAAAAAAAAAAATTGTTACCCAAGCAAAAATAAATAGCATATTGTTTAGGACTATATGGTAATTCCATAAAGACAAGTTTAAATTTTTTTTTTTTTATCGGAGTAGTGATTACTTTTGGGAAGAAGCAGGGAGAAGGTGGGAATCTGGGAGGAGCGCACAGGAAGCTTCAATAATGCAGGTTAATGTTTCATAAATTGGGTGGTCCATTCACAGGTTTTCATTTTATTATGTTTTAAAATTTACATTATATTCTTGTGTGCATGACATTTTAAAAAAGAAAAAATAAAGTCATTGTCAAATTGCTTGGCAGCACAGAGTTAAATTTCTACTGACAGTATATGAGTGTCAGTGAACTGTGATTTAATGTTTTTCCCTTTGAGGGTGGAGAGAAAGAGATGCCTATTTACACAGCTGTCTGTGAGCATCTTTGTGCGCAATGTCCTCTACTCCCGGGACATGGATGACGGCTACCCAGCATTCCGCAGGAACTTGAAAGCAGCCAGGGAAGCAACAGTGGGACCCTGTGGGGACAGGAGATAGACAGCTGGTGATTTTACACTGGTGCAAAACAGAGGAGTGCTTTATATTGAACAAGCTGGAGCTGGGAGAACATACTTTTGGTAGTTCTATACAGTTCTCAAAGGTTGAAATATTTCCCCCTCTTAGAAATGGAGTGGAGGCTTGATCACTGCACTGAACACCTGAAGCTGATGTTGTATAATATTGTATGCCAACTGTAACTGAATGTATAGATAGCCACGGGATGTGGATTATACGGTGGAAGGGAGTCAGAGGAAGAGTAATAGATAGTATGATATGGGGGGAGGGGGGAGGGGAGAATTGGGGGAGGGGGGTTGTCACTTTGGGGGGTAAAAAGTATAACTGTTGCACTGTGTTGTACACCTGAAGCTAATTAAAAAACATATAAATTAAAAAAATGTTAAAAAAGAAGAAACCGAGGGGCGCGGCGGCCCCCCTTCCCGCTGCCTCCCACCACCCATGCCTCGCCACCTGCTGTTCCCTACGCCTGGAACGCCCTTCCCTGCGTTGCTGGTCTGGCTCCTGTACCATCAACATGTTAAGTTCCAGGGAACCGTCCCCTTTGGTTTCTCATCCCAGCAACACCGCAGCTCCTAAGTCGTTAGATAAATCCCGTGATTAAGCCTGTTTCCGTGAGGATACGATCACCTTGGGTGTCAGTGAGGATCGCGTAGTGGGCACAGAGCCCCGCATTCTGGGTCCAGCAGCCTGGTTCGAATCCCCAGCCGACCCCATCTCTCTGAGGGTTTGGGCTCATCGCAGGGCTTCCGATTGTTCACTTTGACCGAGGGGTGCTTCGAATCCAAACAGTGAAGCATAGCCGAGGAGCCCAGCCACCGCTTAGCGCTCCCCGGGCGGCCCGCCCTTTCTTTGGGCATCTCGGAGTTGGACAGAGCCGGCCCCTACGGGAGGCCTGTCGTCCCAGGGCTGATTCGGGGCCACTCTAGGCCCCACGTCTCGGTGGGCGGAGAAAGCCGTCCACGTCGCTGTAGGGAGCGGGGGGGGGGGGGGGGGGGGGGAAAGTGTGTGCGGCGCTCTAGCCCGCGAGTTCACCCCGCACGCCCCAACGCGGGCTTCCTGATTGGCTGAAAAGGCCGCTTCCGGGACAGAGGCGGGGCCAGATGGAGAACGACTTCCGGCTGCGAGGTGAGGCTGTCGCACGCATCGGGCCCAATGGCGGCCCCAGTGCTTCACACGCGGCTGCCGGGCGATGGGGCCGCTTCGGCCTCTGCCGTCAAGACGCTGGGGGCCTCGAGGATCGGGTAAGACTCGGGGCCGCTGCTTCTGCCCGGGGCCGGGATTGGCGATGGCGGGTCTTACAGCACCTGGGACAGCGCTGATGGCGGCGGTGGGGGCCGAGGGCAGAGGTCATCCCAGGGGCTGAATGGCTGCTGGAGGCGAGAACTTGGGGGGAGTTGAACCGGGACAGCGGAGGAGTGACACGGTCTGGGCTCGGGTTCGGAAAGATCATTGGATCTCCGATGGGAGGGACAGAGGCGGTGCTGGAAGGAGCCCCTGAGGTTGGGTGGGCTGGCCCCCCACCCCCTGCCAGCTGCAGGGAGATGATTGACATGTGGAGGTGTGGCGTTTGGCGGGATTGTGGGCGGGTCCGAGGGGACGCGGGGGGCGGGGCAGTTAGGATGCGGGAGCCGCTGTCCCGCCGGAGGAGGATGCTCAGCACTGGGGACTGTTACAGTGTGTCTCCTCTGTCCTGACGCCGCATAACTGGATAATCTTGCTTGCCCAGCATTTCAGACATGCTTACAGCGGAGAATAATTTCTTCAACTCGCCCCCAAGAAAAACTGTGCGGTTTGGTGGAACCGTAACAGAAGTCTTGCTGAAGTACAGGAAGGTAAGGGGAGATACCACGCGAGGTGTGGTGTTTCTTTTACAGAGAAATAATTGACGTGTTCATGTTTGTTTTTGCCAGAATATAATGATACCTGTTATACTCAAGACCAGTTGACATAATCAGGTGAATTTTAGATACCCGTCTTGAAATCGGGTATTTAATAACCACGGGATGCTCTCAGCTCAGAATTAGAAGAATAACCTGTTGGCCGAAGTTTCACCTATTCATCTGCTTTTTTTTTTTTTTTTACATGGTTATCGTTAAAAAAAAAAACTTCAACAAACCTTAGAGGCAAGAAACCATGAGATCAAAGCATTGTATTCCTTAAGGAATTACCTAAGCCTTACTTTGGGACAATAAACCGGCGCTATTAATATGGATGTTTGGGTTTCTTTTTGTGTTAGTTTAGAAGTGATTCTAATAAATCTCGGTAATGAAGGGAAAATATGAATGACTTATTTAAATTGAGGTATAAAGGATATATAATGACTGCTTATGTTATGTCACATGCATTTATATCCATACATGTGAATGGATAGGACCTTGAACTATTGACAATCATATTCAAATGTCAGTAAGCATACTGAAATATCAATGGATTTTTGTCATTTTCTTTTTTCAAACCCCCTAGCTCCACTAACGTGAGTTTTTAAATTTTGTAGTCAATTTTATAACTACAATTGATGTGCGGATGTTATAATGTTCCTTTTGTAATTTTATCAGATGTTAAGGTGTAGTTAAAAAGTCCTGCTATTGATCTTTAACAGGAAAGCAAAGCAAGTAAAACTTCATTTTCACCCTTTTCTCGTTAAGGGTGAAACAAGTGACTATGAGTTGTTGAAGAACCAGCTGTCAGATCCAGACATAAAGGTAATTACTTTTGTGTTTGATCATTAGCAAAATAACTGATGTTAATTTGCACTTTTGTTTGATCCTATGCCATCCTTTAGAACTTGCTCTCTCTGTGATCCCTTCTTCCTTTAACCCAGTAGTTCTCAACCAGGGGCAGTTCTGCTCCCTTCTTTTATTTGGTGATAAACTGGAGACGTTACTGGTTGTCGTAAGAGGAGGAAGGGAGTTGTGTTACTGGCATCTAATGAGTATATGACAGGGGCGCTGTTAAACATTCTGCTGTGCACAGGGCAGCCCTCCACAACAATGAATTATCAAGTCCAAAATGTCATAGTCCCAAGGTTGAGAAAGCAGGCTTTAATCTTTCATTTCTTTTTTTTTTTTTTTTTTTTGAGGGTAGTGTCACTGGCCCTCATACGTGGGACCCGAACCGGGGCCGCTGGCTTCCCCAGCCAGCGCTTAACCACCGCGCCAGTCTCTGCGGGCCCTCTTTCATTTCTAATACATCTTTTCTTTTGTGCCGTAGGCAATACTCGTGTGTCCCCGCGGCTAAAACAAACAACGAAAGATGACTTGTCCTTTAAGCTATTACTGTTTCATTGTTTCAGACTTCAAAATACAGTATATACCTGTCTTGTAGTAACAACTCAATATACTTTGTTTCCCCTTTTCTTCCTTTATTGCAGTGATAATCAGATTGCCTGGGATAAAATCGCAACTCTACTGTTACCCAGTGTGTGAACTTGGCCAAGTTGTTTAACCTCTCTCCCTCTGTTTCTTCATGTAAAACCACAAAAACTAGAAGTTTTTCTGAACATAGAGGTTTTAAGAGGGTCCAGTGAGTTAATATATGAGAAGGACAGTAAGGGCTTTTGCTAGTTGTTTCTGCTGACACACTTTGTTTTTCGCACTTTGATTTCCCATTTGTGGTTAAGTCCATTGCTGTAATTACTATGAGATTACCAGTGATTTCTTAACATGCTGATTTCAATAGGCTTTTTTTTTCAAGTCTCATACTAATTCTTTGTAGCATTAGTATTTGCGACAGACTTAGCATTCTCTCTCCTGAACCTACTTCTTCAGTAGCATTTATGTGCTTAACTGATTTTTTTGCTTCCCTGACCCTTGAGCTGGGAACCATGGAGTCTTTCTGTACTTTGTCACCCCTCGTATCTGTTGATTCACCAAGTCCTATGGCGGGAAAATCTTTTGAGTATTGTTTTGTGGGTTTTCTCTTGTCTGGATTCTTCCAGTAATCCCTTTAGTGATTTCAAGATTCCAGTTCTCTCTCTCTCTCTCTCTCTCTCTCACACACACACACACACACACACACACGCACACACACAAATTTATTCTCATCAGGGCAGCCTAAATCATCTCTAAA
This sequence comes from Aselliscus stoliczkanus, assembly GCA_033961575.1. NCBI lineage: Eukaryota > Metazoa > Chordata > Mammalia > Chiroptera > Hipposideridae > Aselliscus > Aselliscus stoliczkanus. The sequence continues at coordinate 5,931,498 of CM066741.1, read as the reverse complement.
ACACATCTTAAACATGTCATTGCCCTCCTGAAAAACTTCATTTCTGTTGAAGAATAAAGGACCAGCTTCTTTGCATGGCCTATGTTTTTTTTTTCTATGTTCAGTCTCACTAAATACTTTATTCCATTTTGCCACTTCTTTTCATCTTTATGCCTTTGCACACGCCTTTTCTTTCTGGTTGCAAAAAGTCCTGTATCTGGCTGCATGGCCTGCCTCCCTTACTAGTTTGTGAGTGCAAGTTCCTGCGCTTCTCTGCCTCAGTCATCCCATCTATAAAATGGGAACCAATGGTAGTACCTACCTCCAGTAGTGGTTGTAAGGATTAAATGAGTTAATAAATGTTAAAGTCTTAGAACAGCGCCTGGCACAAAGTAAATACTATTTAGTGTTTACTATTACAGGTGCTCCTCGACTTGCTGTGGGGTTTTAAGTCGAACCATCATAAGTCGGGGACCATCCATATTACTGTAATCTACAAAACTTCTAGTCTTTGATACCCAGCTGAAATGTCATCTTCTCTAATGGAGTGTTCCTTGGTTCTCTCTTATCAGCACATGGTTGTTCATTCAGTCCATTCCCCACACTTTCAGCAGATCTTTCTAATTGCAAAGGTGGCTCACAAGGATTTCAGTGACTCATCTGACCCCACTGTGCTCCCCAGGTTTATCTGCTGACTTGCTCACCATGTGCTCCAGCCATACAGAACTATTGGTTTTTTACAAACACCTTTCCCTCTGTAAGGAATGGAGCCCCCAGAGAACACTCGCCCTGCCTAAAGACAGCAGAAGCATCGCTTCCTCTTTAAAGCTTCCCTGACCCTTGCCTTCTCCCCGAGGTACAAAGGACAATTTCGTAGTGTTCCACTGTAGTTTCTGTCCACACTTCCAATTCTCAGCATCCTGACATCCTATTATCACATCAGTTGTGTCTGTGTTAGTTCATGAGGCTGTTGCAGGTAATTTGTTTCTGAAAATAGTTCAGAACTTACGCACCAAAGTCTGTCACGGGTTTGCTTTAAAAAAACGGAGCAGGTTAAATGTTATCCTTATACTTTTGTACTTTTTTTTTTTAAATGGAAAAGCAATAGGGTAGCGCTAACTCATTTTCATTTGCACATAACTTGTCTTGTCTTCCCTGCCTCAGGTGGTGTGAGCCATCATTCATGTTACCCTTAATGGCTGTGGACATTTTAAAAGCACCATAGTGCAAATGAGTTGTGATTTATTTTATTTTACTGCCAGCTCACTTGGGGTTTCATCAGAAGACAGTCACTTCCATCGAAGTTTGTCACAAAGCGAGTAGAAAGCACTCAGTGCTTGAATGAAGATGGGGACAGGTGGAGCATTGTGGGAGAGTGGGTGGAGCATAAGCTTTGAGCCAGACACACAGGTTTGAACCTGGTTATTGATTGCCTTCTTGGTTGGACAAGTTGCTTATTAATTTCTCTTAGCCTCAGTTTCCTCAGCTGTAAAATGGAATAACAGTAGTCTTTTTGTGTTATTAGGATTAGGAAAAGATGTATATGTACAGCATTGAGCACCATGCCTGGCACCTGCTGTGTTCTCACTAAATGATACCCCCTATAAATAGCCTGTAACTGTAGGTATAACCCTGTCTATTAATAGTCTATAACTATTGGTACAGCACTGTCTGAGAGTGTTCTGTTATTGTAGGTACCATGCTATGGCCTTTGTTTATTTATATCTCTGCCGTACTGTGTCTTAATCAGCATTAATCATTTTCTTTCAAAAATGGGACTTTTAGTTTTTTCTTGTGTATGTTGTGTGTGTATATATATAAACAATATCTTTATCTTATGTAACTGATATCAGTTTTTTCCATGTCATTAAAAGTTGTGAACAGTAATTTTATTGCCTGAAAACTATTTCATGGAGTAATGGTACCATCATTTATACATAACACATCTTAATACATCTAAATCCAGTTACAGGTTGGGTTGAGAAAAATTTGTTATTTATTAATATCTATAATATCTGCATCTGTTATAATTCTGCAGTTTACAATGTTCCAGGTGTCAACATTTGAGGTGTTTTCAAGCACTTTTCTTAGGACAAACAATGAAAATGAAGTATTGCATTTCATTCTTTTTCTTGTATATGAGTTACTACATGACTTTTTTCTAAAATGGGAAAATTTAGTATAACATCTTCCAGTTTAATACAAACTAAGAAATTTTCATCCAAATTTTGGCTGAAGTCCCAAGTTTGTGACATTTTTCCCTAATTTAAATATTATTGATAGGTGATTGATGCACGATAAATATCATGTTCTGCTATTTTTGAAGCTTTGTGATTTTCAAAGTATTTTTCTTTGTTAATTTAAGGATGACCAGATCATTAACTGGCTTTTTGAATTCCGTTCCTCCATCATGTACTTGACCAAAGAATTTGAGCAGCTCATCAGTATTCTATTGGTAAGTTCACCACTTATTTCACTGACTAGTGTGTAATTCAGTACCTTCAAAATAGTATGTACTGGATCAGTAAAACGTTTCTCTTTTCTTTCTCTTTCTTCTGCTTCTAGAGATTAAAGTGGTTGAATAGAAGTCAGACAGTGGTGGAGGAGTATTTGGCTTTTCTTGGTAATCTTGTATCAGCACAGACTGTCTTCCTCAGACCATGTCTCAGCATGATTGCTTCTCATTTTGTTCCCCGTAAGTGGCTCATCTTTGTTTGCTTCTATTATTTACTTTTAAAATATCTGTTGATTAAAATACTACCTCCCCAGTATACCCTGGAGATGGGACCATATGGAAGATTCCAGGATGCATGTTGACAGTAGTTGTGGTGTATGTGTGTTCCCTGTAATGACCTCTGTGGAAGTGTCTGGATTTGTTGGTTGCTGTGATTTTTATGGGTTGCAATTTGGTTTAGCGAACTTCCAAAGAAGTCTTAAAACTCAGAAATTTTTAGCTGTTTAAAAACTGTAAAAGGGCCGGCCGAGTGGCTCAGTTGGTTAAGAGCTCGCTCAAGAGTGCGAGCCGAGCTCTGAGCAACAGCAGTTTGATGCGCAGCCCGAGCTGAGCTGCCGCTGAGCTGCCAAAAGGTGGCAGGAGGGCTCAGCTAACAAATAAATAAATAAATAAATAAATAAATAAATAAATAAATAAATAAATAAATAAAATGGTAACATTGTAGTAAGCAAAGATTTTTAAAAATACAGAAAACAAAGCAATTAACTGTAAAGTTACTTGACTTTGTTTTTTTTTCCCTCCCCCAGATTGTAAATTTAATCATTATACTAGTTTGAACATCCTTTTTTGTGTAGCTGTTGATTGTTTAGGTCAATGACAAGAATAACATATTTTGTTTTTCCCTCAAAAGCCCGAGTGATCACTAAGGAAGGTGACATAGATGTTTCAGATTCTGACGACGAAGATGATAGTAAGTATAAAGCTAAGAAAGCAAAAAATACCTGCTGTGTCTTAGAGCATGTATGCTGAACGATAAAGTTTACAAGCAACTCCAGAACCTATTCTAATAGGTAGACTGCAAAAAGCGGCAATCTTTGATGGAATCTTTTTGTTATATTGACCCCTAACATGCAATTCGCTGTCCTTATTGTATTACTTATATAATTAGTCCATTTAGTCTTCATTTGTAGTCGGCTATGGAGAAAAATCTTGAAATTATTATTTCACTGATAAATGATTCAGTTTTGGTTAGCAGATGTTTTTAGCTTCAAGTACATAATTTTTCAGTTTTCAGTTTTATTTTGATGCTCATAATCTCACCTTTCATCTTGTAGATCTTCCTGCAAATTTTGACACATGTCACAGGGCCTTGCAAATAATAGCAAGATATGTTCCATCGTGAGTATCCTTTTTTAGGTGTTTTGAATCATGGTGTTTAAATCTCAAAATTATTATCAAGCAGAAAATTGCACAATGCTCATAGCTTTCAAACTTAAGTTCTATGCTGCATGTTTTTTATATCCTGTTGCTATAACATCACATTCTAATTGAAATGGCATTTCAATTCTCTATTTATTGTCTTTATTTTTTAACGCTTGTATTCAAATTCTTCCCCAACTTATGTATAGTGGTTGGAATTCTGCTTTTTTCTTCAACAGATACGATATCCAAAAATTTTCAGTGAGAAACCTCTGTGTTTATCATGCCATATGAATAAAAATTGCAGTTCTAAGAAAAGCTTTTAAGGTGTGTGGGTTTCTTTTGAAGGGGTGGACTTCCAAGTTCCCTCTGTAAGTTTATTATTTGCCAACTTTTAAAAAAGTCCAAATTGATCCTTTTTTTCTTCTTTTTAAAATAATATATGTGTGTACTAGGAAATATTTTTATTTTAAACTCATGCTCTTTGTTACTTTCGTAGAAAAAGAATTCCGCTTTAATTTGCTATTGATATCAAAGTTAATAGAAGCTTATTTTCCCCTAAGTTACTACAGATTTTCCCCATAGCTATGCATTTATTTTAAGATCCAGATGCGTGAGGTAGGAGTTACCTTTTGCTCCTTGGAATATTTGCTCTTAGAAGGGAAATGTTACCTTCCAAGAAAGTCCAGTTAACATGGATTGGTTGACTTTTTTTTTTTTTTTAACTAGGACACCATGGTTTCTTATGCCAATACTGGTGGAAAAATTTCCATTCATTCGAAAATCAGAGAGAACATTGGTAAGGAATCTTTTCATGTGGAAATAATGGAGAAGTTGTTAAGTTGTTATGTGTGATTTAATTTTATGTGATACCAGCTCTAAGAAATGGACTCAGATTCCTTCGTTAACAAGTGACCAAGGGTCCCCAGTGCCTCCTTCCTTTTAGTCCTCTGTGCAAGTCAAGGACAGAGTCCATTTCAGAAATATCTGAATTGTCTTAATGATTATGGAGATCAAAATTACTAGAAGATAACAGTTCATATTTAGCAGTTGTAAGCATGCCTTATTTGAATATGAAGGCAAAGCCTCTGTGATGAATTCTTAAGTTTTACTTCTTCCTTTCCAAGTTTTAGATCATTTGTGTAGTTTTCAATAAATAACAGTTGTTCCTTTCTAAGCACAGATTCTTTTTTCCTAAATAAGGTATTACAGGTATTAAATAAGGAACTGATAAATGTTGTTAATGTTTGTGATACTCTGCTTCAAACAGAATATTATAAACCTTGTATCTCTTATAAACATAGATGCAAAAATCCTCAACAAAATACTAGAAAACTGAATCTAGCAACATATAAAAAGAATTATGCAACATGACCAAGTGAAATTTATCTTAGGAATACAAGGTTGATTAAATATCCCCATATCAATTACTATAACATACCATGTCAATAGAATAAATGGCAGAAACTACGTGGCCATCTCAATAGATGCAGAGAAAGCATTTGACAAACACCCAAACCCTTTCGTGACAAAACCAGAAGGGAACTTTTTCAATCTTGTAAAGGGCATCTGTGAATACACAGCTAACATCCTACTCAGTGGTGAAGGGCTGAAAGCTTTCCCCTGAGATAAGAAACAAAATAAGGATTTCTGCTTCTTCACTTTTGTTCAGTGTTACACTAGAGGTTCTGGCTGGAGCCATTAGGAAAAGGCATCCAGATTGGAAAGGAAGAAGGAAAGCTCTGTATTTGCAGGTGATACTGTGTGTAGAAAAATCCCGAGGAATCCACAAAAACATTATTAGAGCTAGTAAATGAGTTAGCATGGTTATAGGAAAAAAGATCAATACACAAAAACCAATTGTACAAGACAGCTTAAAAGGGAAAAGAATGGTCTTTTCAACAAATGGTTCTGGGACAAGTAGTATCTTCACGTAAAAAACGAAGTAGGACCCTTATACCATATGCAGTAATGAACTCATAATAGATAAAAGACTTAAATTTAAAAGCTAAAAAATCTGAGAAGGAAACAGGTTAAAATTTTTGTGACCACGATTTCTAGATAAGACACATGAAGCACAAACAACCAGAGAAAAAACAGGTAAATTCATCAAAATTACAAACTGTTATGCTTCATAGGATGCCTTAAAGAAAGTTAAATGAGAACCCAAATAATGGGAGAATATTTGCAAATCATTTATTGGGTAAAGGTTATACCTAGAATATAAAAGAATTCTTAACTCAGTAACAAAAAGGCAAAAAACTCAATTTAAAAATGGGCAAAGCATCTGAATAGGTATTTCTCCAAAGTTGATACACAAATGACCGATGAGCATATGAAAAGCTCAACATCATTAGCCATAGGGAAATGCAAGTCAAAACCACAGTGAGATACCACGCGGCACCTACAAGATGGCTGTATGCAGAATGACTGTAACAAGTGGTGGTGAGGTGATGGAGAAATCAACCCTCTTTTGTTGCTGGTAGGAATGTAAAATGGGAACTGGTTCAGCTGCTTTGGAAAATAAACTGACAGTTCCTTAAAAAGGTTAAACAGAAAATTGCCGTATGACCCAACATTTCCACTGCTGGGTGTATACCTAGGAGAAATGAAGAATGTTCACACAAAGCATACATGCATGTTCAAAATGGCATTATTCATAATAGCCAAAATATGGAAACTACCAAATGTTTATCAGCTGATCAATAAACAAAATGTGGTACGTCTGTACCATGGAATATTATTCGGCAATTAAAAGGAATGGTTTACTTGCTACAACATGAAGGAATCTTGAAACAGGCTAAAACCACATATTTTAAGATCTCATTTATATGAAATGTCTAGAATAGGCAAATTCATAGAGACAGATAGGCTAGTGATTACTTAGGGCTCGGGGGAGGTACTCTACTAAAAGATAAAGTGTTTCTTTTCAGAGTGATGAAAATGTTCTAAAATTGGTTATGATGATGGTTGCAGAACTCTGAATATACTGAAAACCATTGAATGTACACTTGAAATGGGTGAGATGTGTATAAATGATGTCTCAACAATCCTGGTTTTAAAAACACTGCAAAAGCTTATAAATTATAAATTTCATTTACTGCGGTAATTAGATTGATTGTACCCTACTGCAATTTTCCCTCCACATCGACACTGCAGCAGACTGACCCCTGTACACAGCGGAAACTCTATAACATGGTTTTTGTGTTACTGGATAGTCTGTTTTTTTATATTTAAATAATTCAAACTAAAGATTGTGTAATTGATGCTTTGCTTACATAACTATGAAATATTTATTCTCTGTTGAAATGTTTATCTTTCTATGTTTAGGAATGTTATGTTCATAACTTACTAAGGATTAGTGTGTATTTTCCAACCTTGAGGCATGAAATTCTGGAGCTTGTTATTGAAAAGCTACTCAAGTTGGATGTAAGTATTTCACAATCTGTTTTTCTAGATCTGTTATAATCACAGTATGTTAAACAATAGTAGCAACAACGGAAAAGAGTTCCACTTTTGATTCATTTCTTTGTACATTTCTGGAAGCTCATTGATGTGCTGGGAGTTATACACAGCCCTGTCTTTCCTGGTTGGGGAACAAGGCATGAATTAGTCAGTCATACTGGTGTCAAGTGTGGTAAATGCTGTGAATGGAACACACGCATTATTGTGAGCCAGAAACCCGCATGTAACCAGAAGGAGTCGGGAAGGCATGCCCAAGGAAGTCATGTTGACTCTCTTGATACCTTTTCTTAGAGAGGCCTGCAGTAAGGGTCAGTGGGAATGAAGAAAGCAGTGGGTTCTAGTGACGTTGTGGAGACAAGATGAGCCGGTCCTCGAGACTGAGTTGGAAGTGGAGAAGTGGGGGGAGTGGAAACAGAGTCCTCCAAAGGTGGCTTCCTGTGAACTAGAACCTTGCGGTTGCCCTTAACAGTAATAAGAATAGTCAGGAGGAAGATGGAAGGTGATGAGTGAGGTCCAGTTTGGATGGTTGGAGGTACAGGTGGGAAGCTAGGTGGCCAATATTCACCAGCAGGTATAGCTGCAAAGGACAGAGGACAAACCTGTGCGGTGATGCAGTTTAGGACAGGAGAGAGGAAGTACAATGGGAAGTGGGAGGAAAACCGAAAATGGATATGCAGGGAGGGTCTGCAGGAAGGAAGGGTTTGGTCAGTCAGCAGCAGGAGATATTGCTGACATTTTTAAGGAGAAAGAAAAGGAGAGTCATTGGGTCAGTGGTCTGGGAGGTAGTCTGTCGCCTTGTCAACGTGGAAGGGGACACTGCTTTTCAGGAGGGAGAGTAGATGGTTAGGAAGTGGGGCTGTTAGAGACCTTGGTGAGGGTTTGTGGTGTAAAGAGGGGACGCGGCAGGGGTGAGAGGCATCTTAGGGTTGGGGAGACGAGGTTTGTGGACAGAGGAGATGAGTGGGTGGAGGGGAACACTGATGAGGGGAGACCAAGGCTGCAATGAGGCAAGTCCAGGAAGCGCGGGAGATAGGCTTGCACAACCCGTGCGTGAGTGTCCTGTGCACAGTACGAGTTAGAGTAAATGTTGAGCCTGTGGAAGCTGTCCGATTTGGACTAACACACCTCAGTTCGTACTGATTGTACAGAAGTATCTAGTAAAAGGAGCTTGGTTTAGACTCTCGTAAATTACTTCATGAACCAGAGCAATTTATGGGTTTGCACTTGAATTGTGTCATGAGCTACAGTGCTATTTACGGTGCTCATCTGGGCACCTTGCATTTCCAGGCCTCCCAAATTGTATTAATAGTTGTATTTGAAGTGTTTTTATTCTTTTCTCTGTTTTCCTTTGTCATAATGTAGGTGAGTGCATCCCGGCAGGACATTGAAGACGCTGAGGAAATAGCAGCTCAAACCAGTAGTGGAACAGATGCCATGGAAGGGCTGTTTAACATGGTCAGTGTTTCTTAGTGAAAGCAGGGGGGCACAGTTCATCGTGTCAGAGGGTGGAAGACATAGCTAATGGCACTTCATCTTCCCGGCTTTGCACTAGAACGGTAGTTCAGCAAACTTGAAAATGATTTCTTAAATAAAGTTGTTTGCTTCCATGTTGCTTTCTGCAACATGTTGGTTTATTTCTAAGGCTTTGAATTTGGCTTGGGTCAAGTATGTTGCACTATGATTCATCTTTTTGGTCTCTGTGTTTGTGTAAACTGCATATTGTTTGTGAGGGGGTGATACATAGAAGAGCATTGCAGTTTACTTTTTGTATTTCACAAGTTGTATATCTAATGCAGTACTTCTCCACCTGGGGCAATGTCTCAAGTTGTGTTTACTAGGAGGAGAGCCGAGATGGGGATTCGGGTGCCCTGAGGACAAGGGTGTAAGGAAGTAGGAAAGGGCAGGGGAAGGACCTACGCAAGAGTTTGGTCTCGGTTGGAGACTGAGCCTGATCCCACCAGGGGCTCTGAAACAGTGGGTCCCCGCTTCAGACCAAGGAGATGGCCTCTGGTGACCCATCCTGCTGTCAATCAGTCATCATTCTGAGGGGGCAGGGCTAGGCGTGCAAGGGTAGTTCTTGCTCCTGGTCTGCTGTGGACAGGTCCTTGGAGAAGGGTGCAGCTGTGAGCTATTGGCACCCAACACTCACAGCCACTTGGGGATGGGCGCCCTCTCCTGGGAAAGGAGACCTGGCACCAACAGTGCCCACCACGGTGGGTGCCAGGATGTGGGGAAATCTGATGTTTGCCTGGCCATGCTCTGAACCCGAGCTTTTATTTTGCACGCCACGAGTGGTTCTGATTGCATACCTCTGGTTGAGAGCCCCTGCTTGGAATGGTACATACGTACTTTCTTTGTTTTACCTTTTAAAGGAAATAATAACCTCTGCCTATTTTTCCACTAGACTACTTTTGCTGAATTTTTAATATCAAATTTTATATTATCTTCAAAGGATGAAGATGAAGAAACTGAACATGAAACAAAGGCTGATCCCGAGAGGCTTGATTGGATGGTACACCCCGTCGCTGAGCGCCTGGACATTCTGCTGTCTTTACTTTTGTCCTACATTAAGGATGTCTGCTATGTAGATGGTAATCACCTACACTGGTCACAAGAACTACTGTTTGTTGAACACCTACTATGCACCCGGCTCTGTACTGGGTATTTTTCGTACATTCTCTTACTGACAGAAATCATGTAAAAAAAAATCACTGTTTTGAAAATGAGGGAAAGAAGACGTAGAGAGATTACATTACTTGCCAATGTGACATAACTTGAAAATGGTGGCACTGGAATTCAGGCTCCATTATTTTTGTCTTCAAAGCCCCTCATCTTTTCACTGACCATTGTATTGAAACATATATAGAGTTTGGTCAATTTTAGGTGGAGATCACATTGCACTCAAGTTCATGATGTTTAGGAATGGTGCAGTGGACTCTGATAGCTGGTGCTTGGGGTGATGTATTGAGTTTGGAGGGTCTTAATATTGTGATTGTGGTTGGTACGGAAATGAGCAAATGGTAATACTTCTTGCTCTCCTGCAGAGGCTTTTGCCGTGAAAAAGCAGAATTTTTTCCATTCACATTGCTTAGATTTAAAAATGAAACTTGGCCCCTTACACTAAGACTGGAAACTGAGTTGACTATGTGATGATTTTTCTGCTGTTAGAAAAATACTACATGTTCACTAGAGAAAATTTGGAAACTACAGGAACAGGTTAAAAATGTCATTTTAAATGGCCACATTCCTACTATTCAGAGAAGCATTATTAGCATTTTGATGTGTTTTTTTCTTTTCTGTTAGCATGTGCATATGTGTGAGCACTTTTCGGTGGGTTAGGTGGTCACACTATGTAATTTTCATAGTCTGCCATTTTCACCTGTTTGAACACTTTGAACATTTTCTCACACCATGTAGTGTTCTGAAATAGTTGCCATTGATCATATGGATTTAACTGGTCTCTTTATTTTCTCCCCCCAATCCCACCATTATCAATAGCAGTGTACATAGACCTTCAGTCTTTGCTTTGATAAATTCCTAGCAGTAGAATTACTTACTGGATCAAAGAACTTCTTCCTCATTTATTGTAATATTGCCCATTTGAAGGGTTCACATTTATGGCATCCTAGCAGTGTATGTGAGGTAAGGGATTACATGTAAAAGGAAAACCTGTGCAGAATAAAAAGGGCATTTTGTTTTAAGCATAGCTTAAAGGGCGATGTGTTTCTTACTGGTATTGGTTTCTTTTTTAAATTTGGTAAATAAAACTGGTAGCTTGAAAATAATGTATTTATAAAACTGAAATGCCATATTCTCTCCACCAGGTAAGATTGATATCAACAAAACAAAGGATTTATATCGTGATCTCATAACCATCTTTGACAAACTCCTGCTGCCCACCCATGCCTCCTGCCATGTACAGTTTTTCATGTTTTACCTCTGTAGCTTTAAACTGGTAAGTCATTAACATTATTGCAACTCATTTTATTCTCACCCACAACATTCCCTTTAAAACTGGTAGAAAGAGCAGAGGGCTGCTGTCTATCAGCTCAGCCAAGTGCTCTGAAATTGTCCTCCAGCATTTGGTCCTCTAGGCGGTGCCTTTGCCTTTCATTCATGCCTTTTCTCTGTTAAAATCTCCCACGGTACCTTTAACTGTTTTCTTCCTTTATTCTCTCTCAGTGATCCTAGCTAGCCTAAACCAACTTTTCAATCCAGAGTTTTTCATTAAACTTTTAGGCTTTGGCTTTTTATTTTGGGAAAAAACAAAAACCTACCAGAGACTCTTCTCCTCTGCAACTATTTTGAAATTCTTTTTTTTTTTTTTTTGGCTGAGCCATCCTGTCGGGCGGGGCATCGAACTGCTGTTGCTCAGAGCACTTAACCAACTGAGCCACTCGGCTTGCCTTTGCAACTATTTTGTAGCTTCCGGGAACAGTCAGGAGTGTATTGGTCAGGAGTAAGAAGGTTCAAGTCCTCCTGCGTCAAAGCATGTGTTAATAGCTTTTGAAAAGAGCTATTTGGCAGAAGTGGAGGTCTATCTTTTGTTAAAAAGAAGCTTACTCAGCTTCTATAATGATATAATTATAGAAAATTATAATTTTCTATAATTAGCATAATTAGGCAAGCACCAACTGTACTTGAATCCATGTTTCTGTTTCTGGTGAAGTTCAATGCGTGAGTCAGACTCTGGAAGGCTACTTGGCACTCAGAGGTCCTGTGGGAGGGGTTCCATGAGTGTGGATCTTCACTGGGTTCAGTTCTGGCTGAACGTCAGAATCACTTGTAGAGCTTTTAAAATAGGCGGATTGCAAAGCCCTGTCACAAACCTACTAAATCTGTAGGGTTGGTTTCAATGCTCAGGTAGTTTGGGGATCTGGTGGATTATTTCACGCTGAGGGACATCTTTTGTGTTTAATAGTGTTACCTCAGGATGTTTTAAAAATAAGAACCATGATAACTGTTCATTATCTAGCAACGTAACCGAAATACTAGGATTTTCCCACATTTGGTGAGTTCAAATCTTAGGGCTCTGATAGCTAGACTGTCTTAAGCATTAAGGAAGATCAGACCAACACCTTCTCTTGTTACAGGGATTTGCAGAAGCATTTTTGGAACATCTCTGGAAAAAATTGCAGGATCCGAATAATCCTGCTGTCATTCGGCAAGCTGCTGGAAATTATATTGGAAGCCTTTTAGCAAGAGCTAAATTTATTCCTCTTATGTAAGTAACCTAATTTTCCAAGTGCTTTTTTGTGTCATGCTTTAAAAAGATTATAACGTTGTCTTAAATCAGAGAAACATCTGTCTTATTTTTTTTGATCTGTCCCTAAAGTGAAAAAGATCTGTTCCCCTACTTTCTGCAAGATGTTTATATTTGTAAGAGACAATTTCAGAATAAAATGTCTCCTTTTTTAGATACAAACCTCATATGTAAATCTTTTGTCAATGTATTTTGTACGGTTGCACTTGAACATGAAGACCCATTTGTCTCCATGGGTAACGTGCAGTGTTGTGTACTGTTAGTTCTTTTTATAGGTTTGTCGTTTTTCATTTGCATTCTGAATCGTATCTGTTAAAGCTGAAGGAAAAAGCCTTTTAAAGGTAACAGAAAGATCTGTGTAGGAGGTCAGTTCTGGGCCTTTTTATTCCGGTGATCCAAGAAGGTATCTTTGGGCATGGAGGCTGTTAAAAACCCTTCCCCAACAGCTAGAAGTCGCCTGGCCGTTCTGTCTTAAATTGTTGACATGCGACATCATCAGAATCCCATAGAGAATGATGACTGTCTTAATCTGTAAGATGTTGATAAACGCGCCCTATTCTTTGGCTGTATTCCCTAAGAGGCCTGGAAGGGACCTGGGGCAGCCTTCAGGCCAGCCTGTTGTTCCTAGGAGGTTTGGGGATCTGCCTCATAATTGGAAGGCTTCTTCCCACCCACCCTCTCCTTCCTTTGCTTCTCTACGCGCAGGGATAATATATAAAGAAGCCTATGGACTGACCTCTCTAAGTGTATAATGCGAGGCAATTGGGTGTGTTTATGTCACTGTTGTTTTTTTATGAAGCCAGTGGAGTTGACTTGGATTTTCTTTTCTCCTCTAGCACTGTAAAATCATGCCTGGATCTTTTGGTTAACTGGCTGCACATCTACCTTAATAACCAGGATTCAGGAACAAAGGCATTTTGTGATGTTGCTCTCCACGGTCCGTTTTACTCAGCCTGCCAAGCTGTGTTCTACACGTTTGTTTTTAGACACAAGCAGCTTTTAAGTGGAAACCTGAAGGAAGGTCAGTGATGCGGGACTGCTGGTTGTGAACTGGGTTTTCCTTGTATACTAGGCACCGTTTGGAACAGAGACTAAAATTCTCAAAGAAAATTCGTTTTTTTGAGAACTTGGTGAAAACTATGGGGTCAGAAACCACATGTGCACTCAAACTTTTATAAATAATTTCAAGCAGCCTATATGCCTTTTTCTTTTTTGTGTGTATTAAGCTGAGCCATCCTGCCACCTATTGGCAGCTTAGCGGCAGCTCAGCTCCAGCCGGGAATCGAACTGGCTACCCGTTGCTCAGAGCTTGCCCAAATCAGAGTTTGCACTCTTGAGCGAGCTCTTAACCAACTGAGCCACTCGGGCAGCCCTATATGCCTTTTCTTAATAGCTGATGGAGTCGAAGTTGAGAACCCCCACTTTAGAGGGGCTAGCTAGAATAGTTGTAAGGACATTCTTCTTCAGAGGCCAGACCAAGCACTTGCTCTGTGCCAGTGCCGTGCTCACTCCTCCTTGTCCTCGTGATGGCCCTGTGAGGCCAGGTGTCATTCCCACCTGACAGGAGTGGCCATAGCACAGGGAAGTAATTTATTGGCAGGATTCGAAATTGATACCAGGGGAGGATGGCTGTAGCGCTGCAGTCAATGATTATGTGCCTTTAAAGACTTGAGTTAATTTGCTGGCTTTCAATTTTGCTCATTTCTAAGGGTTGTTGATCATTTAAATCTACCCGATGAAGCTTGTTTATTGGGTTAGCATATTTTAGTTGTAGATAGTCTCCAAGAATAATGTTCAGTTATATTGTTTTGTTTACTGTCATGAATAATTCAAATGGTTTAATAGGCTGTTTCCTGTAGACCAGAGGTTCTCAATCTCCTTACTGCTGACATTTGGACTGGGTAATCCTCTGTTGGGGGCGCTGCCTTTGCCTCATAGGGTGGTTAACAACACCCCTCACACACACCCCCACCCACTAGGTGCTACCAGCACCCCTCTCCACCCTCTGTTGTGACAACTAAAACTGTCTGCAGACACTGCCAGATGTCCTCCTGGGGGCACAGTTGACTAGAATTGAGAACCACAGCTCTGAACTGAAACTTGTATGTGCTGCATTATATATATTGTATCGTGTGTACTTCTAAAACAGATGTCGGGATTAAAATTAGTCTTATGAACTAGTAGTAGGACAAGGTTTTATCACAAGGTAAGTAAAAGCTTTGCCTTTCTTTGTATAAATAAATGGTAAGAGTCTGGTTAAAGAGGACTATTTCTTGTAAGTCATGATGTTATCCCATTTGTAATCATTTTTATCAATACATCAAAGAATCTCTTAAAATATACTTAACACAAGTTGGTTTGCTTGCCTCTTACGATAAGTGTAGTGTATATTAGGAGAGAATTATATTTATTAGTTCTAAGTCAGTGGAATCTACAGCCATAGTTTCCTTGTTAAAAAAAATGAAATACGGGCCGGCTGAATGGCTCAGTTGGTTAAGAGCTCGCTCAAGAGTGCAAGCTGAGCTCTGAGCAACAGCAGTTCGATGCCCAGCCCTAGCGGAACTGCTGTTGAGCTGCCAACAGGTGGCAGGATGGCTCAGCAAAATAACAAACAAACAAACAAGAAAAAGAAATAGAAACAACTAATCCACATTTAAAAACATGCTCAACTTTACTAATTGAGATGAGTAAGTCTTGCTGTTTTTTTGTTGCTTGTTAAATTGGGACACACAAACCCCGCTGCCCCCAGTATATGGAATTCAGGAAAGAGAATTTCCCACACTGTATAGTCATTACCTCCAGGCAATGGAGACTCACTTTTTTGCCTTACCTTCTTTCTTAGTGTTCATGATTGTTTCCTGAAATCAAATCACATGGTATTTTGGTTTTTTTTTCCTTATAAACTCATCATATATCTGAATTTCAAATTGTCATACAAGCTTAGAACCCTCTAGGAATGTGTGCTTACTTCCTGGGTCTTTAAAAAAATAAACTTTTCTGTAGAAAAGTTGGCTTTATCCTAGACAAGCATGGTTAAGCCTCACCACATTCTTCTGGGCTCCATACCATGGGGTGTCTGCATGGACCTTTATTTAAAGCATTTCTGCAAATCATTTTTAAAGTTCTGTTTTTAATGTGTGAAATAATCAGTGGCGCTAAAAGACTTAACTTTGTACCTTTTAAAAAGTCTTTTCTTTTTTTAATCAAAGGTTTGAGGTACCTTCAAAGTCTAAATTTTGAACGTATAGTGATGAGTCAACTAAATCCGCTGAAGATTTGTCTGCCCTCGGTAGTTAGCTTTTTTGCCGCAATTACAAGGTGAGTTATTTGTACTTTATTGGCAGAAGTTGTTTAAAAGTAAATTTACACTAGTATTGGTATTGTAAAATTCCATTAAGCTTCTGTGAAATTACTCAATAAAATCTGT
The DNA here is from genome assembly GCA_033961575.1 of Aselliscus stoliczkanus. Taxonomy (NCBI): domain Eukaryota; kingdom Metazoa; phylum Chordata; class Mammalia; order Chiroptera; family Hipposideridae; genus Aselliscus; species Aselliscus stoliczkanus. The sequence goes on along the minus strand of CM066741.1, from coordinate 5,915,490 downwards.
TAATAACAGACATTTAAAAATTAAGAACCTGGCGCGGTGGTTAAGCACTGGCTTGGGAAGCCAGTGGCCCCGGTTCAGTCCCACATATGAGGGCCAGTGACACTGCCCTCAAAAAAAAAAAAAAAAAACCAAAAAATTAAGAACCCAATACTTGTAGGAAACACTGAAATGCAGCTATTGTTTTAATACTCTGGTGGCTTTGGAAATTGCTGCTAATTTTTATCCAGAGAGGATAATTCAACAAAAGCCTAGGCACTTAGAAAAAAGTAAGGCAAATAGTAAGCTAAGGGGTACAGGCCAGAGGTGTTACTAGAGTGACATGTATAATAATAGTAAAAATGGACTGGACATGAGATAAAGCTCCAACAGTACGAGTTGGTTTAGTGGGGTCTTGTGTGTACAGCTGATGCAGTTTCCCTGTGTGCCGGCTCAGGTCTAAGTACTTGACATAGAACTCACTGAAATTTCGCACAATCTGACTGTATTATTGACCCCTGTTTATAAATAGGAAGCTTTATAGTATAAACTCCTGTTTATAAACAGGACGCTTTTAGCGATAAAGCTAAAGAGATTAAATGACTTCTGTAAAGTCATGGCTAGAGAGGGCAGAGCTCAGGCTTGAGTCCAGGCAGCCTGGCTTTTCTGTAACCATTCCCTGAATTATTCTGCCTCGTGCAGTATGTGAATTGGAGACCTTGGGCATTTAGTCTCAGGATATTCAGGGCAGGATCATGGCTTAAAATCTTCAACAGATAAGAGTGTACTATTCTAAGATAAAAATAATTCTTTTGTCCCTGAGTCCCCTTTAGAAAGCTTGATGCTCTCATTCAGCAGCATTATTTTTCCTTTACTGGGCAACTAGGTCAAAGCATTCTCTCTCCCTCTCTCCCTCTCTCCTTCTCCCTCCCTCCCTCCCTCCCTCCCTCCCTCCCTCCCTCCCCCGAGGTCTCAAAAATGATAAAGAATTAAAATGAGTAAAGAAACCAATCAGCAATAATGTCCAGTGGGTGAAAGGTTCCACACATCGCGGGCAGACAGAAAGCAGTTGGAAGAATAAGGATGGAGGAAGCGAAGCAGAGGCAGCTGCCCTTTAGAATATTCTTGGGGTGGGAGTAGGGGGCTGCCGTTGCCGAGCATTTTGGGCAGAGAGGCTCTAGATTTGGGGTTGGGGTTAGCAACGGACGTTAGGAGTGAGATGTGAGCTTAGGAGCAAGAAATTGAAATAAATGTCTGTGTCAAGGAATCTGTGCATCCTCCTGTCGCTGCCACTTTTGCTTACTTAGGGCTTTGAGATCCATATCAGCTCATACAGCTGTATGTTGATTTAGCTGCTGTGTAATGTTCTATTAATTTCTTGAATTGATTCTTTGTTGGGACTTCAGCTGTGTGTGTTTTTCAGTATTGGGAGCAGCAGCTTAGGGACATGGCTGCGTGTGTGCTCTGACAGCAGACACACACTCCTGTCATCCAGTGGCCCTGCAGCTGCTGTATTACAGAAGATACACATCGTCACCTGGGCCAGATTTTGCAAACCTCTCCAGCATGGTTTTGCCAGTTTACCCTCGTACCAGAAGGAGGGAGCCAAATGAGATCTGTGGCTCCTGGAACAGAAATCATAGACATATATGTTGCTTAAAATTACAATATTGGCCTGAGACCTTGAGAAGATAGATACACCTGAATGAAGACTGTGGGCGGGAGGTGATGTGGCTGAAGTAACTAAATCCTCATCTCAGAGAAGCCGTCCAGTGCTAATTAAAGCTGCCAAGTCATGTGGAGGTGACCACCAGAAGGACTGACAGTAGAGTGGTCCTGTTGTATTTTTTTTTTATTTTTTTTTTAGCTGAGCCATCCTGCCACGTGTTGGCAGCTCAGCTCGGGCCGGGCATCGAACTGCTGTTGTTCAGAGCTCAGCTCACACTCTTGAGTGAGCTCTTAACCCACTGAGCCCCTCGGCCGGCCCTGGTCCTGTTGTTTTTTATCATGAGCTCGTCAGCCTAGTTAACTGCTTTCATTCACTTATGCCTGTTCCTGTCTTTACCATTTTCTGAGATCGTGACTCAGTCATCGCACATCCCTGTCTCGGTAACGTCCTTATTTCTTCAACAGCCAAGTCTCTCCATCATCAACCACAGTCTCCTCTCAGGAAATCCCTTTTTCACTCGCCTTCTTATTCTTCTACAAATAGTATAAGTAAACACAGCTATGTGCTTTTGCAAACTAAAAGCGATTTCCTTAAATACATTCATTTTTGTGAGTCATCCATATTCATATCCTAAGCCCACTCTCTTTTTCTTAAAGTGGGAGCCACATTTTCTTTCTCCTGAGCAGACTTGTAAATAGTAGGCCCAGGGACCTATAAAGTCTAAGAGCATTACTTTCTTCTTGATGTTATTTTTTTCTCGCACTAGTTATATTTAGCAGTATCTGTGTGATAGGTGTAGTTGTCACGCAGGAACCCGCATGTCCATGTTGTCATTCGCCGTGCTAACGCCTCGGTCCGTGTTGGTTCTTGTTTCACAGTAAATACCAGCTCGTCTTCTGTTACACCATCATTGAGAGGAACCATCGCCAGATGCTCCCCGTTATTAGAAACACAGCTGGAGGGGACTCGGTGCAAACCTGCACAAACCCACTTGACACCTTCTTCCCCTTCGACCCTTGTGTGCTTAAGAGGTGGGTGCTCAGGCAGTCCACCTGTCAGTGGTGAATTTGAATGCAATGGGTGTTTGCTTCTCCCAAGCCTGGGATCTAGGGTTTCTTTGTCAAAAGTGGCCATTCCCAGCGTTGTTAGTGTCACGGTCTCCGTGTACATATTTCACAGGCTCCAAGTTGAGAATGCCTGTTAGAGGCTGTGCAGTGTCAGAGTACACTGAGGTTCGCAGTTCTTCACCCTTTTCCCCCTCCCCCAGCAGGAATCCAGGTTGACACCCTTCAGGGGTCTTTTCTTTGTTTTTTGTTTTGCTTTAAACCTGTTGGTTTAAACATATAAGGGGGTGGAGAAAAAGGTGCCCAGATAGGAAGGATGCTCTCTTTTCATGGCTCATAATTTTCTTCTCAGTGACTACTTCCTTCCTCCAAGGACCACATCCCATACTGTCACACAGGATAAACGAAAGACAAAAGATTTATCTCAGTGGGTAACTCTGAAAAACCACCAAGCCAATCTTAACTTCGCATTTGTATAGGGAAGCAGAATTTTTGCTTTATTAGTTTCTAACGAACTACACAACAATTTGGGATTATCTGGTCCTCCAAGTCTTGGTTGACTAAAACCAGATTGGTCTTTCTCCCAGACTTATTTTTAGAAAATTGCTGTAGGAATATATGAGTAAAAAAAGAAGTTCCAGAATAATATAATTTTGTTTCATTAGACACCTTACAACTTGTCCATCTACGCAAGGTGGAGATACAGTAGGTGTGATACCCCATCTGTAGGCGTATAAACTCTTCCAGAGAAGGGACCACGTTAATTACACTACTTACATATAGTATTTTTTGACACCATTCTTATTTGAGCCATAGTTTTCATTTCCTTTTGGCTAATAGGTCTTGTAAGAAAAGAGCTAAATGTGTCTGAACCTTCACTGTTGTACTTAACTTGATTTTGAAATGTGATCTTTGCTGACAGGTCAAAGAAATTCATTGATCCTATTTATCAGATATGGGAAGACATGAGTGCAGAAGAGCTTCAGGAGTTTAAGAAACCCATTACAAAGGTAAATTTGTGGTTGAGCACATTTTCTGAGACTGTCCTATGTGGTTACAGATCACAGTCAAATAGTAAAAGCATTGTTACACTGAAAAAAATATGGCATTTTATTCTTTCTGCCTTTACAAAATTTCAAGCTCAGGTTCTGTTCTTATGAAAAGAGTTTGCGGGTTTTTTTGATGAATTGTTTAAACCAGACACTTCACACGCTGACTTTGGAACATGAAGGTTAATTAAAAATCAGGCCCCCAAATTTAGATCTTTACCACTTGATCATTACCACCAGGTAACATCTCAAATTTACTTGTGTTGACATTATAAGTAACATTAAAATTTCGTAGAAGCGAGCATTGATTTCATAGCTCTTGAACAGGTGGTAAAGATGGAGCCTGCGGCATATCCTCCAGTGCAGTGGCAGGTAAGGCCGTTACCACCAGAGAAGAAAATTAAAATCCAGTAATAGCTCTTTGTTTCTTTGTGGCATGTTTATTTCCACAGTAAAAAGTCAGCTTTAATGTACCCATTTCCTTTTTCATAAGTAATCACTGGAAAGCTTATTTTACTATTTTTCTTTATATTTTGCATTTGAAGGGAGGCGGTCATTCATTCATTCACATTGTGATGGATTATAATAGTGAGAATGACATATCGTGTCACCTGCCCTCATTGAGCTTAAAATCTGTTAAAAAAATCAGACTTGAAACAAATCGTGATAGTGTGTGATGAATAGTTGCATGGCTGGTTCTTTAAAGAATTATGCATCAGAGAAAACTTTTGAAATCACAGTATTTTCCTCACCTTTCCAGAAGTAGCACATTCCTGAGGAAAGGAATTCTTGGAAGCTTTTCACACCACCTCTGTGACCCTATTGATAATCTCTGTCCTTTTGACAGGAGGTGCTAGAAGATGAAGATGATGACTTTTTGAAAGGTGAAGTTGGAATTACTCCGAGCTCCTATGACACACATTTCCGAAGTCCCTCAAGTAGCGTGGGCTCCCCACCCGTGTTATACCTGCCAGACCAGTCCCCTCTGATTGCGAGGATTTGTGATTAAGACCACATTCCTGCCCATCACCCCTTCAGTATCAGGGCTGATAGCGTCTGAGTGTCACATCACTCTAGAGCGAGTACCCACCTCCACAGCATCCTTTCAAGTTAGACTCACTCTAGTGTGTGAACAGATGTGGTTTTTTTTCTTTTTGCTCCTGTACAGATGAAAGGAAAAGACTGAGTATCATGTGCAATATTTTACAATGGAGTTGACGATAAATGTTGAAGGCATGGCTTATTTGTTTTAATGTATACTTTATTGTGTGTTACAGCTATTTGACATAATTGTGAAATTTCTGAGATCAACAACTGCCTATTTTAACAGATTGCATTTTTAACACAGGTTTTGGTCAGAGCCATGGTCACAGGACTTTGCTTATCTGATTTCTTATCTGTGAAAAGCATCCAAGACACTATTTAAAGTCTGTAGAATGAGTGTGTTTCAGATCAATTGTTTACCTTCTGCTGGAACTGTATTTGTGTTGGGATTTCGGTGGGGTGCCGAGAAGACAGGAAAGTGGGGAGATGGCCAGAGCTGGTCCCAGCTGCCGAGTTGGAGCTGGCACTGAGGGGGATCTCCACGGACACCAGAGACCGATAAGAGCCTGGAGGGAAGAGAGAGGATTTAGGGAAACTGAATCAGACAGAACTCATATACTTGTGAGTATAAAAATGGATTTAAAAGAAAAATGAAGTTCCAGGTAAATGTAATTCCCATCGACTGACAGTGGGGATGGAGTTTTATTAAACAGCCCAGGGTATTTCACCCTGAAGCCCCCAAGAGTGCTGTGAGAACTGGAACTACTTGTTTGTAATGAAATGTTACATTGATTTGTTGATTTGTTTTACTGCAGTCAGTTGACCAGTTCTCAGTTTGCAGAATTCTTGGGGAGGGCAGAGGTGGTTTTTAGCTTTAGTGTTGGAATGGTTTTGCTAGCACCAACAGATCGCTGTTACAGCTACAATGTCTGTCTACTGGCTGCTTGTATCATGGATTCAGCTCAGTAAAATCCTCCTCTGGCCGGGTTCTTTTTGTATTTTTATAACTAAACACCGAGAGAGAAGAGTTTAAACTACCTTGCTTTATAACCAATTTGTGCAAGCCCCACTCGAGTTATTTTGAAGCTCATGCATATTTTAGCTTCATTTCTTATTTGTGTCCTTTTTTGTTACTTATGAAAAAATGGACATTTTTAAGCATATTTATTTTTCTGCCACTTTTCCTATTTTTTTTATTTAAAGGCAAGTAATATTTTCTGGATCACAGATATTTTGTAATGAAATACTTTGACTTTCTTAGGGCTTTGTATGCTCTTGTATAATTATATTGATGGCAATGCAGAGTTTGGATTTCGGTCTGTAAATACATTTTTGGAAAACAAATTTTTATTGCTTTACAGAGTTTTGGATACTAGTGATTTTCTTTTGGTGACTTGGTGGAAAGTCATTTGAGAACCTTTAGGGTCTCTGTTTTTTTAACTGCTGATAAAAAGATGGGATTTTTATATACTGGATAAAATGAGTACATGAAATGTGTCTGTAGAAGTTAATTTTAAAGTGGGACTTTTATGGCTTGGAAAGTAGCTTTAAGGTAGAGAGGCTGTATTTATAAATAAGTATTTAATTGCAAAGGAGCTTGAGAGAAAAATCCATTGTGAAAATAAAATAATGACATGGAACTCTTGTTCTTATGCCAGTAAAGGGAGGTACTCCAATAAAGAGGCTTCTCATACAAATGTTCTTTGGCTTCCTTTTTTTTTTCTTTTTTACCGATCTTTATTAAAGAGCTGTTTTGCAGTGGAAAACTGCAACTGAGACTTCACTATTCAAGAAGCAACAGTATTGCCAGTGTGATTGCAAGTCCTCAAAAATAAATTGCATGTTGGTAATGAGAATGGCTTCCAGATGCATCATCTGATGTGGGTCACTCTCCTTGATCACACTCAGCCTAGAATGAGGCCTGCACTGGGCTAAGGAAAACAAACACTTATTCAAAAAATGCTCATGCTTTGAAGGAACATCTCTGGGGGGAAAAAAATCAAGAAGTTTCTTTGGGAAGTATATGAAAACAAAGGATTTTCTGTCCTTACTGAAAAGCAGACTTTCAATTACAGAACCATGCTCCATCCTTTTGTCTGTCTGCTATGGTTGGGTCTTTAATGAGAAGTGGCTTCTCCTTCTAACTAGGTTTGTGAGCTGTGCTCCCAGGGTTCCACTTTTATTGAGCCGTAACGTGGAAATAACACTCTAGGGTTTGTGAGTGTCAATGAAAATGTACGCGTCAGTTAATAGCTGGTTGGCTAACCTGGTGAGAAAGTCTGGCTAAGCAGGGAGCACTTTTCAAGACATAACTTCCATTTCATCCACCTTACCCACTTGGTACCAACTTAAGATCTCACCTGGAGAGGGAGGCACAGAGCGCTCAGCCTCCCAGGCACTGCTTGTTTTGTTGGTTCTTCATTCTTACTGCCCTAGAATCACCCTGGGAGTTTCAAAGAACTGAAGAGGTGGTGGAATATAGATGATGACGTTCCAATCGTTTTTGCTCTGCATGGGGCAGCTCCTCTTCATCTCACTGTTCTTTTTCTTAATTATTTGTTGCTAATGTATTGTGGCGTTGGATCTATTGGAGTATTATTTCCAACTGTTCACATAGAGGACCCCAGCCAGCCTCAAGGCCAGGGCACCTACCTAAGCTCAGGAGGGACCGCTGATCTTAACCGAGGGCTTTTAGCCCCTCTAGGGGTGCTTACTGATGAGCTCCCAATGTGGGGGGCTCTGAATCCAGCCCTACGCGGTACAGCACGGCAGGCGCCCCAACTCGGGTAACTTGCTCAGCATCACGATAGGTAGTAGAGCCGTGACGTGCAACGAGGCCTCGCTCAGCCCCAGGTCCCGCGCTCAGGCTGCGTTGTGCTGTGAACTGAGCTACCGCACCGGGAGCGCAGGTTCCAGCTAAGCGAAGCGCCCCTCTGCTGCATCCTCACGCTTTCAGGACTCTATTTCCCAGCGCCCCTTGCGAAGGAGGCCGGCCGGCCCCTCGCCCTCGCGTTTAGACTACACCTCCCATGGGGCCTTGCGGCCCCGCGCCGTGGATTCCTGCAGCCTCTCGGGGCGGCGCCGTCCCCTCGGACCACATTTCCCGGCGGCGCCCGCGGCGGGGCGGGGCGGGGCGGGGCGGGGCGGGGGCTGGCCGGCCGGCGGGCGGGGGCGGCGAGCGGGCCCGCGGCTGGGGAGGCCGCCGCCGCCTCCCTGGGCCCTCCTGCCCCGGCGGCCGCCGCCGCGATGCCGCTGCTGGTGGACGGGCTGCGCGTGCGGCTGCCGCAGTGCGCCGGGGACCTCGTGCGCGCCCACCCGCTCCTGGAGGTGAGCGCGGCCCGGACCCTGCTCGCCCCACTCGCTTCCGGGGCCCAGAGAGGTTCGGGGACTCGCCCGGCGTCGCCCAGCGCCGCGGCTTTGGGGCGCCGGGGAGCCCTGTGCCCAGACGGGGCGGCCGCCCTGGCTCCGCAGCGCCCGCGGGGACCCCCGCTCGGCCCCCGTCGCCCCCGCCCCTCCCCCCGGGCCGGGGGCTCCGCGCTGTTTGTGGCCGGAAGCCAGGGCCCGCTTCCCGGGGCTGCAGCCGGGGAAGGGCCGCGCCCTGACGGCTGGGCTGGCTCTGCTTTCCCGGCCTGCACGCCCTGGGCCCGCGCTTCTGCGGAGGCCGCTCAGAGAGGCGTTCTTGCTGTTAACCTGATAAGACCGGGGGCCAAGCCTGCCGCTTGCCCCAGATCCAGTTTGGGGGGGGGGGGATCAGTCACCTGATTTCAGTGACACCGGACCGAGCCCCTAAGGTGTGTGCGCCTGGATCCCCACAGTCAGGGCCTTCACAGTCTAGAGTGAGGGGGGATGCTTTTTTTTTTAAATCACAGAATCACTCAAATACTGTAATACTGTAAACAGTGTTAAGCGCCATAACGAAAAAAACGCCCCTTTTTGGGGGGGCTCCGAGATGCGAAACATGGACACCTGGCCTGGTCTGTGGACTTAGGGGAGGTTTTCCTTGGTGACAGCGGCTGAGTTTCCAGGGATGGGGTCCACGTGCGTGTCCTGTGTATTCCCCCTCGATCTGCCCCCCGGAACGTGGGGTCCTGGCTTTGTGTCCTCAGCGCCTGGGGCGGTGGTGGCTGAGCCAAGAAAGCAGGACGAAAAAGGGGACACATCCTGTGTGGTCCTCGCCTTTCAAGAAAGCAGAAGTGACATCAGGCGACACAGACTGGGCGCTGCGCTCAGCACTTTCCCCGCGCTGTGTCCCTGTCACACTCACGGAGCCAGGAGTGGGACGCGCCAAGGGAAGCGGTGTCGGCTGCCTAAGGGACAGAGGCGACACTCTTATTTCTGTGTCAGCTTGAAAGTGTCTATGCTGACGAGGTAGATGGCCGTCCAGGGAGGGCAGCGCCCTGGCATGCAGACGGCGGGTGTGAGGCCGTCCCAGGGCTGCCAGCCCGCCTGGAGGGAGCTTCGGCCTGTGCAGGGGGACGGGGCCCTGTTGGCGTCCCGGGAACGTGGAGGGCCGAGGATCATGCAGAAGTCTCAGGGAAGGAGGATGGAGAGATTTGGAAAGGGGAAGAAAGGGGAGGGCATTCCAGCTGGGCAGGCTGGACTGTGGGCAGCAGGGGAAGGGCCCTGAGGACAAGGGGACGGGCCATGTCCCTGGCGGAGAGGAGAGAAACCGGAGAGCGGCTCGTGCTGGATTACAGGGGCTTCGATGCATCTCCCAATGAATAAGCAATGGCGGGAGATGAAAAGTTTAACTGTTTTTATCTATAACAAGTAGCATGTCCTTTTTGTAAAAAAAGAAAAAAAATTTATACACACACACACATATATTATACAAATGTTAGGAAGACGAAAAAATTCATAACCGCAATCATTCTTCACATTTTGGTGAATACCCTTACAGAGGTTTTTTTTTGTATATGATGTACTTGTTTTAAAAAAAAATGACAGCATCCTGTATCTTCCGTTGTGTGACATGTGTTTCTCACGTGACAGTATGTTTTCGATGCGCAGTAGCAGCAATTACAAGCCTGTCCCTGGCTGTGCCTAGCACAGAACAAGAGTCACGTAATAACAGCAGTGCAGTGGGACTTGCTGTGAAGCGGGTGCTAGTGCGTCTTCCCATTTTACAGGTGATGACGGTGAGGCACAGAGAGGCTGAGTGAGTCGCCCAAGGTCCCCCAGCCTGTGAGTGGTGTGGCCTGGGTTGGAACCCTGGCAGCCTGCCTTTGTCTCTAGAGCTGCACTGCTCAATACGGGAGCCGCCAGCTCCATGTGGCTGTTTACGTTGAAATGAATTAATATTAAATAAACTTTAAAAATCAGTTCCTCCGCTGACCTAGCTACATTTCAAGTGCTCCCTGCCACATGTGGCTAGTGGCGATGTGCTCGTAGGTGGCTGCCATCACTGCAGAAGGTTCCTTGGGCGGTGCTGTCTGGAGCCTTGGCTCTTAACCAGTTACTGGATGCTCAGCAACCAGCTCTGCCACATCTGTTAAATGGTTCCATAGAATTCCACACTGTAATGCACCGTCACTTCATTCCTGCTTTTAAGCCTGTACAGTATTTATAATCGTTCACCATTGTGAACATTCACAGAGCTAACTCTTTTATAAACCCCTGTAATTATCCCTACAAGCGAAATTGCTGGACTCAGAAAGGTTTTCTGAGCAGAAAAGTGATGTAACAAAATCTGTTTTGAAGCAGTGATGCTGGCAGCCATTGAGGACAGAGGAAGCAAGGGCGATCTTCGGGGAATGGTGACAGCCACTCCCTATAAACCTGCTCAGTTAGTCCCCGCACAGTCAGGAGCAGCCTCCGTGCAAGGCAGGGGGACCCCAAGGCCAGCATTGTTTTGTCCTCTCTCTTCCACTCGTGAATTCTATGGCAGGAACTTAGGTGTGCGATCATGAAGGACCGAAATAAGGCAACCCAAGTGGGAGTGGGAAAGAAGGTGCAGTTCTGAGAGCGGCCCCCGTTAATAGTAATTTCTTACACGGCGCTGTTTGCAGTTCACAGAGCACTTGTATACCCGCCGTCTCGTTTTTGAAGGAAGAACCAACAGAATAGAGCAGCAGGGGTAAGGGTTCTGTCCTCGAGGGTACCGCTGAGTGATTGGCTAACACAGAGGGCAGCAAACAGCGGCCACCGCCCGGCTCCTGTTTGTGGCCAACCTGTGAGACAAGAATGGTTTTGACATTTTTCAGTGGTGGGAGAAAAATCAAAAGAATAATATTTTGTGACATATGAAATTATATGAAGTTCGGATTTTGGTGTTACTCATAAAGAAAGATTTGGGGACACAGCCACAGCCATTTGTTTACGTACGGTCTGTGCTTTCACAGTACAGCGCAACACCTGCAAAGCGCAAAATATTTTACTCTCTGGCCCTTTTCAGAAAAGAGTTTGCTGACCCCTGGGTTAAGAGAACAGTGCCACTGAATAGAATTTGGGAAATGAGGGCGGTTTCACAGAGACCGGAGCACTCAGGAAAAGAGATTGTTTAGCGGATCTTTGTGTTCAGAGAGTATCAAAAGTTGAGAAAATGGGGCTTACTTTTATTTCAGAAAGGAGGTGAGTTTGTGAATTAAGACTGTTTTCCTGCAGAAGAGGCTTGGCTCAACTCTTCCTTTTTTTGAAGTACAAGACCAAAGCAACATACCATTTTCGCTTTGTGGCATTCTCTCCTCTGATAATCTATGCTTCGATTTCTTTGGAAATAGTAGGAGCTGTGTCAAAAAAAGACATGATGTTTGGTCGTGGGTATGAAAGTGACAGTTCATTCCTCGCAGATAGCTTTGCTTTTGGGTGGTGACCTGGTTGTAAAAATGAGCAGTAAAAATTTGTGTTGGCTCTCTCTCCTTTTCCCTCCCCCAAAAGAACGGAGCAGAAGGTAAGTGTTAAAGAAATGATACACAGGAAAAATCTGAATTCGCCTTTCTGTTCTTTTGAACTGGGGTGAGGTGAGAAGTGGTATGGAAGCGAAGAGCCCTCACTGAGAAGACTGATAAGACTGTTTCAGAACCGTCAGCCACACCTATTTCGCCTTGACTTCTACAGCAGGAGAAGTTGCCGGAACAATCATGTCTTCACCGCAGTTCACTTAATCCTTAGTTCCTTTCTTACACTGTAGGGCTTGTCTTATTCTAATTGCTGCTTTGCGTCCAATTAATGGAAGTTTATTGAAAGAAAACACTGTATAACTCAGTATGTGTTTTTTTTTAACATCTATTTTCCTAAGTACTAAGTAGTAAGTTTGCACTCATCCTGAGAATTGGCGAGAAGCCTGAGTAAGACTTCCATGGAAGCATCCCCCAGTCTAGACAATACATACATGCTCTGTATTTACACATTTGAAGAAGAATTGGTTCATTGATGAGTTTATTTGTCGCAAATAAGAAGGAAATTATGATACATTGTAGGGTTGTATCAATTTGACAGACTTGAAAGACATGTGTAATTCAGTTTCTTTCAAAAATTTTAACCACCTGCTTTCCCCAACCCCACCCCCCACTCCCTAGTCTTACTCATAAGAGTTTAAAAATATTCAATGAGACAAAATATTGACACCTAATATTAACATATCCTTTTCTTAGATTTGCACCTTTCTGGTTTTCTACTTGAAAATGAACTTCACTACATCACAGACGATTTAGAGACCAGAGAAGGCGCCAGTTAAACCACTTGTGTTTGCGGTGTTCTAACAGCCATGCTCATATTGGTGAATTCCTCCCCAGGGAGTTTTCCCAGGTTTTTAGCATTGTTGTAGTAACAGCATAGCGATAGCTTAAAGTTTTTCATAACTTTTGTAGTTTGCTTTTCAGTTTACATTTCCAAACTATTTTCCCATAGTCCTCATTTCCATAATTTCCATTTATTCTCTTGCTATCCCCAGCTTTTTGCCATGCTAAGTAACACACAGGGATTGTCACATTTTGGGTTATTTCCTTACTACAAATTTCCAGAAGTGGGGTTCCTAGATTAGAGGGTAGGGAATGTCTTAACCCCTCTTCCTCTTAACAGAAGGTAAAGAAGGAATGCGGTTTCTGATCTACCCATCCCCTACCCCTTATGCTCTGATTCTCTTTACGGTTGTAAAGCCGTGAAGAGTCTCATACTCCACAGTATGGGACTGTGAAAAAGGATTTTTGCATCTTATTTCATAGGCACTGAAACCTCATTTTATAGGTTAAAAAGGAACAGAACTTTATTGTTTTCTTGGCATTGTTCCACATGATATTTACTGCTACCATGTTTCCCTGAAAATAAGACCTAACCAGAAAACAAGCCCTAGCATGATTTTTCAGGCCCTAGCATGATTTTTCAGGACACTCGTCATATAAGCCCTACCCCAAACAGAAGCCCCAGTTAAGATCGTCAGCCAGACATGACTGTTTGAGTAAATGTAGATTTTTGTACATGAATAAATGAATAAATGTAGATTGTTGGGAGCAAAAATTAATATAAGACCCGGTCTTACTTTCGAGGAAACACGGTACCTTTTTATTTCAGCCTTTCTGTCAAGTGATACGCACACCTGAGGCATATAAGTGTGTGTGTTTCCCGTTCAGGGCACACATTGGCTCGCCACCTCTCTAGCTACTCAGTCCTCACTAATTTCCATCACTATTTTATTTTTTGTTTAATTAAACAGGAAAGAGCCAGACTTCTCAGAGGTCAGTCTGTTCAACAAGTGGGACCCCAGGGCCTTCTGTATGTTCAGCAAAGAGAGCTGGCAGCGACGTCCCCAAAGGATGGTAGGTTAGGAAGCAGTGAATCGGGCGTTATCCCAAAAGGCGATTGGATATTTTATTTTATTTCTTTTTTAAACAGGCTCCATCTCCATTCTGGGTTCTGATGATGCCACCACTTGTCACATTGTGGTCCTGAGGCACACAGGTATGGTGAGAGAGATGAAGGAGACAATTACTCAGATTGAGCCAACGTTCGGGGCCGTCAGGGCCTCGACCTGAGTGTGCTGTGTCCTGTGAGAATCCTGACTCCGCGCACCCCTTCTCTAGTCTGCATGGTGTCTCCCTGTTGCCCTGGTCAGAATGGGTTGGCCGGGGGCACAAACGTGTCGACTTTTCCTTCTGACAGGCTGTTCACAGATGAGGCGGTCCGAACGGACAGGCGTGGACTCGGCCCACTCACCGAGTCCTCATCGGGAATAACATGAGTCATTTCACCCTTGTTCTTCAGGTAATGGGGCTACCTGCTTGACACACTGTGATGGAACCGACACCAAAACCGAGGTCCCCTTGATCATGAACTCCATAAAATCCTTTTCCGACCACGCTCAGTGTGGAAGGTGAGCTCCACGCTGCTCTGCTTTGTGATGCCGGGAACTTCGCTGTCTTGTTAGAGGAAATAGCTGTGGAAGCCGTTACGGCAACATACAGTGTCACCAGCACAGTGGCTGTCCTGTTCCTCGGGGCGGAGCTGGGCCCAGCACGGTTCCTTGTCAGGAGTTGTGGGGGAGGCAGGGGAACAGTGCTGCATTTCAGATGGAAGGTTTGACCGTGACGTTCATATATCGGACGTTGCTTTGTTATCCCCCAGATATAGCATCTCTTCATTCATCCGTTCAGAGATTATTTGTTAAAAGCTTCCTGTGAGCAAGATGTAGCAGTGAGCAGAATAGACATAAACCTGCCCCTGAGGTGGTCATTCCCTGAGCAAAGTAGGATGTTAAAGTGTGGCCAGGACTCGGGGGGAAACAAGGCAGGGAGGAACCCGGGATGGCTGGGGGACAGGGGTGCAGTTTTAAGTGTCAGCACCACAGTGGTTTCGCCATGGATTCTGTCCAAGGGCCATGTCTGGCCAGGCCGTCCACCACAGCATCCGACCCCCTCAGCCGTTACAGGATGTGCAGCCACTTCCATGCCACCGCTGCCGACGCTGAGACTCAGCTGGCTGTCACACAGCTAGTTAGTGCGGGCCCACGACAGTGGTCTGACTCACCCCTCTCCTCTCTCTCTCATTAGGCAGACTTTGCAGCCGTTGGTCTCACTTTATTTGAAGTCTGAGAGAGCCATTGAAAGAACTAGCCCAGCCGTATACAAGTTCTTAGAATCCCAGGGATCAAAAAACAAAAAGCCTCTTTCAGAGTTTCACTACTGCAACACAGATCACTTTTAAGTTTAATTCTGCTTCCGCCTGCGTGGGTGACACAGGCTGGCCTCACAGGGCTGTGGCCAGGTCCGGCTGCATACCGTGGGCGCAGTGCAAAATGAAGAGGCCGTTCTGCCACTGCCCAGGTCACGCTCCGTGCTTCTCGGAACCTGGCTGTGAGGTCATCCTGGCCTGTTCATAAACCTGGTTTGGCCCCTCGGGCAGGTTTGCTGCCACGGGGATCAGAAGGCAAACCTGCCGCCCAGTGTCGAGCAAGCCACGGCGAGCCCCGCTGCCCTCAACCTTTGTATGTTTCTTATGAGGCCGCGTGATGCTCTGCCGCGCAGACCACATAGCAAGTTCCAGTTCATTCCTCATGGAGATGCTGCCTGTCCGTAAGGCCGTGTGAAATGGGGCTGCACTCTCCCCCAAGCACGCGTCCCCGGGTTGCTGCAGGCTGGGGGCAGGCGGTTAGTAGACACGTGAGCTGAGTATGGAAACAGTTCGTTTGGGCTTTTCAGTTGGAGGACTTGGAACTCCCCGTGCTGACGCGTGCCTTGCTCGCCCAGGGAGGGGTTACAGGAGGCGGGTTCCCACTCGCTGAGCCCCCGGAACACTTTCTCCTGTGCAGGGGCCCACGCCGGGCCGGCGCGTGCTTCAGAAAGTTGCCTTCTCTGCGGGCTGCAGCTGATGACCCCTCTCCCTCCGGGACAGTGGGCATCAGAGACGGGGGCTGCGGACGGGCCCCTGCAGTTCCCACGCAAAACGGGCTGTGCTCCGCGGGAGCTCTCCCCCGCGGCCACTCTCAGCCCCCCAGTTCTTCTTAGGCCAAGACATTTAAGAGGTTTTTGGAACTTTCCCACTGGGGGTGGGTAAACGGTGTGACACAGCCATATACCCTTCCAGGGCAGTCCCTGCCCTCTGCAGCGGGGCAGCGTCACATTTGTGTTAAGGTACAGATCCGCTCAGCCATCAGGATTCCTGGGCAGGGCTCCAGGACTGTGCCGGGCCTTGGCAGCCTCGCCGTTTCCCCCAGGGTGCCACGCACGTGGCTTGTGTGCGGGCCATGGCACGGACAGGGCCCCGAGGCCCCGCTGCAGAGCTGCAGTTCCAGGCAGAACCAGGGACGCTGTGGCCTCGTTGTGCTGGCGGCCTCTGACCACCGTCCCCTCTTTGCCAGGCTGGAGGTGCACCTTGTGGGCGGCTTCAGCGACGAAAGGCAGTTGTCACAGAAACTCACTCATCAACTTCTTAGTAAGTTCACTGTTTTTCCCCCTTCCCCCAAACTTGATAAAGATCTGTACCTGGTTTTGCTTGGATGGAAGTCTCGGTGAGGACATGGCCTGAAAGGGGCACACCGGCCTAGAGCAACGTGAAGTGCTCCGCTTGGAATCTCAACATAAAGACTGAACAACATGGAGCTAAATTTTTAAGGCTGTTGGGATGGGGACAAGGTTTTCTTTTCAGATGGCAGTTGACGCACTCCAGAAGCTTAAATGCTCTGAATTGTGTAAAAACAGCACCACCCTTTGGGCAGAAATACCCATTTTAATCTGTAGAAAATGAAAACATGGATGATACCATTTCACCCCCTATTCAGCTGGCAAGTATTTAAAATAGAAAACACTGTTCTGTGTTAGTTACCCATGAGGCAGTGAGGTGGACATATTCCCGCGGTCCCGGAAGATACATCGTATGACCTGTTGGGAAAGCAAGTTGGCATCATGGCGAAGTCTTAAAATGGTCACGTCCTTTGACCCAGTAATTCCTCTTCTGGGAATCTATCCTGAGAAAATAATCTGAAATGTGCACTGAGATTGATGCCCAAAGACGGGCAGTAGTAATACAATAGGAAGTAATCTAATGTCGGTTAGGAGAGGAATAGTTATGTAGCACTTAAAGCCTACTTACGAAGGTATGCATTCCATGGGAAAATACATATGTACAAAAAATCAGCATATAAAATTCGCTACATGGTATGAACTTAGCTGCGCACGGAAAAATGTGGCAGAAAATACACTGCATGTTAACTGCTAGGATTATGGGCATTAAAAGTCCGTATACTTCTACCATCAAATTTTTTATGACTGATAATCAGGAAAAAATTATTAGGAAAAGAGGAGTAAAAATCCTACGACTCAGTTTGTCCCCCAAACCCCTCAGAATGGACCAATGGAAAGCCTTGGTCGCAGGTTCCTTTGGGCTCGAGCCTAGGAACAGGGCTGTCACTTAGCAGGCAGGGTTCTGTGGCGTCAGTTCCGGTGGATCTGGCCTCTGCTAGGGCTGTGGCTGAAAGGGTAGTGGATCGGAGGTGGCTCAGCTGGCCTCTGACCCTCTGTCCCCTTCTTGACTTGCTGAGCATGTGTTCTGCTAATTAAAGGAACTCCTTTGACACCCAGTTTTAAAATTCTAATTGCAGGTGAATTTGACAGACAAGAAGAAGACATTCACTTAGTGACATTATGTGTGACAGGTAAGCTCTGCCATCTTTCCCCAAACAAAGCTGTAGGTTGCAGGAGCGTTCTGCCCTCACCTGTAGCATCAGTACCCATCAGAAGACACAGCTTGTGGAAGCTTCGCTGACTTGTGTCGGCTTTTCTCACCTGCTGGAATGGCCTTCCCCTCCCCGCTGCCTCAGCTGAGACGCTGACCCGCTTCAGTGCAACTCATCTTTCCTTCCGTGGCATTTTTGGAAGCCTCTGGGTTCCTGGGCAGGACAAGGGACCAGACCCCAGCAAGGAGCTGCCACCTTGTGTGGCAGACTGCCGAGCGTGTAGATGCCTGGGCGGCGTCACTCGGGAAGCGGCAGCTGGCTCAGGGTAAACCCGAGTGCTCGGGAGCTCAGTGGGGAAACACGAAGACCGTCCCTGAAATTGTTTTTCCCCCCGTTAGCAGTGGGGGCTCCTTCTTGGCCTAATATCTATTAGGCAAAATAAAAACAATTATTTAGTATTTCTTAAAAATTGGATCTTAATTTTTTTTTTTTTTAATTCGTTAGAACTAAATGACCGGGAAGAAAATGAAAACCACTTTCCAGTAATTTATGGCATTGGTAAGTAGTGTGTGTGTGTGGGTTGGAGGCTGGCTCCAGTTAGAGGCCCGTTCCATGGTCTAGTGAGCCCGCTGCTCTCTGGGTGTCACAGCCTTAGGTTCAAATCATGGCTCCTCTGTGTCTGCTGGGGGGTCCTGGGCAAGTAGCTTACCTTCTATAACCTTCGTCTACAAAGTAGAGAAAATGTCCACATCCCAAGACTGGGAAGAGAAAACGGGTAGCAAATGTCCAGCCTCAGCTGCTGATGGCCCCTGCTCTTCCCGGGCGGCCGCCTTCCAGGGCCTGGAGCCAGGCATTGGAATCTCCTTACATGTAGGCAACCGAGTCGTTTTGATTGAGAACAAAGATGGTACAAAGGAAAGCGGAACTGTCAGGCTGAAGAAAACCCAGCACCTTCCACCCTCCTCCTCCTGAGGATAGACGTTTGAAACTGGATTTGCAGAGGACTTCTGCCATGTCTGCAATAGTTTCTTTATTTAGCCGGGTGGTGGGTACCCAGGCATACGTTCTTTTATTCTCTATAACTTTGTGTCTGAAATGCATAAGTAAAAATTAGAATAAAAACACCAGACTTGGCCACCATCACAAGTCCCCCTTGGACCGCCAGCCATTCGCAGATGCATTTGGCCCCCGGGCTGCCTGGGGGGCCCAGCTATTTCCAGTGAGATGCTTGGCTAACAGATGGCACTTCCCCTTTCCAGGAAGGGGGAAGCTATGGCACTTCAGAGTAATTTTGTTCCATTTCCATTCCAGTCTCTCTCTCAGAGACTTACCCGTATTCTATTGTGTATGGCGGTGGTAGAAATGTAGGACTGCAAAATCTCCAGTTTTTGTCTTTTGTCAACTCAAAGCCATCCTGTTGTCCCTGACAGCTGTCAACATTAAAACTGCAGAGATTTACAGAGCCTCCTTCCAAGATCGAGGCCCCGAGGAGGAGCTGCGTGCCGCACGGGCTCTAACAGGAGGACCAGTGAGTCATGAATCTGTGTCAAGGGCTTAAGGGGAAATAAAGCTTCAACTGTTGTAGATCCTGGAAGTGAAAAGTTCATGTCAGCTTCCTGAAAGCTGTAAATTATCAGGGACCACCCATACCCCCGTCTGTCTGTCTGTCTGTCTGTCTCTCTCACACACACACACGCACACACACATACAAATAATGAATGCTTTTAGGTTATAAGCTCAAGACCCCAGTTCTCTGCCTTAAAGTGGTATAGACAGAGGTAATGTGAACCCCCAGCAAACAATCCAAAGAGAACGAACCCCGTTTACTTTGTAAGAACTTTACCTGTAAAGTTCCTACAAAGAACGGAGAGTCTGGCCGCGGGAAGGACAGGCTTGTCCCCCCTGCACAGCGGATCTACTCCTTGGAGCAAGTCACTAAAGATCAGCTTGCTGGAACCCCAAAGAATAATCAAATAATTTAAAAGTCTGATTGCCTTAGGGTCCTTTTAAATTAAATAGCATCTGAAGTTTAAAAGTTAGTTAGGGGAAAAGGCTAAGACATGGCTGTTGAGGAATGGGTGAAAGAATACTTTAAAATGCTTTCAGTGTGAAAAATAGAAATCGCGTTCACAGCACCCAAAAGAAATGTCACTTAGGAAATTCGGGCATTTCCATTGGAAAGTGATGTTTGGATTCAGAGCGATGTTGTGCCAACCCTTCCCATTTTTAGGGTTCCTTTCGCAGTTCTCAAGCTGTGCAACAGCCTTGACTTTGCTAATGTTTAGAACGTATTTCAGTCTCAATAACCACAATTGAACGTGGCTGGTTAAGCCGAGAACGACCATTGGCAAATTTGGGGATTCAGGGAATTGAGCATTTGGTAAAGAAGTTTTACAAACTGTTCTTCCTTTCTTTTGATGGGGCAACAGGCACTGCATACTTTGAAGCTGCTGGGTACAGGAGGCAGTGTTCGGTGTAGCGACAGGCCCATGGCTGTCAGTAAGATGCCTGGGCTTGAGGCGCGGCTCTGGTGCATCCCGCACGTGACCGGGGCCCCGTTCTCTCTGAGCCTCAGGTTTTCAACTCAAATGGGGGCATTGTCATCTTCCTGCAGGACTGGTGTCAGGACCAAATAATTTATGTCACCCACAAAGTGCAGTACCAGACAGTTGGAAGTGTCCAGGAAGTAGCAGCGTTGTTACGAGAATACAGAACTTTAAAGAAGTTTACCATCTAGATAAATGCCTTCACTGCTCGACTGCACTGGAGCCTGCTTTAAAGGTGGGCTCCGAGAAGCTGAGAGCCCTCCTTAATTCTGTCCCTGAAATGTTCTCTCTTAGATGATTAGTATTTATGATGCAAAGACAGAACAGCTCCGTATAGGACCGTATTCCTGGATGCCATTTCCACACGTGGATTTCTGGTTGCAGCAGGATGATAAGGAAATACTAGAGGTGAGAACTTACAGGTTGGGCAAACCTCAAATCTCTGGACCCTGGGCTCCTCATCTGTAAGGAAAAAAGGGGTTAGACTAAACAGGAGCTGCTTTTCCTTCAGTGGGGAGTATTTATTTTTAGGATGCCATGACAGACCCCATTTAATTTCTGTATCCTGGAGATAGGTGGTGTCCCGGATAGATCACTTGTGTAGCTGAAGCAGTAAGCAACCCACTGCTTTTGTCCTCATTAACCCAGTACACCTCAGCTCTTACGTAATTTTATAATTTATATATACTTACGTTGTGATCTGAGAACAGCTGATCAATGTTTAAGGATCACAAAGATTTTTTACTTGGCATTGTTATCAAACTGGGGAACAAAGTGAGGTTCTTTCGCTCATGCCCCAAATCTCGTTTTTCCAGAACCTGTCCACTTCACCTCTGGCGGAGCCCCCCCACTTTGTTGAACATATTAGATCTACCTTGATGTTTTTAAAAAAATACCCATCTCCAACAAACACGCTGTTTCCTGGAAATAAAGCTCTACTCTACAAAAAAAGTGAAGACGGCTTATGGGAAAAGATCTCTTCTCCAGGAAACTAAAAATAGGAATTACCAAAGAAAGCAACTTTTTGGCAAGACAGAGACCACTGGTGGGGGTTGGGCAGAATGTGACTAAGACTCTCCATCTGTAGCGTCTTAGGCATCCTTTCTTACTTGGTGTCTTTCAAATGACTTTCAAAATAAAATCTTATTTTGGCAAAGGCATTTGTTTAAGTTTACTTTCTGCTTTACTAAAAAGTTGACATCCGGCTTCTCCTTTTTGGTTAGTAATAAGGGACAAAGGAGAAGCCACCTGCCTTACTATTCTTCTGCAGAATTAGTGAACAAAGGGAAAACTGTCATTGAGTTTGTTTAAAAAACAGTATTTAAACTGCAATAAAGTTCAGTGAGAATTTTTACATCTCAGTTTCTTTTGGCCCCCAAATATTTTAGAAGCATGAAATCCAAAATGGATATATAACTACATCTAGATGAATGAGATGAAAGGTTCAGAAAGACAAACGGTTTGATCTCACTGTTGTGCAATATCCTTACCTTTAGAAACCTTTATTTTTCCACTGTTGCTATCCAAAGGGAACGTCACCATGGCCCATTAGTAGGAAGATTTACGAACTGAACTCACTGGTAACAATTTCAAGAACCTTTATTGAAACCAACATTCAAATAGTATCTCAAGGGTGAAATTCTGTTTCGTCAAAACCAATTTAACAATTCCAAATGTATACAAAAACATTTAAAAATTAATCTTGTTACAGGTGATAATTTCCTCTCCCCCCCATTTTATCTGCTATACTTCATTGCACCAAATAAACAGGGAAGACTTGGTTTAATCATGTGCACCAACAAAATTTAATAAAAAAAAAGGGAAATTGCATTTTGACAAGTCAGAAATCACATCAAATCAGAGTGTAATTATAGGCTTAATATGGTATGACTAAGGCTTCCGGTACTACAGCCCACAAACCCGTGAGTGCCCACTGTCGTAAGGTCTCCCAACTTGCCTCTGCTGGACCAGACGGCATGGGGGCCGCCCCGGGTAAGTGAAGGGGTGCCGTGCTGTGGGAAGCGGACACGGGCCGTCAGAAAGGCCAGCTTCCGGGCCCTTTGGTGGCGGTCTGGCTTGATCAGCCCGAGAAAAGATTGCTTTCCTGGTTCTTGCTTCTGAGTTGGGCCCAAAGGGCTGAGCTGCTAGTGGGACAGAAGCTACGGAACTCCCATGGGAAACAGGACAAAGGTACTTATTTTAGAATTTAAGTTTCGCTGGATGCTACACAGCAAATTTAACGTTAGGCTCTCAAGAGTCACATCTATTGGGTTTTCAGATATTAAACATAGAAATGAGCACAGTCTCTTCTTGTGTGCCAATTTAAAAGCTTTACCAGTATTTAAAAATATACATATACATATATATATATATATATATATATATATATATATATATATGCAAGAAGAGTCTTTACAGTTACTCTTAATAGAGAGTCCTTTGTTTACAAATAGTGTATAAAGGGAGGAGTGGGTTTATGGCGGGGAAAGTCGCAGACGGAAGCATTGCCCAGACTAATGTGCTGAAGTGGACACGGCCGCGTCCAGGGAAAACAGCACTTAGAGATGGCAGAAGGGCGCTTCCGACACTCACGGCCGATCCCGCTGAAACCCATTCCCTTCAAGCCAACACACGCCAGTTGTACACTCAACCTGATGGAACGAAACACCAACTAAACCAGATGGCAAACGGTGCTGTCTGTGTGTCCAGCAGGAGAGAACCCAAAGAGTTCTCCAGAAAGCTGTCTCACCAAAAGGTATTATGTGCAACCTAGTAACTTCTTCTGCTTATGTTTACAAAGATAAGAGCAAGTGTCTCACGTGGCAGCACTTGGAATTCGGAGTGTTCTGTATGAATGAAGTGTTTATGTCACTTGGGAAAATGTATCCCTACAGTAGGGCAGACAGAAACAATAGGCGTTGGTGGTTCTCTACACCCATAAAGTTAGACAAGTCAATTACCCTCCTAGAAAGCCTGGCTTTCGAGCACGGGTTTGTGCACAAGTCCCAGTTAAGCACAAAGAACAGTAATGCCTCTTTATGAGCGTGTGGCACAGTTCACATTTCAGTATAACTTCTTCCCTGAAACAATATTCAGTACAGTCTCAAACCAAACCCTGCATTTTATCTTAAGTTTTCGGGTTCTTCTACCTGTGGGCGGTCACCTTCTGGGCGCTGGGCCCTGTCCTGGAAGGTTCCAGTCTGCTCGGCCTCCTGAGGGGTGGGCGCCCCCGGCTGGGCCGCAGGCCTGTGAGCCTCCGGGCCCTCCTGCCCCGGCTCCCCGGTCAGCTGCTCCATCTTTTCTAATTCTTCAATGTGACTGACTGAGCTTGTCTCGCTGACGGCATCTGAACCTCTCAGGGACCTTTTAAAAGGCTTCTGGCCTAGAGGAAGATGGGGTGAACAGCACTGAAAGCTCCGTAAAGGACCCTTGCAACAAAGCTCGCTGTGCAACGAGAGATCGCATTATTTAATTCCAAATGCTCCAGAAATCCCCAGAATGACTGGCTCTGAGGCATAGAAGTGCTGAGGCAAGAAATAAGAGTTGCTAGAACACTACCCAAGCTGCCACGGCCGGGAGCCTCTGAGGTCATCTTACTCAGGGGCGTAAATACCAGGTTCAACGCGATGCCAGCTCTCAAGACCCTAAGTTCCCCCTTGGGGTGCTACACAGGTGTTCCTCCAATTCCAAAGCCATGGCCACACTGGAACGGTTACTTAAAAGGACAGCTGGTCTTAACGGAAGGGAAATAGGACTCTGGGTGAATGAACCAAGAAAACTAATGTGGGTAATACCAAATGGGGAAGCAGTTCCATGATGTGAAGCTCTCGCTTCCCCAGAGAAATGCCAGCAGCTCTCTGCAGTGTTAGGAACTCAGGCATGGATGTGTGACGTACCTGGAAGTCTCGGCTTAGTGCGAGTGCCCGAGGGCGTCTGAGGCGGGGTGACTCCTGTACCTTGTACTTTGTAGACATACGTGTGTTCTGTGGACTCGAGAGAGCCTGTGGGGAAAGGAGACGGGGTTGGGTGGAGCCCCTGGCACGGGCTACCCGGGCGATGCCCACTCAGCCTCGCTCCCTGATGGCTTCCTCCAGCCATGCAGCCCCGCAGACTGCGCCGGAACTGGACTGTGCTCCCGAGCCCTGGCCCTGCTGGGGTGTCATCCTTGCCTCCCCAGGTACCCCGAAGATGTGTGGGAACACAGCCAGCAAACGGGCCTGGGGGCCAGGCCCAGGTGGAAAATGGACTTTAGCAACAAGGACCGGAAGCCTCTTCGCCAAGGCTGAGGCGCGGTGGGTTGGATGTCAGATCGTCTCAGGCTGTCATATGACAGCGTAGTCATCACTCCTGGGGAAGGGACAGCGGAAGAGGCCCCAGGCTGAGGATGCTATGTCCCTGGGAGAACAGGGAAGGAGGAGTCCCAGAGTTGGATAGCATCTTCCCCAAACCCCAGCAACTGGTAACACTGGCCGGCTGTGTGGTTCGAAATCCAGGGGTCCAGTGTCCAGACCACAGGCCTTTCAAAGGCAGCCCTTTGCTGGGCAAAACACGCATCAGGACAGCGAGGGACATTAACACTGAGCCCAAACGCCCAGCACACACTGTCTACAGGGTCTCAACAGCCAAGTGTACACATCTGTTGGGTCCATGAAAAGGAGTCTGCTGCGGGCAATGGGATCTGCTCTTGTGCGCTTTCCACTGTGTGAGTGGGAGATGGAAGGCGAGTCACCGGGGCAGACAGATTCCGGGACCCAGGATAAAGGGGGGACATGCGCAAGGCTTGTGGGCCTGAGCGCAGGGTCCCCGGGCACCTGGTCAGAACGCCCGAGGCGCATGCACCGGAAGCAGGCTGTAGGTCCTACCTGCCGTCAAGTTGAAAGTTCTTCCCTTCTGTGAAGGCTGGACCGGAGAAAACCAATTCAGCACGGATCCTACAACAGGGATCTGCCGTAACACCCCCTGCAAAACATGACACCGCCCACGTCACCGTGTCCTGTCGGGCTCCCGCCCGGGCCAGCGGGGCAGCCGACCCGCAGACTCACCTCTTCCAGCAGCCGCTCCTCATTGGCCTTCTGCAGCTGGACCTGGGCTTCCTGAATGCCTTTCCGAACCACTTCGGTCATGTTCTCCAGAAGCTGTGGTAGGACCAAGAAAGGAATGACTGTCTAAGCGTCTCGTCAGGACCCAGATGCACGATTGACACAGCACTGGGGACACCTTTCAAAAGTGTTCGTAAATGGAATTCTGCACTTTAAAATGTCAGTGTAAAAACAAAATGGAAAATCAAAGAGAAGGTAAAATGCTGAAGGAGGCCGAGGCAGACAATCCATGGGGACCAGCCTGATTAGCCAGGGAACAGAGAGGAGAATTGACTGTCCCTGTGATGGGCATGTCAGATCAACAGAAAACAGACAGACACCCTGCTCAGCGTTCGTGAGAAGGGAGTCAGAAGCGACAGCCAGGTTTGGAAGGAACTTCGAGACGCCCGCCCAGGAACGACCGGGGCTGGCTCCTCGGCCTCATTTCAGATTTTGTTCTCTCCCCTCCCCCACCAAGGGTGAGTCACACGACACGCGTCTCTGTCTCCTCAGACCAGTCTTGCTTTGGAGAACCAGCTTTAGCCTCACAGCCTGGTCCTCCACGCCAACTGGCCCCTGCGAGCCCGTCTGCTACTGCGGGAAGTCCATCCTCAGACACACGGTCAGGTCCAGCCTCAGGCCCAGCAGCAACCAGGAAGTGGCCGCTGAGCTCGTCAGACAGTGCTCGCCACCCCGACCTGCTACCGCGCAGCATTTACCAGCTTGCCTGGCTAGGTCTCTCCTTCCCCCACTGTGAAGGGGGTCCCTGCGGGCAGGGACCGTGTCAGACTGTCATTCCTGATACCTGGCCTGGCAAGCAGGAAGCATTTAAAAATCCTCTGGGAAGGGCCGGCCAAGGGGCTCAGTGGGTGAAGAGCTCGCTCAAGAGTGCGAGCTGAGCTCTGAGCAACAGCAGTTCAATGCCAGCCCGAGCTGAGCTGCTAACAGGTGGCAGGATGGCTCAGCGAAAAAAATAAATAAAAATAAATAAAAATCCTCTGGGAAAGAGTGAATGAATGAACACAGCTTCATCCTCCATGACTCCTGCTGGCTGCCAGGCAAAACCCAGAAAAGGAATGAGGCACTGATGAGTCTACAGACCCTTGAATTTTCCTCAATTTCTCGGGCGGTGACGGCGATGGTCTCCACTAGTTCAGAAACATCTGTGTCCTCGCTCGCCATGCCAATGTAAATACAGCTCTTCATACTTTTGTACTCGGGGCCTGTGGGGAGAAACACAGACCAACGTGGTTCCCGAGTCCTATGCTGTGTGAGTCAGATCTGTACAGTCTGCTTTTCTGTACAGGAGCGTGACCGCGTGCAAAGGAGCCTCCGTCCAGGGTGAGGAAAGTGGGACTAAGGAGGAGACAGCCCCGAGAGGCTGCACAAGGCCGGGCGCTGCCTCACCCCCCAGGAAGAACCAAACCAGTGTTTCCTCCGAGAGACAGCGCCCGTTTTCCTTTAAGCCAGTTAGAAATGTCCTTCCCACGTTCAACGTTGACTTATAAAAGCAGTCATTACCCATTTTAAATGTAAGGTCAGATTCCAGTTCGTTTAACTTTTTCAGGAGTCCGGCATGGATTTTGTCCCCCTCTGGATCTGGCTTCAAACTGTTTTTATCATCGTTAGCATGTTCGTACCTATAATAAATATCAAACAACAGTATTTCAACCCAGAACATCAAATGTCTCTTCAGACACAGGATGACGGGGAGTGTAAGCGCCTGGAAGTTATTAGCAAGCCTGTGGAATGAGGCAAGTGGGCAAAGGAGGTACTCAGGGTTTCAAGGTCAAAAACTTCCAAGAATGTCTCAAGGCCACGCAGCCTCTAGGTCCACGGAGCGCAGACAGCGAGGCGAGGTGTGGAGTCTCATCCTTTGTGATAGAAACGGGAGCCGCCCCTCAGCCCGAGAGGAGACGACAGCAGCGCGGGGGACTGCCCGCGCTGACCAGACGCCCCGGATCTTTTTCTCAGGGGCTGTAATTCTCAACACGCCGTAGGATGTAGTCACTTGTAAGTGGGCAGAGAGAGAACATGCAGCGACTCCTCCTGCGTGCAGCGAGAGCAACCGTGGGCCCCACCGCTGGCGGCACTTCCGTCAGATGTGTACACGGGGACTACACACACCCAGCTCACAGGTCTAAGCCAGTTCACAAAGTGACCCACCCATGGTCTGTACGGCAAGGAGACATGAACATCAGGCGGCAAGCCAAAAGCATACCTGACAACCCCCACTCCAGGCCAGGTAGGGTCATCAACGTATAGGAGACCCGCCGTCCCGGTCACCTCCTGCTTGAACTCCTCCCGCAGCTGCAGCGTGCAGGTCAGGACCGGCAGCCGGCTCCGGATGCAGGCGACGAGCTGATCCACATCCTCTCCCCGCGTTCCGAGACCTGAAACCAGTCACGGACCGTCAGAGAAACGCTTAGGCGACGGCGAACACGAGAGGAGGGCTCCCACTCCCAGTCAGAAAGGCCAGGCCCTCCAGGCACAGCCCAAAGAGCTGAGGAGTCAGAAAAAAGCTCCTGAACCCAGACTTGGAAGAACCTGCTGTTGAAAGTGAATCCAGGTGGAGACAGCTTTTTTCTGACCCAGAAGACAGAAGAGCCCCTTCGATTTAACATACAATGAAACCCTAATGTAGAAATCAGATTCTTCCCACTCTGCCTAGGTCAAGTTAAAACAAAAAGGCAACCACAATTCTCTCCATCTTGGAGAGAAAGGGATTTAGGTGGGTTTGTGGCGGGGAGACAGGAAGGGCAGGGTGATGAGGACGATGATGGAGAACCGAGTCACTACTGGAGGTCAGAGCCCAAGGGGTCGGGGGCTTCAGGGATCCCACACCACTGCTGCCTCACTGCCATCGACTGGGCGGCTGCGCGTGATGGCACTGGCCCAGTGCTTGCTGCCTTGGTGCCCTCAGCTCGCGTGTCCAGTGTCAGGGACCAGGCCTCTGGAGCTGCGGGCCCTGCACAGCAGGAGCAGAGATCCCGCAGGACCCAGGGGCCAGCGGCCACCTGCACGATGGCTTTCCTTTGCAGGACAGATGCCTACCCTTCCCTGCTTTGATGACTCTGAGAAAATACCTTTCCAAAAATGTTGAAACATCTCATGAAAATCCACCAAACGTTTTTCTGAAAAGGTTTAAATCGTCTCAGAAAAAAGCACAACCCAAATGTTAATGTATCTTGTTTTAGCTCATTTTTAAGAGTCTACCAGAACAAGCCAAGCTCCACCTAAGGCATTTCAGATGCATGATCTCGTTTTAATGTCAGCACTGCTAACAAGAGGTAATGGGAGACAGTCTGGAGATGCCATGCCTGCTCAAGGTCCCACAGGTATGACGTGGCCGAGGGCAGACACGTACCCAGGACTCTGCCCTAACGGTCCACGTACTTTCAGCTACGTTGCTTTCTTAAGTGCCTCAAACAGTGGTCCTCAATCTTTGCTGGCCCATGAGAATCACGAAGGGAACTTCCAAAGAGAAGCTGCCCAGGCTCCACGCCACACCCAGTAAACCAGAATCTGTCAGTGGGGCCCGGTCGCTGGGAGTTGTCAAAGCTCCCAGGGGATTCTAAGGTGCGGGCTGGACTGAGAACCACTGAACAGAAAAGGATGACAAGACATCAAAATGTAGGCATTCAAGTGACTTCAGAAGCCTCCATTTCTGAGAAATGACACTGAGGGCTAATCTACCTAACTTTATCCCAAAAGAAAAGAAAAAAAACAAAGAGAACAGAGTATCACAGCCTGGACGTTAACAGACATGTCACTGTTGCTCCCAGAACGAAAGCGAGGGCAATCCCCGGGGACAGTCACCTGCCGCTGTCATCACAGGGCTGAACCGCAGGCACACGCCCTCCAGCTCCAGGTCCATGACGGTGAGGCCGCACGCAGGCACCAGCTGTTTCAGCTGTTCCCCCAGCTGCAGGGAAGACAGCAGAGCGAGCCGCTGCAGGGAGGGGCCAAGGGGCTCCAGGCGCCCTCCCCATGGGACTACTTTCCTTCCAACGTTTGTTCTCTTAATATTACGGCACCTTCTTTTAAAAAACAGTAAATTTTACATTTATTCTTTAAAAAACGTTAAGTTCATTGTAGAAAAATCTAGGAAATAATAGGTAAACCAAACGAATAAAATAAAAATTACCCAAAACACACCACCGAGGGACCCCCACTGTTGTGGCGTGGTGTACCCTCCCTGGTCTTTATGTGAGTGGGTGTGTGTGTTCCGTTGTTGTTGTCATAAAACAGGATATTCTATCCGCTGTGTAGCAGCCGGCATGTTTTCGTGTCACTTATGATGACCACTTCCCTGCTTTCATAAACACCGGGCTACATGGTTGAACATCATTGCATGGAGGTGCCCTAACTTATCACCAAACCCCCAGGTGGGGCATGTCCAAGGCTTTGCTAAGATCGCTACTGCTCTGGTGCACATCCTTCCATTGTTTAGAACATTCTTTTTTTTTTGAGGGCAGTGTCACGGGTCCTCATATGTGGGACCCAAACCGGGGCCACTGGCTTCCCAGGCCAGCGCTTCACCACGGCGCCACTCGGCCGGCCCTGTTTGGAACATTCTTTAGATTAAAATCCCAGAGGTACAACTTCAGTGTCAGAAGGCAGCCAGAGAAAATGCCTTTGATACAGACTGCCCGGCTCACGTGCCTTGGGTGTCACTACAGACCCTCATCTGAGCCCAGCGTGGCCGCACCGCAGCGCTGACTGCGCGTTACGGCCTCTCACAGAAGCAAAGACACGGCCAGGTGCGGACGCCGAGGGAACGATGCCGAGCGGGAGGCGGTGAAGCGGGCGGGCTCAGAAGCCCAGCACGAAGCCCAGCGCCTCCCCAGAAGCCTCCCTCCTGCGGGTCCCCTTTCCCAGACATGACCACGTGTTACCCCAACCTTCTGGGGTGCAGAAGACAGCACCTGACTGCCATTCTTACCCAACGGTTCAGGGCGTCGCAGGAGTTTCTCTCCCGGCCGACTGCTGGAGGTGCCATGTTGGGCGGCGAGACGGCTTTAGGTACCGGATCTGACGCCAAAACAGAGAAAGGGGTTCACTTCCCAGAAACGCAGCTAAGTGAAACAGGCTCCCGCCAACCCCGCTCCATTCGGCTCCTAATGTTAACCCGAGAGCAAAGCCTTACATGTGACAAAAATCAAGTGTATATCTTACAATGAATAAGCAAAGTGTGGTAAACACATAAAATGAACTATTAATTCAGCCTCAAACCGGAAGGAAATTCTGTCCCACACTCCACACGAATGAACCTGGAAGACGTTATGCTGAGTGAAGTAAGCCAGGCACAGAAGGCCAAGTACTGCGTGTTTCCCTTTCTACGGGGAATCTAAAGTAGTCAAATTCAGAGACAGAAGTAGAACAGGGCTGGGGAGAGGAAGCAAATGGGGCGTGGCCGTTTCATGGGTACAGAGCGTCAGGTTTGCAAGACGAGAACGTTCTCGAAGCTGCTGTACAACAATGTGAATGTACTTACTACGGAACTGTGTACTTCATGGTGAAGGTGGCAAATTTTGTGTTTTTTTAAAACCATAACTTAAAAATGAATTAACTGTATCTTACTAAATTTCCTCATGAAAAATACAACGTTTGACTATATTCCCACAAACAGTATTCCTAATTTCATTTAAAAAGTTTTCTTTCAAGGAATTTCAAAAGGACATCAAAATGTAATATTGTAAGTCACCAACTAGTCTCCCAAGCACTGCGCCCAACAGCTGGGCTTCACCACAGAATATCGTCCACTCATCAGGTGGTCTGGGTGCCCACTCGTGCCAGGTGCTGTGGCAGGCAGGCGGGCTACAAGGCTGATAAGGTTTTGTCATCTTGGGGATTACATTCTACTTGAGGAAACAGACCATCAAGCAAGAAATGAAATCACTCTAGTATGTGGTCGTGAGTGCCCTGAGAGAAGGTGGGGGGCTCTGATATACCAGGGAGTCACTTCCGACGGGACTGACAAGAAAGGCGTCTCTGAGGAGGCCGTTATGGAGACCCGAGGCGAGGAGCAGGGGGAAATGTGTTAGAGGCACAAAAGGGAACCGCAAGATCAAAGGTCTTACTCTCGTAAGCAAGACGGAAACTCCCTGAGAGGAAGGCAGGCAGGATGGAAAGGCTGGCACTGCAGGCCTTACAAGGCCGGGCACAGAGCCCGGCATTCACCTGAAACAGGCAAGTGACGCGATGTGACTTCCTCTTACAATGCCCGTCTGGCTGCCGAGTGGAGAACGGTCTGGAATGCGGTGTGTGGGATGTACGGAAGTGGCGGACCAGTTAGGAGGGGACTGTGGCCGTCCAGGTGAAAAACACGTGCTCTGGACTAGGATGGGGGCACTGGGGACATTCTTTAAAAAGAGAGATTCCTGGATCCAACCTCCTCAATCAAAACATCTAGGAAGTAGGGCCCACAAATCTCCACTTTCAAGTGACTCTTTCGCGTTCACTCCAGCATGAGTGCAGGAACCGGAATCTGGAAACCACTGAGTTAATCATGGGAAATTACTGGTAAAATGCTAAGGCATGCAGGTCTAGAGTTCTTGAAAAAATTATTAAATTTCTTCTGAAATGATGACTGAAGATTTTCGCAATGAAAATATTTTAGACCATTTAACTTGAAATGGCTTACAATTCAAAGCCCTTAAACACGAATACAAAAATAACGCTTTTCAAAGCCACCCACCTGAGCCTGGTGGTCCCTGGAAAAATCCGAACACCACGACGGGCGAACTGAGCTCACCTTCCACCTGAAAAATGGAATCTGATATTACCCAGTAATATTAAGTTCCAGATACCTACAAACAAAACAGAGAGTTTGAAAAATAGGCCAGAAATGCTGTATTCTCTTAATAAACACATACAAGAGTTCGAAAGTTACTTTCGGTTGTTAAGAGAAACAAAAATCAAAGGTTGAGGATAATTCTTAGAAATAATTATAAGCCAGTTCCGAGAATACATTGCTGACCTATAATATTTGACACAGGTACACTGAAATTAAAGCAGGAGGAGCTTTTAATAATAATGGATACACATAAGTCAAAATGACACTAACTCAAATGGGACTGACTGGCACTTTCTATGCCCATAGAGAAAAAGAGAACAAGCACTTTCACCTTGTAAAACACGCAACACCGGAGACAAGTCCTGATGGCAATGTGGATAACCGCATAGTCCAGAACTGAATCTACGTATTTACTACATCTCTTTCTATTCAGTGCTTATATTCATGGCAGGCACCTGACAGCCAGCTTCACTAGTGGACTTGTTCAGTAACAGATGAAAACATTCACCGCATTAAGAGAAACCAGCATTCAGCTCACGCTCTCCACTGGACACAGTCAGCCATCGCCTTCCCCGTGGGGTCAGGATACAAAGGGAGCAGCACTGCCGTTGACGCACTGGGGTATTTTGGCGGGTTGAGGGAGGGAGGAACATGGAGAGAGAAGATCTCCAGGCATTCAACAATTCCCATACTACAATTCTAGTCATAAGATCTATTTTCTGAGGCCCTGTGTGGGACTGGAAAACATTAAAGAAGATAATTTAGAAAGAGAATGACTTGAAAAGAACTAAAGAGAACACCCTGAAATGAAACAGAAGTCACCGAGAAGTAAAAATGCAGTCGTAGGTTAAACGGCAGATTAGATGCATCTCAAGAGCAGATTACTGAACTCAAAGATCTAGAGAAGCGCATCTGCACAGAGGTGGAAAGGATCAAGGAGACGGACAGAAGACAGAATGGCAAGGCTCAACATGCAGTGAACCGCAGTTCCAGACGGTAGACTAGAGAAAGAGGTCGTATTTCAGAAAATGAATGCTACACAATTGATTTAAAAAATGAATTCTCAGGTTAAAGAAGCACAATTCCCAAGCAGGATCTTTAAAAATCCTGGTTAAGATACATCATGGTGAGTGTAGTGGAACACTAAAGACAAAGCAAGCCTTAGAAGCCACAGAGACGTACACACAAAACCAGGCAGACTGCCCCACAGGGCATCTTGAGATTTTCAGGGTAAGGTGACAGTATTAGATCTTCCCCTTACTTATAGCTAGCACCTTGCAGAAGGCCCTGGTGCTGGTGGCGGTGCCCTGGGGAGTGGGTCTGTGTCTCTAGGACGTGAGTGGCTCCCGAGGGCCCGTCCAGATGGGAAGGAGGAGGCCTCGGGGGTCAGGGGGAGGGAGACGTGCAGCAGACAGCTATTCTTAGGTAACCTGGCTGCGCCACCCCAGCGTGGGCTCTGCACACAGCTAATCTGAGCCACAGAAATGAATAGGAACACTCCAGCACTGTGACTTATCATGAGGACTCAATGCTTCCAAATCTGTGAGAGTTCCATGCAAATCCTACAGTAGGAGCAGAATGACATTTAATAGTTACCTGTACGATCCCCATTTTACTTTCCCATATATGGTCGGAGATGTTCTCCCTAACAAGCCTGTACGCTGACCCAAGACAGAATGGTCCACTGGGTAAGGACACAGGTTTTGGAGTTTGAATCCCAGCTCTATCACGTCCGAGCTGTGTGGCCTGAGTAACTCACTTAACTTGTTTGTGCCTTGGTTTCATCACCAGTAAACACGGAGTAAGCACTGCACCCAACTCATGGGTGCGACTTATTTATTCATACTTGCAACGCCTATGCTATGCCAAGTCCTGTAGGAGGCACGGGACATAAAACCATGACAAAACAGACAGAAGTCTCTGCCTTTATGAAACTTCTACAGGGAAAAACATACAACAGATAAATACATAGTACTATTTCAGGTAGTAATAAGCACGATGAAGAAGAAAAAAACCCACAGGACAGAGAACACTGTATGGTGATGGGAGGTGTTTAGAAACGGTGGTCAGGGAAGGCCCCTCTGAGGAGGTGATATTTGAACTAAGACCTGAAGGATGAGAAACCAGCCCTGATAAGAATTGAGGAGAACAGTGTTTCCAGGTGGAGGGAATAGCATATTGTGTACGAAGGAGACTGCCGTGAGGGTTAAATGAATGAAAGAATGCACGTAAGGTGCTTAGTACCGTGCCTGGCACACAGCAAGCATTTCACAAACAGCAGCCGTGACAACAATCATGACAACAATCATGACAACGATGATGATGGTGATGATAATGATTACTGACAGGCCACAATGCCTCATGGTGTTTGCCAAATATTGTATCCCCTACTGAGAAAAGCAGCCATGGGAAGGAGGGATGCACAGGGCTTACGCCTGGGCCATATGTGGCCTAAGATGCCCCAAACCAACTGGTGATGGACTCACACCATCAGGTCCTCCCTGCTTGGAGAATGAGGGCGGAGAGGACATGAAGAGGGGCCCAAGCAGGCTCAGCAAGGGAGGGACAGAAGGTACAAAGGACCAGCACAGCCTTGACTCCTACCAGTTTGCTCATTTCAATCCATAATTTGGGTTTCTCTGTTTGCAATCAAAGGAGTCCAACCAACATACCTTCACTGACAGCCGAGCTCACGGGCTTAGGCTGTTAAGAGGATGACTCAATGTCACAGGCCCCTGTGGTATGGCTGGAATTAGAACCCAAGTCTCCTGACTTACATTCATGCCTCTGCTTCTCCAATGGGCCACTCTCCTCTCCAAGCTAGAATTTGGGTCGACCCAGGTCAACTGAGCAGACTCCAAGCTCCTACTCAGAAGGCAACACAGAGCAGCCCCCTTCCTAGGCACTTAAGCCAAACCATGCACTAAAATGGAAATAAACTGCACTAACCTGAACCCAAATAAACTCAAACGAGTTTTAAGCTTAACTGTCCTGCAAAATTGCCAAAGAAACACCCAGTGATACTGTTTCAATTAGAATCTGACCTACATATTTTCTGAAATTCTAAAATGCAATACAGCAAAAGCAAAATATGAAAACATCCAAACCTGAACTGATACTTGGGTATCAGCCTCACTAAATCCTCAATGTCTAGTTATTTCCCCAGGGAGCAACTCTGCTACACTCTTGTTATCTTTCAGGAAAATACCGTGTTGGCCCGAAAATAAGGCAGGGTCTGATATAAATTTTTGCTCTAACAATCTACATTTATTCATTTATTCATGTACAAAAATCTACATTTATTCAAATAATCATATCTGGCTGATGATCTTAGCTGGGGATTATGTTTGGGGTCGGGCTTATATTACAAGCATCCTGAAAAATCATGCTAGGGCTTATTTTCCGGATAGGTCTTATTTTCGGGGAAACACGGTATCAGGGGAAGATGCGAGGAGGGCCACTAGTTTTTCTCTTCCTCGTTCCCCTTTCTGCAAAAGAACACTCCAGTGTCAGAAGGTTTCAGAAAGAGTAGGCCGACGCATTCGGAGACAAAATGATGTCTCATTTCCAGATGGATGTTCTTTTCGTCGGGCAGGTGAAGCCAATGGTGTTGATTTATTAGATCTTTGGGCAATTCTAAATTTCAACAGAATAAAACTGCAAATGCATCCTATGAAAAGCACGGTAGGGGTTCAAACAGTGTATGGTGAACATTTCTAGGCTTTATGCTAATGGGAGAATTAGGTCATCCGTCCATGCATGAGTCTCTTCCAAAAAATGTGGTTTTACTGTAGCTGCCACAATCCCATTGAAATGAGTCCGATCTGGAGAAAATTGACTAAGTTGTTGAAGTTAAAAATTATTCCTTTCAAAAACAAACCAGAGTATATACTTTACCAGGATTTTGATGTGGTTCACTTTCTTCAAACTTTCTTGCAACCGTTGACTCTGCAAATAACAAAAAACAGCTTATATAATTTCATTAGATTGACAAAACATACTAAGAAGCAACTTTCATGAGGTCTTCCCAAGTCTGCAGACAAGGATCTCAGGCAGATAAAGCATCTACATCTTGGTGATTTCTATGTTTGGCTGCCAATTTTTACATTTCAACATCTGCAAATATTCCCTACTCTTTCAGTTTAGTTATATTTAGTGATTCCAGAAGAGCTTTTTCTGATGATGCATACACGAATTTTTCATATTAGTAATGTAAGTCATTCATTCATTCGAAAACTATTGAGTGCAAGGCAACAAAGCAAAAATAAACAAAGGGGGCTACATCAAACTGAAAAGCTTCTGAACTGCAAAGGAAACCATCAACAAAATGAGAAGGTAACCTATGAATGAGACAAAATATTGGCAAATCATTTATCCAATCAGGGGTTAATACCCAAAATATATACAGAATTCACACAGCCTAGAAGCAAAAGCCCCCAAAATCCAATTAAAAAATGGGAAGAAGTCTATATAGACATTTTTCCAATGAAAACATAAAGATGGGTAGCAGGTATGTGAAAAGATACTCAGCATCCCTAACCATCAGGGAACTGTAAACCAAACCACAATGAGGTATCACCTAACACCTGTCAGAATGGTTATTATGGAAAAGAAATAATACGTCAGGGAGGATGTGGAGAAAAAGGAGCCCTCGTGCACTGTTGGTGGGAATGGAAATTGGTGCAGCCACTGTGGAAAAACAGTATGAAGGTTCCTCAAAAATTAAAAATAGAGCTACCTTATGACCCAGCAATACCACTTCTGGGTATTTAATCGAAGAAAACAAACAAACTAACTTGAAAAAATATATGCACCCCCATGTTTATTGCAGCATTAGCCAAAATACAGAAACAACCTATGTGCCTATCGATAGATAAATGGATAAAGAAAAATGTGGTGTCAGCCATAAAATGAAATCTTGCTATTTGCAACAATACGGATAGAACTTGACGGCATTATGCTAAGTGACATAATTCACACAGAGAAAGACAAATACCATATGATCTCATTTATATGTGGAATCTAAAACAAAACAAAGAAAAACAAGCTCATAGCTACAGAGAACAGACTGGTGGCTGCAGGGGTGTGGGGTGGAGGCTGGGCAAAACGAATGAAAGGGGTCAAAAGGCACACACTTCTGGTCATAAAATAAATGAGCCGTGAGGATGTAAAATACAGCATGGCGACTGTAGTTACTAATACTACATTGCATATTTGAAAGTTGCTGAAAAGTAAATCTTGAAAGTCCTCTCATCACAAGAGAAAAATTTTTGTAACTATGTATGGCGACAGATGCTAATTAGACTTATTACTGTGGTGACCATTTCACAATATATATAAATATTGAATCATGTTATACACTTGAAACTAACATAACGTTGTATGTCAATTCAACCTCAATAAAAACGAAAAAACTACTGAATGCCAATGTGCGCAGGCAGAGTAGCTACTCCTGGGGAGAAGCAAAGATAAACGAGAGCGCGCAGCGTTGTAAAAAGCTGGTTAAGAGCTGCTGGGGCCTGGGTTCTGGAACAGCCAGGTCTGGGCTCAACCTGGCGCTGCCACTTGTCAGCTGCAGGCCCCTGGAGAAGTCAATCTGGCACGTACGAGCTGCGACCTTGGCTAGGTCTGGCTAACTGATTTACCTCTCTGTGCTTCAGCTCCCTGAGCTATAAAGTAGGGGTGACAGTATCCATCTTACAGGATAGATGAGATTAAATGAGCTGATCCACGTTAAGTGCCCAGAAAGGGTCTAGAACGTGGTATGCATTATGTAAGTGAAGACTTCCATCATCATGTTAGTGTCTCAATTCCAGGTCCATCACCAAAGATGTGCAGATAAAAACAGTATGCACCTCACGGGGTTGGGGTTCGTTAATTGCACAGACACTGATCGAGTATTGAACACCGGAAAACCCTCGAAAACTG
This sequence comes from Aselliscus stoliczkanus, assembly GCA_033961575.1. Classification (NCBI taxonomy): domain Eukaryota; kingdom Metazoa; phylum Chordata; class Mammalia; order Chiroptera; family Hipposideridae; genus Aselliscus; species Aselliscus stoliczkanus. The sequence continues at coordinate 5,877,733 of CM066741.1, read as the reverse complement.
AACCTTAAATATGTTGTTTTCAGGGGACCTTATATTCTAGGGAACTTGTGCGGACCCGAGCCAACGAACATACAGGGCTTGGTGGTGCTTGGCACTGAGTGAGTGCTCAGTAACTGCTTCCTGTGAAGTAAAGATGACGATGATAAGGAGGAAGAGGACGGAAAGGGAAGATCCCGATTGTGCTCTGAGAGAACCCATGGCCTGGTGCGGACTATCAGGCATGAATGGACACAGATGGCCACCTCTGCTGCACCTGCACGCAGCTTCACACGCAGCTTCACACGCATTTATTCATCATAATGGCAGGTCAACAGCAGGACACCATTCAGATCCTCCAGGGAATCTGAGATCAACCAGCACTGGCTGGCAGGAAGAGGCCAGAGGTGCGGGGCCTCAAGGGTTTGGTTAATGAGCCACTTTGACATTATGAGCCAGACGACCAGGGCTTCAGTAACACAAACATACTTCTGCCGAAATATAAAAGTAATGCTCAAAGAAGTGCCAGCTCCCCAAGAATATACTGTTTATAACAAAGATTTACTTTTTTTTTTTTTTTTTTGAGGGCAGTGTCACGAGCCCTCAAATGTGGGACCCGAACCGGGGCCGCTGGCGTCCCAAGCCAGCGCTTAACCACCGCGCCACTCAGCCGGCCCACAAAGATTTACTTTTAAACCTATCTGCATATCTTACTGTACGATTAGGCATCACTGTAAGAGCTTTACATGTATAAACTCATTAAGTCCTCATAACAATCTTTATCATTATCCCTATTTTATGGGTAAGAAAACAGAGGCATAGAGAGGTGATGTCATGCTTTTAGACTTAGGTAGGACTCAGCTCTCAAACTACATAAGTATGACATTCTTTTGCTTTTCAAACTACAGCATAATTATATATTTTTCACAATCAGAACACTTCAAAGAGAATTAAAATTGTTCCCCAAAGCCTTGCAATTAGGGAAACCTAAGCCAGCTGAGGTGAAACATATATGTACCATCCATAACCAGCCCCCAACCCTCATAGTCATGCACCCTCAAGCATCAGCCAGTAAAGTGGAACGTTCACCCCTTCTGCATCCACGGCCACTCCTTAGCTGTCACCCTGTGACTTCTTTTCTCATCCCATGCTGACTCCCATATTCATTTGCATCTAGTTTCCCATGGATATAAATGCTGGGACAAGCCCAGGAGTCTCTCCCTGAACTTGGAACAAGAAACGTACACATGCAGGGCTAGTAGGCCGCTTGCTCTGAGAAGGGAAATCCTGACTAAGTACTGGACGGAGAGTGCCTAGATTAATGAAGTGGTTTGCTGACTCTGCTTTTCCCTGGAGTATTTGTGACTCATTTAAACTTGAGGTTTCAACTCACCAGCTGGCAGGCATGCTTAATCCTTTCCACAATCCCATCGAGTCCCAAGTATTGTAAAGACAACCACAGTGGCAGGGCCCGGAGTTTGTCCGCTGGCTTATTTGATGTAAGACCGGCAACTAAAGTCTAAAAAAGCCAATATGCATTTATTAACCAAAGCCAATGAAATCACAAAGCAGGATGCACTAGTTACCATTTCCTAGGCACTTGATGCATATCAGATGCCATGCCGGGCATCTGGCTTACATTCTTCATTTGATCATCCAAAAACTCCAGGAAGTAGGAATTCTAGGCAACTTAGCTCAGAGACCTTGCTTTGTCCCAGGGTTCATACTGGAGATGCGGCAAAGCCAGGATGAGACTCTACAGGGATCGCATCCAGAGCCGGAGTCCTTAGCCCCTCAAGAGACAGCCCCTTCCAAGGCATTTCCAAGCGTCCTCCAGCACTTGGTCATCATCAACTGGGCAGCCACGTCTCTCAGCTGCTGTCTACGCACTCGTGTGGCAAGAAACACTTAAAGCCTGTTTTGCATGAGCCTATCACTAACTGATCCACTGTCCAGACCTGTGCTTTATAAAAAAGCACCACGTGGGGTCGGCCAAGTGAAGTGGCTCAGTGGGTTAAGAGCTCGCTCAAGAATGCGAGCTGAGCTCTGAGCAACAGCAGTTCAATGGCCAGCCCGAACTAAGTTGCCGTTGAGCTGCCAATAGGTGGCAGGATGGCTCAGCTATCAAATAAAAATAAATAAATAAATAAATTAAATTAAAATAAAATAAAATTTAAAAAGCACCACGTTACAGCCTACTAGGCAACGCGGACCATCTACTCCGACAGGAATGCAACCTCGCGGAACCTTTCCTAAGAAAATAACGTGGACCATAGAAGGAGGCTCATTATTTCAGTAACAAAAATTTGAAAACATCCTAAAAGTTCACAAATGGAGAACTATTAAATAAATCGTGGTCTTAGAGTAACAGAATATTATGTGGTCATAAATGTCATAAAAAGTTCTTCATCACACAGGGAAGTATGGCGACAAAAAATCGAAAAACATACATGTGGTAGAAGCTTCACTTCTGTTAAAAACAGGTGTTTGAAAATAAAAAGTCATAGAAATGGCATTAAGGAAACTGTTCACTTGTTCCATTGTTTCTCTGTATACTGCCCCCAGATCCGGTAATGATTAACCAGTCCCCACTCCCTCCAGCGAGAGGAAGCTTACCAAGGCGGGATCGTCGTGTTTATAAAGGGTGACTGCAGGAACAGCTGGCAAACCCAGCCACGGGCCCAGAGTCAATGTCATGCTATCACATTTGGTTGCAGCCTACCAACGAGAACAACTTTTGTTAGACTATCGGAATACATGAAACCCAACACCCTCCTCTATTCATAAAAACCATGAAAAGCCATCAGGGCGTAAGTGATTTTAAATCCTTTCTTAAAAACACAATATTTAGTAAATCAACAACATACCAGCACTGACGAGGAGACATAACCTAGAGCCAATGTTGCCAGATTCACACTGGAAGAAAAAACACACTGATCTAAGAACTAAATATTTACTACAGCTAATTCACTAAACGTGTACTTTCAAAGAGAAAAACGGAGGCTAATCCAAGCTGACAGTTAAATGTCTCTCACCTGTGTTATTAGCTTTTATAACAGCAACAGAAAATGTAGTGCATACAAATTTCAAGAAAAGCTTGAAAATGCAGTTTAATCAAGATGCACTTCAGGGCATGTCTCCTGTTTGTTTAGTGTGGTGGGTCTCACATCCTGCCTGGCTGTTACCTCCCAGCCATCGCTCTTTCCCAGAGGGAGGAAATAAGGAAGACAGCTATGTAGCCGGATGTGCTGGATACGGACTTCTCCGGCTGCCCTGCACCCTGCCCCCCTCTTCTCTTAGCAGCACCCCACAGCCTCTGGGAAACCACCCCAGGCTCCTCTATCAGCCCACAGCTTGGGCTGGAGGAGACGCCACCACCTGCTCCAGGGGCGGCCAAATAGCCTGTCAAGACTATCGCATTTCTGTGCCACGCTGATGGGCTCAGTGTGAGGCTTTTGCTGGAACGTCTGATCCACTGGACACAAACCTGAAAAGGTGGCTAGAGCTGCAGCAGCTACTTTGCCCCGTAACAGGAAAGTCCATCTATGGATGGAACCAACACAGAGGAAATGAAGCCAAGCCTGGGGTGGGGGGAGACACTGAGTGCTAACTGATGTGCCCGAAGCTAGTCCTGTCACTGCTCTTTTTAGCTATGTGAGCCAATCAGATCTCTTCTCGCTTAAACCAATTGGAGTTATTTTCTCTGCAACCCACGGCACCCTTAGTGATCAATGTCCGGATGCCTACGCCTCGAGGGCACTGTGTGCGACCAACCACACAAGCCTCAGCCTGTACTCACCCCTCCACGTGAAGCCACATGCCATACTGCTCACAGAGTTCTTTCAAACGCCCAATCTTATCTGTGTGCCCTACGGCTGCAGTTCCTAGGATAAAACACACACAAAAGGATTCTAACGGGAACAAGCATTTTCTGAGTCTTTACAGCATGACTAGAGCTTTTATATACATTATCTCCCTGTGAGGTTAGGGACATTGTCTGCTTTTCATTAATATTTTCTTTGTGGGTTGGCTTAAAAAGCAACTTTTGCAAGAAGATTATTCAAGTGTTGAAGGCTGTGTATTCTCCATTATATGTATCTATAAAACAAACTTGTGTTGTTTAAATCCTCTATATTTTCTCTTTACTTGATCTGTTGTTTCATGAGAAGTATATTCAAATCTCCCATCAAGACTGTGGGTTTGTCAATTTATACTTAGATTCTATCAATTTTTCCTTTAGCTTTTCTTTTATTAATTTCAGGTACATTCATAAGCATTCGTAACTGTTCTCTTCGATTATATGAATTATAACTCACATGACATCTACAATATCTCACACTAACACTGCTACAGTATTTTTGTTGTTGGCATGCCCAAACTATTCTTTTCCACTCTTACTTTTTGCCACTTTCTAGGTTATTTTTATGTAGGTGTGTGTCCTTTATAAAAAATACAGATGAATTTGAGGTGTTTTAAACCCAATGTGGAGGTTCTTTGTTTTAATACAGAACATGTCTTCTGAAGTCAGTTTGAACAAATCAAACGCTTTAACCCATTCCCTGGGTAATTCGTTCACACTCCAGGTTTTGCTGGGCAGCTCCCTAACTCACAAGCATAGTAAAATGCAGAGTCTCCCAACCATCCTAAAAGGCCAGTTGGCAGAATCCCACCTAGTGAGACCTGAAACCCTCACCAACTGCCTCAATGAACACAACCGACGCCAAGTGGCTGTTTTGCAGGGTTTATGCTAAGAAAAGCGTTGAAAACATTTCCCCACACACAAGTCTGTCTCAAATTTTTAAAAAATGCTGACACGTTTGGTTCGGTTGAAACGTGATCAAAGGCCAATGCATGGATGATGTCATATGACCCATCAAAACACAAGGCACAGCGCTATCTCAGTGACTGCACCACTGAGGTCCTCTTTCCCAGTGTTTTGGCAATGTCTACTGGCTAACCCGTGATGTGTACTTGGGACCAGGAGTGTAGTCACACTGGTAAGTCACTCGGTCACGTGTAAACTGCAGTCTCTCCCATCTAGCAGATGATTGAATGTGGGTGGTTTAGATTTCCTTTTAAACATACAACATGCTAAACCAGGCAGGAAGGGGTGGTTTTCCTGCTAGCAAGAAGGTGGATATGTGGGGTTTTTTTGTTTATTACTATTTTTAAAATATAGTTGGCCCTCCATATCCAGGTGTATCAAATCAGCAGATTCAACCAACCGTAGATTAAAAATATTTGGATAAAAAAAATCCCAGAAGGTTCCAAAAAGCAAAACTTGAATTTGCCATGCGCTGAGCACTACGCGGAATCCATGAGGATGAAGTAATGCATAGGCCTGTGCTGCTGCGGCCTCGATGAAATACAGGTTATATGCAAATACTACACCATTTGTGGAGGGACTCAAGCATCCATCCAATGGGTTTGCATATCCATAGGGTGGACGGGAGTACTGGAAGCAATCCCCCGTGGACCGAGGGACAACTGTAATCCGCTTTATTGATTAAAGTACAATTAAAGTATAAATCCACTCATTTAAGTGTGTGGTTCAACACAATCAAGGTAGAGGCTATTCCCATCATCCGCCTTGAAGGTTTACTCTTTTCTCCACTCCCCACTGGTTCCAGACAATCCTGATCTGTTTTCTGTCACTGTATTCTGTCTTTTTTAGAAGTTCAAATAAATGGAATCATACGCTATGTAACATCTTCTGTGTCTGGCTTTTAGCAGTGAGGATGTGTTTGAAAATCATCCCTGCTGATATATATATATATATATCTATATATATATATATATCAGCAGGGATGATACACACACACACACACACACACAAAACTATTTCTATTTATTGCTTAGCAGTCCATGAGATGAATATACCACAATTTGTTTATCCACTCACATGGATTGTTTCCAGTTATGAGTACTGCAAACAATTCTTTACATGGACACATTTTCATTTTTCTTTGATAAATACCACAAGTGGGACTAATGGGTCACGTGGTAATTCTACGTTTAACCATTTTTTTGAAAGAATTTTGTTGGGGAACAGTGTGTTTGTCCAGGACCCATCAGCTCCAAGTCAAGTAGTTGTCTTCAATCTAGCTGTGGAGGGCACAGCTCAGTGGCCCATGTGGGGATCGAACCGGCAACTTTGGTGTTATGAGCCTGTGCTCTAACCACCTGAGCTAACTGGCTGCCCCTATGTTTAACTTTTGAGGAGCCACCAAACTGTTTTCCAGAGTAGGATGGGAGGTCCAGTTGCTCTGCATCCTTACTGACGTTTGTACTTTTTATCTTCTCCATTCTAACAGATATGTAACAGTAGCTCACTTTGGTTTCAATCTGCATTGCTTTAGTGACTAATGATGTTAAACATGAGGCACACAAACATTTCCTAAGACTTGGTCTTTTTTAGGCTCAGTACCTAGCATCTCTCTAATATGTTCAAAATTTAAGAATCAAGTTCATGACACCTACCAGCATTTGCGACAAGCAATAGGGGCAGCTTTCCTCGTTCTATGTCATCTTTAATCAGCTTCTCCAGGAGGGCAACATCCTAGGATTGAAAGACAGACCGTAAAACCGTAAGCAACCAGCATAAAAGCTATACAATGAAAAATTACAATTTCCAAAAGAAGCACATACTCTCCAAATTAGTCACTCAAATCAATTCTTGTTCTTGATAATTCTTCTATTTTTTCTCTAATCATAAATGTGAAAATCAAAGTTTTTTTTGAGGACTAGAAAAATTAGTTAAGTGTGATTCAAGTTAAAGACTACATATACAGAATCAATATTTCTCTAGTTTTAAACATTTACATTTAAAGAAAATGTTCTCTCAACCCCAAAAAAAGTCAAAAATGTATCTCTAATATTATTCATTAATGTATCTGAATTAATGTATAGAAAAATCAAACTACTTTGAAAAAAGAAATGCAGAACCCTAAAACCTATCCCCTTTCCTTGTAGCTTCAGTATGGCAAGTTTTATCACTTGCATGTCTAAAAATCAATAGAATCCAATCCCAAGATTACAAATGAAGAACCTCATTTTCAAAATCTTCCCATTCATAATCCCGAAACAGTGACAACCATTTCAAAGGATGAACTTTAGAAGAAATTTCTGGTGTTTAACTGGACTCCACGTTTCCACTTAAAGCAGGTGACACAGTGATTACAAGATCTTAAGAACCAGGTATTCCTGACCTATAGACCAACTAACTTGCATGGTCATTCAAACCCGAAGCATGTATTACGCAATGGGAAGACCTAAAAAATGAACGAATAAGCTAATAATAAGGCCAGCAAACAGAACTACAGTTGAATGGAAGACACAGTTTCAAAACACAATTCCAAATTATCTTACAAACTGAAAGGAGAACTCACCATCTGATGCTGGGATCCAAACATAGTGTTACAGGGCACACGAGACAAGCAGGGGAAGGGCAAGCCCAGCTGCAAGAAAAACACACAACTTTACCAGAAAGCTCTTTTCAGCATTCTCTTATTATGCCTTCAAAAGATTGTGGCTCTAAGACAAGTCATAATTATTCTTTTTAAACAATTTCTCTCCTTAGGAACTCTTTTTTTTTTTTTTTTTTTTTTTTTTTTTTAAAGGTTTTTATTGGGGAATTGGTGGAGGGGAACAGCGTTGGGGAATCGGGGAAGGGGAACAGACAAATGGCCGTCTTCTTGTTCTTCAGTTTAGTTGCGGAGGATGTTGCTTCACTGTTGGTATCGTCATTGCGCTCTTCCCGGATGAGGCAGATCGGTCGCTGGCCTCTGGATGTCGCTCACCGCGGCTATTGGCAGCTCACGCTTGGCTGCCAGCCGCTCACGCTGGCTGCGGGCCACTCACTGTAGCCTATGGCAGCCCACACCATCACCGGGGCTCACACAGCCCAGCTCCAGATGGAGCTGTTGTTGGCTGTAGAGGGCAGTGTCACTGGCCCTCATGTGGGATCCGAACCGGGGCCGCTGGCATCCCAAAACCAGCGCTTAACCAATGCGCCACTCGGCCGGCCCAGGAACTCTTAATATTATAAATAGATGTCGCAATATCTAGAAAGTCAAGCCAAAAAAAAAGGGTGAATTTCCAGGAGCTGAGATGTCATATAAGAGGGCAGAGACAATGTACAATTTTCTGAACGAGTCAACTGAGTAACTATCAACTCATTTTCTAAATGAGTAAATATCTTTGGTATATTTTATATACCAAAACACAAAAACACTTCCAACTGGGAAACAACTGAGCCCTGAGCATTTTGGGGGATAATTTGGGATCCTTCTTCAAGCACTGGTGGTAAATAACACCAGGAAAGGCATTCAAAGAATATCTTATTTATGGGTCCATCTACTCCTAAAAAGCAATAAATATGGGCTAGCAGATGTACATTTCTTAAGAGAAATGAAGCCAGTGTTTTGAAGATAGCAAATTGTCAGATTTTATATTCTTCATTTTTAGCTTCCAAATCCTTGAGGAGTTGATACTTTTAGACATTTTTAAACAGCTGTGGACTATTCTATACAACTAAGACTTGGTAAATTTAAAGACCAAAAATTTAACGAATACTTGATTCACACTTTTCTCCCCTTAATGGATTTTTCTTTTAAATTATGAAAGTGAAGCCCAAATAAAACACATAATAAAAATACAGAAATTAGAAGTGAGGGCCGGCCGAGTGGCGTGGTGGTTAAGCGCTGGCTTGGGAAGCCAGCGGCCCCAGTTTGGGTCCCATATATGAGGGCCAATGACACTGCCCTCAAAAAAAAAAAAAAAGTGAAAATGCCCCCACATAAGCCACCAATCCCTCATTGTTAAACAGGTTAGTATGTAACCTGCCAGACATTTTCTAGGTATAAATATATGTATATAAATGTATTTTTCTAGGTATAAAAAATACATATGTAAGCATATCACTTTTTAAAGCATGAATTTGACCATCTTACACATACAGTTCTATCACGTGCTGCTCTCACTTAACAATACCCTCACACGTTTTGAAGATTGGACAGACTCAGATCCCTAATAGACTGGCCCACAGTAGGTACTCAATAAGTAATTTGTTTCATGTTTTTGAATGGATATTACAAAACTCCTCCTTCTGTACATCCTCAAGAAGAGGACATGAAGTCTTCCCACCAGTGACAACAGCTCAGAACCAATTAAATCCTGGAATTTCCCCTAGATATCTCCCAGGGCTCCTCTATCTTACAAGACAAGCCCTCTAATCCTAAGGATTTGGCTTTAAAACATTCTTGGCCAAGAGGCTTAACAATTTCTTGTCTCAAGGTAGCCCCCTAATTGGGCTACATACACCATGAACTTTAAAAATGGTAATGTTCTGGGCCGGCCGAGTGGCGCGGTGGTTAAGCACTGGCTTGGGATGCCAGTGGCCCTGGTTTGGATCCCACATAAGAGGGCCAGTGACACTGCCTTTAAATAAAAAATTTAAAAAAATGGTAATTTTCTTTGATCTAGTAATTCTAGACTGACTGGAAATCTATCTGAGGCATATAACCCTATTATGCGTAAAGATGTCCATACAGCACTATACACAGAGCATTCCCTGAAAATGGCCATAGAAAGCCAAAGGATGCAAACACTCTAATTGTCCAAAGGGAAAACAATTCGTTAAAATACTACACACTCACTTGAAGGAATGAAGACGTTAAAAATAAAACTTTGGTGGGCTGGCCGAGTGGCATGGTGGTTAAGGGCTGGCCTGGGAAGCCAGCGGCCCCGGTTCGGGCCAGTGATACTGCTCTCAAAAAATAAATAAATAAATAAATAAATAAATAAATAAATAAATAAATAAATAAATAAAACAACTTTGGGGCTGGCCGAGTGGCGCATTGGTTGGGAGCTGGTTTGGGACGCCAGCTGTCCCCGTTCAGATCCCACATATGAGGGCCAGTGACACTGCCCTCCACAGCTAACAACAGCTCCACCTGGAGCTGGGCTTTGCAAGGCCCGGCGATGGTGTGGGCTGCAGCCCCTGCTGCAGTGGGCTGCCATAGGCTACAGTGAGTGGTCAGCAGCCAGCGTGAGCGGCTGGTAGCCAGTCGTGGTGAGCAACCATCCAGAGGCCGGCGACCCATCTGCCTCATCCAGGAAGAGCGCAATGACGCTGTCAACATGGGCCAGTGAAGCGACATCCTCTGCAGCTGGACTGGGGAACAGGAGGACAGCAACTTGTCTGTTCCCCTTCCCTGATTCCTCAATGCTGTTCCCCTCCCCCAATAAAATCTTTAAAAAAAAATAAAAAATAAAACTTTGTGTGAAAAGGTGATATGGCACCTATTATAACAGTGAGTGAAAAAAGCCAGATATAACCATGTAAAAAAACAAATGCACTCTGATTAAAGTCTGGAAACAAAGAAATTAAAATGTTGGCTGTGGTTGCCTTTGGGCAACTATGAAAAGTACGTATCTAAATTCATTAATATACGTTTATGTATTTTCTTATAATGACAAAACAAGCACATTATAAAAAATCTTTTTACTTGGAAAGAACAGCAGCTAAAGAAATGGGTCTACACACTTTAAAAAGTTGCAAGATAGAACAAAACATGGAATGGTTCAAATATCCACTTTACACCACATTACCTGGTTACAGAGGTACTGGCCCAGGCCAGGCCTAGCAGCGGCACTGAGATATATGACAGGTTTCTTGTTGTATAACACATTGAACCCATCCACTACGAAGTCTTCGTAACGAGAATGAATGGCAAGCCTACAGATCTTGGCAAGTCCTTCTCTTTCTTCTTCATGAAAATAAGCGCAGCCGTTTTCATACCTGTTAAGAGACACCCATATGTCAGTACGTTCTTATCTCTGGGTAACTCTGATTTTTATATCCCAATCTTATAATCATGGAAGTATTTCTTTTCTCAGCCTAGAAACTGTCACCTCAATCAGTCAGAGGAGACAAGAATCGCCCTCGTCTTCGATGGCTGACAACGCCTTAGAGCGGAAGGTTATGACAGTTGTCCTTCACCTATACCTAACTCCATAAAAAGGGAGAAACTACGACCATCAGTAGAGAGGAGTCCCTCAGATATAAAAAGGCTGAAAATCATGGTTTGGGCTTATCCTACAAGAAAGCCAGGGCTGGACAGCACAGATCTTAGCGGAGTTTTCAGCTCTAAAACACATGAAGTAAAAGAAAGTGTCAAAAATGCTAGTCAGGCTAACTTTCTGCTTTCCCTGTTATCCGCTTGGGCCCTTTTATTCTTCTCTCAGAGAAGGAGGCAGAGAGATTTTTACTCTAAGAGAAGAAAACTGCTCCTTTGCAATTCAGTTAGGTAAGCTTACACTCTCATCAGGCCCACCTCTTTTCCAAGATCTGAAAAGTGGGTCTCCCAAGTGAAACGTTCCAATGTTAGGCAAACATCCATTTTCTTTTTTTTTTGTTTTTTGTTTTTTTGTTTTTTTGTTTTTTTTTTTTTTTTTTTTTGAGGGCAGTGTCACTGGCCCTCATATGTGGGACCGAACCGGGGCCGCTGGCTTTCCAAGCCAACGCTTAACCACCACGCCACTCGGCCGGCCCTAAAACATCCATTTTCCAAAAAAGTAATAACATAAACACAAAAATAACTACTGGTTCTTCTACTGAATCCTTAATCTGCTATAATTCTTTAACGATGCCAACTGATATCATCATAGTGTTAAGCAAATTCCAATTTCATAACATATACTCATCTTCCTCATGACAGCATTTCCTTTCTACTAAAGCACAAGCTACTGCTTCGATTGAAAATATCTGAATCTACTTCATTGCTCTATCTTCTATCAACATGTGCCCATTAGGAATCCTAAAAATAAGGAACTGCTGACATTATCCAACATATATGTGCTTATGTTCTCAGCTTTTCAGAAGTATTAATTCATTCGCTCATTTAATCCTCACAACAACGCCGTGAAAAAGATATTAGTGCTATCCCCATTTAGTAGATGAGGAAACTGAGGCATGGAGAAGCTAAGCAACCCTTCCAAGAGGCAGGGGAAGAAGCAGATTTAAATCCACGTAATATACCCTCAGAAAAGATCTCTCACAGTCTACACTCAACTCATAAATGTCGGAAACGAAAAACCCAGAAAGTTTTTACCTGAAAATTCTGCACAGCCATAAGGTAGTGTCTGAGAGTATCCTAGTTGTAAGTTTTCTCAGCTTCTCTTTATCCAGAGTTGAAATATAAGCTCCCAGACTATGTCCCAACAAAGCTATATGGCCTTGTTCTCCAATATTCTGGATTCTGTTAATCAAAATTCATTAGATTAAAAAAAGTAGTAGTGAAAACATAAAGAAATAAAACTTGCAGAAATAGTATTCTACAGAAATTTCTCTCAGACTGGAAATCCACTGAATGGCCTAGAAGACAGAAATTCTGATAAATTTAGGAAATTCAATGCCTATAAGGTATTGATAGTCTGGGGCAGAAAAATATTTTAAAAATTAATTCCTAGGAGATAAATATCCTTTTTATTGAATATCTACTAAACATACAAACTGTTTTTAAATAATTTTCTCCTGAATTTTTAAAAATTAAATAGCAGCTGTTAAGAACTTTGGAGGGTAAAGCTGAAATGTGCAGAAAACAATTTTTTTAAGAATCATTAGATGGAAGATCAATTCCCTGCATTAAATAGCTATTTATAACCATAATACAGCAAATTTAAAAGGAACTAGGTATTGTCTTATAGTTAAAATGAATAGACCAATTTCCTTTATAAAGTCAATTAAAAAAAACAAAAAATCAAATAGTGTACTGGGCAAAGGAAGCAGTTCATAGAAGAGGAAATATAAGCGGGTCTTAAAACATACAAAAACACATTTAACCTGGTTCATAAGAAAAATGCAAAATAAATGTATGCAGAAATATCATTTCTCACCTATCAGATTGGTAATGACCCTTACGTCGGCTAACACCTTGCAGGCAAAGGTATAGGGAAAGAGGTACCCTCATACATTGCGGTGGGGCTATAAACTGGCAGAATTCCACGGAGGGAAATTTGATAATATCTATCAGAATTACAAATACACAAACTATCTGGCCCAGCAACCCTACTTCCAGGACTTTAATCGCCAGGAACACCTGCTTCCCTGAGAAATGACACAGGTACAAAGCAACCAGCTGCAGCAATCTTTATAACAGTAAAACATGAAAGGGAGACTAGTTAAAATATGGCTCATCCAATGGAAGTAAAATTAAACAGCTCTTAAAGGAGAAAGCTCCCGTGTACTGATATGCCGTGAACTCCAAGACATAAATGAAAAAAGCAAGGCACAGATCAATGTGCATAGTATTTATGTGCTGGAGGGGTTGAGTAAAGACATTTTGCTTGTGTACACATACTCATAAAGTATCTCTGAGAATATACAAGGAAATTGCAATGTTAATCATCTATCTATCTCTAAGAAGAACAAGAGAGAGAGGCAAAGGTAAGAAAGAAAATTGCCTTTGTATATACCCTATCTTTAGAAATTTGAACCAGGAAAATGCATTACTTATTCCTCCAAATTAAAAATAATTAAAGAGAAAATGAAACTAAATACACAGCTAAACAGATGAATAAATAAAATTAAAGCAAACGGCTGATTCACAGACAAGGTGGCCTGCCACCCAGCAATTCTTAGCAATCAGAGGCAGAAAACCCCACAGTAGTTATTCTCTGGTCCCTCTGCCAGCCCCTCCCTAAGACATGATGCCATATAGATACAGGGTTTAGTTTTCCAATGCCTTCCTTGTATAAAATATATTATCTAAAATATATAAATGCCTCTCTGAAAAGAAGAAAAATGAACATTGTCTTAATATCGTACGGAACTCTGAAGGAAACATAGCTTTTTATCTGAGCAACCTGTAAGTAGGCAATCACTATCAAAATCAGGAGCACATATGCTGTGAGAGGGCAGCTGCCAGCAGATCCCCATTACCGGGTGCTCGGAGGCTCCTCGTCTTCGTCTCCGTGCATGAGGTTCTGAACCAACTGGAGGATGCTCGCCATGTCTTGTCCACTGCAGAATAAAGGAGAGTTGACAGACAGGTGGAAACAGCGCAACCCTCCCTCCCAACCATTGCTCTCATCCAAGCTAGCTTTCGTAAGTTTTCTTAATTGAGTAGCTACAAGAGAAAGAATTTGTTTGAGATACAGTCCTCATCTTTTAAAAGCAAACCTCAAATTGTTAACTGAATTTTGAATATAACCTTACTTGTGATTGATTAAACCTTCTACCTAAGTCTGAGATTGATTTTTTAGAATTTCACCAGTATTGCTGAAGCAGTATTTCTCTACCTGTTTATTTGAATCCTGGGGAATAAGCGTGTCATCAGAGCCAACAAAGTTCTTTTTTTGTTTTTGTGTTTTTCCAACATAGTTCTTAAAAGACGCTAGAAGATCACAGAAGCAGCAAGAATACTCCAGTGACACTAGTATTAATATATCTAGTCTAGTTTCTCTCCATGGAGGCATCTTATCTGTTTGTTCTAACAGTCCACCTCCCCCTCAAGCTGGCAAACTGGAGATCTGCTGAGAGTATAAACAGATTTACTTCTATCCGAGCTATGTTACTAAGTGCTCATCACGTGGAGAGGTGAAAACTTCTGGAAGAATGTGAATGATGGCTAAAGCGGTGTGCGATGTCAAGGTAACCTGTCATGTGAAAATACTGTAACTCCATTCATCAGACTATGAGGAAAGAAAGGTCTCTCTTTTGAAAAAGCTGCACCATCTACACAATGCCCCGATACCCATCCTCCCCAAGGCGCTGGCCTTCTCCAGAGGGGCTCTGGTCCCTGGACACTGCGCAGAGAGATTAGGCCAAGTGTGCCTCGCCACATGGCCTTGAGCGAGTTCCCGAAGCCCCCCGAGCCCCTGTAATTGCAGAACGGTGAGGACGCGCGTAAAGCATTTAACACTGTGCCGGCATAGTCCTACCCCAGACGCTGGCTCTCAGCATAAAGTGCGACTACTCCTGACAAGTGGATTTAAGGCCCTTCTATCCTGAGAATGCCTGATGGTCTTGGTGGTCTCTCCTCTAGGAAAACGCCTGTGGGGTCAGTAGAACCCTTTAATTCCCTTTAGTAGGCCTGGGATGGGGAGAATTACAGGATTTCTTCCTGTTCTGACCTGCAGAACACACTTCACATCTAGAGGCTGCAAGTAGGAGTGCCTATGTTAAAATACTAGTATCTGGGTGTGTTAGATGTGACACTCAGCTGGTTATGATCCTTCCTCCACACTTTTCTTTTGTAACCTTGTACATATTTATATTCAGGTCAAAGGACAACTGAAGGGAGTTGTAATGTTTACCTATGTGCAGTTTCCTGGTTATAAAACACAAAAAATAAGCTTGCATGAGGGAAGCTGGGCTGGGATTTTAATTCCAAATTGAGTGCTAACATCCTATGAAAACTTTAGTCAGATAGCTACTTCTTTTTCTGGTTATTTTTCCTGCCAGCTCAAACCACAAACACTTGACAGATTTGCTTTAGTTGCCAAAAATAAATCATTCTCTCAATAAAATGATGAAAGTTGATATTTTCTTTTCATTTTACTATATTACAAAAATAACAAATCTTATTCAACTAAAACGTCTCGCAATAAAGCCCAGTCTGCCATAGAGATTACAGTTTTGAGGATAAACCAAGTATGACAGTCGAGTTTAAATCTGTACATTGCTTTTGAGTCATGATATTGTATTAAATTCTGAATGGGGAAGCGAGGAGAAGCAGGTGGGCTCAGAATGATCACCAGCCAGCCAATGGCATTTCAGTTCTCTGATGTTACAGTGATTGCACCTAATGCTGAATTTGCTCTGTACTCATTAAAACTAAAACGGTAGGGCCGGCCCAGTGGCGTGGTGGGATAAGAGCTGGCTTGGGATACCAGCGACCCGGGTTCAGATCCCACATATGAGGGCCAGTGACACCGCCCTCTAAAAAAAAGAAAAAACTAAAACTGTACATCAGTGATGGTAAAATCTTGGTTTAAAGAAAATATATGCCTTGAGGGCTGGCCGAGTGGTGCAGTGGTTAAGCGGTGGCCTGGGAAGCCAGGGACCCTGGTTCGGGTCTCACATACGAGGGCCAGTGACATTGCGCTCAAAAAAAAAAAAGAAAATATATGCCTTAACTAAAGGTACTTATTTTCACTGTCACCTACCTGCCTTGGAGTGGCCCTGGAATATCCCCTGATAGGAGCTTCTTTCCATTTTCCTCCTCTGTTCGTCTAAGTTAAAGGAAATAAAAAATTGTTTGTTTTATCATACGAAATTTTTAACATTTGTGCATGCAAAGATGTAACGATGTTGCTTATAATCGCTGAGTAACTGATGCAGGATTTAAAACACATTTATCATATCTTTCCCTCCCTCCCCGGATCCTTGTCCCAGCCCCCAATTTGGGGTATAGTTTGAGTTTCAGGAAAAGAAAAGAACATGAGAAAAATGATAATACTTCAACCCATTTCTTGGTTAGTTGATAACCTACATGATTTTGATATATAGTAAAATGTATTTAGAGATTCAAATCAATACATTAAGTGAAACTCTTAATTGGCAGAACTGAACATTATAGGTCCTGCCCTCAATTTCAAAACCCTTTAATTACAAAGCATCTTTTACCCAAAACAAAGACTAACTTTAAAGTCAGCCAAATCTAAGTGTGACATTCTGAAACTCACAGGTGTTTTTAACAGCAGGAAACCAGTGCCACCAGTTTCCCAACAGGCTGAACATGTCTAATAGAGCCACCCCTGTTCCCCAGGCCCACCTCTGAGTGTCCTCTAGCATCGTCATGGCCTCCTTCAGGTTCTTTCCCATTTCAGCTAATGTGGGGTCTGCCACCTAGGAAACAGATTTTTAAAGGTTCAGTTTTGATAATCCCTATTGCCTCTGTGACATATAATAATTCACTCAGAAAAATAAAATACATGGATTTACTATAAAGTACATGTTTGATTAAAGAATTCCAACAGTGCCAATCTATAGACAAAAACATCCACCAGTTCCACTAACCAGAAGCCACTTTGACGTGTGACATACACATAGCTTTCCAAATTCTCACTTGACTCATATGCACCTCTGCAGCTTGCTTTTTTTTCCTACTTTTTAGTGAATATGGTTCAACATCAGTATGTCCCCTTCATTCTTCAGTGGTGACACCTTATTCCATTCCATGGATGTACCATCGTTTAACCAGTCCTGATTTAATGGACCCTAAGGTTATTCCAGCTTTTCACTATTAGAGGCAAGGTCCAGAAAGTATGTACAGCGTGCTATTTGTTTTACTATTGTAGTGGGCTAGAAAATGGTACCCGAAAAGATATTCACATCCTAATGCCTGGAACTTGTGAATGTTACTTTATGGGGCAAAGTCTTTGCAGATGTGATTAGGTTAAAGATCTGGAGATGGCACTATCACCCTGAATTATCCAGGTGAGCCCCAAATACAATCACATGTATCCATATAAGGGAGAAGTAGAGGGACACTAAATGAGAGAGAGAGAGAGAGAGAGAATAGGAGAGGGGGAGGGAGAGAGAGAGTGTGCGCACACGCTATAAAAAGACAGAGCAGAGGGAGATTTGAAGATGCCAGCCTTGGAACTTGAGTGATGGGACCACAAACCAAGGAAGGAGTGCTGGCAAACAAGATAAGCTGGGACAAGAAAGGTAGGGACCCTCCCTAGAACCTCTGGGGGAGCGTGGCCGCCCTGCCAACACCTTGATTTCAGCCCAATGATAGAGATTCCGCACTTCTGGCCTCCAGGACTGTGAGGATAGACACTTGGTTGTGCTAAGCCATCTGGTTTGTGCGAAGTTGTTACAGCAGGCTTAGGGAGATCGCATACCCATAAATCTGCATGTGCTTCTATAAGCTCTAGCAGCTCACACAGCTGGTGGTAGTGACCGCTTTGCGGATGGGCACAGGGTCAGATGGGCACTGATTTCAGTTTACAGCCTTTTGTTCCTTTCAGATTTTAGTACCAAGTATACAACTATCTCCCATTAAAAAGTAAATAGAAGAAACTTTTTTAAATTCTTGCAAAATTAAAACACACACACTCCAATGTAATGGATGTTGGTAGTTATTAACAATGTGATAAACGATCTTATTCACTAAGATGTTGTTCATAAGAACCTTTCAAAAGAGGAAACTGCAGCAGAAAAATAATCTTATGGCATAAGGTTTGGGAACTCCTGTTCCACAATCACCTAAAATTTTCTCAGCTTTCAAGCATGCCTAATCAGGCTCTTGTATACATTTTCTTCAGTTAAACCAGTTTACCACAGGGCTGGCCAAGTGGCACGTTGGTTAAGAGTTGGCTTGGGACGGCAGCTCTGAGCAGCAGGGCCCAGGGTTTGGATCCCATATCAGGGCCAGTGATGCTGCGCCCTCTACAGCTAAGATGGTGAACAGCAGCTCGATAGCAGCTCGATATGGAGCTGGGCTGCTGTGAGTGGCAACAGCGTAGGCTGCAGTGGGGCTGGCAGGCAGCTGGCGTGCACTTTCATGAGCAGCCATCTAATGGCCTGAGAGTGATCGCCTCACCTGGGAAGAGCGCAATGACAATACCAACATGGGCTAGTGAAGCAACGTCCTTCACAAATAGACCGAAGAACAAAAGGACAGCAACTTGTCTGTTTCCTTCCTCGATTCCCCAATGCTGTTCGCCTTCCCCAATTCCCCAATAAAATCTTAAAAAAAAAAAAATCAGTTCACCACAGTGTGACAACTTTCACATGAATAGGGAAGAAAAAAAAAACCTAAAACCCTGAATTCGTAGACATTACTTTTAGCAAAATCTAAGTTAACAAAAGGGGGTTACAGGTGGCTAGAGACAGTAGCAATGGAAAGCGGACCTGGCAATCGCTGCAAAGGGGTACAAGGGAACTTTGTACCTATCATGCTTTCTCTGACACCCAGCATTTGATAATTATTTACCACCTTGGCCACCATGCACCTGTATGCAAAACCCTCAAACTATGACAATATAGGGATCAGCTCTGAATGAACACTAAAATTACAGGCTATCGTCTCCTCACAGAAGTCCCTCTATTCTGTGCAAGAGTGGAATCTACAAAGGCACACCACAGAAACTGGTCGTTTCAAGCTTGGCTACTAGGGGTTGTTTTGGTGAGCATTTAAAATAAAAAGCAGGCATCGAAATTCCCAGGAATGATCAGGAATGTTCTATTCATGTGCCTACTGCTCCTGTACACATACAGTAAGGTGCTACAGGACTTTCCCGTATCAGGTCCAAAGGGGGAAGAAGGAGGGAAGGAATGTAACTCAGGATGAGTACAAGAAATAAAAATGAGCTGAACTGTAATTATTTAGGTCAGAAAAAGGGTAACGGTCGTCTCTTTTCGAGACAAGAGTTCGATATACAACAGATCAGCTGGCCCTATTCTATAGTACTGTGCCATAGGACTTTCTGTGGTGATGAAAATGTTCTATTGGGCTGTCGGAAAAGTCATGATGCATTTTTGCAAGGAAAAACATAGAAAAAATACGTCACGACTTTTCCCACAACCCAATATATCTGCACTGTCCAGTAGTCACACTGTAGCAAAGCCACACTGGGACTGTTAAGCACCTGAAAGGTGGCTAGTGTGACTGAGGAAGTGAATTTTTAATTTTAATTCTCTAAATTTAAATTTAAGTAGCCAAATGTGACTACCACACTAGACAGTGCAGCTCTCGGATCTTCACCAAGTCAGTGTGGTTCTCAACCAGAAGCAACTGCCCCACCCCCGGGGGACAACTGCTTCATCTGGAGACTTTTTTATTTTTATTTTTGGTTGTCACACTTGGGGGAGAGGGTGCTACTGGAACCTAGCGGGTAGAGGCCAGGCATGCTGCTAAACAGCCTACAGTACACAGGACAGCCCCCTCCACAGAGAATTATCCAGTCCAAAACGTCAGCAGTACTAGTTTGAAACACCCTGCTCTAAGTTTACTCAAGGTTGGAACTAAAGTAAATGCAAAATAAATTGCAATACACCTTGTCTAAACATAATAGGAAGAATGAGATTTTCCAAGCAACAGGAAAAGATCTGGGCTGTTTTACAAATTCAGAGTAGCAGGCTTTTACTAAAAAGGGTGTGTGGGTGTGTTGATAACTTATTAAGAACTTCAGCATCGGAGTAATTGCTTCCTGTGGCATTTTTGAACTTGACTATTAACATAAGGAAGCACCGTGAGACTACGCTATGGGGCCTTGTTCCTCACAAGTAGGACACACAGTATTGGGGGGCCGAGGCTCCTACTCTTCCAGGTTGAACTCCTGGCCCCTTCAGTTGGCCTATCTGGTTTCTTGAGACATCACTAATTTCAGATACAAGAAGAAAACTGATACTATTGCAAGAAAATGGTTCTGTCATTGCAAGTCCGCACGACTACATATTACCTAAAGAAAAAGCAAGAACGTAGAACTATATTGGGACCAAAGGAAATGTACTGAGTGACTACCAAATGATGATAGCTACATTTTAGAGTTTGAGAGATTACTTGACATTTTAAAGAATGAGTATCAAATAACATTGTGGTTTCTGTGGCCAGTATAAATTATGCAAGGATTCGTTTAAATGGAATCATTGAGAACTGCTCAAATAGTTCTCAAATTTATATTAGCAGTGTAGAATTTAGCCCAGAAGAGTCTATTCCTCAAAGAAAGAGGCATAATGGGCACAATTCAATGTTTAACATAGATTTAAACTAGTTGTCTGAACATAAAATCCTCAATATTCATATTATAGCAATGCTTTTTCTCTTCTGCCCACTGAGCATCAACAGACATTGTTCACTACACGTAAGACTCTCTATTGCTTCAGGAAATGTAAAAATAAGACATACCCCTAGTTCTGAAAACCTTACATTCAGAATTTCCACACTGGCCAAAGAAACTTCCAACCCACACATTCTGAATTTCTTAAAGATCACTGCAATTTTTGTGAATGCTCCAGCCTTAAGCACTTTGGAGGTGTCACTACCTCTTCAGATCTTCATTTGGAGAGTTTAAGATCCTTTATCATCAATTAACATGTAGGGAGCAACCACTATAATCTACGAATCAAATGTCAGAAACATAGTATTTAAAGCAGAATTCCAACCCACTCTGTTTTGCAGATCTGCTTACAAAGAACTATTCTTGGAGGAAAGGTCACCCCAGTGCTTTAGTAGTTGAGATGACAAAAGCCCATCCCATCTTGTTATGAAATTGGAAAGGAAACACTGAAGGGACATTTTAAGCATCATTTTGTATTTAATTATTGGTATGACACACAGGAGCTAGACCAGGCGCTCTCAGCCTCAGCAGTACTGGCATTTTGAACAGATAATTCTCTGTCCTGGGCAATGCAGGAGGTTTAGTAGCATCCCTGGGCTCCACCCACTAGGTGCCAGCGGCCTTGCCCTACCTCCTAGTTTCAACCATCAAATGTCTCCAGTGTCCTTTGGAGCACAAAACCACCCCCGTTGTGGAATCACTGATCTCTTAGACTGAAACTCCAATTACCCAAAGGTAGACATCTGTGCTCATCAAAAGCCTGGAAAAGACTTTATTCCTGGCCAGGAAAACATGTAACATGCCCTTGACCGTGGAAGGGAAACACAACTTTTTCTTTTCTTGATTGAGGTCTCCCAATTTACGTGCCCATGAAGACGCGTGGCTAAACTTGTACAATAACTCCCTTCAACTCTCCGGTGACACGTGCACCAATCTACGACAGCTGCTGCCTTGGCAAATGACAAGATGTGTTATTTCTGCCAGTTCCAAAGTAACAGAAAAGCTGTCCCTAAAAACACTCACACGGCTCCTGAATTCCACCTGTATGAAAAATTGGGTCTGGATAAGCAGGCTCTCGAGGTTGACAGGGAGAAAGACGTCGAGGGAAGGGAATATCAGGTTGCGAAGGTGGCCATCCATGAAGAGGCCCAAGGGGGACCGGCCAAGGGGCACGGGGGTGAAGCGCTGGGTTAGGACGCCAGCAGCCCCGGTTCGGGTCCCACCTAGAAGGGCCAATGACACTGCCCTCAAAAAAAAAAAAAAAAAAAAAGAGGTCGCAGCCCTGGTTCTCCGGGACAATCCGACTCCATTGCCCACGCCAGAGCAGTCGGCCAGGCGCATCGCGCTGCAGGACCCCAAGGAGGGGAAACCAGAGGAAAGCGCTGCTCCCAGAAAGGTGCGTAGCAGCAGCAATTCCCGCAAACGAAACTCGCCATCTGCACACCATCCTTTCCTTTCCTGACCTCGGGTTCCCACCGATGTCCACAAACAGCATGAGAATCACGTGCAGACCTTGTGAACCACGCGGAGCCCGGTCCCGCCTCCCCGTGGCTGGGACCCAAGGGCTGAAAAAAATCTGGATTTTATTTTTTTTCACCCCTGAGGGGCCCCCAGGTGACTCCCAGGCAAACATGAGCTGGAAAGCCACTGCTTTCGCTTGGACACTACAGCCAAGCTCTACAGGGTTTGCAGTGAGCTCCTAAACAACTGGGGCTTCTTTGCAGGCGCTGCTGGGGCTGCACGATGTTGTTGTCAGCTCGGGGGGGTTTGCAGCGAGCTGCGAACCAACTGGGGCTCCTTTGCAGGCGCTGCCGGGGCTGCACGATGTTGTTATTAGCTCGGCCTTGCATTGCAGGCGCTGCTGGGGCTGCACGGTGTTGTCGTCAGCTCGGGGGGTTTGCAGGGAGCTGCGAACCAACTGGGGCTCCTTTGCAGGCGCTGCTGGGGCTGCACGATGTTGTTGTCAGCTCGGGGAGTGTGCAGCCAGCTGCGAACCAACTGGGGCCTCTTTGCAGCTGCTGCTGGGGCTGCACGATGCTGTTCTTAGCTCGGCCTTGCATTGCAGGCGCTGCTGGGGCTGCACGGTGTCGTCAGCTCGGCCTTGCACACGCGCGAGCCGAGCTCCGGCAGGCCCCACGGCCGCCCCGCGCGCCCCGCCTCGGGGCCCCCAGGCCTGGGACGGAAGCCGGCCCGCGGGGACCCGCGCGGTGCCCGGCGCCCTGACCTCCCCAGGCCCGGGCCCCCTCCGCGGTCACAGTGGCCGCTCGCCACACGGAGACCCCGGGCCGGAGCGCCTCCCCGCCCCCGGTACGGACCTGCTGGAGGGACGCGTCCATGGCGGAGCCCGGCGGCGCTCCGCGGCCCTACTTCCGCCTCCCGGGCCCGGCCGCCGTTTCCACGCTGGCAGCGCTGACGTCCCCCGCGCCCGCGGCCGGCGGGGCGGAGACGAGGAGGAGCTGCCTGGCGGCCCCGTCGGGGGGAGACGATGCGGTTGTGAAGGAGGCGAGGCGCGACGGGGCGGGGTCGCTGGGGCATCGAGAGGGCCTCTGGGCTTCCGTAGCGCGCCGGCACGCTGGGCGGTCCCAAGGGTCCCAGGGCAGAGGAGAGGAGCGGACGGTGGCGCTGGTCCAAACGCTGGTCAGAAGCACGTCGCAGGCGTCCGCATAAAAGCATATAATAATCACGCGCTAGGAGTCATGCATGCATCAGCAGCCTGCAGCTACGAGCGACGTGCCTGTGCTTCCAGGCCTCGTCTTCCGCATGCTCCCCGCTCACCACCCCTCCCTCGGGAATGGAACAGGCCATGCAGCGCCGAGGGGCGGGGCGAGCGCGAGCACCCTCTGCGCCTGCGCGGGCCGCGCAGGGCGTGCGGATTCGCCGGCGTGCTTTTCCGCAGATCTTGTTGCAGAGTTCTAGACGCGCTGAGGACGTGTCACGTGATCATTATGGTACTAGATACCCCGCAGCGCTTCCGGTTCCCAGCCCAGCAGCCGGGTGATGTCTCTATAGCTGAGTATCCCCACTTCGCAGCGCCCATCTGTGAATGGCGGGCCCCGGACCCGAGCGCGCTGACGGCGGCGTCCGTGCCCAAGGCAACGCTCTGCCCTCTGGCCTCAGCTTTCAGACGGTAACCAAGCCTTTTTCCCAGTCCATGGAGGGCCCCGTGGCCCACCTTTTTTTTTTTTTTTTGTGCATTTTGTTTGTGACTTCGCTGTTGAAGACGGCCCTGAAGCATCGCTCGGAAGGAAGGGCTGCCCAGCGGTCCTGCGTGCAAGAAGGCTGTGCAAGGCCTCGTGTAGGACATGCCTGCGTTAGAGAAGCTTGCACGCGCTGGTGCAGAGTGCAGTGGTAACGAATCAACTACATATATATTAAAATGCCCTGCGGTGACCCAGTCAACGTCCGAGGGCCCGACACTTGCAAAAGCCAAAACGGAAAACTGCAGAGTTTGGAGTAAAGGTAAAGGGTTTAGTGATCCACAAGGCGCCCCCTAAGACAGGGGAGACCTAAGAGCGCCTCGAATCCATCCTGCTCCCTGGACCTAAGGGAAGGGTTGTTAAGGGGTGAGAGGGAACACGTATGTGGAAATGCTGCTGGGAACGGTTTTAATATCAGGACCTTAGAAATGGGCCATTTATGGTCAAGGGGCATCAACACTGGGTCTTCTTGGACGATGGACCAAAGCCAAAGTTCTCTCTGCACGTGTTTCAGCTGCGTCACACACACACACACACACACGTGCTGTCTGCTGCTCCTTAAAAACTATTCAGTACCGGGCCGGCCGTGTGGCACATTGGTTAAGAGCTGGTTTGGGGATGCCAGCGGCCTGGGTTCGGATCCCACATATGAGGGCCAGTGACACTGACCTCTACAGCTAAGATGATGAACAACAGCTCCACCTGGAGCTGGGCTGTGCGAGCCCCAACGACAGTGTGGCCTGCAGCCCCTGCTGCAGTGGGCTGCCATAGGCTACAGTGAGTGGCCAGCAGCCAGTGTGAGTGGCTGGCAGTCAGCGTGAGCTGCCAATAACCACGGTGAGCGACATCCAGAGGCCTGCGACTGATCTGCCTCATCCGGGAAGAGTGCAATGACGATACCAACATGGGCCAGTGAAGCAACGTTTTCCACAACTAGACTGAAGAACAAAAGGACAGCAACTTGTCTGTTCCCCTCCCCCAATTCCCCAATTAAAAAAATCTTTAAAAAAAAAAACAAACTATTCAGTACCTTGTCATACAGGAGAGGACCATTTTGAGCTGGCTCTGTGGTTACACATCAACAGAAACACAAAGTAAGCTTGTATATTGATCAGTTGATGAAAATGTGACCAGAGGCTCCCAGGAACCTAACACTGAATTTCCCCTAAGAGGAATGGTTCAGTATCTGCTAATTAAGTGTTCATAGCGACTTTATAGACGATAACTACTTAGAATAATAAGAATTGCTGACTGTATTGAAACTCTCCATGTTCCAATTAGTCTCCCTGCCCTGATTGGATCAGACTAAAATGATCGATAAACCGTTATTCCTCTAATTAGTTATTTCTTCCACATATGGATAGAGTCATACGTTTTCTATAGTAATGAAAGTTTCGGACGTTCAAAGAAGCATAATTGGAGCAAAAAAGCTCCCTGTGAATTAATTCGCTTTTTGTGTAGAAATGTTATTAACATTTGCATATTTGAATATGCACTGTCTTTAAAAGCTACTTCTAATGCTGGGTTTTTAATAATTTCAGATTTTATATCTTTATGTATTTTAGGAAATTTTAGAAAGGTATTTCTTTTCCCAAAGCTTCACAATGGAAAATTAATGAAATTCCCATACCAGTTGTGGGAAGAATAGTTACTTAAAGCTAGTGAAAACAAAGCTCCTGAGCCAGGGAAACACTCTATCGAAAATATTTCTTCCAAATAGTACAATTTCAAAATACCACATTGTAGGTGGAGTCTATAATGTCAACCATCTGGGTTAAGAAATCTTTTGCCATGGTTTTTTGTTTGTTTTTTGTTTGTTTGTTTGTTTAAAGATTTTATTGGGGAAATGGGGGAGGGGAACAGCGTTGGGGAACCGGGAAAGGGGAACAGATAAGCTGCTGTCCTTTTGTTCTTCAGTCTAGTTGTAGAGGACGTCATTTCACTGGCCCATGTTGGTGTTGTGATCATTGGGCTCCTCCCAGGTGAGGCAGTCAGTCACCTGCCATTAGACAGCCGCTCACGCTGGCTTCCAGCCACTTATGGCAGCCCACTGCAGCCCCACTGCAGACTACGCCGTGGCCGGCGACTCACGGCAGCCCAGCTCCAGGTGGAGCTGTTGTTCACTATCTTAGCTGTAGAGGGCGCAGCATCACTGGCCCATGTGGGACCCAAACCAGGGCCCTGCTGCTCAGAGCTGGCGCTCCCAAGCCAACTCGTAATTGACGAGTCACTTGGCCGGCCGGAGCCAGACTTCTTAGACATGGTTTTTCCATATCAGAGCTGATATGCAATGATTTCCTGACAGCATTGCTTAATTGTGTTTCTGCTAACAGAAGAAATAATGGCTCTGGTGGGAAGCAGGGATATATCCTCTTCCTTCTAACCTCCCGTGTGACCTCTTCCCCACCTAGACCCCCTTTTTTTTCCATTCCATGTGCACGTTCAGATAGGGAGTAAGCAGTGGTGGTGCCTCCAAATCCTTATCATTTGAACCTTAAAATAAAAAATTTTTTTAAAAAATTGCATAAAGCGTAGCTGTTTTTATTGATCTGTAGCCATTCTATGTGTGGCTACACCCAGTAAGACTTTTTGTGCTTACTGGGTGCAGCCGGCTTCAAATGAAAGCTCTTTCATCAGGGCTGGCTGATGGAGAAATTAAGAATGAAGGGTGCTGGGGCCGGCCGAGTGGCACGGTGGTTAAGCCAGCGGTCCCGGTTCGGGTCCCACATATGAGGGCCAGTAACACTGCCCTCAAAAAAAAAAAAAAAAAAGAATGAAAGGTGCTGGAATGAAGGGGTGAGTGGGTGAGGAAATCATGAAAAAGGGAGGATTAGATAAGGTTTCCTTGCCAGCCTCCCTCAAGCCTCATTTCAAGTGACAAGGAAGAAGACAGTTGCTTCAATTTCCTGCTCTGTGCTCACACCCACAAACACAACCCATGTCTCAGAGGTGATATTGAAGAGGTTTCAGGAACTGCTATGACCTTTTCTGAGGTGGTGGCCTTAGGTGATTGCTTCATCCACTCATTGGAGAACACATCTGTTAGTCTCGGGAGCTTTTAAGCCTGGCAGCCTTTTGTTGTCAGTAGATATTTCAGGATTCGCAGGAGAAGTTTGGTTTTAGACACTGTGGCCCACTTGGTGGATCTTATTAAACCCCGATTCATTTAAATAAACTGAAATAATAACAGTTACAGTAAGCTTCATTGTAATCATCTTAATGTATTTTTAATGTGATCCTTCACTGTAAATTGAAGCTCAGTGCCCACATCAGTAGTTTGTATCCTGCTGAAAGAATTCCTAACAAAACTTCCCTTTTACATTTTAACAGCATTTTGTTCTCCAGTTATCCCCCACTGATCAGGAACGTTAATGTCACAGAAATGAGTTGCCTCATTATTGCTGGAGGGTTCTGAATCACATTTTGCACAGATGATGAAGCATCAGGGTAATGAATTCATTTATCTTAGAGCATCTTTACTTGTTCGAAGGCTATATGGGTTCTTCAGTGTTTGCTTGAGTAATAGATTGTTTTTTGTTTTTGTTTTTTTTGAGGGCAGTGTCACTGGCCCTCATATGTGGGACCCGAACCAGGGCCAACCACCGCGCCACTCCGCCGGCCCTAGATTGGTTTTTATTTGTATTGCTTTTAAGGAGAGACAAGTGTATAGTGTTAAATAAAAACTTTCATGGCCAGAAACGTTTTGGATAGAAAGGGTTTATTGGGCCACATGGTAGCCAGAAAAAGACCAGGTCCTGGGGCATGCAGTCAGAACCTGCTGACCTCCAAAACTCAAAGATAGTAAATTTGTGTTGCTTTAAGCCACTAAATTTGTGGTAATTTGTTACAGCAGCAGTAGGCAAATCATACAAGGGGGATATAAGTAATAAACAAAGAATGATAGTTTGGTGAGCTAGGAGCCTGCCTAGCTGGGAGAAGTCTTGACACAAAGATTTGCATGGAACCAGTAACAAGGACAAGGAGAGGGGAGGGATAGAATAGGCTCAAAGAACAAAGACATTGGTAGACTCCCAAGAATTGAACTGTGTTCTACTCTGCTAGGGCTGCCAGAACAAAGTACTACAGACGAGGTGGATTCAAAACCATTCATTTTCTCACACTTCTGGAGCCTCTAAGTCCAAAGTCAATATGTCAGGTGGTTGGCTTCTCCTCAGGCCTCTCTCCTTGGCTTACAGCCAGCCACCTTCTCACTGTGTCCTCACATAATCTTTTCCACGGGCATGCTCTGTTCAGGTGTCTCTGTGTGTCCAAATTTCTTCTTAAAAAGGACATCAATCAGATTGGATTAGGGCCCACCCTGAGGGCTTTTTTTTTTTTAGCTAAGCCATCCTGCCACCTGTTGGCAGCTCAACGGCAACTCAGTTCGGGCTGGCATCGAACCTCCGTTGCTCAGAGCTCAGCTCGCACTCCTGAATGAGCTCTTAACCAACTGAGCCACTGGGCTGGCCCCCTTTTTTTTTTTTTTTTTTTTTTTTTTTAACACAGTTACCTCTTTAAAGTCCTGTCTCCAAATACAGTGACATTCTGAGGTCCTAGGGGCTAGGGCTTTAACATAATGAACCTGGGGAGGGTGGGAGGGGAACACACACAATTCAGCTCATAACAATAGGGTTGACAAATGAAGGAATGGCCTACATTCCTGGTTAGTGGTTAGTGACTCATATTGGAGATTATCATGATATCTGACAATTCAATGGAGTGAAAAGTGATCCAGGGTTGGATGCAAAATTGAAAAAGGGACTTTAGTGGGACAATTGGCAATCATTTGAATAAGGTGTGTAGGTTAGGTAATAGTATTGCATCAGTGCTTATTTCCTTGTTTTGGTAATTGTACTGTAGTTGTGCAAGATGTCAATATTTGGGGACGCTTAGGTGAAGAGCATATGGGAACTCGGGCACTGTGGAGGGTTCAACATGAGTCATCCCAGATATACTTCTGTGGTATGCGGGTTGTTTTCATCTAAAGGCAACGTTTGCTGCAGGTAGATTCAAGAGAAACTTCTGCGCCTCCCTTAACTATCTCAAAGAACTTGCGTTAGGGGGCCCAGCCCATAATGAGAGACTATCAAATATAACCTCTTTTGACCAACCTGTATGGCAGAGCAAGCTACTAATTACTGAACATATGCCTTCCCTGCAATGACCTCCTGAAGCCCAAGGCCCCTTACCCTCATCCTTAGCTCAGGATGTCTTCTATACCCACTTTTCCTTTCTCTCTCTGAACCTCTTGTGCGGGTGGGGTGTCTCATGAATGCAGGGTTCCCGTGCATACCTATATGTATGTATTAAATTTGGTTATTTTCTCTTGCTAATCTGTCTCATGTCTATTTGATTATTCGGCCAGCCGGCCAGAAGAACCTTGAGGGTAGGGGAACTTTTCTTCCTCCCCCACAGCGATTATGTAAGATGTTAATATTTGAAGAGTATATGGGAACTCTGTACTATGTTTGCAACTTTTTTTCTTTCTAAGTCTGGAGTTATTTCAAACTAAAAAGTTAAAAATTTTTAAATGAAGTAAAATAGAGTAAACAAATAGGAGAGAATGAGAATGGGATTGGAAGTCACAGTGAAGAAAGGAAAAGAAGGGCAGAAAAGAAGCAAGGCGAAACTGAGACCCATGAGGTCAGAGATTATATCTGCTGTTTGGGCCTCCAATGCCCTGTTTCTGGGACGGTGCCTGGGGGCTCAGCATATACCGGGGGTGCCAAAAAATGTATACACATAACTTGTATTCATCTCTTGTTACTGGTATATATCTATTTTATTGACTCCACGCCCCACACTATACTCCACATCCTGTGACTATACGTATATATGTTAAATTATAGTTGATATGCAGTATTATTCAATGTCAGCTTCAGGTGTACAGTGCAGTGATTAAGCCTCTACACCATCCATGAGGTGGTCTCCCCAACATGTGTCCATCTGACACCCTACAAAATATTTACAACATTATTAATTATATTCCCCAAACTGTCTTTCACATCCCTATGGCAATATTGTACTTACCAACTTATGATGGCTAATCTCTTCTATCGGTATATATTATTACAATTTTAATACAGTTTTCTCCTTTCTTAAAATATGTATACTTTTTTTTTTTTGGCACCCTCTGTATATTGGGAGGCAATATTCATTGAGTCACAAACTCTGAAGAGGAGAAGGCCGTAGACCCAGTGAGCTCCACTTCGCATTCATGAAAGGCCTCCAATGTAAAAATTTGAATTTGTCTTCACAGTTAACAATCAGTGCATTGTGTGTTTGTGTGTGTTGAAAGTGTGAATTCCTTGCATGTAAGCATTGCCATCATAGTACCTGAGTTTTGGTATCTATTCTTCTCCCCCACCTCCCCTTTAATCTTCCTCTCTTTGGGGAAGGAGGGGATATAATTCACATACCATAAAATTAATCATTTGAGGGCCGGCCAAGTGGCTCAGTGGGTTAAGAGCTCGCTCAAGAGTGCGAGCTGGGCTCTGAGCAACAGCGGTTCCATGCCCAGCCTGAGCTGCCGCTGAGCTGCTGGCTCAGCTAAAAAATAAAAAATAAAATTAATCATTTGAAAGTGTCGTTAATGATTTCCCGTGCAACCATCGCCACTATCTAATTACAGAACATTTTCTTCGCTCCCCCCAAAAAAGAACCCCATCCCCAATTAGCAGTCACTTCGAATTGCCCAGCCCCTAACAACCACTCGTCTACTTTCTGTCTCCATGGGCTTTTTCTCTATTCTGGATCTTTTTTTTTTTTTTAAAGAAAAAGTATAACGGAATTTAATTGCATTTCCAATTCTACCAAGTAGCTGCCGAGGCAATGGCTTCAGTGATGATGCCTGCGATCACTGGGATTCGAGGGTTCCGGGTCCCAGGAGTGTCGGGCCCTTTTATGCCTATGGGATTTATCTCGGCTCCTACTTCTACTTCTATGGCTATGCCCCTCAGAATGCCCCTCATGTGGGCCAGAATGTTTGTCTGAGCGTCGACCTCTGTACCTATCCCTGTTCTTTTCTTCTCTTTCCTCCCCCCTGCTTGAGGACTTGTGCTCATGCTTGGGCTTCTCCTTCTTTGGCTCCCTTTCTCGGTTCTCTGTGCTCCTGAGGCAGGTCATCCTGCCCTCAGGGGAGCTGGGGTGGTGCTTCTGCACCTCCTTGGACTCCGGCTTCTGACCCCCTCTCTGAGCTCTTGCTGCTGTGCTTTTTAGAGCCAGGGTTGTCCTTTTCCTTTATCGTCTTGTGTCTGGCAGATGAAGAGGAGGCTGGCTGCTCTGTTGGTAACTCCCAGTCATTCTTCTCTTTATCTTCCTTTTTTTTTTCTTTTTGTCTTTTTTGTGTTTTTTGGTGGGTCTGTCATCTTCAGAACCTTCAGATGAATTCGGTGAGGGAGTTTGAGCACCACAACCCTTATTCTGGATCTCTCTGGTAATATCATCCATTTCTTCTGAGTCTTTAGGAGCCCGATAGTTAGACACATGATCCACTCGGATAGTTCTTCCTTTGGTCTTGATCCCATTTAAATTGTCAACGGCTAGAATTGTGCTCCTCTGGTCTTCATAGCAGAGAAAACAGAATCCTTTGGATTTTCCAGTCTTCTTGTCCCGTGCCAGGTTAATGTCAACAATCTCCCCATATTGTGAGAACACACAGATGATGTCCCCTTCATAAGGAAGCCCTCCCAGGAAAATCCAGGCGCTGTCTTTGTACTCCGAGGACACTTTATCCGCCACAGCAAGCTGGACCTCACGCTCATTCAGCTCATTGATCAGCTTCACTTTAGTTAAAGGGTTCATCGCCACAGGCTCGCGCTCAGCCTATTCTGGATCTTTCTTGTAAGCGCATCACGCATCCTGGGGGACCAGCCACCTTTCAAAGGCTCAGCCCGCCCAAGGGCCGGCGGCCACGGGATTGGGCGGCGCGGAGTGGGCGTGCCCAGGGCGCCCAATCGCTGCGGAGTGGGCGTGCCCAGGGCGCCCAATCGCTGCGCAGCCGCTGGCGGAGGCCGATAGATGCAGGTGGCCCGCGGGCGCTCCGCACGCGTGGGCCCGGGCGGCGGCGGCGGCGCAGGGGCGCCCACGGAGCGCCATGGCCGGCTGGTGGCGGGCGCTGGCGCGCGCGGCGGAGCGCCACCCGTGGCCCGCGAACGTGCTGCTCTACTCGGCGTGCTTCTCCACGGGCGACGCGCTGCAGCAGCGCCTGCGGGGCGGCCCGGCCGACTGGCGGCAGACCCGGCACGTGGCCACCGTGGCGGCGGCCTTCCACGCCAACTTCAACTACGCGTGGCAGCGCCTGCTGGAGCGCGCGCTGCCGGGCCGCGCGCCGCGCGCCGTCCTGGCCAAGGTGCTGTGCGACCAGGCGGTCGGGGGGCCGGTGGCGGTCTCGGCCTTCTACACCGGTGAGGGCCCTGGAGGCGGGGCTGGGGGTGAAAGCCACGGGGGTGCGGGGTGCGGGGTGGGGAGGGAGGGGCGATCAGGGCCAGGGAGGGGCCGCAGGTGCGGGTGGGGGGTGGGGCGGGGAGGAGGGGCGATCAGGGCCAGGGAGGGGCTGCAGGTGCCACGGCCGACAAGTCCGCGGACTCGGGGAGAAGCTGAGGAGCGGT
This sequence comes from Aselliscus stoliczkanus, assembly GCA_033961575.1. NCBI lineage: Eukaryota > Metazoa > Chordata > Mammalia > Chiroptera > Hipposideridae > Aselliscus > Aselliscus stoliczkanus. Next base: position 5,845,155 of record CM066741.1, on the reverse strand, counting down.
GGCGACGGTCCAGCAGGCCAGGGAGGCGGGGGGTCAGGGCTGGAGGTGGAACTTGGGAGCTGGACGTAGGGCGAGGCTGCAGATTGCAGGGGGTGGGGGTCGCGGGGTATAAAGGAGAACTCAGGGGAGGCAGGGCTGGGGGGCCCGTGTCAGCCTATCAGAGGTCCACCGCAAGGCGAAGAGACCCCAGCTCCTTGCTTATAATAAGCAGCTGCAACCTCTGTGACCTAGTTGTGGGTCCGAGCCTTCCTTTTCCTGGGAAAATCCAGGTCTGGGGCCTTCCTTTCCACTGGCGGACACCTCTTTCCAACACACCGACAATATGTGAGGAGACTTGGGACAAGCTAGGGCAGAGCTGGTGGAACCTTAGGTCCGTCCAGGTTCCCCAGAAAATTCATGCTCGGGACCCTAGACTGGCTGTGGTAATGAGATATTCCTGCTGGGGGGTCCCAGCACCCCATCAAAAGCAACAGCAAATGTGAGGGGACCTTAGGTCCCACTTCCATAGAGGATGCTGTACCTTGCGGGTCCTGGGAGTCCTCCGTCCCCCCCCCACTCCTCAGAAAATCTGCCCTGGGGCCTGAAGGCCTGACTTCAGGAACCTTCCTCAGGGCCTTAACTACCAAAAATATTGGTCAGCAATTTTTTTTTCTTTTTTTTGAGGGCAGTGTCACCGGCCCTCCTATGTGGGACCCGAACTGGGGCCGCTGGCTTCCCAAGCCAGCGCTTAACCACCGTGCCACTCGGCCGGCCCTGGTCAGCTTTTTTGATACCCTGGAAAGGAGTGGACTGGGGAGGTGCACCCATTCCCTAAGAAAATCCAAGGGTCCTGGGCCTGGCTTTGGCACTAGGGACCACAGATCCTCCTGCCAAGAGGGTCATCTTGTTAGTGGCTATTGGTGCCTTTCAAACCAGGTTGCGGTGTTCCACTCACTGCCTTGAAGAAACCTACACTGTCTCATGGATCTTACTTGGGAATGCCAGATTCCATTCCTTTCTTCACAAACTCCACAAGGACCGGGCTGCCTGACACAGGGCCCATGGGGTCAGGAGAATGGAGGGCCTGAGAGCTGGGGCCTCCTGCTTTATCACCTGAGTCTGGTCCCCGAGCAGAACTTCCAGGCCAGATGTACAGACTGGCTCATCACGCCTGGTACTACAGAGGCCTTGTACACTGGTGAAGGGGTTGGGGGCAGGAAGCTGGGAGTTTGGGAATCAGCCCAGTGAAGCAAGCACTCTTGTTATTCCCATGTTACAGATGAGAAAACCGAGGCCCGAAGAGGTGAAGTGATTTGCCCCAAGACAACACAATTTGTGCCATGTTCTGTCTCAATGAGTGTTGTCAGTATACTTGAAAGCAGAAAGGTGCTGCATTCACAGGGTTTGGGAAGGCCTATGAAACAGCCCTGCCCAGTTGCTTCTTTGTATTGCTTTTCAAATTTCTGGCCCAGTTTTTCTCTCATCATGTTAAAATGATGGGGGAAGTTGGGAAGGGGCAGGTTGGTATTTGTTCCAGGCACCTCCTACTTGGAAATTGCTTGTATCACATGATCCTTTGTGCTGGGCCACATTGGGGAGCCTGAGTAGTGATTAAGGGGTCTGGCAGGGAATCCACACCTGGATTGCTCTTGGACAGCTATTAATCTCCCGAAGCTGTTTTCCTCCTCCGAAACTCTACCATGCTCGGCCTGCGGCTAGGAGAGGGAAATGTTAGAAGGGTTAAATGAAATACCACACACGAAGTGCTTAGTACTTATTTAGTGCTGGATACGTGGAATATGGCATTACCAATATTCTGGCTGGGATTTCTTATGAGTCCTGCTCTAAGAATCCTTTGTAATTGGCTAAAAGATTTTATTTCCCCTTGCTCCTCATTGAAGTTGGGGGAGAATTTTTTTTTTTCTTCCTTTTTTTTTTTTTTGAGGGCAGTGTCACTGACCCTCATATGTGGGACCCGAACCGGGGCCACTGGCTTCCCAAGCCAGCTCTTAACCACCGCGCCACTTGGCCGGCCCGAGAAGTTTTAAAACACTAATTTTTACACCTTTCCTAAAATAAGAGAGTTGTTTCCTTGCTCCCTGAATTTCTTTTCAAGGTTGTTGAACATCAGAGTTTTTGAAATGTTTTTTGGAAGGCTGAATTGGTGTTCTTTCCAATTCTGATTAGAAAGCCTTTTTCTTTGATGGGAAATTTGTAATTGCCAGAATACCCAGGGTCCATCAGTCTTTTTTTAAAAGAAGGAAATTAAATTATAAAAAATTTCAACATTTAACAGAAAGTTTGGAAGGGAGAGAAGAAAAGTCACCAATAGTCTCATGTTAATGCTGCTGTTTTTGTGAATTTTCTTACAGTTTTTAAAAATAGTAATAATTTTGCTGTAACTTTTATACCTGCTATTCATATTTATCATTCTTTTCAAATTTACCTAGTTTTAGAATGGAGGTTATATATTATTGGGTCAAAAGGGACATATAGAGTGAGTGATAATGGTGGGTACTTTACACATTGAAATAGGAAACTTGAACATGAACTGTTATATAGTATTCTTCCTACTGAATCTTTTTAAATTGTTTCGGTGTGTATTTTTGCAAATAGGTATGAGTATTCTCCAGGGAAAGGATGACATATTTTTGGACCTAAAACAGAAATTCTGGAATACATATAAGGTAAGACAGACTTTTGAAAATGCAACCAAGATATTTTGGTACATCTTTCACATTAAATACATTTTAATAAAAAATATTCTTAAGTTAGGGCTCAGGTGGTTGGCGCACGGGTACAATATTTTGACAGAGAAACCTTACATTTATTTTGATAGATGAATGAGAAGAAGCTTTATGATGTCTATGCATGCGTGTCTCTGAATTGTAGTCAGTATTCACAATGATTTCTGACGTTCTTCTGTTTACTGTTATTCGTGATTATAATTTATTTAGTGAATTTTGGAGCCAAAGAGGTTACTGCAAAAAGGAATAGTAGAATGTGAATGGCTTAATGGAATCATTGCCACGTTCAGAGGCATTGTTTCCATGTGTGCCTTCTGCCGAGACCCTGTGACAGAACCTTCTTATGATAATAACATTACAAAGGTATTTACAGAAAAGGATGATGTCTAGATATAACCCTGATGTCCCCAGGGTTATGACTAGGCCTGGAGCGAGTCACCGATTGCACTGTTGACTTAATGCAAATATACTCATACACAGCCCAGTCCAACAAGTACTTATTAATTTACTCACTGAAGATTTACTGAGCAGGGTCCTTAAGGCCTAGCCAAATCAGGGCTGCTTTCCATTTCTGGTAGAGCAGGTTTGATTCTATTCATCACCAAGGTGAACTTTCAGGAGTGCAGAATATACACAGGACTGGCCTAGGGCTTCTTATGTACTTAATTCCCCATCAAGAGCAGTGCCAAGCCATACCCAGCAATTGCCTCGCTGCTTCTAGCATCTTCTGGAGGATTGAAGCCACCTGCTTCCCCTGGGCTCCTCTGCTCAGGGACAGTTCCTTCTTCCTCCAGGTGGGAAGAGTGTCCAGGATTCTCATTATTATTCTCTTGGGGCAGAAGCTGTGGGCCCATGTGGGCCCATCAAATGTGATTTTCTTCTGCTTTATTTTGGAGAAAAGAACAAGTTTTCTCAGGATATAGATGCTATGGGGGGATGTACATCAAACTTTTATAAAAAGAGCAAACAAGCAGAATTGTGAAAGGAAGGGGCTTCAGGTAGGGCAGACATTCAGACCCTTCTCCCTTAATGAAAACATACAGGCGACCTTGTTTGGGTGCCGAATGCCATGCCAGGGATTTTGAACTTCAGTTGTAGTAGTGGCAAGAGAAGCCAAGTTGGAGGGTTATTGAAACCAAGTTCACACACCAAATAATGAGGCAGCGGGAATAGGAATGATCTGAAAAATATTTAGGAGGTAGAATTGGTAGGTCTGGATGATTGGAAATGAACAAGGAAACATTTAGGATGACCCACAGGTCTCTGCCTTGGGTAACTGCATGGGTGGTGGTTCATCACTTAAGATCAGACCTAGAAGACAGTGAGTCAATAAGAGAAGATAGACGAACAAAATCGTTTTGGGAGATGAATTCCAGATGCCTTTAGGATATGCAAGGGGAGATTTCCAGATGCACAGAGCAGAGCTCAGAGCTAGAGAATCTAGATATGGGAGAGACTGGGTTAAGACAAGGCTTTTGATTCAAGCTTAATCAATGGAATGAAAAGTGTGGAAGAAAAGAAGCGCCCAAAAGGCTCTTATAGCCTGAAGGATGTGTGAGGGTAGAATGGTCCCTTATTGCTGAGGAATTAACCCCCTGCCCAATCCAACTTCTTTTGATGAAGGTGGCAAGGATCTCCCTAGTTTATTTGTTATTTACATGTACATAGTACTTGAGCTTTTTGGTTTTTTGTGGGGTTTTTGGTTTTGTTTTTTTTTTGCATAGACAGTATGTATCTCCTTTCACCAGCTGCAACATGGCCACTCAGAGATATTTCTTAGAAATATATCTGATCGTACGTGCTTCTCTTTTATGTAGTTTTTAAAACTCTAATATGGAAATTATTTCAAACTTACAGAAAAATAACAAGAACAGTTCAAAGAATGCCCATATACCCTTTACCTCAATTCACCTATTGTTAACATTTTGCTCCCCATTTTTTTTTATTATTTTCTTGCTCTATCTATCCATCCACCCATCCATCCTTCTGATGTTTTTCTGAATTATTTGAGAGTCAGTCACACACAGAATTACACTTTTTACCCCAGATACTTAAGTGTCTCTTTCCTAAGAGTAAAGATATTCTCATATAACCATAGCATAATAATCAACTTCAGTAAATTTAACAATGATGATAATCGTTTTATCTCATCTACCAGCCATATTCCATGTTTGTCAATTGATCACCTATAGACCGTTATAGCATTTCTTTTTCCTTACAGTACAGGACCGAATATAGGATCAGGCAGTGCCTTTCGTTTTCCTATCTCCTGAGTAACCATTAATTGGGAACATTTTCTTAGCCGTTTTAAAAATTCTACTATACACTATTTTGGAAGAATATAGTCCTGCTTCCTTTTTTAAAAAAAAACACAAAGCGTTCCTTTTTTGGGGGTGGGGGGTTTCTGTCTATTGTTTCCTCATGATTAGATACAGGGTATACATTCCTGGCTGGAACCTTCTATCCATGTGATGTTTCCTCTTCAAGGTCATCACAGGAGAAGGCACAACATTTCCTTTTGTCCTTGATTGGTGATGTTAATTTTGACCAGTGTAGGAATGTATGTTGTTATTTTGAAAGCAGTTGTCTAACAGAATCAATACTGTGACTATAACTAAAAGAAATGTCTTGCACCTAAAAGCTTTTCCCACAATTCCCCACCCTCTTCTACTCAAGAGACCTTAAGGAGTCTAATTTAATTGGCTTAGTATGAAATATAATATCCACCTCCTCATTCTATCTGCCTTGTTTTCCTTTTTATTAGTTTCAGGTGTACAAAACAATACAATGAGACATTTACACCTCTCACAAAGTGATAACCCCAACACGTTGTCTACCCGTCTGACATCATACATTAGCTATTCCAGTACCTTTGACTATATTCCCTGTGCAGTACTTGAGACTCTGTGTGTGTGTGTGTGTGTGTGTGTGTATTTATTTAAATTATAGTTGACATTCAATATTATTTTATATTAGTTTTATTTTTCTTAATATTTTATAGAAGAGCTGTGGGATTGTTTTGTGTGGTTAAAAGGCATTCTAAGGGGGTCCCGGTTAGCTCAGGTGGTTAGAGCACAATGCTTTTAACACCTAGGTTGCCAGTTCTATCCCCACATGGGCCAGTGAGCTGCGCCCTCCGCAACTAGATTGAAATAACTACTTGACCTGAAGCTGATGGGTCCTGGAAAAACACTTAAAAAAAAAGGCGTTCTAATGAAGTTGTTTTTTTGGTTTTTTTTTCCAGTGTGGTCTGATGTACTGGCCTTTGGTACAGGTGAGTTTCACACTGCTCAGATTGCTAACTCCTGGCTTTGGGTTGTATGGAGCACTAACATATTTCCTTTCTGTTACAGCTGACCAACTTTAGCTTTGTTCCTATTCAGTGGAGAACAGCTTACACTGGACTCTATGGTTTTCTGTGGGCCACCTTCCTTTGCTATTCACAGCAGAGTGGTGATGGTACATTGACGTCAGTTTTCACCTTCCTTCGTTTAAAGGAAGCCAACGCAGTTGAAAGGCCCCCAGAGAAATGAAATGTCAGGGACTCCTGAAAGTGACAAATTTTTTTTCTTAAATGCAGTAGGTTGTTTGCCAATGAAATACTCTACTTACCAGATATGTGCCCCATTTGGAAGAATTACTATTTCGTAGACCCACTTGCTTCTTAATTATCAATAAGTACTTGAAATTTTATCCAAATTTTTTTTCCCTATTCGAGGCTGAAAGTATTACTTCTCTAATATTTGCACTTCTTTAATACTTTGATTGATACCAATAACAGTGCCAAAATGGCGTTTTATAATTATTACTATTTCTATCCTAATATTTTAATGCCATTTAATTATATTCAGTGCATTTAATTATTAATGCCATTTAAGGAACCAGTTTTGATTGTATACTCATACATTTGTCTTCTAACATCTCAGGTTATTCCTAAACACTTTTGGATCAGATTATCTTTTATATCAAAAATAGTTCTTACAGTAAATTTCTCTTTATGTAGAACTCAATCAAGGACAAGATTGAATAACTAGATCCTATCCCCCCAAAAATACTATATAATTATTTTATGCTGATACTAAAGTTCTGTAAGTATATTTTGTATCATAAAAAGGAAAACCAGTGTGTGATTGATGTGTCCTGTATAGAATATATTTCATTGATGTCTTCTTGTATTTTTGTAATTTCTAAATTAAGTACTTTATATTTCATGTTTTTTAGTTTTGAGCATATTCAGTACACCATTCCCCAGACATACAAAATATACAAAATATTTGACTTCCTAAAGAAATATATTGAGTGAAGTGTCTGAAAAAAATTTTTCTTGAGTGAGGTGTCTGAACAATTTTTCTTCCTTTGGAAGGAAGAACTCTATTCCATAGGTTTCCAGGGACAATAGTAACTCAAAATTTCGCACTAATATTATATTTAAAAAAATCAGTGGTTTAAACTAAAACTTAATAGGTAATAGTTAAGGTAGACATGAGACACTTAATCCAGTCTTTCAGTCTCGCCTGAAAATCAGTGGGTTTAAAAGTTACATGAATATCTCAAGAAGTTTCAGCAAATTTCAGCTAAGAATTGAACCACCAATCTGTTCCTTCCAATGGAGTATTGCACAAGTTTAAAGATGTGAAGCACTGAAATATTAATAAATTTATGTTGAGAATTTATATTTAAGATTAATTTAAGAATGTATGCTGAAAAATTTTAAAGCATGTAAATTTATATAAGTAATAGGTATATATAACTTCTAAGTACATGATTTATTTGCATTTTACTTTATGTTATTGGGACAATAATAAGGAAATTCCTAGATAGTTTAATTCTAAAATAATTTCTTATTTGCATTGTTTTAAAAGTAGTTAATACAACAGAAAAGCTATGTCTCAATGCATAAGACAAACTCTGTCATTAAAAAAGTATATCGAGGGCCGGCTGAGTGGCACGGTGGTTAAGTGCTGGCTTGGGATTCCAGCAGCCCCCGTTCGGGTCCCACATATGAGGGCCACTGACACTGCCCTCAAAAAAAAAAAAAAAAATATATCGAGATCAAGAGCCGGCCAAGTGGCTCAGTTGGTTAAGAGCTTGCTCAAGAGTGCGAGCTGAGCTCTGAGCAACAGCAGTTGGATGCCCAGTCGGAGCTGAGCTGCTGCTGAGCTGCCAACAGGTGGCAGGATGGCTCAGCTAAAAAAAAAAAAAAAAAAAAAAAGTATATCAAGAGTAGCTACAGTAAGTACTACCTGGCGGGCCGGCCGAGTGGCGCATTGGTTGAGCGCTGGTTTTGAGATGCCAGCGGCCCCGGTTCGGATCCCACATGAGGGCCAGTGACACTGCCCTCTACAGCTAACAACAGCTCCACCTGGAGCTGGGCTGTGCGAGCCCCGGTGATGGTGTGGGCTGCGGCCCCTGCTGCAGTGGGCTGCCATGGGCTACAGTGAGTGGCCCGCAGCCAGCGTGAGCGGCTGGCAGCCAAGCATGAGTTGCCAATAGCCGCGGTGAGCGACATCCAGAGGCCGGCGACCGATCTGCCTCATCCGGGAAGAGCGCAATGACGATACCAACAGTGAAGCAACATCCTCCGCAACTAAACTGAAGAACAAAAAGACAGCAACTTGTCTGTTCCCCTTCCCCGATTCCCCAACGCTGTTCCCCTCCGCCAATTCCCCAATAAAATCTTTAAAAAAAAAAAAAAAAAAAGTACTACCTGGCAATCTTTTTGATGAGTTTCAGCATTACTTTTATGATGGAAAAATACTATTTACGTTTTGTATAAAAGTAATTGGAATGCCAACAGGTGGTAGGATGGCTCAGCTAAACAAATAAAAATTTAAAAAATTAAAAAAAAAAAGTCATTGGGAAAACAGACAATTCATAAAAGCATGATAATCTTTACTCAGTAATGTGTTAGTCTGTATTGTAGAGAATGTATAGCACACACACACACATTTTCTGAATTTTTGCAAATAATACACTTTCAATTTTTAATGCAAGAGCACTTTTGTGTTTGCGTGTGAGACATGGAACTTACTCCAAATAGTAATGTTTGTGTTTTAAATGCGGCCATCCTTCCCGGGTCTAGGGGGCCTCCTCCATTCTTCCTCTAGATATCCTTGTTCCATGAGGTGTCACCCCACCATTTTCTTCTGGCCCGATGTTTGCTCAGGCAAAACCTACCATTCGTTTCCGTTAACAGTTGAGGTAGACTGGATTTTCAAAGCAGCTTCACCTACTACATGTAGAAAACAACAGAGAAATTTGGAAGCTATCAAAAAAAAGCTTACAGAATAATGATTTCTGATCCTCTCATAGTGAGCTTGAACTCGGGGATCACAAATCCTGCCCTAGGTCTAGGCATTTGAAATATTTACCCTGTCACTCTAATGACACTGCCCAACATACTTTTCTGACTGTCTGGTTATCGATAGATAAAGAGATTGAATTTTGGTATTCTTCAGATTGTATCTAACTAGGGCCTCCAGGTGAACTATGCTAATCACATCAAACATAAATGGTCTCTTTAAATGAGGTAACTTACCAGGCCGGCCGAGTGCTGTGTTGGTTAAGAGCTGGCTTGGGACGCCAGCGGCCCCGGTTCGGATCCCACATATGAGGGCCAGTGACACTGCCCTCTACAGCTAAGATGGTGAACAACAGCTCAACCTGGAGCTGGGCTGCTGTGAGTTCCCGGGATGGCATAGCTGCAGCCCCCGCTGCAGTGGGCTGCCATAGGCTACAGTGAGTGGCCGGCAGCCAGCGTGAGCTACCAATAGCATGGTGAGCGACCATCCAGAGGCCGGCAACCGATCTGCCTCATCTGAGAAGAGTGCAATGATGATACCAACATGGGCCAGTGAAGCAATGTCCTCTGCAACTGGACTGAAGAACAAAAAGACAGCAACTTCCCTGATTCCCGAACGCTGTTCCCCTCCCCCAATTAAAAAAAAAAAGTGAGGTAAATTACTCAGAACAATTTCTAACTCATCCATCATTACTAGATACTTTCTTTATTGTCCTTCTTTCAAGGGTTGTCATCCTTGAGGGTTTGAAGCTATCAAAAAATGTTTTTTTTGTTCCACAGGCAATTCGCTTTTAGTTCAGTGGAATTTTATGTAAATGTCTACAGAGTGTTTGCCAAAACAAATTGTACACAGAACATACTATTAATAAATTCTGGAGGCAGCTTTCATTTGAAGTTAGGGTCATCTTCTGAAAGTATTAGAAAGTTAATGGATTTTTGTGCCTGAAGATTTTAACCGTGCGCTGGCTACATTTAATCCAGTTTTAGCCACAATCTTGAGAATATAAAGGGACCAAATCACAGAAAATGCAATGAAAAGAAAAATGATTGAAAATTGTTCTTTTCATACTCTCAATGGCCAATAAGTGGAAGGAGAAAGCTGGAGTTTAAAGATAAAGAACAGATAAAGATCTGTGAACAGTGGCCAACCAAGTGAATAGAAGAGAATAATAACTGAGTAACATTTGGGGCACATATCAATTAAAAGCTTATCTTTTCCTAGTTCTCTTTCCTTTTGTAAGCCTGTGTTTCGCTAAATGAATCTTCATTCATTCCTATCTTCCTTCTTCTTTTCTCTATCTGAATGGCTGTATCAACCCCCCTTTTCCTGTTTTTCTCCCTTCCTCCCCAACAATGACTACCCAAACACTCCAGGAAAGCAGGGTTACTGTGACGAGGTTAGGGACCGGAGCATTTAAGTGACATGGCAGCCATGTTTATAGAAATGTGGCAGAGAGCCCTCACTGGGAAGAAAAGGAGGAAAGATCAGACCTGGGAAGAATTTTGCCGTGCGTAAATATTCTGGAGGCAGCTCCCATTCAAAATTAGGTACATCTGAAAGGATTGGAATATTAATTGGAATTCTTGTGCCATAAGATTGTGAGTTTGCATTTTCCCTTTCTTTTCAGAGATCCTCTCTTTTCCCAGCATGCTCTCTGGCTAGAGTGCTCGCCTCCACATCCGTTCTTGTTTCTTTTCCTTGCCTCTCAAAACTCCCGTTGCCTTCATGTGGGTGATTTCATCTTAAGATGTGAATGACAGCCTTTCTAGCTGTTTTTTTGTTGGTTGGTTTGTTTGTTTAATTGTTAACACACATGGTGGAATTTCAGGAACTATTGCTGCTGTGGGATGGAATGGAGAAAACAGGGTGTATTTTTGGTGGAAGATGTCTGAGACACTTTACATTGTGCTGTCCACCTCCCATTGGGCTCAAACCTGCCAGACAAAGGTCATTGCCCTATATTGTGATCTTTCCACAACTGGGTGGTTATTATCTGTTCACATATTTTTATTTCCTTCTACACTCTGACATGCTGGAAGGAAGAATATATTTCCCGTTCATATCTGTATCTGAAATGTCCAGCACATAGCAGAAACTCTGTAACACTGTTGAATAAATTACATAGTTTGTGGATTTCTTTTCTGCTGCTTTTTGCCTCTTACCTGATGCTGAGAAGACTGGACAGATTGCCCTTCCATTTTCATCCCCCTATGCAGGCAGCTGTCCTATCCATCATGGCACAGCCCAGAACTTCACCTATTCCAGCCCCAGGCCCAGAAGATTGTGTTTTCTTCGGGATGGTTCTGACTTGTAGGCTTTGATTCCCCTGGCCCAGTTTGTACATATCCCTCAGAAAAGCATCTCTTCACACCTCTCCCCAACTTTACAAGACTAGATTGTTTGTCTTTGAGAATTGGGTGAAATCATGGTAGCCGGGCCTTTTTCAAGCCACTACATAACCCTTTATGATGGTTAATTTTGTGTCAACTTGAATGGGCCATGGGGTGCCCAGATATTTGGTCAAACATCCTAAGTGTGTCTCTGAAGGAGTTTTGGGGTGAGATTAATGTTTAAATTGGTAGACTGAGTCAATCAGATTGCCCTTCCTATGTGGGTACGCCTCATCCAATCAGTTGAAGGCCTGAATAGAACAAAAGGCTGACCCTCTCCCAAGTAAGAGGATTCTTCCTGCCCTCAAACTAGGATATTGGCTGTCTTCCTACCTTCAGACTTGAACTGAAGCATCAGCTCTTCCTGGCCTTCAGATGGGAACTACCCCATCAGTTCTCCTGGTCCACAGGCGTTCAGACACACGCTGCAAATAAACCACTGGCTCCCGCTTGCAACTCACCCTGCAGATACTGGGACTTGCCTCCATATTCACGTGAGCCAATTTCTTACCTGCATTCTACTGGTTCTGTTTCCCTGGAGAACTAAATACACCCTTGTTTCATGTACGTTAATATTTCGTAGTTTGTGGTTCATGTAGTGTGTTCATCTGTGGGCAATGGCCACCAGCTCACAACTGTTACAGAATTGCACTGAACATGACTTTCTAGGACCCCTGAAATCATAATACGTAGGCTGTCGCTCACTCCTGCTCCGCAGCCTCTCTATACGACCACACACCTCTATCTGATTTGAAAACGGAAATTCAGCCAGGTAGCCAGCTAATTGCCAAGTAACAGAAGAGACTGTTCACTATAGGGTGACAGTGGATAGACTATGTATGGTGTGAATTCTGTGCATGTTGGGGGCTGAGAATTGATTCCAGTTAGGCTGTAAGCCTTTTTGGAGCTGAGATAGTGCAGTGCTTGATGAGGCTGCTTAGGGAAGGACTCAATGCCACTGATATGCTATACCAAGGTCAATTAGTTGGCCAGACAGCTGCCAATGTTGAACGTTGCCTTTTTAGTATTCGTGATGAAAAGCTGTATTGGTTCCTTTTTTAGTACTTGTATCAGTGTCCTGTTCCCCTGAACCATGGAACCAGAATGGTCTTTTTTCACATTTTGGGTGCAAAGTGTTGTATAATAAGAGCAACACCAGTTGCTTCATTTTTAAGTTTAAATTTTATGTATATTAACATTTTTGGTATAATGTGATTTAATGTATCTGAAGAATAAATGAGTTTTAGTTAAGTACAGCAAATGGCTCTCTGTTTTGTTATGGGTGGCATGAATATTCTGGGAAATATGGAAAGGAAATGAGTTTTACATCCTGTAATCTTTCCTAACCATCTTTATTGCAAAGACAGGGTTTCTGCCTTTACTTTGGGTTGAGATCCAAATCATCCTTATCTGTTTATATGTGTTCTTTGTCACTTGCTGAATTCTTCCAAATGTTTGGCCTACTTCCTATTTATGTACATACTCGTAGAGCTGAAAATTTAGACTTGAAATCGTTCCCAAGTGACTCCTCAAAAATCATTCTTTGTGAACAAAAGTAGGGGAAAAATGCATTATTAAGATACTCTTATTAATACCAAGGAGACAAACTTGAGCTTCTACTTCAAGTTACTGAAGCTGCTTTTTCCATCATCTCATGTTCACGTGACTCCTTTGATCAGGAATCCACTAATCTCTTCATTTGTGATTTAAATTCTTTCCTACTGTATTGGCTGAAATAGATTTCCCCAAGCATGTTCAATGAAGGAACTGAGGACAGGTATTTGGAAAGTGTGTCGGATTGTTCTGGAGCAGAGTTCAGCAACCAATTTTGAATGTCCTCATATATACACCTGTGACTCCAGGTGCCATAGATCTTTCTGTGGTTACCTTTTCTCTATTTATAGTATCTTCATTTTAAGTCCCTTTCTGTTGTTTCCATATTGTAATCTTACTAATATGGATATAATGGGAAAAGGAGGTAGCTGCCAGGAAGTTAATTGGAGTGTGGGAGATGGAATTCCCTTCTTTGGACACAACACTTAGCTTTTTGTTTGTTTGTTTTCTTTAGAGGGCAGTGTCACTGGCCTTCATATGTGGGATCCGAACTGGGGCCACGCGCTTCCCAAGCCAGCTCATAACCACCGCGCCACTCGGCCGGCCCAACACTTAGCTTTTAATTCGATAATTTGACAGGGATAGAACAAATGAAGTAAATTACATGTAAAGTGCAGGGTTCATGCTTGTTAAGTTTTCCTGCATTGTTCTCTCCGAGTGTCTTCTGTGTAAGGGTTGTAAATTAGAAAATTAAAATAAAAACTGCTAAACCAATGTGAAGATTTTCCCTGTTCACTTGATTTCTTCAATAGCAGGCCTCTAAATGGAAGAATAGGAGAGTGCTCTTAGGGGACAAAGAAAATGTGTGTCAGCAAAGGTTCTTGTACATTTGAGTTATTTTATTTTATTGCTACCCAAAGTAGGAAGAATTAGTTTATGCGTGGGTTGAATGTCAGTGAGATTGCTTAATACTTTTAGAGGACTTAATAAAGGGACACAAGGTATTAAATTAATATACTGAAAAGTAATATATGAACCCACCATGCAGAAATTATAATCTGTCCAAGTTTTGCATACCATTTTTGTTCCTTAGTGACAAATAATACTAAAGTGAACCACAATTTCCAGGCTTTTGGCCAATAATGGATAGTATTAGAGAATTTCCTGCAGGTGATGTGTGAAATTTTTGAATAGGATTAATGATGGCAAGCAGTTATTTTTACGCTCTGGGAGAAATTATAAAGAGCAATATATACATTTGGAGTCATTTCCCAACAGTTTAGAGCAATTAGGCTTTTACCTGAAGAAATGAAAAACTTTGCACTGTGTTAAAACAAAGGGTATAAAAGAATCAATTGTAAGGCAACGACTAGAGGAGGCAACTTTTAAATGTGAATGTGTAGAAAGAATGATGAAAGATACAGACAGATGTTCAAAGCGAAAATAAACAATTTATTTATTACTCCCCACTATGCTTCCTCTGCCATAGATTGGTTTCTTCATTCGTCCCCTCTGAACATCTGACATTTTGTGTGTCCCCCTCTAGGATGTGGTGTCCTTGTCTCCTTTTAATTCAAGTTTTACTCATTAAACTGTTTTGTTTTTGCTGGGGGAGGCAGGGCTAGGTTAATATTTCATTCCTGTGTGGGCACCAGTCCGTATGGGCTCCAGCCTTCCCCCAGTGGTTAAGGAAATAGGATTTGTCCACACAGGGCAGTTTAGAGGGTTGGGCCATATATGATCCACAAATCTGTCTTCCTGGAAAGCTAACATGCCAGCAATAACTGTCACCCAATAGGTTTTGGACATGGAACGAGGCTGGTGTTGACTTGGGCAGTGATTTGGGAGATCTGTGAACCTTGACCTAACTCTTCTTTTTGGGTGAGCTCCAGTGTTCACTCTGGAGAAACTGTGGGGGACAGTGGGGAGAGGGGGCTTCCAGTGCTGACTCGCCTCCTCTCCAAGCAGTTTCTGCAGACCTGGTCTCTGTATTCCCAACCCCAGGGACCTTTCTGCTCCATCCCTCTGCTTCCATTTCACCTCTCTCTGTTAAGAAATTGATGTCCCAGGGCAACATAAACTGACTTTTCATCTATTCTTCTCAAATCTATTAATCATTGCAGAAGCTTTATGCCTGGAGCCCTTTGGAGACTTGACTCTAGATACTCGGAGCTAAGTCTTTGGACTGGAAGAGACACAAAGTCATCCTTCCACAGCCTGTTTTGAAATCCAAAAGCTAATAATTGACTGACTTTTGGGTTATCTGTCACCTCACCTTTTTTTTTTTTTTTTTTTTACTGTATCTTACTGCCCGTGAGCTACTAAGGCTGGGGAAGGGCCATTTACACAATAGACTGTGGTGGGAAACTCCAGTTAATAATTCGCTATAGCACCTAGTACACATTCATTAATTTATCCATGTATTCAACAAATATTTATCAAAGTGAGTACTACTCTATATTTTAAAGTTGGTTTGCAAAGCCCAGTCTCAGCCCCTTTGCCATAAAGCCATCGTTGCCTGTCCTGGGTTTGTTTTATTTATTTATTTATTTATTTATTTATTTATTTATTTATTTATTTTTTGAGGGCAGTATCACTGGCCCTCATATGCGGGACCCGAACCGGGGCCGCTGGCTTCCCAAGCCAGCGCTTAACCACCGCGCCATTTGGCCAGCCTAGCACTTAATTTCTTTATTATTTTATATTGTAAGCCATCTCATGTATATTCTTTCCTCCCGCTAAATTGAAGCTTGGGGGGAAGTGCTACCGGAATCTACGCTAAGCATCCTACAATGCATAGGACGGCCCCACAACAGAGAATGATCTGTCCCAAAATGTCAACCATACCAAGTTGAGAAACTGTCCTATAGGGTATAAAGAGCCTAGTTCTAGGATATCTTATCTTTTCGGCACTCTGAGCACAGCGCTTACGGTGACCCTTTTAAGAATTTATAAAACCTTTTGAAATTGAAATATGTACACACACACACACACACACACACACACACACACGTATGTCTTCAAAATTAATTTTTAAAAAAATCCCAGGAAATCAAAATGAATAAGTGTACATGTCTTTAAAACAGAATATAATGTTGGTGAGTCATCTTCAGCTCAATGCATATATATAGATCATCTATATTAAATCTAATGTGGGATGCAGGTACATTTTAATCTGTTTGATACTATATAGGGTAATCCTTTTAAAAGAAAGAATGTCTGGGTTTTACAAGTGTTTAAAAATAGGCCTGTTGAGGGATGGCTGAATGGCGCGGTGGTTAAGAGCTGGCTTGGGACGCCAGTGTCCCTGGTTCGGGTCCCACATATGAGGGCCAATGACACTGCCCTCAAAAAAAAAATAAAATAAAAAAATTAAAATAGGCCTGTTGAAGTCAGGCAGCATCCAAAGTATTGTTTCTGGATTGATCCACGAAAGGGGGAGAAGGATGAGGTTTCAAGATATGGAGGACACTGGGATGTAAGATTTACTCAAAGATCATAGTTGAAAGATCTAAGGAAGACTTGGATGGAAACACAAGGCTGACATGATAATTGAGGACAGAAATTAGAGACAAAGGAGAAAAAAAAGAGAAAGTTCTTTCTTTTCTGTTTTTAGCTGAGCCATCCTGCCACCTGTTGGCAGCTCAGCGGCAGCTCAGCTTGGGCTGGACATCGAACTGCTGTTGCTCAGAGCTCAACTCGCACTCTTCAGCAAGCTCTTAACCAACTGAGCCACTCAGCTGGCCCCCTCATGAGGTGTTCACTATGGATTTCACTCCCTACTTTCTCTCAACCTGCCCAGTGTGCTCATTTCCATGACCCACCTGGCCCCTGCAGGCTTTGAGTTTGCAATCCCTGTTTTCGATGGTTACGCTGTGCTGGTGACATCAACCAGATGACCACACTTGAATGACAAGCTTAGTTGATCGTGAACATACAATGAAATAACATAGTCCTGTATCAGTATTTCTTGCATCTGTCTGTTGGTGTAATGACGAATCTGCTGGTCAGAGATGGTCCAATTCCATCTTGCTCACTATGCAGCACATCTTATATTAATAGTGGTAACATTTGACGTGGTCCAGTATGATTCAGCTTTTTTGTCCCTCTTCATGACAACAACAAATGTTTTCTTAATGAGTCAGCATTACCTAGATGGTACTGCTGACCAAAATTAGACTGTGTATTTTTCAACCACCTAAGTATGAGCAGTTCAAGTTTTTCTTTATGTTGATTGCGTATGTAGGTCATGTAACTCGCCTATGTTTTTTGTTCTGTGATCTGTGTATGGCTGCTACAGAGCCAGAGAGGGAAACAGCCTATTCCTTGTTATGCAAGAATCATTACATTGTAATGAATAGGTAATATTAAATTGGGCTGATGAGTCATATTACAGTAATCCAATATTTCCCTTGTAAAGTCTCTGAGGTTTATATAAGGAAATCTTTTCTAATAACAAAAAGGCTGATTCTGAGGCATATGCCTCTCAGCACCTGGGTTTTTATTCACTAGTTCTGTGATCCTGAGTAAGGAGCTTAACCTTTCACAACCTCAATTTATTCGGGATTAAATGAGATCATATATGTGAGAGCTTGAAAGACAGTGCCTGGCACGTAGTGGGATCAATCAATATTAGTATCTTTTTTTCCCCCCCAAGGGAAAGAAGAGTCATTTAATTTTCTCCTTTCCATCAGCCTTGGTGTTGTGGCTTTCTGTGTGTGTGTGTTTGTTTAGGAATGATTTAAACCTGATGTGTATCATTTAGTATTTCTTTTTCTTTAAGATTTAGATTTGCCCTTGTCATAAGAATGTCTAAACCTGTAGAGAATTTTTTTAAGAGTTTATTTGAGCCAAAACTGAAGACAGTTGCCGGGGATCAAGATCTCAAATGCTCTCAATGTTAGTATTTTTTTAAGTGAGGAGTCTTAAGGTCCACAGAATAATAATAGATCAGCCTTGCTCTTGGAATTTATTTTCCCCTATAACATGGCATCACATATTATATGCACAGGTAATTCTTCTCGAATAGATTCTTCTTGAATAGGGTGGGGAGAAAAAGATTGATCATCTTCCCTTCTACTCTAAAGCCAGGTGAAACAGACCATGATACTTTATTTAGCATTTTTCTTAATTTACCAAAAATTATAGCAGACCCCTAACTATGTCCTGGAATACACCCCAATTTTAACCTCAGTCTATAAGTCAGCTACTTCCAGCTCATTTATCTTATGAATACTATGGACCAGCAACAGTTTGTTTTCATATTCCCTGATGTCATGCAATCCTTTTTTTTTTCCTTGTTGGAGTATTTTCTATAGCTTTATCATTTTGTATTTTTCATATAATCATTAATATTAATTCAATGAATATTTAAGCTGTCCGTGTCCTGGGTGCTATGCTAGGCAGAGGAATGCCTGTGGTAGGTAAGAGAAGGACCTTGTTCTCAGTTTGTTTATGGTCTAGTAGACAGACAGGCCGACTTCTTAGCAAATTACAGCTACCATTTAATGTGTGCCCACAAGCTGCAGACAAGGTTTGCACTACATATGTAAGGTCTATGCTACTTTCTTTATGTAATGTACTAACGGGCATGGTGTAGTGAACAGTTGTTGGATGTTTCTCCAGCTTCCATTCCAGCTTTCTTCCCTATGGCCCTCAGTTTCTGTTTGGCAAATCTCAGGGAAGGCATTGGCCCAGGTGGGGCAGCACATGACTGAGGTTAAGCCAATAAATCAATGCATTTCCTGCCCCTGGCTACAGTGATTGGTTCAGAGATGGCCATGTGACCTGTGGTGGTCCAATTGGACTGAATCTCCTAACTTGTGCTGGGAAAACCAGGACAAAGGCATTCTCTCATTTTCGCTTTGGAATGTTAATACAGATGAGAGACCTGGAACTGTTGTAACCACTTTTGTTTTGTTTTGTTTTTGAGGGCAGTGTCACTGGCCCTCACATGTGGGACCGAATCGGGGCCGCTGGCTTCCCAAGCCAGTGCTTAATCACCATGCCACTCGGCCGGCCCTGTAACCATTTTTATTAGTTTGAAGGGCACAGAGAGAGAAACCCTGATGATTCCATACCCTCTGGACCAGCCTATGCCCAAAGCCTGCCTTACCTCTGGGTTTTTCTAATACAGTAGCTGGTAGATTCTCTTTATTGTTTAAACTACTCTGAGTTAGGTTTCCTGTTACTTGACAGAAAGCATGTTAAAGGATACATGACCTCACAGTAGATATTAATCCCATTTTTATAGCAGAGGAAACAAAGGTACTTGCCCCTTATCATCAAGCCATCAATACATGGCAGAGCTATGATTTGAACCAAAGTTCAATTGACTCCAAAACCCACACTCTTTTTTTTTTTTTTAAGATTTTATTGGGGAATTGGGGGAGGGGAGCAGCGTTGGGGACTCGGGTAAGGGGAACAGACAAGTTGCTGTCTTTTTGTTCTTCAGTCTAGTTGCAGAGGATGTTGCTTCACTGGCCCACGTTAGTATTGTCATTGTGCTCTTCCCGGATGAGGCAGATCGGTCGCCAGCCTCTGGATGGTCGCTCACTGCAGCTATTGGCAGCTCACGTGGCTGCCAGCCGCTCACGCTGGCTGCCGGCCACTCACTGTAGCCTACCGCAGGCCACTGCAGCAGGGGTTGCAGTCTACACCGTCACACAGCCCAGCTCCAGGTGGAGCTGTTGTTAGCTGTAGAGGGCAGTGTCACTGGCCCTCATATGTGGGATCCGAACCGGGGCTGCTGGCATCCCAAAACCAGCTCTTAACCAATGCGCCACTTGGCCGGCCCTGTGGGATATAATTTTGAGAACCTAGCAGTTGTTCTCTGACAAGACGGTTCTTTGTTCAAAGAAGTATGGGAGACACAGGGTCACACAAAGCTGAACAGTTCTCAGAGCTTCTAAGATGTACTATTCATACACTCTGAGAGGGTGATATGTTATGCCGTGGCCACCTGCATCAGCCCATACTTCCTGCCAGTTACTGAACACGCGCCTTCATGGCTGAACCCTAGCATCTAGCACAGGTAACCCATCCATACCTGGAACAGTATTCGTGCTAACCAATTTTTGTTGAAAGAGCAAATGTTAAGTGAGTATTGCGTTGTCCAAGGGAGAGATCATTTGAGCCCAAATGAGTTCAATGGTAGTAGAAATAGAGAGAAAAGGAAAGATTATAGGTTAACAAATTTAGATTTACCTAGGTAATATCAGCAAGAATTTGTAGATCAAATTCTGGCTTTAATGGCTGGCTGGAACAAAGTAGGGAATACAGAAGCTAGGTTATAGAGGGAAGATACTGAATTTGAGGTACTTCTGAGACATTTATTCTAATGGACCTGTTCAACAGAGAGTTGCCTATACACATCTGGAAATACAGATGTGTGAACATTCAGTTCCTCTTTGCTCAGTATACGGTTTAGTTTAGGTCAGCTCTTTTCCAGAGAGGCCCTGACCTGTACAAGTGATGAGGGAAAATTGAAGAGTCTAAGATTGGGTCTGTTTGTACATAGCAAATATGGATAGGATGCAAGGATTTTGCTCCCTGGATGGAGCAGTATTATGGAGAATCCAGAAATCTCATCCCTGTACACAAAGGGATGCTGTTAAAATCAATTCTACATGAAATAGTCGGGTGATAAAGACATAGCATATAGCAATTGTGTTATATGATGATTTAAATTAGATGCAAATCAGGGAGCATTTCCTGGACTTTTGTTTATTCAGTTCATTCATTCAGAAGACATTCACTGAGTCTCTGCCATGTGCCTTTTGATATTCCAGCTCTGATTATTTAAAAGCAAATAGGACACATTTGTACACCATGGGTATACTCACGTCAGCTTGTAAATTATAATCATAAGTTGCAGTGCACACGTATTGGCATGACATTGTGGAGGAGGACGGGTTAATAATAAGCACCAAATGTCTTTGACACTATGCATATCCTTTGATTCAGCACTTCAAGGAATGTATCTTATGGAAATAAAGGAATTCTCCAAAGCTTCAACTGCAAGACTCTTCTCACAGTTTTGTTGATACTCTCAAGAAGTTGAGAATAATCCGATTGTCTCCCAAACTGAGGAGATTGGTTATGTAAATTATTCTGCAGGCAGCAGGAAGCCAGTGGAGGGTTTGTTTGTTTTTTAGCACAAAAGTGGCATTTTGTGTGTGTGTGTGTGTGTGTGTGTGTGTGTGTGTGGTGTGCTTGAAAGGTAATTTTAGAAACTGGAGAATGGTCTTTAGTGGGGGAAAAAACAGCAAAGATGGTTTTTGCAATAGTTTAGGACAAAGATGATGCAGAATCGAGCTAGAGCAAGGCGGCGGGGATGGAGAAGACAATTGGATTTGGAAGAGATTTCCAAGGTGAAATCAATAGGATTTGTTGCCTGACTATGTGTGGGGAAGAGTGTGGAATAGTGTAGAATCAGGTACTGAGAGGAAGGATAAATCTGAGATTTCCCATTTAGGAGGAGCAGGTTTAGGGGGAAATATAAGGAGTCTGATTTTGAACATGTTCAGGCCAAGGCTATAAATCCGCCTGGTTATTGCCATGGTGATCCTTTGAATAAAGGAAAGCTTTGAGAGGAGATCCGAATTGTGGTTAAGTGTTTGGGCTCTGAGCCTGGCTGGTGGAGGCTGACTGCAGATTCTGCCAGTTAGGAACAAGCAATTTACTCAACACCCCCTGACCTTCAAGCCTGATCTCACAGATACTGCTTGCATTAAATAGGGTAAGTCTTACATAGTGCCCAGTACATAGTAACCACTCAATACATGTCAGCTTTAAACAACAAAAAGTGCCATAATAGAGGGAGATCCCCACATGCCCTGGGGATTTTTCTCAGGCGCCCTCCCCACCCTATACAGGCACATAGCCTTGGCTCCACACATAAAAATAACGTCTTCTCCAGCATTGCCAGGACACCTGGTCCTATTCCTTGAGTACTTTGTGTGGAAGTACCAGCTCTTTGCTCTCACAGAGGCAGTATTTCAGGTGCTAAGGCTTCAGCATATATTTCCTCAGCTGCTTTTCTCTCTCCTAAGCCTCTTTTAAGAGCAACACACAGTGTGCTTTCTGAAACTCTCTTTATTGTCTCTTCCAAATCCATTTCCCTCTTTTGTCACTTTTCCCAAGGCTGCTGGATATTTCCAAGAGGCATATGGACATACACAGGAGAAGGACTGGGGCCACTGCTGTTGAGGCCACCACGAAATATAGATTTAAGTGGGAAGAGGTGAAAATAGAGCAGAGACGATGAAAGGGGATAAACACTGGAGAAACACAACTGAAGGGGGTGAACGATGGAAAAAGAGCTCGGGAAGTTGATGGAGAAGGAAGGGCTGAAACAGGAGAAGTAAAAAGCAGCAGAACCAGGGCCGGTCAAGTGGCACCATGGTTAAGAGCTGGCTTGGGATGCCAGCAGCCCCGGTTCGGATCCCACATGAGAGCCAGTGACACTGCCCTCTACAGCTAAGATGGTGAACAACAGCTCCATCTGGAGCTGGGCTGCTGTGAGTCCCCGGGACGGCATAGCTGCAGCCCCTGCTGCAGTGGGCTGCCATAGGCTACAGGGAGTGGCTAGCAGCCAGTGTGAGCGACCGGCAGCTGGTGTGAGCTGCCAACAGCCGCTGTGAGTGGCCGTCCAGAGGATGGTGACCGATCTGCCTCACCAGGGAAGAGCGCAATGATGATACCAACATGGGCCAGTGAAGCAATGTCCTCCACAACTAAACCGAAGAGCAAAATGACAGCAACTTGTCTGTTCCCCTCCCCAAACTCCCCAATAAAAATCTTAAAAAAAAAAAAAGCAGAACCAAAGGAGAGCACTGTCCTGGAATCGAGGTGGGGTAGGAGTTCACAGTAGGGTCTGGCCCTCAATGTTGTAATTTTGGGGGAGCAATTAAATATTGGATGACAACTGAAAAGAAGCTATAGGATATTGGAAATAAATAGGCTATCAGGGATGTGAGAACAGTTTCAGTAGACTGGAGGGGAAGTCACTTGCCCAAGGTCATGCAACTAATATAAATGGAAGAGCAGACCCAGGTGGTCTGTCTCCAGGGCCCGTGTTCTCCATCACTTTTCTGTACTGGTCTTTTTTTTTTTTTTTTTTTTTTTGAGGGCAGTGTCACTGGCCCTCATATGTGGGACCCGAACTGGGGCTGCTGGCTTCCAAAACCAGTGCTTAACCACCGCGCCACTCGCCCGGCCCCTGGTCATATTTTTTTGCATGCCCATTAAAATGTTAATAGTGTGTCTTGCGTGGTTGTGTTGCAAACTAACGACATGTTATTTCATTATAGAAATGAAACACTTAAAACCCAAACTCATTACATACTGAATTCCGTGCTCACTTCTCCCTAAGCCAGGTTTATTGACACATGTGATCTGTGGTACCCATCTGTATTTATTTTAGATGCCTAAAGAACACATCCATATTTGTTTTATGAAAGCTATGCCCTCCTAAGACATTGATCATAAGCTTTGCAAACAGAACACACCAACAACAAGCCCCAGTTTTGATGAGAAGAGAGAGCTGTGGTAATCCCAGCGCTGCCTGATGAAAGTGCACGGTTGTGCGAGGCGGGGGCCTTGCATATATAAATGACAGCTGCTTTGCAGAATAATGGTCGTAGTCTCCTGACCTTGCCTGAGGCATGCCTCCTGCTCCAATCCTCCAGTTTGCTTGTCCTTCCTGGTGAGTCTCTGTCACCGCCTCCAGACACTCATCAGCTATCTGCTAACCATCAGTTTCGGAAGTGTCAATACTGGATAACACCAATCTCCACTGAGGGAGTCTGTGAAATTAGGAATAGTGTTATGACAACTGTCATGACTCCATAGAGTTAAAGATTCCAGAATAAGGGTGATCTTGATATTTTGGTGATTGCAGCACAATGCTTAAACCAATGGTTAACTGCAAGTTATGATAACAATTCTAATAATAGTAAATGGCATTTATTAAATAGTCTGTGCTAGGCATGTTATGTAAATAACCCCATGTTATAGGAAAGGAAACTGTTCCATGCAGAACCCCAGTATTGATTGGAGGTGCTGTAGCCACCAAGCCTGGAGTCAGGATTTTCACCAAGGCAGCCTGGCTTCAGAGCTCCCTTTAGAATCCTCTAGAGCTTTATATTTTAAATCTTAAAATTAACGTTTCTTTTTATGCAAATCATGGTTTCTATAAGTCTCACTTTCTGGCTGTAATACTTACTATGTTTTTTTGAGTCCCTGGAAGATTTTTTTTTTCCCCCCTCTGCATTAGGCTTTTCATTGAAACACCAATCAGGTCCTCATGGGTTCCCCACTGTTTCTATAATCACTGCACATGACTGACAGGCTGTGACCCACAAGGCAAAGCACTGTTCTGATTATGGGGGGCAGTCCACTTAAATGGCTAGCAACTTCATTCCTTTAAATATTTCTGAGTTTCTGAAGGTTTTCCAGGAATCAAAGAGAGAGAAAAACCAATAAACGATACGTTTTTATCTAAGGATGATCTATTAGAAAACGTAGGGGATATTAGGGGAGGAACCCATTTGATGAGGATAAAAAGAGTTTGAACAATATGAAACGTATAGCCACACCCACGTTTTTTCCCTTTCTATGTGATTTAAGACAGAACAAAAGACACAGCATGGGAACAGGAAATGTTTGTTCTTTCTGATATTTTTTCGTGAGTGCATTTGTAGACTTTAAACTTTTACTATCACTGCCAGATACGGAAGTACAAATATAATTCTACTAACAGTCTATTTGCTAGTCGAATGGCTAATTCATAACACCCACGATAATGCTGGACAAAGTACATGTTCAGTGGGAGAGAGAAGGGTGGGTACGGTGGGGTGATGGGTGGGAAGTATTCCCCCAGTAATCTTTTTTCTGAGTTGGGCCAATGCAATCAAGTAACTAACTGGGGGAGGAGGAGGTTGCTAGAATCACAGTCGCTGTTCTGGAAATTCCAGTCAGCCATGGGACCTCAAGTGACTGCCATCAACAGCGAAGCTTGCCTGATCAACTACTGTCAAAGGATGCCAGCCCCCAGCCAGGACCAACACAGGGCTGGAATGTGTGGCAGCCCCCTGTTGTGGCAGCCCCGTGTTGGCTATTGGTGCGCAGGCTGACCTATTATTTCGTTAACCCCGCCATAAATCTGTTGTGATTTAAATGTTTAAACCCCCTCATGGTCTTTTTTTTTTTTTTTTTTTTTTGGTAACAGCTTTATTGAGAGACAGTTCACATGCCATACAAATCACCCTTTTAAAGGCTTTTAGTATATTCCTCCAGTTATACAACCATCAGTCCATCAATTTTAAGAACATTTTCAGCATCCCCCAAAGAAACCGCATACCCTTTAGCTGTCACCCCTTTCCCCAATCTTCCCTCACCCCCCAGCCCTAGGCACCCACTAACCTTTCTTTATTGATTTGTGTTGGATATACTTTCTCTATGGATATAGATTTTAGACATTTTATATAAGTAGAATCATATGCTATGTGGCCTATATAGCTGGCATCTTTCACTGTGTTTTCAAGATTGTTTTCAAGATTTCAAGAGTGTTTTCAAAATTTATCCATGTTGTAGCATGTATCAGTATGTCATTGGTTTTTATTACCAAATAGTGTTCTGTTCCTTTGTAGGGATATGCCACCTTTCATTTCTTCACTCATCAGTTAGTAGACATTTGGGTTGTTTTCATGTTCTTGACTATGGTGAATAACGCTGCTATGAACATTCAGGCACAGCTTTCTGTGTGGATGTATTTTTTTCTTTCTCTTGGGTATATATACCCAGGAGTGGAATTGCTGGATCATATGGTAACTGTGTCACCCTTTTGAGAAACTGCGAAACTGTTTTCCAAAGTGACTGCACCATTATACATTTTTACCAGCAAAGTATGAGGGTTCCAGTTTCTCTAGCCAATGTCATTTTAATAGGTTTCTGGTTTTGGCTTGGAGACTTCAGTTGGTATATTCCCAAAAGGTCAGAACTCAAAACATCAGCCAGAACAATGGAATAATCACCACCACCACCATCATCATCTTCTTCATCTTATATACTTGTATTGAGGCCCTTTATACGCTATTGTGCATTATCTTATTTAATCATCACAGGGATAGGTAGTGCCATTCCGATTTTAAAGATGAAGAAAGTGACGCCTAGAGAGATTTTCGACATGTCATACAGGGCCACACAGCTGGCAGGTGGCAGAGTCAGGGCTCAAACTCAGACCCTCCAGATTTCCAAGCCTGTATTTTTTGAAAGCCATACTATTCTGATAAGCTCAGTGTCCTGTACGTTTGAAATTGTCCCCATGCTGGATCAAGTATCCCATTATCAAGATGATATTATATTATTTCCCCTTTCAATCAACCCAAATGATAGTTATAAGTGTGGCTTGTGTTTGCCCCTGCCGTTCCGACTCTTTGTAATCGCTCAGCATCCCTCTGAGTCCTTGGTGTTCCCAGCAGAGTGAGGCACCGAGCCAGGATGACAAGCCAGGGCTGGGAGACCCACTTACTAATTCCATGCAGACGGTTACTTCAGCCCGTTATTGAACTTGAAGCATTATCACTCTCAACTAATGCAAACAGACAGGGTTCTGGGCACTGCAGTGGCGGGGATGGCTTTGTCCTCTAGGATTATGGGATTGTATTACACATTTTTAGAAACAAAGTTTATTCATTTTTGAATGATAAAGCAACATGCACTCAGGATAGAGTTTGGAAAATTCAGAAAACAAAAAATAGTAATTAATCAAAGGTTTACCCCAAATCTCAACCATTAGAAGCAATCACTGTTAATATTTTGTGTACTTACTCCTAGTCTTTTCATTTTTCATGCATTAAAAACATTATTGATTTTATTCCTGATTATAAAAGTAACACATATACCTTATAGGAACATTGTAGAATTCAAATAAAACATTATTGATTATTGCAACATTCATAGGTAGTCCCTATCAACATTTTGGTGTATGTCATTTCAACATTTTCTTTTATTGGATATATGTGCATGTGTAAACATATAACAAAACTGAGATCACAGTATTTTTCATTTAATTTCTACCGTTATCATTCTATGAAATAAATAATATGACTGAGGTTACACCATACACTTGATCTTAATCAAGGTACATTCGAGATCAGACAATTAAGTTTACCAACTTCTCCTAGAAAAAGTGCTACAGGGCTGGCTGAGTGGTGCATTGGTTAAGAGTTGGCTTGGGATGCCAGCTCTGAGCAGCAGGGCCCGGATTCGGATCCCACATATGAAGGCCAGTGACGCTGCCCTCTACAGCTAAGATGGTGAACAACAGCTCGACCTGGAGCTGGGCTGCAGTGAGTCGCGAGCAACAGCGTAGGCTGCAGTGGGGCTGGCGGGCAGCCGGCGTGCGCTTTTGTGAGCTGCTGTGAGCGGCCGTCCGGAGGCCAGTGAGCGACTGCCTCTCCCGGGAAGAGCGCAATGATAATACCAATGTGCGCCAGTGAAGCAATGTCCTCTACAACTATATTGAAAAACAAAAGGACAGCAACTTTTCTGTTCCCCTCCCCCAATTCCCCAATTAAAAAAATATATTAAAAAAAAGTGCTACATACCTCATTGTTAAATATCATTATGGTCACCTTCAAAGTACTACCCTTGGGAAGCTATGCACCAATGCCAGCACGTAGTCCACCCTTCAGAGTACTTTTGGAACTCGTTTTCTGGAATGGCCATCAGAGCTGTCATTGTATTACCCTTGATGTTCTGAATGTCATCAAGATGTCTTACTTTCAATATTTCCTTTATCTTTGAGTGAAGAAAGAAGTCACTGGGAGCCAGATCAGGTGAGTGTGTGTGTGGGGTGTTCCAATATAGTTATTTGTTTACTGGCTAAAAACTCCCTCACAGACAGTGCCGTGTGAGCTGGTGCATTTGTTGTGATGCAAGAGCTGGTGCATTGTCGTGATGCAAGAGCCATGAATTGTTGGTGAAAAGTTCGGGTTGTCTAACTTTTCATGTAGCCTTTTTAGCACTTCCATATAGTAAACTTGGTTCACTGTTTGTCCAGTTGGTACAAATTCATGATGAATAATCCCTCTGATATCAAAAAAGGTTGACGACATCATTGCAACAAGTTCACTAACTTAATTGTCAGACCTCATATTGTATGATTCCATTCATGTGAAATATCCAGATAAATGTGGGATAACTGCTTAATGGGTCTGGGGTTTTCCTTAATGGGTGATGAAATGTTTTGGAACCAGATAGAGGTGGTTGTACAGCATTGTGAAAGTATAGTGCTACTGAATTATTTACTTTAAAATGGTTCATTTTATGTTATGTGAATTCCATTGCAATAAAAAAATTAATGTAGTCAAACATTAATATTTTTCTTTAAGGTTTGTGTTCTGGGGTCTTAATTAATATAACCACCTACTGCAAAATAATAAAGGTGTGTTTCCATGTTATCTTACAAATTTCCAAAATTTTGCTTTTCTCTTTTAGGTCTTTAATCCACTTGGAACATGTGTGTATGTGTACTGGAAAGTATAAGGGTGTAATTTTGATTTTACTTTTTTATTTGGTTAGGCAAATGTCTCAGCACCATTTATTGAACAGTCCATCTTTTCTATACTGATTTGTAAGGCTTTCTCTGTCATATATCAACTTTCCAAGTATGCGTGGATCTCTTTGGGGCCCTCATTTTCTGTTTATTTCTTAAAGCTTTGTAGTAGGTTTTGATATCTGGTAGTTAAGTTTTCCCTATCTTGTTAATTTTCTTCACCATTGTCTTGCCTATTCCTAGCCTTGTTCTTCCACATAATTTAAGGGTCAGCTTATCAAAGTTTGTTTTCTTTTCTTTTTTTTTTTTATTTTCTTTTTTTTCAGCTGAGCCATCCTGCCACCTGTTGGCATCTCAACGGCAACTCAGCTCGGGCTGGCATTGAACTGCCATTGCTCAGAGCTCAGCTCGCACCCTTGAGCGAGCTCTTAACCAACTGAGCCACTCGGCCGGCCCTCAAGTTTGTTTTATTATATTCTTTACCTTTTGATATTTACTAACAAAAATGATCCAGAAAAGGATTGGACCAAAATTACAAAGCAATAAGGGTTAAAATAAAAGCTGTTTTCCATTGTATTGTTTCTAGGGGACTGTAGAAGATCTAGACATCAAAGTTTATTTTAAAATCCTATTCCCTGTTGAGATTTCAACTGGAATTGCACTGAAGAGTGTTTGTCACCTTTATGATACCCATACTTTCGTACCCTTGAACATGGTATATCTGTCTCTTCATTTATTTCAGTTTATTTTTTTTATGTTGCTTAATAGTACAACATAAAAATAGTTAGTTAAGGGACGGCCGAGTGGCACGGTGATTAAGAGCTGACTTGGGACGCCAGCGGCCCAGGTTCGGATCCCACATATGAAGGCCGGTGACACTGCCCTCTAAAAAAAATAAATAAATAAAAAATAGTTAATTAATTGGTCCAGGTGGCAGAGAATAGTAATAGTAATTTTCTCCTCAAACTTTTTTTTTTTGCCATTATGATTATATTTTAAATTTGATTAATTATCATTTCAATCTAGGTTTGATATCCAGGTCATACTATCTTCATAAAATGAGCTCTGAAACAAATTTTATAAAATAAAGATTACCTGCTATTCGGTAAAACTCACCTATAAAACTGTTCAGGCCGGTTGCCTTTGTGGGACTGAGAAGGAGAATAAATGTCTGTCTTAATTCAGTTTTTTTTTTTTTTTTAATTTTTTATTTTATTTTATTAGTTTCAGGTGTACAACACAATGCAATAGTTATACTCTTTACCCCCCAAAGTGAAAACCCCCTCCCCCAGTTAGCCATCCCACTCCCCCTCCATATCATACATATCCATCACAACTCCGCTGACTCCCCTCCACAGTATACTCCACATCCCGTGACCATCCACATATTCAGTTGCAGTTGGCATACAATACTATACAACATCAGCTTCAGGTGTACAGTGCAGTGATCAAGCCTCTACTCCATCCATGAAGTGGTCTTCCTAACAAGACGTGTGACTATCTGACACGCCACAAAATTTTTACAACATTATTATATTCCCCGAACTGTGTTTCATATCCCTGTGGCAATATTGTAGTTGTCTATTTATGCTGTCTAATCCCTTCCCCTTCCCCCCCATCCCCACCCCACTCCCAACTAGCAACCCTCAGTTTTTCCACTACATCTACAAGTCTGTTTACTTTGACCGTTCACTCAGCTCTTCAGACTCCACACACAAGTGAGATCACATGGTACCTATCCTTCTCCGACTGACTTATTTCTCGCAACGTAATAGTCTCTTCACAACATTATCAATTACATTCCCAGAACTGCCCCCATATCCCTGCTGCAACATTGTAGTCCCACATACACTGTCCAAAACCTTCCCCGTCTCCCTCTTCCCCACTCCCTCCCAGCCAGCAACCATCAGTTTTTCCTTTATATCTGCTTGATATGACTTCAATCTTCTTAAATTGTCTCTCTGGGTTAGTTTGTTTATCCCTTTCTTTTGTTTATAAAAGCCCTTTTAACATTTCTTGCAATGCTGGCTTGGTGGTAATGAATTCCTTAAGCTTATTCTTTTTTGAGAAGCTCTTTATTTCTCCTTCAATTTTAAGTGATAGCCGTGCTGGGTAGAGCAATCTTGGTTGTAGGCCTTTATTTTGTGTCACTGTGAGTATCTCCTGCCACTCTCTTCTGGCCTGCAGAGTTTCTGTAGACAAGTCAGCTGTTAGTCCAACAGGAGTTCCTTTGTATGTAACCTGCTGTCTTTCTCTTGCAGCCTCTAGGATTCTGTCTCTGTCTTTAACCTTTGCCATTTTCACTATGATGTGTCTTGGTGTGGACCTGTTTGGGTTCAGCTTGTTTGGAACCCTCTGCACTTCCTGGGCATGTATGTTGATTTCCTTCACCAGGGTAGGGAAGTTTTCAGTCATTATTTTTTCAAATATCTTTTCGACCCCTTGCTTCTTCTCTTCTCCTTCTGGTATCCCTATGATTCGAAGGTGGTTGCGCTTCACCTTGTCCCATAGGGTTCTTAAACTATTTTCATTGTTTTTTATTCTTTGGTCTTTTTGCTGTGCCAACTGGGTGAGTTCTGCTATTTTATCTTCCAAATTGCTGATTCGCTGTTCTGCTTCATCTACTCTACTGGTGATTCCTTCGAGTGTGTTCTTCATTTCAGTTATGGTATTCTTTAGTTCTAACAGGTTGTTTTTTATGGTTTCCCTATCCTTCTTTATGTCCTCGCTAAGTTCCTTAAACATTCTTATCATCAGTGTTCTAAACTGTGTCTCTGAAAGGTTGGATCCCTCTGTTTCATTTGGTTCCATTTCTGGAGGTTTCTTCTGATCTTTTACTTGTGACATGTTTCTTTGTTTCCCCATTCTGGCTGTCGCTCTGGGATTGCTTTGATGTATTAGATAGATCACCAGGAGAGCCCTGGCTGGATCACACAGGCACACAGCTCACAGCCCAACACTCCCAGGAAAACTCCCAGTCTCAGCCTGTCCCAATCAGCGCTCGCAGACCAGGCCGAGCAGCCCGACAACCAATCACCAGCCTGGCAACTCTGCAAGCGGAGTGCAGAGAGCAGAGACCCGAGGCGGCTTGCGCGCTCCGACGTCTCAGTGAGCAGCCTGTTGGAGCTGGATCACTCCCACTAGGCGTTTCCCTGGCAACTCTGCAAGCGGAGTGCGAAGAGCAGAGACCTGAGGCGGCTCGCGCACTCCCAGGTTTCAGTGAGCAGCCGTTGGAGCCAGAGGGCACCCGCCCTGCGTTTCCCTGGCAACGCAGTATAAGCTGGGTGGAGGGTGGGGATCCAAGGCCGCAGGCGCACGTGCACGCACACACGCACTTCTGCGCCAATTCCACCAGACCAATGAGGTCTCGGAGGGCTCAAGCCCGACAAAATGGCGTCCTCCCTACACCACTCTCGTGCAAGCTCCGCACCACAGGAACAATAGTCTAAAAACCTCCAGCCTTTGCACCAAAGGTGCTCAGCTCAGTCCGTCCCCGCAGGCTCCCGGCTCACACAGCCACTCCCTCCACCAGGAACCAGGTAAGTGCTCACCGGCGAGCAAGCCCGGGCACCAGCCCCACTGATTCTCCAGCCACTCTTAGCCTCACCAAGCTGAGCAAAGAGAGTCCTTACTAATTTACTGCCAGCTATCTTAGAACTTCTCTTCCCGGCAAAGGAACTCTGGGCTGGTGAGCTTGGGGTGCGGCCGGAGGGTCTCCCCCAACCAGACAAGCCTCCCACGGCTGGGGCTTCCCTCACGGGGTTCGCCCTCTCTCGTCTCCGCCCGTCCTACCAGACCCGACGCGGCCTCCTCTTTAAGTTCTTCGTTTAGTGGTTCTGTTCCTCCAGTGTTCTGGGGACCTCCAGGGTTGAATGCTGTATAATTTGCTTGTAATTTTGGTGTGATCCTGGGAGGCAGTTAGCACAGCGTCTGTCTATTGCGCCATTTTACCGGAAGTCTTAATTCAGTTTTTGTAATAACTATTTGGTTTGTGCTTTCATTTCTTAAATATATTTCGATAGTTTACTTTTTCAAGAAAAACAGATCCATTACAACTGTTAAAACTCTTCCTTTATTTGTATTATGTCTCTTTTTTTATTCTTTTTTTTTTTTTTTTTTTTAAGATTTTATTGGGGAATTGGCGGAGGGGAACAGCGTTGGGGAATCGGGGAAGGGGAACAGACAAGTTGCTGTCCTTTTGTTCTTCAGTTTAGTTGCGGAGGATGTTGCTTCACTGTTGGTATCGTCATTGCGCTCTTCCCGGATGAGGCAGATCAGTCGCTGGCCCCTGGATGTCGTTCACCGCGGCTATTGGCAGCTCACGCTTGGCTGCCAGCCGCTCACGCTGGCTGTGGGCCACCCACTGTAGCCTATGGCAGCCCACTGCAGCAGGGGCTGCAGCCCACACCATCACCGGGGCTCGCACAGCCCAGCTCCAGGTGGAGCTGTTGTTAGCTGTAGAGGGCAGTGTCACTGGCCCTCACGTGGGATCCGAACCGGGGCCGCTGGCATCCCAAAACCAGCGCTCAACCAATGCGCCACTCGGCCGGCCCTCTTTTTTTATTCTTAATATTACTCATAACCACCTATATTCACGAGTCTTAAGAGGTTTGCCTTTTTTATTAGCTTTTTCCCCTCTGAGCGATCAATCAGCTCTTGGCTTTGTTGAACCTCCCTATTGCTCCTTGGTTTTCTGTTTCCTTAATTTATGCTCTTAACATTCTTATTCTCTTTTTTCTACTTTACTTAGGTTTTATCTGTTCTTTTTTCTTAAAGTCTTTTGAGTTGAACACAACCCATTTTTTTTAAAACTGTCTTAACCATTTTTAAATATACAGTTCAGTGGTATTAAATACATTCACATTGTGCAAACATCACCACCACCCATCCTTATAACTCTTTTTATCTTGTAAAACTGTAAATCTAAACCTATTAAACAATAACTCCCCATACTTCCTCCCCCAAACCCCTGGCAACCACCATCCCACTTTCTGTGACTATGAATTTGACGACTCTTAAGTACCTCATCGAAGTGGAATCCTAAAATATTGTCTTCTTGTAACTGGCTTATTTCATTTAGCATGTTGTTCTCAAACATCTCAAACATCATATATGTTGTAGCATATTGCAGAATTATTTCCTTCCTTTTTAAAGTTGAATAATATTCTATTGTGTGTATAGGTTACATTTTGCTTATTCATTTATCCTAACCCATTCATTTTTAGTCTTACTTTTTTTTTTTTTTGAGGGCAGTGTCACTGGCCCTCATATGTGGGACCCGAACCTGGGCCACTGGCTTCCCAAACCAGCGCTTAACCACCATGCCACTCGGCCGGCCGTTACATTTTTTAATGCATATGTTTTAAGACTATACATTTATTTACATCAAAACTTAAAAGTTTGATATGTGATACTTGCACGGTTCTCTAGGTCTAAATAATTTGTGATTATCATTATTTTCTTTTCCCCTCATGAGCTATTTAGATGTTTATTATTGATAATAACTTTTAAAGACTCTTGCTGCCAGTTGCTAAATCATTTACTTAAAGAGCTGGGCTGGGCCATCTGATACTTCCACAGCTGTGTGGACACCAAAAATTGCCCCAGATGGCATTTTAAAAACAATAGTAGCAATAACAAACATACAAGCCATGTCCTATGGAACCTCTCCCCAACCCCATACAAAATACCACAGCTGTTCAGTGTAGGGAGTCAGTGTAATAAAGAGACTAAGCCTGTATTCAACTGCTGACCAGGCTACTTGACAAGTGTGAGACTTTGGGCAAATAACACCTTAATTTCATCCTCTGTAACAGAAGCCAACAAAACAGTATCTGTTTCATAGAGTTATTAGAGAATGGTTAGCACCTAGCCGTCATTCAATAAATGCTACCATTTTTTTTTTCCAATAAAGTGTCTTATTTTACTTTGTACTTTTGATGCTGCCATGCTTTCTTTGTAATATAAACCCCTGGGTTTCAGGACAGCAAAGACCCATGTTCCAAACAGCTTTGTTATACTTGTGTCCAAAATAATTTCATGTTTCTCTCATGTTCATGCAGACACACATACAGTATGGACACAGGAGCCTGCAGACAAGACTGTCCCATTTTGGGATCCACATTATACACCCAGACGCAAGGGACAGAGATTCCCACACATACACGCACTGAGCCAAGCACAGAACCCACAGATCCAGGCCCACACTCACGCTTCCTTTCACTCCCCGCAAAGATGGATCCATCGCCCCCAGACTGGAACCCTAGCCGCCCGCCGATAGGCCACAAGTTAACGTGCAGTGCGCAGCCCCATGCAAAACATCCACTCGAGCCTGGGCGGGGGGCGTGCGCTTACTTCCTCTGGGCTGGTTCTATTTTAGTTGTTTTTGTTGTTCCTCGAGTTACCATCCACCCCTTTTTCTGTACCCAGCCCCCCCAAGCCTCCACTGCGCATGCGCCCTGCATCCCTGCCCTCCCCATCCTGGGTACCAGTTGGTGCTCCCGAGCCTTGGCGGCGGAAGAGATGGAGCAGCGTCACGAGCGCCCGGCCCCTTAAAAGCGCTGCTGGCTGGAGGCGCCTCCCTCCCTGCAGCCCGCCGCGGGGATGGAGTAAGGGGAGAGCCGTGGACCTGCCCGCGGGGATCAGCGATGGAGTTAAAGCAGTCTTTGTCCACCCATCTGGAAGCGGAGAAGCCCCTGAGGCGCTATGGGGCGGTGGAGGAGACGGCGTGGAAAGCGGAGGGACTGAGAAGAAGTGAGTGCTTGCGAGGAGCGAGGGTGCAGCGGGTGGTCGCACGCGTGCCGGGCTCGTAGGGAGCGCGCCAGGCAAGCGCCCCCGCATGGGGCTCTCAGCGCGGGGATGCGCAGCGCTGCGACGCGCGCTCTCGCGAACAAAAGGGGGACCCTCTGGGCTGGGCTGCACCGGGAGGCGGCTCGGGACATCGCGAGGCAGCGAGCCGGGAGCCTGGGTGCCACTCGGGAGTCGGCTCCGTAAGCGCGCAGCTGGGGCTGGGAAGGAGGGTCTTGCCTGCAGCCGCGAGAGGAGGGCGGGTTCTGCCCAGGTCCATTCTTTCAAGCGCCCAGGTCCCTGAATGGTGGTGGTGGGGTGGGGTAGGGGGGGAGTGTCCGCCGTGCCTTTCCCCTGCACCGCTAGGTTCAGGGCACACCTGAAATGCCCAGCATTTCTTCCCCGCCTTCTCCTGGGTCGCGGGTGGGAGGGAAGGGGTTTGGGGACGGTTAACCCTGTGCGTACCCTCGCCTTTCCCCCTGGACTCAAAGTCTTTGCTTTGGGCACAATCCTAGAAGGCAGCTCTGAAACCTACTACTGTGTTTGCTGTTCTCTCTATGGTATGTTGGGGGCAACAACATTTCCAAATCAACCAGGGGCGTTTGTTTTTAAGGAATAGGACACAGTTATTGAAACTCTTACCCTCGCAGTACAGAAGAAGCTGTGGGGGGCGGGGGGTTCCCCAGGGTCACCACCCTCCCCGCAAACCCAGGGCGCTTCCCAGTGCCCCTGCCCTTGCATACCTAGCTTGCTCTAGACGGTGCCTCCTGCTGGGCCGGCAAAGGACCTCTCGCCCTTCTCAAGGACCCTCAGCTTCCTGCCTTGGCACTCGGTAACCATGCTCTGCACCAATCTTAGAGTTTCGTTGGACCAAAGTATTGTGAATGTGCTTTTTTTCTGTCTTTGCCGGCTAGAAGAGTGTGTGTGTGTGTGTGTGTGTGTGTGTGTGTCCGCTTTCTTATTACCTGTAATGACAAATTCAGAAAATCTTCCTAGAATGGCTCAGCTGTGTGCTACTTCTCATGGGTTCAAGTTGAAATCACAGTCAACTATCTGAGTTCTGTACCTGGAACCCATAGCTCTCCCAGTCTCTCTCCTTTTCTTTCTCCTTTTAAAATCTGGGTCTTTCTCTTGGTTTCATCTTTTCAAAACCCTTCGGCTTTGGTACTTTGGCATGACAGCAGGGCTGAGGGTCTCTGCTTCCTACGCGCTCAAAATAATACCCACAATGGCTGCCTTTGATTGATGGAGTGTCATGAGCCAGGTCCTGTGTAAGAACTTTAAACACATCATTTTATTCAATCCCCACAACAACCTGCCAAAGTGAATATTGTGACTCCCTTACAGAGATCGAAAAACTAGGGCTTGCTAGGTGATGTGACTGAAATAGCAGAGCCAGGATTCAAACCCTGGTTTGTTGAACCCCAGAGGCCTTTTCTGCTTTTAACATGAAGGTTTATTGCTTTCATGTTTCCAGGAAGCTTTCTAAATCTGTCGGAAGACTCCCACAACACATTCAGGGATGTTATAAGTATGTGGCAGCTCTGTTGGCCTCTGAGGCTCACAGAGGCCTTGAAGGAATGCTAGGTCCATGCAGAGTAGGAACTGTATTCAGATGAGCCCTGGGTTTGAATCCTGGCTCTGACCCTTGCTGGCTATGTGATGACTTCAGGCTCTGAAATGGAGATATAAGCATAGTTGCCTGCCTTATAGCTTACTTGTGAATATTCAGTAAGACTGTGTATGCAGAGCTCAAGGTAAGTGCTTAATACATATTGGCAGCTTTGATTATTTTATTACTGCATCTGTAGAGGAAACCTGCTTTTATCCTTTGCAAGGAATTGCATAAAGCAGCACCCTGGACTAAAACTGCAGTGTTGGTCAGTTTTCTGATAATGTCCCAGATAGCTTTTTATTTTCTCACCATTCTAGTAGGAAAAATTTTCAAACATACAGAAAAATTGCAGTGAACACCCAATGTATAGCGTTTGAGCTCCTGAAATTTCTGTACTTTTAAGTCTTAGGCTGCAAACTGTTAAAAGTCTGGCAGAAAGGCCTTCTCATCCTCTGGTCCAAACCATCAAAGACTCTCTGACTCCTGCTTCCTATTCAAATGCAAGACCACAGTTTCTGATCTGCTTTGGCATCAAACCCCCAATCTGCTCTTTTTTTCCTTCTTGCTTATTCAGACTGGAAATCTCATTAAAGCCCTGACCTGGAGTCCCATGTTTGGATTTCAAATCTGTAGCCCAGTTTGCTCTCTAGACTCTTGTCTGAAGCTTGGCATTTTTTGATTAAAAGTGGCTTAATTGGAGCTCCCTCTCAACTCCCAGTGGAATCTGCGGCTCCATCCGATAACATCTGGCGCCTCCACTTATTTATTAATGAAGTGTGAAATTTAGTGCTGTTGATGCTGTGGCATAACAATTGTCAAGTCCACCTTGCAATGTATGAAATCCTGGAGAAAAAGAGAGGCCCCTTAAAAAAAAAAGATGTGCTCTGTTTACCTTCTATGCATATTTAAACATTTTATGTTGAATACTGAGTACGCGTTACTGAAAAAGGAAAAGGGAAAAGGATTGTGGAACCGGTCATTTTTAGTTAAGGTTGTATTAACTGCTATCTTTAGTGTTAACTATAGTTTTTAGGTAAAAGATAATGTATAGTAGAGTAGCAAAGAATGGGAGTTTTGAAATTGGGTGAAATGGGTTCAAACCAGCTCTAACACTTTGTTGCTTTGTCACCTTGGGAAAATGACTGAACCTCTCTGTGCATCAGTTACTGCATTTGTAAAATGGGAGTATGTTGGTTCAAAGCCTTGGGAGCTTC
Organism: Aselliscus stoliczkanus; assembly: GCA_033961575.1. Lineage (NCBI taxonomy): Eukaryota > Metazoa > Chordata > Mammalia > Chiroptera > Hipposideridae > Aselliscus > Aselliscus stoliczkanus. The sequence continues at coordinate 5,807,006 of CM066741.1, read as the reverse complement.
CTGGGTGAAATCTGAAACTGGCCTCACTACACCAAGGACAAGGAGAGACTAAAGAAAAAGGCAGACCATAGAGACTGGCAGGTGGCATGTTTAATAAGCAGAGGAGCTTGCCCACGAGGCTTGCTTTGAGCAGCCCCAAGACTAGATCTCTACCCTCCTGGCAAAATCTGAAAAGTTTATACAGAGACCTTAATGGGGTTCAGGCATGGCTATGGTCCAGATGGTCTCAACAACTTCCTCTCTCAAGGCTGTGTCCTTGGAACAGTTCCCGCTATGGGAACGGTGGGCAGAGTGCACAGTTCAAGGACAGAGGACGGGGTGAAGAGCCTCCAATTGCCCCTGTGCAGCTCAAGGGTCAACAAGTGGTTACAAGTGGTCACATGCTCTCAATGATATCTTCCAACAGTATAGTAGTAATAATGACCACTTGGGGCCATTAGGAAGATTAAATGAGATATGTGCATAATGCATTTAGTACAGTGCAGAGCATACGAAGTGCCAATCAATGTTAAATGGTTATCATAACAAGACATAAGTAGATGGTGCCCAACAGTTTGGAGGAAATTAGTCCAAGCTGGCCAGTCAGTTTTTCCTTGCATCCATTCATTTTTTGTGTGTGGAAATTCCAGATAATGATCGTGTCTATACCATCTTCTTTCTCATGGGAATGTGTGGGAAATGGCTTTTGAACCCTTGAAAACCACCGGGTATTTTCCCATTTGAGAAAGATTCTAAGTATTTGCTCCCACCTGCCTTTGACTGCATTTTTCTGCTGTCAGTGATTTTATTTTTATTTTTATTACTCAGTTGGAAAATGTATAGTGACATTTCAGTGTGGTCAGATATATAAAAATACTGCTTTCAACCAACTGTAATTAATTGATGGGGACACGAAGACAAGGTGCCTTCTGACAAAGCACAGTATCAGTGGTTGTGGCCATTTCTTAATAGGTTCCAATATGCCTTAAAGGATGGTTAAGGTTGGACATGCCATGAGAGCTCGCAGCACTGGCAAAAGGATAGAAGTAAAAATAAATGTGCTGTGAGTAGGAGACTGGAATAAAGTGGAAAGCTCAAAAAGCAATCTTTTCTTTTTTTTAAAGATTTTATTGGGGAATTAGGGGAGGGGAACAGCGTTGGGGAATCAGGGAAGGGGAACAGACAAGTTGCTGTCCTTTTGTCCTTCAGTCTAGTTGTGGAGGACGTTGTTTCACTGGCCCATGTTGGTATCATCATTACGCTTCTCCCGAGTGAGACAGATCAGTCGCCGGTCTCTGGACAGCCGCTCACAGCGGCTATTGGCAGCTCACGCTGGCTGCCGGCCACTCACTGTAGCCTATGGCAGCCCACTGCAGCAGGGGCTACAGCCTACACCGTCGCCGGGACTCGCACAGCCCAGCTCCAGGTGGAGCTGCTGTTAGCTGTAGAGGACAGTGTCACTGGCCCTCATATGTGGGATCTGAACTGGGGCCGCTGGCGTTTCAAGCCAGCTCTTAACCAATGCGCCACTCCGCCGGCCCTCAAACAGCAATCTTACTGTGAGCCCAGGAAAGATGGTTGTTATTTAAAAGTCCAGGAGTGTGGGCTGATTTGCAAGCGGATCAATGTTTCAGGTTTAACAAACAGCATAGACTGAAAATATGAATTGCTGGCGATCTGTTTAATAGGTTCTTGGGAAAGTTTTCGTGTTACTTTCTCATCTGTTTGATGAAATATGCTGATTGTATTGTTTCACTTTTATTTTGTTTTGGCATTCTTTCTTATTACAGAAGTAGTACATGCACTTTATAAAAATTCAAATTCATCTGACATATAAAAATAAAAAGTGAAAAATGACCACAATCGGCTCCCCCACCCCCATTTATTCATCCTATACATCGGTATTAAGTGCTTTATAAGTGCCAGGCGGTGTGTTAGGGGCTGTAGATATGGTATGGAGCAAGACAAACAAGGTGTCTGTCCCCATGGAGCTTCTGGTTAGGGAAAGGGGACATGGGTTAGGAGTGAAGGTGTCAGGTAAGACATAAGCAAACAAATAATGTAGTTCAGATAATAAGCGTTACATGGAAATTAAAAGAAGAAGGATATTTCCCATGCAGCAGTCAGGAAATGCTTCTCTAAGGAGGTGACATTTTGCCAAGTAAATGTCAGGGATCCAGGCAGCAAATACAAAACGGATCATGGTGTGTTAGAAGAAGAGACAGACGGCCAGGGTGGTTGGAACCCAGAGAGTCAGGGAAGAGAGTGGAGGTGAATCAGAGAGAAGTGAGGCTGGGTGGGAACTTATAGGTGATGGGTTAAAAAAAAAAAAAAGTATGTGTTTTATTAGCATTTCAGGAGAAGCTGCTGATGCTTGTGAAGTCTAAGACTAAGGTGAGCTGGGTTTTGTTTTTAAAAGGTCATGTGGAATAGAAAATGGAGAACAAGACCCTAGGGGGCAAGTATTGATCATTGTAATAAACCCTTCCCCATAGTCCCAGGTTCCTTCCTGATCTGTCTCATTTTGGATTCATGATTGGTATTTACTTGAGTGTGAAAGGTGTGACAAGGGGTAAAGGCAGCCAGGTTGTCATCTGGGAAACTGAGCATTGGGATGCGATTTAAGAGACATGACGGTCTCTGCCCGGGGCCTGGATAGTGACTGTGTAACTTACTGCAGTAAGTATAATAGCAGGAACGTGAAGATTACGAATATGATAGCATCTCGTATGTACTGTGCACACACCCAGTTATTTACGTTTCTGTACTTGTCCACACCTTTACGTTTCACTTTTGCAAGCATTTCCTTCTTATGTGTTAATTGAAGGAACAATCCACGGTGTTTAGTCTTGATTTCTGGTTAATTATTAAACACCTATTAACAATAATAGTAATTAAGGAGTCTGAGCTATGAACTTGAGTTTATTAAATTCTCATAACAAGCCCACCAGGTCAGCGGAATTCTTATTCTCCTTTTTACAGTTGGGGAAACTGAGGCCTAACAAGGTTAAGAAACTTGCTGATGGTTGCAAAGCTAGTAAGTGGCAGAGCTGTAGCCTGATCCTAGTCCTTTCTGACTCTAAATGTCTGTGACTCCTGGCACAGTGCTAGATCAGAGATGGAATAAGACACAGCCCCCCCACTCCTAAGGAGCTTACAGATTTGGGGAGTGTGGGGATGCAAATGTGAAAAACGCCATTTGTAATACCAGTACAGTGAAAAAACACTACGTAAAGGTATAGGTAGAAAACCAGAAGAAGAGATTGGCTGTTCCTGGGGGCCTCCCACGTGGCAGCAGGGAGGACTGTTTGCTCTGGTCCGGAGGGCTCAGCAGGGTTTCACTACTCCATGGATGAAGGCAAGAAGGGCACTTCAGGTGAGCTGCCCGTTTAAAATGCGTCAGCTTCGGTATTGCCCCCTCTCACTTCCACTAGGGTTTAACCAGGTGTAGGGGCTGGGTTTGGGAGGAGTAACATTTGTACAGCACTTTTCAATTTACACTTCTGTGTGGCCTAATTTACTCTCCCCAAGAAAGGGCAAAGAGCAGGAGTTGTCATACCCCTGTGAAAGTGAGGAAACAGGGTAAGGACTCACCCCAGGGTAAGGGTCGAGTTGGTGAGGCCCAGGCAAGGAGCCAGCAGTCCAGGCTGCCCTAGGCCAGGGCTTTGAGGGGCATTTTTATTTGAATAACACATGAACAACAGCTGCATTACAAGATGGTAACAAGTCTAGACTGCTTAAAATCCAAATTGGAAAATGACCACATTGCATGACACTTACTATTGTGTTCATTTGAAATTCCCCAACAAGTGTGCCATTCATTCGTCTAGTTGTCCATGTACTCACCCACTGCATACGTAGTCCTGACATTATATGCTGCGTATTATGCTAAGCTCTTGAGAGCACAGGGTCACCTGGAGTAAGATGTACCTACCGCCTGCCTTCAGGTGATTTAGGAGATACTGATAAAATGAGAACTACGGTGTGATCCAACAATCCCACGTCTGGGTATGCACCCAAAGGAAATGCAAACGGGGTGTCGAAGTGATATCTGCATCCCCGTGTTCACTGCAGCATTATTCACAGTAGCCTCGACAGGAAAACTACCTATGTGTTCACCAATGGATGACTAGATACAGATGTGTGCGCGCGCACGCGCACACACACACACACTGGAATATTGTTAAACCATGAGAAAGAAGGAAATCCTGCCATTTGTGATGACATGGATGGACCTCAAGGGCGTTATGAGAAGTGAAATAAGTGAAGAGAAAGACAGGTACTGCATGGTATCACTTATAGGTGGAATCTAAAAAACAAAAAAGGTTAAAAGTCAAACTCATCGGAACAAAGTGGAGAGGTAGTTGCCAGGGCCTGGGGGAATGAGGGAAATAAGGAGAGGGTGGTCAAGACGGGTACAGACCATCAGTTTTAAGATGAATAAGGTCTGAGTATCTAATATATTACGTGGTGACTATAGTTGATAATCCTGTATTGTATAATTGAAATTTGCGAAGCGAGCAGACCTTAAATGTGATTCTCACACAAACAGAGATAAATATGTGAGGTGATGGATGTGTTAATTTAAATAGACTGGGGAAAACTTTTCATAATACATGTATCAAATCACCACAATGTACACTTTAAATACCTTAAAATTTCGTGCGTCAGTTATCCCTCAATAAAGCTGAAAAAAAAGTAGGATCAGTTGGGAGTAGTCCCTGTTTCCTATAATGGGAAACCAAAGGACCAAGAGAGGCTGCTGGCCTCCCAGTCCCTTCAGAATTTGGGTCAGTTTCCTGATGTCCTCTTAGCTAAATATTGTCCAGAGATTAATTCAGTTTTTGCAGGCCCTTGGGAAGAGAAGCGCTAATAGGGTCAAACCAAGTGTTACGGGCTTGGTTTACCAAACCGAGAGCGATGGTTTGGTTCTGTCTTCCTGCCAGTGCCATGGCCAGGACCACAGAAAGCCTGTGTGTCATATTCGCTGCTGAATGCTGGAGGCCCAGCGTCTACCGCACTGCCCAGCCTTTACAAGCCTCTCATCCAATCAGTAGTTGCCAAACGGGACGGCTGTTAATCCACCAAGACTGAGGTGGGAATGATTTCATCATGGGTTCCATAAACCTTTGCTATCATCACACTGAAAAATTAAGTTAGCCGGAGTCTTGTTCTCAATCGCCTGCCCGTCTCCTGGTTTAGATGGTGTGTTCCTGATGCTGTAGCTGATTAGCATTCTTGCTTTGCCACTTCGAGGAAAAGACTTGAAATTTTCAGATCCGATACAAAGCAACAGGAACGGGTGCCATTATGGCAAAGTGGCAGCGCAGTTTGCTGTGATGGGTGCAGGCAGGGGTAGGGGTTTTACCTGTTCCATAGCTCCTTGATTCTTAAATGTCAGCGGAAGGTGGGGCCCACCATTCACAGTCAATCACACCTTTCTGAACAACAGAAGCAAAAACCAGCACTGCCAAGTAAACGTACTGGTCCATTAAAAGGCCTTTTAATTTCATGCAGAGAACAGAGTCATCTTGGACCCGGGCTGCTGGAACCGTTGAGCACCTTTTGGGAAAGCAATTAGATAACATCTATTCAAGTTTGAAATACTCATGCGCTTTGACCCAGCAGGCCAACTCCTGGGGCTCTAGCCAATAGAAATAAAAACACCAATAGACAAGGACATATGTGCAAAAGAAAAAAAGAGAAAAAGACACAAAGTGAAGATCCATCAATAGAACAGTTGAGTAAATTATTGTTCATCCACTGTGAAATGTTACGGAGCCATTAAAAAGGGGTAAATTAGAACAATAGCAGTTGCCTTAGAAGTATTATTGAGGGGAAAAAAATGAGATTCAGGAAAATGTAGGTAACAGGATCTAATTTTTGTAAAACATAATTCTCTCTGTTTCTCTGTCTCTAGCACATCTGTTGATGCATCCATGTGCATGTGTGATTTTATTAGTATGGAGAAAAACATGGACGAACGCATTGCAAGTTGTTGCCATGGGCTACCTGGGGGAAGGGGTGGGAGACAGGGCTGATGTGAGGGGCAGAGACAGGAGGGGTCAATGGAGAGCCAAGCAAAAAAGGAAATTAAAAAAAAAAAATTAAGGGCTGGCCGAGTGGCATGGTGGTTAAGCGCTGGCTTGGGAAGCCAGCGGCCCCGGTTCAGTCCCACATGTGAGGGCCAGTGACACTGCCCTCAAAAAAAAATTAAAAAATTAACTGTTGGGTTGTCAGAAAAGTCATGATGCATTTTTACAACGAAAACCATAGAAAAAAACACGTCAGAATTTTTCCGACAACCCAATAGAAACAATAATCCATCTATTTATGTTACATTATATATTTGTGGAATGGGGAAAGGGGCGTGCAAACTTCAGGATGTTAATTGTTTGGGGGGAAAATGCAGGTCTCAGAATTGAAGAGAGACAGTTTTATCTGATTTAATCATCACCATCACCCTATAAGATAAAGCAGCGTGTGTGTGTGTGTGTGTGTGTGTGTGTGTGTGTGTAAATCCAGAAGCAGAGAGATGAAAATCTTGTCCTGTTAATCATTAGAGAAAGAACTTGAATCTAGTACTATGTAGTTAAAAAGTTCATACCTTTCCCTCTCTAGTTATTTGTAAGCTTTCAACTATATTAAACTCCATTGGTATTCCATATTTTTAAAAGGGAAAGGTGTCTGAAATAGTTGGTGAGGCTCCGTTTTAAAGATCTGGGTCAGCACAGTGCTGACCATTCTCATTTAGACCTTGTCTCATTGCAGTTCATCCTTGCCAGCTTTTTTTCTGGTGGTTCTCAGGGCTGGAGAATGAAACAATTTACTCTCCATAACCCACATCTCAGAGATAAATTTGGGAAATAGGCAATAATGAGCAGAGAAAGGGACAAACCAGTCTTTCCTTAACTCATGTTTGTCTTCTGTGTTTATACCCCTGTGTCTTAGGCAGTTCTAGCTGCTATAACAGAAGACCATAGACTAGGGGCTTCTAAACCACAGGAATCTATTTCTCCCAGGTCTGGAGGCTGGGAAGTCCAAGGTCAAGGTGCTGGCAGATTGGGTGCCTGGTGAAGGCTTCCTGGTTCATGGACTGCTTTGAGCTGTGTCTTCGCGTGGAGGAACGAGTGAGGGAACCCTCTGGGGTCTCTTTTCTAAGGGCACCAATCCCGTTCATGAGGACCCCACCCTCATGGCCTCATCACCTCCCAAAGGCCCCACCTCCTAACACCATCACATTGTGGATTAGATTTTAATGTATAAATTTAGTGGGGAACAGAAACATTTAATGTTCAGCACCCTCCTCGGCCCAGGAAGGAATTCAGACAGTTGAAAGCTAGAGATTTGCCCAGTCTGTACTCCAGGGGTGAAATCAATGCTTTTTTAGCCGGTGGCTCTTCAAAAGTGACTATCATTTTGACAACGAACAAAAGTGCTTAAATTATGTCCCATTTGGTTCCATTTGGTTCTTCTCCACCCAGCAGCCCGGGTGAGACCATGTCACCCACACCACGTTTGCAGGGTGTGTGAGCACTGGAGACCCACCAACCACCAAGGCAGGATCCATCACCCAGCTTCACCCTGTTCAAACAGACAAAGGGAAGGCGTCCTCAGAGCACATCTATGGAGGTGAAAGTCATGTACCATAAAATTAACCCTTAATCATTTAAAAGTGTGCAATTCCAGTGGCATTTAGTTCCTTTACAGTTTGCAACTATTACTTCTACCTAGTTCCAAGACATTCATTCACTCTCAAAGAAAACCCCATACCCATTAAACAGCCCTTCTCATCCACCCCTCCCCCAACCCCTGGCAACTGCTGCTTTTTGTCTCTGGATTTGCCTGTTGTGGACGTTTCATATAAATGGAATTAGGTAATTTGTGACCTTTTGTGTCTGGCTGCTTTCACTTAGCTTAATGTTTTTGAGACTCACCCACATTGTTGCATGTGTCAGAGTTTCATTCCTTTTTTTTTTTTTTTTTAAGAGGGCAGTGTCACTGGCCCCTCATGTGGGATCCGAACCGGGGCCGCTGGTGTCCCAAGCCAGCTCCTAACCACCGTGCCACTCAGCTGGCCCCATTCCTTTTTTTTTAAAGATTTTATTGGGGAGTCAGGGGAGGGGAACAGACAAGTTGCTGTCCTTTTGTTCTTCAGTCTAGTCGTGGAGGACACTGCTTCACTGGCCCATGTTGGTATCATCATTGCGCTCTTCCCGGATGAGGCAGATCGGTCACTGGCCCCTGGACGGCAGCTCACAGTGGCTCTTGGCAGCTCACACCAGCTGCTCGCTGCTCACGCTGGCTGCCGGCCACTCACTGTAGCCTATGGCAGCCCACTGCAGCAGGGGCTGCAGCTATGCCGCCCCGGGGACTCACAGCAGCCCAGCTCCAGGTGGAGCTGTTGTTAGCTGTAGAGGGCAGTGTCACTGGCCCTCATATGTGGGATCCGAACCGGGGCTGCTGGCGTCCCAAACCAGCTCTTAACCAATGATGCGCCACTTGGCCGGCCCACAGTTTCATTCCTTTTAATGGATGAATAATAGTCCATTGATGAATACGCCACATTTCATTTATTCATTCATCTATTGATGGACATTTGGGTTGGTTCTATCTTTTGGTTGTTATGAATAATGCTGCTGTAAACATTGGTGAACCCATATTTGTTGAAGTGCCTGTTTTTTAATTCTTTTGGGTCTATACCTAGGAGTGGAATTCTGGACCATAAGGTAATTTTATGTTTGACTTTTTAAGGAAGATACAGAGATTTTTATTTGACTTCCACATTCTCTGGCAGTTCACCCTTTCTCTAATCCTTTTCTTTGTTCTGCCTTCCCTTGAAGTTTATAATTTCAAGGAGAGAGAGAGAGAGAGAGAGAGAGAGAGAGAGAGAGAGAGAGAGAGAGAGAGATTGGGAAGGTGGTTCCTCGTGGTAATTAAATACATGGATTCATAACAAGGGGTCAGGCTGCTAGGGTTCAAAGCTCACCTCTCCCACTAACTGGTTGATCATAGGCTAGCTGTGTAACCTCCTGGGGCCTTCATTGATTCTTCTGTAGGGATGATAATAATAATTCCCACCTCACAGGGGTGTGTTGAGGACCAAGTATGATAAAGTATGTATTAATGTCATGCTTGGCATAGTGCCTAGCATATTGTACACACACAAGAATATTTTAGCCATGGTGATTACTATAAATAGCTGTGTTCATCTGCTCGGCAGCCATAACATAATACCACCGACTGGGTGGCTTAAACACCAGACATTTATTTCTCACAGTTCTGGAGGCTGAAAGTGCAAGATCAAGGTATTTGTGAGGGAGGTTTTATTCTGAGGCCTCTTGGCTTGTAGGAGGTTGCTTTTTCATTGTGTGCTCACATAACCTCTTGTGCTAGCACCTGCTGACGGGGGAAAGAGTCAGGAAAGAGATAAGGGAGGGAGAGAGAGAAAGTTCTCTGATGTCTCTTATAAGGACACCAACTCTATTTGATTAGGCCCTGCCCTGATGACCTCAGCCAACCTTAATTACCTCCTTATAGGAATTTTGAGGGACACAACTCAATCCATAGCAATAGACTTCTTATTTGGGACTTCTTGTTTGGGACTGAGTGTCTCTGTGTCTCTAGGCTGAAGGGAAATGTGGAGTTCATCTCAACCTTGGCACTATTAACACTGACATTGTGGGGCTGGGAAAGTCTGGTGTGGGGGGCCGTCCTGCGCACTGCAAGATGTTTAGCAGTATCCTTGGCCTCCACCCACTAGGTGACAAGGGCACCCTCACCTTTCCTCCCCAAAATGTCTCCAGACATTGCCAAATGTCCCCTAGATGGGCAAAATTGTCCCCAGTTGAGAACCACTGATCAGGTCTAATCCTATTTTGCTACGGATAGTCTAGTTTCACGATGCAGACGAGTCCAAAGAATTTTCCTATTTCATCTCTTTTGGTTCCTCCCTCTTTTTCTCCATCCATCTTCCCCTCTCCCCCTCCCCTCCCCCTCCCCCCCTCTTTCCCGTGCGCGTGCGCGCACACACACACACACCCACTGGCAATAAAACTGTGCTGAGCGTGCTCAGAATTAAGCCAAGAGGAACATGATTATGAGTTTCCTGAAGCATAAAGAAACCTCCCCATGCCAAATGGATTTGATTTTCTTCAAGGCATTCCTGCCTGGGGAGATGTCTACTCACCACAAATTGAAGTGAAAAAATTGTCACTTTTGCTTATAACAAAGCAAATGCTTCAGGTGGATGAATAGAAATGCCCTTCACAACAGCCATTAGCTCTGCTACCAACAACAAGAGGGATTTATGTTGGCCCAAAGAATATTGACTCTAAGTTTCCTCTGAAACATTATCTGTGTCCAGGAAAGGACTATTCTTTCTTATTACCACTCCAAAGAGTACACAGACAATAATGACAGGGACCAAGAAAGCAGAGTCCACCAGGTGACTGATGACATGTCAATTTTCACAAACTGAAGTGAGCACTTTTAGATGTTGGGGAAAGGAGGGGACTACCTAGTTCTTTCAGTGTTTTTAGATTATATTTTTTAGTAGGGCCGTGTCCTGCTAAATATCAGAAATCAGGTGTTCTAATGATTCAGATGCTTCTTCCTCCTCTTAAGAAGGACTGTGTGTGTATACGTCTGTCTATGTTTATGTTCAATTGTTTCTATTGCAGCTATAGGGCATAGGATAAAAACTATTACTGCTGGGAATAGTCTAGTCTTGTGCAATCCCCAACTCTGGCTGCACATTAGAATCCCCTGAATAGCTTTTAACACAATTAGCCCGTTCAGCCCGTTCTCCCAGCTCCCTTCTGAATGAATTAGGAACCTCAGTCGGAGGGAAGTTGATTTTCCCAAGTCCTCAAGCTAGGCAGTTGCAGAAGTGGAAGCGAAACCCATTTTTCCGGTATATTTAAAAGCAGCTAGGCAAATAAGAGTTCCCTTCCCAATAGTGGACTGTCTCAACCAGACCGTGATGGTCAACACCTGAAAGTTCTCAGTAAAATACATGATTAAATCCTCCATTGTAAACCTGTCATTGCTCTTGGGAAAACAATTCAACCCAAGGGCACTGTTGCCCTAGTTCAGTCATTCATTTCTGAATACAAAACGTACCGTTGCTATGATTATCGGCAACCATTATTCAAAAATTTGTCATGGATGGAGCGACGCATAACCTGTATTTGGTAGACCAGCTGCTCCATTAGATTAGCTCCTTGACTGAAGAAAGGAAACACACAATACACTGTATTTAGAAAAGATTTTAAAAAAATGTTTATTTCACAATAAAAGAATTAAAAAAAAGAAAAAGAAAAAAAGAAAAGATCATTACCCATTAGCTAATGCCTTCTTTAAAGAAACAGCCTACTACTATATGAAACCATGTCGTTGAGGTAGGGGGATAGGGCGGAAGACAAAAAGGCTTACTTGAGGGAATATGGGAAAAGAATTCATGTATCTTCCTATGTTGCTATTAAAAGATAATTTCCATTAAAAAGGTAAAATCGTGACTCACAAAGATATAACAATAAATGGCATGTTAAAGATTTTATTCTACTCATTCCATGAGGGAACCAAATGTGATAACCAATTGAAAAGAATCTGAAGAATAGACTGATTTAGAGATCACGATTATTGACATGAAGGTGCAAATGGAAACAAAACTGAGCTTTCCTGCAGGAGAAGGAAGTCAATTGGCTGTCTAGGATTTGCATGTGTACAGGAATTGTTTTTGCATTATTACCAGTTACCTACTCCTTACAGAGTTGTAAAAACTGCCACAAAGACAATGTAAGACCAGAATCAGATAACCTGGGGAGGAGACCTCTAGACTTTGCATAGTTTTCGATTAAAGCACTTCCCCATGCCCTCACATTACCTACACACTCTCTCCTGAAGACTTTTCAAATACAAAGTAAGCTACCAAGTTTTCAAGAAGTTTCGGCTAAGAAAACTATCCTTTAGAGCAAAAAAATGACTTCAGATGAAACCTGGTCCATTGCAAGGCTGGGCTTAAAAACATGGAGCCCAGAGGAGATTAAAAAAATGATGCAGTGGCGCGGTGGTTAAGAGCTGGCTTGGGAAGCCAGCGGTCCCGGTTTGGGTCCCACATGTGAGGGCCAGTGACACTGCTCTCAAAAAAAATAAAAAATAAAAAATAAATGATGCAAAATTCAGCCCACTAATTATCCAGATGTTCATGCCTTGATGCCAGATGTCAAATACTGTATTGACTTTTTAAAGCCCCATTCAGATGTTCAGCTTGATTGGAGGTGAAAGTGGGTAAATCCAGCACTTGCTGGTTACCCATTTAGCTGCCCTGCAAACTCAAATTATCATATATATGTATATGTATACTATTTATATTAGTTTTATAATAAGAATTACAACTTATGTTTATAATATTTATATATATGTGTGTGTGTGTGTATATATATATATATATGTGTGTGTGTTTTTTCTTTAAATTGGGGAGCAGTGTGTTTTTCCAGTACCCATCAGCTCCAAGTCAAGTAGTTGTTTCAATCTAGTTGTGGGGCATGCAGCTCAGTGGCCCATGTGGGGATCGAACCAGCAACCTTGGTGTTATGAGCATGGAACTCTAACCACCTAAGCTAATTGGCTGTCCCATTTTTTCTTTTTTTTAAGTTCAGGGTCATTATTATATCATCCTGTTAACTACCAACCCTGCCTAGTTAACAGACCTGCCTATCAACGAAGAGGCTGTTAACACTGGGACTGGCACACACTAGGAATTCCACATGTATTTGTAAGTAATTGAAGAGCTGTTGCTTTACTTCCTAGGGAGGTAGGGATACTGGGCAGGCAGCTAACAAGCTTCTAAAAATAGTCTTGAAAGAGAAATTACTTGGGCCTCTATGGGATTGGAATCAGGTATCTCAATTTCCAGTATTTACTCAGCTGCTATTTCTATTATCTAAAAATAAGGCAAAGCAGCTTGAAATTGACTAGCGAGCCTAAACCCCTCTGTGTTTGTGTCCGTCCTAGCTTGGCGCAGAGCTGGTGATTCCACAAAGGAGCACATCAGAGGCAGGATTTAAAGACAGAAATACACAGAGTCATTAGCCTTTTTGTTGCGTTTATAACATCAGCCATCTGGAATGCTCATTGTCCACTAAAGTAATCTTTCGTAAGGCCTTAGGCCTTTTCTCGAAGGCGGGGTTTTCTAAACCATGTTCTGAGGAATAGCAGCGGTTCATAGGTTTTCTAAAAAAAAAAAAGAGGACTGTGGTCAGTAAGTTGGGAAATTGCTGGGTGAACTTTAGTGCTGTGGATTTCTTGACTGAATGGACCGCTTCTTTTTTTTTTTTTTTTAATTTTTATTGGGTAACAGTGTGTTTTTCCCAGGCCCCATCAGCTCCAAGTCAAGTTGTTGTCCTTGGATCTTAGTTGTGTAGGGCTCAGCTCTAAGTTCAGTCGCCATTTTCAATCTAGTTGCAGGGGTTACAGCCTACCATCTCATGCGGGACTCAAACCAGCAACCTTGTTGTTCAGAGCACGCGCTTTCACCAGCTGAGCCATCCAGCCACCCCAAGTAGGCGTCTATAATAGGCTGATGCATATTGTGAATCTCTCCCCATCTCTCAGCCCATCTCTCCCTTTCACAAAAACTTCCCCTTGCCTCCAACTCCAATTACCAACTGCTCTACTATATTTTGTTGGTTGTTTCTTTTTACCTTTTTTTTCTTTTTTTTTTTTAGCTGAGCCATCCTGCTACCTGTTGGCAGCTCAGTGGCAGCCCAGCTTGGGTTGCAAATCTAACCGGCGACCCTGTTGCTCAGAGCTCGCACTTTTGAGCCAGCTCTTAACCAACTGAGCCACTCGCTGGCCCTCTTTTTACTTTTTAACTGGAGTATAGTGTACTTTGTCTGGCCTTTCGCACCCTCCATAACCCACATCTTCCCCCCTTCCCAACCAAACCTTATTTTCCTCCACGCTCTAAAATGTACCCCTGATGCAGTTAGATTGGCCTCCTTCACATCCTCTGTAAAATGGGGCAATATGTACGTACCTGATACATTACCGAGAGCATTCGATGAGATAACGCCTGTAAGGGCTTCGAACTCAGTGCCCAGTGCATGATGAGGGCCTGAAAAATAAATGTTAGCTGCTATTATTATTGTTGTCATTATTGTTAATGCCTTCTTGGGCCATTCCATTCTTCTTTCTTCCTTTCTGCTTAAACTTGATCCTACCTTTCCTCTGTGGCAAGTCCATTCAGCTCCCTGCTTCTCCCACTCCCTTTATTTGATAGTCACAATTGATCCCTCGCTCCCTCCCCGCCACCTTATGTAAAGGAAAGTGCAAACGTAGCTTCAAGTCCCCCCCGCAGATTACTGTGTCCAAGCCCCTCCTACCTGGAAACTCAGTTATTGCCAAAGGTTCCATCCTCACCTCCTCCTGAAACCCCCACTCCTTCCACTGTACCCCTTCTTTTGCAGAATTCCTTCCATTTCTAACCTGTTATACTTTCTCCATCCTGTGCAGTATAGTGCCCGGTTGTCTGTGATTTGTTTCAGTCACATGGAGGACTGTCTCACCCTCAGTTGATTACCAGCCTTAGTCTCCGTCTGGTGTTTAGGTCCGAGGTCAGCCAACTCTTTCTGTACAGGGCTAGAGCGTAAATGTTTTAGGCTCTTCGGTCTCTGTTGAAAGTACTCAACTCTACCGCTGTTGCCCCAAAGCTGCCATAGATGAACCCTTAAATGAATGGGTGTGGCTGTGTTTAACATTATTTATGGATGCTGAAATTTGAATTTCATATAATTTTCCTGAAATTATTCTTTTTCTTTTGATTCTTTTTCCAACCATTTAAAAATGTAGAGGCTGAGCCAGCCGAGTGGCGCGGTGGTTGAGCGCTGGCTTGGGAGGCTGGCGGCCCCGGTTCGGGTCCCACATATGAGGGTCAGTGACACTGCCCTCAAAAAAAAAAAAGTGTAGAGGCCATTCTTAGCTTATGGGCCAGATAAAAACTGCAGTCTTGTCCATCCCTGGCCTAGGCAAATGACAGGCACATAAAGGTGGTCAGATCGCAACTGACTCTTGGATTGGATGAGAACGGTCTGACTGTTTGACTTTGCTCTTATGCTTGGCTCTTTCTAGCCACCAGCTGTTGGCGTTTTGCTCACAGAGCTTGTCCTGTAGCTAGGGAGAAGGCACTGCCCAAGAGAAACGTCCGTAGGATTTGTAGGTATTCATTCGAGAGGACTATTTGACTCTGGATAGAAGCTTTCCAAGTGTGAGGCAACCCACTGATGAGACATCACATCAGTTTCAGAGGTTGGTTGCAACTGGAATTTAAAAAATGAAAAGGGGGCCGGCTGAGTGGCGCTGCGGTTAAGAGCTGGCTTGGGAAGCCAGTGGCCCCGGTTCAGGTCCCACACATGAGGGCCAGTGACACTGCCCTCAAAAAAAAAAAAAAATTTTTTTTTTTCAAAAAAAAATGAAAAGGAAGAAAACAGAAAATATAAAAATGCATCTAAGGTATTAAGGGTAAATATAATTTTGTGGAACTTTTATTTCGCTTCTGCCTGTGTGGGGGTTGTAGATACCGGATCCCTCTTTGTGTATGTTTTACTATGGATCACATTTAAATAACTTTGTAAAGCATAGGAGCTTAAGGAGAGAAAAACAGAATTTGCTGGAAGCATATGGAAATCCTTCCAGAGTCAAGGAAAAAGCTAAAGAGTTACGCCTTTAAAAAAAAAAGAGGGACTGTGACAACTCTAATGTTTCAGGTGGCCTAAAGTTTGGGGCTCTGTCACCAGGCTGAATCAGCCCCCACTGTTTTGCATCCCTGGGATACTGTGCTCAAAATTCACATGCCCAGGAGAGGACAGAGAGAAAATCCACGCGTTAACCAGAGTCAATTTCGGTTGCTTGCAAATAATCCTACCTCCCGTGTGTAAATTCCGCCACCCCCGGCAAATGAGAACCTATAAAAGGCAAGCCGAGCCCTACAAGTTTTTCCCGCATCCCAGTGCCTCCTCCCAATATTAACCTTTGAGCTACACTTGGGTAGTGGACCCCTCCAGTCACAGGACAGGTTCCGTGAGCAAAAAATGGCTGAATGGTGCTAGAGAGGAGCCAAGAAAAGGTCAAAGCCAAACAGAACCGGAACGCAGCCCATGTGCGTTGGTCCAGCTAGCTCAGCACCCAACCCTTGGCTGGGTGTACTCTCCCATGGAAACACCATGGAGGTGCTATGCCCAGAGAAAGGACAGCAGATGTTTGCAGAGCGAAATCCCTCTGCAGATGACCATGAAGGGGTGAAATTGTTTTCCTCTCTCCAATGAAATTAACTAGTGTTTTTGTTCTGATAATAAGAAGGTTAATGCTCCTAATTTTTAATACTGAAGATTATAGAAGCGAGCAAATGTCATTTAAAAGAACCCTGCCAACCTCAGATAAACACTGAGATTATCCTCTCGGATATTCCTTTGTCCGGCTCCCTGTCCTTCTACTGTCTTAGGGTACGCCTCCCTCCCTATGGACTGAAGAGAGAGTTCTTTCAGAGTTTGAATGGAGGACGCCTTCAGGCAGAGCGGTGTGGAGCTCAGAGCTGGTGAGAAGCAGCAGCTCAAGTGAAAATAGTGCTTGACAAATTAGATGTAACTCCTATAATTGGGAGCTGCAGTAATGAGAATAGGATGTAACAGGGAGTCTAATTGGATTCGGCAAACACACGTTTGGATTCGTTTTGTGCAGATGGCTCTGCTAGGCGCCAAGGAAAGGAAGGAAGCCGAGATGCATAAGGCAGATTCGGTTCCTTCAAGGAGTTCTCTGGCTGCTGAGGGAGAGAGTTACAGAGATGCTGGCGCACACCAGCCCGTGGGAAATGCACGAACCTTGTGCCACAGAGACACCGAGGGAAAAAGAATTAATACGCAACTCTCGATTCGTTTGTGTTGATACATTTTCATTTCACAGATAAGAGGACATCCTGCCTGTCTTCCATTCCAGCGTCACCTGGGTCCTCTCCCACTTGCTTTGCCATGATTTCCTAGGGTGGGAAAGCTGTTCTCCTGGATGTTTTTTCTGGATTCTCCCCTCACTCACCTGGTGAACTCTTGCTTCTCACACTTTGAGGCCTCAGATGCCAGTGCCTCAAAAAGACCTTTCCTGATCTCTTCCCCACCAGGCTCAATGCCCTTCTATCTTAGCAGTTTTCTTTTCCATCATGTCACGAGTATCTGCTTTCCCTCCATTCCGTCAGAGTAGGGATCACACCTGTTTTATTTGCCCAGCACTTGACAGGTGCTCAATTAACATCTGTTGAATGAATGAAAAAGGAAGTGAATGTGTTCAATGAGAGAATATACTTGTTAAAAAAAAAAATTCAACTGAGTAAATTTTAAAAGATCTCACTGGCTTTATTTAATAATTCATGAATCTGGCAGCATCCACTCTAGTAGATAGAAAGGTACTTCGAAGAGCTGTATAAGCAAGGCAAGAGGTTTTCTAGGCAGAAGGGAGCAGGAACAAAGAAGTTATACTAGGCCAAAAAGTGGACTGGTTACTGCCAGGTTACTTTTCTTCTAGGGGATGGCAGGCGTTTATCAGCAGATTACCTAACTAATGCTGATAAGGTAATTCCTGATGGATTGGTTTGAGGTTCCATTTCTAGGAGAGCTGATTCTGTGATTAAGTTAAGTCTGGTCTTGGTTGATGTGGAGCTTAGCATAAGTGACTCCATCTTGGGCCTGTTGTCTTTTTTAAAACACACTCTAATGAGAAGAGAGAGCTGAGGCTGGTTATTCGGATTAAGATAGGGCAGGCTCTGTCTACTTAACCAAGAGAGAGGCTAACAGCAATGTGGGATGTTGGCTTGGGTCCTGGAAGAAAAAAAAGGATATTAGTGGGAAAACTGGTGAATTCAAATCAAGTCTGTGGCTTACTGAACAGTATTATACCAATGTTAAATTCTTAATTTTGACAGACATTCCATCGTTCTGTAAGATGTTAACCACTGGGGGAAATTGGGTAGATAGTACATGGGAACTCTGTACATTTTTTTTTTAAACATTTCTGTAAATCTAAAATTATTCCAAAATAAAAACTTCATTTTAAAAAGGGAGGGAGATGGGAAGAGGTCCAGCCAGAGAACCTGGTCAGTACAGAAACTGTTTGATTGAAAGTATGACTACTAAAGTCTTTTCTGATATTTGTTTAGAACTTCTTCCAGAATGCTGTTATAACTCATGGTCTCCTTTCTCTCTTTCTTTTCTTTTCTTTTCTTTTCTTTTCTTTTCTTTTCTTTTCTTTTCTTTTCTTTTCTTTTCTTTTCTTTTCTTTTCTTTCCTTCCTTCCTCCCTCCCTCCCTCCCTCCCTCCCTCCCTCCCTCTTCGGCTCCATGATATTCAATCCAGAAAGGCTTCTCTGTGCATAGTAGATTCATTCATGTTTTGTAGGTATAGAGTAACACTTAGTCAAGAAATCAGAGGCACCAAAGGGAGTTTTCTGTTCCCTTCCAGGCAGTCAAATGTGAGGTGTCACTCACTTGCAAGACTGAAAACAAACAAACAAGAGGAAAAATACTAAAAGATTTTTTTATTTCCACATACTAAGTTCTACTACCTGATTAAACTCAAGCTTATTATGTATTTTCAAGAGGAATATCAGGTCCCCTCATTTTTAATCATAATTTTAAAAAAGAAATATGAACTGCCCTAACTCCTAAAGCCTGACTTGATGTTAACCGAATACTGGCTAACCCTGTTTCTCCAGCACTCTTAGAGCACTCGTAATTCAGTGTAGGTCATTTACTAAGATTCTACTGAGTATATGGTTCTGTTCCAACAGTGGAAGCAATCTGAAAATACATGAAATCTCGCATCTAGATTAAAAAAACTTTCAGTTTCTTAGAAGAAGGTCTTTTGCGATTTCAACAGTGTTTTAAAAATCTCAAAAAAAATGAACTTTCAAAATTCATTTCTAGTTTTTATGTTGAAATAGTAAAGGCATGTTTAAGCACATTATTTTTGCAAAGTGAAGCTATACCAAAATCAGATCACAGTATCAAAACTTAATGACTCAGCTTGCTAATACCTAACTGATTTTTTTCCTGCTATTTTTTAACTGGCAATCATTATAAGCCTAGCTGTGGCCTATGATTAAATATTAACTGCTTTGGGGCCGGCCGAGTGGCGCGGTGGTTAAGAGCTGGCTTGGGATGCCAGTGGACCCAGTTTGGATCCCACATATGAAGGCCAGTGACACTGCCCTCTTAAAAAAAAAACAAAAAACTATTAACTGCTTTGGTGCAGAGCGCTGAAGCTTGAAGTTGCTAACAAGGCTTTTCCAAACCATCTTTTGGAAAGGACCAAGAACGGTCAAGTTCCAGCCCTGCCAATCTCCATTGGGTTGGTTTGTCTCCCTGGGCTCATGTTAAAATCTCCTGTGCCTGAACACCAACCCCAGTCCAATCAGAGATTCTGATCTCTGGGGATGGGCATTAGGCTTACCAAGGTAAATGACTTTGTGTGAAGCTACAAGATCAAGGTTGCTGATCTTTTATATTGTGAACTTGCTGAAGGACTGAGCAGGGGATATGGAAATTAAGACTCAGGAAATTCCATTTGAAAAGCATCCTTTAGACACAGAAACAGTTCAGTTGGTGGAATTTAGTTACAACAAATATTTGGTGAGAAATCACTCACATGGGCTCTGTGGTAACAATCTCTTGCAATAATGAATAGGGAAAGAGTAGAAAAACATTTGAAAAAATATGCAATAATGGCCACTAGTAGGGTATCCAACCATCCTGGTTTGCCTGGGACTGTCCCAAGTTTAGCATTGAAAAGTTCCACATGCCAGGAAATCATCAGTTGGTCACCCTACCATTACTTATTTTATAGAGATTGCAAGTGTTGAGAAGGCATTTGTGACCCAGTAATGAATAATACAACTGGTCGCCCGGCCCTCCTTATCTACGGCCAGGTGTTGTGACGTTGAGAGTGACTGTTCCAAGAACATGGCCCAGAAGAGAAAAACGTTTGTATAGAATAAGCTGGTGTTTTGGATTCATGATAACCAAATCAACAAAGTAGTGCTAATGTTAACTAGATATTAAGACAGGAAACAGCTTCGTTTGAAGGAATGTGTCTTCAGAACAATATTCACAATCAAGGCATGAAACCTGTATAATGAAGCCAGGAAGCCTCTGGCCCGATTTTGCCACCCATGTTCTCTGAAAAGGCTATAGTTAACATCTGACTATTTTTTGTAGTGATATCTGGCTAATCAAGTTGACGTTTTCTTTTCTTTTCAGGTGGCTGAACTTAAGAGACTGAAGTAATTTACTGAAATTTATTGCATAGATACTGTCAGTAAGCTTTTCAAAAAGTCATCTTACAGTCATACTCATTATAAAAACTCAAACAATACGGAAGTATAAAAAGTAGAAAGTAAAAGCCATTTCCCACCCTCAGACTGCCATCAGATTGGGTGTATATCCTTCTAGTTTTTTATTGGACATATTTTGATATGTATTTTTTAATAAGGGGAATTATATTTTGTGTACTAAACAAAGTCTATTTTTCCATTCAAATCATGTATCATGGCCATCTTTCTATGTCAATATTACAGAACATTCTTTTTAATGATTGTATATTCTCAACTGTCTGGGTATACCCAACCAATTCCCTATTGATGGACATTTAGGCCAGTTAATGTTTTTGCTCTTATAAATATAGCTACCATGAATATCGTTTCATTTTTGCACACCTGTCCCATTATTTCCTCTGGGTAAGTTCTTAAAAGGGGAACTACTGAGTTAAAGACATTCAGCTAGGTTTGGAATGTGAGAGACCGAATAAGTCTGAATTCATTTTATGGGGTTCATTTTGAGACTAAATTAAAACTTCTTAACTTCAGGGAGGAAGAAAATATCTTTATTAAAGGCAACACGGATGTAGTGGAAAAAGCAGCCGCAGAGTAGGAATCAGAATTAACTTGGCTCCAGTCTTTTTTCACCCCTAAACTATTTGATCTTCAACACTCTTGCCTCCAGTTGTATCTTGTTTCCTGAATCTTCCAAATAGTTGACAGTCATTTCCCGCAATGCACCTATCACCCCACTACTTAAGTCCATCAGGAGTTCACCATTGTCTTTAGGATGAAGCTAAATTCCTTGTAGCAGCCTGTCTTTCTATTACAGCTTCCTCTCCCTTACACGCCCAGTGGGACCTTTGATCCAGCTGCCCTCTCCTCCTTGCATTTAGGCTCACAGTCTGTCATGCCTCTAGGTTTGGTTCCGGTTATTCCCACCTGGAACACCGGGTTCTCACTTCTGTGACCCGCTAACTCCTATTCGTCCATCAATATATAGATAGCTCAGGCTTCTTGGTTTCTTGGAAGCGTTTCCTGACCCCTTCAGAGTGGTGAATGGTTATTTCTCCTTTTGGCTGTTTTGGACCTAACATATTACCCCACACTCCTCTGTAATGTAGCACTAATCACACTGCATGATACCAGCAGACTTTCTTGTCTGGGCCACTCCCCTCTTCTGAGAGCAAAAGCCATTTGAGTCCCCAGTGTCTACCATAGTGTCTGACATATGTAGATGTTTGATAAATCTTTGTGGAACAAAACAATTGATCTGTCAAGTAAGCGATTAGATTCAGGGATACGAAATTCCAATGATAGAAATACCAGTCTTCTCCTCTTCTCACACTTATCCATTCACCTAATCAGAGTTCATTCTGTCCCCAAAACTTGGTGCTAGGAGCCAGGAATTAAACTGGCCAGAAACAAACCTATTTATTGCCCTCATGGGGCTAATCACACAAATAAAAAATATAATTTCCACCTGCAGCAAGTGTTTTGAAGAAGTCCAAGGAGGGTTACCAGATAGCTACCCAGTTAACTTTGAATTTCAGATTAAACAACAAATAAATATTTTAAGTATTATAAGTATGTTCCATTGAATATTTGGGACATACTTATACTAAAATTTTTGTTTGTCTGAAGTTAGAATTAACCAGGCATCCTGTGGTTTTTATTTGCTCTACCTGACAACTGTCAGTCCAAGGTGCCATGAGATCACATGACTAGAGGGCCCGGTCTGGGGTGTGGTAGGGGAGGGGGCTTGGAGAAACTGAGATCTGTAGAACAGGTGGCTTCACCTGGGAGAGGAGGGGTTTCCTGGAGGAAGAAACAGTGAATACAAGCCGAAAGCAGCCTGGACAGACCACTGGAGAGAAAGCTCCTGGGGCTTGATTTGAGCACAGACATTTAATTCACTGGGATGTGGAGAGAGGAAAAGCAATTGGAAAATGAATAAATATATCACGTTTTTAAGGAGGGTGCTGTACAAGTAAATGTCAGGTACAGTGACTCAGGTTATTGATTCTAAAAGATTAGTCAGGGGAGATGTGCACTGGGCTCACTCTGTCCTTTTGTCGCCAGATGTCAAATAATTAAGAGGTGGAGGCCGGTACGCCGAGCAGCACAGAATTCTTAAACCACTCAGAGTCACCCCCAAATGAGCCTGCCTTTGTCCATAAACAAGCAACCGCAGAGAGTTTCAAAAACTAGAAAGGGTCCTGAGAGGCCAGTTTATTTCCATTTAAACATGAAGTGCAGAATAACTGCTCTGTCGGAGAGAAACCATTGGGGAATCTTTCGGTAAACCAGAAAGCTTTGTTTGCAATGTGGATGGAAAGGGGACAAGGTGAAGGGGATGAGTGAGTGTCCTGGACATGACCTGCTGCCGGAACCAAAGGGTGTCAGGCTACCTGGACCAAAACCCCGGGGACTGTGCCCATTGTCTGGAGCAGAGGTTCTCAACCAGGGTGGTTTGGCCCCCAGAGGACATTGGGCAATGTCTGGAGACGTTCTTAATTGTCACAGCTGGGGTTGATAGATTGCTACTGGCATCTCCTGGGTATAGGCCAGAGATGTTGCTGAATCTCCTACAGTGCCCCCTCCACCCCATCAGAGACGTATTTGGCCCCACATGCCAATAGTGCTGAGGGCAAGAAACCTGGGATGGAGGGGAAACGTCATTCTGAAGCCTGTGAAGGAATGAGGTCCTATAGTATGATGGGTGGCAGAGCCTGCGAAATACTCTTGAAGGCATCTTTCGAGCCACTCTTACAGCAGAGGGTGGTAAGAGGAAGAATAAATGAGCCTGGAAGCCTGGTAGGAGGATGTGTAAGGTTGGGGAGGGGGGCAGGAAAAGGTGCTTCTCTTTAATCACCTTTTATTGCCCCATCACTGAACCTCTGAGCAGCTGGACCTTTGCTTTTACACAGCACCCCTAAGGTAATGGTAGCCTTAGCAAAGATCATAGAGACTTCTCACCTTAAAAATTCCCCGCAAAGATGCCAGTTCCGGAGACTGTACGGCCAAAAGGAGAAATAAGCATTCACCCTGTAGGGGTCAGGAAACGCTTCCAAGAAACCAAGAAGCCTGAGCTATTTACATATTGATGGACGAATAGGAGTTAGCGGGTCACAGAAGTGAGAACCCGGTGTTCCAGGTGGGAATAACCAGAACCAAACCTAGAGTCATGACAGACTGTGAGCCTAAATGCAAGGAGGAGAGGGCAGCTGGATCAAAGGCCCCACTGGGCGTGTAAGGGAGAGGAAGCTGTAATAGAAAGACAGGCTGCTACAAGGAATTTAGCTTCATCCTAAAGACAATGGTGAACTCCTGATGGAATTAAGTAGTGGGGTGATAGGTGCATTGCGGGAAATGACTGTCAACTATTTGGAAGATTCAGGAAACAAGATACAACTGGAGGCAAGAGTGTTGAAGATCAAATAGTTTAGAGGTGAACAAAGACTGGAGCCAAGCCATTCTTTTTTTTTTTTTTTTGAGGGCAGTGTCCCTGGCCCTCATATGTGGGACCAAATCGGGGCCGCTGGCTTCCCAAGCCAGCGCTTAACCACCACGCCACTCGGCCAGCCCTGGAGTCAAGTAATTCTGATTCCTACTCTGCTGCTGCTTTTTCCACTACATCCATGTTGCCTTTAATAAAGGTATTTTCATTTGGTTTGTTATTGTCTTAATTTCCTTTGAGCCTTCTTCTCTACCTCAAAATTATTTAGAAGTATGTTGTTTAATTTCCAGTTGTTTCGAGATTTTTCTGTTATATTTCTGTTATTGATTTTTGGTTTGATTCCATTACGATCAGAGATCATAATTTATATTATTTTAAATTTGTTAAGATTTGTTTTTTGGGTCAGGATATGTTTTATCATGATTAATGACCTGTGGGCACTTGGGGCAAAAAGTGTATTCTGTTGTTGGGTGAAGTGTTCCATAAATACCAGTTGAGTTGAGTTAGTTGATAGTGTTTGTCACTTTTTCTATATCCTTGCTGATTTTCTGTCTAATAAATACTTCTATCATTTGCCGATGGTGAAGTGTTGAAATCCTCAACTATAGTTGTGTATTTGTCTGTTTATCCTTTCAGCTCTATCAGTTGGCATCATGTATCTTGAGGCTCTATTTTGGTGCATAAACAAGATCGCTACGTCTTTTTGATAGACTGATCCTTTTATAATTATATAATGTTCCCCTTCTAATTTCCTTTGCTCTGAAGTCTGCTATTAGTATAGCCACTCCTTTTTTTTTGTTTGATACTTGTATATCTTTTTTGTCACCTTACTTTCAATCCACCTATATTGTTATATTTGAAGTGAGTTTCTTGTAGATAACATATTGTTGGATCATGTTTTCTAGTCACGCTACCAATCTTTGTCTTTTAATTGATATAATTAGACCATTTACATTTTAGATAATTACTGATTATTAGGCTTTAAATATGCACCCAACTCTACTAGTAATCATTATACTCTTTACTGCCATGCATTCAGTTAAAAACAAACAAGCACCAGTTTCATTTAAAAATGTTCTTGATGAAGCCATTAGAATTATTAATTTTATTGACTCTTAACCCTTGAGTACATGTCTTTTAAATATTCTGGAAAATGGAATGGGCAGTACACATGAAACCCTCTTTCTTTCTTTTTTTTTTTTTTTTGTCTTTTTGCATAGAATACCATTTTTACTTGAAAGAATAACTGACAAACTGTTTTTTCGGCTTGGCTGTTTGTCAGACAGTTTCTCAAAAATTACTGAAGTGAGCTTGTCACTTCAAGGAGAACAGCTGACAGCATTGTTGCCAATGATAAAATTTGCGCTTTCAATAGACAATTAGAGTTTTTGAAAACTTGCATCTGTTCCCATGAACTTGACAACTTCCCAATACAAAACTTTCCTGGTTTGATTGTAATGTGAATTTTGTAATGAAATGTGTCAACATTTGGGAGATTAACTTAACTCAGTGGACCAATATATTTTCTAAATGACCAACTCATGATATTACAAGATCGTGCCTGGTTAAAAGTTCTTTTTCAAAGAGTAAAAGAGATCAATGGATTTTCAGGTAACAGAGTGTAAAAAGTTCACTGATACAGTCTCAGATTCTACATTGCAAACTAACCTTAAGAAAATGACCACTTCTTGAGTCTTGGTGTAGTAGAAAATAAGAATATCCACAATAACCTGAAAAGGCTATTAAAATACCTTTCCCTTTGCTAACCACATATCTGTGTGAGGCTGAATTTTCTTTACGTACTCCAACCAAATCAACGTATCACAATAGACTAAATGCAGAGGCAGATATGGGAATCTAGCCAGATATTTAAAAAGATATGCAAAATAATGCCACTCATTGATTTTGTCTTTTTGTTGTTCTGGAAAAGTGATTTTTTAAAAATTAAAAGTATGTATTTATGTTAACATGTAATTACGAAGTAATTAAGTAAATAGTTCTAAAATTTCTCGGTTTTAATTTATAATGAAGTAAATATTGATAGATTTATAAACAAAAGCTCTTTGTGTCTTCAGTTAAAAAAATGGTTGAGAACTGTTGATATATGGCATGAAATCAAGATCTGATTTTATTTCCTTTCTCCCACATAGATAACCAATTTCCCCAGTATTGGGGATGTAGTCTGTCCTGTCTGTGCTTATTTGTAATGTAACCTCCTGCCTTTAGCATTTTTTCATCTGCAAGTGGGCTGTGCCTGGACTGTCTTTTTCTGTTACATTTTCCTATTTGTCCATCCATATGTTAATCCCACAATGTCTTAATTACTACTGCAGAATATTATCTTCCTCTCTAAGGAGAACTGACATTTATGATATGTCTTCCCACCCAAGACTGTGGTATCTATTTCCATTTATTTGGATCTTCTCTTTATGTTCTTCAATAAAGTTGGTGTTTTGTGTGTTTTTTTCATTTTCTCCTCAAAGATTTTTTCATATATTTTCTTAAATTCATTCCTGTAAGAAGTTCATAGTTTTATTCACTATTGTGATTTTTCTAGTGGAAAAAAAATTTTTTTTTTAAATGCAAGCTACTTTTATTATTATTATTATTATTATTTTTAGAGGGCAGTGTCACTGGCCCTCATATGTGGGACCCGAACCGGGGCCGCTGGCTTCCCGAGCCAGCGCTTAACCACTGCGCCACTCGGCCGGCCTTTTCATTTACTTATTTTTTGTCATCTTATTGAACTGGCTCAGCCCCCAATTATAGTGGCAATAGTGAAAATGTTGCATTTCGTCAATGGCCCTGACCTACTGCATTAGAATTTCTAATGCTAGAGAAAGGTACCTTTTACCGGATTGAGGTTGTCCAATGTCGGGGATAACGCGGTCTGTATAGTGATCAAGGGCATGGCTTTTGGAGTCAGAAGATCTGAGTTCACATCATAGTTCTATTTTTTATCCCCCTAACTCTGGGACCTTGGGAATCACTTAATTTGGTACATAGCCTTAGCTGCTACATCTGTAAATTCAGAATAAAAATAGTCAGGAACTTAACAATGTTTTTATGCAGATTGTATGAAACAAACTTGCACTTTTTTTTTGAGACCATCTACCTTGGAGAGGGTACCTGGACCCTTACCGACTTCTTACCTGGGCAGTGATGGAATTTGTCAAGGCAACATGGTACCTTTCACTGCTCTTTCCTTCAGGTCAGCCATGCAGTTAGCTCTTCCATCTTATGCTGAAGTTCAAGGTAGTGAGTATGCCTCCTCTATTATTGTCTTTGTAAAGATCCCTTGAATAGAAGAAATGTATTAGAATAAAGCAAATTTAAAGTACTTTTTCCTCCACACACACTGTAGTTGTTTGTTAAATCTTGAGAAGTCAGCATCGGCTTGAAATACTGAACTTGGAAATCTGGCCTTTTAGAAAGGCCCTTTGGCAATATCTAACAATATTTTTAAATGAACCTCTTCTCTGACCCAGGCATTTCACTTTTATGAATCTGTGTTGCCCAGATGCTTGCACAGCTGCCTGATAACCTCTGCGATGGAATTGCATTAGAGCATTGTGTCTAGTAATGAAAAATTGGAAAGACCCAAAGTATCCGTCACTGGGGAATGGTTAAACTATGGCAGAGCCTTAGAGAGAAATTCTATGTAGCTATTTGGAAAAGACTGCAATAGATCTACTTAGATGGTCATGGAAAAGTCTTCAAGAAAGGTCATTAAGTGAAAAACAAGACGCAGGATATGGAGAGTATGTTCCCATTTCTGTAAAAAAATTTAAAAATCCAACAACCTCCAAAACAACACCAAAAAACCGCCTGCATGTGTCCATATATGTATGCATACCCAACTATTACCAGTGGCTGGTTACCTGTGAGAGGAGCCAAGGGGACTCTTTCCTTTTAACATACTTCTAGATTGTTCAAATTTTTACAATGAGAATTCATTCACATGTTGCTTGTGTAAATGTAAAACACCCTCAGGACCCTGAACCAGACCTTCTGTGAGAGACAGATGTTTCCTTGCAAGATCGAACCCATTATCATTGACGTTGGCCAGATGCCTGCAGCTCCACAGCCTGCCCCCAAGTAGCAGAGTGACCCTGAGGAAGAATCAACCTTGAGAAAAGGGGGAAAGAGGGCCAGGTCCTAATCACAGGGGCACTCCCAGAGGTGTGCGATGATGGTGAGGCAATATCTTCTTTATTTTTAAGGGAAAAAGTCTCTGGCCAGCATATGGATTGAGTTGGGTGCCTTGATGTCAGCACCCAAAACAGGAACTCATGAGGTGAGGAGAGATTCTGTCCCTGATGCCTGTGACTGGACGTAGGGAGTGAGAAAATGTCTTGTTGGTCACCAGAACCATCCAGCGTGTGGCTTTGAACCCGGCCAGCCTCTGTCTGCTTGTTGGGGGAGCCCAGCGTGGAGGGCTGAGCCTGGGAGAAGCTGGTTACGGTACGCAGAGCCGCATGGAGCGAAGTCAAGCTGACAGGCACCTTTTGGGAAGCAGCTGATGACTCACTGCTGCCTCCGGTTTCACACACGGAGAAGGGTGTCGCTGACAGAGGGCAAAGGGAGGTAACTTGGGGTGGGGGACGTTATGTAAGAGTTTTCTGTGTTTAGAAAGCAACTCAAAACAAAAAAAGCTTCTACAGGATTTAAAAATAGCATTTATTGCCTGTATTCCTAGTTACACAATTAATGCATGTGCATTTTAGTAATAATTATAGTTACAGTTATTTTATGGAGCATCTATCCTATGTCAGACACTGTACTTGAAGCTTTTCACATGCATTGTCTCTCTTGGTCTTTAGGACGATTTGATGAAAGAGGTCCTGTTATTATCTCCACTTTGTGGACATGACAACTGAGACCAAAAAAATAAAGATTAAAAAACTTAGAAAAAAATCACCCACACTTCTGTCCACCAAAGTTAGGCAACATCCCCGATGCATGTTTTTCCAGTAATTTTTCCATATATTTTTCTCTTGTGCAGCTAATGTTCAACTGGTTACTTTTCCATATCAGCCTTTCTTTTTTTTTTTTTTTACTTGGTACTAGAGAAAGCTAAAGATGACCCCTTCTGTGGGCAAAGTAGAGACCCTTGTCCTATGAGGAGCACACCCTTTCCCTGCTGAAGTTCTTTCAGTGGCTCCCTATCACCCTCGTTCCAGCTGCTGCGTGAAGAATGGATTGTGGGGGTTCAAGAGTGGAACTAGGGCAGCTCTAGCAGTTGTTCAGGGGATGGGCCAGGAGGGGCAATGAGATGACATGAAGTGGACGGATTCAGGAAGTGCTTTTGCAGTATGGTTCAAAGATCTGCTGATGCGATAGACACCTCCAGCCTTGTCTCTTGCCAGTTCCTAAGTCAAATATTAAGTACCCTGTCACCATCCTTGGCTGTCCTCCCTGCTGCATGCTGTTAGGTCTTTGGGTATGTTTCCACCTCCACCTCGTCTACTGTTTTTCTCTCCTCCCACTTTATCCGCGCATCCTCTTTTCCTGTCATACGCGCTGACTCATTCTTTGGGTGTCAGCTTAAAGGTCGCTTTCTTGGGGACAGCTTTCTGAGCCCTAAACTTGCTAAGGTCTTGTTGCCAAAACATGTGCCAAAAAAACACGTGCTTGCTTTATTCTTATAGCTGCCTCGATTGTCTGTCTTTGAGCTCGGTGAGTGGGCCTATCTTATCTCATTGACCTCTATCTATGTCTGCAGTACCGGGCCCAGTGCCTGGCACATAATAGGTACTCAATAAACAGTACGTCCAAGAATAGCTATTGTCACATTCAACCTGCTGGTCAGTGTCAGGTATTTGGAACATGCAGCCCTATAGGCTATAGGATGACAATTGCACTACTCAGGGCTCTCAGGTTCAGGCAACCAAGCTAATTCAACTGGCTCATGCTAAAGAAAGAAGTTATCAGCTTTTGTCCCTGAACAAACGGACAAGCATCAGGCATGGCTGGAACCAGAGGCTCGACTATGGATGAGTTCAGTTCTAGATCAGCAGGACTCAGTTTCTCCATCTTCTTCTCTGTATTCTGCATCTCCCCGTGTTGGCTTTACTCTGAGAAAAGTGCTTTTTGTGTGGTGATGTCAACAGCTCCAAGCTTATATTAGCCATCAGCTAGCAATCCCTGCAGACAAAGAGCCCCCTCTTTGGCAGTGGTTTCAATAAAACCCTTGGGACTGGTTCTCATTGCTCCAAGTTGGGTAATTTACCCAGAGCAGCACTGATTACTATAGCAGGAGAGAGGGGAAGAGGTGGTGGAGGGGCACTTTCGTAGCCAGGTCCTGGGTTACATGCCCAGCACCGCCCCCAAAGGAAATCAGGGAATGGATGCTGGCTGGGGGCAAAAGGACAAACGTCATTCAAAGGTCACTGGACTTGAGGAGCTGGACCCTGAGACCAGAGCCTTGATCCTGACTTTGCCAACATCTCCTGGCCGTTCAGGTTCTCACACTGCCCATCTATGAATAGGACCATCACACCCATTTAAATCCCAATTACTACCAACCCTGGGAAGCCATCCTTTTTATCCCACTGCTTAATTTCTTCAGAGAAGCGTTTGGATTGTCCTGAGCCATTTCCATCTTGAGAAATATAACTTAGGAGGAAACTATGTTACTGTGTTGTATGTCCATTCCGGCCATTTCAGTAATTTGTTCTGAGACACCAGTCCTGTCCCAAGCATAAGCTGCCATTTCCAGCTGTTTCGTCAGAGGGCAATGGGGAAGGGTATTTCTTCTCTTTTCACGAAAAGGAAAGGAAGTAAACAGACAACAACAATAAAAACTAAACTGAAGCCTAAAAGCAATTTGGTGACCCCCAGATTGTCCTTTGCATCATTTTAGTCATATTCAACTAGTCCCTCCACTTGCAAACGCGTCATCATTGGGAGCTGACCTAGTTAGTGCATAACTAAGGGACTAATTAGAAATCCGCCAAATCCGTTATTTGAGAGGCCCATGTTGATGATTCCGAGACTATGAAGACTGGATGATTGTTTTGCCCTTATTGGGCTACCTTCAAGGATTTTTTGGTTGTGAACTGAAACCCATTCGGTTTATCTAAAAGGGGATATTGCTTAAGGATTCTGGGGCTGTAGTCGCATTCTCTAGAGAAACCCAGAGGGAGATTTTATATGTGAGTTATTATGAGGAATTGGCTCATGTGATTATGGAAGCTGAGAATTCCCACGATCTGCCGTCTGCAAGCTGGGGACCCAGGAGAGCCCATGAGGTAATTCAGTCCAAGTCTGGGGGAAGGCTTGACAACCAGAGCAGCCGATGATATAAATACCAGTCTGAGGGCAGGAAAGTATGAGATGAGATGTCCCCGTTCAATCAGTGAGAAAGGGAAAAAAAGGGACAAATTCCTCCTGCTTCTGCCTTTTGTTCTATTCAGACCTTCAACAGATTGGATGCTGTTCACCCCACACTGGGGGGTGGGGGGGTGGTGGTGATCTACTTTACAGAGTCCACCCATTCAAATGCTAATCTCATCTGGAAACACCCTCATAGGCACACCCAGAAAAATGTTTCATCTGTGAAACATAAAATTTACCACCACAGGGGTAACTCACCAACCCAGGGGTGGAGTGACATTGGAATTCAGGAATGGATGAGAGCGTGTTGTGACCCTCCACCTCCATTTCTCCTCTGTGTGTTTCCCTTTATGTCTCCCTCATTCTTCTCTCTCTCAGAAGAGCGGCTTTCTCTGGTTTTCAGAACTGACTAACAACTACCAGGTTTATGTTTTAAGACAACAGTTAGATTGAGGCTACAGTCTTAATCTCAGTACCAAAGTCTCAGGGAAGGAGCCTATTGGTCCACTGGAGTCAGATGTCTACACCCTGTCCAATCAGATGTGGGAGAATGGAGAGGGATAGAAGTTAAGCTATACGAACGTGACCATGTGGATTGTTCAGAGAAAATCCATTTCCCAGAAAAGATGGCATTCTAAATTGTTTTTTATTTTTTAAGTACACGTTATATTGTCTAATTAAATTTCAAACTACGGTAAAGTCTTGTTACCCTTACCTCTTAAATAAAGCTGTGATGGCCTATTCCAGAACATAGTCCAGTTTAGAGGACCAGGATATTGGGGTTTGAATCCTGGCCCCAGTATTTGCTGGCGATATGACGTTAGGCAAATTACTTAACCTGCCTCTGTGCCTTAGTTTTCTCATCTACCAAGTGGTTATGGTAATAGTACCCACCTGGTGGCTGGGACCATTTAATGTGTTAATATAAATAAAAATGCTCAGAACTTTGACTAGCCAATAGTAAAGGCTTTTACTATTATTATTCTTATTATAAAGTTCATTTCAATTATGGCTTAGATTATTTCTCAGATTATGCAAAAAATAGAAGATTTTTGAAAGGGAAGTTTTGTGATTGTGGAAAAACAGGGCTAGATAACCATGACTAACATTGAATATATCATCGCTGTTACATTTGGGATTATTACTTGAATTCTAGATGGTATTTTTGGTTTATAACCTTAAAGGCTTAAATAAGGCTTCCTTCTAAACAAGTTTATATAAATAATTAGCAGTTCTGCTCATTTTACCTGGCAAAAAAAATCAATCATTTTACTAAACTTATCAGCATAATAAGTTTGGAACTTAAATCCCTTAATACCTAGTTTATAAAAGACAAGTTACAGAATCCCATTCCCTGGACGGCTAAAGGACCCTTAAGGACAAGGGTCTGCAAACCTTTTCTTAAAGAGCTAATAGTAAATATTTTCGTCTTTGAGGCCATCTGGTCTGTGTCCCAACTAGTCAACTCTGTTGTAGTGTGAAAGCAGCCCGAGGCAATTCAAACAGAAATGGCGTGGCTGTGTTCCAATAAAGCTTTAGTTATGGGCACTGAAATTTGAATTTTGTATAATTTTCGTGTCACGATCTATTGTTTTTCTTTTGACGGTTTTCCCCCCAACCATTTAAAAATGTAAAAACCATCCTTAGCTGACAGGCTGTACAAAAACAGGTGGTGGGCTGGATTTGGCCTCTGGGCTGTGGCTCGTAGACCCTGCTCTAGGGAGCGGATGGTTGTGTTGGCATTCTGACTGTAGGCAGGAGAGGGGTAGGGGACTGTTATCCCAGGAGCATTTTCACCCCCTTCTGCTCCTCCTCGCATATTTCTCTTTGAAGATGTAGAATGTTTGTGTGGCTCTCTTGGTTGCACGCCACAGAAAACTCAAGCCACTTAAGCAAAAAGAGAATACATTGGGGTTTGTTCCTCTAGAGGCGACTGCTCCAGGGGCCCACAGCACCTCGCCTGATTCTCTCCATCGCTTGGCTCTTCCCCGCTCCATGGAGGTTTGATCTCAGCATCCATGTGATGGCAGGTCCAAGTGCAGCTGGAAACCAGGGAGGGTTTCTCTTCCTCTAAGAGTTCACACAAAAATCCTGGGCCCGATCACTTGTATTTTGTGATTGGGCCCCATGCCCACCTGACCCAGTCTCAATGATGGGAAACAGGCCCCCGCACCTGTGAGGCCAGCCCCACCATCCCCAAGACCTGGAAGGGGTGCCCATGTTGGTTCCCCAACAGGAATAGGGATCCCGTTACCAACCAAGAGTGAATGGAGGCTGGGAGGCAGAACCAACCAATGTCCACTCCACATTGAGACCGTCGCACTGTGACACTTAGAATCGAAATGCCCTGCATAAAATGAGTAGAGGAGCTGCCAGGGGCAGGAAATTGCCACTGACACGCCCGCTACTGCAAGGAATTGCTTGTCTTCCCTTTGGTCACATTTTCTTTGTAGGTTTCAGCTTCTCCTGGAGCAGACTTGGGCTTGGCAAACCTGGAGCTACAAAATGGTTTAGTTTTCGTTTTCCGTGCGATTGAGGGGCTTGGACTCAGCACTCAGTTGATTAAAATTCTGTGTAGGGGAACCAGTGACTTGAAGAGCTGATGGTGTGGCCCAGCCACTCACTGCCTCAGGAAAGGCAGGCAGAGCCCAGCCTCCTGGCAGGGTTCAAATTAGCCGTTTCCTGAGGTGGGCTCTCCACGATTTCTGTTGGCCTTTTCCAAGCTCGGTGGGTATTGTGGACAGTTTACCCTGCTCCGTCTCATACCATAGAGTCTAGCTTTTTTCCACCTTTCCCTAAATATAGTTTACTGCCTTTGGTTTATCCCATGGCATGCTTCATTTTGACCCTGTTTTTCTCTTACTCTCTGTGACCCATTCCAGATTCAGTATCTTCCCCACCCCACCCCCACCGTTCTCTGCCAAACCTAGCCCGTGGCTCTCAGTTACCTGCGCCCACTTTAAGAGATGCCATGTGGGGGAGGGAAAAAATATTTTTCCCTCTTAGTCTCTCTGGCCGGGGCCCTCTGAATTAGACCGACAAAAACCAGAAACAAGCAGCAGTTTAATCACCTTGTGCCTTGCACCTATATGTGGGAGCACTTAGTCATGATTAATTCATAAGGGTGGTTAGAACTTGGGCTTACAGAGCATCTTAACAGAAGAGCAATGCATTTTTAGTGAAGTGGCAAGACAAAGGAAAAGGTCTTTGAGTTTTTTACGGGAAGGACACTATATGGGAAACAAATGGAAGATAAGGGCTTAGTAAGTTTGTGGTGTAGATTCCTCTGGTGCCATCTTCAGGCTAAGGATCTATAGTTGTTTCTGGTAATTAACTTCTGTCCTTCCTGGTGGAGAGGGGAGGGGACACAGCTTTACAAATTTATGTCCGCAGAGAGCTTTTCTTGTCTCTGTTTTTTTTTTTTTTTTTTTTTTTTTTTTGAGGGCAGTGTCACTGGCCCTTATATGTGGGACCAAACCTGGGCCGCTAGCTTCCCAGGCCAGCACTTAACCACCGCGCCACTAGGCCAGCCCTCTGGTTTTTGTTTTTTTTTGGCTGAGCCATCCTGCCACCTGTTGGCAGCTCAGCGGCAGCTCAGCTTGGGCGGGGCATCGAACAGCTGTTGCTCAGAGCTCAGCTCACACTCTTGAGCGAGCTCTTAACCAACTGAGCCACTCGGCCGGCCCTGTTTTGTTTGTTTGTTTGTTGTTTGTTTGTTTCAATTGCCTTCAGCTCAAAATAATTCTTATGCCCAAATGGCATATTTTGGGGTGGCATATTCTGTTACCCTTGACAGGGAACCCTGAAGACACACTGTAGGGTTAAATGAGGCCTGGGATGTCATTTCAGGCCCCTCCTTGTGTGCCTGCGTGCCTGTGCTCCAAAGCACTCTGCCTCCCTGTGACTTGTCTGTCACACCCCAGGCCAGTTGGCCCCGTCTGTGGGAAGAGGACGACCAGCGACCTCGGGACTGCCCCATCCTTTTCAATGATTTCCAGAGAGTGTGAACTGCAGGGACAGCTGTGGCTAAGTTGGAAGGAGCAGCAAGTATCTGCATAACTAGCAATAGTGCTTTTATTTTATTTTATTTTATTTTACTGCATTGCATTGCTTTGCTTTGCTTTGCTTTGCAGTTATTGATCGCTTGCTATGATTAGATTCTGGACCAAGCCTCTTGCACCTATTATCAGGCATTTAATCCTTCAGCAAATTTCTGAAGCATTAGCAAGAGGCTGGTCTTCCTGCTTCTATGCTTGCCCCCTTAACAGTGTACTCTCTCACAGGAGGCAGTGACTTTTCAAAACACCATCAGATCTCCTTGCTCCCCTGCTTAAAATTCTTCTGTGAGTCAACCACTGGGAACAAAATCCAAATTTTCCACCACAGCCCACTTGCCTTGCCTCATTTGGCCCCTGGATGTCTCTCCATCTTGTAACTAACACTCCTCCCCTTTTCTTTGCTCCGCCCACACCAACCTTCTCTCTGTTCTTGAACTTGACTTCTGCGTTTGTGTTTCCATCTGCCAGTAGCATTCATTCCTTCTTTCTTCCCAGGCCTGCTCCTTTGGGTCATTCAGTGTCAGCTCAAATGTCACTTTCTCTGAGAGGTCTTCCCTGACTCACTGTCTGAAGGAGTTACCCATCAGTTGCTTTCTACCCCATAACCGCATTTTACTCTCTTCATAATACTGTCAAATTAAAGGATGCTGTTTATCTTTTTTACCTGCCACCCATCTTCCCTCCTAAGATAGATGTTTCATTTCTGTATGCCTAGCTCCTAGAACATTGCCTGACATATGGTGTTACGTTGAATAAACAAAGAACTCTCAAATGACATATGAGGCCACTTCATTTGCCCCAGGCCCCACTGAGAAAGGACCTCCCAACTGGGCAGAGCCCTGAGCAGCCTTCAAAAGGGGTGTGGAGAGAATCCTAATGAATGCCTATGAAAAGAATCCCAACTGGCTGAACCTTTGCCTAGCTTTTGTGCCCAGTTTTTTATGTTTGTTTTTTGTTTTTGTGTTTGTTTTTTTGCATCTTTAGCTGTTTTTAAGCCAGGTTCATCTTTGGACTTGAACACTGAGATTTTGCAGCTCTTGCAGCGTTGGTGGGGAGCTGGTCCTTGCCACACGCCCAGTTCCAGCTGGTACCACAGAAGTACTGGGTTTTTACTCTACCAGCGTGTGATCCCTCTTCATCTTTTAATGTGGGAATATATATTTTTTCTAATTGTAAAAAGAATAGGGGCCCGGCCCTGGCAGGGTGGCGCCCTCCTTGCACTGCTCTCGTGCGGGCTCCACACGGGGCGGGCGGGGGGCGGTGGTCCAGAGACCTCCAGCCTTTGTGCTGGGGATGCTCGGTTCGGTCCGTCCCCGCGGGCTCCTGTGCCCGGCTCGCGCGGCTACCCCCTCCGCCAGGAACCAGGCCAGGAGGAACCAGAGTGACCCCATGCTGATCAGAAACAAGCAGCTGTGCTCCACATGTCGAGAAATGAAAATGGCACAACCGAGAACTACGATGATCCCAGGTGATGGGAAACCATCCTTCAAGAGTTTTCGGGGTCATAGAATGATGAATCTTCAGCCACTCAGAGCTCAGACTGTACCTGAGGGTCCTCAGGATGACATCCGGACAGATAGCATTCACTACCGACTGCCCCTCCTGGGCCCCAGGACGGCTGCCTTCCACAGACTGCTGTCAGACACCTACAGAACTGCAGGGGACACAGCTCACTTCCTCGCCCTGAAAGGAGCCAGCGGGCAAGACATTGAGGCAGCGACTGATCGGAGCACAATGCTTTCCAGACCCCCAGAGAGAAAACCACCTCGCCAAACCACTTCCTGACACTAACTAGTACCTTCTCATGACTTCCTCCCATCAACAAAAAGATGACTCAATCCTGCCCTCCTAAGTGCGACTAGAATTCTAGCTCTTGCCTCCGTCTTCTCACTCACTTCTAAAGACAAACGGTTTAATTTACACGATTATAAAGATGTACCAATGAAAATGGGCAAAAAAAAAAAAAATAGCGTGCTCTGCCCTCACAGGAGTGTGTCTGACTCCCCATCTTGCTGGTGGGAGCTGTGCTTCTTAGTGGCTTCCTTCCAAAGAGGACAAAATGGGAAGGCGTAGAGGGACAATGACTTTACAGTGGAGAAGCCTGACGAATTCTACTCAGCCAGGTGATCCAGGCCAACATCCACAGTGACAAGTCACTGTGCCCTTGCCAGAAAGTGATGAGAATGTCATTTAGCTCCTGCAAACCCGTAACCCCAGTCTAATCAGTAGAAAAACATCAGAAGAGATCCCAGCTGAGGAACACTGTACAGAATTCCGATGAGAGCTTCTCAACACTGTCAAGGTCATCATCAAAAGCAAGGACAGGGCCGGCCGAGTGGCGCATTGGTTAAGCGCTGGTTTTGGGATGCCAGCGGCCCCGGTTCGGATCCCACATGAGGGCCAGTGACACTGCCCTCTACAGCTAACAACAGCTCCACCTGGAGCTGGGCTGTACGAGCCCCGGTGATGGTGTGGGCTGCAGCCCCTGCTGCAGTGGGTTGCCATAGGCTACAGTGAGTGGCCCGCAGCCAGCGTGAGCGGCTGCCAGCCAAGCGTGAGCTGCCAATAGCCGCGGTGAGCGACATCCAGAGGCCAGCGACCGATCTGCCTCATCCGGGAAGAGCGCAATGACGATACCAACAGTGAAGCAATATCCTCCACAACTAGACTGAAGAACAAAAAGACAGCAACTTGTCTGTTCCCCTTCCCTGATTCCCCAACGCTGTTCCCCTCCGTCAATTCCCCAATAAAATCTTTAAAAAAAAAAAAAAAAAAAAAAAGCGAGGACAGTCTGAGAAACTGTCACAACTAAGAGGAGCCTCAGGAGATGCCATGACTAAATGTCAAGTGGTCTCCTGGATTGGGATCCTAGAACAAAGGAAATGAAGTAAAAAACAAGGAAATCTGAACAAAGATGGACGTTAGTTAATTAAAAAAAAAAAATCCCTGTGAATGCCCAGCCCTGATGCTTTTGCCTTTGTGATTGATCTCTCTCTGTTTAGGGCCACATCTTCTCATGTTGGACTTCCAATCAGCATCTCCATTTCCACTTTCGCCTCCCTTCCTCCGCCATGATGCTGTCCCTCTAGCTTCCCAGCTTGCATTCTGTGTTGGTGAACATTGAACTTGGCCTATCCGTGCTTGCATATAGCCCATGCATAGGTTTCTTGGCTGGTGTTCTCTGACCCACAAGCATCCCAAAGCACACCCCACACCACCCCCATTTATCCCAATGCTATACTCCGGTCTCAAACTTTCTGAATGAAAATAATATTCTCCAAGCAGTTTAATCTCCCCAGTTAAGTTTCCAGCTGGTCAGGGATGAAATGAGCCACATGATTTCCAGGCTAAGCAATTTTTAAAAACTGAACTATTACTTTAGACAGCCCCAATTTATTTTCCTTTAGATTCCAATCATTTGGGCACCACTAAGCATGGTTTTTAAGCTGCACCATCTGGTTTTCTGTCCATCCTTGCGTGACCTGGGCCCTTTGCTTAACTCTGAATTGGCTTGTAAATTGGAAGTGTTAGAGAGCCTTAGTAAAGATGCATGAATCACAGCTCAGGATAGATTTATATTTGTGTATATTCATGATGGCTGAAACTGCAGGACTGGAGGATCTTTTTTAAAAAGTGAACCTTGAATACTAGGATGAACCTCTTGAAGTGCTGAGAAACATTAGTTGTTTATGCCATTTTAATTGACAATTATCTTATTGCTATTACACGGTTATCCATGTCCACAGTTTTAATTCCACATTTCTAACCATTCTCGCTGAATTAGGAAGGATACTTTTTTTTCTTGTATGATCTCAAAGGACCTCATTAAACTAATCTGAATCCTTCCTCTTAGGGTTGGGAGAAATATGACAGAGAGGTTTGGTTTGAAGTTTACTTAGAAGTTTTGGAGTGAGGATGCCAAGTAATGAAAAATGACATTACAGGTTTTTAAATAAACTGCCAGAACTCATGTGTCCTCTTTTTGAAAACCCCACCCTGGAGGTAACACTCACATTATTCAAATGAAAACCTTTCTGGAAATCCTTCTGGGAATGCAGCCCTAGCCCCTGTTGAAGTCTTGGCAACATCCATCCTCAATGGTGATGAACCTTTGGTGGAGAGGGAATTTGATGTTTTGAAGCTACCAAAAGTCATTCTGAGCCAAGTCGTGCAAATGCAGTGGGTAATCAAATCATATGAATAAAAAAAAGTGAGCATAAGTGTGTTAAACTGCTTTTCTTGAATGGTTCACAAACTGACTTGAAAGCAGTTGTCAAAGAAGAGGTTGTTTATTAATACCTTTCCTTATTTCAGAAAGGATTTCTTTATTTTTCAATTATTTTTATTTTAGCTGATCCATCCTGCCACCTGTTGGCAGCTCAGCAGCAGCTCAGCTCGGGCTGGGCATCGAACTGCTGTTGCTCAGAGCTCAGCTTGCACTCTTGAGCGAGCTCTTAACCAACTGAGCCACTCGGCCGGCCCTCAGAAAGGATTTAATAGTCATATAAGAGTCAGAAAAGTTTTAAAAGACTTGAGGAATGTTAGTATTATTAGAAGTATAAAACACCCTACAATGATTCCTTGTAAGTTAGTATTCTAGAATATTTGTTAAAAATTTTTATTTCCATTATCTTAATATTGCGCTTCCTCCTTTCTTCCCCTCCCCACCAGGCCTCTGCTGGTTTTGTGAATGATGCAGGTGGGACCCACATCTTTTGATGCTTATTATTCCCCTTAAGAAGGTGTGTGAGGTAGGGTGTTCTGGGAAAGGAGGTAAAGTTAAGGCAAGGGCCCTCTACGAGCTGATCTCTTCTGACCTTTTCCACTCCCATTTCAACTGTGGTGAAGGTCTGAGGCTGGCTGCTTACTCTTTTGATGGTCATAGTGGCACAGTGGTGATGATGATGGTGATGATGACAGTGATGATGATGGTGATGGTGATGGTGATGATGATGGTGGTGATGATGGTGATGATGATGATGGTGATGGTGATGGTGATGATGATGATGGTGATGATGATGGTGGTGATGATGATGATGATGCTGCTGCTGATGGTGATGGTGATGATGATGATGCTGATGATGATGGTGATGGTGATAGTGATGATGATGATGGAGGTGATGATGGTGATGATGGTGGTGATGGTGATGGTGATAATGATGGTGGTGGTGATGGTGATGATGATGATGGTGGTGATGATGATGGTGGTGATGGTGATGGTGATGATGATGGTGATGGTGATGATGATGGTGGTGATGGTAATGGTGATGATGATGATGATGGTGGTGGTGATGATGGTGCTGGTGATGATGATGATAGCGATAGTGAGGATGGTGATTGACACTCACCAAGACCTCACTCTGTCCTTATGATGTACTAGACTTACACACAATCTCTCATTCAACCCTCATCACAAGCAATGGGTAGCTTCTATTACCCCCACTTAACAGATGATGGATACGGAGGGAGGGGAAGTTGCATGACCCACTTATCAACTATGCAGATAGTTATTATGGAATGAACAAATATGGCAAACAAGGATTGTTCGACCTACTTTACAAGTGAGAAAGAGGAAACCTGGAGAGTTTAAATACCTTTCTGGGGGACACAAGCCAGTATGGGGCGGAGCCAACATTCTGACTTGAGTCATGCTGTCAGCCAGGTGGGGCTGTGCTGTGGTTGCTGGCACTGAGCTGGGTAGTGTGACAATGGCCAGTGAGCAGGAGGGCAGCCTCACTGCTTGGTTGTTCCACCTCCTTCAGGGAATCTAGGTCTCTCCTTACAGACCGTAGTTTCTACCCTTGAGGATGATAATGGCCCCATCTTGGGACCCTCCACCATAGGTTTACTTGGCCTTCTCCCTTATGTAGGCTGTATAGGCTGACTAGTGACCTGCTCCCCAAAGATGTCCACACCCTAATCCATGGGACCTGTGACTATTTTTATCTTATATGGCAAACAGGAATGAAGGTGTTCCCAGGAATTCTGAAAAAGCGGGTCTAAGCCAGTGGTTCTCAACCGGGGATAATTTTGTCCCCCAGGCGATATTTGCAAATATGTGAAGAAGGTGGTGTTAAAGGGAGGGTGCTACCAGCATCTCCTGAGTAGAGGCCTGAGGTGCTGCTAAGCATCCTGCGATGCACAGGGCAGCGTCCACAGCACAGAGTGAGCCGGCCCCAAATGCCAGTGGTGCCCAGGTTGAGAAACTCAGATTGGAACAAAGCACTCAGAGGCTGCTGAGCAGAAATGACATAAAACTGTTGCTTTTTAGCTTTGTTTCCTGAGCTTTCAGAAGGAGCCTTCAGAAGGTCTCACACCTGGGGGTACTTCCTTACCCCCAATTTACAGATAAGGAAACTGAGGCTAAGAGAAATCATTTGCCCAGGGTCAGTGGTTAAAAGAGGCAATTTCTTTTGTGACCCCGGACAAGTCAGATGTGGCTGAGAAAATAGAAACTCAGAGAAGCTAAAAAAAAAAATGTGCCCAAGGTCACTTCAAAGAATAATAACCATGGCAAGTCTGTTTCCTGCAGCTGCAAAACCTTCCTTGCAGGGTTGATCGTGAAAATATAGAGACATATGGGTAGCAAGGCCCCGGGCCCTGGGAGGTATGATTACTCACAGGACTCAGTGGCATCTTCCTTCCCAAGCAGGCCCCAGGGGGATGAAGCAGCCGGGAGCATCTGAATTAACAGCAGTTACTTCATCTTCTTGGGAAATGGTGACTCATTAAAAGTAGCCTGTGGTTTCC
This sequence comes from Aselliscus stoliczkanus, assembly GCA_033961575.1. Lineage (NCBI taxonomy): Eukaryota > Metazoa > Chordata > Mammalia > Chiroptera > Hipposideridae > Aselliscus > Aselliscus stoliczkanus. The sequence continues at coordinate 5,765,066 of CM066741.1, read as the reverse complement.
CATTACATTCCCGTTATAGGGAGAAGGCGAGATGCTTGCCACATCCCATCATAAGATATTTGGGGGTTGAAATGAGTTTCTTTCCTACATGAATGATTGATGATGATAAAAGGCTGGGATGTCACCAGGAGCCTTTGAAATGCATCAGGATATCCTCTCCCCAGCGTTTGGGGCTCTGGTGTTTAAACTCGGCTGTTGGGTTGATACCAGAAAGACAGGCCTATGCACCCTCAGGGTGGTGAGCCCTGAGCCACCTCTGGCCCTCCTCTCAGGGCAGCCATGGGGTGTCGGAGCTGAAGGACTGCAGCCTTCCCTAAAGGGACAGAGGAATGGCCCAAATGACCAGAAGCCTGTTGTTTTCCAGATTTGATGATTTTGTTTCCTCTGCCACATTAGTCTAGCTTCTTCCAGGGAAAGGACCTGTGGTGGTAGTAAGAATGATACTGACCCCTCTATATCATGTCCAGGCATTGCCCCAAGCACTTGATATATTATTTTATTTTATCTCCATAGCAGCAAGCTCATGAGGTAGGAGTTATTGGCCCATTTTACAGGAGAGGAAAGTGAGACTTGGGAGTGTTAAGTAATGTGTCCAGATCACACAATTGGTGGTAGAGCCAGGATTTGAACCGGAATCTGTCCAAATCTTAACGTCAGGGATAAGCTTCTGGAGAGCCAGTGACCACCAGAGAGCAATGAAGCAAACTTACTCTCTGACATGTAAGCTTTTTCTTGCTTCCAGGTCAACTTGATGCGGGCAAGGATTTTGTCTGTTTTGTTCCATCCCTATTGCTTAGAGCTGTATCTGGCATGAAGCAGGTTTTCAATGCATATTTATTAAATGAATAATAAGACCAAATTTACACAGAGAGAGAGTTATGGAGAGAACTTTCTATGTGCTTGGCACTTACGTAAATTGCCTAAGAGATGCGTCTGATTGTCCCCACGTTGCAGATGAAGAAACTGAGGCTCAGAGTCATCAACTTCAGGACCAAGGTCAGCATGAGAGCCAGCCCCTGAACCCCCAAACCCACGCTCATAACCAACCCCTCTCACTTGCTCTCATGAAGGGCTGACCTGGTTCCCGTGGTGCCCTCACACACTAACCCTTTTTCTTTTCTCTTTTATTCTTTATTTTAAATCTGTCTTGGATAAGTAACACCTGCCATGGTAAAATTTCAAGCAGTATAGCGAATAGTATTGCACCAATGTCAGTGTCTTAAATTGTTAAAAATGGTGGGAATTAAGTAAAGGGTAAGGGTAAATGGGAAATCTCAGTAGTATCTTTGCCACTTTCCTGTGAATCTAAAATTATTCCAAGATAAAAAGTGTATTAAAAAATTCAAACAATAAGAAAGGACATGTTGGGCTGGCCGAGTAGCGCGGTGGTTAAGCGCTGACTTCGGATGCCAGCGGCCCCGGTTCGGGTCCCACATATGAGGGCCAGTGACACTGCCCTCAAAAAAAAAACAACAAAAAAAGAAAAGGACATGTTAAGGGGAAGGTGATTCTCCCCAACCCCGATCCTTAGCCTCCCCACCACCCCAAACCTCCAAGGCAAGTACTAGGACCCTGAAGATGTATCAAGGGTGCTGGACACCTAATAGATGTGTGTGGCCCTGAAATGAGCAGGCCCACCTTTGTTTAATTGCCTCTGGGATATGAGCCGGATTGAAATAATGACTCAAAAATGGATGATTCATCTTTGGGTGAACAACTTGACAAATGGTTGAGAATTCTCCTTCAGGCTTCAGTTCTCATTTAATTTCCCATGAAAGCTCAAGGGTTTGGGTCCTCTGATGTTAGTCCAGAGACCTCCGAACGGCACCCTGCCGTGTCGTTCTACATCCTGTCCCACATGCATCTGAGGGTGACCTAAAGAAACCTCGAAAATCCTTCCAACCCTAAGGGCTGGAATTCTATTTTCTCTCCTTTTTTCCCCCAATTATCACCTTTACCATGGCCAAAGAAGAAAGCCTCAATTTCATGATTTGTCTTTAATTCCTCTCTAGTATTTGCTAACTTTCTAGTCCTTGCTAATCCACCTTGTTAGGAAAGAAAAATTAGGCTTCAATCTGAGCCTTGAGCAGGCTGCAGAATTTAGCCAGAGTATGATGACATCTTTTTGTTTCCATTTAATGTATTTTTATGGCTATTTTCTAATTGTGCCAAGGGATAGTGACTTATTATTTATGGAGGGGATATGAAATTTCCTGTAAGGTATTTATTTGAATTTTTTTTTAAAAGTCAATGTGAAGAAATATTGAGCAGGTCACAGTATAGATAGCGTCTTAGTCTGCCTGGGCTGCTGTAACAAAATACGGCAGATTAGGTGCTTAAACAATGGGGAATGATTTCTCAATAGTTCTAGAGACTGGAAAGTCCAAGATCAAGGTGCCGGTAGATCCAGTGTCTGGTGAGGACCCGATTCCTGATTTGTAGATGGCCCCTTTCTTGTTGTGTCCTCACATGGTGGAGAGTAAAGCAAGCTCTTGTGTCTCTGCTTCATCATGGGGGCCCCACCCTCCCCACCCTCATGACCTCATCTAACCCTCATTGCCTCTTAAAGACCCTACCTACCTCCTAATACCAATCCCTTGGGGCATAGGGTTTCGACATATGAACTGGAGGTGGGGATACACAAACAGGCAGCCCACAGCAGATGACACGTGGCTGTGCTGAACTCCGTGCAGTGACAGGCATTGGAAACACTGCTCTGTAGCCCTTTGACCTGTAGCATGAGCTTTGGCATCAGGCAGACTGGGGTCTGAGTCCCCACTCTGCCACTCAGTGATTGAGTGACTTTGGCCAATCACTTAGGTAGGATCTCTCCGAGCTTCATCTGTAAAGGGTGGGTGATATGATCATACCGACCTGCCCGGGTATTTAGGAGCGTGCTGAGACAGTGCGTGGCTCACAGTCATTGCTCACTGTGAGTGAGCTATAGAGCATATGCCAAGTGTACAAAGTTGTGAAGCAGAAACAAAAGCAGGAGTTGCCCAGGAGCCCCCGCGCGCGAATTCCAACTGTGGCCCGTGGTGGAGGAAGGTTCCCTTCTCACTGGTCCCCAGCAGTGTTCCTCTTCTTGCTTTTAGTTAAATTACAAGTTTCTAGGACATGGCCGGCCCTCAACCACGTCACTACTGTTGTCCCTGCGTAGCTTTACATTTTTGTGATAAGTGACAGCCTGCTGGCATGCCCCAGTCATGCCCCGTGCTCAGCCCTTGTTCGCTCATGTTGTGGCTCTCACAAGGCATGCTTCTCCCCCGTGTGGCGTTTGGGGATAAAAAGATAGATCCAACTGCCTCTTCCCCCAGAAGTGACTCAACTCCTGGCAGCTCAGTGACAGCAATGGCGATTGGAACCCTGGGGACTTCAGTGCCTTCATGCTCATTCTGTCTACACAGCAGCCTCATGGAATTGTCTTCTCTCCACCCTGAAACATGGTCTGTCGTCTTCCAGGATTTGTCCTCTTCGTGGACATAATCTTTGGCAGCTTTTGAATGCCTGCCTTCCAGGAAAGTATTGTCAAGAGCGTTTCCATGACGCTAGTTCCATCACACAAATCTGCACTAAAAATAAACCCACTGGGTATGAGAGTCCTTTCTTCAGGCCAGTGCCAGCGTTTCCCAGAGTCTGGTTTGAAGACCTCCTTCCTGGAGGCCCTGCAGGGAGAGACAGAGACTCTGCCTTTTTTACCGCAGCTCATCCCTAAGCCTGCTGATGCTTGAGAACAGCGCCTACTCTCCATGGAACTATCATAACAGGATATACTCAGTTCTCTCTCCTGATTAGATGATGATGGCACGTCTACTAAGTGGGGAGATAGGTTTAAAATGAATATGATTGATTCCAACAAGGGCTTTGGAGTAGGACAGATCTGGTGGTAAATCTCAGCCCCATCACTCCTTTTCTTGAGCCTCAACTTGCTCATCTGTAAAATGGGGATGCTACCAGTATTTACCACCCAGGGCTGTTTTGAGAATCCAGTCCTGGCATGTGATAAATGCTCAGTAAATGTTAGCTATTAATCGTTAATGAGTAAGCCTGTTTTGTTTTGTTTTGTTTTTCACCTTTAAGCTGGGGAAATTATAGCATCAACCATCTAGGGCAGGGTTTGGCGAACTTTTTCTGGAAAGGACCAGGTAGTAAATATTTGAGGTTTTGTGGGCCATATGGTCTGTGTTGCAACTACTCAATTTTGCTGTTGTACTAAAAAGCAGCCATAAATAATCCGTAGATGAATGAGCATGGCCAGTGTTCCAATAAATCTTTACTTACAAAATCAGGCAGGGGACTGGATTTGGCTTGTGGCCTTAGCTTGCTAACAAGCCCTGACCTTGGGTGTTCTGAAGATTAAATGAGATACAGCTTACAATGAGCCTGGCGTGGAGCACTCCCTGCAAGAAAGGATTCTAATTACTTCCCATCTGATCTGAGGTCTAGGCTTCGCTCCTTTCTCCAGGGGAAGGAAAGCATCTGTGAGCCCGACTTTTCAACAGAGATGTCAGCCCCAGTGTCTGCCCAAAGTCAGAGCTAAGTGTGCATCTCAGCACCTGGAGCCTGGCAGTGCCCCTGCCTCCACCCTCCCCCGAGGACAGAGCAAACTGCCAATCCATGGGGTGTGATAAAATTCTCTCTATCACACACTTACAGAGAAGGAAACCGAGTCACGAACAGTTAACTAACTCTCTAAGGCCACATAGAGGGAGCAGAACTGCTACTCACAGCCAGGCCATTCGACTCCACAAGACCCCCCACCTCCCGTCCCGAGGCCATCACAACCCTCTGTTGCCCTGTGCCCACAGCTGGTGCTCATCAAAGCTGGTCCCCTAGCCTGGTGGGAGCCCAGCACGCAGTAACTCTCAATTAATATTACTATTTTAATTTGTTCCTTCCTCAAGCCAGGCCTTTTGATTGGTGGAGGAGAGGCAGGTAATTTTGGCTTATATAATGATGCGTTAGGGGGTAAGAGATTGAAGGGCATGGCCGTTTACCAAAAATCTGACATCTAGCGAAGAACTCGAGGTCAGGAGGTTTCCACAGATGACAAAGCAGTCGTGCAGGCTTCTGGGAGTGGGTGCTATTCTGAGATCCAAGCAGGCCGGAGCTGACTTAAAGGAAGTCTGCAAATCACAGTATCTGGACAGGTGTGCTGGGCCAAGGCTCCAGGTCATAGAAGGAAGACAGGTAGAGAGAAGGCAGCTTCCAAAACCATTGGCTGGGAGGTAAGGAAGAAGACAAATGCCAGGTAGCAGAACTGGGGCAATGGTGGGGCAGGCCGAGTGGCGTGGTGGTTAAGCGCTGGCTTGGGAAGCCAGCGGCCCCGGTTCAGGTCCCACGTATGAGGGCCAGTGACACTGCCCTCTAAACAAAAAAAAAGAAAAAAAGAAAAAAAAGAAAAAAAGAGAACTGGGGCAATGGGGATGGAGGGAGTTAGCAGACATAAGTGAGGTGATGCTGGCCTCAGAGTAAAGCAAGACCCTAACCTGTGTCTCCATCTTGACCTGGGAAAGGCCTTAGAACACTGCATCCTTTACCACCCATGCATTCCCTCTGGAAATGTGGCCTAAAGGGACCTCTTAGGTGCGTGCAGAGATTTAGTTTTCAGAATGCTCATCACAGGGCTGTTTATAGTGGGGGGAGGGGAGGAGTGGAAAACAACCTAAATGTCTGGGGGTTGATGAAATGGTTCATAATACAGCCACAAATAGAAAACTACACGGCCGGAGAGCAACATGCAAGGAGGAGCAAAAGAGCTCATGATGTGTTAAGTGAAAAGAGCAGGTAATAAAATGTGAGGCCCCATCTTTATACGGCATGATGAAAACCAGACCCACGAGTACAGCAGGGTGAATTTATATAGATATATAATTGTGTACATACCGGGGTGCCAAAAACATGTCTCCAAGTGGACACTTGGGTCAGCGTTGCTCAAGCAGTAGTTCGCCGTCATCAGAAGTGTCTGGACGCTGATGGGAACCACTTTGAGCACCTCTTGTCATTGCAGAGGTCCAACGTGACTTGTATTCATCTTTTGTTAACAGTATATATTGAGTATTACAATTTTAATAAAGTCTCCCTTTCTTAAAATGTGTATACATTTTTTTGGCACCCTCTGTATATGCATATCTTAACACTTTTAACTACTAATATTTTCATGTACTTTTTTTCAGTCTCTAAAAAAAAAAAAATATACCTGTGAGTATTTACTACTTGTTACAAGTCTGCTCCCTGAAACAACATCAGTTTTATTCATGACCCCGTTTCCCCCCCCGCCATAACCATTTCTATTTTTTATGAGTTTGACTTTTTTGGATTCTACATATAAATGATATCATACAGCACTTGTCTTTCTCTGTCTGACTTATCTCACTTAGCATGATGTGCTCAAGGTCCATACGTGTTGTTACGAATGTCAGGATATCCTCCTTTCTCATGGCTGAATAATGTTTCGTTGTGTGTATACATACTACATTTTTTTTTTTTTAAAGATTTTATTGGGGAATTGGCGGAGGGGAACAGCGTTGGGGAATCGGGGAAGGGGAACAGACAAGTTGCTGTCTTTTTGTTCTTCAGTTTAGTTGTGGAGGATGTTGCTTCACTGTTGGTATCGTCATTGCGCTCTTCCTGGATGAGGCAGATCGGTCGCTGGCCTCTGGATGTCGCTCACCGCGGCTATTGGCAGCTCACGCTTGGCTGCCAGCCGCTCACGCTGGCTGCGGGCCACTCACTGCAGCCTATGGCAGCCCACTGCAGCAGGGGCTGCAGCCCACACCATCACCGGGGCTCACACAGCCCAGTTCCAGGTGGAGCTGTTGTTAGCTGTAGAGGGCAGTGTCACTGGCCCTCATGTGGGATCCGAACCGGGGCCGCTGGCATCCCAAAACCAGCGCTTAACCAATGCGCCACTCGGCCGGCCCAACATACTACATTTTAAAAACTCATTCATCTATTGATGGTCATTTAGGTTGTTTCCATATCTGGGCTATTGTAAATAATGGGAATGCATAAATTTGCAATATATGTCAACTATATTCAATTAAAAATACTTGTGTATGTGTTATATATATTCTATACCATATCAAACATATATATTACCTCATATGTGTATACCACATATATAATATATATAATTATATAAATTACCATATATATGAAGAATGTATACCAAAATGTTAATGGTAATATATGTGGTAATATGTACACATACAAATATACACATTCATATATACTGTTATGCACTGCATGTTTATGTCCACATTCATATGTTAAAGCCCTAACACCCAGTATGGCTGATTTGGAAATAAGGACTTTAAAGGAAGCAACTGAGGTTGAATGAGGTCATAAGGGTGGGTCCCTGATCCTGTAGGATTAGTGTTCTTATAAGAAGAGATAGCAGAGAGCTCTGTGTGTGTGTGTGTGTGTGTGTGTGTGTGCGCGCGTGCACACGCGCACACAAAGACAAGGCCATGTGAGCTCACAGCGAGAAGGTGGCTGTCTGCAAGCCAGGAGGGGAGCCCTCACCAGACACTGACCCTAACAGATCTGGTCTGGGACTTTCAGCCTCCAGACCTGCTAGAAAATAAATGTCTGTTATCCAAGCCTCCCAGCTTCTGTTACTTTGTTATGGTAGCCCAATGAACTAATATACGTGCATATATACATACTCATACATGTGTGCCTTTATATATATATGGTGATATATATGGTTATATATTTTTTTAATATTTTTTACATATGGCTACATATAACTCTATAAATATAAGGCCAGAAGACTGTCCATCAAAATGTAAATGGTGGTTTTCTCTGGGCAGTGTGGTTATGGATGACTTTTTATTTTGTCCTTTTTTGACTCTTAGTATTGTCTGAATTTTCTAGAACACACTTGTATTATTTCCTGTTACTATTAGTTACATTACTTAGTATGCCTGTAAGATAATTAGTAGTATTACTATAAAATAATGATTATAAAACTTGTTTCTGCCGAAAGGTGGACTTGGTCTTGGAGGCGGGGACAGGTCAGGAGCGCAGAGGTCAGGAGCCGGGACGAAGCAGGGACGGCCAGGGCCACTCACATGACCTTGAACACGCCCTGAGGAGCCCCCCTGAGCCTCCTCTTGCCATCGTAGCAGGGTTCCCATGGAAAACATGTTTTCCAGTTTCCGAAGGGCCGTCTCTCACACACACACACCTGCAGTGCACACTGTGCATCTCCTACGTGTGAAGTTGCTGGATCATGTCTGTTCCCTGGAACGAGGGAATCCTTGCAAACCCATGCGGCCTCGGGGTCTTGACATCTGCCTTTCGTGTCTCCCACACAGGTCAGCTGGACATCATCTCCATGGCGGAGACAACCATGATGCCGGAAGAGATTGAGCTGGAGATGGCGAAAATCCAGCGTCTCCGGGAAGTTTTGGTCCGACGGGAGTCCGAGCTCAGATTTATGTGAGTGTCTGCGGAAGCGGCTGAGGAAAGGAAGGGGTGTGCAGGGGGAGGAGGCCTGGGACCCCAACATTGGCTGCTTATGACTGTGTGCCAGGCACTGGGACAAAGGCATCAGGCGCAGTTTATCTTTTAAATCCCATTTGATTCTCACTGCTGCCTAGAGAAGTCGGTATCATAATCTTGCGTTTTACACAACAGCCTGAAGTTGGGATTGAATTCAGGACAGTCTGACTCCAAAGCCCAAGCTTTTTCAGTGTTGCCTGTTAAGAAGAGAAATGGAGCAAGAGGGAGAGAAAGAAAGACGAGCCAGAGGTGGTACCCTGTGCTGACATCGTTAGGGCGCACACTATAGGTTCAGATAGGCCTGCGATTAAAAAAAAAAAAAATGCTGGGTGGGCTTGGGCAGGTTACTTAGCCTCTCTGAGCTTCCGTTCCCTCATCTATAAACTCAGGGGAAATACTAGTACATCTCCCCTGGGATCATGAGCCGCCTCAGAGGCACGTGATTTGAAAATCCGTTGTCTAGAGAAGCACAGCAGTCCTGAGGAATCACAGGTAGTCATTCAAGAGAAACTGAAAGTCTTTCTTCCTCCATTCTTTTTTTTTTTTTTAACTTTTTTTTTTTTTTTTTTTAAAGATTTTATTGGGGAATTGGGGGAGGAGAACAGCGTAGAGGAATCAGGGAAGGGGAACAGACAAGTTGCTGTCTTTTTGTTCTTCGGTCTAGTTGTGGAGGACGCTGCCCCACTGGCCCATGTTGGCATCCCCATTGCACTCTTCCCGTATGAGGCAGATTGTTCGCCAGCCTCTGGACGGTCGCTCACCGCGGCTATTGGCAGCTCACACTGGCTGCTGGCCACTCACTGTAGCCTATGGCAGCCCACTGCAGCAGGGGCTGCAGCCTACACTGTAGCTGGGGCTCGCACAGCCCAGCCCCAGGTGGAGCTGTTGTTAGCTGTAGAGGGCAGTGTCACTGGCCCCCATATGTGGGATCCGAACCGGAGCTGCTGGCATCCCAAAACCAGCTCTTAACCACTGCACCACTCGGCCGGCCCTTTCTTCCTCCATTCTATCTTGAATGCTAGTTCATAGGAGTGACCTATGTTAATAGCATTAGTTTTTATTAACGCTGGCGGATAGTTTTATGACTGTTCTTCCATTTCTTAACTTAGAAACATTAGTCAGGGTGTGCTAACTTCCCCCTTATAAAAGATGATGAAATGAGGACTTGGGTCTTAGTTTTGCATCTGTTTTCTATTTTTCTATTTCCAATTTTGACGTTTTACATTCTCAAGGAAGGTAGTAGTTCTATTCTGTTCTAAAACTGTAACTAAGCTCCAGTTTAAATTTCTTACCTATAGATTGTTTCTAATAGTAAAAACACATCCCTGGCATTGGCAGCATCCTCCCTATGTTTTAAAGGGAAGACAGAGAACGTGAATTCTGCCTTCAGGGACCCAGGTCACAGATGCTCAAGAGGGACCAGAGGCTGCTTTTGCTGCTGCAGGAACAAAGGCCGTCTCTTGGCATTTCCTGACCTTTGCATCATGTGCGTGTCGGTGCGCGCGCGCGCACACACACACACACACACACACGCATGCATGGTCCCTAGGTCTGTCACATGCCTGGCATACAGCAACTGCACAATGACAAGAAAAGCAAATGTGGAAGCCCTGACTCTGAGTCAGACACTTTGCTAAGCTCTTGACTTGTGACCTCACTGAATTTCCCCATCATGCCCATGAGTCCGACCACTTAGGGGAAAATGCCAACGGTAGACACTTGAATAAATCATTATCTAAAGGGTAGAGAAAAATGTCAGTGTAGCCAGGCTATAGAGTGGGGCTCACACATTCTCCAGAGCAGGGGCCAGCTTCCAGGCCCCCGGGAGTCTCACTGGTAGCCTACAGACAGCGGTGGATGATAATGATGGCTCCCCCAGGCCCAGCCTTGCCTGAGATGCACTCCCCGCTTGTCACTCTCAGAAGTGCGTGCTGCGCTCTAGGCTGGCCAGGGTAGAAGCAAATCTCAGCCCATTCAGACCCGGACAAAAGCCTCACCCATCATCCTTGCCTTGCCAGGCTAACAGGCTGTGCGTGGGCCAGTCTTGAATTCAGTTTCCTGGCTATTTCTCAGAGCCGGGCCCTCACATAGCTGGAGGACTTATTGTTCCAGTGGGTCCTATTCTTGTTTCCATTTTAGAGAAGAGGGAATTAAAGATTAAGAAATTTGCCCAAGGTTTCATTAGTTAATAAGCAGCCAAACTAGGATGCCCTCTGACTTGAGTATTTATTAAATGAGTGAATGCTGGGAGGAAGGAAAAACAGGAAGGAGGGGGAGGGAAGAAGTGAAGAAGGGAGAGAGGGAGGGAAGGAGGAAGGAGAAGGAAGCTCTGAACCCGGCTACGAAGATAATTCCTTAAAGAGTGTAAACTGCAGGAGGGCAGGAATCTTATCTGACTTCCTCACTGTTGTATCTTCCCAGCATCCTGAACTGCTTGGCACTTACTAGGCAATTAATATTTGTTGAATGTGCAATAAGTTATTCTTTCACACTCCATCCTTACTCCAACAACTTCACACACACACACACACACACACACACACACACACACACACGAGAAAGATGACAGGAATGTGACAACCCTTGGCTGAAGCTGTCCCAGTGACTGTAGCTGTAATAACCGGGAGGAGATTGGTTTTGTCACACCTGCTCCAAAGTAATCAACTTAATGTCGTCAGCTCTGGTGGAGACTGTGTGAGCAGCTCATATTTCATAGTCAAGGGTGTCTTCTCACTTTCAGGTCACCTGTTGTGTCAACTCTTTTAAGAACGCTTCTAATGGCTGCTGCGCCAATACCCTCAATGTTTAGCATTATTCTTCATGGGTTTCCCTTTTCTTCTCTTGCCTTTTCCCCCTGGGACTCAGCCTCTGCTGGTTCTCTCTGCCCTCCTGCCGGGGGCGGGGGGCGGGATTGCCCCATAACCATGGAACTATGTGAACCCATGAGATGTGGTCTCAGGGGCCACCTGAGCTCTTCCATGTCCTTGCCCTGTGACCTTGGGCTCATGGCAGAGTCTAAGAACTGCTGCGTTTTTTTGGTTTTTTGTTTTTTTTTTCTTTTTGAGGGCAGTGTCACTGGCCCTCATATGTGGGACCCGAACCGGGGCCGCTGGCTTCCCAAGCCAGCGCTTAACCACCGCGCCACTCGGCTGGCCCATAAGAAATGCTCTTTACCAAGGGCACTCATATGCCACACATGTGCTGATGCATTGTGGGCACTGGCTCACTCATTTTGGTTAATTGAATCATCACAAGAACCCTGAAGGGGTGGGTTCTATTTCTTCTACTTTGTGGATGACGAAACTGACAGAAAGGTGAGACAACTAGTTCAAAGCCCCTAGCTAGTATGAGGCAGAACCAGGATTTGAACCCAAGGTATCTGCCCCAGGGGCAGAGCCCTTACACTAGTTTATTACCTTTGTTCCCAACACAAAAACCCCTTTTCTCTTTGCCCAGCTCTTCAGAGTGCAAAGATGAACTCCGAGTTGGATGCCCACAGTCCCACATTGGGCTTGTCTTGTTTGGCCATCTTGAATTAAACATAGTGGAAATGGAAAGGACTCTATGAGTCAGGCCTTGGACTTTTCCGTACCTTTCCCTGGAGATAAATGATGTACATGGAGCCCAAAGTGATCAGCTCCAACTTGGAAAGTTAAGGTTTGCAAGCCAGCCTGCTGGGAATTTGCTGTCGTGTCCTATTCCTATAAGGGTTCTGAGGGGCCACAACAGTCCACATTTATGGAGCCCTTACTGGGGGCCCAGCCCTGTGCTAAGCCCTTCACACGCATTTTTACATCCCTTATAAAAAGTGCTCGGGCCGGCCGAGTGGCGCTGTGGTTAAGCGCTGGCTTGGGACGCCAGCGGCCCTGGTTCGGGTCCCACACATGAGGGCCAGTGAAACTACCCTCAAAAAAAAAAAAAAAAAAAGTGCTCACTGTCGCACTGTCGGAAGGATGAATCCTGCCCCACATAAGGCCCACAGGGTCAGGGTCAGAGAAAGGTTATGAGTGACCCTGCTGGCTGCATGTCCCCGCTCCACACAGCCAGGGTGCCTTCTCTTGCTGTCTTCCTTTAGCGTGTCCTCTGGCTTCCAAGTTGCTAAATGGCGTGCAGAGATCTCCCTCTTGAAGTGTGGCCATTTTATGAGCTTCATTTGAACGAGTCCATAAACCCCTGAGTATCACGAAGCCGTCTCTGTCGTAGGCGGTAAACGTCCAGGAGATAAAGCTCGCTGCCAGCTTTGTGCCCGTCATGACCCTCCCCGACGCCCACCTCCTGGTCCCTCCCGCTGCGGCCGCATCTCCGCGCCTGCCTCTCCCCATCGTGCCCTTTGGAGGCTGTCAGCATTGCTCACGCTAATTCCAGCAGTGAATCACACCATTAGCTTTTCATAACTCCGCCTGCGGCTGCCCGCCTCAGCTCCACAGCACCTTCTGTGCATCCCGGTCCTGCTGCCGAGCTGGGTTTAAGATAATTCGATATCTTCGGCCTCTCGGCGGCAGTGAGGGGTGGCTGTCTTCATTTGACACCCGCTTAGTGGATTTTCATAAAAGGTTGGGGGGCGTGCACTGTCTCTTGGCTTGCCCTGGGCAGCGGTGGCTTTTAATCAGCAACTGCAGCAGACAGGGGAGGCGGGCGTGTGAAGGGCCGCTTTCAAGAGCAAAGCACTCGAGTTCTGATATTTCCAGAGCCTGGGCTTGGGCTCCAGTGACCCTAGGACCTGGCAGAGAGGGGGGTAGAAAGTGCTTCAATTGTAAAAAGCACTTCTCCAATACTTGCTTTGCTGGCCAGCGATCTAAGTGTTGTATGTGCATTGATTCACTGAATACTCGCTACAACCATGAAGGCATACAGTGTATCTCCATTTTATAGATAAGGAAACTGAGGTAACTTGCCCAGAGCTGCACAAATTGCATTAAATCACAGACAATGATGTAACCCAGGTATTCTAGATCCATGATCTCAGCCATCATGTCCTGGGGTCTCTCAACTGGTTTTGAACCCCAGTTCTATTTCTTACCAACATGTGTGGCCTGGAGCAGATCTCTTGCCCTGTCCCATCCTCAGTTTTCCCCATCTGTATAGTGGGACGTTTCCCTGACTGCATTGTAGCAAGGGATGAAAACAGAGGACACGTGAAAGTGGGCGGCTCTCTCTAGGAAGTAAGCAGCTAAACATGCCCTTCCCTCCTTTAACTGCTAACACTGTGCTTTGAGGAGAGTAGGGGATCAGGGTGGCTTAGTCATCTCCAGAGAAAACCCAGAAAATGCTATTCTCCCCTAAGAAGCTGGGGAGTGGCTCTCAACCATCGAATCCAACTCTACCCTGGGGCCTTGACTTTTATTATTTTTATTATTATTATTTTTAAAATGTTATACACCTGCATTTTTCTTTCCCCTTTAATGAGCTGATAATTCTGAAGTCTATACGGAAACGCTTCAAGCCAGGGCAAAATGAAGCGTGTGCGTTTGTGTAAATTGACACATCTCAGCCACATTTGGGAGTTCTGCGTCCCTCCTGTTGCACTCTGGGTTTTGCATAGCAGCTCCTCTGAACAGGTCAGCATCACCGGAGACACTGTACATATCCGGTGGGAAGAGATGCCTTTAACTGCAGAAAATCTAAAAAGCAATTTGTCTTGGACAAAATATTTGAGGAGTTGGGGAAGAGCAAAGGGATGGAGAGACTGGAGAGAGGAGACAGGATGAAGGATGTTCCAAGTTAGACCTCTGGACAGGACACTCCTGAATGTCTAAGCGCACAGGGAGGTAGGGGTGAGGGCGGGGAGTGAGGCTGAGCCGGGGAGAAACAGATGTCCCCCACTGGACAAGCTTCTGCTGCCCCAAGATGCCTTTCTCAGTTAGGACAAGCACCAGGAAAGAAAAGTCTTCTCTCGGGGAGCTCTGTCTCACCGTAAATTTATTTCATTCTCTTGGCTCCCAGGATCTCCTCTGACATTCCCGGGTTCTGATGAGCTGGGAGGGAAATCGCCGTATTGGCCCTCACGGAAGTTAATATTATGTGTCCACTTGACTGGGCTATGGGGTGCTCGGACATTTGGCCAAACATTATTCTGGGTGAGTCTGTGAGGGTGTTTCTGGGTGAGGTTACCATGTGGCTCTATAGACTGAGGAAAGCAGATTGGGTCTCATCCAATCAGTTGAGGGTCTGAATAGAACAAAAGGGCTGACTTTGCCTGACTGGGCTTCAGGGGCTGGAACATGGATCTTTTCCTGCCTTTGGACTTGAACCGAAACATTGATTTGTTTTGGGTCTTGAGCCTGCTGGCTTTTCGATTGGAATTTCCGCCACCCTCTCGATCCTGCCTGGGATGTCTCCTTAATCCTGTGAGTCAGTTCCTGATAATAAGTCATATATATATATATATATGTGTATATATATATATATATATATATATATATATATATATATATCTCCTATCCATTCTGTTTCTCTGGAGAGCCCTGACTAATACAGCCCCATTGATTCTCAGAAATTTCCATCTGGATACTTTATCTGGCTAGCCAAGACCTAGGAGGTTGGAGGAGACTGATTAAGAATGGGAAATTGGCAGAGCCGGCCGAGTGGTGCGGTGGTTAAACGCTGGCTTGGGAAGCCAGTGGCCCCGGTTGGGTCCCACATGTGAGGGCCAGTGACACTGCCCTCAAAAAAAAAAAAAAAAAAAGAATGGGAAATTGGCTCACTGCTTTGGAAAACCAGTTTGCATTCCATCACCTAGTACAGACAAACACATACTTACTCGACAACCAGCAGGTTTTCTCCTGGGTATTTCCTTGAGCAAGTCTGTATAATTGGGTAGGCACTAGCCTCCTGTTGCTATTTCAATTCAAATTAATTAAAATGAAATAAAAATTTAAATGCAGTCTTTCTGTAGTCCTAGCCACATTTCAAGTGTTCATTAGTCAGTTGTAGTTAGTGGGTCCCCACGGGAAAGCACACGGTTTTTGGAGAGCATTTCCACCATCACAGAAAGTTGTTTTGAACAGCACTGCCCCAAGGACATTCTCACACATCACGAGGCATATTCCAGGATGTTCATAACAGCCTTGTTTGTAAAACCAGAAAGCTGCAAGCTCAAATGTTTATCAGCAGTAGAAAAGGACAGATCAGTTGTAGTCTGGTCACACCGTAGAATACTATACAGCACTGAAAAATGTATGCCCTACAGGCATTAACATAGATGAATCTCAAAAAGAAGATGCTGAGCAAAAGATTTATGTGAAGATCAAAATATGTAAAACTATTAACAAATATAATCGCACAGGCATCATGTAAGGATGGTAAACTATAAAGAGAAAAAGCATTAGCACAAACTCAGCATTAGCACAAACTGCTTACCTCTAAGGGAATGAGAAAAATACAAGGGAATTGGGTACACCAGGATTTCTAACTGTCATCCCCAATCAGGATGATGGGGACATAACTATTTATTATTCCATAAACTGTATATGTAGTATGTATTTTGTATACACTTTTGTATATAGTTTACACACACACACACACACACACACACACACACACACACACACACATTTTTCCCAATGTTTTTATTGTGGTAAAATACACCTAACATAAAATTTTCCACCTGAACCATTTTTAAGTGTACATTTCAGTGGTATTAAGACCATTTGTATTGTTGTGCAACCGTCACCACCATCCATCTCCAGAAATCTTTTCAGCCATTAAACATTTTCCTCTTTGCCTAGCCTGTGGCAACCACCATTTTAGCTCCTGTCTTCTGTGATTCTGACTGCTTCAAATGCTGCAATTGGAATCATACCGTATTTGTCTTTGTGGACACATACCCGTTTAAGGGGAAAATGCTAAGAAGGCGGGGGGTGGTGGAAGAGTATATCTGATGCCATCACTGAAATGTCTCAGATACATCTAACTCAGTTTGCCCAAGTCCAAGCTCAAGATGCCTCCGGTGCCCCCACCCTTCCCCTCCAGAGTTAGCTCAGCTAATGACCTGGAACCATCATCTACCCGTCAAAACCCCAAATTCCCAAATGAAACACCGTTCTTGACCCCTCCCAGTTTGCCACCTGCCATACTCATTCCATCCCTAAATTGTGTGACTTTTACCACCCAACAGAGTTTCCCACTGTCTACTTTTCTCTGTCTCTACGGCCGCTGCCCAGTTCCATGTTACTATTTCTGTTCCTGATCTCAAGGACCTCCCAGATTTACACCCTGATGCCCTCCAGGCTGGGGGTCACGGCAGCCAGAGGGAGCTTTCCAAAATGCAAAGCACACCATAGCCTCAGCTTTTGGGGGCTCTCCAGGATTTGTTAGTATGATAAAGCCTGCAAGCTGGGTGCATTCTCCCCTCTTCATCCATTCTCTACCTATCCTTGCTCTGCACCCTCATCGACTGCCCCTCCCCACTCCAGGCCCTTTCTTGCCTCAGGGGCCTTTGTATCCCTGCTGTTTCCTCTGCCTGGACCCCTCCCTTCCTCCCATCTTCTTTGCCTGGTTCACACTCCCTCTCCCTCCAGGATTCAGGTCCAGGGTCACTTCCAAAAGGAAGCCTTCTGGGGATAGGATGCTCAAAGAGAAATGGAAGAGGGGTGGGAAATACAAACCATTTAGAGATCTGCCTTGCTGTTTTGGGTCTACATAAGCATGGCTGGCCCCAGTCACTCATGAAAACAATATCCTGATTTACATCTCTCACTTTATTTAATCAGCTGCTGCTATTCGCTGAGTGATCAGTTACATAGATCTTTTCTCCTGGAATTCTGGCCCCCTCTTGGCTGTCTGTCCTCAGTCCCCTAAAATCCTCCGGAGTTTCGAATTAGATTAGGTCAAGTCAAGACACGCCTGGCTGGGGTTCTGCCAGTTTTGTCATTATTAGATGTCCTAGTCTAACAGGGTTGCTTTCTGATAAAAAGAGAAACCTGCACTTGCTCCAGATTAGGTCACACGGATGTTTGAATTCTAGCACTGCCATTTTCAGGCTGTGCGATCTCAGGCACATACCTTAACCTCTCTGAGCCTCAATTGCACTACCTGTCAAATGGGGATGCATTCAATATGTCAAGGGGTAGTTGGTTATGTGGAATAAAACCAGCCCAGTGTTTGCCACAATGTAAGTACTCATTAAGTGTTACTTTCCTTCAGAAAGATATTGAGTTTGGAAATTAATAGATGCATTCATAAGAGCAGACATTGGGCTCAGGCTCTCGGTTTGGGGTAGTAGCTTATATAGTTTGAAGTGGGGTCACAGGAGAAGGTAGGAGATTGGAGGGTGGAGTGAAGGTCTGTCCCAAGACAATGATGTCACACTGGAGAGGAGAAGGTCGTGTAAAAGTGAGAGTTTGGGGGGTGTGTGTGTGTGTGCGCGCGCAACTATATAGAACCAATGCACAGATGTCACCGTGAGTCAGATTCCTATCTGAGATGGTGGCCCTGGAAAGCAGAGAATGAACCTGGCCATGACATTGCTATTTCAGTCCGCAAGCAGCCCAGCTGAACTGTCCACAAGACTCTGCATCTGAGAATAAGACTCTCTCCAGACCCTTAGAGACATGCCTCCCACTCACGGTGGAGAAATCTAAAATCCACCACTAAGATGTCTCTGAATTTCCAGGGGTTCCATTCTCAGGTCTTTTCTGCTCCTAAGCTTGGTTTCCTGGGTACTGTACCCCACTCCATGTGGGTATAAAACTCATATGCTTCACCAGTTTCCATAACAACAAAACAAAATAAAGCCCTATGCTATTCCCACAGGTCATTTGAGGAGCCATAGAACTGCAGATCATGGAAAGGGGTCTCACTGAACTCTTCACAGCAAATAATTTAAAATCCACATTTGATGTTTCTGGCTAACAAGGTCCTTTTTACCACCAAGGCCGTTCCTTTTTTCTTTGCCTTTTTCCATACACAGGGCCCAGTCTCACTACCTTCCTTGTTTTCTCTTTTTTCTCCCTCTATTTCCAAGTAAGACACTTTCCTCCCCGAGTATTATGCAGAGCAGTTTCATCCTCTTCTAGGAAGCCATGGCCCCGAGAGATTTTTGGGCTCTCGGGAACACAACCCTAGGTGTTCATCCAGGTATGAGTTTGAGCAAAAACCAGCTGTGAAGGTCATAACATTTGCTCCCATTGTCTTACACCTTTTCTAAACTATCTTTTTATCAAGTGCGCTTGAGTAGGTTTCTATTCCTTCGAGTCTGTGCTGGAATGTTCTATTGAAAGCTTAGCTATGCTGAGAACTCTATTTCCCAGAATCCTTTTCCCCATCTGTGTACAGGTTAGGGTGAGCCGCCTGGTTAAAGGTGAGCTGCCTGCTGGGTAGAGGGGAAGCAGCGGCGTTGACTCTTTGAGGGCTGCAGCGGTTAGGTGTGGAGGTAACCAGGGAAGGCCACAGGGCTTCCAGCTTGTCCTCACTTCCCTCCACGTCTCATCCAGCTTGTCTTCCAGACCACCAGCCCTGATGACCAACAGCAGCCCCACACCGTCTAGACACTTGGCAGACAAGGCAACAGCCTCCCGTAGACCTGTCCGCCAGCCACCCCTCTGTGGCCCCACCTTGCCAGCTGCACATGCCTGACTTGTCAGAGCGCTGGTTGGTGGCCCCCCGCTCCTCACCTCCCCAGCTCCTCCCATGATTGTGGAAGGTCTAAGCCCTGTGACCCATCCCTCGCCGCCCCCATAACTCCTGGTGGTTCTGCCTCCCTGATTGAGCCCTCACTGGCAGCAGCCGGAGGCTGGAGGCGGTGAAACTTGTCCATTTTATACGAAGCTGGCAGTTCCCCTAAGACCACTGGTTCCTAATTCTGACTCCCCTGGAGTCAAGGAATCACATCGGAATCACCTGGGGAGCTTTAAAAGGAAATGCTGGGTCTTACTCCCAGGGTTTGATTTAATGGGTCCAGGAGTGGCCTGGCCAGTGGGAAGTTTCAAAGCATTTGGGGTGATCCTTCTAACCCCCATTAAACAGATATCCCTTCACCTCTTTCCCGGGTGAAGTGGAAGAATCCTGGTGTCTGTCAGCTGCTTACTGGTGACTCATCTTACTTTCCATATTTTATTTCTTGATGAAAATTGACCTCAGATAGAAAGTAGAAAAGCTGCCCTGTGTTGGCCCGACTCCTGGCACAGTGATAAGTGCCTCTCCTTCGAGGAGCTTAGAATTGTGATGAGCATGAAATGTTTGTTTGGGGTCTCCCACGATGTATGAGAATTCTGATGCCGTCTGTTATCGTCATCATCACATCCTTTATCACAATCCATTGATTAAGTCTTTAATTGAACCTGGTGCTGTGTTTACCAAGAAAATGTTAAATGATAAGCCTTTTGAAGTTTATAGTCAGAAGCAGAATTTATCATTGTTCAGCAGTGATCGCTTTCTGTTCCCTCCATTGCCCACCTACATATGGTCTCCTTTTTTATTTTATGTTTTCAAGCAATCAATTGAGGAAGTCAAGAGTTGGAAGACATGGGCTTTCTGTGCATCTGCACTGAGGGGTTTGGGTTAAGGTGTAACTGACAAAGGCGGTTTCTGGAGTCGGACAGTACAGAAATGCACTCCCAGCTCTCCCACTGAGGAACTGTAAGCCTCGGGCCCCTCATCTGCACCCCTGGTGCGGTAACAGGCCACCCTTCAGAGCGCAGGAGTGAGGATTAAGTGGGATAATGCAGGAAAAGAACTTACTAGAGAGCCCAGCTCCTTGTAAGGACCCCCTATGTGTTAGCCATGAAAATTCTTGGGTACGCCATTCTGCAACCTATAAAACGGTTTTGGAGCTAGGGTTTGAGCCAAGACAAAAAACTCTCCATTTATAACATGAGATCTAAGTTTTCGCTTTGAAAGCAACACTTGAGAAAACGCCTCAATCAACTGACATTTTGGCTTGACAAGAGGTTTCCCCAAATGGAGTTTAGTGAGCTGTACCAGGTCATGAAAAGGGAACCCTACCCCTTCCTTCCACCTTGAAGATGGTGATTACCTATTGTTCTTCTCCCATGTGCTCGCGCTGCCTCTTAGGCCTGCGCTCATTGGCCTTGAGCTGCTCTGGGGGAAAGTTCATCTGTTCCCAGAACAGTTTACGGTAGGCCTGCTTTAGTCCTTGTGTGCTCTGGTGATTAAATTTAGGGAGGCTTGCTCAGGGCATCAGTAACTGCTTGGAGGATCCGCCCTCTGGCCATCTGTGGTCTGCCATCACTCTGTTTGGTTTTTCCCTTTGGTCACATTGAGCCATCTTGAGAAACTTCTAGTTCCTCCCCACTTGCTGCCTTGACACAGTGAACCAGGAACATGGCCCGATCGAGGGATCCACACTGCTGCTGAAAGAGGATTAGACTTGGAGAGGGGACCTGGGTGGAGATCTTGGCTGTGTGACCTTAGGAAATTCAGTTGGTCCAGTTTTTCCCAAACAAGGGTACACGCTGGGATGATTTTAAGTCATATTGGGAGACCATTAATGAAGAACTTATGTTCATGCCTTTTAAGGAAAAATATTGGTTTTCCATGGATGGTGCTGTAAAAAGTTTTATATCAAAATGTGTTTATATAAAAAGGGAATCACCGTAACGAAAAATGTTGAGTAAATAATAGTGGAGAGGGCATGAGACCTGGCAGACATTGCCATGGTGATATGCAAATACCCGATGGTTAGGAACCGCTTAGCCATGCTGAGCCTTCTGTCGTGCAAGACACCAAGTAGTTTTCTTCTGACACCAAATATGTGCTGCTTTTCTATACCAATTCTCTGATTCTCCAACACCCCTGGAGAGCCAATAATTCAAGTCCATTCTGGCCCTCTCTTCCTGGAGTCCTGGCCTAATCCTATGAGTTTCAGGGCTCACCCCCACTTCAGCTGCCAGCCTCAAGTCCCGGGCCACCCACACTTTTGCCCAACCAACTACAAATTCGGGGTTTGCCTGAATTGTAGATTTTTGTCCAGTAGAAAAGCTAACCGTAAAAGGTAATAGTTTTATTTCCCTAGAGGCTGTTATGCAGCTTCCTACCTGATCTAGCAATCTCATTCTCAGATTGTTACTAGAAAGTACTGATGAACCCAGTTCCTTAGAAGCTCTGGGAGTGAGGTTTACCCTCTTACTGGTTCCCTCATGAATGGCTTCAGTTTTGGTTTTTTTTTGACAAGTTCTCATTCTCAATTTGTATGAGTCACGTTTTTGAATTTAGGAAGCATGCTTCAGCATGATCATCATAGCACCAGGTCCCAGAGGTTTCCCTGTGCCCGTAATTTAGTGCAGCAGGCATTCACAGAGATTGTCTGTGTGCCAGGCACCGTGCTGGGCGCTGCAGGGAAGATGAAAATGGTTAGGACTGGCCCCTAGTGTCAAGAGTTTCATAATTACTTATGGGGAGATAGGAAGTATTTTAATTGGTCCTTCCACTGTGAGACAGAGAAAAGCAGTGTCTGGCAGCTAGGAGCCGGCCCGGCACTCTCTGCAAGGCCAGAGTGGTCCCCTGTT
Organism: Aselliscus stoliczkanus; assembly: GCA_033961575.1. Lineage (NCBI taxonomy): Eukaryota > Metazoa > Chordata > Mammalia > Chiroptera > Hipposideridae > Aselliscus > Aselliscus stoliczkanus. The sequence continues at coordinate 5,743,089 of CM066741.1, read as the reverse complement.
GAACATCAACAAGTTTGCCTATTGCCAGCATCACACAAGGTCACTCTAAAACTGTAATCAATCAAGGCAACATCACGAGTATATCTGAAAGCAAATAAAGACGTGAACATTGCTCAAACCACCCAAGTGACCAAGCGTCTCCGTACCTTGGCCCATATGAGTAGCTGCTGTTTCTTTACCATGCTCTTGTCATTTATAGATAAGAATTATTAAGATGCCCTGTCGGAGAACCGCCCCACTTCCTGACAACATCCAATCCAGAGTCAGTGTCCCCTTTCTTTCAACTGTCCCCCAAGCACATAAAACAAGACCAAATCCTATAATAAGCTCTTTCTAACATCCTGTTCCTGATATCTTTCTGTCCAGAAGTGAATTAAGGGGCAAGCTAGCCAGGTGCCAATCCACAGATGGCACTACAGACTCATTAAAGTGACACAAGATGGAGGAAATTGTCCCCAGCATCACTTCCCTCAGAGGGAGGGTTTCTGTGCTTGTCAGGAGCCTCTTGGAAGAGAAGCTTGTTTGGGTCCTAACCTTCAACCTTTGGCTGAAAGCAACAAATCAACTCTGCCTGACTCAAGCGAAACAGGGTTTACTGGAAGGCTAGCGGTGGGATAGGGTGGGACAGGGGCTCGTAGCACCAAAGGGCGCCTGCAGGGCCAGGTTTGGGAAATAGGTAGGAGTCTGGAGGGCAGGCCACAGGCCACAGGACCCATCTGACCCTCAGGCCACAGCCATTGTCACTGGACATCACAGATCCAACTTCACCATCCTTTCTTCTCTGTGTCATTTACTCAGTGGTCAAGGTCGTGGGCAGGGGCTTCTGGTTGGCTGAGCCTGGGAAAGGGGGTGCTTCTTTTTTCTAACTTCTCTGATAATGACTAACATGATGAACAAACTCTAAACCTAGAATGTGGAGACTGAGCAATGGAAAATTCCAACTTTTGTCTGTGACAGAAGCAAGACACACACACACACACACACACACACACACACACGCCCCTTGAGGGTCATGTGTGGATAATAATAAGAGGTGTCTAAATAGCCTTCTAAGTAGGGCAAGTACTGCTGTCTGCAGATTTTTGTTTTGGGGAAGAGGTTTATGCTGAATTGGCGTCAGTGCTGAATTTCATGGAACAATAAAGGAGGGGCTCCTTGTTGCCTTAATATGGGCACACCAGTCACACTACTTGGATTAGCACCCAGGCTTCACCATTTAACTAGCTTTGTGATTCTGTCTGAGCCACTTAACCTCTCTGAGCTGCAGGATCTTCATCTGTAAAAGAGAGATGATCACATAATATCTATCGTGAAGCGTTGTTATAACCCTTATAAGTATAAATTGAGGTAATCTGTATAAAGGACTTAATGCCTAGCACATAGTAAATTCTGAATAAATGGTAGCTAAAGTCATCATCATCATCCTGTCATCACCATCATCACCATCATCATCACCATCACCATCACCATCACCACCATCATCACCACCATCACCATCATCACCATCATCACCATCACCATCACCACTGGTAATCTTTTTTTCACCCAGTGCCCAGCTTCTCTTCTAAATAAATGTTGAATAAATATTTAAAGAATATTGCAGAGGCACCCCAAATTTGCCCTCCGGTTGATTCCAGCCAGTGATGTTAAATTTTCAGGAATCTTGCCAGCCCGTTGTTAAACCGTTGGTAGCTTGAAACCTGCCATGCTGGGAGTATCTACACCATGAAATTTGGCAAATGATACAAACCAGGCTTCTCCCCACTCCCAGCCAGTTGTTAACTATTTGCCAGAAGCACCACGAATATAACCGTACCCTGCCCTGGCTTTGGGGCATCGAGGATTCTTGCTATTTCTCTGTGGCTTGCCAAATCCTAGGATCCTGCTCCCATACACAGGAGGCCACTAATCAGTGGTGCTAAATAAACAAGAGGCTGATTTCAATGTTCATTTACTTATCATCAAAAGCAGATGTGGGGCCGGCCGAGTGGCGTGGTGGTTAGGTGCTGGCTTGGGAAGCCAGTGGCCCCGGTTCGGTCCCACATATGAGGGCCAGTGACACTGGCCTCAAAAAAAAAAAAAAAAAAAAAAAAAAAGCAGATGTGTTTCTGATGGTACCTGGAGCAGTGAGTCTAGTGGGAATTGTGGGTGGGGATCATAGATAGCTCATGGCTTCAGAAAAGGATGCCGATGCTTGGGGCCTAGGTGGGAGCAGGGCTAAGCTCCTGGTGGCCCAGTCCACAGCCCCTGCTGGACTGGGTGGAGAGAGGGGCCTGGGGTCTTCTGTGGGGCTTGGGGCCTACAGATGTGTTTCTCAGCTTTGGTTTTCTTACAGGTGCTAGATGCTCAGTTGAAAGGAATGGCAGTGTTAGAAGCCCTGTATAGGAGGGGCTTCCTGCCAGCAATCTGGTCACAAGGGAGGATCAGGATTTATCTGAAGGCTGCGTTTGCAGTAGCAGGCCCACGGTTTTTACCGAGTTTGGGTGGTATAAGTCAATAAATTCAGCATGGCTTTCTAGCATTTTTTACTTGTACTGTACACAGAATTGGGGAAAGTACAATTGCCCATCTCAAAAAACAAAAAAAAAACATTTTTAAAACATTGAGGTGGTTTTGACGACTAATGGAAATTATGGGATGGGGCTAAACCCATCCCCCAAAAAGCCCACCCCTTGGAGCTGCCACTGGTTGAAAGCATTTTCTAAAAGGTGCTGACTGCAAAGATGGGGCAAAGGATAGGGGTACTGGGGCAGAAGGGGACAACGTGGTACATCTGGGTGGCATCTCTAGCCAGTTTGTTGTCGTGGCAGTTGTCAGGGCTATAGATTCAGCCTGTCTTCTTTCAAATCTTGCCTTCATTCCTTGACAGCTGTGTGATCTTGGATGATTTACTTAACCTTCTATAGAGTTGAGAATGATGACGCCTGCCTTATGGATTGTGAGAAATAAATGAGATAGTGCTACGCCCCGTGCTCACATGAGTGGTAGCTTTTTTTAGCATCAGCATGTGAGAGAGAGATGGACGTGGGAAGATTTGAGAGGAGACATAGCCCCTGCAGGAACTCAGCAGGTATTGGAAAACGAAAAGCACAGGGGAACTCAAATGCTGACAGAGCTCAAAATAGAAACTGTATTGATAGCAGAATCTCTTGAATCAGAATGTTTAATTGGATTGCTCTGAGGATTGCTCACTGCCTTTTATAGATGCCGTTGCCCTTGTGGGGTCTCTGTCATCTGATTTGAAAATGTTCCTCCTGCGCTTGTAATCCCAAGGCCATGTTTCAATAAAAACCCAGGACTGTGTGTACTCCGTGCCCAAGTGCCAGCTTGCCTTCGTCTCTTCATCGCGTGTTTCCTGCGATGTGTCGGGCATGGGTGACATGTTAGCACCACAGAGACAAGAGGCAGAGCCCTTTAAAGGGTACCCAGTCTCTGTAGGGAGAAACACAAGTGCCTGATGATTATCAGGAGGCTGAGCTGTGGTGTGACACGGGGCTGTGGCAGCATGAAGGAAAAGGAGGAGCTGATCCGGCCTGGGAGCACCAGGAAGGTTCCAGAAGGGACTTGAAGGCTGCATAGGAAATGGTCTGAGCCAAAAGAGTTCTGGGGTGGGAGAGGGCGATGGAGAAAGCAAAGGCTTGAAGGACGCAGGTCAGGACAACAAGCATGCAGATGAGCCGCTTGGCCACACGTGAGCCCTGCAGCTCGAGACGAAGCCAACGAGACAGGGTAAGGAGGGGACTCGCCGACGGCCGCAGTGACTCAGATTGGCCGCGTTTGCCTCTGAGGAAAGAGGCAGCCCGGGGTCATTTAAAACAAACAACCGAGAAAAGTTATCCAGATAATACATGCCTATTGTAAAAAAAAATAAAAAATAAATATACAGAGAAGCAAATGAAGGAAATAAAAATTCCCTCACAATAATCATTGTAATAGTTTGAGTGGAGTCTTGCTGTCTTTATCCTATGCATATGTACTTTGCAAAATGGGATCCGTATTTCTTCACCAGTTTTTAAAAATACGTTTTTGGTGTGTTTTTTTTCCTCTTCTATCCGTAACGTCTCTTCGGAGCATCATTTTTAATGCCTGTGTAGAATTCTGTAATGCATACATACCATAATTTATTTAAGTAATCCTCTATTATTGTTGGATGTGTAGGTTGCTTCCAGTTTTTTGCCATTGCAAACTAGGCTGTATTGCACATAATCATAGCTAAATCCTTACGGTCGCCTTCATAACCTCTTTAGGATGAAACCCTAGAAATGGCATCACTGAAGAGCTTCAATGTTTTCAAGCCCCTTGACATACTTTTAGGGACAGATTGTCCCTAATTTTCTACTCCCATCACTCCACTGGCCATTTTTATTCATTCTCCCTGAGGCATCTCATTTCAGTCTTTTCAAACTCCCTCATCACTAGAAACTTGTCGACAGAGGGCTCTCCAGTGGGAATGGAGAGGGGTAAGGCTAGGAGACTGGCCATTTTTCTAACCACTCTGCCTGCAAAAGATTTCCCTCCCCGCCAGCACAGAGCAGGCCCCCTGGGCTCATGACTGCTTCGAAAAAACGAGGCTGAGTTTGAAAGTGTGGCCCCCCTCTTCTTACAGGATTGCCAGAGAAAACACAGGACATCCTGTGAGATCTGAATGTCAGATAAACAACAGATCATTTTTTTAGTATACAGTATGTTCCAAATAATGCAGGGAGCATCCTTATGCTAAAAGTGACTTGATATTTATCTGAAATGCAAATATAACTGCACGTCCTGTGTTATTATTATTTGCTACGTCTGGCAACCCTGTCACCTTAGACTTGCCTCACCCAGTCTGTATTGGCTGTGTTTTCTGAAGGGGCCTTTTGAGAAGATATTGCAAGCTGGCCAGCAATAATTTTTAATGGTCGTTGAGTTCTTCCTTGTCCGGTTGGAAACTCATACGTAACCAATGCCCCCTTACTGGGCTTTCATATTGTTTTCTCTTCCCTTCTCTTCTCCCTCCTCCACCTTCTCCTCCTCCTCCTTTTTCTTTCTCCCCTTCCCCTGTCTCTCTCACTTGTTTGGAGCCCAGTCTTCATTCACATCTTTAATTCTCTGCCGGCCACTCAGCCCAGGGCCTCAGGGCTAGGATTAGGGGCGTCCAGGGCCAGAACCCATCTCCTCTCCAGAGCTCACTGAGCTATCCAAGGGGAACTAAGAAGTGAAGTCACAACACTTAGCATCTCCTTCAGTGACGTGAAGGACACGAAGGACAAATGCTGTCACAGAAAACTGCCAGATCGCATTAGCAGGTACCCGCAAGAAATCTGTTGGCCAGCTCCATATGGCCTGGGCACAGCCCAAACTCCCCGCGGGAGCCCAGAGAAGAAGAAGGCGTGGGTTCTGGACCCTCAGCCAAAGCAGCGGGACCCCGGGGGGAGCCCTGTTGTCTCGCCATGTGGCCTTGGTCGCTGGCCTTGATTTGTGGTATCTCTTGGAAGTGAAAATTGAGTCAGGAAGCCCAGCACACACTTGGCTGTCAGTTAGTGTTTGCTGAATGATTGATGTATTGGATGAGTCAGCAAATCAATGAATCAGTGATCAGTCTTCCCCTCTCTGGGTGTTGATTTCTTCTTCTATAGAGAGCGAGAGGTCTTCCAGCTCGAGCAACTTGGTTAGTCTCAGATCACTTCCCATGGCACTTTCTCAAGCTCAAGATCCAATAAAAGTTTGCTATAAAGGGCCAGCTAGGAAAATGTTTCGGCTTCGCAGGCCATACGGTCTCTTGTCACAGTTACTCGACTCTGCTCGAAAGCAGCCCAAGATAATACGTAAATGAATGGGCACGACTGTGTTCCAGTAAGACGTTATTTATAGACATTGAACTTTCGAATTTTGTACAATTTTCATGAGTCTAGAAATGTTATTTTTCTTTTGATTGTTTTCCCCTCAACCATCTAAAAATGCAAAAACCAGTCTTCCCTCATGGGTGGTATACCAAAGCAGGTGGTGGGCCAGATTTGGCCCATGGGCCATAATTGATCAACCCCATTGAAAATTCATGAGCAAACACATCTTCCAGGAAGTCCTTTGAGCTCTTTAAACAGAAGTTCAGAGTGAGTATGCTCGTTCTCCTTGGTGTTCATATAATGATCACCATGTCTGCCACTGGCTTTCATAGACACGTTGCCGTGCCATGCTCTCGCTCTAGAACCTACCATGGCTCCCATGTTAAGTCCCACATATCCCAGACCTGTATGTCCCCAACATGTCCTATTTGGATGGACTCTTCACTGTCACATGCCCAGGAATACCACACGCCTTTCTACAGTCAGTGTTGGACTGAGCTGCCCCCTCTGCTTGAGTGCCTGGTACCTTTCTCCCTGACCATCCAGATTGCGCCCCTCCTGTAAGTTGCACCTGAAGCTGAGAAGCCTTCCCCCAAACTGCTCTGATCTCTGTATGTCCTGGACTCCAACCACCATATAGGACTTTCAGATCCCCAGTTGAGAGATCAGACTACCTGGGTTCAAGTTCCCACCGCTTACTCTGTGACCTGAGCAAGTTCTGAACATCTTCCGAGGGATGATAATAATAGTGCTTACCTCCCAGGGTGGCTGTGAGAGGTAATTGAGCTGATCTGTGTAAAAGGCTTGGCCCAGAGCCAAGTGCTGTTCGTACAAAAACATTAATAAATGCCAGCTACGATTATACTTCTGTATTGTTTGACCTTTTAACAGGGAGCCCATATTTATGTAATATTTATAAAGACCGAAAGTACCCCTTTTAGGTCTAAAACAACACTAAACCATTTTGCTGGTAATTTTTTTTTCAGGTAAATTTTTAATTGACATATATAACACATACACAGAAAAGGGCAGAAACCCCAAGTGTTCAGCTTGATGAGTTTTTCATTGTTAGTAATTTTCTTTCTAAGATGAATCAAAACAGAGACAATCTAGAAAAACCCCAGCAGAGAGGAGACTAATTTATGCCTGAGGGAGGTGACATTCTTTGGGGAACAATGTCACATCCGGAAATGAGAGTCAGCTTACAACCAAGGGAGAAGCCAGTTAATGCAACGGGGAGAAAAAAGCAGGCAGCATGGCCTTCAGTAACGCTTGACAGAGGCGCGCCCCTTTCCTAGATGTGTCACCTGAGCCCACAGCAGGCACCTCTCTGGTCCCTTGGTCCCCAGCATGATGCTGAGAGATAACTGAGCTCATGGCCTCCCTGGAAATATTTCAGCACTTCTTTTTCCCCAGGGAAGACGTTGAAATGCATTAATCCAAGAACACTAAACAGATGTACACATTCATCATTTATTTCAGTGCCATTAGGTTTGAGGAAAGTGAGACTCATTCTCTGACGCAGGAATGTTGGCTAAGATTGTTCAGGGGTGTCTACCAGCTGCCAGCCCAGCTGCTCACCTCCTTACCCAGGGCAGAGGGGTGGACAGAAGGAGCCTGTCCTATGGACCTACTATGTATACATACAGCACAAGGCTGCCTGCTAACTCTCCTGCCTCAATTTTAGCTCATGAGGGCAGGGGAGGCGTCTGCATTCCTAGAGCCCAGGACGGTGGCAGACATAGTAAATGCTCAATAAAAGATGTGCAGAACGAAGGCATACACTGTCGCCCTAGGAGAAGCAATTTGATAATGTCTCTGGCTGCAGACACGTTGAGCCTTTGGTACTCAGTGGTTCCTTCTACTCCTGAGAATCTATAGCCCCACCCTAAATAATCCAACATTTTAAAGAAAACGACTTACATGAACTCATGTTCATTCTACAGTGGTATTAGCACTGTAAAAATAGCACAAACAACCTGAAAAACTCACCTAAGTAATCAACACAAGGACATAATGAAAAAAGCCCTGAAAAATCTACTTGGTGAAATCCCATTACAAATATTGTTTACAGTAAGATGAGTTAATATTGTAGCAAACTCACCCAAAACTATACTACATAAAGCAAAATTGTACATGCAACTGATTACCGAGATTAAAGGAGTGGACATTCATCTTTTCACACTGTTGGGAATATCGTGCCCAATCCCTCTGGGGGGCAATTAAAAATTCCTATTAAAATGCAAGTGTTCACGTTACTTGATCCAGCGATTGCCTTTCTAGGAGTTTATCTTTCTAGGAATTTGTTTATTTCTTGGAATTTATCCGAGAATTGTATCAGGAAACCACCCAAAGTTCTAGGAATAGGGGAATAGTTAAATAAATCATGTATGTATTTATATCAACATACATGAGTAGTATGTTGATATACATATTCTATTATGTATATCAACATAATGGAATAGTATAGAGCCATTGAAAATGAAGAGATTTGCATGTGCTGACATGGAAAGATGCCCAAGATATATCAAGTTTAAAAAATTGCAAGATGTTTTTGTATGATAACAATGAACGAGATACATGATAGTATAAGACAAACCATTGTTTCAACTCTGGAGGAATATATACTAAGCTGTTGACAATGGTTATCCCTACAGGATAGAGGGAGATGTTCTCTGCCTGTGCTGTGAATTTCTATAATATTAAAAAACTTTTGGGCCGGCCGAGTGGCGCATTGGTTAAGTGCTGGTTTTGGGATGCCAGCAGCCCCGGTTCGGATCCCACATGAGGGCCAGTGACACTGCCCTCTACAGCTAACAACAGCTCCAACTGGAGCTAGGCTGTGCGAGCCCCGGTGATGGTGTGGGCTGCAGCCCCTGCTGCAGTGGGCTGCCATAGGCTACAGTGAGTGGCCCGCAGCCAGCGTGAGCGGCTGGCAGCCAGCGCGAGCTGCCAATAGCCGCGATGAGCGACCATCCAGAGGCCAGCGACCGATCTGCCTCATCCGGGAAGAACGCAATGACGATACCAACAGTGAAGCAACATCCTCCGCAACTAAACTGAAGAACAAAAAGACAGCAATTTGTCTGTTCCCCTTCCCAGATTCCCCAACGCTGTTCCCCTCCGCCAATTCCCCAATAAAATCTTTAAAAAAAAACACAAAAACTTTTAACAACAAAGTGATAGAACACTGAACCTGCAGCGTGGGCTTGCTCATATCAGCCAACAAAAGTGAGGCATGTGAAGACTGGAAGCATCACCAACAAAGAGTTATTACTTGTGACTGTTTCTAAGTTGTGAGGGAACGGGCAACCTTTGTTTTCCTTCTTTTGGGGGAAAAAGTCCATAAAGAGCATGTGTGGCCTTTATAAAGGTCAGCCCTCTCCCACAAATCCTTGTGTTGCTATGGGGGTGGTGTTTAGGGTGTGCAATGTTCTGCCGATGTAACCTGCTGTCACGCGGTGTCTTGTCTCCCCAGGATGGATGACATCCAGCTCTGCAATGACATCATGGATCTGAAGCAGGAGCTGCAGAACTTGGTCGCCATCCCAGGTAACCATCGGGGAGTCCACCTCAGTGGAGCAGCTGCCCAGAGCCCCCGGCTGGCCCCGTCTGGACCCCTTAGGGCTGGAAGGCAGAGTCCACCTCCTCTCCCAGCACAGCCTCATTCTTGCAATGCTCCCTGATTAGATGAATCAAACACAGCTCTGTGGTGGGCAGACCCAGGTTCAAGTCCTAATTCTAGCCACCTCCTTAACCTCAGGCTCAGAGGCTCAGACTCTCCCTCTCTAAAAACGGGGTTGTAATAGTACTTCACTCACTGGGTATAAATTTCATCGTGATAAAGGAAACAATGCAAGCAAGCCATGTGCTTAATTTGAGAGTCCAGTAAATATTAGCAATTGTCACCATGATTACCCTTCTTGAGGACACATAGAGCATGGTGGTTACAAGCTCTGACTTTGGAGTCAAATCTAGATCTGTCACTTATTAATGACATGACCTTGGGCAAGTTGCTTCACTAAAACTCAATTTCTTCATCTGTAAACTGGCACAATAGTGGTATCTACCTGACTGGTTTGTTGTGGGATTGACAGGGGAAAACATATGTAAGGCGCTTAGCACAATCCTATAGTAAGTGCTAAATAAATTATTGCTATTATTATTATTATTAGCCAAACAAATTTCCACCCATCCTTTAGGTCATAGCTCATTTGGTCCCTTTTTCCCAAGAAAGCCTTCCCTGCCCCTCCAGGCTGGGTTAGGTGCCCCCAGGGGATTACTCTTATCCAACTACTTATCAAATCATTGCCTGCTCACTCTTAGACGCCTATGCCCCTCTCTAGACTCCCATGCTCCTTGAGGGCCTGGCAGGTACGAAGAGGAAGGTTTATTGAATGAACAAACACAAGCCTGTTTCAAGAACCTTGCCTTGGCCTTGGCAAAGAACAACACAGGCCCGAGAAGCATCCCCCTTTCCCCACCCCCCATTTCCTTGAAGGGTTTTGCCATTCTATCAGTTGAATAGATATGTCTCAAGAGGTTGCTTTGTTGGTGGGTGCTGGGCACCCAGTGGATGAACAGAAAGTGGTTCTCAGGGCCTCACAGGTGCACAGAAAGAGACGGCCTGACACCCAGTGGATCCCTATTATGGAGCTTTAAGCGCAGCACAATGCGTTTTAGAACACGCCATTGTTCTAAATGCCACGCCACTAGGGACATTTGGGGCTGGGTACTTCTCTGTCCGGTGTGCCGTAGGATTTAGCGTGATGCCTGGCCTTTACACACACGCCGGCAGCAGCCTTCCTCCCTCCCAGTTTCAACCACCAAAAATGTCTCCAGACAAATTGCCCTCTCTATCCCTCCCACCACCGCCGCCCCCACCCCGCACTAAGAACCACGACTTCAGAGTCCAGTGGTCTGGGTTTGAACCCAGGATGACCGGCTAGCTGACCTTCATGGAACAATGTAATTTCTCTGAGCCTTAAATCCCTTGTGTGTAAAATGAGGACCCCTCCATGGTTGGTGTGACCATACCGTGACATAACCCGAGATCACAAATGCAAAGCATAGGCTTCTTGTCTGACAGTATTGTGTGCAGTGGCAGCGGGACTTTCAGATGCCACCCCTTCAACCAGCATGTCCTATGTCCCAGGCCCTGTGCAGGCCCTGGGGGTGTACGAGCCAGTGGGCAGTCCTGATTGGAAGGGGGCAACAGCTAAGGGGCACGGGGTTTCTTGTGGAGGTGGCTAACATGTTCTATAATAAAACGGATTGTGGTGATGGTTACATACCTCGTGGACTAATGCTTTGAAATGGTGAATTGTATGGTACGCGAGTTATGTCTCAATAAGACTGTTACCGCAGAAAGTAAAAGGTCAAACATAAAACAGGTTTAAAAATGGGGGGAAAAGAGCCAAATCTAGAGACCTTTCCCTAAAAATTCTGATTTGATCCCTGTGTGGCGCTGGTATTGGTCATTTATAAACGCTTGTTACGGGGCTGTGAGTAGCCCAGGTGGAGAGCCACCTGGCCAGTTCAACACTGTCATTCTATAGCCCCTCCCACCAGGAATTGTTGAGTTGGCAGGCACAAAACCCATCCAAGCTGCTGTAAGCACAGAACAGGCAGTTACTGGCAGGACAGTGGAGACACCTGGAGCCCCAGGGCAGGGTGTTTGTTTCCTAGGGCCCCCATAACTAACTCCCCAAAACTCAGTGGCTTCAAACAACAGAAATTATTCTCTCATAGTTCTGGAGGCCCGGAGTCTGAGATCAAAGTGTCGGCCTCCGGGGGAGGACCCATTCTTGCCTCTTCCAGCTTCTGGGGGCCTCCCGACATCCTTGATGTTCCTTGGAGATGCTGCTTCAATCATCTACAAGGCTTCGTCATGGTTTTGTTCTCTCTGTGTATGTCTGTGCATCATCGCCTCTCCTTAGAAGGACACCAGTCATTGGATCAAGGGCCCATCGTAATGAGTATGACCCCATCTCCACTAATGACATCTGCAAAGATCCAATTTCCAAATAGGGTAGACACGAAACCTGGGGTGGGGGTAATACTATTTATCCCAATACAGGCGTGAGGCTCTGCCCCACTCACAAATGACCAGAACCAAAAAAGGAAAGCTGTTGGAATTCTCTTTCTGTCTCTGTCTTCCTCCCTCTCCCCTCCCCCTCCGGTGCATGTTCCATTTTGTCCTCCAGCACATGAGCCAAGGAAGGCTACTCCGTCTCCTCTCCATGATCTTCCCACACAAGACCCCAACTCTCAGGGCCTCTGTGTCCCCATTTTCAACATCGCAGGAGATTCTGATGGGCCCAACAGGGGTTGGCAGGGCTTGTGGGAGCGACCAAGGCAAAGGAGACATGGGAGTGTAGCCAGTGGGTCAGCCAAGGCCACCTCAGGCCAGAGGGGCTCCACTCAGGGCCATGGCAGCCTCTAGAGCACGTGTGGGAGTGGGGGGATCTTTGGCTGACACAGTCACTCGGGGGCAAGGCTGACCAGGACCAGGATGAGAAGAATAAGGCACTCAGCTGGAGCACAAAAAATTCAGTAATCAGGGCAAATAGTATTTTAATGCAATATTAAAATATCAAAACTCATGCCAAAAATAAATCCACAATGAACAAAAAATCTGAAGTTTAAATAAAGATGAGATCAGCACTCAATGGTGTTCAAAGATGCTACTCAATGGTTAGGGATGCAAAAATTTGCAGCGTGGAGGCAGACCCACGTGAAGAATGGGTTCCTCCCCAAGTGCCATTACCGTCCAGCCGAGAAACACAGGTTGCCCAGGGTCATAGGGCCAGTTAGCACCAGAGCCCAGTCCTAAACGCCAGTCCCATTGATTCCCCAGGAAACTGCAGCACCTCAACCACTTTTGTGCGGAAAGTCAGATATTAACATCTTTCCCCTCGTTGCATTCCTCGTGCATTCCTACTCACCTGTCTGTGTCTTCCCCCCTGATTTCTTGTTAAGAGTCTTTCTGTGTATTCCCTGGATCATTATCAGGTTTCTAGATGGACTTAGTTGAATTTAGTGGGGGAAAATGATGCTCCGGTAACCCATCAATAAAAGCATTAAGGAAAGAGAGCACTGAACGGCCAAAAGAACCCCACATTTCGCCAGAAAGGTCAGAAAATAATTCGCCGGCTCCCTGATGGCGGGTGACTGTGATCTGAAGGAACACCTGGGGCCCTCCCTGCCTGGAGGACTTCCCAAGGACAAACCCAGATGTCTCCATTTCCCACTCCCTCACCCCCTGCCCCCTGCCTCACTGCCACCACCACCGCCTTAGCACTGGGGATGCTTAGAGCTGGCTGCAGAGGCCGTGGTACCCTCCCCTTGAACACAGAAATAATATCTCCCTTATAGGGTTATTGGAAAGGTTTAAATTAGTGATTCTCAACCAGGAGCGATTTTGTCCCCCAGAGAACCTTGGACCATCTGAGGACATTTTTGGTCATCATAACTGAGGGGGACATACTACTAGCAAAGAGTGGATAGAGCCCAGGGAGGCTGCTAAACATCCTACAGTGCAGAGGACAGCCCCCACTATAAAGACTTATCCAGCACCAATATCAACAGTGTCACGGGTGAGAAACCTGGATTAAGCGAGAATGTGAAGCTCATGAGAATATAAATATAATAGCTTTCAGTTTATTAAGCACTTACCATCTGCACACCTGTATTGTGAGATTTGCTTTCCATTCATCCAATAAGTATTTGTTCCTTTTGTACCGGGTTCAGTAAATATTTAATCTGCAGGGCATTTCATCATTTGTGCCCAGAAGCACACAGCTAGGAAGGAGGGCAGCTGGGGCATCAAGCTAGGACTGTCTGATTCTACAGGGAGAGCTCACAGTGGCGACAAGGGCTACAGGCCAGGGAGACCAGGTGGGAGGTCTCACACGGTCCAGGGCAAGGTGATGGCAGCCTGGGGAAGGAGGCGTGCTGGAGGAGACGAGAAGCACGTTGGAGGGTCACAATGACAAGCACATGGAGATGTTAGGACTGTGTGATGCCAGCAATCAGTGGGTGAGGTTGGCAAGAAAAGAGTCGCATCACCAAGGAAATGGTGAAGCCTGTGGGTAGGTGGGCGGAGCCTGTGGGCAGGTAGGTGGTGCGTGTGAGCAGGGGCGTGTGGCCTGGAGGTAGGTGGGTGGGGCCTGGAATCAGGTGGGTGGGGCCTGCAGGCAGGTGGGAGGTGCTGGCAGGAAAGGTGTGTGACACACATAATAAGCAAGTTAGCTGCACTGGCCAATGGCATGAAGACCTGGGTAAGTAACTGGTTTCTAAGCTGGCACCGACCACTTTGAGTAGGCAACTTCTCCCATGAGTTGCTGGGAGGTGCTGCATGAGAGGAGGGCTGCATCCCAGTACCTGGGAGGCTGGGGGAATGCCTGAACTGGCTAGAGATAGAAAACAGCGGTGAATAACTTGGGCAGGGAGGTGTGTCAGTTTCTGGGGGCCCTGCCAGTAGTTATGGACCCCCTGAGAGAGCTCAGTGGGCAGGGTGCCTTGGAGAGTCCATGGGTGCTGTGTTAACTCACCTGCAGAGAGTTGGGAGCTACTCTGTGGTGCTGACGAGAAATTTGGGGAACCCACTGCGGAGGAGTGATGCCACTTTCCTCAATGCAGCGATAGCCAGGAATCCCGGGGCTGATAGAAACCCGATCTCCCTTCTCCACTTCCCTTTCTGGTGAAAGGGAAAAACCTGTTTTCTCTCTTAGCCAAACATCATTTTCCCCTCATCTCTGATTCTGACACCAGATGCAGAGGAAATTGTCAGCACCAGTCCTAGGCAGGCAGGTGGACAAGCTTCTGAAGGGGTTTGAGCAGAAGGAGCTGAAGTGGGATTGTGTTTCTGTCCTAGTTTTCTCTGTCCTCTTTTCCAGCAGTGGTTCTTGTGTTTCCTTGTTGGCGTTCTAGCCCGTGGTACTTGGGACAGATGTTTTCCATCTGACAGATTGGTTTGCCCTCGCTGTGGATTATTTCCCTCCTAGCACCCCTTCCCCCCGCCGAGCCCTTGGAGCCTCTGCCTCATGCACAGTCCCCTCACCGCATCACCACCATTTACTCACCAGCTCGGTGCTAAGCCTCTCACTAACATCACTGCACTTAAGCCTCCCTGGGTGTATTTTTTACAGAGAAAGAAACCACAACTTGAAAAGGTCAAGTTGCGGGCCAGCCAAGTGGCTCCGTTGGTTAAGAGCTCGCTCAAGAGTGCGAGCTGAGCTCTGAGCAACAGCAGTTCGATGCCCAGCCCGAGCTGAGCTGCCGCTGAGCCACCAACAGGTGGCAGGATGGCTCAGCTAAAAAACAAAAAACAGGGCCGGCCACGTGGTGGTTAGGCGCTGGCTTGGGAAGCCAGCGGCCCCGGTTCGGGTCCCACATGTGAGGGCCAGTGACACTGCCCTCAAAAAAAAAAAAAAAAGAAAAGAAAAGAAAAATAAGAAAAGGTCCAGTTGCTTCTCCAAGTTCACCCAGCTAGTGAAATGGTAGACAGAGCCAGGGCTCCAACCTCGGCCCCTCGAACCCAAGTGCTTTCAGCAGTTCCATTCAATGGTTCCGTTCAACGGGGTTTTTTTTGCTGGTGTTTTCTTCTTCCCAGAAAAAGGAAAAACCAAGCTGCAGAAGCAGAGAGAGGACGAGCTGATCCAAAAGATCCACCAGCTGGTGCAGAAGAGAGATTTTCTCGTCGATGACGCAGAGGTCGAGCGGCTAAGGTGAGTGGCTGGCGCGCCTCCCGCACGGGGCTGCTGCAGCTCAGCCCTCGGCTTCCTTCCAAAGCCACCGTCTGCGCTGGGACTCACGGCCTCGCCTGTCAGGCGTGGCATCAGCAAACACGCCCCAAACACTGGATCCAAATCAACCCCAACCTTCCGGCCCGAGGACCCATGTCACATTCAAGAGAAACTCACGTCCAGCTCCAAACAGTCTAGCAAAGACCTGTGGGTCTTAAGTGAATGTCATTTGAGGAGGTGACCAGGGAGAAATTCCATCACATTCCACATGGCAGAGCTTCCTACATAGTCCCTTCCACTTTCTAGAAACTTCTGTTGGTTTCTACAGAAATTCTGCCCCCTGTACAGACTTGCTTCCTTGCCCACCCTCTCCACTTTCCCCTCTCCTTGGTGGCTCCGATGCCCGTTCAGGGTCTCCTGTGTGCAGACGTACCTGCCACGTTGACCTGGACAACCATGGGCCCTGGAGCCACCCGTCACCTTAATGAAGGCCATGGAGGAGGCAGCATGGGGAAGATGTGAATGTTGATCCTTGAATTTTCTTGTCCTGGAGCCTGGCCTTTGGAGCACTCCATAAGGAGGGGGGCTCGCGTGCTGCCTCCAACCCAGAGGGCGACTTCCTCTCTACTCTCTGGGTCCTCGGAGGCCCCTGGGAGGCCCCTTGCCCAGCTCAGGCGATGCCCACTGTCTTCGCTCCCAGGGACCCTTGGAAGAGCTGAGGTGACTTCCCCTCTGAGACCTGCCACATATCTCGTGGGAGCACAGGTATCTAGGGTGACTTAAAGGTACAGGGACGGGTGAGTTGTTGCCCAGCAGGGCCACTGGGTCCTGTCATGTCCCTGCCTCTGCCCTGGTGTCTCAGCTCTATCCAGGTATGCTCCATTGTTGATACATGTCTCTGGTTCAGACCAGGTTCATCAAAGACAACATACAAACACCAGACACACATACCCAAAACATATGCACACCCCCCAACACGTGACCCACAACACACAAGTACCACCCATACACGACACAACATACACACACCACCTATTACACATATCAACATACATGCACCATCCATACTTAACACACAGCACACATGCAGTGTCCATAAAGCCTGTTACATGGTCCCACATTTCGTCATTGCCTCATTTCGTCAGTTCCTTGACGCTGTGCTTGCTTATTGGACTTTTCTCTTGTCTGCACCCATCTGTTCACAGGGAGCAAGAGGAAGACAAGGAAATGGCCGATTTCCTGAGAATCAAGTTAAAACCTCTAGACAAAGGAACCAAATCTCCAGCCAGTAAGAACATATCTTATTTCTTCTCTTCCTCTTATCCAAGAGAAAAGGAAATTTAAAAAGAGATCTGGGACCCAGAGAAGGCACAACAAAATGCTTATTAGGGATCAAACGTGGGCCCACGATGGCAGCTGGCAGGGTCAGCTCCACCAGTGAGCAACCTGTCAGCGGCCCAGGGCCCCACGCCTAGAAAGAAGGGTACCGTGCTTGCGTTCAAGTTCGGCTGTTGCAGTCTTGAAATTCTTAAGAATTTTGCAACAAGGGGCCTCACATTTTCATCTTGCACTGGGTTCTGCAAACTCGGCAGCTGGTTCTGGCAGCAGCTGTCACTCTCTAATCACACAGTTTGGTGCATTTCATAGAAGGAGCTGGGTGGCCGCTGAGGCATAAAGGTGGGAACTGAAGGTCAGGGAGCTCTGGCCTCTGTCGGTGTGAGAACATTAGCCTCACAAGGTACTCAGAGCAAAAAAGGGTTTCGTGTGAAACACATTTGGGAAATGCTGCATATTTGACCCTCTACATGGAGGGTCCTAATGTTCATTAGCGTATTACACTGGTCTTGGTTCCTGGTATCAAGGAATGATTTTCCCTCTGTTGATCCAGTGAGACGTCTATCAGTTATAAGGAATGGATGCCCAATTCAAACTGTCTCTAGCAAAAAAAGAGGGGAAGAAAGCAACAAGTACCAGGGCTTCTGGGGCTGGACACTGTTCTAACCCTTGCTTCCTAACTTCCATTTCTCATCTCTGCCCCTCTTTGAATGTTAGCTTCATTTTCTCCTACTGCACAAGCCTCCTCTGTGGGGCCAAAACTCCAGAACCTTAACTTAGCAGTAACAATACACAGGTCCTTTCTCCTGGTATCTAAATATATAAATATCAGGGAAAGATTCTGATTGGTCTTTCTTGAATCGTGGTCCCACCTCCTAGGCCCATCCTTGTTATCAGGAGGCTGGGATACTGTGGTTAGCCAGATGTGTGTCACATGCCCACTCCTGTAGCCACCGGGACATGAGCTGTTATGAGAGTAAAAGGGACTAGAAATCTTGCTAGGAAGACAAAACGCAAAAGCTGCCATCGCTGACTACAGCTACAAACCTAGTTTTTACCTGATCATCCATTAATATCCCATGAAAATACAGTTGTGCAGTGTGGGGGAATTAAAGCAGAGTCATGATCCCCTGCTGCAGGCCCCTAAAATCACATGGTACACGGTCTCTGTGTAAATCCAGTATCCTCCATGGACTGTCTCTTCATAAAAGGCCAATTAGAAAAACTCCACCTAACACTGTGGAGAAGAAGTAAGGAAACTTGCATTTTGTGTAGGGTTATGAGGAGAAATAAGAATTCTGGCAAGAAATCAATATACCAACGTATACCACATGCTAAGTGTGGGGTCCAAATTTACACTACTTACCTGGTGCTGCAATCCCAAGTTGAAAAATTAAAACTAATTGAAAACCAGTGAAATCTCTGGGACCCCAGCAAAGCAAATGCAAAGTTGCTCAATAAGGACCTTTCAGCATTCCATAATATACAGTCCACAGATAAAACAACTCCTGTGAAGATGAGCTCTCAATAAAAATTTAAAACTTATGAAGGATTGAACCACCATGAGAAGAGTCAGTAAATGCAACAAAAAGAGTAAGCCTGGTCTCCCAAGGACCAGAAATAACAGACTTATCTAAGAGACAATAAGTACATTTAAAATTATTCAAGAGATAAGAGAAGGAATATAACCCAAAGTGCAATAGCATGATGCTTTGAAAAAAAGAATAGGTAGATTTGAAATTATTTTTCTAAAAAAAATTATTGTTACTAAAGTAAAAACTGAATGGATTAAACACAGAGACTCTGCTGAAGGGAGGATTCATAAATTGGAAAACAGAGCTGAGGAAATGACCCAGAATGCAGCACAAACAGATGAAAACTGTGAAAGAGAAGTGATGAAACATGGAAGATAGACTAACAAAAAGTCCAGCTTATATCTAATAGGCATTCCAGAAGAAGAAATTAGAGAATGAAAGGATAATGTATGAGCATTTCCCAGAAATAAAAGGCATGAGCCCTCAGACTGAAGTGACCTGAACGAAATTCCCATTTACTCATTCACCAAATACTTCTTGGATGCCAGCCCCTGTGATAGGCTTGGCAGATACAGTGCCAAGGAAAACTGAATAGGATAAGAGCTAAAACTGTGGCTGGAAGCTGAGGACTGGAAGCCAGTTGGCCCACAGGGAAGTGGGAACTGTCAGCAGGACCCTGTGAAATGCTTGCTGGCTCCCTGTGATCTGTGGAGTTGAAGCAAGGCTTGGCCAGGGGTTGGAATGGGACTGGGGCTTCAGGGGTCAGGGCTCTCCTTACCTCACCTCTCCCTCTCTGCCTTTTCCCCTCTCTCCCTCTACACCCCTACCTTGCTGCAGGCTCCCGAGCCGAGAAGAAAGCTGAGCCCCCACCTAGCAAGCCCACAGTGGCCAACACCGGGCTGGCACTCATCAAGGATTGCTGTGGGGCCACCCAGTGCAATATCATGTAGCCCTTATGTGGGGTGCCCCCAGGGCCACGGGGATCCCCCGTCCCACCCACTTGTCTTCATAGCCCCCATGTCACTGGGGCCCAAGAGCTCTCCAAGGCGGAAGGGGTTGAAGGCAAGCCTGTGACAGCCGCCAGGGGCCGTGGGCGTGGCGGGCGGGCCCGGCCGCCCTGTACAGAGTGTAGCAATAGGGAGTCCCCTCACGTCGCATGGCCCTCCCCAGAGCATGCCGAACCCAGGAGTCTGTCTCACCGTTTATCCAACCACCAGGAAAGGTCCTCCCTCCAAAAAAATCTATCTCCACTTCTATCTAGCTGTATCTAACCCACCGTGCGAATGAACCGGGAGGGGTATGTTCTCCAGGTGTGTATAGTCGTGACTTTGCAACGGTCTAGCGCCATTTTGGACACTTCCCCCACCCACTCTCCTAGCTCTGCTGTCAGGCCTGCCGCGGTCAGGCATGGCTCCTGTCTTCCATCCGTCCTTTCCCAGGGGCTGTGCCCTGGAGGGCTCCACGCAGCCCGCGTGTCCGGGAGACACAGAGGGCCCATCTGTAAAGATGGAGCGTGTGTGTGGTGTCAAGGTCACGTCTCCGGCTTCCTCCCCTCCTCTGTCTGGGCACAGCTCACTCCAGGAGCGTGGCCATTCCGTTTGGAGCTCTTCCTTCCCTTGCGATGGCTGCCCCATGTGTGTGGAGCAGCGGGGATGGTGGCCTGGGCTGGCGCACACCCGGTGCTCGGACGTGGTATCAGAAAGAGCTGGAGGCTGCAACACCAGGACAAGGGCAGACAAGAAGGGCACGCAGAGCAGATGCTGACCCAGGTGCCCTTCACCCATTGGGGGGCCACCTGAAGGAGAGCTAGCAGGACCCCACTCACCAGCCTAACACACAGACCTCCATAAACAGCAGCAGTGGCGGGCGGGAGAGGCGGCCTGACCCAACCGTGTCCCATAATTCAGTGGTGTATTTTAACCAGCCTAACAATTCCACCTGTGTAACTTGATGTATATATGCTACAGCCAGCTCGGCACAGCCCATGTGACCTTTCTGTGCGTGTGTGTGTGTGTCGTGACCGGCCTAAGTAGTTAGCAGAACTCAAGATTTGCTGATGTGCAATCATCCATTGAAGAAAATAAAAATGGAAACCCGTACACAGAATTTTTAAAGTTTTTACTTTTTTTCTGGACTCCGGAAGTCATCCATGTACATAGGAAATCATTTGAAAAGTCTAGAAAATATAAAGAACTTCTTTGGTTTGGGGTTTTTTGTTTGGTTTTGTTTGTTTTACTTTCATAATTCCTCCAACTAGAGGCCACTGATACTTTGGCATTTTTGCTTTTGGGCTTTTTTCATGCATTTTCTTCATGAGTGGCATCAGATAGCACCATTTCATAACCAGCTTCCTTTTTTCACTTAGCATCATATCACTTTCATTCTCCCCCATCACGAAAAGGTCTCTGTAAACATTAAACACTTGTCATAAATATTTACTATGGCTGCTTAGTAATCATCTTCTTGACATTGTTGGACATTTAGGCTGTTTCTAGTTTCTTCAGTGTTATAAATAATGTCGTGCTAAACACCCTGGGGCTGAAGCTCCATCTGAATTCCTGATTTTTCCTGAAGAGAAACTCCTAGAAGTACCGTTCTTGAGCCACGAATGGGTTGCATTTAAAAAAAGTACTCGTAAACCAAAGGTAAATCTGATTGTCTCTCAAGCCACAGCAGCTTCGGAGTTGACACAAAATCTCTGTGCGGGCTCCAGAGCCCTCAGGTCAGTGGCCCCGCCCAGTGGGCAGCATGCCCCTCCCACAAGGTCTCAGCCGGGTTTGTGTGTCAGTCTCAGCTTGGGCCAGGACACCAGGTCCTGCCATCCTGAAGCTGAGGGGCTCCCTCAGGACACCGCCAGTGCGACTGTGTCCCTCCCCGCCAGAGACCCAGCACGACGCCAGGCTGTAAGAGCTCCCAGCGGCGGCCATAACATATTACTTCAACCTGGTGGTTCTAAACAACAGAAATGTATCTGCACAGCCCTGGAGGCCAGACGTCTGAGATAACATTGTCCCAGGGCCAGGCCCCCTCTGAGGGCTCCCCGGAAGAGTCCTTCCTTGCCTCTTCCAGCTGCTGGTGGCCCTTGGCAATCCTTGGCTTCCTCGCTGAATCTCACCTCTGTCTGCACATGGCCTGCTCCTCTGCCTGTGTGTGTGCGTGTCCTCTCCTCTTCTTATAAGGACATGGGTCATTGGAGTTAGGGCCCCCCCTACTCCAGGTGATTTCATCTTGGTCCTTACACCTTAATTACTTTTGCACAAACCCTGTTTCAATAAGGTCATATATCCCAAGATAGTAAGTAGATATGAATTTGGGGCGGGGCAGGGATGCTCTTCAACCCACTACATAGATGCTTCCCACCCTTGGCGATAAAAACTCGGGCTGCAAAGGGTCCACCACCCTCCCTTGCCTGTGGAAAATGTGGGTCTCGAAGGCCTGACTTCCGGGCAGTTAGAGAGCAGTCACTCACGGATCCAACGAGCCGAAGAAGTTGAAGTCTCCTAACAATCCTGCCTGTGGCGCAGGCCTGGAACCCTGGGGTAAACCTAACTTACAGTTCCTGCTCTTCCGAGTGAGTTTTTTGAAAGAAAATTGAAAAAGACACCCTTTATTTAGGCTTTCACAGAAGAGCAGAAGAAAGTAATAATTTAAGATGCTCGCAGATCACCAGGGCTGCCTGCAAAGCTGGGAAACCTTACAGACCTCGGGGACCCCACACACCCCGACTTGCTGCTTTTGGAAGCGGGGGGGGGGGAGAAGGGGAAGAGAGTAACAGGAGTTAACGTTTGCTGAGAGTTGATCGCTGTGCACCCAACCATGTATGCACATTTGCTCGTTTGCTTTTCCCATCAACCCCACAAGGCAGATCCTGTTATGACTTTCCTGGTGTGGGGGTGGTCCAACGTCCCATGGGGAATAGTGGTGGGATCACCAGTCAGCACCCACGCCCTGTAACCTCCATTGTGCTTCCTTTTCCCATCAGCATTTCCACAAATCTCTTCCATTAAAAAGCAAACAACCCTCTGGGCCAGCCGAGTGGCACGGTGGTTAAGCGCTGGCTTGGGAAGCCAGCGGCCCTGGTTCGGGTATGAGGGCCAGTGACACTGCCCTCAAAAAAAACCCCCAACAACCCTCCATCCCATTTTCCCCCCGCAGCCAACACCTTCTCTACATCTTCAGGGCTTTCTTGAGACTTGTCCATCATCTTGCTATCCCCATTTCCCTCATCCCTACCTCCCTCTTCAACCTGTTTTAATCTGGTTTCTGTCACTGTTGTCACTGACCCTTCTCACCAGGGATGTAACCTTTTTGTTATGTAGGGGAGGAAAACTCTTCTTCTTTACCCATCTTGGGTTCTCCCGCTGGGACCCTGTAAATGAGACTGGCCAAAGACAGATTAACAAGAGAAAAACAAATTAGCCCGCTGTCCCAGGGAGTGACTGGGCAGTGGCTCAGCCTCTCCGGCCTCACGTTCCCCGTCTGGAAGCCTCAGTGTGGGGGTGAAGGGTGCACAAGTCAGTCTTAAGCGCCCTTGCAGCTTTGAAGCTTGGTTGTCGGCCTTCAAAAGGTCTCGCCCGGGACTCCTTTCCTCCCGTGCCAGGAGCTGGGCAGCACGTCTTAGGCCCCCTACGTGCGTCACTCATTCATGGAATACTTAGGGAGCGTCTAGGAGGCGGGGCCTGTGACTTGCTTCTAACCAATGGGAGCTGGTAAAGATGCTGGGAGGCCCCTCCCCGGATTAGGTCCCAGGGATAAGGCTCCCTTTTAGCAGGCGGGAGGCGGCTCTCTGTGCTGGCTTGATGAAGTAAGAGGCCGTTTTGGGGAAGCCCCTGACACAGGGAACTGTGGGCAGCCTCCAGAATCTGCAGGCGGCTTCCAGCTGACTGCCAGCAAAACCTGGGGCCGTCAGGAGAGGGGGGCAGAAAGCGGAGGGCCAGCAGGCGTCAGGCCCCAGAGCCCATGCCAGGCGCTGTATCTGGGAAGGCTTCCGGGCGGAGGGGGAAAGGCCTTCACCTGAGCTCCCTGCTGCGGTCCAGAAGCTGGTGGCAGGATCGGCCCTGCCAGCCTGAGTCGCCCTGACCACTCCACTCGAGTTCTGGGCTGACTCCCCACGGGGTGCCCGTGACTGCGCTCCCACCTGCAGCTGTTTCTTCCCCTTGTCGTCCTCTGTGCCTCAAGTTGCCCATTTCCAAATCCTTCCTTCCCAGAAAACGTGCATTCTCTTCGTCTTGCTGAGGAACGTTCTGGCCCTCCATCTCTGACTTGAGACCACCCTGTCTCACCCATCTGGAAAGCGAGGGGCTCTGTCTTCCTTGTCAGTTGTATAGTTTGCCGAATTCATCTCAAAGGCAACCAGGTTTGCCCATATTCTAACCTAGGCCGTACCCCAGGGCTGCCTCCCTCCCAGGGAGAGACTAGAACTCTCCTGGGGGAGAGACTTGACACTAATTCAAACCAGCAAATTGGATCTGTCTGCTCTGCATCTGTCCCCATGGTTGCGTTAGACAAAGCTGGTGCTGTAATCACACTGGCAGCTGGGAGCCGGGCCAGCGATGGTACGAGCCTGATGTAAAGCAATGTGGGAGGGTGAAGGTCAAGTATCAGCAAGGAGTGGTGGGACCACGCTGACCGCTGGTTTATGGGGCCGTGAGTCAGGGCTTCTGCTCCTCCCCAAGCCCCAGAGCCCTTATGCAATCTGTGCCAATCCACAGGGCACACGGAGGCCACAGCGGGTCACTGGGGTGAGACGAGCAGGGACGCTTCTGAGCTATGACTCAGTCGTTGCCCACTGCATCAGCTAGAAACCAGAGCACATCAAGCCCAAAGCACGATGCTCCTTGTGATAAGGGAGACAGAGAAGGTTAACTGGAGTGCCCATGAGTCACATCCTAGAAGATCGCATAACCTCCTTTGCACGGACAGGTCGTTCAGCCAGCCGCCTTCTAAGCTACCATCTCCGGTCCAGAGGCAAATGCACAGAGATAAACGCGACACCCCGTTTCAAACCGCATTCGAAACCTACAGAACCTCTTTAAAGGGGCATGGTGGCAACTCAAGTTTTTCCGCAAAAATTTGCTACCGTTGACAGATACTTGAAAGGATGGCCTGAGGTTTTTAAGAGTGTTTTCATGGTGAACTTTTTAAAAATTGCACTTTATCAAGAAGCAATTTACCCAAACATTCAAGTCTCTTCTAGGCCCTTTCAAATTCGTGCGAGGGAGTAAACGGTAGTGGCCATCTTGAGAAGGCTTCACAGTGGAATCTGTGAAAGAAGTCTTTTCCAAACAGGGCCTGGCAGTGACCAAGGCCACAGTCGCCTGCAAAATGGATTTTTTTCACAGGGAGAGCGAGCCTAGGAATGATCCCAGTTTTATGACGGAGCATACTGTGGTTATTCTGTTCTCCCACCCGTGAGTATAAGCTGGAGCTGAGCTGGGCTGGACGCCTCGGAGGGTCCGAACCACGAAGGGCTAATATCCCGTCACCTGCCACGGCTGGATGCAAATGCAAAGGGCCTCCAAAGTGTCAGACCAACATGCTCTCCACTTCGAGATATTGCGGGAGCTCTGGATGGAAAGATGGCAGAACTGGATCGGTTTATAAACAAAACACTCATTTGGAATCCTCAAATTAGATGCTTGCTTGTAAAGTTTATTGACAACTGTTTGGTCCCAACACACAAAACAGCACTTGAACCACAAAAAAAAGGTGATCAAACAAAGTAGACAGTTAAGAAAAACATCTGTTCCCCCCAAGCCCGATCCAAAACTAACAGTGCAAGACGGGAAAGGGGGTTTTGGTGATAACTTTTTTTTTTTTAAACAGATAAGTCTAACCTGGTACAGCTTTCCAACCAGAAATAAAGAATTTCATTGTCTTAATTCTCATACATCATTTTGTCATATCATTTAATTAAGTCTCTGGATAAAAAAATAGATAGCGAGTGGACTGGCCACTGTGCGGTACCCTACATCACAAACGGGGGCTCCCGCTGTACTGTCTTCACACAGCGACTGTTAGAGTCACACACGCCTCCCAGTCTGACTGGCAACTCCAGCAAATGGTGTGACCACACGCACACGGCAGACAGCACACAATTTCGGTCTCTCTGCTGCCCAGAGAATCTGTTCTTTTGAGACTGTTCCCAGTGACTTGTAATGGTACCTCTTACATTTTTCAAGTCCACGATTCTTTACATGCGAGCAAAACTAAAGTCCACATTGTGCAAACTCAGCCTCATGAAATCTCAGAATAAGGCAACTGATGTTCTCAACACCAACTACATTACATGGTTTAAAAGCTTCTTTAAAAAAAGTGCACATTTGCGTTGTCCTTCCTGTCTCACTATGTCTGTAGAGGAAACGCCTTCCAAAGGATTGGCCGTCACGCGTGGAAGGCTTTTCCATCCTGAGTGGGGCCATGTGCTGAGAACTTGGAATCACTGGCTTCATTTAAAAGATTTGGGGAGCAAAAATCTAACTTGTAAAAGTCTCTCGATAGCCCTTATTTTGTGGGATTTTATCGAAATGCTGGCTATGAAATCGGAGCCCATTTTTCTGGCTTTCTAGAAATTACGAACTATAAACATTTCCCCCAAAGAAACCATCTAACTAGTGGAAGACCTGCCAACAGGTTCTGCTCTGTGAACGAATCTGCCTTTTTGCCCAACAAATACAACCCATTGTAAATGTCGGGTGTCTCCAGGAGGGGTGAGAGGCCACCCATCCCCGGCTGCCTCGGGCCCCTCGGGGCGAAGGCCATTCCACAGGGCAGTGCTCCCTCAAAGGCTGGCTTCTCCCCAAGGCCAACATCACACACCATAACCATCCTGGACGAGCTGCCAACAGCGAGAAGTAACAGTAAAAGCAGACACTATTAAAAGACACATAAACACATCCACAGAAAGCTTCCCAGTTACCAAAACCAGCATTAAAATGACAAAAACAAGGTTAAGTCGATCAACCTTGGCCTTCATATATGCACGGATAGAATTTCTGTGTTTTCCTAGTGGAAAGAGTATCATCGCTTCCGCCCCCCGTTAAAGCTGCTCGCCCCTCAGCTCTGATTTGTAATTTATGCACTTGATGCATAGTTTAGAAAATCAGACTCTCTTCCCAACATCCTCTCGACATACAGTAATGTGTGCCGGAATTCAAATGCTGACTTCAAATTCACGCCACCAAGACCATCCCCTCCTCCTTAACCTGATGCATACCAAACTGGAACTGAACATAAAAGGGAAGCTTAAAACATCCTCGACTTTCTAGAAAGCTCCCTAAATGGAACCCCACAGTGGGCCCCTTTAAAAGATTTTGTAATGAAGCCACTCTTGTCCAAGACTACAGACATAGTTAAATAAAAATCAAGGCACGCTTACAAGTCACGTGGGAGCCAGGGAACCTTCGCATCCAACCTGAAAACACATCCTCGCCCCCCGGCCCACCTTCTCCTTCCATGTGTGTGAACACGCCGAGTCACTGACCAGGCTTTGCTTCAAGTCACGTCATGCAAACGATAATACTGTCTGAAAACATCAGTAAGCCAAGGCTTAGAGACTAAATTACGCTACATGTGGGATTAGACCACTTCCTTGCAGCCGAGCTCTCGCTGCTTTCTGCACAGGGAGTACCCACTATAGTTCATACTTTTAAAAAATTTGGTAAAATATATTAAGGCTTCTTTAACAAATGGCAGAAGTTTTGTTTTGTTTTCTTCCAAATAATTGGGGGAGGGGCGAACAAAGAAAAACTTGCAGCTCAAAGCTGCGTTCAATGTAAAAGAAACAAAACGTTATGGAGCATATCTAACCGCGAAGGAAGTGGCTTCTAGGGATTTCCACGAAAACAGCAAAGGCTGTGTTTTTGAGCCCACTTTTGTGTGCAGAATCAGACAGCGTTTTCCCATCCTAGTTCTAGGTTCAGATTGAATCAAAGCTTAGTTATAGGCGCAAAGGAGAAGTTGGCTGCCAATTTTACTCTATTTTTGGGTTGCTTTTTGGCTGGGCTTTCCACAGGGTCCTTGCGGAGCTGCAGCTCGGGGGCTTCCAAGGAGGCGCAGGGGGGCAGGCGGACAGCAGCTGCGACGCAGGAGGAGCCGGAGGCAGAGGCCGGCTTTTCGTTATTTACTGGAATTTCAATGTTCTCTTCTTGGCTTAAAATCATAATTTCTGTAAATACAGGAAAGCAAACAGATTCAGTTCTAGGACTCGCCAGAAGTGTTGGTTTTCAACACTTGTATTTTCTCAAAAAATATTTAAAAAATAACCCCCCTAGCGTCACACCCATGCCACAATTTACATATTAGCTGTGTGACCACTATCATGTGTCACAGTCCAATGTTTAGAAACTACATCTCAGCTCTCCCCTGGATGATGAAGTTACAGAGATCTTCATTCAAATCAACGGGCAATGATTTTAAATCATTGTGCCCCCCACTTTGGAGTCTCTGCCCGCTGCCTCTCCGTCAGGTAGCTAGGGACCCATAGGCCACAGGCGACTTAAAGACTTTCACACCAGGCGGGGCCTTAGGACCAGGACGCCCCAGCCCATGCCATCAACAGGGGATCGCCCTCCGCCGGGGTCTAAGGTGGGGGATCGCCCTCTGCCGGGGTCTAAGGTGGGGGCGGGTTGCACAGAGTCAAAACTGCCTTTGAAAACCCTGACGTTCAACACAGCTGCTTCTCCTGCAGGGTCACAGGCTGCTGTTTTCTAGCTGAGCCACAGTTAGCCTGCTGTATGCACAGCCATATTGTTATACCTTAGACTCCCACTGCACGTGCACGGGGCTCCCGCACTGAAGGCACGTCGGTGAGTGACAGAGGGGGCGGCAGAGCCCCAGCTCCCTTCTCAGGCTGACACTCGCTGAGAGATGACAGACAGAACTGCCCACACCATTCAAATGATTTTCTCTCTCCTGTCACATGCTTTATGGCTGAACTCATGTATTAAATGCACCAAGGCTGTAGCCCCGTGGGAGAGTTAATACCAAGCTCCCACCAGCTCTAGCTGGTCATTCCAGGGGAGCACACCCCACTCTTATCAACAGGCTAGACCTTCCAGTATCAGAAGCCAGGGGTATGGTTCCCCGTACCCTACTTTCCGAATAAATAGCCTCAGTTATTTCACTGGGCAACGTGCTGCTGCTTAATTTAGCTGCTTGAGTGCCGAATACTGCTTAAGATGACTAAGGGCTGTGAAAATCCAACCAGTGGCCAGGAGGCTGTGTCTATGATCTCCAGGAAAGTGGCAACAGCAGCGACACAGGAAGGACCTGGACAGAGCACGTAGCCCATCCTCTCAGGAGGGCAGCTGATGCCACAAAGACAGGAGGCCCTGTGTGAGAATCCTGACTGCTACTTCCCACTTGGGCAGCCTGGAGCCAGACTCATCACTAGTTATGACACAAGCGATGCCACCCAGACTGCAGGGTTGTGGCGAGAATTAGGTATGACCGTGTCGGCCAACCCTGAGCGCAGTACGAGCGCCGAGCCAGGCCAGCATGATGTCAGATCGCTACCCAGAGCCTGGGGTGCTGGACATGGGCGCCCCTCCCTCCACTACTCAGACCCTCCTAAGGCCCCGAAACCCCTGGGCCAGACCAGAGGGGACGTATATGTTTGGTGACCAGTGCGCCTCCTTTAGATCCCGCCTATAATACATCATCCCTCGAGACCCACCATCGTCCCCTTGCTTGCTCACCAAACCACTTCAGGCTGTGAGCCCAGCTGTGGAGGAACCTTGACAGGAAAAGACGGTCCTGAATAGTCAGCACAGGTATTTTGTGCCCCAAAAGGTAGAGTTTCTCCCTACCTCTATCCAATGATTAATATGTTGGCAGCACGATTCTATTTTTTTTTTTTTTTTTTTGAGGGCAGTGTCACTGGCCCTCGTATGTGGGACCCGAACTTGGGAAGCCAGTGCTCAACCAGCGCGCCACCCGGCCGGCCCCGCAGGGAGAAGTGCACGACACAGTGCGTCCTACCGGAAGCCTCCTGAGGCTGTTCCTCAAATTGAATGAGATCGGCAGACTGGAGGATGACAGGGTCTGGCGTCAGCTGCGGGGACGGCAGGCAGGAGGGGACGGGGGCGCACAGGAGGTCCACAGGAGACTCGCCGGTCAGGCGGAGCAGCTCGCGCTCCGCTGGACGGGGCCCTGGACAGAGAAGGCAGTGACCGCTCAGGACCCGGCCTGCACAGGTTTATGCCTCAGGCTTTCTTTCAAAGCCTTCAAGATGGAAAATTGGAGGCAGTATTCAGGAACTCGCGGTGAGACATAAACCACTACCAGAAAGGTCTGGGTCTGTCCTTGGTGAATGAGATGCCACAAGCCAGGACCCCGTCCAGGCCCCTCCAAAGAGGGGAGACAAGAACCCTGAGAAGGGGTCTAACGTAAACGAGCAAAGCTCAGCACTACGAAGCCTGGGTCCGAGGTCGGTCACCTCCCAGCTACGTCGCCTCCCAGAATTTCACTTCCTCATCTGTCACGCGCGAATGCCTACTGCTGAAGGTGTGGTGACAGCGGAGGGAGACGAGTGACATCAGGTGCTTCATAAAATGTAAAAAGCTTCGAAACTTGAGTTATACACACAGAACACAGCAGCGCTTAACTATCTAGCAACGTCCAGTCCTATGAAAATAAAATTCTCATACATAGCAGTGGGTTCAAAAATCTTTCAATGAAGTTAAAATTGCTGAAAAATTCCAGCAAGTTGATATCTCCAGAGATGGTTCCACAGAAAATCTAAGTGACTTGATGCTGTTTTGAAATATTAATGAGTTACTAACAAGTCTTTCCCAGGGATGTCCTGTGACGAAGGCTGTCCTTGGCCCAGCCCGAGTCGGGCTCCTCTGACCCCTCTTCTCCACTAGACCTTGGCGTTCTGCCTGTCTCGTCCTTCCCGAGTCCAGTCTTAGCAAGAATCTTGGGAAGTCAGTTTATGCAGAAGCCCCCAGCCATGCTCTCTGATCCAGATGTTCACCCCACAGCCTGCCTTTAGCAAGCACCCTCTGAGGTCGCTTGGGCTAGAATCCCCAGCCCGTGTCTGCTCTGGGTAATTTTCCATCCGCCCACACCCCCACTCTGCTCCCTGCCCATAAACCCCCACTTGGCCCCATTGTATTCAGAGATGAGTTTCTCTCCCAGTCGAGTGGACCCTACTGCCAACAGTCTTGAAATTCTGTTTTAACAAGGGTCAGACTCACTTTTCCCTATCACATCTGAATTGGGTTGACCATTGTCATTTTGGGGGTGCCAACACCCTTTAAGAAACTTAACCAGTCAACCATAAAATGCTATCATCAAATGTAGGCCAGTGTTTTTTCTGTTATTAACTAAATACCAAACTGCTTTGAAAAAATGTATGAACGCTTAACTTTAATTAATGAAAAGGACCCACTGATCAACGCCCCGTCCCTCCCCAAACCATTTCTCCTACAACTTCACCAGCGTCGCTTTGTCTTTCCTCTCTTACCATCACCACCTGCTCCCAGGTTGAGTCCCGAGGCTGGGTGAGAGTCAGGCACCTCCAGGAGAGGCTCGGGAGCTGAGGGCTGGTTCTCATGACTGGCCGGGGAAAGCCGGTCTGGAGGACAAAGCACCATCAGAGGGAGAGGGCCGAGAGAGGGGCGGGGTTCTGGGGCGGGGCGGGCGAGTGCTTACTTACTTTTCATGTCGTTTTTTAACACTACGATCCTCTTATGACCGTGTCCTTTTATCCAGACCACCTGCACACAAGACATACTTCTGGTTAAGCAGTGGTAAAGGAGGGGACACACGCCCTAAAACTCAGGAAGGATGTGACCTACTGAGTCTGCTTTAAACATTCTAGCACGTAGAAGCTGAATGAATGCCAAGAAAAAACTGGAAAGGGTCTATACTCTTTCTTTACCCTTTACAGCAATAGAGGCTGGCAGAGACATGTCCATTATAAAAAGTTGTGTAGTCTAAAAATCCCAAGACTCAGCTTTAAAAATATTCTTTATGGCTCTTAAAAAAAGACTGTCTCCCAACACCAGTTCTGGTCTATGGAAGACAGTTCTCACGTGAGAGCCCTTACTGTTTTTTCCAGAAACTAAACACACCCCAAAGAATTCACGGAGCTCCCCGAGACCCCTCACCCTGAGCCCGTCCTCCTGATCCTTAAACCAGGTGGTCTGAGGACCGTCTCTGCTCCCCACCTCCTGAGCCAGGGCCTGGCTCCCGGCGCTTCCCCGCCCCGTCACCCCCCATGTGCCCTGAACCACTTCCTCTATTATTGGCACTCAGGTGCATCCCTTCGGCACTCTCACCCGACCTTGGCAATGGCCGGCCTCCCAGCCTTCCTCTCCCGTTTCTCTCAGCTCTACTATGGACGGCAGTGACGGTGCTGCTTTCCACACGCAAACCTCAGGCTCCGCCCTCGCTCCCTGCGGGGTCCTGTTCCTTACCTGGAGGAGCAAAGCCGCCCGTCACGGAGCTCTTATCTCGCTGTCAGGCTCCAGCACAGGTTTTA
The DNA here is from genome assembly GCA_033961575.1 of Aselliscus stoliczkanus. Lineage (NCBI taxonomy): Eukaryota > Metazoa > Chordata > Mammalia > Chiroptera > Hipposideridae > Aselliscus > Aselliscus stoliczkanus. The sequence goes on along the minus strand of CM066741.1, from coordinate 5,711,159 downwards.
ATGCCATTTGTGACAGATCTGTGTCTGCTCACGCCGTCCCCTCTACCGAGGCCCCTCTCCCCTCTTTGTCCCTTCTCTCCCCTCTTTGTCCCAAGCCTAGCTCCTACACGTGCTTGACAACTCCACTCAGGGAGCCCACTGCTGCTGCCAGTTTTCTGAGGCCAGGGCCTAGGACTCACCTGGCACACACAGAATGAATAAGGGTTTGCAGAAGGAAGGAGAGACACTAAAACCATTCACCCCCTGCGCACAGTATGTTCGGGGCCCAGGCCAGCCACTTCCTCACTCTTTTCAGGGCAGCGAGCCTCTCCGGGAAGACACCCACCTGTGGGATCGCTCCCAGCAGCTCCTCCACGCTGCTGTAGCCGTAGGTCTTGGGTTGCAGTGCTTCTCCCACGTACTTGGTATAGGCCGTGGAAAATTCGTGAAGGAAAAGCTGCTGGTAGTGGTAAGTGTGAAGTAAAGACCGCACGTTCTTGGCAAACAAGTACAGACTCGTGAGCTTCACACACTCTTCTGTCTCATCATTAGTGAAGACCTGGCAGGGGGGACACGCAGCATGAGACGCTCCCACTCACTGGCCCTGCCCTCCGCAAATGAGGGCCTCCAGCTGAGAGGGGCACCGGGCGGGTCCACTTGACAATGGACAAGGAGCCGAGGAGGGAATCATTCACGGACCTCCTCCAAGAGAAAGCCGAAGCCATGCGCAAACCTGAGTGCGATCTGCAAGTCTAAAAGGACAGAGGTCTGGAGAAATCGGTGTCAGAAAGGAAGGAAACTGGCAAACCTGGGATCCCAAACAAAAAATAGGCAGTGAAGGGGGCGCAAAGCCCAAAGGGGAGAGGGCGGCGTCAGGCCTGAGGACTGGCCGCCATCTCCCCAAGTGGTGGTCCAAGGAACACTGTGATGCACAACAACACTGGCCTTCTTAAAAACAATTCAAACCCCAACAAAAGCAAGAAGGGAAAAAACCCCAATGCTCTTTTGTCCTCAAGTACATTAAGCAAACTGCTTTACCATAAACCTTTTCAGAGTCTTCACTGTGCAGTGAGAATCTGTAAGAGACCGGGTGTTTCCCAGCCTCAGCCGGCCACGGACGAGCCTTCTGTCCTGAACGTCCCTCAGTGCCTAGGACTAGTGTTCACATAATAGGTGGTTTACACATAATAGGTGGTTTACAGAGCTTAGAAAATGTTGGATTTGATAGTCTGAAAGAAATCCAGAGACGGGCAGTAGTTAAGGAGGTAAAACTCAATCTGATGCAGGAACTATCATGATAGGGAAAGAGGAGTAAACTTAGTATAAAACAGGGCTGGATTCCGAATACAGCTGACCCTTGAACAACGCGGGTTGGAACTGCGCATGTCCACTTATACGTGGATTTCTTTCTAATCAACAGCTGTACTGGTTTTGATTTGTGGTTGGGAGCCCACAGATGTGGAAGCCCACTTTACATAGGGGCCTTAAGCTCATCTGTGGATTTTGGTATCTGGGGGGCAGGGGCGTATCCTGGAACCAATCTCCTGTGGAAACCAAGGGACAACTAAGATTTTGGGGAGTCAAAGCTGTATGTGGATTTTCAACTGCACAAGGCGTTGACGCCCCTAACCCCAGTGCTGTTCAAGGGTCAATTGTACAACCCATAAAAATGGGGATTTATAGCCAAGCGGGGATGGAGGACGTTGGTGGACGGAAAATTCCTAAGACTTCCACGACTAAGTGACATTCAATGCCGAGGTCTAGTGTAGGAGGCGGCTCAGGGGAGCCTGACTAATGTGTGGCCAAGGAGAGTTTGTATCTTTCAGCTATTCAATTACCAATCACGTGTTTATAGGAGAACAACAGTATATCATTCTTTCTGTACATTGCTGGGTTTTATGGGTTAACATCCTATTTAGAATCCTTTTCTTTTGGGGGGCTATATTGGGGTTTCGGTATTCGAGCTATTCTGGCTTCATAAGATAAAGTAATGAGTTCTGCATCTTTTTTTAAGTGGCCTAGAATGGTTTTTGAGGACTTGGAGTTATCAGTTCTTTAAGGGTTATTTGGAACCCCTTGTTAACCCATCTCGTCCTGGTGTTTTTTTCAGTGCTAAAATTTCAAAGATCTTTAATGTCTCCTTTGTGGTAATTGGTCTAATTTTTACCTTCTTGAGTCAGTCTGATAGTTTCTTCTAGGACCTCATCTATTTCTGCAGTATTCTCTTCTGATTCTTCTCATCTTTAAGTGCCCTTCTTGAAAGGCTACCTGGGTGGCCAGCCAGTCAACCTTCCTTTCTGACCCGTACCTGGCTGGTGTCACATGAACCCTCCTCCACCACCACCCGCCAATAATCCCCCTCATTTAGAAAGCGGTAGTAACAACAGTAGCAAACTCCGGCCTGATGTAGGACAGAAACACCCCGGTTCAAGAATCCGGCGGCCAGGGCTTCGGTCCTGGCTTGTCACTCATTTGGGCAGGGTGCCTGCACCTCTCTATGCCTCGGTTTGTTCCACTAGAAAACAACTGATTGGTCCCCTCCAGCTCTGCACCCTCTAACCTAGACGGCGAAGCCACCCAGAAACACCCAATTCAACGTCAGGTCAGCACTCGTACCTCCACTAAGTAAGGCAGACTCTTCAGAAGTTCAGTCAGGGTCATGAACCCATATTCACGGGGGTTGAGAGGGGTGCTATGGATAGCTTCGTAATGTCTGCTGAGCTCATCGACAGAAAGACAGCTGGCCCCTTCCCAAGACATCAGCAGGACCAGCAGCTGGGCGGTGAGAGCGCGCAGGGACTTGCGGTTGACCAGCTGGATCTGTTTGCCGGACTCCACGTCAGCCACCTGGGAAACAAGAACTCAAACTCGTCCCAGCTCAAAGGACAACCTGGGTCCCACCAAGCTCAGTTCGTTTCATTCTGGCTCATGAGACCCACGGGGGAAAATCTCTCCTCCTTTCTCTTAAACTAAAGTCGAGAGAGTGGGCTGCTTGCTTTTAGCTTCTTGGGGACACCAGGTGAGCCTGGAGCGGAAAAAAAATGCTGCTTACCTTTACAACATGGCAGAGTTTCTGAGTTAAAGCTGAGACCGAGCTGACATCATAGTCTTGGAGACGAAATGTGTAACCAAAAGTTTTGGCGTATTCTGTGAGCAGATCTGTCATCATAAGGCAGTTATCTTTCTGGGACCGGAGGAGCTTAACAAACTGGGCAGCCAGAGCTTTGAATCGTTCTACCTCTGTCAACGTGAGGATTTTTTCTTCTCCACATTCCAGTACCTGGGAAAACACAGAGAGGATGAGCCAACAACACCGATTCTCTGATAGAAATATTTCAAAGCTTCATCCTGTTTCATAACTCCCTACTTCTCAGGAAAAAAAAAAATAATTCCCCGTATATTGTTTAGAAAGAGAAACTTTCTTCACTTACTTGTAAAATATCAGGTATGGCTTCAAAAAGTTCAAGTAGTTTGGTAAACCCATAGTATGCGAGTTTGCACTGCCGGCCAAAGTGGTGGTGATAAGAGGGGATGAATTTATTGAAGGGCATCCGGAAGTGGGGCTGGTGCCTCAGCAGATCAACAACATCCCGGGCGAACTGTTTCGTCCTTTCTATTTCATCCTGGGTACGTTCTTAAAAAACACCACCAGAAAGCAGAAATCACCATCTCCTACTCATCTATGTTTCATATGATTACTGTGGTGAGTCCAATACACAAATTACAACAGACGTCACCTTTGCCTTCCAAACACACACAATGTAAAACACACACACTCTTCTCTCTCTGTTGTTTTCTAAGAGATTTTATTGGGGAACAGTGTGTTTTTCCAGGACCCATCCGTCAAGTAGTTGCCTTCAATGTAGTTGTGGCGGGCGCAGCTCAGTGGCCCATGTGGGGATCGAACCGACAACCATTCGAGCCTGTGCTCTAACCACCTGAGCAAACAGGCCGCCCCCACACTCGTCTCTCTTTGCTGATGGTTTCTCAACTAGCTCAAGAGCAGAACACCAGGAATTCATGATACTATCATTATACAGTGAAATACACATCCACACTTAGGTAACTTCATCTTATAAACTCGATATAATTTCTCTAGCTCCCCCCTTCCCCACCTGTCTCCCACTCCATATGTGAACATGACACACAACTCTCAACTGCATAATTTCAGCATCAACAGCCACAGACAGGCTGGAGAGGCATTTTAACACTTTGTAAGCGGGCATAAAAAGCTATATGACGAGTTTACTCGTTTCCCGCCAAAAATGTGTTAAGAAAATGCCGGTCATATCCTTTCCCCCATCAGAGTGGATTCTTAAAAACTAGCTTGCTTTTCTTCTCAACAAGTGGCTTCGCCTAAAGGACTCAGGATCCACTGCAGAACAGAGCAGTCTTCACACTGCACCTGCCATGGAATCTTAGGGAACCACCGAGGACGACAGAAATGCACCCCTTGTGTGGTGCCATGTTCAGATAACCCGAGACAGGCCGCTTTCTGCCAGCGGATCCCAGGGCACATACCTCTCTTGGGCATACAAATCACCGTTTCGTTCTCCTGCTGGGATAAGCAGATGGTTGTGTCCGGAATCTCCGACAGAATATCCATCAACTCACAGACCCCGTATTCGGTGGCTTCCCAGTCCTTTGAGAAACACCTAGGTTTCAGCCATGGAAACGGGGAAAGAATGAGACTTGTCAAAATAACTACAAGTTTTCCAAAAGACTGCTACATAGGAAAGTTAGATAATGACTTAAAATTGGAGGGAAGAAGAAATATTTTAATATATTTGCTTCCATTTTTTTTCTTCTTCTTCTTATCAACTCACCAGTGATAAGCCTGCGAGAATTCTCTCACAACGACCTGTTTGCTGGCCTGGGATTTGAGAAGTTTTAGTAAGTCCTGAGTAAAGCGCTTCACCTGGGCCCTGTGTGTGAGGGTCAACAAACGTTTGGAGCCCATTCCGAGAATCTGCAAATCAAACACCCGGATTATTTATCCTCGTAAGACCTTGGCAGATGCTGCCTTTCGGGCTGCTGGCGCCCCTCCCTCCTGTTACTGCCTCAGAGAACTCCCTTAGTGTGAGATCTGAATCCTGCCACACCGGTAGATCGACACACTGGAAAGGCTCAAAATGAACCCACTGCCCAGGTGCCCGGGACCCTTTCTTTCGCCTTCCCAAACAGTCATGGGTACAGAAACAAAAAGCGTGCTATCAGCGTGGGTGAATAATTTTGTCTCTATTAGATAGCTGACGTTTTTCAGGCCATGTTTACAAGTGGGAAGTTGTTTTACAGGTGGGACGCTATTATAGCTCTAAATTAGCAGGCAAAGACTTGTTAGAAACCCATGCGAGCTCCAGCCCAGCAACTGGTCTGTAATGCATTTATAAGAAAGGTCAGCCTGTGCCCAGGGCAGTTCCCATGGAACAGTGAGTGGCTGTGGAGAGGAAGGGCAGTCTTCAGGGATTATAAGGAAAATGCCCCTCAGAGGTCCATGGAGTTCCTCTCAGTTAGCTCATGGCCACCCTGTGCATGTTTTCTGCACGCCAAAGAAAGCTTGTGCGGGATGTTTTGCTCTAAGGTGACTTCTTGGGAATCGGGTTACCAGCATCCTGTCTGGTTGGCTGAGGTGGCCAGGGCCGGGGGGGAACATCCCTGTCTTTACACGGTAACTCCTTCTCATCTCTTACCTGCAGCACGTGAGGCACAGCCTCTAATAATTCAATCAGCTTGGAGTATCCGTAGTCTGACACCCGGCATTGCTTGGCAAAATGGTGGTGATAGGACGGGATGAAGTTGCTAATTGGTATGACACAGGATGGCTGGCTCTTCAGTAAGTCAATCACTTCTCTACTGAACTGGATCAGCTGCGGGTTACCTACAGGACTTTTAGAACGCAGAAGCCAAGGGTCTAGAGAGTGGGGAGGAAAGGAGAACACGCCTAAGACACAGAGCACAACTTCATCAGCGGAAAGGAAGACAACTAAGCTTGACTTCTTCACTGGAGCTCAGTCGTGACCAAGCAGATGAGAACCAACAGCCACTGTACTTCTCAGCCTCTCTACTCAGGTACCATATAATTAACAGGTGAGCCCCACTCATTTATGGGCTGGCAAATGCTTTCCCACTACTCCTCAAAGTCAGGTAGCCAAAGTAAAGCATAATTCACCAGGTTTAACTTAAAGCAGAGGTGAAAATACACAGGAAGTTTCCAGCGTATAAACTTGTTGTATTTCAAAGATCCATTTGTAATTTGGTCCCAAGGAACATACTCCCTCACGGAAGCAACATTATAAACGGTCATCAAGCAGGTAGCCCAGAGGAGCCTAATTAACCCACAGAGCATCTGGGAACCATGGAAAGCAATGCAAAGCTAGCATGATATAAAACCAAGAAACTGGTTTTCACATTTCTCTTGAACGTTCATGTAATTAAGACGTTTTAACGGCATAATATACGGGACCCAGAGTAGTCTAGGGGAAGGGCAGGGGGAGGTGGTTAAGAGGCTTTGGTACAAAGAGAGCTCCCTGGTCATCACACCTTTCCTCCTGTAGGGCAGGGGGAGGAGGGGGAGGCAAGGAGGACCTGTGGGGGCCAAAGAGAAGGCAGTGGAGGTATGGAGGCAATACTGTGAAGTGCTGTGGGGTGGGCTGGGGGGCAGGATTAGCCATCTGCAACTTGGGACACGCCCAGAACTCAGAGTCACCCAGCTCCAGGTTCGGATGTCCTGGGCTTTTTCAAGTTTGCCCATTTATCAAAAGTCAGAAATGTTGACTAAAATGAATTTCAAAGGTAAATCTGCACTCAGTTATTTCCTTCAAATACTTGCAACGAGTTTTTCCTTGCCAGTCAATGGACAAGTCGCAAAGCTTCACAAAATCAGGGAGCTAGAGAGGTTTGTAATTGCGGAATTTTAAGGGTTTTCCATAATTTATGCTGGTACTTTGAAAGTGTCTGCGTCTGCCAAATCTTTGCACTTGAGAGAGCAGTTTTTAGATCAAAAGAGACACCTGTGGTGCTTTCTGCTTGGCCAATGGTGCTGCTGCTTAAGGTAATTGCCAACAGCCTCTTCTCACCTGGATGGAGGCCCGGGAGGACACCTACCTGTGTTTGGAGGTGGGGGCTTGTTGTGAATCCACTTCACTATTTTGATGCCATTCTGTGCAGTGGCAATGTTGACACCTGGAACACAGGTGATGAGGTGTTCTAAGGGAACCCCCTCCCCTCGGTTTTCCTGCATGATTTCCAGTTTGCCAAACTCTGCGGCGTAACAATCTGGAAAGCTGAAGCGAGAACAAAGGTAATGAAGATAATGGAACAGCAGAGCACCTGCTAAACAGAGGCCTTTATTTCAGTGTATCCATTAATAAACACTTCGTTTAAATGCCCACAATCTGGGTCTGGAGTGAAACTTAAGGTCCCGGGGAGTCAGTCCCTGTGGGATTGGCCTCTTGATGCCTTCTGGCGGTACTAGGAATCCCTGGACAAATTCCCAGCAGTGCGAGTTAAAAATAAGGCCCTTGGATTCCAAGGGAGACATCCATCTGCTTCAGCATATCGCAGGCCTGGGAGCAACTCAGTCCTGTGCTGGCCCCTCTACTGGCTGCCAGGTGGTCATGGTGTGGCGAAAGGGACTCGGGGAGAACGTTTTTCTCTCTCAAATTCTGCAATCTACAACTCTCGAGGTAGTGTACACCCCTGTAGCACTTACGCACACTCCTATCACAACCCTCAGAATAACCTTTTCTCTGTGGAGAAGAAACTGCCCTATTCATGGTTTTGTTGAGAAAATTCAGCACAAAAATGTTCTTGTTGAAATACAATAATGCCTTGGTTTACAAGCATAATTCGTTCCGGAAACAAACTACTTGTATGGCAAGACATTGCTTGTTTACCAAGTTAAAATGTACTAGAGGGCAGGCCGAGTGGCGCGGTGGTTAAGCGCTGGCTTGGGAGGCCAGCGGTCCTGGTTCGGGTGCCACATGTGAGGGCCAGTGACACTGCCCTCAAAAAAAAGTATTAGAAATGTTTGCTCATCTTTCGCAACACTCGCAAACCAAGTTACTCGCAATCCAAGGTTTTAAGGTACTGAGTGAATGGATCCATTTCAGATATATTTTAACTGGCGACAAGGCTGAAGACATTAGGATGAAGCATTCTACAGTACTCGCTTGAGGAGAGGTGTGGACACACAGGGCAGGCTTCTGGAAGGAGAACTATGGCATTGCATCACAATGGTTTTGACAGACTCACCTTAATAAAGGTACAGTGCCCTCATGTGTCTGCAACAGGCTGTGAACCTGCGGCGCAAACGTCTTCAGAGAGTGGATCACAAAAGGAATCCTGTAACAGTCCGGATCAAATTCATGTTCACTGCGGAAAAGGGGACAAAACGGTTTGTTGACATTTCCTTGTGGTCTAAACCGTTCGCAAGGTAATTCTGACAGATATTCCGTGACCATATACGAAAGGATTATTTCTAAAGGGAAACGGGCATTCTACCTGAAATCCTTATTGGAACAATGCTGTCTGCACACAGGCTCATGATATTCTAATTCTTCAAATATAATTGGGCTGCAATTTGTTGAGGAGCCGTCATGTGATTGGGAAGACCCCAGCGGACTCTGTCGTGCCTGACTGCTGGGTAAGAGACATACCAGTCTTCCATTTCCATGTTCACGGATCGCAACCGTGTCTGTTAATTTATATAAATCTGACACATTCAACTTGTGTCCAAACCTAAAAGCAAGGAAAAAGAGATGGTGAGATAGAATGTTTTTTCTAATTCTACAGAAATGCCTGTCCTGTTTATGTAAAGGGTTACGACCAAGAATGGTGTCTCTGTCTCTTCAAAAGAAAAACTGGAATAGTTCTGCTATGAATTCATTCACTAGGAACCAGGGATGCCTGGCACTCCTTCGAGGCCAAGGGCTGTTGTCTTCCCAGATCTGCATCTCCAGAGCCCCAGCCTGTCATTCCACTGTCACTGGTTGAGCATCTGCGGTGTTGGGTATTGTGAGAAGCCGTCAGGTCAGACCAGTTATCTACAGTTTACAGTTTCAAAGGTGCTCAAAAATGTCCACTCAATAAATAATAAAACTAGTCAGTCAGAAAAAAAGGGAAGTACAGCTTTGGGGACTGAGGTGTAAATTTGCTAAAAACGAAGGCAGTTGTCCAAACGCATGTTCAAGCTCAAGTTGAAATCTGATAAGAAAAAAAAAAAAAAAAAGAAAAAAAAAAAAGAAATCTGAATGCCGTCTTTGTCTCTTTTCCTTCACCAGGCTGGAAGCTCTGTTAAGAGCTGCTATAGCAGTATTATGCCAGCCACCAATCAGTAATGATAGATCAATGAAAAAACAAACTTAACTTACTTTTTTTCATAGATATCTGTAAATTTATAAAGAGGCAGACAACAGGCGGGAGCGTCCTGGAGAACAGACATTGTTTCGGCACTGTAAGACAAAATTCCCATCCATTACAGAACAAACGCTGCTGGAAGTCAATAGATGATTTCCAAGATGTAGTTTGAAAACAAGAGTACATAAAATTGATGAACACAACGTATGTGCAAAATAAATGTATCAGTTTCTGACACGTCAGAATATATTTGCTAGAAAAATGTAAAGAAAGGACTTTAGGGACAAGGCAATTGAAGAGTATTAAGTCACACGCCGGGCTGTTTCTCCGAGTCAAGCGTAGGGCTTTCTGCCCGAGCGCATCAGGAAGGCATCATTACTCAGTAAGACGAACACCGTGTTAATTCAGAACAAAAGGCGGGAGAGCGTGAGTATCTCCTGCCGCACTGCGGTTCATATGTTAAGCAATATGGGAATGGAATTTCTACCGTTGAGGATACAAAATTGAATACGCTACCATCTCAACTATGATTTTAAAAAACAAAAAGTCACCAAAAAACACTCAAAGGAAAAACAAAAAGCCAAACTGTTCAGAATGGTTGGCTTTGAGCCATAGAATTAATTATACATGATTTTCCTCCTTTGTTTCTTTTGTTCCTAAACTTTCCAAATTTTCTTCACTGAGCATTATTTTTATTCTAGGGGGAAAAAAACCCAGAATTTTAAAAAATGGTGAAGTACATGTCACAGAAAAGCTCTTTGAGACTCCAAACAGAAATTCTTGTTATACTAGTGCCCCCACCCACGGGAGAGAGCCAAGGAAGAATCAAAGCTTATTCTGAATAAAACCATCACCCGATCCCTAAGATTGAGAGTCATAATGAGATTTATGGGGCAGGGCGTCTACTTGACGTCATGGATATATGTGTAATTGAGAGTGTGGAGCTGTGTAGAGCCACCTTTAAGACCAACTCACCTTCTACTAAGATTGGAAGGTACTCTTCCAGTCTTTCCAGGCTCATAAACTGTTCTTCTCGAGGTCTACTATTTTTAGAAGCTCCCTGAGTATGGGGCGTATCACTTCACTCCTAAGTGCCTGCCAAGTTTAGGCTGTACTTCACCTTCGATTAATGATTTGAACATGAATCAAATTATTCTACCTTGTTTATTTCTAACTCATAGCTTATTTCTGTCAATTCAGAGTAAGCATTATTGCATATGAAATCATCACAAGAGGGTTGGGAATGTGACAAAATCCATTTTGATTAGTTACAAAATAGTTTCAGGGCCAAATGTTATTTCTGGAAATAAATGGTTTGCTTGCTTGTTTTTCTTACCTCAGTAAAGAGAGTGATTTACTAGCAGCTCCTGTGGCAAGCGAGACCAGGATCTTCCTGCCGCCAATTTTATGTCTGTGGAGGCTGTTCACCGCACTGATTGCTTCTTGTAAGTTTCCCATCTGAACAACGGCCTTGAGCTGATAATCCGTATGGGGACTAAGCTCAACGCTCTTCACCTACGGCAGAAAAGGACAACGGAATGCTGGGTCTCCCCGGAGCCTGGTCATCTCAAAGCCGAAGGTGAATCACGAAGGGACATACTCGTGGACTTCAGTGACGTCAGGGAACTTGTCTGAATGCTGCACTTCTGCCGGCCAGATCCCAGTGTCCAGGATGGGTGACCTTCACGGAAGGGACACCGGCCTGGCCTGCCTGGGTGCTCTGGCATGCACAGCTCTCAGACTCAGGCTCGGAGGCCAACATGAGCAAGGGGTTTTTGGGGGTCTTTTCCAGACCCTGCAAGAACCTGGGGCATCGCCATTCTAAGAATCTGGAAAAGGTGCATTTTTTTTTACCAAGCTGTACCTAAAATCTGAATCAGGTATAGTAAGATATTAACAAATCAGCTAACATTATTTTATAACTCTGTTTCTAGATTTTAACAGCCAGGGTGAACTAACGCCTAGCAATGTTGCATTTCCCAAGGTGCCATTTAAATCCGTGCCCACTGGTGCTTCTCTGCGAGGCTTCCCACTCTCCTGGGCTGTGCCCTGAAACCTGGATGTGTGGCCCCACTACGAGCAGGCCAAAGGCAAAAGGAGAAAGCTCACGTTCGTTCAGTGACACCTATAGCCTGGCTGTGGTTGTGTGTGTAGAATTAAGTCCTCTCACTTTGAAATATCAGCAAAGGGTAAAACAAAGGCTAGAACAGGAAGCGGTCACCTTGCCGTGCTTGGAAAATGCTTCCTGCATGAACTGCTGCAGATCCTTCCGGGATAACCTGTAGTCAATGTTGCTGACCTGGATGTCAGCGCCGTTTGCGAACGGGTCTGGGCCGTCGGCGGCGATGCTCGAAGTTGCAAAGTTGAAAGCAAGTGGGGATGCTCTGTTTAAAAGGTTTGGAGACATATTCCTGCTTGAAACATACATATCAAGATTATTTTTTAAGGGGCAGTTGGTTAACTCAGGTGATTAGAGCACAGTGCTCACAACACCAAGGTTGCCAGTTCGATCCCCACCTGGGCCATTGACCTGCGCCCTCCACAACTACATTGAAACAACTACTCGACTTGGAGCTGATGGGTCCTCAAAAACACACTATTCCCCAATTAAAAAAACCAGTATTTTTTAAAACTTTATTCTGTTTAGTTTATATCACTTAGGCTTTGTCTGAAGTTATAGATAGACCTTACCACAATACAATTTGGTTTCTAAATGTGTTTTTATCTTAAACATATTCTGATTTAGATTTATTGTCAAAAGTATTATCTGTTAATACCGTATAAATGGCCATGAAATTATTTAATATCAAACAAATATTCTTTCACTAGCTTATTTAAAGCTAAAGGCAGAAATTACAGGCAGGTTTGATGAATTAATTTTCTACTTTGGGCATTTATTCTTAGGGAATTAGCTTGTGATACCAATGCAAGTCATGTATCCTCCCCTGGCTCTGGAAAAGCTAGACAATCTTGCTCACTGTTGCAGCCCTTCTCTATACAAGGAAAACTTGCGTGTGAATTTTTACACGGAATTTCACAGGTGCAAAGTCATTTTCATTTATTTTTTTAGCTGAGCCCTCCTGCCACCTGTTGGCAGCTCAGCGGCAGCTCAGCTCGGGCTGGGCATCGAACTGCTGTTGCTCAGAGCTCAGCTCGCACCCTTGAGCGAGCTCTTAACCCACTGAGCCCCTCGGCCGGCCCGCAAAGTCATTTTCTACAGTGAGTCTTCACCGACCCGGCAGAAAGCATGCTAGGAGGAGCTTACAGGATGCAACACGGCCTTATGGCTCCTCCTGTCTTCCAAGCCTCCGGATTTACTCCATGTGGGTTTAGAAAGCTGAGACCAGGTAACTGGCCTTTCAGTGGTTAACAGAGGCCCTTCCTCCTCAAACAGCTCCCAATAAATATCCTATGATTAAGAATAACCAATGAAGGGCTGCCTGAACGGCTCAGTTGGTTAAGAGCTCCCTCGTGAGTGTGAGCTCTGAGCGACAGGGTCACCGGTTTGATTCCTGGCCTGAGCTGAGCTACCAACAGGTGGCAGGACGGCTCAGCTAACAACAACAACAACAAAAGAATAACCACTGCATGTCTAGTTGGGGCCTTCTCCTCAACACGATGAAGCGAAGGGAATGGGGAGGACATGTTAACGTGGCGCCCCGTCACTGGCCTGGAACTCCAGCACAAGCCTCTCTCGGACCTCTGCTTACCGATGCCACGTGGAGGAGGGGGAGATGGGGTGAGGCACTCCCTCTAAACGTTTGCTAAGATTACCTGAGAAAAGGGGGCTGGCAGAGCAGGGATGAAAAACTGCTTTTACTCTATGTGCTTCTGTATTGCTTGAATTCCTTTACGCAAACCTATTAGCCTCTCTGTTGCATGTGACCACCCCATGAATCGCCAAGGCTGGACTTACCGAGACGACCAAGACGGAGATGTGAGCAGAGGACCGACTGGCCTTGATGCAATCAACTTGCTAAAAGCAGATGGGTAACTCACTTGGAACAAAGTCTCCTCTTTGTCTTTCTTCTCCACAGGAGAACTGGTAACACTTCGGGCACTGGGGTTCTCTTTTCTAATGGAGGGAAAAATCAAAGGGAAAAAGGTCATTTGGTTTCCCTCACATTGGAGAAGCAACTACGAGAAAGAGTAATCCAACCTACTTCAGACTGGTTTTGTAAACGGAGTCTGCCATCCCGGAGTTTTTCGGTGTGGGTGCTATAGCACTTGAGTTTCTGTGGGGAGGTGCCACCAGCCTCAGGTTACCCTGCTGGGGCTCGCTGTTCCTCATGCCAGTCTTTGGCTCCAGGCGGCACAGCTCCTTAAAAGAGACAAGCGTATTGGAGTTTCAAATTTAAGTACGTAAGCTGTGTCAGACCCAGCACAGGGACCACTGGGCTCTGAGTATCATCAAAAACGGAGGAGGGGGTGGCCGGCCCACCAAAAGCAAGCAGGTGCACAAAACACAGGGACCAAGAAACCAAACCTACCAGGGATTTCAGGAAGCAGGAGGTATCCAAATTACCTGCAAACTTTTCACATTTGTGATTTTTACAGCAGATCCAGAATTTGCCGGCGACCCTTTTCCAGGCGTGGCTTTGGCACCGGAAGGCTGTTCACTTGCGTCTCTGATGAGGCACAATTTTGGATTCTTAAGTTTTTTGGGAGACTTCGCTTTGTCGGTAACTGCATTTGAACTCTTTGTCTCACAGAGCTCTCGATGTTTTGGAGTAAACGACACGACGATCCTATTCCCAAAGACATCTTCGTTTTCCATTCGCTTCTGAGCCCGCTCCGCGCTGTCCTGGTTTACGAAGCGGAGGACCGCACTGCAGCCTGCGATGCTCAGCACCTTCCCGCCGCAGTTATCGGACAGGCGTCTGAGTCTGTTGCTGACGCTCTTGCCGTCTTTATTTGCTGGTAGGTTATAGACATAGAGCAGGGTGTGGCACTGCTGGTACAGACGAGAGGTGTTACAACGGGCCACTTCAAGGGCATGTGTTCAATTACAAAACAGAAGAACAGGAGGCGACCTCCAAACAAGCTAGCTACCCTGGAGGGGAGGGAATCATGACTTAGATAGGACAAGGAGAACTGATTTAGACTGAAAAACACAGGAAAAAAGAAACACACCTGAAGTTATCACTCTAGGGAATAAGCTTAGCGAGATTCAATGTTCTGAATGATGTCTTTTTTTTTTTTTTTTTTTAAGTGCAGGGAATAAGGATCTCCCTAATGGGCAATCTTTCACCTAAAACGCTACATTTGACTTAAAGGTCTTCTAGATTAGAAAAGTGATTGCCAAACAGAAGCAGAAGGGAGGACACATAGCTACAGCCAAAGGACTAAAAACATAATGAGGTAACAACAAGAATGAATTAGGAGGGCGGCCCCCAGGATGGAAGTATGTTACTTCTGGTTTTGTTTGGGGTACTAGGGAATGCAGGGGCACTAGCAGCACAAGTGCTTGGGCCGGGAGACCAGAGTCCAGTCTCTGCTCTGCTGAGATCGGGCTGTGTGACCTCCCACAAACTGCCTCCCTTTTCAGGATGCTGACTTCCTCCTCCCTACCTAGTAAGGTGGTCGGATGAGATCATTTCTCCAAGGGGCTTCCGTAACTCGCAAGTTATTGAACTGTGTTCAGGCTGCACTTAGTGAACGGGCCCACCCTTCTGCCGCATCCACACTGTAGCCCCTCTGCACTGCTCCTGCTTCCTTCAGAGCTATACACAGACACTCTCCGAACAGCGTAGACACGGCGCAGCGCGGCAGTAAACATCCTGACCCCAGATCATGACTCTCAGAAATGCTCACCCTGCTGGAAGGATGCCCCCATTCTCCTATCAAGGTGTAGCAATGACCACTTCTAATTGGTCACGTGAATGGCAGGGCACGCAGCTCTAGGGATCAGGCTCAGAGGCCTGCTGGAGTGTAAGGATTAAGTGCCTAAAAACTGTACAATTTCTGTCTGACTCCAGCCACACCAGTCGGTACAAACCATCACCATATTCTCTGCCCACGATACTTGGAAGCAAAGGGACTGATGTCTCGTATTTCATTATTTCTATCAGTCTGACACGAAGCACTGCTAGCTTTGGAGACACTGACAAGTGTCTGTTTGTAAGGTAAATCTTAAAGGCGACTCCCTATGATACTTTGAAAAAGAAAAGCAACATTCATACATATCAGGTCTTTGTATATTTCTAAGAGAAGAACTGAGGGTTTTTAAGTCTTATTTCCAAATCTGGCCTCCCCTCCCACCCCGGGCCTGGAGACCCCCTTGCTCAGGGCTGTCTTTCGCCTCCCTAATCAAACACGGAAACACGGCAAAAAGAATGCAAACCCACTTACTGGCATTTTTAGTGGTAACCTGGGGGGCAAGTCGGAAATGAATTCTTCAAATCTGATCAGCTCATTAGCATGATGCAGCAGAGCTTCTGAGGCCTGGTTTTTGTGGACCAAGATTATGTGGAAACCATGCCTGTGTCGCAGGTCACTAAGTTCCAATGCGAAGTTGACATCAGCTGAAAGAAAAGGCACAGCCCAACCCCATCATCACACATCGGAAACACCTGGCAGAGACAGACAGCTCGGCTGACCCCCACTGCGACGGAAGGAATGGCTGGGGTACATTCAAAGGCACTCCTCTCCCTTTTTAGAATAGGAACCCATTTCATTATCAGGAAGAATTAACACGCTAAGACAATTTTATCGCATACTTATACTGAATCCCAAGACACATGTCAATTACTTCCAGTCACAGGGAGCAAATATTTACATTTTAGGGAGTGTCAACTTTGGAAATGACTCATTTTAGATTTAAAAAATTAACAACACTGGGCCCAGAGTGAAGAAAAAAATTACATTTTCTTTAATAAACTTGGCCCCACAAGAATCTTTACGCAAGTTCCAAGGAGAAAATACAGAAATCAATGCATAGCCAATTTGTTTTCCCTAAACAGTTCTCAGAGATAAGCATAAATATGCCCTACACATTTCAGCTTCTTTGGGGGCACGCTTCACTTTAATAAGTTTCATGTTTTGGCTTCCAGGACAATTCCCACCCAGTGAGTTTAGTGGACGTGAGCAGGAGCTGCCACACTTACTTGACACAAGAACCACAGTGGCAGGAGCGGTGTGCGTATTGGCAAACCTTCGGAGACTCTGGCGGAGTTTGTCATCAGCAGCATTCTTTGCAGTAGCATTGATGTGGGCGACGGTTACCTGCATGAATGCATAATATGGACACGTGAGCAAAAAGGCTGTAGTGACACCATCGCTACACATTCTGCCCACATCTTAACAGAGCATCCCTGAGGGAAGAAACTCATTATTATTACAACTTAGGAACGGGAAAAAAAATTACAATCAGATCTCCTTAATCTCAAATTTGGTTCTCCATCTTTTGTCTTCTGCTTTTGCACTTCAGCTCCCTTTCAGAAAATAGGTAGAGAAAAGGAAGTGAAATTTGAAGTAGTTAAATGAGCTCTCACAAATAGTTTTTGCCAACCATTTGGCACTGGCAGAGATCTGATATGTGATTAAGGTAAGATTTGGGGCTGTATTTGATGTTATTTTTCTATGCTATATACATCATCTGTGGCTTTCAGGATCTGTGGTTAGGCGATGGGAGAAGAGAGGCATCTGCCCCTTGGGAGCTAAAACGTGTTTATCCCTGTTAAAACTATCAGGCTCACACATAACAACCTCCAAAGCAAGAAAAGATTTGTTTTGAAAGGTGCCTCAACCACAGGCGTGCCATGTGCACACACGGACATGGGATTTATTAGTTTTTGTAAAGAACATGAGTATGTAATTTTTGGCAGCAATGTGGCATATCAAGAATAAAGTATAGTGGGCTGGCCGAGTGGCACGGTGGTTAAGAGCTGGCTTGGGAGGCCAGCGGGTCCCACATGTGAGGGCCAGTGACACTGCCCTCAAAAAAAATAAATAAATAAAAATAAAGTGTGCCAAGAAGCCAGATTCCAGTTCCAGTTGAAGACAAGATACTTTGGGGTCAATCTGGACTTAAATGTTAGCTCATCCACTTATTCCCCTTGCGATCTTAAAAAAAATTGCTTAACCATTTGGAGGCCTCAGTTTCATTTGTAAATTTCAAATAATAAATCCTACAAGCCTTGCTCACAGAGCAGTGATAAAAATCAAAGGAAATGATACATACATAACCATTATACTGGTTTGGTACTAGTCACAAATAAGTAGCAGACTGAAAAACCATTTTGTTCAACGTCATTTTGTTACAACCTTAATGAGATGCCATAGGAACACAACGTTAATGAGATGCCATAGGAACCTAACTCTTGTTTATATCAATTAGGTAAAACTGGTTTCATCGTATGTTATTTTGCTTAAAGCCGCAGAACCTATTGGCAGCATTAAGTCAGGATGTACTGTACTTTAGAAACAATCTTTTGCTTAGTTACTTTATTTGCAAACTTAGCACAAATACCTATTATTGAACAAATTCTGAATTCTTTAAAAAAAAAATCACGTTTATTCTTCTACAATAGGTTTAAATTCTTGTTTTACCTGACAATTATTCAGCTCTTGAATAACTTCTTTGTTTTCTTTACTGATATCACACACACAGATGAATTCTGCTTCTCTGTGGCCTTTAAAAAACTTCTCACGGATTCTCTGTACAACAGCAGTTGCTGAGCGGCCAGAGGGAACGGAGCAGTTTTCAATATCCCAAAAAACTCCAATGGGGGGTAAGTTTTCTAGCACCTGTCCGGCTAGTGCAACTTCTGGTGACCCTTAAGAAATGTTAACACTTCCAGTTACACATAATGAAAAAGAAATGGCAAATTAAATAAAATAGGTAGCTGCCTATCATTCTTAGTGGCAGAAAAATGAAATTATTGAGGGATGTTAACTTTCTAAGGATACCAACCTCACCGGTTCACCTACTAAAATAAACCGCCCCGAATTGCCATAGTCTCTCTAGGGATTATTCCTGTTTTTCAGGAGAGAACAAATCTTAAGATCAAGTTACTTTAAGCCCACAATAAATCAATCACAAAGCATGAGCCGTCTCGGGCTGAGCAGGGATGCGTCCCTGAACAGTGACACATAGGTGACTGGACGTTGGGCCCTGATTTTCACGCCCAGCCCATGCTATCTACCTACTCAGTATGCAAGAAGAGGGAAGAGGCGACAAAGGGGGAACTTCTTGCTGTCCTTGATTTTAAATGATTTTTAAGGCTGCATTAACTTCTGATTTAATCTTCTAAAAATGTTTATTTAAAAAATGTTTTCAAAAGACACAATATCACATTAACTACTTGGGGGGGAGATGACCTTGGGTTTTCAAATATCATTTTTCACTACCCATTACTAAATCTTTCTAAATACTAACTGCTTCTAGGGAGGATACAGTTAACAAATGCGATTATGAACCTAAGTTGATACCAAGTCCCATCCAGCACATTTTTCTCCTAACATACTCCTATTTCTATACACAGCTTCTGATCTCAAATAGCCTCTGCCCAACATAAAGGGCAAATCACTTACTCATCTATAAAAAGAAAAAGATTTTTACCAAGAGATGGAAATGGAGAGACTCACGTACACACAGTAACTTTAGAACCACAAGGAATCTTCTAAAGGCGATGAAATGCAGTTAGTATCAGATATTGAAAACTATCCAAATATGCACATTGTATACCATACTGTCACTTACCAAATTTCAAAGCAGCTTTACCGAGACTGGTCGTCAGTGACAATGTGGTCTCTTTCCCTGACCCTTTGGCTCCGCAGCCGTTACACAGAGGGACAGTAACCGGTGCAGCTTGCGTGTTTGGAGGTGGTATATTTGGCCAGACTTTAGCAGCAGCGATTATATTATTTCTTGCCGGCTGTTTTAAAATTTTTTTTGAAAAAAGGAGGTTTCAGATATATCATTTCAGAACGGAGTTATATACAACTGAAAACATATCCTAAGGGTTTCTCCTTTCTACCTGCTAACGTCTGACAAAAACGTCTTTTCAAATCATCTTTCCCAGAACTATTAGTTATCAATAAACTCACTTCAAATGAGTTGAAATGATCAGGGAAGACTGTCCTATGATCAGACCTTTATATCCTGGGGCACGTGTCTGCCACAATGGAGACCTCAGCCACACCTGACATAAAGGGAATTAAAATCTTCACTTAAACACAGAGGTGATTGAGGCCAAGTTTCAAGCTCCCCAAATTACAACAAAAGGACAACATGCAGTTACTGACATTACATGAGTGGGTCTGTGTACAGGGTGCGTGTTAGTTATAAGGAAGCGCAGCCATGCTCCAGCCTTCCAAGACAAAACAGAACGCCGGGCTCTGCCAAACTAGGTTCATGTGTGAGTGACAGGTTTGTAACAAGAGGCCGGAAGAGCATAAATAATTACTCCCTGGTTTTCTGAATGCTCCCTCCCCCTTTACTCTTTGCTTCTTTCAGGACCAGAAGTTATGCTGATGGGGAGAAAGCTACATCACGGAAGGATCTTCAACGCCATGCCCCCCAAAGAGGATTTTCAAGGTATATCCACTTTCAGAAAGTCATTCCTCAAACCTTGGCTGCACCCATCACGTGAAATAAAAAGATACCAACCTTGTTCAGACAGTCTTCGCAGTACAGGGAGCCCTTTAGACACACCGGAGGGACCACATTTAGGTGCAGAGACTTGGTGCACAGGTGAGGCACTAGCTCCGGCTGTGACACGCGCTCTTCCAAGTGCCCCGGAGCCCCACTTGTGAAGTCAGGACAGGGGAAGTAGCCAGTGGAGGTGCAGCCCTGGAGCGCCGGGAACTGGTGCAGCTTGTGCACATTCCCATGGCACGACTGGAGGTGGAGCTTTCCACAACAGGGCAGGTGTTGGCAGGAAGAGAGGTTACTTTCTAGACACATGCTGGGGAAGTCGCTGGCAATGCCGGCCAAGTTGTTCCTGGCGGAGGCATTCTGGAGGGAAGGTGCCGACTGGAAAGCCAACCCTGACCCCACCTGACACGTGATGGTCCTGGTGCTTTGCGCGTCTAACAGTGCGCCCCTGTGAATCAAGCTCCCGGCTCCTCCACCACCGCTACCACCACCGCCAAAATGCATTGGTGAAGTGGAGGGTTCATGAGCGCAATGAGCACAGCAGCTTACTTTGGGGACGGCTGAGAGCTGTAATTTAGGTTGCTGAAGGGAATGAATATCTGGAAGTGGCACTGCTGGGAAAAGCGAGGAGCCGGCACGAAGGGGAGATGGCACATCCTTTGGTTCCACAGCAGCTTTCTTATTCTCCATGTACTCTTTCTGAGGAAAGACAATCAGAACAAGGCTTTGATGAGGCCAGGGATTTCTGGTCACATCCTCCTGCAGGCAGCCATGGGAACAGCGTTCAGTCCTGTTCACTGCACTCCCACTGTCTTCTGAAGACGGTGTAAGTGGTATGGAAACAACGCAGTCACAAACAGCATTCAGTCAAGACGGCTTACAAGCAAAGTGCGCTGAGGAAAATACTTAATGGTTCCTGCAGTCAGATCACAAGGGGTATTAGGACGGACCTCCAGAGAACAAGGTTCCAAACATTAGGGGTGAGTTTGGCCATCTGTGGAAAGATCTGTGATGCTGATGACATTTAGCAAACCCTAGGACATCATGACATATAGTCACAATGCCAATAATTATTCTGTAGCCAATGAAAAGAATTACAGTCATTAGAAAATTATCCGGGAAAAGATACAAGGAAAATAAATAAGTTTGTTGTATGCCTCCCACATGGACACAGGAGGCCAGTATATTTATAAAGTGCATAGCATTGGTGTCAGAGGCCTGGGTGGCATGTGACACTCAACAGTTGCATGACCTTGGGTAAGTTACTTAACCTCCCCACACTGTCATTTACTCAGCCTTCAGTTGGGAACAGGATGTTTCTCCTACCGTTGTTAGGAGGATAAAATGAGACCATGCACATAAAGTTCTCAGCCGAGTACCCGGTCACTGAAGGGAGACCCAAGGAATCAGGAACCTTTATGGGCTGATGGCAGGCTCTGCTAAGATGAACAGGGTGCCCTTATACAGCGACTGAGGCTTGCTCATCCCTCGCAGCACAGAAAGGTCCATCTGACTGTCATGATTTCATTCCTTTGGCTGTGTGATCTACACTCACCCAGGAGAAATCTGTATTTTCAGTTAGACATTTCCTGAAAGGGGCGGGGGGGGGGTAACAGCAATGGGCCGAGCATCTAACAAGCAGTGTGTTCTGCCCTCTTGGCAATTATAGTTCTGGCTGGAGATGAACTGGTACTCTGATTGGCATAGATCTGTCTTCTATGGCAGTGTTATTGTCAGCTGGTCCCCTTGAACATACTCAATTCTGGATGCCACTGACAAAACCCCAGTGGAGCTGCACAGGTGAGCGTGCAGCTCTGGACTGTGTGACTCCATGAGGGCCAGATCTGCCTTCTCTGGAAGGCCTGCTGGAGCTGCCAGCCCTTGCTGTCAGCTGTCCCTAAAGCAAAACATTTCTGAAAGGACCCAAGTTACTGACGCCACGCAACAAAGATAACTACATAATGAGAACCTGGGGAAGACACGGCATTTAAGTTTTTTCTGAGAAATTATTAACACCTTTATATAAATTCATCATAAAGTCTCATTTAAATCCTAAATACAACAGCAAAAAAGGAAATAGAATGGTGGTAACATTCTACCCGAAATGAAATCAGAAAAAGTCAAAATCACTATGAAAAGACAAAGGGAGAAGTGAGAGACATATTTAAATATTCAAGAGAAATTTTGAACAGAAAAAGACTGTCAGTAAGGTCCTAGCAATCTTTTCCTTGATTATAAGAGTCAAAGCTCAGAAGGCTACAGTAAAATAAAATCTATTTTATACTTTCTATACCAGTTTTATTCTACAATTTTATCTTTAGAATCTGCGACTTTAATGAGAAACAAATCTTCCCAAAATGTCCATTAAATATTTAAAGCATCTTCTGTGACTTATGAGTGGAAGTGCAGGAGTTAAAAAATTACGTTCTCCATTGAGTCAGGAGTTACAACAATGTGCTATAAGGAGGGATATCAGCAGGACACAAGGGAAAACTCAGCAGCCTCCAGGGCGATAGGCTCTCCCACACCAAATGGCCCTCTCACCTATCTGCATTAGAAATTTGCTAGGTCCTTAGTCTTGTATATAGTTACCGTTTGGGGACTACGTGGCAACGTCTGCTCGGGACCCGAAAAGCAATTAGAGAATTTCCAAAGCCATGGCTTAGCATCATTATCTTGTTGAAGCCATCCAGGAGTTCTACTGCAGGAGTTCTCAGTTCCGTTCCCTTCCATCACACAGCCACCCAAAGTGGTTCAACATCCTTTCATCTTTCGTGTCTTTCATTCTTCCACCCTGTGAAGAGCGAGATTTCATCGTTAGTTACATGCATAAGCACAAATATTACTATTAAAATGTGAGACTGCGTCTATATTTATGGTGCAATGGCTCCCAACAAGTCAGATCTTAAGGAACTAAAGTAGAATGGCTATCAAAGCATATTACAGGTCACTGAAATCTGGTAAACTTGGTTGACTGTTTATGCTTGAACTCTTAACTGTAGCAACCGGATTTAAATAAAAAAAAAAGTCTATAATCTTCCATTCCTCGTGTTTCACAGTTCCTCAAATAAAAAGGAGCTCTGGGGGCCGGCCGAGTGGTGCGGTGGTTGAGCACTGGCTTGGGAAGCCAGCAGCCCCGGTTCGGTCCTACATATGAGGGCCAGTGACACTGCCCTTAAAAAAAAAAAAAAAAAAAAGGCTCTGGATGAACCCTACTTCTTTCTATAAACAGCCACACTTGACAGAAGTAGCCGAATCTTGGATAACCAGGAATTCCTGAGTGTGACCACTCCTCTTCACCTGGCTGGTGCCAACCTCCTCCAGCTCTGAGTAGACTTTTTCTATAGTTTTTCCTAATTCTTATCAACTGTCTCTCCCTAAAGACTCTACTTCTGAAAGTAAAAAAATAAACAACAGAGAGGCTGTAATTTGGGTAGAAGAACCACCACATGTCCTCATTACCAATTCCATAAGATGCTGAAACTGATTTATGAGCGACTTATCCCCTTATCCCACTGTGTCTTCAACATGAGCATGGAGAGTCCAGATTAAGTGACCTCGGTGGACTTGGACTTTGATTCTGTTAAAGAGCAAATCAAATCAATTTCTATTTACTGATTATGAAAGTGCAGTCTGTTACACCACCAAAAACCTAACAGAGAAATCTCAAGTCACAGATGTACCGTATCTACTCCGAGGCACCAACGCTTAAACAGTACAGCGAAAGCAGATCAAATCAATAATAGCCATCAGGCGCGGAGGCAGCCTGCCAATGACAAGGACAACTGAATCCCACTTCCACGTCCTTGTTATCACACCCCAACAACCACCCACTCTTACCTACTGTGGCCATTTCAAGGTTGTTAAATTTATGTTTCAGAAATTTAATCTGGGGCTCTGGAAAAGAATTTCTTATAGTTACTTCTCTGATAAGATGCTCTTTTCAAGTGGTTTAACGTCTACATAGTAGGGTGAGGGGCAAGATGACCATAGGAGAACTATACATAAGAGCTGATTGCATTAAGCAGGAGTGTGCAAACTGACCACTGACCTGCCAGCCAAAACCAGCCCACTGCTAAATGGTCTTCAACCTAAGAATGTATTTTACATTTTTTAATTATTAGGAAAAAATCAAAACAATGTTTTATGACACAAAATTTTATGCAATTCAGATTTCAGTGCTTATCGTTTATCAAGATATGGCCACACTCATTTGTTTTAAGTAGTCTGTGGCTGGCTTTTGCACTACAGTTGCAGAGTTGAGTATTTGCAACAGAGGCTTATATGGCCCACAAAGCCTAAAATATTTACTATTTGGCCCTTATGCTGAAGCTACAAAACTTCATTAAATTTTGGTTTCTTCCTCTGGAAAATGTGGCTAACTTCCTCTCTTGTTCCCCTCACAGCATTATTGAGGGAGGAAAAAAAAACTTAGATAAACGAGTCCACCATCTGGTGGACTGGCTACTTAGGATAGACAAATATTTGTTGAAATGGGAATGAAGATTACCTAGTATTACCTAGTATACAAGTATACAGTTAGGAGTTCATTGGGATAGATAAATGCAGCTAACTGCCACAACCTTACTAAATTATGGTACTTGTTTTTCCTATTAAATACAGGCCTTATACCTCCCCACAATCTCTTCTAGATCGTGAAAATTTGTGATGTTCAACTTCAACAGGCTCTCACAAACCTCTTCAAGACCAATCCTGAAAGCGTGCTGACAGGTAAAGTACAACATAGTTTACTAAGCATTTTTACTTAACATTTCCAAATTCAGCAAATATTTACTTTGTATCTACTTTGTGGCAGGCCTATGCTTGGCAAATGAATGCGATCCATTCATGCAATTTTTTTCCCCACGGTTCATCTGTGAGACAGACAAGAGAGAAACTGGCTACAATTTACAGGGAAGGAAACAAATTTTGTAGCTTGCCCCAAATCACACAATTAGAAAGAGGGCAGAACCTGCCTTTGTCCACCTCCTTCTACCATACCAAGGTGCCTTCAATGGTACTCAACACAGTAACAGAAAGCACAAATGTATTATTAACTTGTTAGTGACCTGCACCTGGACATTTCCCCAAATATTCCTGGGAATGCCACTAAGGAGCTGAGGTACCCCGAGCAAGTTTGGTTTGAGTGGAAGTCTCCCTTCTGCCCTCATCTCTGCGTCTTTGAGCAATTAAGATAATGGTTGAGAGCAGACGCTGAAGTCTGTCTTGCTATTAATCCCCAATTCTGCTGCTTCCATCTGTGCAACTCTGGACCACTCACAAACTCTCTGAGCCTCAGGTTCCATCTGTAAAATGGGCCTGACAAAAATAGTAGTGCCCTTCCAGGGCTGTTGTTTGGATTAAATGAGATAATTAAAGAAGAAAATGTAGCAGTGGTCTTCTTAACACCCACTCTAGTCCTCGAAGGCCACCCCCCCTCCCATTACTAGGTTTTTTTTTTGCACAGCTCTTTTTATCTAGCATTTTGTTTATTTGCTTGTTTTTTTATCCTGGCTCCCCCACTTGAATATAAACTCTGTGACATCAGGGATCCTGGTTTCGTATTCATTTTTGTAGCCTCTGCCTCTAGCACAGGGCCTGGCCCTTCATAGCTGTCGAACGAATGAAGAGTTCAATACATGACTAGGAAGGCTGTTTAAATTAGGTTTCAATTTCCACCGTTCAGACACGTGGGGAAGTTCAAAAGACACACATGGAACTGGAAAGACTGGAAAGCTCTTAACACCAGAAAGGTGTTTAAATTAGGTTTCAATTTCCACCGTTCTGAGATGTGGGGACTGAAGTCCAAGAGACACACATGGAGCTGGAAAGCTCGTGGTAACACCAGAAAGGCGCTTGGGAACCTCTCAAAGGTGTATCCAGGCGTCGCGTTGCAATTAATAGTGGGCGTGGCCTAACCCCTAAGGAAACAGTATCTGTCCAACCCCCAGACGCTGCGCCCCGGGGCGCTGGAGAAAAGCGAGGACGGTGTAATAAAGGGCTCGGGAGGGCTGCAAAAGCGTGAGCCCCGTGCTCCTCTGTTAAGCTTGCAATTGTGCACCCGCCCCTGGAAAGGCGGCTTTGCACGCCTGGGGGGCCCGCAGGGAGGCAGTGGGGGCGGGGAGCCGAACCCCCCAGCCCCCCAAAAGGCAGCAGCGGAGCAGCAGTGGCTGCCCTGCACGGACGTGAAAGGCAGGCAACCTGAACCTTCAGTGGGAGCCTGGCGGGCTGGTCCCGCTTCAGTGGGAGCCAGACGGGCTGGTCCCATCCCTTCCCCGAGGCCTCGTCACCCTCCCCCCCGCAGCCATAGGCAGGGGAAGGGGGGGCAGGGGTTCCCTTGCAGCCTGGGGGGGTCCCAGAGCAGCGGGCCCACCAGCAACTCCTTCCCAGCGCTGCCAGCACACTCACCTCGGCCACCAGCTCCGCCGCCGCTCACATCCCGGCCCCGCCGCCTGCCCCCCGCCCCCCCCAGTCCCTTTGTTTTGATTCCCGACTCCGCTGCTCCCGCCGCCGCCGCCAAGCGCGCCCTCCTCTTCCGCTTCCGCGCCCGCCCCGCCCCTGTCGCAAAACCGACGCCCTTCTCGGCCCCTGGCTCCGCCCCTTCCGCCTCCCCTCCCCCCGCCGCCGCGTCCTCCCCGCGCGGGGCGTGCTGGGAACCGGGGGGGGCGGGGCCTCGCGGCCCTGCAGCCTCGTCAGGCTCAGTCCCCTCCCGATAAACCCCTAAATAGGGACCTTCCCGGGGGGGTGACCCCGGCTTTTTTGGCAGAACCCCCACGTTGAAGGAAAGGTCTCCCCCTTGGCTTGCAGTGGCGGCGTGGAAAGGCGCCTGGGAGCGGGGAACGCGGGGGAAAAACCCTGCCCACCAGGATTGGGTGCCACTCAGGTCTTTCCATCTTTTGGGGGGAAAGCGACTGAAACGGGGTTTCGATGAAAACCCCGATCGTTCTGCCTTTCTCGTCCCTCCTCTTGTCACGTGACGATTTTTTTTTTTTTTTAAATGAAAGGACGCCGATTTTGCACCGCATCCTTCATCGAGTGCAACCTAGTGGCGAGTGGAGAAAAGAAGAAACAAAATAACGAAAAGCTGCCCCCGGAGCTGAGCCTGGTCCCTGCGGCTCTGGGCTTCTCGCAGTTACTGCCCAGCTGGCAAAAATCAAGTGCGAGTGGAGACTAGGCTGCATGTTGTCACCTCAATCAGGAGGTCTTCGTGGCGTTCGTTAAGAGAATTGGATTGTTAACAGCCCAGCTCATTACAAAACTGCACACCTTTGCAAGGGACGGACTGGGCGAGCAGAGAGCAGAGCTTCATTATTGCAAAAGCCTTGTTAAGCCCATAGCAGCTTGGATACGTGGGTAGAGATGCCACGTTTGTATTTTTTTTTCTTTGCCTCACCATCTAATTTGACCTAAAATTTTTTTTAAAAAGTTTTTTTTTTTTTAAGTGAGGACCACGGTCATTGGAGACACTGCCAGCTGCTCACTATTTCCTGTTGCAAATGAGGAGACAAAGCACGCAGCTCTATGGGCATCTAGACACCGTTTAGGGTGTGCTAGCTGAGTGCTGTGGAAAAGTTTGTTTCTGAAGTTTGGCAAGACACAGGTTCACTTTGCCAAACGAGCACTTTTTTTTTTCTCCCCCCCTCCCCTGGAGTCCGCAGCGTGAGGCAATTGCATTGGGCAATTTGCAGTAAGTGGGGTACATTTCAGGGGAAGCGAATGTATCTGCATAGACATCCTTGTCGACATGGGCTGTGGAGGGCAAGATCAAACACGTAGCTGAAGAGCCCTTTGTGATTGGATTGCATTTTCCGGCAGGCAGATGACAAGCACACACACATCTGCCTGCTTAGGTATTTATTACCGCCGAGTAAATCTTCATTGGATCTGTGTAGGGGAGTATTTTCCAAGTGGGAATTAGAACAGATGGAAAAGCAACCGTACTTCTAGCGTTTTTTTTCAAAGTACCAAACCAAATATGCTTCTCTTTAGGGGTGTTTTTCTTTCTCTTTTTTTTTCCCAGTGGGGGGTATCTCTACACCTAGACCACATTAACTAAAAATATAAAAAAGGAAACAAAGTAATAGTGGATTTTTAAATTGTCCTTAAAAAAAAAATAAAAACGGGTTTAGCCACAAAACATTACTAAAGAGCAGACACATTTCGTTTGACTTCGCTTGGCATTCTTTCAAGTCCAGAGCTGGGCCTGGTGTCAACAGGTTAAATGCAGTAAATAAAAATGAATCATACTAAATGGAAAGCGAATGTAAAGTCTAAATTACAAATAATCTTTAAAGAAATGCAATTATTATTATTTATTTTATTTTATTTTTTTTGTAGAAAACTAGCCTGAGCAGAGTATACCAGCCCTTGGAAGCAGGTAATTATGAATCAAAATACAATTTGATCTTTATGAAAGAATGCTTTAACATTTTTGTTAAGATATATTTTCTTAAGCATAGCCTCTGTTAATTAATCTTATTCCTATTTCTTTGCTGGGCAAACTCTTTTATCAGAGAGTAAGAGTAAGTTTCAAAGCAACATCCTCCGCAACTAGACTGAAGAACAAAAGAACAGCAACTTGTCTGTTCCCCTTCCCCAATTCTCCAATTAAAAATAAACAAACAGGGGCCCGCAGAGTGGTGTGGTGGTTAAGCGCTGGCTTGGGGAAGCCAGCGGCCCCGTTTCAGATCCTACGTGTGAGGGCCAGTGACACTGCCCTCAAAAACAAACAAACAAACAAAAAAAAAAACCTTAGGGAAAAAAAAGTAAGTTTCAGTGTTTTCCTTGTCCAACTTATAACCTTCATGTTCACAAAATCAGGATGAAGATTGATTTTTGTGCTGTTTAAGCAGCTACTTTACATTCAATTTAGCTCCTAAATTAACCTGGCTGCCACTAAAGGAGCTTCTCCCCACTAACTTCTTTTTTTTTTTTTTTTTAAGAGGGCAGTATCACTGGCCCTCATTTGTGGGCCGCTGGCGTCCCAAGCCAGCACATAACCACTGAGCCACTCGGCCGGCCCTCCCCCACTGACTTCTATCTAGGTTAGGTTAGGTTTAGTGTCTTGACATGATACATTATGATAGATGGGCTTAAGAGAAATGGAGTTCTGCTCATGCATATCTGAATGCTCCAAGGAAAATAAATTGACTAAAGAGAGCATAAATTGTTCAAGTACACCAAAATTCCCCTTTCCTTTTTAAGGGATGTTTACCTACTGTTCCTGATGAATATTTTAATGACACGCATGTCAGTGTCCTCTCCCCTTTTTCAAATGGAAAACAAAGGAAACTGAAAAACCCACTAGTTTTAAAGGACTTGATCAATGCCATTTAGTCAGGACTTGGTACCTCATCAATTCATGCTTCAGTTCATCTGGAAACTGGGGTGACTGGAAACTGGGGTGATTATTCCCTGTCCAGAAATCTCACAGGACGGTCAGGGTGAATAAAATTCTGGAGGGAAAGAAAGCATAAGAGCAAAAATGTCAGGAGGAAACACATGATTTTATTACTAGTGTTTGGGACCTGGGACCTGGATGGAAGTTTCCCAAAAGATGTTTTGGTACTTTCCTTAACCCTGTTGACGTAGGTGGTGGTTCCCTTTTGTGTCTTTGAGGTTCAGGAACTAGCAAGGAGTCAAAATAAAGTAGAATTAAAGAAAGGTCATTCTTAATCATGGCAGGGAGGCAGGAGATTCTGAATGTGGTTGAAATCCTCAAAGGAGCTAAGAACCCTTTGCCTCCAGGGTAGGTGCTGAAGAACACGTGTAGGAATCAAGTGGACCCAGCTTTAAAGCCTGATTTCTTCCTTACTAAGAAATAAGACCTTGGGCAATGCAGTTAACTTCCCTGCAGTTTAGTTTTCGCCTCTTTAAAATGAGGACAATACAAGTGCTTTCCTGTGGTTCTCGTCATCTCCTCGAGAGTGGCCTTCCCTGACCATTTTATCTGAAGTGACTCCTCTCTGTCCCCTTTCTAACACAGGACCTTGGCTGTATTCATAGCACTTAGCAGAGTCTGAAAATTATTTTACTTTTTGTGTTTGCTGGTGTAGTGCATTTCTGTCTTAGTACTATTCACTATTATAAGCTCTTTGAGGACAAGTATCTTGTGTGACTTTTTTTTGCTAGAAGCATGAGTGCTCGATGAACAATTAATTGTTGGTGAACAATTAAGATTGCTGTGAGAATTAAATGAGAAAAAACCCATGTCAAGAGGTTAGCGTTGTGCCTGACACATAATCAATTAAAAAAAATATCATGATCACTTAACAAATAACATCATTGTACTTAACTATGTGTTAGGCGATGCTTCACAAATGCCAAGTTAACTCACGTCTCCTTTGCATCATCCTATGAGGTAGAATCCTATCATGAACCCCGTTTTATTGATGAGGAAACTTAAGTCCCAGAGAGGAACTTGCCCAAGATCACACAGCTAGAAACGGGCAGAGATAGGATGCAAAGCCAGGCTCGAAACCAAACTCTTACTCAATTTTGAGGCCTTTGAAGACGATAGTAATGATGGCGTTTTTATTTTGGGTGCAAAGGCATGGGAAGAACGTGGGGCATTCCTTAGCCTAAGCAGACCTGGATCTTTGTCTTTTCTCCTGATTTGGGGAACATGCTCTCTGTGCCAAGTGGGGGAGCTGGGGAGTCGTATTTTCTTTTCTTTTTTTTGTTTGAGGGCAGTGTCACTGGCCCTCCTATGTGGGCCTGAACCGGGCGGCTGGCTTCCCAAGCCAGCGCTTAACCACCGCGCCACTCAGCCGGCCCGGAAAGTGTAGTGTTTTAATGTATTAGCATGACACTTTGATTTATTTTAATTACCTGGGAAGTCAAGAAAAAGTGATGTTAAGTTACCCATTTTTAAAAAAAATAATTTATTTTTAATTAGCTTCAGGTGTAAACCCGTTTTGAATATTAGTTTTATTATGCCCAAATTCTATGCCAGTAGATAGTCATGTCAATGTAAATCTTTTTTTTTTTTTCTTTTTGAGGGCAGTGTCCCTGGCCCTCCCATGTGGGACCGAACCGGGGCCGCTGGCGTCCCGGGCGCAGCGAGCGCCCTCCGAGGCCGGCCAGGTCCCCACCCGGCAGCCGGAGCCGCCTTGGCTCCCATCCGCCGCTGGGCCGCCGCGTGGCCGCGCCGGGCCCTGGAAAAAGTTTCCAAAAGGCGCTGCTCGGCGCTGATTGGCCGAAGCGGACGCGTCCCGAGGCGCGGCAGCCAATGAGCGGCGCGGGCCGCGAGCTGGGGGCGGGGCGGGGCCCCGGGGTCCGCTCCGCGCCGCCCCTCGCCGTGGCCACCGCTGGGCCGCCGCCGCCCGAGCCGGTCGCCGGGGAGCCCGGGTAAGCGCCGAGCCGCGGCAGCGGCCGCCGGGGTGGGGCGGCCCGGGGAGCTCGCCCGCGGCTCCGGGACCCCCGGCCGCCGCTGTGCAGGCCCCGGGCGCCGGGCTGCAGCCTGGCTTCCCCTTGCCGCCCCCACCCCCTGCTCTGACTTCCCGGCCTTTCCGGCCCCGCGCCCCGGTCCCTGCAGGACGGCTGCCCGGCCGAGCTGGGCTCCCACCGCGGACTGCCCGCCTGGAGCCCCCCGTTCCCTCGGCTCGCCCCGCTTTCTGCCTCCCCTCCCTCCCTCCCCCTACTCTCCCCTCCTTCCCGTCCCCCAATCGTCCCCCCACTCTCCCCTCCCTCCTCCCCACCCCCCCATCGCCCCCCACTCTCCCCTCCCCACCCCCATCGTCCCCCACTCTCCCCTCCCTCCTCCCCACCCCCCATCGCCCCCCCACTCTCCCCTCCCTCCCCGTCCCCCCATTGCCCCCTCTCCCCTCCCTCCCCGTCCCCCATCGCCCCCACTCGCCCCTCCCTCCCCGTCCCCCCATCGCCCCCCATTCTCCTCTCCCTCCCCGTCCCCCATCGCCCCCCATTCTCCTCTCCCTCCCCGTCCCCCATCGCCCCCCATTCTCCCCGCCCTCCCCGTCCCCCATCGCCCCCCACTCTCCCCTCCCTCCATTGGCCCCGTTCTCCCCTCCCTCCCCGTCCCCCATCGCCCCCCATTCTCCTCTCCCTCCCCACCCCCCATTGCCCCCCATTCTCCCCTCCCTCCCTCCCCGCCACCCCTATCGCCCCCCATTCTCCCCGGCCCCCCTCGCCCGCTTCCCCACCTCGCTTCCACCCTCCGTGCAGGGCCTCTCTCCAAACACCTCCCTCCTCCCGGCACCTCCCTCCCTCCCTCCGGGAACGTGTTTGGAGCCGTCGTCCCCTTCCCTCCGCGCTTTTCTCAGCGCTGTGCTGCAGGACGGTTCAGATTTCCCCCGACAGCACTTTGGGGACGGATGGGGTCAAGGATGGAAACGCTTATTCTACAGCTTGCATGCAGCGGCCGGGCTCAGCTGCCTCTCTGAGGTCACGGGAACCCCCGCCACCCCCCGGACACCGCGTCAGGGGGAGCAGAGCTGCAGCACCCCCAGCCCTCCCTCCCCGGCGCTCGGCCTCCTGACGGCCTCAGCTGCCTTGATTTCTTTCTCCAGGGTTTGTACAGGTTGTGCCTTTAAGCCCCAAACCCATTTTAACTTTCGTTCTACAGAAATGGCCTTTGCAGCGTGTGCTGGGCAGAGATGTGTAGTTTTTTGCACTACTTTTGTCTGTATGGTCTAGAATAAGATGACATTATGGGACATGGGTACGGTGCTTTGAAGTGGGATTGAATCCCAGTGATTCCCAGAGCCACCTGTTACACGCACGCGCGCACACACACACGCACGCACACATACACATACACACACACACACACACACAGGCCCTGTCCCCAGCACACACATGCTTATTCAATCAGTTTTGAAACTTAAATCTTTCCTCAGTGTGTGTTGCATAGGATTATATCCGGGTGATCTATTACCTTGAAGTCTCAGGGGGCCTCTGGTTGCTATATTTTTATCCCATTTTGGATAACAGTTTCTTAACTTGGCTTCTTCTAAGTTCAGATGTTATGTTTCCAAAGTGTGTTCTTTTGCCTTAGAACATGTGAGCCGAGAGAAATGACACTTCCTTTCCTTACAAGATAATTTCCTAATATGAGCGCATCTGGGTATAGACAATTGGTGTCACTGCTAGTATTGTTTGCAGCCAGTACTGTTTTAGGTGCTTTCTATCTGCCTCTCCCAGCTGTGCCCTGGCACTTAGTAGGTGTTCAGAAATGTTTGAAAAGGGATGGAGGACAGGGCAACCACAGGAGGAAAAACTCTGTCCCTGGCATCTTGGTTCAATAGAAGAAAATTATCCTGGGACAATAGCTATTTTATTTTTTTTGTCTGGGTTTAAGCTTTTTTTAAAATTTCAAAAGTGATATGTGCTTCCTGTAAAAATCAATGTGTATCATGGTGTGTCAGGTACAAGCTTCATCGCACTGCCTGCTTTATGCAGGCTCTGGTACATCTTTCCAGATCCTGTGTATGCAAAGAGAGGGAGATGCGTTTATAAATAAAAATGGTGTGCTTTCTTAACACATCATGAAATTTCTTCCATAGTAATACATGCAATTCTTCTTAACTGCATAGTTTTAACAACATGCGGCCCTCTGTGGGCAGTTAAGTTTCTCTAGTTCCCACATCAGTGAATGATAGCGTAAACCCTTGAACACCTGTCCTTGCATGCCTATCTACGTATTTTTGTAGGTAGACCATTGCAGACTTTGAAAGCACAAAGACAGAAGCCAGACTTGCTGACTCTTGACTGATTTCTGCCCCAGTGATGTCACCTCTGCAAAATAACTTAGCCGCTGTTGGAGCCCATGCTGGCATTTGACACCTTTTTTCTTTTCCTCCCTTTCCCTTCAGCTCTTCCATTTGTTTTGATTGGGAAGGACTTGGGGTTGGGGTGGAGAAGGGTGGTGCATTAATTCCTGATGGTTTATAGGTATTGCTCCTGACCAGCTGGCTTTCTTCACTCAGAGGGAAGCCAAGAGCGATGCCTTTGTTTTTTTCTAGTTTTGAAATCAAAGGTGTGTGTCTCAGGGTGTTTTCAGTTTAACCATGGAAGACATGCCAGAAAAAAGAAAAAAAAAAAAAAAAGGCTTGGTGAAACCCATTTTTGTAGGAGTGGTAGATCTAAGTTATGCAAACTAGAAGATGAATACTTTTTGAACCACCTAATGCCAGTTCTTCCTTGCATGCTATGGCACATCCAGTTGAATTTGCCCACAATGCTAGGGCATGATGGCATAATGGTGTATTGAGAACGGAAGTTAGGAGACTGAAGGCCCGTAATGCAGATGAAATAAATACATGCAGTATAGTTTTTTCAGATGGTGGGTACAAAGTTGTGTATACTGTGACCAAGCATTAACACCTATCTGTCACAGTGCCTTTTAAAAGACTGTGGGCCAATGAAGGGAGTTCATTTGACCTCTAATCAGGGAGACCTTGAACTTGAATGTAAAGACCCCTCACCCCCACCCTTGAATTTGGGTCTGGTTGAGATCTGCTGCTCACCTGCACCTACAGAAATGGCCAAGGCATACAATGCTTCTGCTCCAGCTTCTAAGAAACCGAGTGCTTGTCTTGCTCACTCTTACAGTTGAATGGCTTCAAGGAGATCAAATTGTTTGAAAATAACTTATTAAATGCCCAGGACACTGCAAAGAGAAGGTGATGATACAATTCAGTGCATAATGCTGAAAGAAGGGGACCTTTGCAAGTTATCTTACGGGCTTTCTGCGGCCGAGAACAATGCACACTAGAGCTTTCTGAGACATTTTCACGTGACAGAGGAATCTTATATTTGTAAGATTGCTGTTTCATAACATAGTGACGTTTAGCTGTTACTCCTTCCGTCTTAGCCTGTAGTATATGTTTTTTCTCTTCCCTGAGGATTGTTTTTATTTTTATTTTATTTTATTTTTTGAGGGCAGTGCCACTGGCCCTCATAGTGGGACCCGAACCAGGGCCGCTGGCTTCCCAAGCCAGCGCTTAACCACCGCGCCATTCGGCCTGCCCGCTGAGGATTGTTTTTAAAATGCAGGGGGTTTTGGTTGAAATGCCCAGGCCTGTCGTTTTTGCCCTTTAATTGAAGGAGTCAGAGATGGTGCAGCCTGTGACACAAGCCCAGCTCCCTGCTTGGTTCCTCCCCAATCCCTGAAGCCCCAAACCAGATCCTTCCCATCGGAGTGGCTGTAATTAGAGCCTTGCCTGCAATGGAAGCACCTCCTAAAACATCTCAAATTCATTCTTTCCTGAGGATTAAATGTTAAGCCTCATTGGCCACAGTATCAGTGTCTTAAGAAGCCCTTTTCTAAAACTCCTAGGAGTGCAGGATGAAGGTTACTAACCTCCAGTAACTGTCAGATGCCCCTTATCATGTGAACCGGGGGAGGGGCCTGTTCCTAGCCCCTTCCCCTTAATGAGAGGTGCTGAAGGAGGTTTCCCCACCCTGGTGAGTGGCCCAGGGGTTTGCAGATGTAAGTTATAAAAGAGTCTTTATAAAGAGGGTCTTGCTTCTTGCCTTCCCTTAACCTCACAGCTCCTTTCAGCCTGTGGCCAATCCCTGTCTTCCCCTTTGTGCATTCTTTTCACAGGCACTTACCCAGTGTATGCCAGAAACTGTTCTAGGCATTGGGGATGGAAAAGATGGAAAAGGTTAGCTCAACAACTGACATTCCAGCGAGGGAAGATACACAAAACAAAACTCATAAACCGATGAAATGAAAGGAGAGTTAGTAAGATAGTGAAGGGCTGTAGGGGGTATTGGGTGGGGTGTTCAAATAAAGTCTCCCCCAGGGAGACCTTTCAGCTGAGATCTGAAATGCAAGAAGGAAGCCTGGGAAGAGAGCGGAGGAAAAAGCATTCCAGGCAGAGAGAAGAGTAAGTGCAAAGGCCCTGAGATCAGGCAGGCTTGGTGTGTTCAGAAAAGACCATGTGTCTGGAGCTGAAGCGGACAAGGATGGGGGGTGGGACAGATTTAGAGAAGTCAGCAGGGACTAATAGCATTCAACCTTGGACATGAACTTTTTCCAAACAAGAGGAAAAGTCAGTGTCCATGTGTTGTTCTTAAGTCCTCGCTTTCTCACTCTGCAGAGTGCCTCCCCGGCAGGCAGTTGGGGCTGCCCTCAATAAGATCGTTCATGGCCACACAATACTCAGTTACAATTGTGTGGGCTCTGGGCTCTGGGCTCTTGACACTATACACGTTGCTTTGGTGACTGCCCGTGAGGTGACATGTGGGCCCATTAGAGCTTGTGGCTTGAGCAGGGAGTAGCAGACCCAGGTGTACCCTTACCTGTTGCCATGTTAATTACTATTATTTATACTCTATCCTTTCTACTTTCAGCAAACAAGATCTAGCACTCCATAAATTAATTAGAACTCTCCTGTGGCAGAAATCCAACCAAGAAAGGGAGTTGATGATCTCTCATAACCATAAATCAGATACCACTGGATCCAGGTGTTAACAACGCCGTCAAGACCTCTTGGTCCTGTTTTCCTCTGTGATGGTTTCATTCTCAGGCAGTCTCCTCTCTAGTGATACAAAGATGACCACTAGCAGCCCCGGGCTTACCTCCTACCATCTTACGAACCCTGGTGGGAAGAAAGTGTTCCTTTCTTTCTTTTCCTCCCCAGGTTTATGGAGGTATAATTGACGTATTAACGTTTGCATAAGTTTAAGATGCACCCCGTGATGGTTTGATGTGTGTATATATTGTGAAATGATTATCACATTAAGGTTAGTTAACACCTCCAGAGAGTTTCTTTCTTGATAGCTCTGCAAAAGACCTGGGCCTGGGCGCTCTTTGGCTCAGCTTGGGTTAGTCCACCCCCTCATTGGCTCAGCTCCTGTCATTGGCTCAGTTGGGATTAAATCCACCCCTGAGCGTTACTGATGCTGGAGGCATGAACAGTCATGCGCCTTCTCCCAGATACAGAAGTTGATGTCAACTCCATGGAATGAGTGTAGGGTCAGTTCTCCCAAGGGAATACTGGGGTGCTGTTACAGAAAGATGGAAGAAAGAATCCTGGATTGGAAAAAGTCAGCAAATTAACAGCTTTCTACTCTATCCAGCTTCTCTGCTTAGATCAAGCTTTCAGGGAAACTGATCCCCAGAAGTGGGTGAGTGGGAGGGAACATGGCATTTTCTCTGAATCGGGAAAGGGAGAGACACTAGGTAGAGAAGACGTGTGTACAGGTACTGGCAAATGTAGTCATCCATGAGTGCTGTGCTCAAATATAAGTACAGTTGTTCAGTTTCCACCAGGGATCTAGAAGTTGGTGATTGTGTCCATGTCACACAGCTTACACAACATCGGTAGCCAAGTGATTTGTGTTTTTATCCTCACATACAACTTGTGGGTTATGTCTTGCAAAGTGAGGGGTTGCGTTCGTTCTTTTGTCCCCAAGGAAATGCAGCAGACCATGAGTCTTCTTGGAGACGATCTCATTTGGATTCCTGATGACCTTTTGACAAGCTCAGAGCCTTAACTAAATTCAGAAAATAAGCTATCACAGCCACAGGCTGTATCAGCAGAGTCTGTAAACTGACAACCTCTGCTCTGGTTGTCTCAAGGTCCTCAGAGCCAAGGACCTGTCCCCCACTCCCTTCTCGCTACTGTCGGATTTTCTTGTCGCACCCAGTTCTCCAAAATCCTGTGGCCTTCCTCTTCCTCACCTCCCACTTACTCCTCCACTGTGATGAAACTATTCTTGCTCACGTCACCAGTGGCCAGCATTTCACTGCGTCTCGTGGATGTTTTCCAGTCCTTATCTTCCCGGCTTCTCTGTTGCGACCTGGATACTGTGGAACGTTCCCTGTTTTTCCTCCTTGAAACCACCTACTCCCAGGGCAGCTCTTGCTTCCTGTCTCCATTTCTCCTCTGTCTCCTTTGACGGCAGTTTCCTTCTTTGCCCACCTTTCAAACACTAGCGTTCCTCAGACTTTCATAAATAGTCCTTATTCGATTCCCCAGCGGTTCTGTCCCAAGAAAAAGGGAAGAACCAGCTACAAACTCATTACCCTTCAATTTGTTCTTCAGCCCCGACTTTCAGATCCCGTTTCGCATGTAGATGTGTCACAGGCATGTCGTACTAAAAAAAAATGACCCAACCTGGGTTCATTATCCCTTGGCCCTAAAGACTTCGGATATTCTGTATCTCTGGTGATGGGGATGTGGTGGCACCCAGTTGCCTAAGCTAGAGCCCCAGGAGATTTCCTCACCTCCATTTTTGCCTTATTCCTGCCCCACACTGTTATAAATCAGCAAACCCTGGTAGTTTTGTCTGTCTATAGACTATAACATGCAGGTAGGTTGTATTTTGTCTGGGTTTAGTTTTAGTTGTTTGGAAATGTTTTATCATTTAATCCAACATAAAGTTCAGGAATTTTTTTTCCCCATTAAAGATCAGCTGTTTAACCAGATGTGGGTAATAATTTTAAAACCTCTCCCATAGACACCATGCTACGAGAAGAGTGACCTCATCCCCCGTTTTCACCATGGAGGACTCAGGCAAGACCTTCAGCTCTGAGGAGGAAGAAGCTAACTATTGGAAAGATCTGGCTATGACCTACAAGCAAAGGTCAGTTCTTCAAAGGTCACCCCGCCTTTTGTCCTCAGGATGATGGCGGCGTTTATTGTTGGCGTATTATATGACAAGCACGGTGAAAGCTTAGCATTATCTCACTGAAACCTCCTCCAAGTGCCCCTGAAAAACCCTTATCACCCCATTTTACAAAATGAGGAGACTGAGCCTTAGTGCAGGCAAGTAACTTGCCCGCCAAGGTCACACAGCCAAGGTCACACAGCCAAGGTCACACAGCCAGTCAGTAGCAGAGCTAGGATTTCAACCTCAAAGCTGATGGTCCTAAGCAAACTGCTACTTCCCATCTCATTTCCCAGAAGGGTTTTATTACTTCCCGGATGCCATAGCTGGTCAGTGCTTTCTGTGTGGGGAAGAATGTCGCCCTGTGTCTAGTAAAGTGGGTTGTTGCAGATTTTAAAATCTGAAACCAGTGTTTCTGTGCACGTATGGCATTGCTGCTTTTATTTCTCATGGAACTCTTATCTCCATGTGGAGGTCTTATTCCAATCCCTCCAATGTCTTTATTCTTAGCTCGACTTAAAGATAACTCGGGCTGATATTTTTTTTAAATGTCCCTTGCATTTTTAAGGATTGAGAAGCTAGTATTGGGTATTTGGGATGGCATAGGGACACATTATGTGTGTGTGTTATGTGTCATTGAGATGGCTCTGACTCCTGGTGATTCTATGAATGAGTGTCGTCCACAGTGTCCCATCCTCACAGCCCTGCTCGGCTCCTGCAGACTCCTGCCTGGGGCTTCCTTTATCCATCTCATATTCGGTCCCCCTCTTTCCCTGCTGCCTTCTCTTTTCCCAGCATTACTATCTTTTCCAAAGACCCCTCCATCCCCCTGATGTGCCCAAAGTAGGACAGCTTCAGTTTTCTCATTTTTGCCTCCAGTAATGTTTCAGGCTTCATTTGCTCAAGTCCCACTTGTCCGTCTTTTTGGGGGTTCAAGGTATCTGTACAGCTCTCCTCCAAACCATATTTCAGATGAGTCCATTTTTTTTCCTGTCAGCCTTCTTCACTCTCCAACTTTCGCACCCATGCATAGTAATTGGGAAGACGAGGCTGTGGGTGGTCTCAGCCTTGGTCTCCAATGACACATCCGTGCTCCTGACGGTCCGTCTAGTCCTTCTGTTACTGTCCCCCCGAGTCTCAGCCTTCTCTTGAGTTCTTGGCTGCATCACCATTTGAATTGATGACTGAGCCAAGGTAAGCAACACCTCTGACAACTTCGGTATCTTCACTTTCTATGTTAAAGTTGTGTATTTCTTCTGTAGTCATGATTTTTGTCTTGACGGACACAGTATAGACAAAATATACTGTCTATACTGTCTATATTCACTATAGACATCTTTCTGCTTATAAATAAATCTGCAGAGTATGTTTCTGCTTATAAATAAATCTGCAGAGTATGCATGATCTAAAGTACAGTGACTACATGTTGGGCTCAAAACTATACATTGAATGAATGATTGAAGAGTGAATCGGTTAAGAAATGGCTTTGGAGACCGGCATTCCTGGGTTCAGGTCCGAGCTCAGTTTCTGACTTCTTGTGTGACCTTGAGACAAGCCACTCATCTTGTCTAAACTTTATCACCTCATGTGTAAAATGAGGATAATGATAGTTTCTGCCTCAAAAGGTAGTTGAGTAAAGAGCTGGCCCCTGTATAACACTCAGCAGCGTGTAAGTGCTCAATCAGTTATTTTCTGACATCCGGGAACTCTCCCATAGGGCAGAGAATACACAAGAGGAGCTCCGAGAATTCCAGGAGGGAAGCCGAGAATATGAAGCTGAATTGGAGACGCAGCTGCAACAGATTGAAACCAGGAACAGGGACCTCCTGTCAGAAAATAATCGCCTTCGCATGGAGCTAGAAACCATCAAGGTGCGTGGGGTGGGAGGAAATGCACGCAGGTAGCCACAGGCCTCCAGGGTGGCTTGTGTGACTGGAAGACCGGCAGCGTGAGGGGCCGTGGCCCGGAGTGGATGTGGTACTTGAACTCATTATGTACGGATGGGAGGATCCCAGGTCACACATGTGACCCCAGGGCCCTTCTTGGCTTGTCTGTCATCTCATAAGGCGTGTGAAAGGAGGCCGTTTTAGCATAAGGAGTGGCTGATCTTTATAGTAGAAGGTCCAGGCTTATGCTGTCCAGTATGTGGTAGCCTTAGCCACAGGTGGCTGTTGAAATCAATGAACATAAATTCAGCTTCTCAGTCAGACTGGCCACACCTCAAGTGCCCAGTGGGCCTCACTGTTGGACCACGGGGCTGCAGCATTTTCCCATCGTTGCAGAAGGTTCCGTCGGACCACGTGAGTCCAGGGCGGGCGCCTCACCTGGGCACCGTCGACATTTGAGGCCAGATGATTCTGGTGTGGGGGCTGAGTTGTGCATTGTAGGATGTTGTGTAGGGTGGCCCCCACCCACTAGATGCCAGTAGCACCCCCTCCCCCAGCTGTGACAACCCGTATTATCTGTAGACATTGCCAAGTGTCTGAAGAACCACCGCTCTAAAGAGTCAAGGCTGCCTTTGGACGTTCTGTCGGGCTCAGGATGCTAAGTATAACTGTGCCCCACAGACTGGCTCTCAGCCCTCGCTGCCAGGCAGGTCCCCGGGGCAGCTTCGTAAACCTCAGACAGGCCCAGGCCCACCCCAGATTCCTGTTCTCAGCAAGTCTGGGTGGGGCCCTGGCAGGTCTGTGTATCTTTATACATATATTTTTTTAATAAAGCTCCCCATGTAAATGTTGATCTGCTGCGGGAAAGAGCCAAGGCCCTGCGGTGTGTGCCCGGGGCTAACACGTGATGCAAGGAGGCGTGTCCCTCACCCCCCTGGAAGCTTCGTGGGCTAGACAAACAGCACCAGGAAGCACTTAGAGAAAAGATGCTGTTATGTAGTGCTGACGGTGAGATCCTCCCGAGGGAGAGTGAGCTGCAAGGGGTGGGGACAGTGTCCTCCAGATGCTGGGAGGGACGTGGCTGGTGTTCGGAGGTGAGGGGTGTGTGTGGCCGGCATTCTGGTGCTCGGGGCTTGACCAAGAGTTAATGTGGACCTGCCATCGATACAGACAAGAGTGAGTGTCAAATGGACCTTGGAAGTCCTGGCTTTACTGGCACATGGAGAAAAGTGGGGCCAACACATGGACTGGGGATTGAGGGGTGGGGAGGGGGGCGGCAGAGGGAAAGAGCCCGACGTCCCTGGAAGCCAAGCAGTGGAGTTTAGGCTTTTCTGTTGGAGACCACAGAACCCAGAGTGGCCGTCGCAGATCAGTCTGGCCCATCGATGCTGTTTCTTAGCCTTTCATGGCTTTTAGTCAACATTTGATCATGAAAGTTTTCAAGAGCACAGCAAGGTTGAAAGAATTTTCCAGTGAACACCTACCTATATGTCCACCGCCTAGCCTCTGCCGGTAACCTTTGCCCTACTGGCTTTCTATCAGATATCTATCCCTCCATCAGTCTGTCTTATGTTTTGGTGCATTTCAAAGTGAACTGCAGACATCTAGACTCTTCCCTTAAAATACTTCAGTGTGCTGTTAGTAACTAGAGATGAGGGTTTGTGTGCAGTTTATTCTTTTGATAGTGAAGTTTATATCTTTAGTGTTCTTAAAATATTTAATGTCAATATTTGAAGTGGTGAGGCGGTAAAAATCTGGATTTCCGACTTCTTTTGAGAACTGGCAGCCCCAGCCATACCAGGCCTGCGGTCTCCCACACCAGCAGAAAGCGGAGTAGGGGTTGCTTAGAGCCAGCATTCTCCAGTTTGCCCCAGTCCCAACTACTGCCCCCCATCTCTGACACTGAGGATAAGTGTCACTTGCTTTATCCCTAAACCTGGCTCACTTTTGTTAATAGCCTGGCCCCTGCAGACATTAGTATCTGACCCCTGCCGTAGGCACCGAGGAACTGTCATTATAGCTCTTAAATAGAGGGGACTCAGGGATGGGAAGCTACCTGTGTGGAAGGAAGTTCACTGGCATGGGCAGTAGTTTGGAGAGCCAAGGAGGCCCTCATGGGTGGTGAATAAATATCAAGCAATTACTAAGTAACTAACTGCTTCAAGACTGAGCCCTTGAATCTGCAAAAGAACTTCATTACAACCACGTGACACTCACACGCCGACTCAGCGTGGAGCCGGGGAAGCAATAGAAATCCTCCCGAATAAAGAAGTACCACCAGCCCATGCTTGTCACCTAAGAGAAATGTATTCAACTGAGTCAGACTTCTTGACAACTGGCGTATTCATTGCCAGCTGAATAAAAAAGAGCCTGTAAAGGATCAAACAGAGCATCTATTGATGCCTCCGTCAGCTGACAGCTTTGTATAATTAGCCCCCGATGGAAGCGTGACATTTCAGCCACAGCTTTTCATGTCCACAAGTTCAAAGGACCTCATTTGGATCTCGATGCTGGTGGAGAAGTCCTCAACTGCATCCTCTTGGAACCTGCATTTGAATGTAGGTTAATGACCCAGGAACCTGTAACGTCCTGTTGTCTCCGGAGATGCAGGCTACAAAGTGTGAGGTCATCAGAGCCACGCCTGGGAAACCGCTGTGCAGGGGGCCGGGTCTGCCCAGGTGGAGACGCCTCCCCTGCTCACAGCCACAGGAGACAGAATCAGAGGGGCCCGAGTGGCCTGAGGCTGTGGCATGCCTCCCCGTCTCACCCTGTAAATAATCCGCCGGTTCCGGGGCGTGCCTCTTCCCAGCGGCTCTACAGCCTGCACGCCATTACGTCACTCTCCCCGGGCACCCAGCCGGTTTCTAGCAACAGCTCTGTTTACTCGATTGAGTCAAGGAAAGAAAGGAGTTCATCTGTTTTTGTAACTTTCTAATTAGACCTTGGGCCTTTCCTGTGGGAAGTGAGTGTGTTTTTTTCATGTGTGTAGATGAGGGAAAGGTAGTGAGGGTGTTTGGTGAAGGAAAGGAATTTGAAAGGAGCGGGAGCAGAATTGTGTGCATGTGTATGTGGGTGTGCA
Source organism: Aselliscus stoliczkanus (assembly GCA_033961575.1). NCBI lineage: Eukaryota > Metazoa > Chordata > Mammalia > Chiroptera > Hipposideridae > Aselliscus > Aselliscus stoliczkanus. The sequence continues at coordinate 5,667,676 of CM066741.1, read as the reverse complement.
GAATTTGTGTGTGTGTGTATGTGCAGAATGTGCGTGTGTGTGAGTGTGCAGAATTTGTGTGTGTGTGTATGTGCAGAATTGTGTGCGTGTGCAGAATTGTGTGTGTGTGTGTGTGTGTGTGAGAGACAGAGACAGAGACAGAGACAGAGACAGAGACAGAGGGGGCGGTGGGAAGACCAACCCCTATGCAGCCTGGATTGAAATGGTTGAGGGCAGTTTGGTATAGTTTTAAGAGCCTGTGCCCAGGTGGCCTGGGTTGGATCTTGGCTCAGTCATTTGCTGCCCATTGACTTTGGGCTAATTAAGTAACTGAGCCTCACTCAGTCCCCACCTCTCTGAAGTGGCATTAAATGAGGCAGTCAGTGTAAGTAGCGTACTGAGCAGAGGCTGGCACAGAGCATGCATGCTAAACATTAGCCGCTGTAATTGTCAACATGGGTCATTGAGGAGTCATCTGGGCTACTCCTTGCCTTGGAAAGCACTGACTAAGCTTCCTTTCGTAATTCATAGCAGGTTCCCCCACCTTTGTTCCTTCCTTCCTTCCTTCCTTCCCTCCCCCAGAGGTCCAGAAGTGCCTTCCAGCTCCCCCATGCATCAGGGGAGTGTCCTGGGTCACAAGGTCAGAGCTGGTGACAAACCAAGGACACAGCGTCCTGCTCTTGTTGTGAGACACACGCAGCCAAAGCCGTTGTGATGCCTGATGTCCTCTTTGTAACCCAGGGGTGTCCTGTGACGCGGAGTCGCATTGCTGCCGCCTATGGGGTGTGGAGAGGCTCATGTGGCTTTCTAGGGCTGTGGACCCCTTGGGCAAAGTGATTGCTTTGAAGATAGTGGGGAGCTTCTTGACACCCAGAGGCTGCAAGGACAGATTTGGGAGGGGGCAAGGTACAAGATGCTTAGGGGCTGGGAGGCAGGAAGCGCCCAGAACACGACGGCTCCCTGTTCCTGCCCCCCCCTCCCCGCCCCCATCACTTGCTTAAGAGTCCACATATGTGGCAGGCGGCCCGGAGGAACCTCAGCGAGTGTGATGGAGGACTGGTCCCAGGAGGACCCTATGATAACAGAGATATAAATTCCATAAGGAAACCAGGGTGCTGCTGGGCTGTGAGGAGGGGGAGGAATGGACCCTCAGTGGCTAAAAACAGCAGGTGTCCGCTCCAGCAGGACACTGTACGTTTCAGGACTAACCCGCAGTGCTTTAAGGAGATGACGGGAGGGGAAGATACACATGGCTTCTCAGAAGCCTTACATCGGTCACTCACCGTCCATTCTGTCCTTCAGGAAAAGTTTGAGACGCAGCATTCGGAAGGCTACCGGCAGATCTCTGCCTTGGAGGATGACCTGGCCCAGACCAAGGCAATTAAAGATCAGCTGCAGAAATACATCCGCGAGCTGGAGCAAGCAAATGATGACTTGGAAAGGGCGAAACGGTATGTCAGGGAGGACAGAACAGGTCTGGAGCCTCTCGCCTCTGCTTTTTGCCCCCAGCGCCTGGGTCGTGGGCACTGTGTTGAGTTTAGAGAATTCAGCAGAGAGTGAAACCACGCCAGCGTCCATAGGGATCTTACATTCTCAGGAAATGGACGACCGGTGAAGAAGCACAGCTTAATGACAGCAGTACATGCTGCCCGTCCAGGGTGCTGTGGGGCACGTGGCAAGATAGCTCAGTTTGGCCATTGGTGGGAGAATGTCAGGCAAGGCTGCCCAAAGGAATGCCATGAAGGCTGAGATTAAGGGGTGCAGGGGGACTATCGGAGGGAGAATGTGGGGGGAGAACATTCCAGGCAGAAGGACAAGCGTGTGCTAAGTAAATAAGGCCCTAAAGTGAGACGGAAAGAAGTGTGTTCACAGAACAGGATTTCTTCAACTGCTATTCCGCTATTTAGTGGCATCCTAACAGTGGTAACTACTGTTTATTGAATAACTAGTCAGAGCCAGGCTTTTTTTTTTTTTTTTTTTTTTTTTTTAAGAAAACACTTGTTAAGATTTAGGTATAGCACAGCCAGCTGTATTTGTGAAACGAGGAACTAAAAGCTTAACCTCTCTGAAGAAAGTTTAGATATAAATTACATACAGTGACATGCATATATTCATGTGACCCTCACTCTTATTGAAGACATGGGACCTTTGCGTTGCGCCCACTGTTCCTTGCGTTATTTTTTAGTGGTTTTCTTGAGGGCTCACATTCTATACGCTAAACTTTTCTTTCCACTGAGTCAATGTGATAGTTAATATCGTAATATTCCTGTGAAATGCAACAGCTTTGCAACCTTGTCACTTCACTCATCTTCCTCAAACTCTATGCTGGAGCCATAATAGCTGTTATTACAGCTACCCATGCTGTGGGTTCCACAACATGTTGTTTGAATATTTACTAAAAAGCCAAATGTAGCTGAAATAGAGGGAGAAAAGGTAACCTTTTACGCTTCCACCATGTTTATCATGTCTGGTCCATTCCTTCCTGAACATCTGGGCTGCCCCTGCTATCATGTCCCTTCAGCTTCACAACTTCCCTTAGGATTCTTGCGGCACGCTTCTGCTCACAACCAATTCTCCTAGTTTTGGGTTATCTGAACGTGTCTTTCATTTGCCTACATTTAAAAGAAAATTTCTTTTAAATAGACTTTTTTTTTAACGGTTTTAGGTTCACAGCAAAATAGAGAGGAAAGTATAGAGTGTTTCTGTATATCCCCTGTTCCCACCCAAGTGCACCCTTCCTGCCACCAACATCCTGTGCTATGGGGATACCTGCGATACAATCCATGAACCCATGTTGACACGTCATTGTCACCCAGCATCCATAGGTAGCATCAGGGTTCACACTTGGTGGTGTTCATTCTATGGGTTTGGACACGTGTATAATGACACGTACCCACTATTAGAGCATCATACAGACTAGTTTCGTGGCCCTAAAAATCCCCTCTGCTCTGCCTAGTCACGCTTCGCTCCCTCAACCCCTCTTAACCACTGATCTTTTTACCGTCTCCACAGTTTTGCCTTTCCCAGAATGTCATGTAGCCTTTTCATAATGGCTTCTTCCATTTAGTAACATGCATTTAAGGTTCTTCCGTGCCTTTTCATGGCTTTCATTTCTCTTTAGAGCTGAGTAATATTCCACTGAATATATGTACCACATCTTTATCCAGTCATCTGTTGAAGGACAGCTAGGTTGCTCCCATATCTTAGCTATTGTAAATAGTGCTGCAGTGAACATAGGGGTGCAGATATCTGTTTGAATTAGTGTCTTGAATTTCTTCAGATGAATCCCCAGAAGTGGGATTGCTGGGTCATAAGATAGTTCTGCTTTTAATTTTTTGAGGAACCTCCATACTGATGTCCATAATGGCTGCGCTAATTTGCAATCCCACCAACAGTGCACCAGGGTTCCCTTTCCCCCACATCCTCACCAGCACTTACTGTTTGTTGATTTATTGATGATGCCATTCTGACAGGTGTGAGGTGTTATCTCACTGTGGTTTTCATTTGCATTTCTCTGATGATTAGTGATGTTGAGTATCTTTTCATATGTCTGTTGACCATCTCTATGTCCTCTTTAGAGAAATGCCTATTCAGGTTGTCTGCCCATTTTATAATTAGTTTGCTTTTTTTGGTATTAAATTGTGTGAATTCCTTATATTTTTTTGGATATTAACCCCTAATTGGTTGTATCATTGGCAAATATCTTCTCCCATTTAGTCAGTTGTCTTTTTGTTTTGTTGATGGTTTCCTTTGCTGTGCAAAAACTTTTTAGTTTGATGTAGTCCCATTTGTTTATTTTTTCTTTTGTTTCTCTTGCTCGAGGAGACATATCCAAAAAAATATTAGTAAGAACTATGTCAGACAGTTTACTGCCTGTGTTTTCTTCTAGAAGTTTTATGGCTTCAGGTCTTACATTTAAGTCTTTAATCCATTTTGAGTTTATTCTTTTATATATATTGTGTAAGAGGGGCAGGCCAAGTGGCGTGGTGGTTAAGCACTGGCTTGGGAAGCCAGCGGCCCCGGTTCGGGTCCCACATATGAGGGCCAGTGACACTACCCTAAAAAAAAAAAACAAATAAAAATAAATAGAAGTATATATATTGTGTAAGAAAGTAATCCCGTTTCATTTTTTTTCATGTATCTGTCCAGTTTTTCCAACATCATTTATTGAAGAGACTGTCTTACCCCATTGTATGTTCTTGCCTCCTTTGTCATAGATTAACTGACCAGATAGGCGTGGGTTTATTTCTGGGCTCTCTATTCCGTTCCATTGGTCTGTGTGTCTTTTTATGCCAGGACCATGCTGTTTTGATGACTGTAGCCTTGTAGTACAGTGTAGTATTAGGTAGCATGAGACCTCCAACTTTGTTCCTTTTCTCAAGACTGCTGTGACTATTGAAAGTTTTTTGTGGTTCCATATAAATTTTAGGATTATTTGTTCTGGTTCTGTGAAAAATGACATTGGTATTTTGATAGCGATTGCATTGAATCTGTAGATTGCTTTGGCGAGTGCGGACATTTTAACGATGTTAGTCCTTCCTGTCCACGAGCGCGGTGTCTGCTTCCATTCACTGTGTCTTCAGCTTCTGTCTTCAATATCTTTTTTTTTTAAGATTTTATTGGGGAACTGGGGGAGGGTAACAGTGTTGGGGAACCAGGGAAGGGGAACAGACAAGTTGCTGTCCTTTTTTTTGTTCTTCAGTCTAGTTGTGGGGGACGTTGCTTCACTGGCCCATGTTGGTTTCATCATTGCGCTCTTCCCGGATGAGGCAAATCCATCGCCAGCCTCTGGATGGCCGCTCACAGTGGCTCTTGGCACCTCATACCGGCTGCCGGCCGCTCACGCTGGCTGCCAGCCACTCACTGTAGCCTATGGCAGCCCACTGCAGCAGGGGCTGCAGCTATGCCGCCCCGGGGACTCACAGCAGCCCAGCTCCAAGTGGAGCTGTTGTTCACCATTTTAGCTGTAGAGGGCAGTGTCACTGGCCCTCATGTGGGATCCGAACCGGGGCCACTGGGGTCCCAAGCCAGCTCTTAACCAACATGCCATTTGGCCGGCCCTGTTTTTTCAATATCTTATAGTTTTCCAAGTACAGGTCTTTTACCTCCTTGGTCTCCCGCAGCCCCCTGATTTGTCGGTCGCAATCTCGGATGGTTTTTAGAACCAGAAGTTATGGCTCTGGTTCCCTGGGCTGGGGAGTCCAGTGTGGGGCTGGGACCTTCTGCAGCCGAGATATTCTTCCCAATTCGTAACCGCCACACCTGGGTGTGGGACCAGCCTTACCACATCTCTGTCCCTCCTACCAGTATTGATGTGGCTTCTTCTGTATGTTCTTAGTTATAGGACTCCTGTTCAGCTAGACTTCAGGTGGTTCCCAGGGTGGTGGTTTTATAATTTAGTTGTCCTTTGATGTACTTTGATGTGGTTGTGGGAGGAGGCGAGCACAGCGTTTACTTGTTCTGCCATCTTGACCAGATAGTCTGCCTTCATTCTTGAAAGATAGTTTCACTGGATGTAGAATTCTAGGTTCACACATGGTTTCTTTCTTTTCTTTCTTACCTCCCTTCCACCGTCCCTCCTTCCCTTTCTACTGTCTTCTAGTCTCCTTGTTGTGGATCAGAAGTTAGTGGTCATTTGGATAGTCACACCCCTATATGTAATGTGTTGTTTTTCTCTGCCTGCTCTCAGATTCATTCATTCGTATTCATTCTCTCTCTCTCTTTCTCTCTCTCTCTCTCTCTCTCTCTCTCTCTCTCTCTCTCTCAGTTTGGTTTCATCAGTTTGATTATATTGTGCCTTGATTTTCATATGTATTGATCCTGAGTGGGATTTGCTGGGCTATTTTTATTCTGTGCATTTGTCTTTTGCCAAATTTAACTTTGGTTATTATTTCCTCTAAGATTTTTGCTGCCCTGTTATTTCTCTCCTGTCCTTTGGGACCTGAAACTACACACCTCAGTTCTTGTGATATCATCAGACAGGTCCCTGAGGCTTTGTGCGTTTCTTTCCTGATATTTTTTTCTCCTTGTTCGTCAAATTGCATAATTTCCATTGATCTAGTTTCAGGTTCACTGATTCCCTTCTTCTCTCTTATCCAACCTGTTAAGTCAGTTCCAACAATGTTTTATTTTAGATATTTTATGTGCAGTTCTAGAATTTCTTTTGTTTTTAGTAATTTCTGTTCCTCTATTGAGCTTTCTTCATATCTTCGAGCATAGTTTATAAGACCTACTTTATAATTATTTTCTGCTAATCCCAACCTCTGGGTTATCAGGGTTGATTTCTAGTGATTGCCTTTTCTCGTGAGTTTGGGTCAATTTTTCCTTGTTCTTTACATGTCTAGTCATTGTAGACTATATCCTAGACATAATGATGTGTTACAGAAACTATGGATTATCTTATGCTGTTGAATATTTTGTTTGTTAACTAGGCAAACTCACACTCGAAACGGTCGCCCCTTGATGGGCAGTAGCCAAGATCTGTTTCTTTTTGCCTTAACTGGGCTGCTTCTAGTGAACCATTGCACATGCATGGTTCAGGGGTCAGCCAGAGTGTGGGAAGCATTTGTACGCAGAATTAATTTCTTTCTCTCTTTTTTTTTTTTTTTTAAGATTATTTTTTATTGGGGAACCGGGGAAGGGGAACAGACAAGTTGCTGTCCTTTTTGTTCTTCAGTCTAGTTGTGGAGGACGTCGCTTCACTGGCCCATGTTGGTATTGTGATCATTGCACTCCTCTCGGCTGAGGCAATCACTCACTGGTCATTGGACGGCCGCTCACAACAGCTCAAGGCAGCTCACACCTGCTGCCAGCCACTCACCATAGCTTACGGCAGCCCACTGCAGCCTATGCTGTCACCAGCGACTCACGGCAGCCCAGCTCCAGGTCGAGCTGTTGTTCACCATCTTAGCTGTAGAGGGCGCAGCGTCACTGGCCCATGTGGGCTCCGAACCGGGGCCCTGCTGCTCAGAGCTGGTGTCCCAAGCCAGTCCTTAACCATGCACTACTTGGCTGGTCCCCGGATTTCTTTAGTACAGCACTTCTCAGTGCTTTTAACATAGCATTCCAGTGAAATGTATACACTATTCAGAGAAGTGGTTGTTAACAGGGCATTTTAAACTTTTTACAACAACTAAGAGATTGAAGATGGTCTCTTCTGCATGTTTAAACGCATGGTATTACACTGTGCATGCATTTTAGTAGGATATGCTGAAGACTGTTTGCATGGTGCGTCTCCAAGAGAAGACGGAGCTGTTGGCATTCGGCTGGGCCCTGTCTGTGGTCCCACGAAGGCCTTGGCGCACTGCGAAGTGCTGTGTGGACATTATTACCTCATTGAATCCTCAGGGCAGCCTCATGTACCTCACGACCTAAGACACTTCCCCTGGTGCAGGTGATGAGCCTGGGTCCCGGAAGGTCATGGGGTTTGCTCAGGTCTGTGGTGTCAGGAAGTGTCGCACCCTCATGTATCTGCTCCTCTTGTCTCCCAGGTGGGTCGGCCCCAGATGGCGTCACCGATTGCTTTCTTGGACAGCTTTGCTTCTCTCTTCCTCAGGGCCACCATCATGTCTCTGGAAGACTTTGAGCAGCGCTTAAACCAAGCCATTGAGAGAAATGCCTTCCTGGAGAGTGAGCTCGATGAGAAGGAGAATCTCCTAGAATCTGTTCAGCGTCTGAAGGATGAAGCCAGAGGTCCGGAGGCTTGTCCCCTGTGTCCGCCCAGCTTTGTCCCCTCTCCGCACCCGAGTACATGGCTTAGCGTTCCCTTTGCTGACAATCTGCAGCCTGCTTGGTGCACAGGCCATGGGACTGCACCAGGCAGGCTCTGGCCTTGGTTCCCACTTCCTGCTAAGGACTGTCAGATGTCCCGCCTGGAAAGACCCCTCGTGGGTATTTAAACCCATCGTGGCTTTATGCTCAGAAGGAGCACAAGAGTTTTGTGGGGAGAAAACTCGTGTTGATGGAATGGCCAGCTAGCCCACGATTTGGGGGACTTGATGGCAGCTGATACGTGTGGCTTAGAACTCTGAAACCACGTCAACATTTGCGGAGGTAGTTGTTCCTACATGCCCATCAGTGAGGAAGTGGTTAAATAAATCGCGTAGATTTATTTTGTGGAATGTTAAATAGTTGTTAAAATGAACAAGGTACAGGTATAAATGAAGTTGTGGAGCCATTGTTGGGAAAGCATATTTTAACTTAATGTTGTTGAAATAATAAACGCATTAGGGTATCACTGCCATTTTTTTTTAACATTTTTGTTTCTATTCAAAAGAAAAACCCTGTTGTTTTACAAGCCTGCCAGGCAAGGTCCTGTGGGTTTCACTTCATTTGGGGTTTCCACCTAGAGTGTCTCGCCCTTGTTCGTTTCCTTGACCAGGTGTCTACTGGCTGACCCCCCCCCCCACCCACCCACCCCATCACCCAAAGCAAGGACGTAATCTGAACCCTTTTCCTGGCCCAGATCTGCGGCAGGAATTGGCTGTGCAGCAAAAGCAGGAGAAACCCAGGACCCCCTTGCCCAGCGCGGTGGAAGCGGAAAGGACAGACACAGCTGTGCAGGCCACTGGCTCCGTGCCGTCCACTCCCGTGGCTCATCGGGGCCCCAGCTCCAGCTTCACCACCCCGGGGACGTTCAGACGTGGTAAGGGGAGTGGGAATTGGGAGGACTGTTCTGTGCTGCACAAAGCTGTCCTGCTGAGGACCGGGTGTGGGTCCTGGGGGGTGGGAGAGAAATTGGACCAGGCTGGACAGCAGGGCACAGAGCGTCGAGGTCAGTGGGGAGAGCCTCCTGGGTGAGAGGCAGTAGGGAGCAGTGGGGTCTGTGGTGCTCAGAAAGATGGAAGCCTCATCTCCAGGGGGCTCTGCCCTTAACCACAAGAGGCTTGGGCCCAACATTCGCAGACATTTCCATTCTTCACCAGGAGCCAGCAATCCTCTTGTTCAGCAGGAATGAAAAACTTAAAAAGCATTTTGTGGGTTCAGCAATATATTCCCTCTATAACGCAAGCCACTGTAATCTGGGCAGTGTGGTAGAAAATGAGCAATTGAAGTTTTTCACTCTAGCGCCTCTGCTGACTGATTAACTATGAGACTGTCATCTGGCTACTTAATGACAAATAATAATAGACAATTATCGCGAGCTCCGTATGTGCCAATCACTCTGCTTAAAGTGCTTCGCATACCTTATATGACTTCACTGAATTGTCACCACAGGCCCAAGATACAAGCAGTGCAGGTGCTGCCTCCATTTGATGGATGAGAAGACTGAGGCCCCCAGTTGAGGAGCTTGTCAGCCAGCTGATGAAAGCCAGAACTGGGATCCAAGCCCAGGCAGGCTGGCTCCAGGGCTTACACTCCCAAATGCTGTCTTATCCCTTAGCTGGTCCCCTGGGGTGAAGACACTGGTGAGATTTCCAGAACCCCAGTCTAGAGCAGTGTTGTCCACACTTGAACAGGCACACAACTCGGCTGGGCACCTTGGAAAAACACACTTGGGCTTCAGACTGGGGTCCGGGCGGGGCCAGCGATCCTGCATTTCTGACAGGTACTCTAGTGACACTGGTGATGGTGGGCCCTGGGCCCTGCTTTGAGGAGAGAGGCCCTGTGGCTAGTTGGCTCAGATGCTATTCATGTTAATTAACTATATGGACTTTGTAGGATTTCAAGGGGGCTTGTGTTGATTTTGTTGCAAAAGAATGACATGTAAAGGTAAACATGTAATATAGTCATGGTAAGGCTGTGAAAGGCTGGTCGTCAAATGGACTCTACCTGGCAGCATCAGGATCCAAGGGGAGCAAAAGGAAGCGTTTGTTTCTCTCGCCCACTCCTGGGGGGTTGGCATTTGGTGACTTTCGTGCAGTTATGACTGTGGGCTGGTGTTACATGTGTACCTTTCGCGCACCCAGGTCTGGATGACTCCGTGGGTGGGACCCCCCTCACACCTGCAGCCCGGATATCGGCCCTCAACATCGTGGGAGACCTGCTGCGGAAAGTGGGGGTGAGACTGGTGCCTCCCTGGGCTCAGGGTGGCTTCTTGTGTATCCTTGAGGGCATTTGCAAGGGGTGACCTGCCCAGCTCCTTTGCCCTTTAACAGACTCCGGTTTTAGGGGCAGCTCTGGGCCTGTCGGGTCCCTTAGCCTCTTCGGAGCTTCTGTGGGCGTTGTTATGACAAACACCCAGAGCCCTGGCTCGACGGTCCCCTTTTGATCCCTGGGTACATCTTTCCCGGTACCATTTTTCCTTGGAATTCGGGAAATTCAGATGGTGTCTATGGTTGAAAACAGAAACATTTGAAAGTTGCCTACTCTCTCTTATTTCTCAGGGAGTTACGGAGAAAATCTTGAAGGGGTAGGGTGAGGAACTTGATGGGTTTTATATTCCAGGATTCTTTTGTGCTTAAGAAATAGTACAGCTGTAGGCTGGCCGAGTGGCTCAGTGGGTTAAGAGCTAACTCAAGGGTGTGAGCTGAGCTCTGAGCAACAGCAGTTCGATGCCCAGCCCGAGCTGAGCTGCTGCTGAGCTAAAAAAAAAAAAGATAGTACAGCTGCAAATTAATAGGAGTTTGCAACTCACTTCTTCCATTTTTACTTTGGGCTTTTGGTAGTTAGGTTTTCTGTTATATAAACAGGGCTCTGTTTTACTGCTTTGCACAGAGTAGAGCCAAGCCCGGGGTGGTCTCAGGGCCCTTCAGTTTTTATGGAGTCTGTTTACATCAAGGCCAAGTTCTTGTTCAAACCTCCCGCCTCCCTCTCTGTGCATGCTTAACAAGTTAGACAAAAGAGTGAACCATCCCCAAAGCTGATTTCATATTTCCCATGGGTAGACTTGGCTGGTTGGCAGGGTGCGTGATTTTCTAGGAAGCAGCCTGTTTGTTACCTTAGGCCAGAGGGCCCGAGCAGAATGCACTGGACTCTTTTGGGGCCTCGCTTTGGGGTCCCAGTGCACAACACACTTGGAGAACCACTGTTTTAGCTTATTATCTGCATCCAGGCTCCGGAGAGAGATGAGAGTTCTTGGTTTTTAACTTGAGAGATGAAAGCACATTTCTCTCCAGGCACTGGAGTCCAAGCTTGCATCCTGCCGGAACTTCGTGTACGAGCAGTCGCCAAACCGAACAAGCGGCCCGACCCCAGGGCGGGCGAGCAAGAACAGAGATGGCGGTGACAGACGGCCAAGCAGCACCAGCGTGCCTCTGGGTGATAAAGGGTCAGTAGCTTTTCTGTGACTCCAGGTGGGAGCCTCTCACTCCCGACCGAGAGCCGTTTTTGAAAAGCTGCAGCATTGTGTCAACGAACTTGATCCTTCACCCCCGTCCCTTGAGACAGAGTTAGGTGGTGTCTTCTGTTTGGGCAAACGGCCAAGGAGAGGCTTGTGTTTTTTTTTTATCTGATTCTGTAGCCCCAGCTCCTGGTTATGCTGTGAGAATGTCGGGTATAAATCACTTGTTTGGGACGTAAGCTTCAAACACTGCTTTGGATTTTTTTTTTTTTTAATCATTAGAACCTTCAGGAAACTGGCACTAAATCCCAGCCAGACTGGATTCCTAAAGCCAGTCACCAGATTGGAAAGCACATATATGACCTCTAATGGCTTCATTTATTTTCTTGCTGGAAGAAAATGAAGGCAGCTTCCAGATACAGTAACTTTTAAAATATATGCCGCCATCTTACTGCATGCCTAGCCACATACATGTGGCGGGTCCATAGCAGACAGATGACCGGAAATGAAGAATTGTTTTGCATGGCACACACATAACTTCCTGGCCTTTTGAAGGGGATGTTTTTAGAGGGTCCTGTGAGACTGAGCTTTTTTCTGTGGTTTTGGGAATGTCAGAGCTAGACAGCCAGTGTCGTTTTCTTCATTTCACAGGCGAGAAAGTTGAAACCCACTGAGACTGCTGATATTCACTCTTATAACTTTGTGGGCCCCGATACTATTCTGTCTGTAACAGCTGTACTGTCCGCTTAATTTGGTTTACTCTGTCTGAAGGTCAGGAAAACGCCTGGAATTTGGGAAGCCGCCTTCAAATCTGTCCTCACCATCGCTACCGTCAGCCCAGGGTGTAGTCAAGATGTTGCTTTAGGAAACCCACAGAAGCGACGCCGCTGCCGTCTGTGCGGGAGTTACTACCTTTTCCCCCCTCTTTATACGAGCTTTTGTGTTTTAAGTTAGTCTGGATAATACGAGCAAGCACTCACACTAGCCAATGACTGAGGCCATTGCCCGTGGCCCCTGGTGGTTGACCCTGTGAAATGGCTCCTAATCCGTGTTGCAAGTGGACAGGAACAAACTCGACCCCCTGGAAAGGACTCTAAGGTGTGGGTGCTGAGGCTGCCCTGTCATTTGGAGCTGACCCAAGTCCCGATCAGTCTTGAGAGGTGATTTTAATGTCCACTGACATCTTAAAACAGGGATCTGAGCCCAACTCAGGCTCACCCCCGCCCCACTCGGCTGGAGCTGTCTTCCAGAACAAAGTCTCGCAGCGCTTTGGCACAGCAAGGATGGGCGCACGAAATCACGTCTAGGAGCAAAGAGTAGCACAGTCTTGTGCCTTTTTTTTAAAGCTGTGGGGTCGCGTACCTCCCACAGTTTTTAATCTGCCTCTCATTGAGGCTTTTAGAGGTGTGCTTGAGTTTCAGAGGAGATTTTGTGTGGGCCAGGTCAGTGGAAAATCTGTGTCCTGTTTTGCTCTGTCCCGACTGTTACCCTGAACCCCACCCCTGCGATGGGGGTGACCTCTGCTTCAGGACCCTGAGGGTCCTTGGAGTGGAGTAGCCTTGGAAATGCAGCTTTTAAGAACAGGACTTCCTTCAAGACCATCATGAAATAACCAAATAAGGTAAAACCTCCAGGATTGTTGTTAGAAGCTTCCTTGTCAAGGAAGAAAGGAACACAGGATGTCCGGCATGGACGGTGTACTGCTTCTCTCTGCTTGTTGCAAACTGCTGTCTCACGCTTTCGGTCACAAGTAAAAGGAACACAGGAATTCAGGAGCACGTGTGTAGCTTAACGACCTTCCTTTTGTTACTAAGTTATTTTTCCAAAAGAACAGCAAAATATCCTTGATTTTGAAAATTGAACTTTTCAAGTGCTACTGAAATTCAACAGAGAATCAAACATGAGTGCCTGGTTGGTTACCCTACAAACATTCTAACCTGTATCGGTAAAAGATGTACTTTTATTTTTTTAAAAGAACAATAAAATCAAGAGAAACTAATTTCCAACTTGTTTGTGGTGATGATCAGTGAATGCTGCTTCCTTTGTGGCTCTGTGTTTGCACGTATGATGGTAGAAAAAAATGTGTTTTTTTTTTAACCAAGTAACTAAATATGAAAAAACCTATTTCTTCAATATTTCCCTTCCAACCAGCTCCTTAGAACTGTACTTGGGATACGTCTGTGTGTCGTTCAGAGTGTATTAGCATTTGGTCACTCAGCTGAGTCTCATTTTCATGTTGCCTCTCTTTTCAAATCCATTTGACCCCACGGAGTCAGCGTATGGAGTCATTTATGTTGAATGAACCTTTGCAAGGAACCTCTGTCTAGCACACTCAAGCTGAGGAGGGAAACAGCCACAGCTTGGTTTTGTACGGCCCTTGTGCTAATGGTTTTTGTGAGGTTTTATGTGTGTGTTTTAAAGGGCGGTTTAAGAGAATAAAAACGATGAACCTGTGACAGACCACGTGTGAACTAAACTGTTTACTTCCTGGCCTTCAATGGAAAAAGTTTGTTGACTCCTGCTGGGCCAAGTCTTCTGTTGTAACGTAAAAATTCCAGGAAACGTATTGTTTGCGTCCTATCCATACTGGTTTTTACTGATACAGATGTTCTTCCGGTCATGTCTGTCCTCCCGAGCCTAGAGCCGCCCACCTCCTGGTGGGACAAGCCTCTCACACAGACTCACTTTGCATCTCTGTTCTTTTTTTGCCAGGCGGGGAGCTTGGGCAATGAATGTGTTCCGCCTCCCTAGGCCTCAGTTTCCCCATTTAGGAAATAACCCTGGCTTCATAGGGTCGTTGTGAGAATCCAGCGAGAGCGTACCCCCATTCTGTTTCCACTCTGTAGACAACAACAGAAAAGCCAAGTACGTGCTCGTGACGTAAACAACCTTTTATTAGTGAGGGTGTCCTTAAGTACAGTCGGGGTGCATATAAAACGGCGTGACGTTCCTGCTCTTAGCCATTCGAGCAGTGTCTCCTTTTAAATTCAGGTGACTACAGAAGGCACTTGGTCTCGGTGAACTGTGTGTATCTGAGGTGTGGAAACCAGGGCTGGGAAGGACCTCTCAAACAAGGACCTATCATCGGCGCTGGAAGGGTACACAGGTCAGGGAATGGCCTGGGAGTGGGACCCATTTTGGTGGCGTTCTCCCCACTTTATGTAAACTAAGTTGCCAGTGATTAAGTTATGGTGGATATATTGTTCTAAAAACTCAATATCTCTGCACAAAATTCCTTGATAAGAGGGGGCGTGGGTGTGTCTGTGTCTCCTGTTGGGTTTGTCTCACTGGGCACATCATTCAACACTTGACTTGATCCCCTGAACCCAGGGTGGTGGTTGTCATGTCCATGGTGAGGGGTGTTTGTGACGTTTGGCATCTGACAATGGGTTTAGACGGTGCTAAGCAGAGTCCACTGGGTGTTTTGTTCTGTTTTCAGCAAATTGTCTATTCACTGGCTTTGGTTCCGTTGAAGTCTGCATCGCGGGCGTCCATTTCCTCATCAGAAACGTCCGCATTTTCAATAACTCTACGTCCTCCAGATCTTCTGGAGGGAACAAAAGAGGTGTCGTTTCCTCGCCTGTGGGTTTTAAGAAAACACACGTTTCTTTAGTACAGAAACTTCTCTCAAGGTTGGCAGAGATTTTTTGTTTTTTTAAGGAGCAAAAAAACCACAAACTCAAATGAGACACAGATCAAGGTTGAAGTCCACAAATCCTGAGCAGTTTCGAGGTATGGTACCATCTGATCGGCTGGAATGGGGGGACGTAGGTTTCTCAAGGCAGGCCCATCTGCTTTAAAAACCATCTGGCCTGGTCACTTGACACACAGGGTTCTGCTCTGGCCCAGTGACCACGTCCCAGTGGGTTTATTCACACCCCTGGGGCAGAATGCCATGGTCTCATTTTGTACCTCACCTTCAGAAGGGAAAAAAGGGGTTTGAGGATATTGGAAAAAGGTAAAAATGCATGTCACAGGCAGCCCTGTGTAGATGCCAGGAGGCTGTTACAGGCCACACAGCCCCCTGCTTTTGGGAAAGCAGAACTCGGGCGGAGTCTCCCGAGGCAGAGGTCTCGTTTGTGTTTTGTCCACCATGGCAGCCACCGTGCATGGCTTACAACAGGTGTTCAGTGAAGATTTGTTAGAACGGTAAGTCGGACATGTTAATCCAAGGCGTATTTTAGCTCTAGCTGGTAGGACGCCCCTTTCTGTCCTTACTGCTCCCGTCACCTCTTCTCTGTCCTACGGATGCCCTGAGCCGTCACCTGAGTTACCTTCAGGTGGTCCTGCCTACCTGAAGTGAGGCGTTGGGTAGGAAGGCAGACCAGGCTGACTTTGTTAAGAAAAAATACCCGCTTGACCACACAGAGGCTGGACAGAAAAGCTAGAAAGGTGAGCCCATCCCAGTTATCAATACTTCAGTCACAGGGGACAGCTCGCACAGGTGAGACTGGAGGCATAAGCCAGGCCCAGAGCGTCCTGACTGCTGGGAAGGGGAATCCCAGCAGGCCTGGGGGCCGAGGGTGGGACAAACCCACTGGGTGTAGCGCGTGGTGTTCCCGAGGTACCGCTAGACTCGGGCCAGCCGCTCCCGTCAGGGACGCTTCTAGGCCTCCTCCCTCCGAACTAACTTTCCACCCCTCCCTAGTGGTGACCTGAAAAGTCTTTGTCGTTGATGCTGTAGTTTTGAAGAGTTTGGGTCAGAGGACGGTCCCAGGGTGCAGCGGGAGCAACAGCAGTGGAGACACGCCTCTCCTGCTGCTACCCTCCGGGCTGGAAGGCCGGGGGCAGGGAACAGTGCCTCACCTGTGCTTCCAGGCTCCGGGCACTCTCTTTGCCCACGGAAGAGTTTGTATTTGCTGGCTAGAAGCGCTTAATGGGCAAAAGTGCTCCCTCGATCTAAGGAGGAAACTTGCCCTGGGTCACTGAGCCCCCTGCCTGGGCCCCAGTCCTGCGAGTCCGCTTGTCCCAGTTCAGGTGTCTCTTGAATGGGCTGATTTCAAATCCTACGCATAGGTTTTCCCTGGCTCCAACTGTCCCAGGAATTAAGGCACCCCGCCTAAGATTTTCTTAAAGGATCTTAGAGAATTTGGATTCTATTTGTGGACTCAGCTTATCAAAGGTGCTGTTGGCACAGGAGGAATCAGCACCAGGTAAGAGCACCTGCTACTTCACAGGGACTCGGTTTCCCATTAGCTGGCGGGTCCCAGGCTCCAGCCAACCCTAGAATTCAGCTAATCCTACGATCCCTGTGGGCTGGCATGACCGCTGCTTGCGAGCTGTGTGTCTTGGAGGCCGAAAGCTCCTGCCAAGACCTCATCCACCTTCCAGTCTTTGGGTAACGACAGCAAAGCGGAGATTCTCGGAAAAAGAAGGTAGACGGATACAAGCCAGGGCTTGCCTGACCTCTCAAGGAGCACAAGAGGAAAACCAGGCTCCGGTTGCCCATCTTTACAGCGGAAAAAGTTGTTAGAATCCCAGAGAAGTTGAGACCTTTTAGCTGTCTTGAGAAGGAACCCATGTGCTTCCCACAGTCCTGGTTATCCGTTCCCCAGTCTGTGAATACGTGCCCGTGAAACTTCTGGAAAAGGCTCTGCCAGCCTGTGCTTGGCTGTGGTGGTGGGGGGGCGGGGGGCGGTGTCCACCCCTGTGTGCTGAAAATGCAGGAGCAGCTTGGCCTTGCTGAAGCCTCACACAGCGCCCCCCACCCACCTGTTAAGGCGTCACGCTGAGGGCTCATTTTCTTTGCAGACAAGACTGAGTGCCCAGCTATGGGGGGACAAGTTCCTGGGCTGCGGAACCATGAACCTGTGCTGTTAATTCTGATTAGTGAACTAGGCCAGCCAGGCTGAAGCCATTCTCCAGGAAGACGCCCCGACTCTGGAGCTGTTACACCCCCTCAGTGCATGTCTTAGCGCGACCAGGGGGACAGCACAGCCGAGGGGCCGACAGTGTCAGAGAGGCCTCTTACGCAGGTAAGAACAATCCAAGTGACATACACACAGCCTCTGGTCAGCAGGTGGTGTGACAGGGACACACTCGGTGCCATGTCATGCCAAAGCAGACGTAGAGAAGGAAAACGGGGCAAGACATGAGGTTGTCTTGCCTTGATCTCGGTGGTGATGAAAGAGTTTTGAACTAAGATGTCCAAGCCTCCAGATTTTGCAGAAATCTCACAGAAATTTGCAAGGGCCAAAAAAAGGGGGGGGGGCAGGGAGGGCGCGATGAGCAGAAAGGACATGGAAACGGAGTGTCACACACATGAGCTGCGAAGCTGAAGGCATGATACCTGGTGAGTCATTGCTGAGTTTCCTGGGGGAGGGGGGTTCTGAAACAGAGAGAGAGAGTCCCTGGCGGTTACCATCGGGAGCCCATATACCCGCCTTTTCAATCGTGAAAGGCATTTGCTTCAATGAAATAATTAAAGGCACTTCTAAGTGAACCTTCCAGCGAAGTTCCTGGAGCCCAGAGCTCTTAGAGAGGCTGGCACAGAGGACAAGCCGCTTTTTTAAATCCAAAAGCAAATGTCTGTCCTTCCGAGCCTATTTTACGAGCTCAGCTGGCTTCCTCCCGTTATGGGGAACTATTGAGGACACTGGAGAGAGTTCAAAGATCCACGTGGGAACAGAACCTAAGAAGTCCAGGCAAAGAAGCTGCTGCAAACTCTCCCTTTATTATGACTTGGTCTAACTGCCTTTAGCGAGAAGGTGAGGTGGATGCCTGTGGCATCTCCTGTTGGAGGTGAGCAGCAATGTGGCACGTGATGGGGACACTGGTCAGGCGCTAAGGGGGGCTTGTGTCACGATTCATCGTTGATGAAACGGAAACCTGCTTTGCAATTCCTTGTTCCCTGAGGAGCTGGCTAAGTTTGCCAATCTAGGCTTGATTTTAGGTTCTAAGAAGGCAGAAAAGGCACAGCCTGTGTTGTGTGTGTTCACGTTAGGGGAGTAAAAAATGGTTTCTTCCATACTGGCCCGTGTGGCCTTGTGGGGGGGCCAGCTGTGTGGGGCAGAAGCCATAGGAGATGTGCAGCATATCCCAAGAAAAGGGAGCAGTGACAGCAACGGCATGGGGGCTGGAATGGCTGGCTCAGCCCCGCCACCAAGGAGGGAGAGTGCCATCCCCAACAGAGCGTCGCTGGGGGTCCTCGCGGTGAGGGCAGCCCCCTTCCCCTGCTGGACCTGAGCAGTCAGGCCTGGTTCCCATGCCCTCAGGGGCCCACACGCCCCTCACCATGCTGGAACTGGGGGCTCCTTCCCGAATCCCGGTCCCCTCAAGCAGCCGCTGTCTCCCCGCTTCTGAAAGGAGTTCTGGCCTCCCGCTTGTCTCACGCAGTGGCTCTCAGGCAGCCCATGCGCCAGGTGAGTTCAGAGGGGCCCTTGGAGAACTGAGTGCACAGGGAGAAAGGTGTGCCCTTCTCGACTCTTTAAGTGTCTGATTATGTCAGAGGTCTCCTCTGTGCTAACGTGTTGCGTCACTGCCTTTTTAACCAAGAAGTAGGCCTTCAGCTCCGAGTCATCAGTTTGTGGCCACAACAGCTGCAACTCACTGTTTTCCTTTCACTGTATTTGATTTTGTGGGGACCTGTTGATGGCGGGGGATGCTGGGTTAACAATAGAGATGGGAATGTATTGTTAACAGTGAATTTCCAAAGGAAATGTCAAGTCAACAAGAGCGCAGGAACCGAGAGGCTAAGGCCAAATAGCAAAGCAGGCTGAGAAGGCCTGAGGTAGGAAAAGCGTCTCACTCAATGAGTGAAGATTGCTCTGCGCCCAGCACTAGCCCTGACACTGGGGATGAGTAGCCAGATAAAACCTCTGCGCACATGGCCTTACAAGCCCGAGTGCAGACAGACTGTGACGGAAATAAACAAATGGCAGGTTACGTGGTGACAGGTGCATAAGAGGAGAGCTGCAGGGAGTGAGGTGGGATATTTTAGGGTACAGGTGAGTAAACATCTGAAGGGGAGTCAGCTATGTAAACAGCTGGGGAAGAGCATTCCAGGCAGAGGGAACGGCCAGTGCAAAGGCCCTGAGGCAGTGTGGGAAAAGGCCACGGGGTAGTTTAGAAGGCAGTGGACAGATCCTGAAGGGCCTAGTGGAAGCAACCATTCTAAGGATGCTGCTTGGGCTCTGAGTGATGAGGTGGAAGCCACTGGAGGGTTCCAAGCAAAGGGGGGATGTGATCCAGCTCCATTTAAGCAGGATTCCTCCTGCTGCTGTGCTGAGAACAGACTTTAAGGGGGGGTCAGCATGGAGGCCCATGAGGAGCCTGCGAAACTTATCTAGATGGGAGGGGACGGGCTGGGACCGAGGTGGCAAGAAGTGGTGGGATTCTGGATGTACGGTATTTTGAAGGGAGCCGATCAGATTTTGCGACAGATTGGAGGTAGAGCATGAGGGAGAAAAATAATGAGCACAAAGTCTGTGGCCTGGGCTAAGGGCAACTTGATGATTCCATTTGCTGAGCTGGGGAGCACTGGGAGAAAAGCTGGTTTGAAGGGGGTTCAATCAGGGGTCGGGGCGGGGGGTCTAAGGTATGAGCTGCCTATTAAGGCATCCGGTGGGAATGTCAGGCAGAGGGTCTGGAGTTCCCGGAAGAAACTAAGAACTCTGTAGCTGGACATGGGATTCTAAAGCCGCAAGGCTGGTGGAGGTCACTGAGGGGGAGTGAGCCCAAGAAGGACAAGAAGAGAGAACCAAGATGGCCCCCCAGGGCAGGACAACGGCAAGCAAGCTTTGAGATGAGGTACCCGGCAGAGGACACGCAAGCAGGCAGGATGAAACCGGGTGAGTGGAGAAAGGACAGCGAAGAGGAGTGATGGGCGGTAGCACGGGGCGCTGGCGAGTCAGGTGAGGGTGAGGACTGACCACTGCAGTAGAGTTTGGTCAAGGGGAGCGAGGGAGTGGGGCTAAGAGGCCTTTTCAGCTGATGCAGAGACTCTGGGAGAGGGAAAGCATTGCGAAGGGCAAAGGAAGAAATTTCTGGAGCAACGCCCTCGAGTAAACAAGAGGGAGCGCTCTGATGGAGGGGACAGCTCAGCCTAGAATGGGGGACAAAGTAGACATGAGCACAGGTGTAGGGAGGTCGATGGGGAAGTGGGGCTTGTTTACATTTCACGCTAGTTTCTATTTTTCAGTTAAATAGGAAGTAAGGTTATCAGCTGAGAGCAGGGTGGGTGGGGGTAGTTTAGGGGAGAAAGTAAAAAGCAGGTGTCTCAGAGTGGGGGGCCACGCGGTGCAGGGAGCTCTCGGTCAGGGCCACCCAGTGTTGGCCATCGAGAATTTCCAGTGGGAAGTGTCCCTTGGCTTTTCCCACACGACTTTGAGCTGCAGCAGGTGGCAAGTTGGGTTTCATTTGGGTTGTGTTTTAACCAAGTGAGTACAAGAAAGCAAGAGCAGGGCCCAGGGTGCTGAGAATGCGTGAAAAGCTGATGGCAACCACTGAGCATGGGTTGGAGACAGGAAGGCGACGGGCAGGTGGTGCCATGCTTGATGGTCTCAGTAGGGCTTCGAGTTACTGGTAATGCCTGTCGAGTGGCGGGATCATGGAAGAGAGGTCAAGGACTTGAGAGGCTGGAGGGGTGACAGAAGGTGACAGGACCCAGGTGGGCAGAGGGGTGGGAAGGAGCCCCAGGGTGCAGGATGGTCGCCCACATACCTTCAGACCCACAGGTGCAGGGGATGAGGGAGAGGGAACAGCCCCATTTAGGGCAGAGGTTCTTAACCTCGGGTGACTGCACCCCCAGGAGACATCTGGAGACAGTTTGTCCCAACTGGGGGGAGTGACACTGTAGCGGTGGGTGGGGGCCAGGGGCATTGCACAAGCCAGACCCTGTGATAAAAGCAGACTTATCGAGCCCCAAACCGCACTAGTCCCGAGAACCCCAGAGTCTGAGAAAGCTGGTGAAGAGCAAGGCCGGCAAACGTTAGGGAGAGAAGGGCTTTCTCAGAAAGGTTTCAGGAGACCGGACCCGGCCTCCCCGGCCTCCGCCTCCCGGGAGGAGAAGGGGCCCTCAGGCAGGGCCCTCCTGAGCCCGGGCACTGATGGCGGGAGAGCCCTGCGGGAAGCGAGGGCCTGGGGACGGAGCCCCGGGGCGTCCCAGGGCCTGGGCCGCCGCTGCCTCACCTGAGCTTGCTCTTGAGCGCCGTCACCTCGCGGCCCATGGCCTCGTTGCTCTCGGTGGCCTCGTCCAGCTCCCGCTGCAACTTCCTGCGGTTGGCGTTGATTCGCTGCGACTCCTCCTCCGCCTCTTCCAGCTGCCTCTTGAGTTGCTTGACCTTTGCGTTTCCTTTCTCTGCCTGTCAAGGAAAGGCCCAGGGTCAGGGGGGCCCGGGGCGCCGGGAGAGGGTCAGGGGGGGCCCGGGAGAGCATCAGGGGGGCCCGGGAGAGGGTCAGGGGGGCCCGGGGCGCCGGGAGAGGGTCAGGGGGGCCCGGGGAGCCGGGAGAGGGTCAGTGGGGCCCGGGGGCCAGGAGAGGGTCGGGGGGGCCCGGGGGCCGGGAGAGGGTCAGGGGGGCCCGGGGCGCCGGGAGAGGGTCAGGGGGGCCCGGGGCGCCGGGAGAGGATCAGGGGGGCCCGGGGGCCCAAGGTGGCCGCATACCTGCTCCTTGTACTGCTCGGCCGCCTTGCGCTCGTCCTCCACCTGGAGCAGGACCTCCTTCAGCTTCTTGTCCTTCTGTTTCAGGGACTTGGCGGCCGCCTGTTTCTCTCTGCACACACGGGGGCGGGGGGGGGATGGTTTCCTTTGCGGCCGGTACATAAACCCACCCGGCCTCTGGCCCGCTCTGGGCACTTTCCCTGAGCCCCCAGCTGGGCTCATCCCCAGAATCCGTCGGATAGCAGAACAGGACCTGGGCCCTGCTGGAACGGGGGTGAACCCTGGACACGTGCTTGGCGAGAGGAGCCAGTCACGGGGCCTCGGACTGTGTGAGTCCACGTATGTGAGGTGTCCGGGTTCACAAGGAGGGAGAGCAGGGATTGCTTAGAGGGGAGAGGGAGTGAGGCTGGGCACAGTTTCTTACTGAGCTCATGAAAATGTTCTGGTTAGGGTGGACCTATCTGTAAATATTCTAATAGCCACTGAATTGTACATGTTAAGTGGGTGCATCATAATGAGTTGTCACTAAAGCCACTACCAAACCAAAAAGACGGGGTCAGAATCCCTCCAGACTGATGGTCACCAATGTGCTATGAACTTACAGCTCGGTCCACCCATCATTAAAATGAGGAGGCTTCCCATAGCTGTGCGTGCCGAGTGGGGCGCTGACTCGGACTTTCTGTGGAATTAACGTGACATCCTGCAAACACAGGTTAGAAGCCACGTGTGCTCCCGGGCGGGCTGGCTGGTGTCACTGAGGACTTATGCTACTTCTGAGAGCAGCTAGTATTTCCAGGGCTTGTGCGGGGCTGGGCACAGGCTCGGCCCACATCCGCAGTCTTCCCAGCACGGCTGCAACGCGGGGACCACTGATCTCACAGCAAGAACCGATGCCCGGAGAGGCCCCGGGCCCCCGACACCGCACCCCGCTCACGGGCAAGCAGGCTGTGCCTGGAGCCCTCACCCGCGTACCTGGCCTCCTGCTCGACCTGCTCCTCCAGCTGCGCGATCTTGGCCTCCAGCGCCGCAATGGTGGACTTGAACTTGGATTTCACAGCCCCCTCCATCTCCTGCAGCTTGCTCCGGAGCTCTTTGTTCTGCCGCTCCAGCTGCTGCCGTGCGCTCTCGTTCTTCTGGGCCGCGCTGCGCTCCGTGGCCAGCTCATTGTTGAGCTGCTCGGCCTGGGAAGGGGTGGGAGGGTGGTGAGGCGGAGGGCGCGGAAGCCCAGGGGATGCCCTGGGATGACCGCCGTCTCCAGCCTTTGTCGGCCTCTGCGCCCAGGAGCCTGCGCTGCATGTGACGGAATCAGCGTGGGGCTTTGGAACTAGGGCCCGTCACAGGGTGGGTGCGGGGCGAGCCCAGGACCCCAGCAGCCCTGCCCGGCCCCCACCTGCTGGGTGGCCTTGCGGACGCGGTCGCTCATGGCTTCCATGTTGCCCTGCTCCTCCTCCAGCTCCTCCTCAAGCTGTGCAATCCGGGCCTCCAGGCGGCGCTTCTCATCCTGCAGCGTGTTCCTAGGGGAGATGCAGCCATGTCTGGGGATCCCAGCCTCCCCGCCGGCTCAGAAAACTCCCTCTCCTTGGAGGAGCAATGCCTCCAGGCTGCCCTCAGTTATAACAGGAAACGCAGGCTCAGAGAGGCTTAGCGGCTTGTCCGAAGTCACACAGCTGGGAAGTGGGGAACCAGGACTCACACCCACTGGGTGTCTGCAAAGCCAGGCCTGGGATGAGGACCACCTCTCCTCTCCGAAGTCCCTAGCTGCCCCCTGTCCCCACCAGTGAAGCTGGCCACATTCCAAATAGGGTGTGGACACCCTGAGAGCCCTGCCACAGCTGAGCTGAGCCTTCTGTCACTTTCAGCATTAAAACGGGTCTAGGAGGCTCTCCTCTGAGCTGCCTCTCCATCATCGTCTGAGTCTAGGACGCCCCTCCCTCCCGCGATGGCTCCGTACCTTCCTGACACGCTGCTGGCCAGCTCCTCAGCCAGCTCCTCCTTCTCCAGATCAGCCTGTTTGCGAGCCCGCTCGGCCGCTGCTAGATCCTGGCCGGGGTGGGTAGGGAGGAAGGAAACGTGTTGTCTGCCACGGGTGGGCCGAGTCCCCCCCGAGAAGCCACCCTGCTCCTGTCACCAGGCCCCTGCAGTCTCTACGGCCGCCCTCAAAAATGGTTGCACCTCCTCTGAGCTCAGGGGAGGCCCTGCTGACCCATCAGAGGAAAAAAACTTGCTTCTCACGGGTTCCTGACTATGGAAGCCCAGCCTCGTGGAAGGACGGACGAAAGAACGCAGGCTGTGCATGCACAGCCCGGGCTGCCCGCAGCTGGCGCCGCGCCGGCCCCATAGGAGGCTCTCATGGCGAGAAGAGGGCTTTTTACCTCCTGTAGCTGCATGAGGTCCGCTTCCAAGCTCTTGGCTTTCTTCTCGTTCTCTTTGGCCGTGGCAAAGATCTCGTCCCTGGAGGCACGGGCGTCTTCCAGCTCTCTCTGGAAGTCCTTCATCTGAGCCTGCGTGAGTCAACGGGAAGGACAAGCTAAGATGTCCTCACATAGCCACGCTCCCTTTCCACGCCAACCCCTAGCGTTTCCCACGCTTAACACACGGGAGTCCCTGTGGCACTGGCATGGCCCTCAGCCTCAGGAGGCCTGGTGCCTGCCATCCTGGGTGGGCTCAGTCGACCTGTCTAAGAAACGGTGATGTGACCTGAGGGCCTCGGCCGAATGCCTGGTAACAGTGCCCCACCCAGGGCAGGAAACAGCCGCCAGAGGCTCAGGCAGTGGGGCAGAGGCCTGACTCGCCTCCCCCAGCCTGGGGGGGCCGCCGTCCCCTCGCTCCGCTCGCCCCCTACACCTGGCATCACCCATCTGTAGTTTTTTTATTTTTTATTTTTGAGGGCAGTGTCCCTGGCCCTCCTATGTGGGACCCGAACCGGGGCCGCTGGCGTCCCAGGCCAGCGCCTCAGCCCCGCGCCCCTCGGCCGGCCCCCCCCACCTGCAGTTTGCGCAGCTGCTTGATGGCTTCCTCCCGCCCCTTGACGGCCGAGTCCGCCTGCAGCTCCAGGTCCTTCAGGTCCCCTTCCAGCTTCTTCTTGGCCGCAGCGGCCAGGGCGCGTTGCTTCCGCTCGTCTTCCAGTTCCGTCTCATACTCGTGGAGCTGAGTGAGGGAGAGATGTGCGCTGCTGGGCCGGGCGCCCCCTCGGTGGTCGTGCACCGCCCCCCCGCTCCCCCAGCCAGCCTGCACAGAGCACCCGGTGTGCACACCCACCTGCGAGGTGGGTTTTCTTATCCCCAGGTTGCAGGTGAGACCACCGTCCCCACGAGGCCAGGAAGTGGCGGAGGGAAGGCGACAGGCCGCCCGGTTCCCCGCCGGCCCCCGACCCGGATTACCTGCCTCTGCAGCTGCCTCCTCTTCTCTTCGTTCTGCTCGTCCCGGGCCTGGAGGTCGCGCTCGAACTGGCCCTTGAGGGCCTGCATGTTGACCTCCAGCCGCAGCTTGGCGTCTTCGGTGGCCTGCAGCTCGTCCTCCAGCTCTTCCAGCTGGGTCTTCATCTCCTCCATCTGGGTCTCCAGGGCCCGCTTGGACTTCTCCAGCTCATGGACCTGTGAGGCGAGGGGCAACCTCATGAAGACGGCCCGGCAGCCCACACCGACAGGCCTCTATGTCCTTAGGGTCCGGGAGATGGCTTCTGCCACCCGCAGGATGCATGGCTGGGAGTCCAGACCAGCGCCTTCCCCGCGGAACCCTTGACTCAGACCCCAAGCCCCACCTTTGCACCAGCCCAGGGCACTGCCTTCGATTTCTGATGATCATTTAACACGAAAGAGGCCAAAAGCCACTGCCGTCGCCACAGCCACCACCACCACGGACTGATGAACAGCAGAGGCTGGGTTGGTGAAATGCAGACAAGCAAAGAGCTGGACAAAGAGTGACTTACGTTCTTGCCGACGTCATCCTTGGAGCTGACCAGGTCCTCCATCTCTGCTTTGAGCATCTTGTTGGCCCTCTCGAGTTCCTCTTTGGCCTCCAAGGCCTCCTCGAGGGCCCGCGCCAGGGACAAGGCCTTGGTCTCCTTTTCCCTAGCTTCCGCCTCGGCCCGGTCCCTTTCATCTGCATATTTGGACGAGATGTTTTTCTCCTCGGCCAACAACTGCAACACAACAGAAGACCCACAGGTGACCTCTCGGCGTGCCCGCGGTTCAGCCGCGTCTCGTCACCACGCCTCGTGTAGAGCAGTGGGGCAGGTGCAAGTCAGCACCTATGGGAATCGTTTATAGAAAGCCTGTTTTCTGGCTCCTAGGTCATGCGGAGCCAGCATCTACCGAATCTTCGAGCTTCGAAACCAAGAGCGCTGCCCATGTTGCTTAGAACATACTGCTACTGAGGTCAGAGTGACATTTAATCCCGCCCGAGGCCACTCATTCTTCTCTCATGGCCACAGTAGCCAGCTCTCAAAAGTGGCCTGTGAGCATAATGGCGCGGTGGTTAAACGCTGGCTTCGAACGCCAGCGGCCCCGGTTCAGGTCCCGCATATGAGGGCCAGTGACACTGCCCTCAAAAAAAAAGTGGCTCAAAAAAAAGTGGCCTGTGAGCCACAGCGGGAAACAGTGAGTGTGTGGCTGCCTCTCCCACACTCCACTCACAGAACACCCCCTGCTGACGCCCACCTCATCCTCAGACGGGGCAGCGTGTTACACATGAAACACCCGAAAACCAGACTTGCAGAGCTCAGCAAAGACAGAGAAGTAACGGCAGCCCCCACACAGCACCGTCGACACGCAAACCCCGCATTGCGTGTGACGAAAAATAAAGGCTCCGGTAATGGAACAGCGGATGAAACGCAGTGAGGGCAAGCTGACGGCACAGAGAAGGGGGGCTGGTGGAAAGGGGACAGCGTGCCATACAGAAGCCGGGCACTCTGGGTCCAGCTGGGGAGAGGCAGTGAGCCCCTCCCTCCCAGTACTATCCCCAAACTGAGTTTTAGAATAACCCCCAGTCACTTGCAAACCAGTATTTACTAAATCTGAGTAACATATATGAAAAGTTGGTATTTAGGGGTTTGGGTCATACAGGTCTAAAGGCGTTTATCAGGACTCAGTGGGTGTACACTTAAGATTTGTGCGTTTCCTTGTATGTAAATTTTACCTCAAATGCAGCAAAATTATGTTTCAAAACAACCCACTTGTGTAATGCTGAGGTATCGAGGAGGAAAAACTTCCATAATTTGCTTCGCATCCAAAGAGAAGATACGGATGACAGATACGATTCATCCTTATAAATAGGTGACAAAGTGAGTCTGGTAAAATCCAGGTGTGCGATTCTTTCAGCTTTCCTGTGTGCTGGTAATTCTTTGTAATGAAATGTTATGGAAAAGTGGCATTTAACGGGTAGACGCTTTAAAGCACTTGGAATACTCAGTAAAATACTCGCTGAGTGAATAACATAAACAAATAAGCCTTATTCCTTTTGGGGGCTAGAAACGAAGGTATGAGTAGGTTTGCAGATGGTCCGGGCAGTGGTGGCACCTGGACACATTCGTCACAGCCGGCGGACACCCACTGTCCTCACTCTGACCTAGGAGCCCTTCTGTTTCGGCGTCACCCAAAGCAAGCCGGCCCTCCGTCCGTCGCTTCCAGCAAAGCAGCAATGGGACGCCAACAGCAGTCTCTCCCCCGGCCGCCGAGCTTCGCAGCCCCGATGACCCCACCAGCGGCCGCGACCGGCGGAGGCCCCCGGGGCCCTACCTGATCAAACTTCTTCTGCTTCTTTTCCAGGTTGGACACCAGTTGCCGCTGGTTGTCCAAATCGACCACCAGGTCGTCCAGCTCCTGCTGAAGTCTGTTCTTGGTCTTTTCCAGTTTGTCATAGGCAGCTGCCTTCTCTTCGAACTGCTGGGTGAGGCCCTCGATTTCCTTCTGGAACCGTTTCTTGCCTTCCTCCAGGCACTCCACGGTGCTGGCTAAGTCCTGCAGCTTCTTCTTGGAGTCGGACAGCTGGAACGGCAGGGCCAGGGCGGAGTGAGGAGGGCCGTGAGTGACCCCAGACCCCGCGAAGCTGACCACCTTCTCCTCATTGAAGAAATTCAACAGCAGGGGGGGCCAGTGAGCCAGGCAACACGGCGCCCGGGCCCCTGACCTCCCCCCGGCGGCCTCAGCCCGAGGGAGCGGGGCCCGCCAGCACCTGGATGTTCAGAGTTGAGATGTGGCGCTCCAGGTTTTGCTTGGCCTCCGTCTCCTCGTCCAGCTGTTCCTGCAGGCTGCTCCTCTCGTCCTCCAGCTGGCGGAGCTTGGTGGACACGTTCAGCTTCTGCCGGGTTTCTTCTTGAAGCAGTTCCTGCGAAAAGGACACGTGGAAGTCCCGGGCCCCTGCCGCCAGGAAGGTAGGACCCCAGGTCCCTCTGGGTGATGTGACAGCATGCCCACCTGGGTGTCCTGGAGCTGGGACCCCAGGGACGCCACGTCCTTGGCCAATTTGATGGCCTTGCCCTCCGCCTCGTTGAGCATCCCCGTCACGCTCTCCACTTCATTCTGGGGACGCCGAGAGACGGTGGTTAGTCAACCTCAGAGACTGAGGTTACAGGGTCCTCTTTAGCCCCATGTGGCATCTACTCACTGAGAGGTACCCGTGAGCTCTGGGGCCTGATCAGGGTAACTGGGTGGCCCCCAGGGAAGGAAATGCGTCGCCTACGAGTTGTATCTCAGGATCAGGCACGGTGCCTGGCCTCCAGCAAGTACTCAGTAAATACTCGCTGAATGAACAGATGAAGGCTTTCCCAGGTCACGGTGGACAGAGGGACCACCCCACCTCCTGGAGGATGGCACTGGAGGGAACCGACTTGCTTTGCTGCACAAGCGACTTCGGCTGGCCGGGAGGCACCGCACGCCTCGCAGAGCCGGCGCCGGCGCGGTCCCAGCCGGGCCGCCCGCTCACCTGCAGCTTGTGGACCTTGTCGTTGAGCTCGGCGCGGGCCCGCTCCCCGTCGCTGCACTTGGACTGCAGCTCCTGCAGCTGCACCTCCAGTTTCTTCCTCTTGTGCTCCACCTCCTGCTTGGCCTGGTTCAGGACCCGCAGCTCGCCGGCCAGATCTGCGTTCTCCTTCTCCAGCGTCTGCTTGTTCTTGTCGAGGTTGGCCTTGGCCTGGCCGGAGAAGCAGAGGAGAGGGAAAGCATTACCGCCAAGGCGCGAGAGCCCTGTAAGGTAGGAACCTGCCCTCTGTCCGTTCCCCTCCCTCAGGTAGGCCCAGGGCCCTACTGTGCACGTCGCCTCAGGGGAGGGACACAGCCGGGAGGGGACCCTGGAATCACCGAGGAGATTCTGGGGTCTGTTTCCCTAAAGCTCAGAGGCTGCAAAGCGGCATCCCATAGGCTGCGTGCAACCTGCTCCCATGGCCTGTTTGAGCCTTCATTACTTGTTGCCAAAATTAGTTGCCAACGTTTTAATAAAGAAACGTCCCATCAAACTTTGGACTCCCAACTTCTCTTTAAAAAACAATCGAATGTTCTATAACATGACTGTGATGGTGGTGGTTCCACACATGTATATATTTGCCAAAACACTTAAAATCGGTGAATTTGATTCCTCTACCTCGATACTTGTGACTTTCAGAAAACACACTAGACATCTGGAGACAGGAGTCCTGCCTTCCTCCGAGGCAACAAGTAGCAGCTGGCCCTGCAGCCGGGGAAGTCGGGCTCCACTGGGCCCCCATCCCTACCACTCCTGATTGCCCACACGTCCATCACCCAACGTGATAGTGAAGAGGAAGGCATTTCATCTAACCAGCTCCTGTAGGCTGTGAGTTTCCCAAAGAAAAAAGGTGTTTGGGGCAAAAGCAGGAGAAGGGGGGTACTTCTTCCAGGGTTATAGGGAGCAGAAGAGAGAGAGAGAGACATGTGTGGGTCCCTGCTCCCCTCTGATGACCCCCTGGCTTAAGGACGGGCAGGTACCCTTTCTGGGGCCCCACTCTTCCAATGATGAAGTTAAAGGGGACACATACACCTCAGTACTGCCTGGGGGCTAATCACTTCAGAAGGTCAGAACTGCCCATCCGGGTTCAAATTATAAAAAAAAATACAAAATAACTTCTGAACATTAAAAAGGGAGGCCAACTGAAAGGGGAAATGTATGTTGTAGTTACAATTAGCAAAATCTTATTTGTCCAAAATATATCGAGAATTGATGAAATGTTGACGGTTGGTATTCAGATCCCCTGTGACAAGTGACAAGGGGACACGAACAAGCATCCTGATTCATTTGGAGAGTGACAGGAGTCAGTTCTGCACGGCGCCTTTCAGAGTGAGGGCCTGGAGATCCGCGTTTTAACAAACGTCGTGGTAGAATTAAATAAATGCGTGTAAAATGTGGGCGAACACGGGAACGTCCAGGAAACGTTGAGATTCTGATAGAAGTGGCAGGGAAGCAGCTCATGGAAGAATATTTTCACCTTGACTGCTTACAGCAACAAAATGCAAACTCTCACCATTTCATCTAGTTTGTGGGGTACTTAGAAAGAGCAGGCTGTGGGGGAGCTGTGGCACTGAGGGCGATATCACTCAGACTTCAGGGAAGTACTGTGGCAGGATGTCACAAGCTAATAATACACTGTCCCCTGAGACTGGGACACAAGAAAGTCTCCAAGAGGAGAGCAAGTTCCCGGTAGGAAGCATTCAGAATAGTGCTGTGTGACAGTGCCCAATCCTATACACCCCAAACAGCCAACCATGGGAGGCAGATTAGATCCGGCCCTTCTCAAACTACGCCCGACCGCTGCCGCCCGACCGCTGCTGTGCCACTGAAATCTAATAATGACAGCCTTCCTCCAAGCTGCAGAGAAACTAAGATAGGTAGAATGCTCCCAATTGTAAGTTACCCTCCCAGCAGTCTTGCAGAACCTTTGCTTATCTGTGGGGGGCAGCACTCTGTAGACCCTACCTGGAGAGGCTACAAGGGGTTTCCACAGCCAGACTGCGTGGGCTCAGGTCTTGACTCTGTCCCTAGCTCTGCGTGACCCTTCACTCCTATGCACTCTAGACCTCAGTTTCTTCATCTGTAAAATGGGCTTAACGGTACGTATGTCGTAGGGTGCTTGTGACGATCACGTGACATAATGTACACGAAGCATTTCAGAAATGCTGGCTGACATCATTCTTAGAACCTTGGGTAGCATGTTACTCGTCTCCGTACTGACCCTGACATGTAGTCACTTGAAGCTGCAGACATAATCGCTCTTTTATGTGTTGTCACAAAAAAGGCATCGCGACTCACCCTCTTGAACTGCTCGAGCTGCTCAGTGAGCTCCTCCACGGCCTGGGTGTGCTTCTGCCTCATCTCCTGGACCTGGGCCTCGTGGGACCGCGTCTCCTCGTCCAGCGCCTTCTTCAGCACCGTCACCTCCTGCTCCCTCTTGGCCCTGGACAGTGAGGGTAATTGGGGGAGACAGGGTTCACCTCAGACAGTGCTGTGCAAAGGGACAAGAGCTGTCCCAGGGCCCAGAGCTGACATCTCCATCGCCACCTCTCCCAGCTGTGTGACCGCGGGGGAGTCACCTAGCCTCGCTGGACCTGGAATTGCCTCAGTGGCAAAATGAGGACTTTGTCACCTGCCTAGAATCTTCCAGGGTGTGCAAACAAATAACACAAAATGATATCGTTGAAAGAATTACAAAAATGTGTTGTGGGCCGGCCGAGTGGCGTGGTGGTTAAGTGAGTGCTGGCTTGGGAAGCCAGCGGCCCCAGTTCGGGTCCCACATATGAGGGCCAGTGACACTGCCCTCAAAAAAAAAAAAAATGCGTTGTGACACGCTCCTAGCATATTAATAGTAGCTCTTATTTATTGAGCACTTACAGTATACCTAAATCCTTTATATAAATCATCTTGTGTACTGTTCAGAGCTACCGTAAGAGACGGGTATGGTATGAGTTCCATTTTACAGATGAGGAAACTAAGGCTAAGCAAGTGTAAGCCGCTGGCCCATGTGGCCAGAATTTGAACCCAAATCGTCCAACTCTGAGCCCATGCTTTTAGCCATTGTGCTGGGCTTTTCTGTCTTATTGGCAGGTGAGAAGGGATTAGAGTATCACGCTAGCCTCTAGACACAGGTGAGTGCCGTAGCCCCAATCCCAAAGCGTGGGAGTCAGACCTCAATGTCAGCACAGCACCTGACACAGGATGTGCTCAAAATACATGTGTGTGTGTGTGTGTGTTTGTTGAGTGAGTCAGCGACCTGGTTTCCCTAAAATCAGCACTCGTTATCCGCAGGTAACCTTGTGTTTGTCGATGTCCATTTGACCTCAACAGTGAATCTTAAAGACCAATGTGATAAACATTACCTTAAAACTTGAACACAAAATTTATACACACACACTTGGTGAGCAGAGCTCAGAGATTTACTGACACACAAGGAAAAGGCAGGAAGGAGATACCCCAAAATGTTAACTGTGGCAGGGGGTGGGGAACGAAAGTGTCCACTTTTCTATAGTTTTCAAGTCGTTCTCTGATGATGCCCCTCTATGGCAATACAAAGTTGGTAAGATGAAAACTAATGTTTGTGTCCGTTTCAGCCAGATGCAATCAGGACAGTGCACGGATGGCCTGAGGACCCGTGGCCCAGCCCTCTCCCGCCAGCCGCCCGCTCACCGGAGCTCCTGCTGGGTGGCCGTGCTGTCCAGCGTGTCCTCCAACTCCGTCTTCAGCGCCTCCAGCTCCTCGCCCAGGTCTCGCTTCTGCTTCTCAGCCTTGTTTCGCGCGGCCCGCTCGGAGTCCAGGTCCTCCTGGAGGTCTGAGATGTGACCCTCCAGCTCCCGGATCTTCTTCAGGGCGTTGTTCTTCTGCGCAACCTCGTCATCCAGCCTGCCAGGGACAGGGCCCCAGAAGTAAGACCCCAGGGCCTCAGGCCTCGGCTGTCTCACAACTGCTTCCTTGGGACCAGCCACTTGTGTCCCACAGGTACCAAAACATGTTCCACCCACATTCCCCAAGGCACGGCGGGTCCCTTCTTGTTACAGTGGCTTGGAGAATTCGCAGGACGTGAGTTTCAAGGACTGATAAAAAAAAAAAAATAGGTCACTGTGTGTGTGTGTGTGTGTGTGTGTGTGTGTGTGTGTGAACGCAAAGCACGGGTCCCAGGCTACGATTGCTAGATGCCTTCTGAAACTGGACAGTTATTCCTCCCGGGCAACTACTTGTTTGTAGTTATTCCATTTGCTCAAACAGTGGCTGACAGCCTGCGCCATGCAAAGCCCGTAGCCAGGCGGGGCTTGGGGACATGTTAAAGCCAGGGCTTTGGGGCTACGGGAGGCGGTGACTGTGAGTCCAGGTGGTTCAAATGGCTCTGAGCGCATTAGGAGTTTCACGGAAAGGGAGCCCCCAAGACATGGTGGAGTTGGCGGAGCTGGCTGCTGTTTGTGCCCATGATGGCTGCAAGAGGGAACGGCATGAGCAAAAGCACAGCGGCAAAGGTCCTGCAGGGCAGGGCGCGGCCAGCACTTCCATGGTGCTGCACTTGTGAGAGAGGAGGCAAAACGGGTGGGTTAGGGCCAGACTGCGGAGGGCGGGTGGGCTTCCAGGGCCCGACTGAGCCCTGCCTTTTCCCTCCCAAGCCACCAAAGTTTTCTTGGCAGGTTCATGACCCAGAGTGACGTTTCCGCTCCATCACCCCGACACGGTCACGCAGCATGAGCCGGAAGAGAACGAGCTGGCCAGGTGATCCATCAGAGAGCGACGGGGCTTGAATCCCCGGCTCTGCCTTTCAAAAGCTGGGTGACAGTCACATGTCCCGTCACCCCCCCGCCTCAGCTTCCCCCTCAGTGAAATGGAGAGAGGAGGGCAGCATAGCTGGCCAGGGGTCTGCAAAGGTAACTGCTTAGAGCTGAGCACTGTGTGCGCAGGTAAGTGGCCATCAGCTGCTGCCGCAAATTTCCCAGTGGGAGGCCACTCGTGGGAAGCCAGCTCAGAGCTGGGAGGAGGGAGTGGGTGTGGGGCACATGTCAATAGGCTGGCAGGATCTGAGGGCTGCTGCCTGCTGGGCGTGGGAGGGGCAGCGTGGGCAAACGCTGGGGAGGGGATGCCCCTCACACAGGCAGGGACCTTGCTCAGAAGGAGGGCTTGGGGAGAGGAAGGTGGCCCCAGTGTCAGACACGTGCTGGGTAGGATGCCCGTGGAAGGGCTCGGTGGGAAACAGGAAATGGAGCACTGCGGTATAGACGAGAAAGGCCTGGGCATCCAAAAGACTGACACCATGGGACACGCCAAGAGGGATGAGTTTGGAGGGAAGAGCAGATCAAAGGCGTGGTTCTGGGGGTGCGAGCAGGGCCAGGGTTTGTGCCCAGGAGGCCTGGCCCCGGGGACGCCCTGCATACGTTGGAGGCCTGCCTGCAGGAGGAGGACCCAGACACATGAACACACAGGCCATGCCCGCAGCTACCTGGCCAGGGCCGCCTGCAGCTCCTCCTCCTTCTTGGCCAGCTGCATCTTGAGCTCGGCGATCTGGGCCTGCAGGTCCGCGATCTGCTCATGGAAGTCACTGGCCTCGCCCTCCAACTTGCGTTTCAGCTTCTCCAGCTCCTGCCGGCTCTTCTCCTCCTTCTTCAGCCGCACTACGACAAAGCCAGGGGCCCTTCAGCAGGTGGAAGCCGCCGGCCAGATGCCCGCAGGGCGAGCCTCCCTGCTCAGGCATTTCACACGGAGGAAATGCAGGCGCCCAGGCGGGTGCAGGCACGCGCACACACACATCCCCCTGGTGGTAACCGGCACGCCCGCACCGCCGTCTGGGGGACGGAGAGTCAGTCCTCATGAAAAGCATCTTTGATTATTAACGTGTGTTGACTAAGAGCGATTGGGGAGCTAGAGAGGGTTGACCTCTCCTGACATAGTCTGCCATTCTGAAATTGCCTCTCTGATTTTCCCAGGTTTGTTTTTTTTTTCGTTTGTTTGTTTTTTTGAGGGCAGTGTTACTGCCCTCTTATGTGGGACCCAAACCAGGGCCGCTGGCTTCCCAAAGCAGTGCTTAGCCACCGCGCCACTCGGCTGGCCCTGATTTTCCCAGTTTTAAAATATCTGTTCAAAGCCTCTTTGGGTAGCCAGTTTACCTTCCAGTTCTGAAATCATAGATTCGTGCTTATTTTTCAGCTTGGTAAGATTCTTGGCCTTCTCTTCCTCTTCTGCAAGATTCGTTGTTAAGTCACTAATCCTTTCTTCAAGGAGTTTCCTTTCCTTTTGGGGAAGAGAAAAAATATATCATTAGCTCTGTTTTTTGCTCCAGGTTCTGCGTTTCACTTTTAGTAATTTCCAGATACACAGGTGAAAGGAAATCCCACATTATAACCACATGCAACCTAGACTTTGAAATGCTCAAGAAAGGCTCCTTAATTTCCAAAAATTGGCTACTTCTCATCTCTTCTC
Source organism: Aselliscus stoliczkanus (assembly GCA_033961575.1). Classification (NCBI taxonomy): domain Eukaryota; kingdom Metazoa; phylum Chordata; class Mammalia; order Chiroptera; family Hipposideridae; genus Aselliscus; species Aselliscus stoliczkanus. The sequence goes on along the minus strand of CM066741.1, from coordinate 5,632,489 downwards.
TTCAGTGAGGCTCCCTTCCCCTAGCATCTGCCAGCCCTTCTCTGCCTCAGGGCCTTTGCACAGACAGGGCCATCTGCAGGAGGCTCCTCCAGCCCTTGTCTTCAGGTTTCTATATAAATACCACTTCCTCCAGGAAGCCTTCCCTGCAGACCCCACCTCTATCCCCTAGCTCTCTTCTCATAATACGATGCACACACACTTTAGAACCCTGATGACAGTGGTAACTACCAGTTACATGTATGATTACCTGTTTGCTGTATCACTAGAGGATAAGCCCCACATGGGCAAAGTCCTCCACCATACATGTCCGGAACCCAATAGGGCCAGGCTCACACAGTAGGTGCCCTGCTGACGCCTATCTCAAAGAACTACAAGGAGCCTGCCCTCAGTGGGGCTGGTTAGAGGTTACTAACTAGGGTGACTTACTCATCCTGGTTTGCACTGGGATTTCCCCAGTTTGGGTATTGGAAGTCTACATCCCAGAATCCCCTCCACCCCAGGCAAACCAGGAGAGCTGGTCTCCCTCTCTCTAAGTGGACGTGGCCCATGAGCAAGTCTCAGGCACTTTTTGACCCCTTTGCACAACTTGAGGGTTCCACTGGTTATGGTGTCGCTGAGACTTGCTCCGTGGCAGCCCTGGTGCTGGTGGGACCACCAGGGACCCAGTCCATGGCACGCCTGCATCCAGAGAGTGGACATAAGCCCACCTGGTCACTGCTGGAGGTCACCCTTTGCTTAGCCTTCCATACCTTGTACTTGGCTAGAAAAGGAAAGTAATCTGGAGTGCTTGTCCCTGTGGAGCCCGTCATTTGAACCCAGACGCGCCACCCCACTCACTTTTGACAGTTTATTGTTCTGATCATCCATCACCAGGATATCATCCTCCAGTTTCTTGATCTTGGCCTCGGCCGTGACCTTCTCGAGTTGTAGCTTCTGCCTCGCAGCTTCCTCCTCCTCCAGCTGCTCTTCCAGATCCTTGGTGGGAAAAGAATCATAGCCTTACTTAGTCATTCTCAGGGAGCTCTGGGAACTGACTGACACCATGGGGGGTTTTGTGTGTCCACAAATTCTTTGATTCTCCTCCCTTCAAGAGGTGGAGCCTACTTCCTCTCCCCTTGAGCATGGGCCGGACTTAGACACTTGCTTCTAACGAACAAAATCAAGAGGAAGTGATGGAGGTAACATCAGCCATCAGGCTATAAAAGGCACCGTGGCTTCCTCCCGCGTTCTCTCTTGATTCCCTGCTTCTGGGGGTAAGCCGGACGCCATGTGGTGAGGCCACTCAAGCAGCCATGTGGAAAAGCCCACACAGTGAGGAACGGTGGCCTCCCGCCTCCAGCCGTGTGAGGGGGCCACGTGAAAGCGGGTCCTCGGGCCCCAGTCACGCTTTCCTGCGACGGCAGTCCCGGCTGACGTCTGGACTGTCACCCCATGAGAGATGCTAAGCCAGACCCAGATTCCTGACGACGTGAGAGAAATGTTTATTTCGGGTGTTTTGTTCTGCCACAATAGCTAACTTATAACCGCTCACTCAGGGATGCTGTTAGGAGACAACATAAAAAGCACTCGAAAGGCAGCGCAGTAGAACAGAGCGGGCGTCAGAGGAGACCAGCGTGGGCAGCTGGCCGTTCCTCTGCAAGCCTGGCTGTCTCTGCATGTCCAGTGGGGACGTGTACTGTCAGGCGCCGCACAGGCCTGCAGGGACGCGGGACCCGCCCAGGACAGCCCGCGCAGCGCCTTACCAGCATCTGCTGCGCTATCTTCTTCTTTTCGGCCTGCAGCTGCTGGCCCCGGTCCTCCTCCTCCTCCAGGCGGGCCTCCATCTCGTGCAGGATCTCTTCCAGCTCCTGCTTCTTGGCCGCCAGACGGACCCGCATCTCCTCGGCTTCAGCGTACAGCTCCGTTTCCGCCTGCAGCTGCTCCTGCAGCAGGGTCTTCTCCTCGGCCAGCTGCACGCGGGGCGTGGCGGGGGGGGGGGTCCGTGAGCTGCCCCCGGAGCAGGCGACCCTCCCTCCCTCCCTCCCTCCCTCCGCAGCCCAGCCATGCTCCCGGCCGGCACCTGCGAGTGCTTCTGCTCCAACTCCTTGAGCTCGCTCTCCGCCTTCTGTTGCCGCTCCTTGGTCTTCTGCAGCTCATCCTCCTTGGCCTGCATCTCCTCCTCCTGCCGTGTCACCTGCAGCAGGGGCTTCACCTGCACACACCAGGTGAGCCCAACGTTGGTTTTCATGGCGTACAGCATAAGGTCTTGTAATAAATTCCATCAGTGCCTCTCAGCCAGGGCCATTTTTGTTTTTTGTTTTTTGTTTTTGAGGGCAGTGTCCCTGGCCCTCCTATGTGGGACCCGAACCGGGGCCGCTGGCTTCCCAAGTCAGCGCTTAACCACCGCGCCACTTGGTCGACCCCAGCCAGGGCCATTTTTGACCCCACCCACCCAAGAGGACATTGGGCAATTTCCTGGGGTAGGGGGTGCTACCAGCATCTAGAGGGTCAAGGCCAGGGATACCGCTAAACATTCTAGAATATACAGGACAGGCCCACAGCATGGAATTATCCATCCCAAAATGTCAATAGTGCAGAGGTTGAGAAACCCTAGCGTAGGGCAACAGAAAAAGGTGCGTGAAAGGAAAAAATCCCCCCTTCTCCCATTTAGTCCCATCCTGAGAGAGATGACTACCCCTGACAGGTTGATATGTTTCCTTACAAGGAGAAAAGAAAAAAATTAAAATCCTCCCTCTTGCCTCCCACTCAAGGTCAGTATTAGCATTTCCTGCCAGTCTTTTTTCCTACATGTTTAAAAAATATACAAGATCATGCTCCTTAGTTTTATGGGCTTTTGTTACAACTATGAGATAATTCTCATCCCCTGCTGTTCCATTGTTTTTACTTTATTTTCAGAAAGCCATCATTTTTAACAATTGAAAAGTATCCCATAGGGCCAGCGGAGTGGCGCGGTGGTTAAGCACTGGCTTGGGAAGCCAGCGCCCCGGTTCAGGTCCCACATATGAGGGCCAGTGACACTGCCCTCAAAAAGAAAAAAAAAGTATCCCACTGATGATGGATGAGCCATTATTGAATTAATCAGTCTACTGGGGCTGGATATTGAAATTTTGCTATTCTAAATAAGGCTATAATGAACACCTTTAATTCCTGATTTTTTTTTTTTTTTTAAATTGAAGATGGTTTTCTTAGGCCAGTTATTTTAGAAGTTGGGTCTCTGAGGATGAACATTTCCAAAAGCCACTTCCCTTTGCTGTTCGTTCTCCAGGCTGCCTCCTCCCTCCTGTGTCAAGCCCCCACCTGGCACTCGGGAAGCCTGTGTCACGCCCTGTGCCTTCCTTCATGCACTCACCCCAGTTTGCCATCACATATTGGTTCCGGGGATTATCTATCTGCTCCCCCATTTGACGACAATATTCGTAAGGCCATGCAGGGTCCATGGCGTCTGCTCATGGCTCTGTCCCCAGCACCTCGCACACGCCTGGTGCATCGCGGGCGCTCGATAAATATTTGCCCAATGAAAAAGGTTTGTGCCAATTTACACCCTCAAGGGCACATAAGAGGAAGCCGTGTCTGTCGCAACAGAGCATGTCTTTGTGCAACTGGTACATTTCAGCCAGAGAAGGGTGCTGAATGAAAAAAAAAAAAAAAGCCAAAGGGCCGGCCGAGTGGCTCAGCTAGTTAAGAGCTCGCTCAAGAGTGCGAGCTGAGCTCTGAGCAACAGCAGTTCGATGCCCAGCCCGAGCTGAGCTGCCGCTGAGCTGCCAACAGGTGGCAGGAGGGCTCAGCTAAAATAGAAAAAAAGCCAGTCCCAAAAGGTGACACACTGTATGACCTCATTTACAATTTTGTCATTCTTGAGATGAGAAAATTGTAGAAATGGAGACAGATTAGGGGTTGCCAGGGGCCATGGAAGACAGCGGGTGTGGCTATAACAGGAAGGGATGTGGCTATAAAGGGCAATGGCAGGATCATTGTGGTGTTGGATCCTCTGGGTCTGTGTTAAAGCCATGGCTGCAACCCACGTGCCCAATAGTGCGGGCTCTCAGGCCTGGAGAATCGCCGACAGACAAGGCTGGATCTCCAGCCCTCAGTTGCACATCTGCCGTCGACCGCCTCCAGTCCCACATCTGGAGCATCTGTAGGCTTCCCTACAGAAGCTGAGTGCGGCCCGGGGCGCTCACCTTGGTGAAGAGCCTCCACCACTGCCAGTTCCGCAGCTTGAGGTAGGCGGCGCAGTTCCTCTGAATCACCTTCATGGCTGTCAGCTGCTGCTGCCTCTTCGTAAAGGCCCTGGAGAGAGGGACGGGGGAGCCGTGAGAAGCGTTGGACGGCCCAGTACACGTGTCACTGTGTTGTCACGGCATCCCGCCCTGCGGCATCCCGAGAGCAAGACACATCTGTTCGGCTTGTGATTTGGGGATGTGATCACATGGAGACATCCCTGCTTCTCTCCAGCTCAGATTCCTCGGGAATCTCTGAGCATCAGCACAGGTATAGTGTCTGGCACAGACCACTCAAATAATCTGGAGTCAAGAGCCTTTCTCAGTGGGCAGGGAAGACCCACGGCTCACAAAGTGCCCTGGACTCAGCGCTGTGATTCGAACACCACCTAGGAAATTAATCTGTGCTACACCATTCCTAGCAGGACCCCCGACACACACACACCCAGCTCTGCCATGTCCCAAAGCTGGGTGTCTGACAAACCTATTCCTTCCTCGGGTGTATTTTAGAAATCTCAAACCTGACACGGAAATGCCACTCTTCCCGTTTAAGGGCTATTGGGTTTAAGAGACCACACAACAGTAAGTACATCTCTCTTTTCTCTACTCGGCTGCCATCTTAGACGTGGATGAACGCGGAGGATATAATTGCCCCAGTTAGTCTGGAGGTGGGAGCGGTGGCAACAGAGATTTCAGTTTTCCAACTTAGCCCATTAGGTCTGACCCTGGACCAGGAGCTTCCCAGACCTGGCCTTGACCATCTCGGGTCCGCTTGGCACTGACACGATCAGGGCTCTGCAGATGAGAGCAAGGACCATACTCATGATAACATATGCCCTGGACAGAGCGACTCCATGAGTTCCTGCTGTCCTTTTAGGGGCGTGACTTTCCTTGAGGAACCCTCGCCCTCACCCAGCGCCCAGGCTTCCCAAACCGAAGGGGGATCAGATCTTCCAAGATCCTGCCTCATGAATCCCATTTGAACCTAAGGATATAGACACAGCCAGATAGTCTTTCCTCAGGTACTTGATCGTATTCTCTCACTGCTGACACGATACCCAGGCACTGTTCTCAACCCTTCAATATTCCATTGACTCCTCGTAAACGATTCCATGAGGCAGGAATGATTATGCTCATTTCCCACTGGAGGGACAGGAGGCTCAGAGAGGTAGAGTAACCTGCCCAAGGTTCATCAGCAAGTAAGTGGGGGGTCCAGGACGAGAACCCAGGTCTGAAACTCCAGAGCCATGGTCTTAACTCCTGCCTGCCCTGCCCTTATAACTAGTGCATACATTCAAGTGGTAGCATTTCTTCCCCCTCAAGAAAAAGCTGCCATTGAATCAGTGTAGCATCTCAAAGCAGATGGCTCCTGAGAGCCAGGGAATCGGAACAGGAGGCCAGAAAGCCCCTTAAACGTTTGTTTCCCATCTGTGTTCGTGGGGAGGTGACAGTGTCCAGGTCTTTACTTTCTGGCCAGGTAGCCGCGACACATGGCCTGGAAAGCCATGATGACATCGGTGATCTTCAGGTCGCGCTCCTCCTCCAGGTGGGCCAAGACCCCAGTGCGGAAGAAGATTTTGCTCTGCCCGATTCTGTACAAGTTGGGGTCGAGTTCTAGGCTTTTGATCTGCAGAAGGAAAGCAGACAAGGGTTCCGGTCCTCAGCCATGCCCTGTGGCCAGGGGCTCAGTCTGTTTTAAGGAGGGTCCCACCCAAAGCGCTAGAGGGGCTGGGAGGTGTGCAGCTCCGTTTCGGGGCTGGGCTCACCATGAGAATGCAGGCCTGCTTCCCGTCCATGAAGCCTTTGGGAATGGCATTTGCAGCCAGGATCTCGTAGCTGGAGACACAGGGCAGAAGTCACCGCCCGAGTACCGCTCCATCGTCCCCGCCTCTGCCCAGCCCCACTCACCCACGGCCGGCCCCTCTGTGCCCCGCCGCAGCGGGCTCACCGTTGTCGGAACTCCTGGAAGACAATCCTGTTGGGGAATCCCTGGCGGCAGATACGAATGCCTTCCAGCACCCCATTGCACCGCAGCTGCTCCAACACCAGAAAGGCATCCAGCTTGCCCGACTGCAAAGGTGGAAAGAGCAATGGACCACCGGGGCCCGAGGCAGCAGCAAGCCCCATATCTCAGGTCTGGGTGACCCGCCTTGCCAGGCCATGGGGGATCAACACGGGCATCGGGTGAGGTCTCCGCTGGGGGTTCAGGTGACGTCTCTCTCATGCTTGGCGGCACTAGCCTCACCTAGCTAGAAACGGGGGCTCTTCCCTGTTGCTTCCCTCTTCCCCACGTCCTGTCCATCACCAGCTCCATACTTCCTATCTCCCAAGTGTCTCCCAATCCACCCGCTTCTGTCTATTGGCCATTGTCACTGCCATCCACTCGCCACCATCTCCTGCCTGGTCTTCTCGCCCCCGGTCCTGTCTTGCCCTTACATTCCTTCATTTGGTTTCTAAAATGTAAATCTGATCATGACATACCCCTGCTTTTAGAAGCCCTGATGGCATCCTAGAAAAAAAGGCCAAATTCTGGTCAGCCTACAAGGAAGGCCAAGATCTAGCCCCTGACTACTGACTCAGCCCCATCTCTCCGCAACCCTGCCTCACACCATCACACATCAACACGAAACCATCTACCTGGCGTTGTCTTATCAAGACCCTCCATTTCTCACCTCCACACTTTTGCTTTACTGCTCCCTCTGCCTAGAATGCCCTCCCCACCCTGCCCTCCACTTCACCAGGTTGAGGCCTTCGCAGAGTTCACATTCTCTGAGCCCCAAGGCTGTGGTAGTCTCGTAATGGACCACATCGCATCACGGCTGTCAGCCTGTGTGTCTGCCTCTCCGCTGGATCTCCCACCACCTCAGCACTCCTGACATTTGGGACTGGACCCTTCTCTGTGGCGGGGGGCCGCCCTGGGCGCTGCAGGATGTTTAGCGGCATCCCTGGCCTCCATGCACTGAATGCCGGGTGCAGCCCCCTCCCAGTTATGACAACCAAAAATGTCTCCAGACAGGACCAACTGTCCCCTAGGTGGGGGCAGGGACACACGATTGTCCCCAGCTGAGCATCCCTGCATTAGAGTATAAGAAACCTGCACCAGGCCGGCCAAGAGGCGCGGTGGTTAAGAGCTGGCTTGGGACGCCAGCGGCCCCGGTTCGGATCCCACATAGGAGGGCCAGTGACACTGCCCTCAAAAAAAAAAGAAACCTGCAGGAAAGGCTTCTAACGTACCCAGCACTGTATCCCCAGCACCTGGCACAGGTAGGAACTCAGTAAAAATTAACTGGCATAATGAACAAACAAGTGATAGGATGCAAATTCATTGACTCCAGGGCTGCAAGTCTCTGGATATGTTCCCCCCTCCTTGCCTTCCCTCCCACACAGGGCACACGGGGACCAAATTCAGAAACCCTTCCTCCCATGTCGGACAGAGTCCTCGGGGTGGGGGTGGGGTGGGGTCAGGCCTGCCTTTTGCCCCTCTACCCACGTCTGCCTTCCCCTCCCCCGCAGACCCTGTGACGTTCCCAGGGGACAGCCTGACCACCGAATGGCGGGGGCAGCCTCACCCTCTTCTCGTGGTTGGGGATGATGCAGCGCACAAAGTTGGGCGTGGTGTTGCGCAGCGTGGTCATCAGCTTGCCCAGCTGCTCTTTGTACAGCTGCCCCACCGTGCGGAACATGCCCTTCTTGGTCTTGGAGGCGCTGGGCAGCGAGCTCTCCGTCATCTTGGCCATCTGGTCCAGCCCCACGATGCGGTCCACTGGGGGACACATAAGGGTGGCGTCAGCCTCCGGCCCAGCAAGGACCTGGCCCGGAGGGTGGAGAGCCTGGGTCCTCCTCTGCCACCAATGCCTTCCTTCTAGCGATAGGTGAGGGGGGGTTGGGGATTGCTTTCCGCGCATCATCTATTTGGGACTACTGAGGGCTCCCGAGTCACAGAACCACAAAGTCTCTCTGACACTGTCACAGAGATCTGGAGTAAATCCTGCTCAGTGCCATTTTGTTCCTCAGATTCTATAGAGTAACAGCATCTACCTCTTAGGGCAGGAATATGCAAATAAGGCACATTGAGCACTTACCGCCCTGCCCACCTTTGATCCTTCATCCACCAACAAATATATATATATTTTTTTAGCTGAGCCATCCTGCCACCTATTGGCAGCTCAGTGGCAGCTCAGCTTGGGCTGGGCATTGAACTGCTGTTGCTCAGAGCTCAGCTCGCACTCTTGAGCGAACTCTTAACCAACTGAGTCACTCGGCTGGCCCAACAAATATTTTTTGGGGGCCTACTATGTGCTAGGCCCTGGAGATACAGGCCCTGTGTCGCACCTGACCTCCCGGGCTCCTGTCCTATGCCTATTCTAGTGGGAAGAGACAACGATCACATACATAGATATACAATATGTTCAGTGGTGAGACGAGCTTGGAAAGATAGAGCAGGGTAAAGAGGGAGAGGGAGAATGAAGGGGTGCTCTGTCAGATGGGGTGATAAAGTGTCTCTCTGATAAATTGATATTTGAGCAGAGAACAGAAAGAAGTGAGGGGTCAGGTACATGTCAAGAGAAAGAACATTTTGGGGTAGAAGGTGTCACAAACACCCTAAGGTAGGAATCTGGCACATTATTAAGTGCTCAATAAAGAGGAGGTGGTGATGGTGTTATTATTATCCCACCAGTCCTATGGGTGTTACACATAATGAGCCCAACCCCCTGGCACTGCTATAAATTTCCCTCAAAGCACTGCTTTTGCTGCATTCCACAAAGTTTGGTAAGTTGTGTTTTCATTTTCATTTCATTCAAAATATTTTAAAATTTCTCTTGAGAAAATTAACACATGACAACACACTTCTACATAACACATGGCTCCAAGAGAAAATTTCTTTGAGCCATGTGTTATTTAGACATGTGTTGATTAATCTCCCACATATTTTGGGACTTTCCAGTTATCTTTCTGTTATTGATTTCTGGTTGAATTCCAATTTCTGGCTGAATTCTGAGAGCAGACATTGTATGATTTCTCCTCTTTTAGATTTCTGAAGATGCGTGTTAGGGCCCAGAAGGTGGTCTCCCTTGGCGAATGGTCCCTGTGAGCTTGAGGAGAATATGTATTCTGCTGGTGTTGGATGAAGTCAATTCTACCCAGGTGGTTGATGGTGGTGAGTTCAACCCCACTGGCATTAGGCTGCCTGATTTCCGCTTCCCGGGTTCACTTAGGCTGTCTTTGCTTATCTGTGTCTCCTGTAGGACTGTGGGCTCCTTGAGGGAAGGGCCTGAGTTAGCTGGGAGACCCAGGGTGAAATACTGCTCCACCATCCCAGGGCCGGGTACACGATGCTGCTGAATGTTGGCACAGCTGACCCCCACGCCTAAAACAAGGGCGACCAGTCCTGTAAGTCCCAGGCGCACAGGCTCTGTGCCAAGGCCAAAACCTGCTGTGGGCACGGAGGTCCGGGAACAAAAGCAGCACAGCCCGCCATCCCTCATACTGTCACAGCGGTTGGCATGTACTGAGCAGGTGCTAAGGACGTCACACGAATTATCTATTCTCTGGTTCTCAGAGGGAACCAAAGTGTGGTCCCAGCCCTGCCGCATCCGCATCTCCTGGGAGTTTATTAGAAATGCAGAGTCCCAGGCCCTACCCAGACCTGCAGATTCAGAGCCTCTGGGGTTGCTGCTCAGCAACCGGAGTTTTAACAAGCATCCTCCCCAACTCCCCCGGTAATCCTGATGCATGCTCAAGCTTGAGCCCCGCTGGTCTAATTTTCCGCTCAGAATAACCCCAGGAGAGGTGGAGCCTATTATCATTTCCCTGGTTTTACTAACGAGGACACTGAAGCTTAACAAAGTCAAGTGACTTGCCCAAGATCACACAGCTAATGCGTGGCAGAGAAGACATGGAGTTCAGTCTGTATGACTCTAGGTGGGGGCGCTCTGACTCACCATGCCTCATGCGCTATTTCCTCCGTCACTGCTCTGATCTCAGGACCTTCTCCCCGGGGTCCAGGTGTGGGGTTGAGGGGCTCAGGGGTCACCACTCAGGGAGTGGCTGAATGTGTCAACAAGACATGCCTAGCGCCTGCCAACAGTGCCCCTCCCCTCCCCCCACAGAGGCCCACCCCTTCTGGGAGCAGGCGTGGGCATCAGGGGCAGCTGGAAGGGGGTGGAGGCCTCCGAGTGCCCAGTGCCCCAGCTCCAGAAGGCAGGGCCTCACCGTCCTTCCACAGGTCGGCCACGAACTTGTCCGAGGAGGCGTTGAGAAGGGAAATCACGTTGTCATTCAGCGGGTCCATGTTCTTGGTCAGCCAGGCGCTCGCGTTGTAATCTACCTGCGGAGAACGAACCACTCCACCCGGTCAGGTACTCCCACTTCAGTTAGGAACGAAGGGCAGGGCCGAGTCCGCCCGCCTCCCTCCCGGATGTTCCGAGGTCAGAGAGGAAATGACGCTCGCTGCCATGATGGGAATCCACAAACATGAATGAGGAGACCAACAGGTCAGTACTTTAAAGGGTCCTGCGCACAGCAGGGCAGCAGCCAGTGGTAGCCATTGCTGGGAAAGCCTGGTCTCTGTTCCTTGCCTTCTCCCAGGAAGGCTCCCCTGGCAGTCTCCTTTCTCCAGAGCCTGGCACGATCCTGTTTTCCCCAAAAGGTATTTGCTGGCGGCAAGTACCCTCCATCACGTCCAAAGTTCTCCCCTCATCTAGAGGAGGCGTGACAACAATCCTGATTTTTAAATTACGTTTGGGGATCTCTTTTCTCCTCTCTGGTGAACATAATTTTTGTAATAACTTGGAGATTTTGACAAGATGGCTATAAATTCCCAGCTTGAACATGACAGTGGCCAAAGCTTTAATTTTATTATTGTGGCTATGAAATGGGAGGAACCGGGAAAATAGCTCTGACAGGTGATTATGGGATATGGGTTGTTATGGTGACAGCCTGCAGGCTTGATCTGAGAGGGCACTGGGAAAAATAAAACAAAAACAAACCATTTGTATAGTGGGGAAAAGGAAAGCATTACCTCTATGTACCTAAGGAGTTGGCAAACTTTTTTTGGTAAAGGTCCATGTAATAAATATTTTTAGCTTTGTGGGCCTTACAGTCTGTCACAACTATTCAACTCTGCCGTTAACAGCATGAAAGCAGCCATAGACGTTATGTCACCAAATAGGTGTGGCTGTGTGCCAATAAAACTTTATTTATAAAAACAGACTGTGGGCCAGATTTGGTGCATGGCCTGCCGTTTGCCAACCCCTGGTTTAGGACATTGCCTGTTCCCATGATGCAGTGGGGGAGACTGGCAATAAACGAAATACTCCGAGACTCTGTAAGCCAGACCAAGCTATGTCTTGTCTACATTATCCAGAACACTCAGGAGCCACAGGGAGCGGAGAGGTCCTGTACGTTAACAGCCATGACATGATGATGATGAAGGAGAATTGGAAGAGGAGGGGGTGGGGGGGAGTCGACGATGACAATGATGACAACCATCCCAGGTTTCCCTGAATGGCACAGGCTGGCAATGGCAGCACCGAGGCCGTGATAAGGGGGATTCTTGTTGGACCCAAAAGTGGGTTTACTGGTCACCCATTCCGGTTTGCCCTTCCTGTTGGGTTTAATGCGTAGCAGGAAGCATCTAGTAAGAAAGAATGGCCTGGCCACCGTGGTTGGAATACATTAGAGAGGTTGAGATATATATATATATATATATATATATATATATATATATATATATATATATATATATATATATATAGTCCCTTACAGATGCCTAGACAAATCCTGCGTAGCACTTGGTTGGGATTTGGCCCACACCGCACGTCTCCAGGCCCTGCCATTCCCTAGCTGTTCCTGCTCTGTGCATCCCACCCGAGGCCGAGCCCCCGGGACAGGGAGAACCCTGGGACGTCAGCTGGTACCTTGCCGGCATAGTGGATGATGGAGAACTCGGTTTTGTCCTTTAGCTGCTTGGGCTTCTGAAACTTGGGGTGATTGCCCTGCTCGTTGCACAGCTTCTCCACGAAGGACTTGTCTGTGGCTTTAGGGAACCAGCACTCCTCGTCCAGCAGGGCCAGCACACCTGGGGGGTTGTTCTGTGGGGGACAAGTAGGGCAAGGTCATCGCGAGGGCGCCCGGGCCTCAGGCTCGCCAGGAAGAGCTGGCCACCCAAACACACGCAGAGGCAGCCCTCAGCTCTATTACTGCATCTGCCTACATATAAACATGGATTTATGCTGTCCTCCCTCCCCCCCAAAAATCTGTCCCCAGGGGGCCGGCCGAGGGGCGCGGTGGTTAAGCGTTGGCTTGGGAAGCCAGTGGCCCTGGTTCGGGTCCCACATGTGAGGGCCAGTGACACTGTCCTCAACAACAACAAAAAAGAAAAAATCTGTCCCCGAATTACCATGCATCCAACGGACTGGCACTGGGGACAGAAAGGCACCAACAACAGAACATCTGTTTGCTGCTGCCCCCTAGTGGGCAGCACACGCAACATCCTAAAGATGTCACACTTGTTGCAAAGGAATTCGCTGCTTTGTACATAACTCCACCTCAGGGTTCCTTTTAGTAAAGCGCATCCCGGTGGGAGACAGTCCAAACTACGGTGTCAGGAGTACAGCCTGATTTGCACATGCCATTCTCTCCGCTGGAGTGGTCCTCACTGCTTGGACTCCTATCAGGGAAGCATTTCTTGACAGCTCTGCACAAAGCCGGCTTCCCTGAGTCACTCCGCTTTGGCTGTATCGGGAGTTTAGTTGCTTTGTTCATTTGTCTGGTTTCATTGCCTGCTCCTCCAAGAGGGCAGGGAGCAAGGTCATCTCATTCCTGGTTATATCCCTAGCCCCTAAAGAGGGGGGCAGCACATAGTAGGTGCTCAGTAAACAGTCACGCAACACAACAATTATTTATTGGGCATCTACTATGTGCATGGTTCTAGGGGTTTGGGATACATCAGTGAACAAAGCAAAGGCTTCTGACTTTGGGAATGAATGGATGGGAGAGAGGGGAAGGGAAGGGGAGAGAGGGGGAGAGAAGATGAAAGGGAGGGAAGAGAGGGAGAAAGGAAAGGGAGGGAGGGAGAAAAGGAAGGAAGGGAGGGAGGAAAGATGGAAGGAAGGAAGGAAGGAAAGGGAAGGAGGGAGAAAAGGAGTGAGAAATAAAAAAGGAAAATACCTTTGCTACTGAAATGTGGGTTAAGGGAAAGTGTGACTGAGTTCACAGGGACCGGTGCTGGGGGAGCCGTGCACACGGAGAGAAGGGAGGTTGCACGGGGCCACCCAGGCTTGCGCGTGTGGCGCGCGCCTCACCGGCCGCTCGATGAGCTCGATGCAGGGCTGCAGGTCCAGCCCGAAGTCGATGAAGTTCCACTCGATGCCCTCGCGCTGGTACTCCTCCTGCTCCAGGATGAACATGGTGTGGTTGAACAGCTGCTGCAGCTTCTCGTTGGTGTAGTTGATGCACAGCTGCTCGAAGGAGTTCACCTGAGCATGGGACATGGCGGAGGCCCAGTGAGCGCCTGGGACGTGCAGCCCCCGGAAGCGCCACCCTGCGGACAGCCCCAGGACCTGACACCCTTTCCCCGAGAGCCTGTCCTGCCAGGTCGGCACCCAGAGAGGGCTGGGGCCCAGCCAAGGCTGAGCGCTGAGGCCTGGCTAGAGTGACCTGTCCCGGGCACGTGGCCTACGCACACTTTGTCTTAAAGGGGCTTATCGCCTCCATTTGCACAATGATTCATGGAAAGAATAACCAGGTGAGGTATTTTTAGCACCCCCATTTTGCAGACATGGAAACTGAGGCTCAGAGAGGGAATAATTCCATAGTGCATGGATTTTGGAACATTGTCAATCTCAAGATTTGTCCTTGCACTGAGACCTTCCCTCCATCCCATGGGAAGGGGTATCCGGTGTCCATGGTTACATCACATAAAGAATGGCAGGACCCCGACAATAGTGCTGGGCTCTGAGGGGACCATGAGGCCCAACTCCGGTAAGAGTCAGTGAGACTCAACTCCAGGATTTGGGCTGGAACTGTTGGAAACAGCTGGAACTGGCTGGACCCTCCGAGGTTGCCAAGAGGCAGGCGGCACTGTGGCAGCATGGTGCCACCCTGAGGGGCTTGCGAGTGGAGCCAACGTGGAGGGCGGTGGGCAGAGGGAGATGGCGGGAGATCAGGTCCTGCCTGTGGGACCTGCCTGCCCGTGGGGTCCAGCTGCGCCTCTGGCCTCCTCAGCTTCCCAGACCAGCACACTCCCCGGCGGGCTTCTGTCTCATCTGCCCTCAAGGCCCTAACCTTGCTCGACAGCCTCCCACCATCGCAGCCATCTGCCTGCCTTCCTCCCAAACAACGGCGTCTCCGAGGGGATGCTTCATCCCAGACAACCAAGACATGGCTGTCACCACCCTGCCAAGCTGTACCTCAAAGATCTCAAATCCAGCAATGTCCAGGATCCCCAGGAACGAAGCCCCTTGCCGGTGGGTCTTGTCCAGGGCTTTGTTCACGCGGCTGAGTATCCAGCGGAAAAGGCGCTCATAGGTGGCCTTGGCCAGAGCCTCTATGGCGAAGTCTGCCTGCGGGAGGTGGGGGCGGGGGACACACCGTGATTCCGGGGGCTGCATTTTCACAGGAGCCCGGCTCACAGCTCAGGTTTTACCCTCTCCCTGCCTGTAATGAGTCCTTACAAAATAAACTGACAAACCAACAAAATAAAACCAAAGAGGAAACTACATCATCTGTGCAACCAGTAGAAAAGCAGCAATCAGGAGTAGAGACGTCAGCCTAGGGAAAGACTGAGGATAAGTAACACTTCCTGGCCGAGGGACCTGGGACAGAGTGCAGCCTGTTCCACCCCAGGAACCATATAGAGGTGGTCAGTCCGTCTGTCCTGCCCCTAGAACGGTACCTGGGCATTTACAGAGATCAACCTCAGGTCAGACCTTGTCCCTACCACTAGGAGATCCAGATGATGTCATAAGTGAGGGACTCATTTGTTCTTGTTCAGTATTGTGCCTTCAGAACCCAACATAGGACTGACTATTCTAGTATTGGATGGATAAGGGATAAAGAGATGGACAAAAAGGGTAGATGGATAGATGGATACATGGATGGATGGATGGATGGATGGATGGATGGATGGATGGATGGATGGATGGATGGATGGACGGATGATGGGTGGGTGAATGGATGGACAGATGGATGATGGATGGATGGATGGATGGATGGAAGAATGGAAGATGCTGTAGGAATAAATGGCAAGTGAATCATTACCTGTTCTTTGGTCTGAGCTTTCTGTACCACATCCCGTCCGACTTTGATACGTGGAGTCAGGATGGATCTGGTGAAATCCGTCACATTAATTCCCATGAGGTGACAAACTTTCTGAGCAGCTGGATGGAGAAAAGCAGCGTCACAAAAGAGAAGGCTTGGAAAGAAAGGCCCGTCCCCTGGGATATTTGTGGTCTGTGTACACAAAACACTGCTTATGTGCAGGCAGGGCTGTCAGGTTTACAGAGAAAGAAAACACAGGATGCACAACTAAACTTGAATGTCAGATAAACAAGGAACACTTTTTTAGTATAATTATGTCCCAACGAATGCCTGGGACATCCTTATAATCAGAAGTGTTCCTTCTTTATCTGACATTCGAGTTTAACTGGGCATCTTATATTTTATCTGGCAACTCGGTTTGCGGAGAGATTTGAGGTCTGCCTCCCCAGCAAGATCTCATGTGCCATAGAAATGGGGCCTATAGTTCATGCTAAAAAATATTTGTTAAAACAAATGAGTGAGGGTGTTTTCGAATTGATGCTTCCTAAGGATCCTGTCTGATCTAAAACTATCAGGTTCTCCCCCATACTTCCCGCTGTAGGGTCTCCAGCAGTGAAAGTTGGAAAAAAAAAGAGAAAAGTCCGTGCAAATCACTTAGTTTAGCTTTTGTTATTGCCCTCCACATAACCTCATCCAGAAAAAAACCACCAGACTGGATGTCACCCTCCCGCTCATCACCCAAGGCACCGGTCATTGGAAAGAGCCGCAAGCACCTGTGTTGTCCGGCATGGACGCCTGGTCTGTGTTCCGCTCCTTCTTGAAGACAATGTTGCCGAGCTGCAGGACGGAGGACACCACCTTCAATGTGGCTGCGGTGAGGACAGAAGGGCAGATAAGACAGTTGCCAACAGCAGGGTGCTCTGGAGGTTTCAAGTTTAAAGGCACTGGGCGGGGGGTGTCCCGGGCCGAGTGGCTCAGCGGGTTAAGAGCTCGCTCAAGAGTGCGAGCTGAGCTCTGAGCAACAGCAGTTCGATGCCCAGCCCAAGCTGAGCTGCCATTGAGCTGCAAACAGGTGGCAGGAGGGCTCAGCTAAAAATAAATAAAAAATAAAAGGCACTGGGGACCCAGTGCAGCCTACATTTTTCTCCTAAAGGGACTCAATTCTGAGCTTTTGGGAGGAAACCAAATCACCCCAACTCCCTGTCCATGAGAGAGCAAACCTGGCCAAGAGAACAAACTATTTTCAGACGATTGCTAAAACCTTGTGCTACAGTGGAATACTAAGAACCTGGGGTTGGTGACCAACAGGTTGTGAACCAAATCCAGCCCGCTGCCTGCCATGGTAAATGAAGTCTTATTGGAACGCAATGTTAATAAAGTTTTATTGGAACACAGCTACACTCAGTTCACTTACATATTGTCTGTAGCTGTTTGCGTGCTACGATGGCAGGGTTGAACAGGTGCAACAGAGACGGTATGGCCCACAAAGGCTAAAATATTTACTACCTGGCCCCTGCTACACAGCAAACAGAATGAATGATTTAATACAAAAAACAACAAAATGCCTGTATCTCACAAACACAAGTACAAAAAAAAAAAAAGAAAAGACGCCAAAGGCAAGCAAGCATATACCACATTAAGTCCATTGATGGAAAGTTCCAGAACAGGCAAATTGGGTATAACAACAGCCACCTCACAGAGTTGTTGTGATTAAATAATGCATATGAAGCACTTAGCGTATTGCTTTGTCACCTGATGGCTTCACTTAAAATATAAACATTTCCACATAAGTCAGTGTTTTGCTAAAACAATTAAAATGGCCCCCTCAGTTTTCTTTAATAAGATCAAAAGATAATAAATCTATTATTGATCAACATTTTAGTTTGCTCCAGTTTTTTATTATTTAAATAAAACTGGACATCCTGGTACAGTAAAAAGAGGGGGGATTTAGCAAATGCCTGGACAAAGCCAGTACTTAATCATTAGTTGTATTTTTTTTTTTTTTTTTTGAGGGCAGTGTCACTGTCCCTCACATGTGGGACCGAACCGGGGCTGCTGGCTTCCAAAGCCAGTGCTTAACCACCGTGCCACTCGGCTGGCCCAGAAGCAATAATTAGAAGCAAAACTGACTCATTTCCCAAATAAAATGAATTACTCTTGGAGAACCCATGTCATTCAGGAACGGATGCTGTTAGCACTGAATTCTGATGTGGGACCCTGGCCAAAATCCACAAACACCATCCATTTGTCAACTGACCCATGGAGACTTCATTTCGTGGGCCCCAAGTTATCTCGGGAGGGCCTACCCCCGCCCCAGAGCTGCATTTCAGTAACCTTAGCGCTATTTGGGGGCCCTAAAGGAGCGTGGGAAGGAAGGGAAATTTTCCAGTCTTTCCCTGGTGTTCCCAAAAGAGAGTAACCTTGAACGTGGGGGCAGGTGTAACCCAGAAGAAAAAGTTTTCCTTGAAGCACAGTGTGGAGGCCAGGAGTACCTCTTTGAGCTGTCCTGTTCTCAGCACCAAATGTGTTTCTTGGTCACTGGTTGATGATATTGATGAAAACAGATCTATCACCAGAACTGCCTTTCCAGGCAGAACACAAGTAAATCTGCTGCCTCAATTACTCTCTCTCCCGTCTTCTGCTCACATGATCTCGATGAGGTCAACTACCTTTCTAGACCCATCTCCAGAGCTTTGCACGAGCCTGGTTCTAATGAGCAGCTCAGGAATATGCACATCAACCTAGGCCAACCACTAAAGAGTCGATGAGACTCCATTCAGGGACTCAAGACGGGAATCCACTCTGCTGGATGTGAGGGCTGGAGGGAGCCACAGCAGCTCTTTTGCTGCCATGAAACTCCAACCTACCTGAAGACAATACTGCGGACAGACCAGATTCTAGAGTCATCCTTTGAGCCCCTAGACTTGCGATACCCGAAGCCAGTATCCCTGAAAATGATTCAGTCTATCAGTGAATCATTTTCCTTTTTGTTTAAGCCAATTTGGGTCATTTGTCCCTGAAAGAGTCCTAACTCATGCAGCCACTTTCCTAAAGCACCAATAAACCACCTAAAATCACATTCATTTTCCTTCTCCTTTTTTCCTTTTTTGAGGGAGTGGGGAATTCACAGAGCAGAAATCTGTCCTGACTAGAGAAGGGCCCTACCTGGTTCCAGCAGAACCAAGAGCATGAATCCAGGGGTCCTCGCCAGCCCCCAGACGCAAGGCGTGAAGACTTACACAGCTGCTCCTCTTCAGAGAAACCCATGATCCCCATGGCCTCCAACGTCTCCTGGAACATCTCGTCATCCTGGGCGGCCGGGATGGGCACATAGCCGTTGGAGAGGAATGTGTAGTTGTCGAAACCCTCCAGAAGCAGGTCGTCTAGAAGGAGAGGAAGATGGGGTGTGGTCAGACAGGCACGCCGCTGCTTGAACAGGAGACAGGAACCCGATCAAGAATCTGGGGTGTCATCGTTTCTTTCCCTTTCCCAAGACTTGGTTGACTTAACACCTGCTTTCTGCATCATTGCATAGGTGGCCTCCCCAGCCATCACCAGCCTTGTACAGTGGTGCAGGTTGTGCACTGCCCCAGGGTACCTGGCAACGGAAAGCCAGCCTTGACTCTGCTGGCTAAGCCATGATCCTGACACGGGGTTGCATTCACCCAGAGGAATGAACACCTTTATCTCAACTGCCCAAAGGAGCTCTGCCTTCAGGAACAAAGCTATCTGAAAAGTTAGGTCAATCTTTATCCATTCATTTATTAACTTCTATCAAATAAAATCATACATGCATATGAATTTTAAAAATCAATTACTACCAAAACTTATAATAAAAACACCATTCCAAAGGGCCGGCCGAATGGCTCAGTTGGTTAAGAGCTTGCTCAAGAGTGCAAGCTGAGCTCTGAGCAACAGCGGTTCGAGGCCAGCCCGAGCTGAGTTGCTGTTGAGCTGCCAACAGGTGGCAGGATGGCTCAGCTAAAAAAAACAAAACAAACAAAACACCATTCCCTATCCCACCCCTTCTCCAATTCCTACCTTACCCCACAACAACTGCTTTTATTTCTTTTAGCTGTTTCTTCTGGTAGTCAAACCATTATCTTGATATATGATAGGCTTACTAATATTATGTTTATATGTCATCCATAATAGGCTATTTCTGAATAAGTCAAAATTAGAAAATATTTATTGACTGCCTGCCATGGTAGATAAAGACTGTACTCTTTTATAGCATCCCCCCTCTCCTCCAACTCTTTGTAGATGAAATCAGTAGATAAGGTTTATATCAGGGGTTGGCAAATCTAGTATGCTGCTTGCTTTTATAGATAAAGTTTTTTTGGAACACAGCCACTCCCATTTCCTCGTCAACTGTCTACGGCTGCTTTCATGCTACAACGGCAGAGCTGAGCAGTTGCAACCGAGACCATATGGTACCGAAAACCGAAAATATTTACTACCTGGCCTTAGCAAAAACTTTCGCCAACTCCTCGTTTATTTGATTCCATCTGTTAAACACTGTTCTCTGTAAGGTCGTATTCTGTGGTTATACACCTTTCTTGTTATTCAGCCCCTCCCTTCTCCCCCAAATTCATAATTGCTATTTTTTTCCCCTCGCACTATTTGCTTTTATAACACCCTCCAGTACATCAAGTGCCCTCTCCCAGATCGACCTTTAATGAGGCTGGATTTGATTATACTTTTGGAAGGAAGTCACCCCTTTATTTTAAAACAAAGGTCTTTTATGGGTCAAGTCATCTGAAAGATACTTGATAAACTTGAGGTTAAATCAACCCAAGACACCAGTTAACTCAAGCCCGTGGATTAACTAAAATACCTAAGTAAAGTCACAAGGATTGGGGTCTTGGCCAAGACTTCACTCTCCAGACACTGGATACATTTTAAAATATTTGATTCTCTCTAAACTTCTCCCCAGATCTATCATCAAGAATATAAATGGTCTCTAGGAATTTTAGTTGTTAGCCTTATCCTTGCCCAATTTCTGGAAGACTAGAGGCAGAGCACAAAACTGGACCCCAAGTCAACAAACTGTTGACTTTGGTGCTAAGCAGAAGGAGAGATATAAACACTTCTCCCTGGACACCCCATAGTGTGCACACGGGAACTGCTAATTTACCCATCTGCTGGTGTATAACAGCCATTCAGCACGCCCCCCCCTTTAATCAAAATTGCTCCAGACCACCAAGCATCGAGATGTAATGAACATTGCCTCTCCCTAGTGATGGGACGTAGCAATACCTCTTATTCTTAACCAAAGTAACGAGCCCTGGACCCCAAAACTGATGGGAAGCAAAGCTTGTTTTGTTCTCCTAAAATTTTAGACTCAAACGTATTACTAGAATGTACACCACACCATGTACCTATATGCACTGCTATATTCCTTGTTTCAGCTAGGCAATTTATATATTCTTCTAAGAATTAGATTACTACATGTCTAGAATGTATAATTTTCTAATGGAAAAAAAACAAACCAACTAGTGTATTGTTTTTATGTGAAAAATTTTTTCCCCTACAACAGAGGTCGGCAAACTATGGCACACTGCCTGTTTTTGTAAATAAACTTTTATTGTCATACAGTTATGCCCACATACATGTTCATGTATTGCCTATGGGGGCTTTTAGCATTACGCACAATGGCAGAGCTGAGCAGTCGTGACAGAAATTGTGTGGCTGCAAAAAGCCTACAAGATTTACTATCTAGTCCTTTACAGAGAGTTTGTTGACCTCTGACCTATAAAGGCGGCTTCAAATGAAAAGTGCTTAGTTCCACTTCCCCTCCAAATTCCCGATAAAAATGCATCTTCTATACTTGCAAGTTCTATAAGCTGGCAAATACAGCAACTGCCTCTCTCCTTTCCTGGAAGGCACAGGTTGTGTCTAATTGAATTGCCATCTTCCAGTCTAATTGGACTTGATTAATTGTGTAATGCCTAATGAGAGTCAATGTCTGTACCACATAGTAGGTGCTCAGTAAATGAGAATGACTGAACAAAAGCCACACTTACTCCCTGACGGGGGATGAGCAATGATGGACCTGCCACCCATCCTGGCGGGATCTCAGACTCTGTTTTAATAGCCGATTGATTAACGCTGGACAGTAAAGAAAGACAGGGCTGGGAGCCCCCAATACTGTCACTTACTTTTCACATTCTCCTTGGCTCCAGCAATCATATAGTAGAAGATGTGGAACGCCCTCTCGTCTCTGGCTTGGCGAATCGCCCGAGACTTTTCGAGCAGATCTGGTTTGGGGGTTGTTAAGAATTCTGGGGATAGCATGAGTGTTCCCCTTGCAAAAACCCAGCCTTCCTCCCTAAGATGGGTCGGCTCAAGCCATCCACGCCTGACACACGCGGCTTGACCTTCCAGTTCTGGATCACAGACCCAAAATA
Source organism: Aselliscus stoliczkanus (assembly GCA_033961575.1). Classification (NCBI taxonomy): domain Eukaryota; kingdom Metazoa; phylum Chordata; class Mammalia; order Chiroptera; family Hipposideridae; genus Aselliscus; species Aselliscus stoliczkanus. Next base: position 5,610,597 of record CM066741.1, on the reverse strand, counting down.
AGACCTGTGGGTGCAGATGGCAGGCCCCCCACCCCCAGCCCAGAGAGAAGGGAGGACAACAGAAAAGCATAAAAAGACAGGAGTCAAAAGACCCCAGGGTGAGACCCCAACAGCCATCACCACCTCCTCCTCTGTCGGGTGAGCTGTCTTTAGATATTCCAGAGTCAGAATAATTCCCCCTCTATGATTTAGTAATCCCTGTGCTGAGTGTTTGACACTCACGGTTTCATTTAAGCCTGACAAACTATCCTAGAAACTACGGGCAAAGATTATTTGCAAACCTCATATAGGGAAACTGAGGTTTCGGTAGGGAGGTCATTTCTCAAGAGCACACAGCTAGGAGGTGGCAAAACCAGGTGGCTGTGGTGGTCAAAACACCTGGTCCAGGGGCTGGGCTGCACAGAGCCCTGGCTGGCTGAGTGACCTTGACTCAGCCGACTGGCCTTGGAAGAGCCGACTAGCCTTGTAAACACGCCTCGATGATTCATCTAAGGAGAGCTGTTCGGCCACGGGGGGTGTGGAGACCATGGTGTTTGAGGATGGTGGGGGAGGGCCCACGGGTGGCCGGGCTGTAGGACCAAGTGGAATGAAGTGCCATAAATGACCTCTTGTGGGCCCTGAGCAAAGGTTACCAATAACATCATAGCCATCACCTACCAGAGGCTCACGCTGGACCAAGCGCCATGCACGTCAGTTAACCTCAACTTAAGTACAGTTCCACAAGTGGGTGCCGTTATCATTCCCATTTCACAGGTGGCAAACTGAGGCTCAGAGGGGTGAAGTGACTTGCCCAAAGCCCCACAGCGAATATGGCAGGGCTGAGACCTGGACTCCTGCCACTCTAATGTCCAACCTCTCATCCAGGGCACCAAAATGCCACCAAAACACTCCCCTGGGTCCCGCCATTGCCAGGCAAATGCCCTAGAAGCAGCTATGAAAATACAAGGCCCTTGAGCCTGAGAAGTGGCTGTAATGCTTCTACACTGATCAGTCACCAAACCCCAGACCTGGTCCCAGAGTCCAGAAATAACTACGTGGGTTCCACTCACCATCTAGATTCTCAAGAGATGCTCTATGTGTCCCCTGCGGCATGGCCATTCCTCTGGGAAACTTCTGTTTCCACCAATGTCCTATCTGTGGCTGGAGCTGGTCACAGACCAGCTACCTAAGAAGGACAAGGGGTGCTGGGTTTGGCTTTAGACCGCGGCTCTCTAAGAATGAAGGGACGATCACACCATAGCCAAGACTTAACCAGCCCTTACCCTGTCCCTGGCATGGCTCTAAGTGAAACAATTATGGAAATTAATTCACTTATTCTCCCGACACATCCACGAGGCAGGTATGATCATCCCCATTTCACTGATGATGCACAGAGAGGTTGAGTAACTGGCCCAAGGTCACTCAGCTAGGGAGAGGTCAACCCAGAATTAAACGCAGGCTCTCTGCGGGTCAAACTCAGGGACCCCCACACCGCAATGCCTGCTCTTAAGCGAGATTTGTTCTGGAAGGCACCCCAGAGCCTCAGGACACAGGGGCAGCTCTTGCACCTTTCTCAGGCCCCCTCAGGCTCAGCAAAGGATACACGTCTCAATGTTGGCTCCCACGATGTAACCGGTGACGTCAAAGTTGATGCGGATAAACTTGCCCTACCAAGAGGAAAGCACAGGTCAGGGGCGGTTCCCAGCCTCAGCCCCTCAGGCCCTCCTGCAGGCAAGAGGGCAGGGAGATGTCAGGGAGCATTTGGGGCGGGGCAGGGTCTGAGGTCAGCTTGCCAAAAGGAACCCCCATCTCCTGAGCTGGGACCATGAGGTTGTGTAAGCAGGTCTGGGCTGTGCCCGGGCCTGGGGCTCATCTGATCTCTCCCATGGGAGAGGACGTCCAATCCGCCTGCCCTCTGCCTCAGCTGAACCACTGAACCAAGGACAGCCGCTCCTGCATCTGGCAGTGCCAGCCCTTTTCCTACTTTCTCGATAGATGACAAAGGATCTCATCCTTCCACCCCACCCTGAGGTATTCATCTGTGTGGACACAATCCCCTAGGCTTGCTGAGGCCTTGACAAAACCCTCCCACTTTCCCCATCAGGAATTGAGATAGTAAACTAACTGGCATGACCAAAGTCATTGCAACTGCAGTAGGTTGTCCCATGATGGGGGGCAGGGGAGCTACTCCTTTTAGGGGATGGGGCCAAGGATGCTGAGTGTCCTGCAAAGACCAGGAGAGTCCCAGACACCAAGCATTGCCCACATCTCCTATGACTCTCAAATGTCCCACCTGACATTCATGGAAGTGGGAAACCTGTTTGCAATGAGCTGAGCTAGAATCTAGCCCTGAGATAAAAAACACACGCAAAAGATTTTTAAATATTGTTCTAATATAAGGCTGTCTCCTCTGTGTAACTCTAAAGCAAATTGTTCTTCAGTTCAGAGCTTTCCTATGAGTATGTCAACGTTTTGGGGAAATCCCGCCCAAGGGCATCAGTCCCTGCACAAGCTGTCTTGTCTCAGTCTGCATTTGTAGCTGTCACTGATGGTCCCAGCAATCCTGGATATAAATACAAGGGCCTATTTCACTGTGTCTTCTGTGGTCTGGTCTGAGCACCTCATCTGCTGAAATGCACATTTTAATGATGAATGGTTTGGATTTGTTTCTCCTTCATATTACAGTTAGGGCATGGTGCTGATTTGTTTTCATCTGATGTGTGTAGTAAGTGATGTTATCTTTGACTCTAATTTTGGGAAAGGAAAGGGGTCATTGCATAATTATTTGTTACAAAAAGTGGGTGTTAGGGCCAGCAGAGTGGCTCAGTTGGTTAAGAGCTCGCTCAAGAGTGCGAGCTCTGAGCAACAGGGTCGCCGGTTCGCGTCCCGGCCCGAGATGAGCTGCCACTGAGCTGCCAACAGGTGGCAGGATGGCTCAGCTAAAAAAAAAAAAATGTGAGTGTTGGGGGTGACAGGCCTAGGACCCCCGTGTGAGTCTGCAGGACATAGGGATGCTGGGCAGAGCAGAGGTTTTCAGTCTTTCGCAGGGTTCCATTCCAGTGAGGGACACTTCCAAGGGCACCCGCAAACCATCAGAGGCCCCCCATGACTGGAATGCAGATCCGTCTTTAATCATAATTCCCTCTTTCAAATATCTTTCTGACTCTCCTTCAGGGGCTGCCACTTCTTTTGTAAAACAAAATAATTTTTGTCTAGATGTCATCTACCACCCGACTTTCAGGGTTCCGCTGTGTCTGTTAGGCTCCATGAACCTGGGGAAGCGTGTGGCACCTCCTGCTTCATTGGCTGTCGGCTCCCTAGCTAGAGAGACCACAAGCTTCCTCTGAATTGTCCACCTGTGACCCTGTGAGCCGAGTTCGGTGAATGGTATACAGTAGGTGCTTAATAAAAATTAGCTGGGCAAATGAAAACCATAAGACCATTTTGTGCAGAAAAATGCCTACCAGAATGATGGTACACAGTAGGTGCTTAATAAATACCTGCTGGAGGACATGTGTGTCTGGTGTACAGTAGGTGATCAATTTGTGTTTTGCTGAATATGTGAATGAGTATTGGATAGTAGTGTCCAGTAAATATTCACTGAATCGACTATCAGTTTGTTTGTTTTTGTTTTTGTTTTTTTAGCTGAGCCATCCTGCCACCTGTTGGCAGCTCAACGGCAACTCAGCTTGGGCTGGCCTCGAACAGCTGTTGCTCAGAGCTCAGCTCGCACTGTTGAGCGAGCTCTTAACCCACTGAGCCACTCGGCTGGCCCAGCACTGAATCGACTATGAATGTGAAACATCTAACAGGGTACCTGGCACACAGCAGGTGCTGAATATTTGTTGAATGAATAGTGACTGAAGGAAGGAAGGAATGAGGGGTAGGAGCCCTTGCAGGGCTGAAAACACAGAGTAAAACGTTGCTGTGAGAGAGGCCTCGAGATCCCTTCCATCTCAGGCTCCCCCTGCAAACACACACCCTGCTTTCTCAGGCAGGAGGTGACACCAAGGGACCTGAGCCCTTTCCGGAAAACCCACGTGGCTTTGCTACTTACAAATCGTGAGGAGTTGTCGTTCTTGACCGTTTTGGCGTTGCCAAAAGCCTCTAGGATCGGGTTTGCTTGTAGAAGCTGCTTTTCCAGCTCTCCCTAAAATTCATGCACATCTAGTTATCGGCGAAAGAGACCCAGGCACTGACGGTTTGGCCCTCGATGGATGTCGTCCCCAAACTCGGCCCTAACCACAGGCTCTCTCCATACTCTCTCTTACCGACTCTGGGATCCCAAGGTTCATGGCCAGAGTTACATGAGAAGCGAAACAACTGGCTGAGCTCTCTGAAAGCTGGGACCTCTCCCCCAGAAAGGGTCTGCTCATTTATGCAACAGTATTGCCACTCAGAACTTGTGCAGTGCACAACCTGCCCAACTGTACTTGGCAGTCCTGTCGCTGCTTATGTTTAACAAGCAGCCATCTTCAAAGCTAAACCATTATCATCTTTCTCCTGATGGTTTCAATTTGCAATTTTTCCTTTCTCGGGACTCGCTTTCTGGAGTCTCCTATGGAAGACAAGTAAGGAACGAGCAAAACCCACCAGGAATACTTTTAACTGACTGCAGAACAAAGCTTCAAAGCAGGTTGCCTGAGCTCCATTCATCAGGTTAAATGCAGCTGAAACGGTACACAGCCCACTGGCCCCCTCTGAGGGGGCTCCTGTGCACAAATGCGGTCACGTGATTAATCATGCCAGGAAAGCAATGAGCTGCTCTTTGCCTAGCCCCGCAAAACATGGTGGCTGCAGACTGGCCCAGAGGCCTCCCTGGGAAGCGGTGGGTTCGGAGGGTTTTCTCCTTGTTTCCTCTGCTGATGCCTCTGTCCCTTTTTTCAGGGCAGCAGGGCTGGGCTTACAAGAAGCTGGGGAAGTTTCTGGGGTGGGCGCGGGAGAATAGAGAGCGCACAGCTTTCTGCCTACTCCGCTGTACCCCAGGAGGGCATCACATAATGGTCCCCAAAGGGACCAAACAGGAAGCTACTGTTTACTTATGTGTTTATTTATTCATATGCCTTCCTCCTTTGCAGCTCCCAAAGAAGATGAAACCAAAGTGTCATCTCCATGAAAATCCAGCCACAAGTGGAACCCCCTGTAATCGAGGCTTGTGGAAATTCATAATGAGAGTGGGGGGCTGCCCTGGGCTATCGGGAAGAAGTCTAAAGGTATCACTTTTTATCAACACAAACTTGGGGTCCTAACATCCCCCATAAAATATTCCCTTTCTAGAATGGGAATTCCAGCTGGTGGGACCAAAAGGTCCTCCTCTCAGGAGCGCTTTAAACATTGGGATCTGGTCCACATTGCTCATTTGATGGATGATGATGAAGACTGTGACCCAGAGAACTTAGGTGACTTGGACGAGGTCATACAGGAGCAGACCCCAACTAGAATACTGATTGATTCTCCTTCTGATCCATCTGTGACACTGCCGCCCAGGCTCTAACTAGGATGGATTGTGATCCTAGTACACACTAGCCCCCCCTAATGATCTCTTCCAGGCTGGGACCCCTCTGCCAGCCCCCCAAGCTCAGTGTTAGAGTTTACATAGGCAGAGGTCCGAGCAGGACGCGGCTGCATGTCGCATAGCTGGGGCCTTACCGTGCCACCAAAGCTAGTGCATCGCAAACCCCAAGCCTTCTCTCTCAGAAGCCTTCAGTTAAGCAACCAGCATGCAAAGGGACACGCACTGCACACACATGCAGACACACCAGTGCGCAGGGGACAGGGCTCGGGAGAAATACAGGGCTGATGGCAGGGAGGCAGGAGGGGGGGCATGCCACGGCAGTGCCATTCACTGACTGTCAATCAAGCCAGGAAAGCTTTAGGGCCGGACAATCCTAAAACGCTTGACCAGACGGGACAGACGTCTCGAGGGCGTTCCAGGCAGGGGGACTGGTGGTGGACACGCTGGTGGGAGGGCGAGGGGATTCATTCATTCTGAACTGGGGAAACCCGTTCTGGGCTGGAGGATGACCCTGGGGGTTCCCATGGGAGTCCCGCGGGTGGCAAACGCGGACCCACACCCTGCGCTGGCATCGGACACCCGCGGGACAGTATTGGGGGGTCTGGGTTGTGAAACTCAGGGGCTCGCCCATTGGACCATCAGCTATACGGGGCTCAGTGGGTGAGACAGGACCATGCAGATCTAAATACACTCCGTGCCTCCCGCACACACCAGGAAAACACTCTCAGTTACTCACGTAGGCAAAAGATGGGCCTTGCTGCAGTTAAACAATACAGTATAAAACAGATGTCAGTGTCATTTCAATCACACATATATCAGGGGCTGGAGATTACATGAGTTCAGTCCCCCCGCCACCCCCAGGCAGCTGGCATTCCCCAAGATGCAGGGACTTCTCTTTGGTTCCGTTTCATTCTGTTTTGCTCACTCCCCTTCCTAATTTCTTAAGAGACCCAGACGCTCCAAAGGTTTTCGTCATTGCAGGGACCATGGTGGATTCTTTAAGGCCATGCCAGATGTGCCACTATCTGAGCCGTGTTTACATAGCCAGGGGGAACAGTGGCACCTAGTAGGCACTTGGTAAAGATCAGTCATTCTTATTTCTTATTTTTACTGTTCTAGGGATGGGAAAGGCGGTGGGAAGCAGCGTTTTACTGGCACGCCAACTTTGGGGCTATTTCTTTGTACACGTCGTGCCAGAAACAGTCCGGAAGTACTGGACCTTGGGTTTTCTGCCTTTGTTTGAAGGAGGAAGGTTCCCAAAGCTAAAACCGGTGCTCGCTCCAGATCTCTAAGGGTTTCCAAGCCTGCTGGTCTCTGTGGCTGCCCCAGGGTCACCCCTGTGTGACTCCTGAGTGCCAGAAGCATGACCTGAGTGGCAGGGACTGGTGACGTCCAACCCAACTTCAGGCCTCCATTCTGCCGTCTCCCCAGCCCCAAACCTTCATACAGAGGCGCCGGCAAATCCTTCAAGCAGCCCCATTGCTTGTCCCCTCCTCTGGGACCGATGCTAAGGACTAAGGTGGAGGAGGAGGAAGAGAAGGATGGACCAAGAAGAGATCTTTCTAGAAACCTGCTTTTCCTTTCCTCCCAAGCCCTGAATCCAAACGTGTCATGGTGGGTTTATTTGCATGATTATTTGATGACTCTCTCTCTTTCCCACATGTCTGAAAGCTCAGTGACTAGAATGACAGTGTGTCATGGAGTCATCTCTGGACCCCATCCTGGCAGATGCTCAATCAAGGGCAGTGGACCAAAGCCCACATGCTGAGTGACACCAATATTCCCATCCCCGGGGGCCCCAGTCAGAGGGATATGTGGAGGAAGGACAGGGGTGCCACACTCTCAGGACTCACAGAAATCCATTTAAAGCAACAGGTCTTGGTTGGGGTGACCATGCCCCACAGATGACACTTGGCCGTGTCTGGAGACACGTTTAGTTGTCCTAACTGGGTGGAGGAGTAACTGCCAGCATCTAGCGAGGAGAGGGCACAGATGCTGTTAAACATCCTTCAGTCACAGGGCAGCCCCAATACAGAGTGTTACCTGGTCCAAAGTGACAAGAGGCCACTATTGAGAAGCCCTGATGCAAAGCAAGACGCCTCGCTGTGGTCGGGAGAGGGCTCCTTCCATTTCACAAAACAGGGCCCCTCAGATGATGCTGCTGGCTGAGGCGAGGAGTCGCCCAGACCTAAACGGGTCTCCCAGGTGTGCTGTCGGGTGGGGGGCAGTTAAACACGGGCTTGTGTTCTTGCAACGCGGAGCCCTGGCCCCCTCCACAGTGCTTGTCTGTACCTCGGTCAGGCCACCAGCCCGGAGACTCGTGTGCTAAGGCACGGCCACCGACACGGGGCGCCACTCACCGTGATGCTCGTGTCCTTCTTGCCCTTGTGGGAGGAGGCCACCACGGCCAGGTACTGGATGACTTTCTTGGTGTTCTCCGTTTTCCCCGCGCCAGACTCGCCTCTGCAAGACATGGGAACAGTGACCCACTGGAAATAATCCTACAGGTGTTCTGTGGGTACCTCTCCGCCGCTCGGAGCCATCTGCCAGATGGGGAAATGGAGGCTCTCACAGGGGAAGTGACTTGCCCAAGGTCACACTGCTGGGAGAATGCGGGCTGGATCTCAAATCCTGGTCTACTATTTCATTCATTCATTCATTGCTTTCACGCTACAATGGCATAGTTGGCTCCCTAGGGAGGGCACAGCTCACAGTGGCCCACGTGGGGATCGAACTGGCAACCTTGGTGCCATCAGCACCACGCTCTAACTAACGAAGCTAAGCGGTCACCCCTGGCCCACTATTTCAATCTCCTCTTCCTGAGAGGATGCCAGAAAGGATTCAGATACCAAGAATGAAAACCTGAGTTTTCCTACCAACGTCTAAACTTAGGTTTAGCTAGAATTTTTTTAGAAACAAGACTCGGTTTTTTTTAGAGCAGTTTTAGGTTCACAGCAAAACTGAGTAGAAAATAGAGTTCCTGCATACCCCCACCCTCACACACACGTGAACAGCCTCCCAATTATCAACAGCCTCACCAGAATGTACATTTGTCACAATCGATGAACCTACATGGACACACCATTATTACCCAAAGCCCATAATTCTTCCCTTAGGAATCACACTTGGTATTGTACATTTTGTGGGTTTTGACTAATTTATAATAACTTGTATCCACCATTTACAGTATCCTACAGATTAGTCTCACTGCAAATTATATACTTTTAAGATATCAGTCACTTTGTTAGAGATGGAACACTTAGGCGAGAGACAGCATTCCAGAAAGAACATACGTATCTCTCAGAGTACCAGGACTTATGGTTCAAGTTTTAGAAGCTCCCCTTCCAGGAAAAAACAAAACAAAACTGGTTATGACATCAGTCACTGGGCAGATGGAAGCCCCATCACCCTCTGGAGAATCCCACTCTGATTGGCAGGTGGCTTGCTAATGCTCTCAGTCAAGTAGCAAAGGATAAACACTGGTTGAAGTAATTCATACTAAGGTGTAAATGACTGATAATTTACATCAGCAGGACACTGTCTGTCTTATCAAAAGAGTACTCCTAAAATATGAGGGTAGATTTTTTTTTTTACCAAGATGGCCTTCTTGAACCCGCTGCCTCTCTTGACCACCAGAGGTCACCATAGTGGGACTGTTTCATGGGAGAGTGCCACCATTCCTAGTGAAAAGCAGGACACGTCCTCAACCCAAACTTTCCTTCCCACTCATCCTCTCTCTCCTTTTGTTTTTTTTTTTTCTTTTTTTCGTGTTTCCTTTCTTTGCTTTGACTCTCTCATTTTCTGCATTCACTGGATATTCTGAAATGAAAGAGATGATTTTTTTTTTTAAAGTCTGGAAAAGAATGTGTCCATCCCAAGGTCGGCTCAAGGTTCTCGGCTCTGAACCAGTGCCACCAGTGCTAGTGCCGTCCTGTTCTTCTTCCTAATTAGGAAATAAAGAAATTAATTGGCTCTGCCAAGGGCCCATTAATAACTTTGCTCATGGTTTAAAAAAGAAAAAAGGAGAAGACAAAAAAGACAGAAACATGTGCCTTTAATTGCTGGACCCAATCCTATAGGCTCCACATTCCAGGAACAAGCGTCTGACCTCCCGGAACAGAGAAACTTCCCAGCCCAGAGTCAGCACTGGCCTCTCCCTCCATTCTTCCAAGCGGCCTCAGAGGCCCTTTGTAAAATGGGAACCATAGAGGCATTAGCCCCATTTTTTGAAAAGGGTAAAACTAATTCCAAATCAAATTTTAACAACATTGTTCTTTAATCTTAAAGAATGAACTTTTTTTTTCTCCAAGAATGGACGTTTTGAGGGGAGTAGAGGCCCTGTGCTAATTGTTCATATGCGTTCACTCCTTTACCTTTCCTCCCACAATCCTAAAGGTAGGACATAGCACTTTCATATGATTGCAGGAGAGGAACGCTGGCCCAGAGTGGGTAAGCACCGTGCCTGAGGTCACACAGCAAGGCCAGAGCAGAGTCGGAATGGAAAGTCAGGTCTCTGATTCCAATGAAATCGGGACTCTTTCTACTACATTTTAACGAGTTGTTCCATGACACTTTCCCAACCCCCAAGGAACTTGCTTTCTAGGCCCAGAGGAAGGGAAGGGGGAAAATAACTGGGCTCCCAACAACCTAATGAAGGAGTTATTGACTATCCCTATCACCCACCTGGGGAAACTGAGGCTCAGAGAGGTTCAAGTGAAGTGCTTTAGGTCCCAGCTGCTCCTGCTATCACACGGATAGGAAACGGAGAAGGAATGAGATTTGAACATGGGTCTACTTGAGGCCAGAGCTGCTGTTCTAACCACTACCCTTTTATTTTGATAAGAATGCAAGGGGGAGAAAGGAGCAAACCCCTGAGTTCTTCCATGAATTCTGGGAGTCTTCACTTGCCTTAACAGGAGCTTGGAAAATGTAACCAGGGACCAGTGAACCAAGCCACTCTGCCATTTACACTTCAACATGAAGTGCTTCCATCAGGCGAGTGTCAGATTGATGTCACCACAAACTGAAGGGACCAGGTGCTGATCAGAGACAGAGGAAGGAGAGAGGATCTGGGCCTGGGAAAGCACTTAGTAGGTGGTCCTGAGCCCATTGAGATCCAAGACAAGGGTCAGGACAGCAGGACACATGCCTCCCCTTCCCTACACTATTCCCTCATCATCACCTTGGCCTTCAACCTCTCCCACCTCCTTCCTCTTACAGCAAAGACATTGGCATGACCATGGCAGTGGCCGCGGCGCTGGTCTCCCACCTTGCAGGGGAGGGAGGCTGGGACACAGACTCTGGGAATCTGCTTCTCCCCATGGGGGCTGCTTCGCACAACAGTTTCCAAGTCCTATTGATAAAAATAAGTTGTCCTGGGAGGTTCTGCCAAAGAAAACACCCCTCGCTCCAGGCTCATGGGCATCTGAGATTGATGTGCTCAGGGCTGCTGCAGAAGCATTCATCTTGGCTCTCCTGACCCCTGAACTCTGGGGGTGAGGATGCCTTCCTGGTCTGCGCACCCGTAACCTCTGTCCTATTTCTTAGGAGACTTGGTGCCCAGCTCCCTCTTTCCGGAGGAGGACCTGGACTCAGGACCATGTACAGCCTCCTGGCCTTGTATTAATAATTACCAATGGCCAAGTCCTTTCAATCCATCTGGCCCCAGGGGCTGGCAGGAGCTCCCCAATGGTTGCTTAAACCCTCAGCCCCCAGCAGGGCCGGCTTCATGGGTGTACAACCCTGTGCCTTCCCAAGGGGGCAGCCCTGAGGGCCCTGTGCTTGATTTAGTGCTCTTGCTGCGATCTAGAAATTCTTCCGTTTTGAAGAAGGGCCTCTGCATTTTCATTTTGCATCATTTTATGAATTCAGGAGCTGGTCTTGGCTCCCAGGGTTTGAACACCATTTCCAAGTCCATTCTGTTCTGGGGAGCCAAGAAAAATTGGCTCTGAATTTCAGAGCTGTTCAGTCCCTGGTCCTCATGGGATTCTCGCCCCTGCAGATGGCAAGGTCTTCTGGCATTTGTGCTATCAACTCCTACACACCCTGCAAGGCCCAGCTCAGCGCTGCCTCTATTCTGAGTACTGCCTCCAGCTGCCCCAGGCATAAGCAATACCCCCGTCCTCTGTAGCACCACTGGGCAGATTGGTACTGGGGCTGAACTGCCTGAGTTCAAATCCCTGCTGTGACCTTGGGCAAGTCGTTAACTCCCATGCCTCAGTTTCCTTATCTATATAATCGGTATAATAAAAGAGTGAATATATATAAAACATTTAGAATGAAGCCAGGTACACAAAAATGTTAGCTATTATTTTTATAACAATTCCTTCCCTAATGCTTAGAGATTCTGTTTTTATCATTATCTTCCACATTCATACTATCCTTAAAATATAAAACATATCATGTGTATTTCCACTGTTGAAGCCAAGAATCAACAAACCATACCTGTAAAGGACCAGATAATAAATGTTAGGCTTTGTGGGGCACCCATTCCCCATCCCAAATACTCAGCTCTGCCTTTGTAACACGAAAGCACATGTGTAAGCAAATGGGCGTGGTTCTAAAGTTCCAATAAAAGTTTATTTACAAAAATACAGACAGGGCTGATGGTGACCCACTGGTCAGTGTGCTGGGCCCTGGCTGAAGTCTTCCAGCATGTTCCTGTCCATGCAAACTCCTGCCCCAGATCTAGAAGCGCCCAGCCACCTCTCGGATCTCATGTCCCACCACCTTTCTCTCCTAACCCACCCAGAGTCCCTGGCTCACACACGCTTACTCCTTGAACACAAGGCTCTCTCTCAGTCTGGGGCTCCTCCATATACTAGTCCCTCACCCAGAGCCTCTGATTTACTCACGCTGGATGAATGACATGACAGACCAAAGAGAACACACACCTAACAGTGACATTCGTTCCGTTTTCAGTGTCTTGACTGCAAAACCACCTGCTGCAAACTGTTAGGCCCAACTCAGCTTATCTTGACCACTGATGACTTCTAAAAGTTTATACCCTGCTACCAACTTGTAGATCCTCAGGTCCCCTTGGCTGAATGTAGCCATGGCTAAAATAAAAGTTAATAAGGAGAGCCAAGCTGGTGGTGGTTCAGGCATGACTGGAGGTACTCCCAAATGAAAGCTGAATTTCCTTTATCACAGTGGCCAGTGCCTACTCACTGAGCACTAGCTATGTGTAGGGCAGCATGCCAGGTGACAGGGAGACTGTCCCCACCTGCGATGAACTTACATTCCAGGAGGCTCCTCAAAAAGTTAAAAATAGGGCTGGCCAAGTGGCCCATTGGGTTAAGAGCTCACTCAAGAGCCCGAGCTGAGCTCTGAGCAACAGCAGTTCGATGCCCAGCCCGAGCTGAGCTGCCGCTGAGCTGCCAACAGGTGGCAGGATGGCTCAGCTAAAAAAAAATAAATAAATAAAAAGTTAAAAATAGAACTACCATATGACCCAGCAAATCCACTCCTGGGTGTCTATCCAAAGAAATTCAGAACACTGATTCGAAAAAAATACATGCACCCTTATGTTTACTGCAGCACTGTTCACCATAGCCAAGACATGGAAACAAGTGAAACACCCATCAATAGATGATTGGATAAAGAAATTGTGGTAATTTATACAATGGGGTATTACTCTGCCGTAAAAAAGAATGCAATCTTACCTTCTGCAGCAACATGGATGGACCTAGAGGATATTATGCTAAGTGAAATAAGTCAGTTGGAGAAAGACAAATACCAAACTGAGCACATTCTATTAAGCTCCTGGTCCTTTCGATGCTCTCAAGGTCATGGAGAAGAGGAAATGTCACAGCCGACAGGAGCTTAAGGAGACAGGACAACTAACTAATGTGGTATTCTGGGTGGGATCGTGGAACACAAAGAGGAGGTAACTGGAAAAACCAGTGAAATCTAAACAAAGGCTACAGTTTAATTAAGAGTAATGTCCCAGTGTTGGTGTCTGACTGTGACAAAGGGACCACGGTGATGGCAGATGTTGAGGGAAACTGACATCCGATGAGCAGGGCATGGGAACGCTGCACTATCTTTGTTAACTTTTGGTGAATCTAAAATAATTTCAAAAATGAAGATTTTTTAAAAAAAGTGATTCCATGTAGAGAACGTTATTGATGTAATAATAATGTACACATACAGCCAAAATCCTACCCGTGAGGCCAGGCAAAGGAGGTGGGGGGGACGCCACCCAAGTCCTGCTCTGTCCAGTTCGTACCCGGGTCAGCAGCATAAATTCTTTTTCAAACAGAACTCAGGAGCCTTCAATGCCACGCACGACCTTGGCCTTCGTGGCCCTACTTCTGAGGATCCATCCTCAAAGACACAAGCAGAGAAATCGCAGAAAAAGCTCTGCCAGCAAAATTCGTTTGGGGATGAAATTGGAAAATGACCTAAAAAAATCCAACGCTCAGGATCTGGTTCAGTGGATACATAGGTCCGTGGAGGACCAGCCGTCAAAGGGACATTTGTAAAGAACATGGAAACATGGTTTTCTTGGAATGCTAAGTGGAAAAAAAGCAAGGGGGAAAAAATGTACATACAACTGAGTTCCTGACTGTGTTTAAAGCTGCCCAGGAAAGAACCAGAAGGGAGTACAGCCAACCAGGTTTACCGGTGGGTGAGGTTTTTCCTAGTGTTTACTTCCAGCTATTTATCTGCATTACTCTTAGAGGGGAAAAAAAATTCATTATATGTGTTCACATGTATTTGCAGTTTTAACTTAATTTAAATTAAACTTCTTTCATTTATTTTGTCTTTATGGTAGAATGGCAGAAAAGAGAAAAGGGAGGCTGAGGGAAGTGAACTGATCTGCCTAAAGCCGCGGTTAGCAAACTTTTCCTGTAAAGGGCCAGATAGTAAATATTTGAGGCTTTGCAGGGCACAAATGGTCTGGCACAGTCTCTCAACTCTGCCGTGATAGCACAAAAGCAGCCACAGAGAAGTAACGGGCATGGCTGTGTTCCAATAAAACTTTATTAACAAAAACAGGCAGAGGGCCAGATTTAGGTCGGGGGCATCACAGTTTGCTGACCTCTGGCTGTAAATCACAGAGGTCTAACTCGGGGATCCCTGGAGCTGTGCAAGCAGGGGCTGTATCGCAACCAGTATGTGATTTCCTGAGCCAGGGTTTCTCCCCTGCACGCCACGGTGCCTTCAACAAGCAAGGCTCCACAGAACCCCAGCTCGCTCTAACCACCGCCACTGCATCAGAACACCAGCTAACAATTATGGGCACCTACAATGCACTCAGAATCATGCTCAGCTCAGCCCTACATTGCTCCTTCAATGGTCCCAACCACCTGGCAGGCAGAAGCAATTGATAGCCCCATTCTTCCGATGAGGAAACTGAGGCTTGCAGGCTTAATCAACTTGCCCCAGAACAAATTGCTGGCATGCAGCAAAATGGGAAAGCAAACCCAGGTCTGTCCTCTAAGGCCTCCCCACCTAACCACAGCCGATCCTCTTGCGATATCTATGTCCTTTTGACATTGCACTATGTTATCAAAAACACGAAACAACCTGTAGGCCCTCACCAGAAAGCAGTTTTTCAAAAACAGGGTGCAAGGATAAGGGGAGGTGGGTGCCTGGATGGGAAGGAACACAGGCCGCAGGTGAAGCACCCAGTGCAAACCCCTCAGAAGCCCTGCAGCTGTTCAGGAGTAGCGCTGACTCCAGGGGCGAGTGGCAGGGGACGGCTATTGGCCTGAGCCACCTGCCCTGGCGGGGACGATGGCCTGAGACCATTGTCTCCTGCCACTGAGTGCGAGCAACCCAAGTGGGAATGCAGGGGAAGGGTACTATTTCCAGGTGACTCGTGCCAGCCCCCCAGATCCTGACAGCATCAGTGCATGTTCCCACTGGCACTCCTGGCCTCCCTGATTGGTCAGAATGATCTCATCTACCTCTGGCCACACCCTCCCCCAGACTGCAAGGCTCTGCATGACCGCCTTCCGCCCACCACCTTCCTCCCTGGGCACCAGCCTCTGAACCTTCTCTGCCCCTTAAAAGGCAGGGCCTGGACCTTGCTGTTTCCCCAGCTGAAGCTCTTCTCCCAAATTCTGCCCGGGGCTGGCTCCTTCTGGCCACTCAGCTCTCGCTCAGCCCGTCTGTAAGTGATGGAGCCAGTGTGGGCAGGCTGCAAATCTTTCCCTCTCAACCACTGCGCTAAATACAGAAGATGCCAGCTATTCCTCAGGCCCTGGTGTCCACAGGCCATGGTGGGGTGGGAGCCCGTGGGACTGCTGCTGCCTCATTGGTGAAGGCCAGGGAATGAGGGTCAGGCCCCCCTAACTGGTCTCAAGAAATTCAGCTCCAAGTCTCACTATCCACAAAACCTTGCTGTGTGCCTCTGGGCAAATCTCATAACCTCTCTGATATCCTCTATAACAATGAGGTGACTGGACTTGAACCGTGGGTTTTTGCCTCTGTTCTGCCAGGACACACATGCTCATCATGATAATAATAGTTTATCTGGCCGAGAACCACCTGTAGGCCAGATATGAGTATAATATCTTACAGGGCTTGGTACTTAGTCACACACACACACACACACACACACACACACTGATCTATGTAAATATACATATATCCTCATTTATATATATACATCTATATACACTCATTTATATATATACATTTAAGCCTCACACGATCCTATGAATCAAGTATCATTATCATATATATTCACTTAATCCTCATGACAGCCTTAGGACCTACTATTCTCATCATCCCCACCTGCCCACTTTATAGGTGACAACGTGGAGCCATGAAGAGGCTCCATGTTGTGCCTGGAGCTCCAAGCTAGCGAGGCAGAGCCAGGATTGCCCCGCAGGCAGCCTGGCCTTGAAGTCCTGCTCTGGAGAGCCTTTCAGCAACATGACCCATTGCCAACTCAAAGGATTCTGAACAGATTGCCCCTTAAAGACATCTGCAGAGAAGTGGCGTTTCCTTTGACACAGAGGTTGGGTACCAATAGCATATAAATCAATAAAATCACAGAATGTTAACATTGAAACATCCCTTAAAACATCCTTCAAGTAACGCACCCACGCCTTTTAGCAACACCCCAGTACAGCACCCTCCAAACACCAACTAGACATGGGGATCCGGGTGTGTAATATGGACAGTGCAGGTGAGAGTGTGCTCGGCGTGCCCAGGTGCTCACGCTTAAGGGGCACATGGAAAAAGCCCCACAGGGGGACTGGCAGAGTCCCATGTCCCACTTGCAGCCTCATTCTGGCAAACATCAGCTACCGGGGAGATGGCGGCAGCCTCACCTGCGCTAGGTAAGCAGGTGATTGCGTTCCCCAGAAGCACACAGTCGTGTTCTCCTGAACTACGTGTGCAACTGTGAGACGCCAGGGCCGAACCCCACTTATAATGACCCGGCCACCCTGACATAACACGACGGACCTTGGCTTTAACCTAGCCGGCAGCATGTTATTGATCCAGTGTCTCAACCCCTCCTCCCCCCCTCAAAACAGTATCTGGAATACAAGGGAATGAAAGGAGGGGCCGTTCCTGAGACCAAATTTCATTTTAAATAAAGCAGATCATTGCAGGTGAGGACGCTCCCTGACAATTGCCCGCCACTAACCGCTGTGAGTGCCGTGGCCGGAAAGTTCTGGGACAGAGGTAATGAGGGGTCTCCCTAGCCTAACCCAGCCCACAAATGGATTTTATTTGGATGGTGCTCTGTGTATTCACAGAAATTGGGTGTTGATGTTTAAAAATTGGAGATTTCATACAAAAATTCAGATTTCCAGCTTCTGCTGAAATGGAGGGGAGTGTGGAGACACTGGACCCGGGCAGTGGTGGGCTGGAGAGGAATAGCAGCTGTCTCCTTAAATGGGCCATTTTCTCCAGTTCACCGCACTCCCCACCATTCCCTACTGTCTTACATGTAGTCCTTTTCACATACTAACAGTACTTGCTTGGTTTCGATTGGACCTTGGGTTTATAATCTCACTCCTAGATGTCCTACAATAGCTCTTCTAACACAAAGGACTTCTTTTTTTTTTTTTGAGGGCAGTGTCACTGGCCCTCATATGTGGGACCCGAACCAGGGCCGCTGGCGTCCCAAGCCAGCTCTTAACCACCATGCCACTCGGCCGGCCCCACAAAGGACTTCTGATGGGGGACATGCGCTGGTCAAATTGATCCGCTTCTCAAATACAATACGCACCATCCGACCTCAGGGCCTTTGCACATGCTGGAAGCGCTTCCCCTCTTTCCTTTGTCACCTCTGCTGACATATCACTTCTTTGGAGAAGCCTTTCCTAGTCTCCCCCCATGAGAACTCCTCCTATTTACACATTCTCCCAGTTCTTTCCATGTTTCATTCTTCGTAATTTGCATTTCTAATTACACATTTACTTGGGTGATTTAAAAAATGTGTATGTTTTTTTCTTTCTTTTTTTTAATTTTTAATTTTAAGTATCTGGAAAAGTAGTGCCTTCACAGGGTCAAACAGTAAATTCCAACAGGACAAAAGGGAAGTATGTGGTTATTGTCGTAGTGGCTGGCTTGTCATTCCTCCACGCTTAGTACTCACAAGGAGGGAGGCCTGGCGCATTCAATCTGATGAATAATGAGTGATGGGAGGAGTTAAGATGGAAGGAGGTATATCCCTTTCCCAAGGCTGCTGTAACAAATTACCACAAACTCAGCAGCTTAGAACAGCACAAATATGTTATCTTATACTTGTAGAAGCTCAGTGTCTGACACCGATCTTACTGGGCTGACACCAAAGTGTCAGCAGGGCTGTGTTCCTCGCTGGGAGCCCGAGGGGAGAACCCGCTTCCTTGCCTTTTCCAGCTTCGACTGGCTGTTCTTCTTGTCTTCCTGCATCTTCAAAGCCAATAGGTAACCTCAGGTCAAAGCCTTTCACGTTGCATCACCCTCTGACTTTCCTCCTCTGTCCACCTCATGGATACACTGGGCCCACCTGGAAAATCCAGCAGGATCTGTCTCCCTATTTTAAGGTCAACTGACTGGCAATTTTAATACCTTGTGCAACCTCCATCCTTCCCGTGATGAAACCTGACATTTTCACACGTTCCAAGGATTCGGGTGTGGAGATATTTCCGGATGGGGGGGCATTATTCTGCCCCCCACAGGAGGGATTTTCCTGACTGGTGAGGAGTCTCCGAATGATTCTAAATTGAGTTAATATCTTCCGACCACGTACCCAGGTCTTCAAAGAAACAGTGACACCAACTGCGGTACAAACATGCTTGCTAACGGTGAAGTTGTAAAGCGATAGTTTCACACCAGCCAAGAAAGGTGGCACTTGCCTTCACAGAGCTGGTACGCAATTAGATGCAATTTTGCATGCAAAATGTTTAGTTCGGGACCTGGGACACAGTAAGAGCTCAATAAATGCTATTTTTTAAAAAGGGGTGGTAGGGGTGTGCAGAACAAGGTGGCGCCAGGTATCATTGACAATTTAGGTGTGCCTGATGCAGCATGAGAAGTTTTGCCCAACAAATGCTTCGCGGGCACCTACTCTGTGCCAGATATGGGGCAAGGCGCTTGGGACGGTGACTGAATCAAACAACTTTGCCCTCACGGGCCTGTCTTTGACTCCAGAAAAATACAAGAAAAAGTAGTTTCACTTACGTGCATAGAATGGACTGGTCCTCTCGATCTGAAAACAGAAAGAAAGAATTAATTAGAAGTAGCTCTGAGCTGAGGGTCTGGATATGATGCCCCTGGGCCGCCCATTCTAGCCCCTGCTATCTGGCCCCACTGGGAGTGACAAGGGGTCAGCTGGGCTCACCGCCCAGGGCACAGGGGACAAGACCAAAGTCAAGAGGGCAGCAGGGCCCTTTTAGATACGGCTCCCGATCCCAGAGTCCTGGCGGCAGCCTCAGAAAGACGCTAGAGCCTGACTTGTTCAGGAGGCAGCAGTCATCCCAGCCCCACCAGCTCTGGAGAATCTGGGGAGAGCCACTCTGCTCAGGGTAGGTCGTAGACTTTGGATCCAGACAGAAAGGAGTCCACTTGGCCACTTCCCTGCCCTGGGCCTTGGGCAAATATTCTTAACCACTCCATGCCTAGGTTCCTTCATCTGGAATACAGGATAGTGGACATTTTTTGTTAAAAATCCAGTATCCAGGGCAGGCCGAGTGGCTCAGTTGGTTAAGAGCTCGCTCAAGAGTGCAAGCTCTGAGCAACAAGGTCGCTGGTTCGATTCCCGACCCGAGTTGAGCTGCTGCTGAGCTGCCAACAGGTGGCAGGATGGCTCAGCTAAAAAAAAAAGAAAGAAAAGAAAATCCAGTATCTATTTCATTCCCTCTTTTTCTGGGAAGGCCAGCCTGTGTTCCTTTAGGAGACATGTCCCCTATCCTACCCTTGTCATCATATACGTCTTGGTGGGGCTGCCCCTCAAACTTCCCAACCAAGAGATCAGAACCAATCACTTCTGGCCCAGACCATCCTCCCCCACCTTCTGCTTCTGCCCATGCCCCCTCCCCGCCCCCGCCATTTTCACAGGGCAGTCAAAGCGGTCTTCTCTTCCCTCTTGTAAATTTTAAAAATTGTGGTAAAATATACGTAACATAAAATGTACCATCATGACCATTTTTAAGTGTATCATTCAGTGGCGTTAAGCATATTCACATTGTTGCATAACCATCACCATCATCCATCTCCAGGATTCTTTTCATCGTGCAAAACCGAAACTCTGCACCCATTAAACACAAACTCCCCATTCTTCCTTTCCCCGGAACTGGCCACCACCACTCCACTTTCCATCTCTATGAATTTGATTCCTCTAGATGCCTCATACGAGTGGCATCATACAATATTTGCCTTTATGTGACCGGCCTATTTCACTCAGCCTAATGTCCTCTAGATTCATCCACGTTGTAGCAGGCGTCAGAAAGTCCTTCCTTTTTAAGGCTAAATAATATTGCATTGTATGGATATGCCATAGTTTCTTTATCAATTCATCTATTGATGAACACTTAGGTTGCTCCTACCTCCTGACCATTGTGACTCATGCTGCTATGAACACAGTGTACACACATCTGTTAGATCCCTGCTTTCACCTCTTTGGGGGACATGCTCAGAACTGCTGCATCATATGGTAATTCTGTTTGACTTTTTGAGGAGTCGCCATACTGCTTTCCACCGTGGACGTACTGTTTTCCAGTCTCACCAGCAGTCCCTAGGGATCCGGTTTCTCCACATATTTTCTATTTTTTTGAGAGCAGCGATGCTAAGGGGTGTGAGGTGGTATTGAGGAAATTAACCTGTTCATTTCCTTCACACAACTTAGACCCTTCTGGACTGATTTTATACGTGTGTCTGTCTCCCTGTGCTAGAAAGAAAGCTTTATCGGGGAAGAGGGGGCTTGTCTGCTTTGTTTAACATTGCAGCTCCAGTACCTAGCACATAGTAGGTGTTCAATTATACTTGTTAGATGGGTGGAGGGGGCATGGATGGATGGGAGGATGGACGACAGATGGGAAGATGGATAGATGGATGGACAGGCAGATGGACAGATGGATGAGAGGATGGATGGGGCTGGAAAAAGCCATGTCTGTGTACCACTGGGGACCAGACAGGACAGTAATGGCCATATCTGGGGGGCGGGGGTGGGGAAATGAACATCACATAAAGACGATAGGGGCCCACCCCAGGGCGGAATGAATGGGGCGATGGGCTAGCTCCATGGATCCTTTGCCCTTATCCATTCGCTCTTTCCTCAGATTACAGACAGACATCCTGGCAACCTCAGGACAAAAGGCAAAAGAGCCAAAAGGCTTTAATTCCTCTTTCTCACTCTCACTTTTCCACCTTGAAGTGGTAGCACAGGCCACAGCTACCTGCAGGGGCCGGTTCCGGGGGTGTGTGGGGAGGCTCCACTCAGGCAAGTCTGATGTTTGAGCTGCGGGTCAAGGGGAGGCCCTCGCAGGGAGAAGGGTGGTGGGGACACACGGGGCAGAAAGAGGGAGCACCGTCCTCTGGCATCAGAACCCTATATCACCACCCAGTATCCCCATCTTCCAGGCCAGATGTGTGGATTCCGATGAGGCCTGCATTTCCGGATGCTCCAAAGCCCCCCGAGAAACACCCACGTCAGAAACCCCCACGTGTATGCCCAAAGACAGACACATAAGTTGGTCACCGCAGCAGTATCAGCAAAAGACCAGAAACAGATCATTTAACCGGCTCATCAACTCAAGGCCACTTAAATAAATTCTAGTATTTATTCTGGCACGGCCAGATAATGGCCCATGAGGCAGCCATTACAAAGCACCGGGCAGGTCTTTAGGGGATGATGCAGGCAGGACAATCTCCAAGATATGTTAAGCTAAAAAAAAACAAAAGGCTAGGTAACACAGCATTATACCGTTTGTGTTTTAAAAAATATGCACACACATGCAAACACACACAACCACCCTCAAATACTTGTCTATGCATCAGATATATGGGGAAGCCACTCTTGACACAGCCAACAGAGGAGAGGGACAGAGAGACCTACTTTCTTTTCACCTCCTTCTGTCCTGCTCACGTTCGTGTTATGAGTCTGGACAACTGTTCCGTCATCCCATCCAAAATGGTCAACAGAAAAATGGTCTCTATTGCCCTTGAGGAAGCCATGATAACCATAAAGCTTAGGAAGGTAAGAAAAAAACTGCCTGCCCATCACCGGAGCACTCATTAAGTGAGTGCTCAGCGACTCATTTAATTCCCACAGCGGCCCCGGATGTGGGCACTGGTGTCACCCCCGTTTTACAGATGAGGAAAATGGAGCACAGAAATGAGATGACCTGTTCAAGGCCACAGTGGTGGGTTGAACTGTGGCCTCAAAGGAGATGTCCACTCAGAAACTCGGAAGGTGACTTAGAGATTTCTCCATGAGGCCCCGCTGGATTTAGGATGGGACCTACATCAATGACTGGTGTCCTCATTTATCAGAGAAAGAAGAGGGAAATGAGAGACGCAGGGACAAGGCCACGTGAAGATGAAGACAGAGATTACAGCGATGCGTCTAGAAGCCAAGGGACGCCAAGAGCTGCGGGCAGCCACCAGGAGCTGGGAGAGAGGCATGGGCTGGGCTCTCCCTCAGAGCCTCCGGAAGGCGCCAACCCTGCCGACAGCTTGATTTCGGACTTCTGGTCCCCAGGACTGTGAGAGAACAAATTCCTGTTGTTTTAAGCACGCAGTTTGCAGTGATTGTATTACAGCCTGAGAACAGCAACAGTCATACAGCCAGTAAGGGGCAAGCTGGGACGCAAGCCCAGTCTGCTGGACCCCCAAAGCCTTGCTTTTCGCTATGGTGTGGCTTTGCCTTCCTCAGAGAACCCGCACTGGTGCACTGGTGGCCCGTCCTTCCAGGATAAAAACAGGAAGAAAACAACTGAACTTTCATCTCCACGGTACATTCTGGAAAGAGACGGAAGTCAGGGTCACTCCTCTTATAAATGGGATGTCCACAGAGGGAGGCACTGTGCGATGGCATAGCCACCAGCTCCTTGTACTGTACTTAAGGCAACGTGGGTGCCTGGGGCTCCAACTTCCACCCAGACAGGGAAATCCCGTCTTGGGAACAGAGCTAATCGGAAACCAGTTAAATACTGATTCCGGAATGACCAGAGGGGCAAGCGGATGGAGAAAGCAAGACCCTGTGATCAGAGCCCAGAGAGAGCCCCTGGGGCTGGCCCAGACAAGCTCCACTATTTTAAGGAACGATTTTGAGACTGACAGATGGACGGGCTATCTTGATCCATCAGCTCCGGCCGGGAAAGGCAGGCTTTCCCAGCAGCCTTGGGAAGCTGGGGCCCGGAGAACACGAGATTTATAGGGTCAGATGCCTGTCCTGAGGCCTTTCCTCACAGGTCCCCAGGAGAGGGAGCCGGCTCCTGGGGAAGGCTCCGGGCGGAGGGCGCCTGGGGGACCTCTGGCCTGGGACATTCCCATCGGAAACACACCGCCTCCAAGCGTGGGAAGCTAACAGAGCCCTGGTTATGGCCAGAAGAAGGGCTCGGTGTGGGTACTGCTCGCTGACCCGTGTGGACCCAGGAAAACTCATTCCCTGGGACTTTCTGATTCCCACCTGAGCCTGAGTGTGTGTCTGACACAAGAGACCAGAGTTCTCTGAGTGTGCAAAGCAGTTCCCCAACCCAATTTTTGCACACCCTGTTTCTTCGGCCCAAAGCACCCTCTCCACCATGTCTCTTCCTACCTAATCCATTCTCTTTTTTCTTTTCCTTTTTTCCACCGAGGTGAAATTCAAGTACCACCAAATGAACCACGTAAAAGCCAACGTTTCAGTGGCAGGTAGTTCATTGACAGCATTGTGCAGCGAAAACCTCTCTCAGGTCCCAAGATATTCAAATCAGCCCCAAATAAAACCCTACACCCATTAAGCAGTCACTCCCCATTCCCCATAACCCTGGCAACCGCCAATCTGCTTTCTGTCTCACTGGATTTAACTGTTCTAGACATTTCACACAAATACAATCATATATGGCCTTTTGTGTCTAGCTTCTTTCACTGACCATGATGTTTTTGAGGTTCATCTCTGCTATAACACATTTCAGATCATCATTCTTTTTTATGGCTGAATAATATTCCATTGTGTGGACAGATCACATTTTGTGTATCCATTTATCCATCGATGGGCTCTTGGGTTGCTTCTATCTTTTGGCTACTGTGAATAGTGCTGCCATAAATATTCAAGTAAAAACTTGTACTTTTTTGTCGGAGGGCCTATTTTCAATTTTTTGGGTATAGAACCTAACCCATTCTTGAAATGTCATCTTGAGGGTCACCTCCTCCATGATACTTTCTCTGACTCCCTAGGGCTAAGTTGGGAGTCTTCCAGGGCTGCCATGGACAGTGGTACAAGTTGTGCACTGCATAACTCCAGGGGAACCATTCACACTGGTCACTGTGGATTTGCATATTTACTACAACAATCTTCCAGCAGATGGAAGAAAACTGCCTTGAAAAAGGGATGCTTTCTTCTAATTCCACAAAGATGCCACAATGCCTAGTGGTGGCCCTGGCTCCTATGTCCAAATGTCCCCTCCGTTGTAGCACTTAGCCTCATTAAGTCATTATTTCACCTCAATACTTTTTAGGGAGGGAGGGCACAGGTAATTCAGAGTGGTAATGGACCAGTTATCCGTGATATGACAGGCAGAGTTTTTCTTTTCCGTCTTAGGAAACATCAGGCTACTTTACGTGATTTATAATAGCTAAAAAGTAGAAACAATAAAAATGTCCATCAACTGGTAAATGTGGTCTGTCCACGCAGTGGGATATGACTCAGCCATAAAAAGGAATGAAGTGCTGACATACGCCACGACATGGATGGGCCTTGAATACATTATGCTCAGTGAGGGAAGCCAGACACAAAGGAACACAGATCATATCATTCATTCCATTTATATCCAATGTCCAGAATAAGCAAATCTATAGAGACCGAAAGTAGACTACTGGTCGCTTAGGCTGGAGGGTGGGAATGGAAAGTGACTGCAAATAAGCACAAGGTGTCTTTTTTGGGTGACAGAAATATAAAAAATTAGATGGTGGTGATGGGTACGTCACCCTCGAGACTCACAAATAACCAGTGAATTGTATACTTAAAATGGATCAGTTTGTGGTATATAAGTTTTCTTAAAAGCTTTTTTAAAAAACAATAAATCGGGCCGGCCGAGTGGCGCGATGGTCCCAAGCCAGCGGCCCCGGTTCGGGTCCCACATATGAGGGCCAGTCAAGAAAAAAAAACAAAAACAAACAATAAATCTTTCTTAAAAAACAATGTTAATTTTATACCATTTCTGAATCAAGAGATTTGACTCCTTCATAGTTACACAGATCTATTAGTTTTTCAACAGTTACAAAACTGCTTTTAAAGCGTCTCCTACTAGCCCATGAGCTCCTGCATGATCCTGGGTGCCAGGAACAACGCTTGACGCATAGCTGGTACTCAGTAAACGCTTGTTGATTTCAATCTCTCTCTCTCTCTCTCTCTCTCACACAGAACTGAGCTAGGGCAATGGTAAACTCTTATTCCTGCATTAACATATTCACTCAGCAAACAAGTTATGAAACCCTACTATGTGCCAGGAAACACCAAGTGCACCTAGTCTCTGCTTTTGGGAGGCTTATGATCCAATGTGGGAGTCAGCCCAGCAAAGAGAGGCCTGACTGCACGATGTGAGCAATGCTATGAAGGGTGGAGGCCTGAAGGGCTACCGAAGGTACAATTATGCCCCCTGAGACAGTGACAGGAAGTCTTCCCAGCTGAGGTGACAACTGAGCTGCCTAGAGAAGGACCTGCAGGAATCCCCAG
Organism: Aselliscus stoliczkanus; assembly: GCA_033961575.1. Taxonomy (NCBI): domain Eukaryota; kingdom Metazoa; phylum Chordata; class Mammalia; order Chiroptera; family Hipposideridae; genus Aselliscus; species Aselliscus stoliczkanus. The sequence goes on along the minus strand of CM066741.1, from coordinate 5,584,774 downwards.
GGAGAGACTCCGGGGAGGCAACGCAGCCCCAGAAGAGGGCCTGGAACGCGGCAGGTCCTGCCAGACAGATGGGCCGGACTGGAGCCCGGGCCGCCTCCACTTCACCGCTGACTGGCTCAGCATGCCAGCCCAGAGCCCTGGGCTTGGTGAGCCTTTATCCCCCATCCTTAAACATGCCTCCCTCCCCTCCTCCCCGACTGGGGGGTCTGGCCGTGGATGTGACATCTGCACATAAGCTTTCCAAGGAGATAAAGGGCTCTGGGCTCCCCCTCCCCCGAAGCAGGCCGAAGACTCTCAGGAGACGCCAGCTCCCCACAGACCAGCTATTTCGGCCTGATCCCAAACACCAGCTCATGGTTTCTGGCTGCGGAGCCAGAGGCCTGCAGGCTGACCATAAAAGGACAAAACCGAACAGACCCAGGCTCTCGGCTTCTCTCCCTTCCTGCCCTTGCCAGGCTGCTGTGGGACTCAGCAAGAGGCGGGTGGCCAAGCCCGCATCTTTGCAGGGCCACCGCTATCCGCAGGCCAGTGAGCCTCCATGGTGTGCAGAAAGTGGCTCCCTACCTGATGCCACACCTGAGGGCAGACGCCAGAGACTCCCAGACCCAAGGTGAATGTCAAGGCTGGGCCTCGACCACGGGCCCTCGACAGACCAGGCTCTGTGCTCCCCACGCACTGTCCGAATCAACCCTCACAACAACCAGGGTTGGCACGGTTATTATCCTCATAGGACAAATGTGGAAACTGAGGCACAAAGAAGCTGGCACCTTGGCAGAGCTGAGATTTGAACCCAGCGGAGGAGCCCATGTCCTAACCCTGCTCTGTAGGTCGGGACCCTTCTCGATTTTCCCTTGCCTTCCTCTCCCCACCCTTTGCCCCCAGCAGAGTCGGGTAGGGAGATTCTGGGTAAGCAGAGATGCTCTGAGGGCTTGTGCTGCATCCCAACGGGAACTTTCCAGACCCACGGGGAGATCTGGCATCGCTAACAGCACAACTGGCCAGTTAAGGCGGTGTGGGGATTCTCCCAGTGGCCTCTTGGGCCTCAGCTCCCACCTCCCACCCCTTCCCTCCCTGTCTCTGCTCCGGCCTCACAGACTCATGGATCTCATATCAGCTCCCTTGTTAAGCCCGCATGGCACCTCCCAAGAAGGCCCCTTCTGCCCTCCCCGCCTAGCACAGGCCCCCAGGGGTCCACCTCAAAGCTCCCTGAACTTCTCCTCCATAGCACATTCATTCGTGGGATGATTTGATTAACAGCTGCCCGCCAGTAGACTGTACCCCTCCTCTAGGTCCCCCACTCCCCCTGCCCAGTGGAGCCTTATTGAACACCGTTGAATGAAAAAAGGAATAGCAGGCAGACGGAGGAGGCCGGAGTACGCATATTCCATGAGGAACCCCTCACCAAGTGTCAGCTGGAGCTTCTCAAACCCACTCCCTGAAGCTTGTCTGCCTCTTCAACTCTATTTACTGCCTAGCAAATGAAATTCATTCCCCGTAGCTCTCTCCCACCCACGGAAGACACCTTTGGCAGCCCATAAAAGGCTCATCAGCATCAGATGAAATGTTTACCCTTCCTCATTTCCTGCCAAAAAAACGTGAGCTTCTCACGATAACTCAGCTCCAACCCACTCCTCCCAGCTCCTCGAAGAGGACCGAGCCAGACGGACAGCGCCCCCCAGGTCAGACACAGAGCTGAGAACCACTGCAAAAATATCCAAGAGACAAAGAAGCAATTAACTAACTGGTCCCCTGTCTGAACGGCGTCTCTGGAGCAAAGTGACTTGGAATTACTTCCTGGCTGCAGCCCTGGGGCAGCTCAGAGTGTCCGTCTCCTTACCAGGAAAGTGGGGATAATAACCCACGCTTTTCAAGGATATGAAAATGATAAAATGACACTGGATCTCCAAAAAGCTTAAAACTACCCAAGGTACATACAAGAGCTCAATCACTGCTGCTATCATCCTTACCACTGTCATCTAAAAGAGTGAGCCAGTGAAGTGGTTAGTTACAGAGGGCAGTGATTCTGTCCCAGGGGAACAGGGGAATCAGGCCAAGTTCAAGCCTTTCTAATTATTAGGCCTAAGCCAGGCTCCTTTGCCTTTGGGGCCTCGGTTTCCTCCTCTGTTAGATGGGGGTAACTGCACTACAAACGCTATGTACCCCTCTGCCTCAGCGGGGGAAAAGACGTTTTGAGGGCCACTGAAGGTGATGTCTCTATCTAGGTTTGACGCTCAGCTCTGGGGCCAAGGCACCTGATGCTCTGAGCCTCAGTTTCTTCAATCTGTCCAATGGGGAGGGTACAGGGTGCCGGTGAGGGCCAACCAAGCCATACAGGATCCGGCAGTGAGCCCAGTGGACGTCAGGGCGCTTCCTCTCTCGGCTGAGCTGACACAGCCTGCCCCTCAGGGCTAGCCGACCAGGGACAGAGAGACACAGCTGAGTGTGGGAACTTGCAAAGCGTAGTTTGGATCCTCCCACCTTTCTGCCGGAGAGGTTTCCGACAGGAGTCTGAGCTGATAAAGGCCTGAGGGCTGCTGTTTCTCTTTTAATCCCCTGAGAGTGGCCATTTGGTGCTAATTAAGTGAGGACAAAACACTCCAGTTGCTATCTTGCACTAGGTGACAAGTCCTGATGGCTCGCTCCTCTCAGCAGATCAGAAAGAAACCCTATCTGCCTTTCACACCCCTCACCCACCCCGGGGACCCATGGAGAGCCACAGTGGGTTTTGTCAGGAAAGCTTCAGTCGTGCTTTCCCCACTTTGTTAATTCACCGAAGTCACCTAACCGCAGCTTTGAGGGCTGAGCCTTCAACACCCTGAGATGTAAGACGATAGTCGGGCAGGAACAAATAGTCTCTAATGAACAGCAGGGGGCAGTGTGTACCAGCTCAGCGCCATCCTCTGAACAGGGGGCCCTCTGGCTTTGGAGTCAGATAAACTAAGTTCAAATCTTATGTTAGGGTTATACCTCTCTGAGCCTCAGTTTCCCCAGCCATAATATGGAGTTCATAAGAGCACCTGCCTCCAGCAGTGAGTCATGTAAACACAGGCCCACATGTACACACACCAAAATAGGGAAAATAAACATGTGGAAAGGATTCAATAGTTGCTGTTTTCTAAACACCACCAAGATAAATGTAACGGGAAAAAAAGAAAAAAAATCAAAACTTCATTGCTCTTCCTGACTTTATAACTTATTGTTTTCACCCTGGCTGACATATATGGGCACGATAATAATTTCAGGGATTTGTTTTAAAGGTCCTGATCTGATCCTGTCTGCCTTGTTAGGTTTGCGTTAAGGATGAATTGAGAATGTTTCTGTAAGGCCCTGAGCATACAGGAAGCAGGCAGTACAAAGGCACTGTCATCATCATCATCATCATCATCATCGCTTCTTTGAAAAGAACGCACGAGAGAACTTCCATCGAAGGATGGTGGGGTGAATACGTGCATTGAGTGTGCCTTTCTCCCCCAAGCCTTATGAAAATGACAGTAAAGGGATTTTTTTCAAAAACATATGAGCCAGTTCCAATCAACTGTCGAGGAGGGAACAGCAACACAACCTTGGGGGCCAGAAAACCGGACGAGTGAGAACAGTCCCAAGCAACAAGAAGGCTAAGCTGGCAGTGGGGACAGCTGAGGAACCACCCCATTTCCTCACTGGATCCCCTGCCCCAGCCCAAACCTCAGTAATTGGCAGCACCAGGGGCCTCTGGAAGAAAGGGGGTGCAGGAGGACATAAAAAACCACGGATTGGTTTCAAGTCTGTTTGAGAAGATGCTAGACACTCCCGATACCTTCTACCCTCCCAGGTAACTGCCCTTCCCACAGCCCAGAGGAGGAGGCAGATTTCATCTCTGGAGAGCGTTGAATACAGAGCCTCTATCCTGGGGCAGGATGGGTCGCAGGGACCATATTGAAAGGAGGCGGGTAACATGCAAGTTCCATCCCACAGTTTGAAACCCGTAGCCTCCTCTCAACCAGACCCTCAAAATGATGGTGCCAAGGTAGATCTTTACCCTCCAGGCAGAAGACTGCACACGTCTCTGAAGAGTCTGGTCAGCCCACGGAAAAAAGACTGAAAGATGTATCAGATGTGCCCCGATGGAATGGCCAGCTCCATCACACTATAGTCAAGCTCACCTGCAGCAAGCTCCTTCCACAAGCACAGAGCCTCCACCCACTTTGTGGGGCCGCTGGACGAAAGCACCCCAGATGAACAGACAGCCAGGATCACCAGACATCTGAAGAAAGCCACTCATTTGACAGACAGAAGACACAACAAACCGATAGGAAAATATGCCTCTTGGAGGAAACAGAGGACGCATGGAGAAGTATCCTCCAAGAAAAGGACATCACATCACATGGAAAAAGAATGGTATCAGAAAGAAATGTTCAGAAAACAAATAGAGTTCTTAGAAATTAAAAATCTTATGGGGGTCCGGCCGAGTGGCACGGTGGTTAAGCGCTGGCTTGGGACACCAGCGGCCCCGGTTCGAGTCCCACATAGGAGGGCCAGTGACACTGCTCTCAAAAACAAAAATAAAAAATTCTTCAATGAATCGACCACTTAGGAATCAGACCCCATGGAAGCATCCTCCTCCACTGACTAAACGGCTTCCCCTAGCTGGTTATTCAGTGTCAACATCCCCATCGTGATAGAAACACAAAACAAAGCAACCGCTCTCCAAAATCCTCAATTTCCCTGAAGGTGGAAAGTGTCAAAGCCAAGGAGCTTGAAAGGCCATGAAAAAGTCAGAGAGTCATCAGGAATGAAAACACAGTACACCACAGGGGCTCTGAGGGGCTGGGCTGAACACCAAAGAAACAAAAGAAGTAAAAGAAGCCCTTGGGAAAACGGGTGACCACCCCCAGTAAGTCTGGACAAATTATACCCTCTTGTGCCAGGCTGTGGAAATCAAGCATGACAGGAAGAATGCTATATTATGCTCTCACACGATTTTGTCAAAAAAAAAAAAAGATAAGGCAAACAATCCCTAATTCATCTTATACTCAATCTCAAATTAGCATCTAGTTGTAATTATAACCAAATTCCTATTGCATGTGAGATAAAATAAACCTATGCTCATAATCTGCAGTATCATTTTTCAAGCCCCGTTGAAACTTTTTTTTCCTCCCTTACTATTGATAGTAAAACTATCACAAATCTGTTTTAAGTGATTTTTTCCTGGAACCACTTATTTTCAGATCATCAAAACTGCCTTCATTTCATGCCATCAGCATATGAAAGGCTGCGTACAGAATTATAGGTAGGTTCTCTTTTGCTTAAATACGTTTTTTTCTCTAGAATGTATATATAATACTAAAGTTTTTTAAAAGTTGCATATAATTTTTTTTTTTTTTTGAGGGCAGTGTCACTGTCCCTCATATGTGGGACCTGAACCGGGGCCGCTGGCTTCCCAAGCCAGCGCTTAACCACCGCGCCACTCGGCCGGCCCTGCATGTAAATATTTTAAGAGTATTGTAGCTGTGCTTCCCTGCCATTCCCCCACTTCTCCTGTGCTAATGGAATTTTATCTCATTCTGGTATTCAGATCAAATGTGCTTTGTGAGAGCTCCCTCGGCTCCAGGAAAGAACCAGAAATAGTCCAAACCAATCATGAATATCCCAGTCACCTCTGCCCATGATTGGTTTACAGGCTGACATGTGACCAAGTGTTAGCCAATGAGACATAAGGGGATGTCTGCTGAGAAGTTTCTGGAAAAGGTTTTCCTCCCTGACTGAGAGAGAGAGAGAGAGAGAGAGAGAGAGAGAGAGAACTTAATGTCCAAAAGCATGAATGAAGTGGAGGGTTGTCACATGAGGATGTGATGTCTGGCGCTGTGGCTGCCATACTGTGAGCATAAGGAGGAATAGCTTGCTCAAGGTCACATAGCTAGTGAGGGGCAGAGCAGGGATTTGAACACAGGCAGTCCTGTTCTAGAATCCTCTTAACCAAATACGATATACTACTGTTTTTACTTAGTCTGAAATAGATGCGGGGGAGGGAGCTTATAAGAAAAATATTAAGTTAATAATATAAGGATGTAATTTATACAAAGCTTAAGAACAGGCCAAAGTAATCGATGGCGACAAAACTCAAAATAGCAGTTATTCTAGAGGTTGTTGAGGAGGCATTACTGGGAAGTGAGATGAGGGAACTTTCTGGAAATATTTTATATCTTGGTCTGGATGGTGATTATACGACTGTAGACATACAAAATTAATTTTAGGCTGGATACTTTAAATTTGTATGCATACTGTACTGTATTTATGTTTTACCTCAATAAAGTTTAAGGATAATAATACATAAACATGGGAGGAATGTGCAAAGGCCTTTAGTCTGGAAAAGCTTGCGTTACAGTTTGTACAAGCTGTGAGATGGATACTATCACTCCCTCTTAATAGATGAGGACACTGAGGCTGGAGAGGTGAAGACATTGGCCCACCCTCCCACAGGGAGTGAGAAGCACTTGGCCTCCAATCCAGAGCTGCTTGGCTCAGCCCCAGGGCTGATGCCACCTTCATCCCTTCTGAGGCGAGAGCATTATACCATTTCCAGATAGCTGGCCTGGCCTGGGCCTCGGGCAGCCGGAGGAGCTAAGCGCTGGAGCTGGAGCCAGAGAGGGCCCATGCCCGTATTTGCCCAGGCTCTCTGCTCCCCCTCACCCTCCCAAGCCACAAACACAGATGTTCAGCTGGCTTTTTCCCTTTTTCAGTCACAGCCCTCCTGTCGCCCAGAGCTGCCTGCCAAATACCACATTCTTGGCGAGAACTGTAGGCAGGCAGGACCAGAGGGGCCTGGGCACAGCCAGCAGGCTCCGGAGGTGGCCCTGAGTGCCTGAGTGGGCTCCCCAGATGGAGAAGCCCTGGCCAGGCCTCCCATGCCCCCCAAGCATCTCACCTTGCAGCATGCTCCGGTAGGCCGTGTCGGCGATGGCGTAGATGTGGGGCGGCATCTCATGCCTTTTCTTGCCCTTATACATCTCGACGATCTTCTCCGAGTAGATGGGCAGCTGCTTGTACGGATTGACCACCACGCAGAAGAGGCCAGAGTATGTCTGCCAAACAGAGAATCCAAGCTTACTTCCAGAACGCGGCAGGAAGAGGAGCTGGGACATCCTGCCCAGCGGATCCAGGCACAATAATGCTCATCCCGGCCTGCACTGACAGAGCGTCATCGTGTCTATTTTCTTGCTCCAGCCTCACAGGAACACTATTAGACAGATACACCCATATTCTCATTTTAGAGATGGGGAAACGGAGACTCAGAGTCCCGGTGGGAACACCTTGGCGTTACTGATAAGCCAGGTACAGGGTTAGAGAAGCAAGGGGGCAGCACTGGATTTCTAGGCCACCTATGTTATATGTCATAGCTGTGTTTTTAAAACAGTTCTGGGTTCAGATCCCAGCTCCACTCCTACCTGCCGTCACTCCACCTCCCCGAGCCTCACAGGCTTAATTATAAATACCAGCTACCATTTATTGAGCACTTACTATGTGCCGGCCATGGAGCTAAGAGCTTCACAGGCATCTTCTTATTTAATCTTCGTGTCTATCCTGTGATGGTAATACCGTGTGATTCCCCACCACTGGCCATTTCACAGGTGAGGAAACTGAGGCTTGGTGAAGGTGTCACCAAGTCACACAGCTGGTGGGAAATTCGGAACCAGAAATTATGACTGTTTACCCCAGAGCTCAGACTCTTGATCATTAACCAAGTAACTTCATCTGTAAGATGAGGATAAACACAGCTGCCCTTAAAAAGGAATGGTACTGGGGCGGCCGGGTAGCTCAGGTGGTTAGACCGCGGGCTCATAACACCAAGGTTGCTAGTTCAATCCCCCACATGGGCCAAGGAGCTGCATCCCCCACAACTAGATTGAAACAACTACTTGACTTGGAGCTGATGGGTCCTGGAAAAACACACTGCTCCCCAATAAAATCTCTTTTATAAAAAAGGAGCAGTATTGACACCTGCTCTGACATGGGTGAAGCTTGAAAATGTTATGCTGAGTGAAAGAAGCCAGGCGCAAAAGCTCACATAGAATATGATTCCATGTATGTGAAATGTTCATATGAGTGGGCAAATCCATCCAGTCAGGTGACATATCTCTGGTTTCCAGGGCTGGAGAGAGCGGGGAGTACCGAGCTTTGGGTACCGAGCTTCCTTTTAGGGTTATAGACATGTTCTGGAACTAGACAGTGGTAATAGTTGCACAACATTGTGAGTGTGCTAAATGCCACTGAATTGTAACTTTTAAACTGGTTAACATAGTGAATATTATGTCACATGGATTTTATCACAATTTAAAAAAAAAATAGTTGTCCTGCCTTGCCAAGTTCATAGGAGCATCTGAAAATAATCAGAACAGGGAAAGGGTGGGAAGGCCCTTGGCAAAGCCCTCACACTGTGCACATGAGGTGCTGCTGCACATCAGACTTTCCCATGGGTTAAGGTCACAGCTCAGGGGACAGGTTCCAACCTGTCCCCACAGGAGCTGCTTTCCCCAAATGACACTGTTAGTGCTGCCCAGGGCTCTGACGGCCACGAAGCATGTCTTCCCTCTAACTCCGTGAGAAGTGGCTGAGTGACACTCAGACCAAACACCAGGAAGGCAAGCAACGTGACTGAAGTCACCAAGCAAGACCAGGGCAGCACCGAGCCCAGCTTGGCCCACTCCCGGGTGTGCGCACTGACCACGAGGCTGTCCAACCCGCGCCCGTCCTACAGAAACAGAAACAATTGATCATTTGTTCATTCATTCACGCTCTCATTCATTCATTCATTCAATGTGTATGACCTAGACACTATGCAAGGTGCTGGGATTACAAGAGAAGACCAAAAACACGAGGTCCTGTACACAAAGGACTTTCAGTCACTTCTTCAGCTGATTGGAGAATAGGAGGGTCCCTTCAGGGCTCAGTCTGCTGAGGGACAATGACGTGTGATGGGCCAGGGAGGGGGATGGATGGTATCCTTCAAAAGGCACAAGGTTGGTGGGGAAGGAGGGAGTACTTTTCCTGGCTCTGATCATTCCCCTAAAAAGGGCAGGAATGAGGTCAACATAAGGCCTGTCTAAACATCCATCGGCCATTTATTGAGCACCTACTGTATCCCAGGTCTATACTAGACGCTGGAGATAAATTAATCAGCAACAGCCCCTCTTAACCTCTCTGAGCATCAGCGCCTAATCTACAAAATGGGAGGGGGAGGTAATAGCAGCTCCTTCATAAGTTTGCTATCACTTACGAAGATAACGCTTGTGAAGTGTTTAACATGGTGCCTAGTATACAGTAGGTGCTCAATAAATGTTAGCTGACTCCACATATTACACTCCCTTTGTATCATGATGGAAACCTTGCCACCTCGGAACCTTCACGTGGGCCATGCCCTCTACCTGGGTCACTTCCCGCCCCCGCCAGCTTCCCAGAGCCATTTCTACCTCCTCTTTCGGGGCCCAGCCTACATGTCAAATCCGGGACCATGAGCTGCACACCATCGTAACTCCAGCACCCAACACAGGGTCAGGCACATGGCAGACACTCGGGAAACATTTGCTGGAAAAAAGGGAAGAAAAGAGAAAAGGAAGAATGCATGGCCTTCTCAACTCCATCACACGCTTGGAAGGAGAAGCATTATTTCACTCCTGTTTGCCAAGACACCTCCTGGAGATGCACACAGCAGGCACTTAATCCATGCTTCCACACAGAATCTCTGCTCATTCCAGCAAACCCTTCCAGGGTACAATGATCTGAGATGGGGGATTAGGCAGACAGCAGCACAGTTCACACCGGGCAGCCGAACTTCAGAATCTAGAGCTTCAATCTTTGCTGTTCAACTTTGGTTAACTTCCCAGAACCAGCCCACCTGCAGCTGTGGGCTGTGTTACTGCCTCCCTCTCCCCTCCGGCCCATCTCCAGCTGGTCAGGCTCAAAGGTTTCAACATCCCCAGGTTCCTTGTCCCAGCCAGCATCTCAGGGCCCTGTGCCACCAGCAGGTCCCAGCCACAGACCCAGGGTTTCCCTCTTGTGACCGTATTAGGAAGCGACTCCCGTTTCTCCCCGACACTTTATATGGTCAGCAGCAGAGCTCCCACGGCTCAGGCTCTGAGCGAAAGGAGCAACAGCGGGGGAAGGGGGAAGGGACTCAGGCTTTAAGTCACACGGGCCTGAGTGGGACCTCAGCACTGCCCTCATTACCTGTGTCACTTCCATTAAGTGGCCAAGCCCCTGAGCCAAACTCCCCCCTCTATAAAACGATGGATAACTATCCCTCCTTTACCGAGTTGCGGGGCAGTGTCACTGCTTTCTGAACATCCAGAGAAAGACACAGTCCACCAAGAATGACCTTTGGCTGTAGCCTTGATTTTAATGACAGAAAGGACTAGAAACAACCTACATATGCATCAATGGGGGACCAGCTCAATCATGATGGCATGCTGCTATTAAAAAGAATACATATAGGTGACCACAGGTTTTCTAAGGAGGGGAAATGGAAGGTGAGGAATGGGGGTGAAAGGGAAAGTTCTAAATACCTTTATGCACTATTTTATTTAATATTTGCTTGTAGTACCTATTCAAAAAATGTTTTAAGTCTGACTAGAGAGGGTCGAACAGACACAGAAATAGCCACAAGACGTGGTTAAGTGAAAAAAGCAAATTGCAAAGCATACGTGGGGTGATTTGGGGGCGTTATATTTGTTATATGGATACTTATGCATGCATAATCCTTTTAATCATATATACTTCCAGGGAGCTGGATTGGGACTCTTTAAAAAGGGGGGATCCTGGCTTTGTGATATGTCTCTTATTTTTAAATAGTCTCTTACAGAGGCACACAGGTATTGTATGAATCCCAGCTCTGCCCACTTCCAGCGATGGACTAAGCACATCTGAGCCTCAGTATCTTGATCTTTAAAATGGGGTAATAGTCTCTGTCTCACAGGGTTGCTCGAAGGATTGAATGAGACAGCCGTTAAAAGCACTGACTGTAGGGCCAGCCTTCCTGGGTTTAAGACCCAGCTCTTCCTCATCAATTTACCTAATTTTACTAAGTCCTAGTTCCTTTATCTACAAAAATGGACCTAAATAATAGTATATCTCTCTTACATAAAAAAAAAAAAAAAAACAACAGCAAAATAGTGGCAATAAAAATATATTAATATAAACTCTTAACTAGTCAATTTTAAATGAATAGTAGCTGCCATCATTGTCCTGGGGGAACAGGGGGTGGGGCGGGGGGGTAACAGGGCTCCTTTGAGAGTCTAATGAAAGCTAAGACCCTCCACCCAGAAAAAATGCACCAACTTTTCCTTAAATCTCAGAAGCCTGACAGACTCCCTAGTATCCATTCACAGGTGCTGGGTTTAGAATCTCAGGTTTAAGAAAGAAAAAAAAATTTTTTTTTTTTTTTTGGTAAGAACACTTAAAAATTGATTAAGAGGGTAGATCTCGTGTTAAGTGTACTCCTGGCACCATGCTGTAAGCAGGTCTCTAGAGCTTACTCATCTCACTTAATGAATTTTATGCCCGTGATTAGCAGCTCCCCATTTACCTCTCTGCCAGCCCCTGGCACCCACCATTCCTCTCTGCTTCTCGGAGTTGGCCTGATTTAGATGCCTCATAGCCGTGGACTCACGCAACATGTGTCCTTCCGTCTGACTCATTTCACTCAGCATCATGTCCTCCAGGTGCATGCATGGAGTCACAAATGGCAGGATGTCCGTCTTTTTTAAAGGTGAGTAATATTCCACTGTCTGGCTACACCATCCTTTCGTCGTTTTAGAATCTATGCCATATATTTGCATCTATGTCATATATTTGCATCAGGTGTGTCTTATCTTGCTCCCCCTAATAATAAAGCAGCCTCAGGGCAAGGGCTGAGCCCGTGACCTCTCAGCACCCCACAGAGCGGGGAGCACCCACATGTGACAGTCAGGCAGACCAGAGTCTGACCCAGGTCCCTCCCCAGGCAAGTCAGGTCACCTCTCTGCCTTGATCACCTCCATGTGTAGGGCGGGGTGTCACCAGTGTTGTAAAGGATGAAAGGGGCTGGGGAGGATTTGGGGTAGCACCAGTGCAGCCCAGGCCACACTTTCATTGAGCTCCCTCCACCGGAAACCTTTGCCCATCCCCCAGATCTGACAGCTACACGGTCATGAACAACTTGAGGGAGAGAGAACCCCAGCCAATGATAGCATCCAGCACAGCAAGGGGACGATTGATCAGGAATCACAACTACAGTCGTGCCACGAACCATCTGTGGCAGCTGGGGCGTCATTGGACATGACTGAGCCCAGAACCTGCATCTCTAGGACAACAAGTCAGGACTCTCTGGCTCCTATAGACTCTTCTAGATCCAAGAGCACAAGATGTCTGCCGGGACCTTCTCAGAGCCGCATCCTTTGAGGCGAGCCTTGCGGAACGAAGGGGAAAGCTCTCTTCATTGCCAAGGGCAGAGTCAGACACCCCAGCTCTTAGCCTCACTCTGCCACCCACCTGTGAACAAGGGCCATGCCATCCGCTATTGTGCCCTAGCAGAGTAACTTGCTCTGCCGCCACCCCCCACCTCCATCCCACTTTCCTTCTTTATCTCCTCCGCCATGGACAACGGTTTCTACTTAAATGACCAAACAGACCAGAAAGGATCAAGACAGGAGTAGGCACGTGGTCACGAGGCTGACGGGCTTTTCATCTAATCAGTCTGGAGAAGCACAGCAGGAATTTGAAACTTTGATGCACTTTTAATCTGCTATCAGAAGATATTCTTGGTCTCGGGACCTTCATACGACTCTCATTTTTTCTGGTTTTTATTTTGGGCTCAAACACCGCGTCCGAGGACAGCAGGTGAGATTCACACGCCAGCCCATCTTTGACCTCCGGGGATGGAGATGGCACGTCTTAGATGGGAGACCTGGTCCCCAAAGGAGCCCAATTTTCCCTCCAGCTCCCTGCAGGCTGGTGTCCTCAGAAACGTGGGTCCTGTACTGACAGCCTCAGGTCGATAATATTTCCAAACTAGAACTGCTTCAGATGAAAGGACTTTCCCAGAGGAGTTAGAGAACTAAGGACAGCCTTTAGAACTCTGGCGTCAGTTTGCTTGCCTGTAAAATGGGACAAGCATCCTTATTCAGTGGATGTTGTGCTGATTAAATGAGATAAAGTGCAGCAAGGTACAGAACCTGGATTGGAGAAGGCATTTATGTAATTATGAGTTGCTCCCCTGTTCTCCCCCTGGCTCTTAAAAAAAGCCACTGAGAGGCCGGCTGAGTGGCTCAGTGGGTTAAGAGCTCACTCAAGAGTGCGAGCTGAGCTCTGAGCAACAGCAGTTTGGTGCCAGCCCGAGCTGAGCTGCCTCAGAGCTGCCAACAGCTCAGCTAAAAAAAAAAATACCACTGACACCCTCTCTGAACTATCCATGAGAAGAATGGATAGTCAATGATGCATATCCATGGGACAGATCACATAGTCCTTAAAAGGGTATTTTGTGGGGCCAAGGGCAGTTATGACGGGGACATGGGGGTGCTAAGCACTGACTTGTACATGAAGAGAGAGCGCGTTACTGACCTACGCACACAGGCCTTTAAACATGCAAACATGTACCATTCTCACAAAGAAAGACACCAAATCTTATCAGCTGTTATCTCTGGGGGAGGACTGATGTGTTTGCTATGCTTTTCTAAATTTTCCAAATCTTCTGGAGTGAATGCGTCTTCTTTTCCTAATTAGGGGGAAAAAAAAATCTGCAGGACATTTTTAGAGATGACAAAGGGGCTTTTTGTCATTTTCCACATGGCACAATGTAAAGGGCAGGAGCAGAGGGCCTAATGAGACCTGTTCCCACAAGTTTGCAAAGGAGCCAAGAACCTCCGACGACCATAACAACAACAAAACCAGTAATAACAGTAACACCTAGCATGCCGAGTGCCTGCAACGTGCCAGGAGCCGTGCCAAGTCCTTTCTTTCTAGAGTAACCACTCTGGGAGACGGGCACTATTCTTGTGTTCATTTAATAGAGAAGGAAACGAAATTTCAGAGAAATTAAGGAACGTGTCCAAGGGATTAGCATGACTTTACTGAGAGGCAAGACAGAGGTTAGGCTGGGAGGCCCTCAGCCACTAGTCTGGCCTCACTGGGCACCATGTTCCTCTATATCCTGGAGGGTTGGGTCCAACCCCACAGGGAACCTGTGCTTCCTGAGTCACCCCCTCCCCCATCACCTAGTCCAGGATGTCCAACAGAACTTTCTGTCATGATGACAGTAACATTCTACACCTGTGCTATCCCACACAGCGGCCACTAGCCACAGGTGTGGGACTTGACATGTGGCCAGTACAACTAAAGAAATGAGTTTTTAAGTATTTATTTTGACCCAGAGGAGACCAGGGCCAATCTGGGCATCCCCATTGTGTGACGGGGAGGCCTCCACGGAACCTAGCCAGGTCTTCATGTCTCCCTCCCAGCTGGCTGCCAGGATGGACCAGCCTTCCCAAGGAAGGTATGAGCTCCTTTTGCCAAGACTGACAAAGAGCAAGGAACTGCTGCATGGAAATCTGGTGAGCATACGCCTTGGCGCCTTGTCTATGTGGCCACGTGGACACTTTGCACCCCCTTCAAGCAGGGAGGGTGGTTATTCCCATTTTACAGATAGGAAAACTGAGCCTCCAGGAGATGAAATAACCTGTTCAATGTCACAGAGCTTGGAAGGGCAGGACTGAGATTTGAACTCAGGTCTGAATGATTTCTTCTCACCATGTGACCTTCCTCAATGAAAGCTTCAGTTTCCCAACCTGCCCCCCAAGCATGTCTCTGAATCGCCCCCTTCCTTTGGGGGTACAGGAGGCGGCACCCAGATACTCACGTAGATGAGTCCTGAGAAGTACCGCTCCCTCAGGTTGTGCAGCACCGAGGCTTCGTTGAGGCACGTGAGCTCCGCCATGTCCTCCACCTTGGAGAACTTGGGCGGGTTCATCTTCTGGATGTCATCTTTGCCGACTGTCACCTTCTTGCCATTTTCCACCAGCTCCACGATCACTTCATCCCCTTTCTCCTCCTTGACGCTGGCGGCCTCGAAGCCCTGCTTCTCCGAAGGGATCCAGACGAGCTTCTTGGCGACCCAGTCGGCCTGGGCCATGGGGCTGTTGATGAAGTTTTTGTCCACAAACAGGAACTTCTCATCGTCACTGAGCTGGCCCTTCTGTGACATGGCGCCTGGTGGGTCCCCTGTGGGATAGGGCGACAGGGTTAGAATCGGGCCAGAACTGAGCACTAAAGACATACGAAGCCCTCACCTCACCATGTCTGGGAGGGCAGTCCACAGAAACATCCCACAAAACACAAGGGGGTCCCCGGCAGTATTGTTTAGATTGTCAAAGAATAGAAATGACCCAAAGACCCTTCAGAAAACAACCTGCATCACTGCCTGTTGTCCACGACCATGGCACTGGACACGTAACACAATGAAATATACCCGAGGGTTAAGAAGCGAAAGTCTGTCTATGCGTGTCGACATGGGAAGATACCCAAGTCTATTATTTGCTATAAAAATAAAAGGGGAGGGGGTCCTCAAATGGTTAAACATAGAGTTGTCATATGACCCAGCAATTCCATTCCTAGTTACACCCAAGAGAAATAAAAGCGTACATCCACACCGAAACTTGTATGGGAATGTTCATAGAAGCATTATTCATAATAACCAAAAAGTAAAAAAAAAATCCCAAATGTCCATCAACAGAAGAATGGATGAACGCAGTCTGCCTATACAATGGAATATTACTCAACCATAAAAAGGAATAAAGTAGTGATTTGTACTGGGATGTGGATGAACTCTGAAAATAGTATGTCAAGTGAAAGAATCCAGTCACAAAGGGCCACATAGTGTGTGATTCCATTTATATCAAGTGTCCAGAAGAGGCAAATCCACAGAGACAGAAAGTAGATTAGTGGTTGTCAGTGGTTGGGAGAGAACCAGATGGTGACACCTAGGGGTGCAGGGCTTTTTTTTTGGGGGGGGTAATGACAATGTTCTAGAATTTATTGTAGCAATGGATGCACAACTCTAGGGATATACTAAAAGCCATAGGATTGTACAATTTAAATAGGAAAATCATATGATATGTGAATTCTCTCTCAATAACGCTTTTTAAAAAACAGAAGGAGAGGTTGTAAAATAGTAGGTATAATGTCCCATTTTTATTTAAAAGTATTTAGATTCCACATAGGCAAAATAACTGGAGAAATATGGCCTTATCAAATATACTTATGAGGAGATATTTACTTTCTACTTTGTTTTTTATTTTCAATTATTTAATTGTGCTAAAAGATATATAACATAAAATTTAGTATCTTAGGGCTGGCCGAGTGGCTCAATTGGTTAAGAGCTCACTCAACAGTGCGATCTGAGCTCTGAGCAACGGCGGTTCGATGCCAGCCCGAACTGAGTTGCCGTTGAGCTGCCAACAGGTGGCAGGATGGCTCAGCTAAAAAAAAAAAAAAAAAAAAAAAGAAAAAAAAAAAAAAAAAATAAAAAAAAAATTAAAAAAAAAAAAAAGGGCCGGCCGAGTGGCGCGGTGGTTAAGTGCGCTGGCTTGGGAAGCCAGTGGCCCCGGTTCGGTCCCACATGTGAGGGCCAGTGACACTGCCCTAAAAAAAAAAAAAAAAAAAAAAAAAAAATTTAGTATCTTAACCATTTTTAAGTGTATAGTACAATGGTATTAAGTACACTCATATTGCTGCATAACCATCACCACCATCCATCTCCAGAACCCTTTTCATCCTGCAAAACGGGATCTCTGTCCCCATTCAACACTAACTCCCCACCCCCTCTCCTCCCCAGGCCCTGGCAACCACCATTCTACTTTCTGTCTCTATAAATTTGACTATTCTAAGTGTATAAATGGAATCCTACAATATTTGTCTTCCTGTGACTGGCTTATTTCACTCAGCATCATGTCCTCAAGGTTCGTCCACGTTGTTGCATGTTTCGGAATGTCCTTCCTTTTTAAGCTGCATTGATATTCCACGGTGTGGACGGACCACATTTGGTTTACCCATCTGGAAGTATTCGTCCATCACTGATGGACACTTAGGTAATTTCTACATTTTATCTATAGTGCATATTACTACGCTGAACATGGGTGTACTTTCTGTTATGCATTTTTTATGATGTTCGCATTTTTATATTTTGTTCAATTTACGATCAATAAAAATAGTATTTTGTACAACACGATTCAGATAACCAACACATATGAAAAAAGATGTTCAGTCTCACTAGTAAATGAAGAAACGCTCGTTGATGCATTGAGATATAGACTTCCACCTATCAGATGAAAACCACGGATAATACCCAGTATTAAGAGTGTAGGAGCCAGGCCTCTGCACACACCACCCTCAGGGTGGAAGAGCCTCAAAATCTATGCAGACCCTTTGACCTGCAATTGCATCTCTAGAAATGTAGCCTAAGGAAACAGATAAGAACTAACAGATGTCTAAGAATATGCACCGTCCTGCTGTCTGGAATGGCCAACCCTGCAAGTGATCTACAATAAATGACCTTCAGGGGCTGGCCGAGTGGCGTGGTGGTTAAGCGCTGGCATCCCCCGGTTTGGGTCCCACATATGAGGGCCAGTGACACTGCCCTCAAAAATAAATAAATAAATAACCTTTAGTGAATGTCTTGTTAAATTGTAGGATGCCCAGTCAACAAACGCTATAATACCATGAAAATTCAAGATGTGAACTTTTATTTAGTTCACACAAAGACTTCTTCCCTTTCATTTCAACCTATTTATTAGTGTCATTGACACGCCATAAAATTCTCATCGTAAATGTACAATCCAATGATTTTTAGTAAATTTACAGATTGCGCATCCATCATTACGATACATTTTGGGACATTCCCCTCACTCCAAAAAGGGTTCCCCTCATGCCGACCTGCACTCTGGCACTCCGTGTTCCTGCAACCTCCAACCCCTAGCAACCACTCATCTACTCTCTGTCTATACAGATTCGTCTTTTCTGGACACTTCAGATCCACAGATCATACAATAGGTGACTGATGGCCATACAAAGATACTTAGGATGTATTTCTAAGTTGAAACTATGTATAAATGGAATACTCAGCAAAAAAAAAAAAAAAAGAGACAAAGGGGGTGACCAGTTAGCTGAGTTGGTTAGAGCACCATGCTGATAACACCAAGGTTGGCAGTTCAATCCCAGTGTGGGCCACTGTGAGCTAGGCTCGCCTTAAAAAAAGTGTCAACTATGCTATTGTAGCATGAAAGCAATGTGTAACCAATGACCACGGCTGTTCCCCCCTCCTCAAGAAAAAAAATTAAAAAGAAATACACAACAAAATAGATCTCAAAAACAGTCCTTTCCTTTTAGAGACATTGGGGAGTATTTACAGATGGAGTGGTAAACCTGGGGTCCATTTCAAAATAATCAGGGCAGGAAGGAGATGAATGGGGTAGAGAGGAAACAAGATTGGCTCAGGTGCTGGTACCTGCTGAAGTTGTGGGAGGGGGTACCTGCATACAGTAGGTGGCTTATACTGTTCTAGTTTGCATGTTTGAAATCTTCCTTGAAAGGGAAATATTACTATCTAAAATTGATAAAGCTATCTCCTACGTGTAAGCATTGTCAATACCGTACCATCTCCCTTTTGGCCTGTCTGTCAAACCCAGGGCCGGATTTTCTGAACACGCATGGTAATGGTTAACACCCATGGATCGCTTACAGGCCCTGGGCTAAATCCTTCCCATGCAGGATCACCAAGCAACATCACCACGGCCTTGGGCGTTGGGTTTTACGATCAGTTCCACCTTACAGATATGAAAACTGAGGTTCAGAGAGGTGAAGGCATCGGCCTCAAGTCACACAGCAAAAAAGTGGCCAAGCTGGGATCCGAACCCAGGCCTGATTCCACACAATGTCTTCTGCCTCCCACACCACTTGACAGGCTTATCATCAGTGGGGAATTTGCAATAAATGAACTGATTCTTTCAGCCACCTTGCAGAGTGACGGCACATAATAAACGTTCAAAATGGGACCCAAATCAACTGCAAGCCCCAAGAAGAACCAATCTCACAAGCACACATGAGGAGGCAGTCGCAGGAAGGACATACTCTGTGATCTGTTTAATATGAGGTTCAAAACCAGGGAAAACCAACCAACGATGATGGAAGTCAGACGTCATGATGGTGGGCTGCTGTTCTATTTCTTTTTTTGTTTGTTTGTTTTTGGGTTTTTTTTTTGAGGGCAGTGTCACTGGCCCTCATATGTGGGACCTGAACTGGGGCCGCTGGCGTCCCAAGCCAGCTCTTAACCACCGCGCCACTCCGCTGGCCCTGCTGTTCTGTTTCTTAACCTGAGTGCCAGTTGCATGGCTGCGTCCACTTTGGGAAAATTCACCCAGCTGCACACCCACAGGTATATGTGTTTTTTTCCCCGGATACAGAAAAACTTTTGATTTTCTTTCGTTTTTCCTTTCTATCTTTAGTTATGGTAAAATACACAGAACATAAAATTTACCATCTTAACCCTTTAACGGTGCAGTTCAGCCGTGTTGAGTACATTTATATTATTGCTAAGTCAGTGAAAAGTTTTAGATAGTAACCAATTACACTCAAGGGGGCGGGTGGGGTGGAGAAGCGTTTTATTTGTTCCTAGCAGCGTGACACCTAATCGGGCTTTTGCGATGTTGATGAGTTGCTTTAAAAGTCAGAAAAAAACAGCAAAAGCTACAATTGAAAAATAAAAGGACACGGGAATCCCCATTGCCAGGAACCTTGTCTCATCTAGGATTCAAAAACACAAGCAACATCAAGTGCAAAGAGTCGGCTCTGTCCAAAAAAGGAGAGAGAGAAGCTGGCTTGCTTCTCAGGGCTCTGATGCCTATGACAGTTAAAATGTGTGACATCTGCTTTGGTCGAAAGAAAAGAAGGAGAAGGGAAGAGGGGCTTGGCTGCACTCTAGGAACCCTAATCCCTTGAAGTATTTGGGTTAAGGGTTGGGTGGAGTTCAAGGAGGTTGGGGCACTTCAAAAGCAAAGAAAAAAACAACTGTTCTGTGGTCAAATCCATCTGAAAAGTACTCCATATTCCCTCCCATTCCTCACTAGGCAGAAAAGTTATCAGGACATCCAAGGTCCTGGCAGGATCCCAAAATCTGAAACCTATTTCAATCCTTTGAACCCAAGACTCCCCATCACAACATTTGGCCATGACCTCTTTGCCCACCAAACACTGACCAAGTCTCCTAGATTTGCCCTTGAGAAAATCCAGTGAGCCTAGCCAACAAATAATATTACCATTAGTAATCATAGATGCTAAATCTTACTAGGTACCAGCTATTATCTCATTGAATACCCTCAAAAACCCTGAGAGGCACCGTTACCTCTGGTTTACAGGTGAGAAAACTGAGGCACAGAGTGGTTAGTAACTTGCTCACCATGGCACAGCTAGTTATGGTGGAATCTAAATAAGTCAACGTGATCTTTTCTGCATTGCCCACCTTCTTGGAAACTGGCAGAGAACTTGAGGACGCATGGGACACCTCCTGGATCAAACCTGGCTTCACTGTTATAAGGACTTGCCTCAAGGCACCCAGAGCCTTGAGTTTTCCAAATTTGGAGTGGTGGACAATCAGGCAGGAAGTGTCAAGTCAGGCATTAGGGAGGCCCAGGGGTGGGGGGAGGGGTGGGGGGCGGGGGAGAATGAAAAGCAGCTTGCAAACTTGCAGCAGAGATCAGAGACTGCAGTCCCATGAGAGAATTCTCCCTGTGCTGAATGGATGCAAACTTGGTGTTGACTTCAGCACGGCTGACAATGGCGCTGAATAATTCTTTGCTGGGGGTGGGGATGGGGGAATGTCCTGTGCATTGTGGGACGTTTAGCAGCATCTCTGGTCTCTATCCACTCGATCCTTGTAGCATATCCTCCCCCGAGTCATGACAACCAAAAGTTGACAGATGTTTCCTGGGGGGCAAACCTATTCCCAGTGAGAACCATGGCTTCAGAGGAAAAAACAGGCTCTCTTTGGAAAGACAATGAAAGCTGAGGACAGTCGCTACTCAGTTAACACCAACCTGGAATGCCCACTGTGGAAGATCGCATCAGATCAGACCAGAAACAGCTGCCCATGTGGCCAAAGCTCAAGGAGAGCCCTCCTTCTCCTCCATTCCCCCCTCCCCAGCCCATCTGTGTTTGTATCGGGGCTCAAAGGACACTTCCGGGATTATTACACAGGACTGATGGATACTAAGTACAGTTCACAATCAAGGGTTGCTCCGAACAATTTTTTTTTTTTGAGGGCAGTGTCACTGGCCCTCTATGTGGGACCCGAACCGGGGCTGCTGGCGTCCCAAGCCAGCGCTTAACCACCGCGCCACTCGGCCAGCCCTGCTCCGAACATTTTGATGAAAGCAAAGAGCTCACTATTGGTGTTGGTGATGTCTGGCACAGTTGAGTGTGTCAGCCCTGTTCACAGTCCTGGCTTCCTTACCAACGACACACGGCTTCACTCTTTGAGCACACACAAGCTGTTCATTACCTTTGTGGGAAGTTGACAGCACCCCAGTGTCTGACAAGGCCACATTGCCCTGCTCAGCACTGGATATTAGGGATGCTGCCTTATGGTTGGTCATGTAATATCTCCTGCCTCTATGAACCCACGTGCCTTTTCTTCTATAGGAGACAATATATTCACTACACTTGTGACATGTTCCTGTGGTACCCCAATGAGCTAACTACGCAGCCAAGGACGGGTAAGATCTCCTAAAAGAGGGGAGACAACCCAAGCCAGGCGGTAGTTCCATAGGGGACCCCTGAACTGTGATATTGGGAATCAAGCCCCTTGAAACTGAGGCACAGGCCTCTGACAAACTCAGGCCAGAAAACTCAGGCCTGTGAGAAGCTGATGCATTTGCCTAAGGGCCCTACTGTGAATAGTCTCCTGAAAGATTAAGTCTTCAGGCCATGAGAGTTCCGGGTAAGAGGCAGCTCTAAGACATCCACTGACCATGGATTTGTTAATCAGCCTTGTGTGAATTCCTTTGCCCAGTGCCTTGTTGCAGCAACAGATACTGAAGCTTTGACTGAGAAACGGATGCAGCCCTCTGTAGGATAAGAGGTGTGAAACCCTTATGGTTGCTAGCTATTGTTATTTACAAACGAATAGATTTTAGATGCTTTTACCTTAAACGCAGCCACTCCTAGTCTTTTGGTATAGCTCAAGTATACTGTGAGTTTTATGATTGTGTTTAACTGCTAGGATTTAGGATGATTTCTAGTAGTCAAGATAGCTTTAGTAAACATTCTTTAGGTGACTTACAGAAACCGAGTCTGGGTTTCATAGCAATTATCATAATAAAGACAAGGTAATCCTTTAACGGAAGAGTAAGTCACAGTACACCCTGGAAAGAGCACTTTCAGGGGAGTAGAGGACTGTGTAAATCCTGGGAACTACAAACCACCGTTAATGATCTGTTACAGTTTGCTTCCTTGAAAATTCTCAATAAAAGCTATGCGCTGACCCGATTCGGGGCTCAGTCGTCCTTGGCTGAGTCCCTTGGTCTCGCTCTTATCTTTCTTCTGTCTCTTGTTTTTCCTTAATCTGCGTCGCCCCTCTCGTGTCCCACTTTCCCTTGCCACGCAGGACGTGACAACCTTTTGTAAGACCACGGGGTGACAAATCTCAGCTCTGCTCCCAACTCGCCAGGTGACTCTGGGCAAGTCACTTTCCCTCTCTGGGCCTTGCATTTTTCACTGGGGTGGGCAGGCCTAACTCGTAACACTTTATGTATCTGTGATTCCAGAACAAGGGGTTGAAAATGGAGAGTGTTCAGCGGCTTTGGCTTGTTTTAGCATCAATTTTATTTTCCCCAGAGGAACTCAGGGATAAAAGGTCTTGCCCCTTCTGTATTCATGAAAAATGAATAAAATATGCCAGAGCGCAGAGTATAGGATTTGCACATCATCAGTCCTGGTTGACAGCTTCCCTCAGGGTTTTACTGTTCCAAGATTTTGCAACAGGCCCAAATGCCCCCGGGGTCAGGAGAGCAATGCAGAGTGACCCAAGCCAGACGGAGGTGGCTCGGCAGAGCCCTCTCCATCTGTCCAAAGAGAGTGGCAGCTTGACATCACCTTGTGTCACCTAGCAAGAATGTGGGCCCTGTATTGCCAGATTTTCAACAGACCTGGAAGACCGAAGTGCAAAATACCCACCTCTAAAGTTAAATCACTGCACACTGTAAGTGCCACGCAGGCAGAATGATAGGCTCTAGGCCTGAACTGGAACACAGCCCATCAGCAGGAAGGGTGTCTGCAGCGAAGAAACGCGTTCAAGGCCTGGCCCACATGTGAGAGGGGCCAAGTGTCGCTAGCTGCGACTCTAAACCTGGTAATAAGAGCCGCTGTGGTTGCTGGGATGCTCTACTCATGACTATCAGGCCAGGCAATTTATTAACCACGTCTCATCAACGTTCAGTCAGCTGGGCACCACTTATTCTTCCTATAATACTGCCAAAGGTCCTGAAAAGTAAACTAAAGGCCTTCGCTGCTAAAAGTTGGGGCCATGGGCCGGCCGAGTGGCGCATTGGTTAAGCGCTGGTTTTGGGATGCCAGCGGCCCCGGTTCGGATCCCACATGAGGGCCAGTGACACTGCCCTCTACAGCTAACAACAGCTCCACCTGGAGCTGGGCTGTGCGAGCCCCGGTGATGGTGTGGGCTGCAGCCCCTGCTGCAGGGGGCTGCCATAGGCTACAGTGAGTGGCCCGCAGCCAGCGTGAGCGGCTGGCAGCCAAGCGTGAGCTGCCAATAGCCGCGGTGAGCAACATCCAGAGGCCAGCGACCGATCTGCCTTATCCGGGAGGAGCGCAATGATGATACCAACAGTGAAGCAACATCCTCCGCAACTAAACTGAAGAACAAAAAAACAGCAACTTGTCTGTTCCTCTCCACCAATTCCCCAATAAAATCTTTAAAAAAAATAAAAAATAAAAAAATAAAATAAAATAAAAATAAAAGTTGGGGCCAGGATTTGAGCCCAGCTCTGTCTGACACCTGATCTCCTCTTAGCAGAAAACCTCCTCCCTTACCACTCCCTGACCTCACAAGCCACAAACGTGGGGTCCCAAGCAAGCCTGACCTCACCTACCAGGAAAAGGATGAGTGGTGACCCTGCCACTTTGGTGTGACATCTGTCTAACTCCTTGAAATCCTAACTGTTTTTAAAGTGACTCCGGAAGGAAGTTCTTTTCATTAGTAAAGCTAAATTATTTTTTTCCTCCCTACCAAGAGAGCCTTACCAAGAGGTACCTATGAGGCTCCTATGGAGAACGCTTTCGGGATAGAGAGAACGGGTCATTTCAGACCCTCAAAGCCTGACTGTATTTTATATCTTACAACTCTGGCATAGCACAGCTTAAAAATCAATGGATAAGGGCGGCCAGTTAGCTCAGGTGGTTAGAACGCAGTGCTCATAACACCAAGGTTGCTGGTTCAATCCCCACAGGGGTCACTGAGCTGCACCCTCTACAACTAGATTGAAACAACTACTTGACTTGGAGCTGATGAGTCCTGGAAAAACAGACTATTCCCCATAAAATAAAATAAAATAAAATAAAATAATCAATGGATAGTCTCATATGGGACCATTAGAAGCTTAAATTTCATGTTTTTAGAGGACTGTTTAGCAATGGCAATCCATTTTAAATGTGCCTGCTGTTTAACTCAGCAATTGCATTTTGGGAATTTATCCTACAGATAAACTCTATAATTAGACAAAAATAGATACACAGGATGTTCCCTGGAGCCCCGTTTATAAGGAATGGTGGAGTGAAGCTGGTATGTTTCAAAAAGGGGTTGTTTCAGTAAGAAGCTATGCTTCCATATCACAGAGTATTATGCAGCGGATAAAAAGAAGAAGAAAAAATGTGCTGACACAGAAAGATGTTAAAGATATGTAATTAAGTGGGGAAAATACTTAATTTACAGAAAGAATGCCAACATTTGTGTGGAAAATGAAGAATTGACACAGAAAATTTTCAGAAAGGTGCACAAGAATCCGTTCACCTGATCACATCTAGAGACGGGGAGGGGTGAAGGAGGGCGGGGGCCAGGGAGAAAGGCATTGCCCTGGGGAACGGCTCTAAGGAGCCCCCGTGGTCTCAGAGACTGGCCCCTTCCGAGCATGTGTCGCTGGCTGCATGCTTCGCCAGTGGAGGGGAGGGAGGTCAAGTCTAAATGAGTGAGCCGGCGGCGGCGAGTCCTTCCGTCCTGTTCTAGGGACCTCAATGAGGACTGTCTCTCCCCGGCCTCTGAATCGCAGACGTAAGTGGGAGCTACCCGGCTTCCTCCTGCAGATACAACTGGCAACACTAGCTTCTTCCTGGACCATCTGACCCTGCCCGGAAGTTCCTTCCGATTCCTGCTTGGCCTTCTCCCAACTCGGCCTGTCCTCCATCATGTGGCCACGGTGACATGTGTTTAAAGGTCAGGGGTGGAGGTAGGAGACCCCGGGGGAGCTGAAGGGCCACGCTGAAAGCCAGACCGGCTTCTTCCACTCAGAGCTGGACGCTCCGAAAGGATGCCATTGCAACCCTAAACGAGTCACAAATGGACCGATATAACTGGAATTTGTAATGTTCCTGACACAGGTATGGCTATATTAAAGCAGACGATTCTAATCGCCACCTTTAGCTCGAATAAGGATTGGGTTGACGAAGAGAGGTTAATTACACAAAAGGAAAATCAGGGACACATTTCTTCTTTATGGACAGACCACATAATAGACTTTCTGGTTCTGTTGAGGACCAGCCATGCCACGTTGAGCAAGACCCTTGAGGTCTCTGGTCATGGATGTTGTAAATAACCAACCACAGAAGGCGAGAGGGGCCAGGGACTGCACTCAACCCTTCACACCCATCTTCCTTTTCAGTCCTCCCTATGGGGTACTCCCGTAGGCTCTGGAGTTAGGAAGAACCAGCATTGTTGAATTTCGTCTCCCTCATCGGCTAGTTATCTTGAGCAAGTTATGCAGAGTCCACCTTTGTAAAACGGGGCCCATCATAACAGCATCTGCTCCAAAGGGTTGTTGGGAAGACAGTAACGCAATGCTCATTCATAAAGGATTTCAGCATGTCGTCTGGCCAAAGTGCCAACCAGCACGAGCTATTCTCACTAGCTCCAGATGGCAAAACTGAGGTTTGAGAAGGCCAGTGTGGATGATTTCTAAATCTGTTTGTGACACTCTAGGATTCCAATGGGTTTAAACTTGGATTTGGTTTTCCAGAAAAATCTCACGTATATCTCTGACGTGGGAATTACACAGTTGTGCAGAAAGCACAAAATCCACCTGCTTGGATCCATCCTACTGAGGAAAGGAGACAATCCCGCCCCCCTTCCAAAAAAATAAAACTTCCCGAGAAGAGCAGGAAAAAGAATCCCCCTTTTGTCCCAAATGCCTTCTCTTCCAGGCATGAACTGGAAGACAAGGACAGAATATCCCCAGAGTCCCGACCCACAAGGCTCATTTGTGAGGGGCTGGGGATGGCCTCATGGAAAATGCTGCCATAAATGGGCATGTTTGCTTCAACCTCAGCCCTCCCACGGAAAAGTAATGATAACAAGTACCTTGTACGGAATAATATGTCCATTTCAGACACCAAAATAAAAAAAAATTTTTTAAAAACCCACATGGTGTTTACAGGGTGAGCCCCAGATACTTATCAAGGAAGATCCAGCTAATCCACATTCTGGACTCTCAAGCCCACCAAAGGTCATCGGGCCAGTTGATGATCATGCACCCGGGGACAAACAGTGCCTTTTATTTTAAATTTGCAAAAGGTCAGCTTATGTTTTCTTCAAAGAGAAAATGATAAACACGTGCCTTCCTAGAGGGCATTTGGTCCCACCAGAAACCTGACTCCAACAGAGTTTTTGTTTAAGGTAAATAAACAAAGATGGTGGGGTCCAGGGTCTAGATTAGGCCTCAGACAGACCCGGGAATGGGTTCTGCCACTTGTGAGCTGTGTGACACCAGGCAAGTTACTTAACCTCTCTGAGCCTCAACTGCCTTGTATACTAGACAGGCATCATAATGCCTCTCTGAAAAGGTGGTTGCAATAATTAAATGAGATGCATTAAGTCAAACACTGCTACAGTGCCGGGTACAAAAGTGCTCCATCGGTGGTAGAGGCCAGGGTGGGAAAGCAGTAAGGAAAGACCGCTTTGCCTTTCATGGATATTCAATATCCTGTTTTACACACTGTCATCTAACGACTGTCAGTCAGTTCAGGATCTTCAAGCTCCCTATCTGTAAAAATTCTAAAACAGGAGCTTTATGGAAACCAAACCAAGACTGCACCCAACAGAACAAAACTACACAAACCAGTGCACTAACAGCCGGCTGGCCTACCCTGTGCCAAACCCTAGCCCATTTGCAATGTAATCGATCAGTTCCTAATACTGTAATCACTTCCTGTCTCGGGTTTCTAAATATTTCCTTTTACTTCTCGACAAGTACAGCTTTGAAGGATGCCTTTCCTCAAGCGGCAAAATCCCCACCAGCTCTCTGTGCAGGGATAAAGCTTACACAAGGCAGCAGCCATACTTTCTCTCACTTTGCCCACTCCGTGCGGCCTGAGAGTAATTTTGTGCTGGCTGCTGGAAATCCGGGTGGGATCTTATCCCATTGCACCTGCAAATCGTGGAGGGAAATGCAGACTGTGGCATCGGGGTGGGTGTTTGAGGACCCGGATGAGATTTTTAAAACTTTGGGGTGGGGGCGTAGGGGTCTGGAAGAAAACTGGGCTGTCATAAATGAACTGGATCGCCGTCAGCCTTCTCTCTCCAGGATTATCAACAAGCCCACCCTCTGGACGAGGGAAAACCCTGCCCTCTCTGCAGAGCGTGTACCCACGTGTTTTTAACTCCGGTAATGAACGCATTATCAGCAGAACTAAGCTGAGCTTCCAAATCCACGTGCAGCGACGCTTGACCTGCTTATGTGATAAGAAATGACTTTTCTGTGATGTTCGGCTGCACCTTTTTTGTAGCTAACATAAAAAGTAGAAGCCTGGGGCCGGCCGAGTGGCGTGGTGGTTAAGAGCTGGCTTGGGACGCCAGCGGCTCCGGTTCGGATCCCACATATGAGGGCCAGTGACACTGCCCTCTAAAAAAAAAAAAAAGTAGAAGCCTGACTGTGGAAGCTGGACCTCTGAGATGGGGAAGGAAGTACATCTCCTGACTTTGCCCCATAACAAGAATCACCTGGAATTTTATTTTTTACAGGTTTTCTGGAGGTGCTAGTGTAACTGGAGTTGGGCCCAGCATTGTCATCTTGCATAAATCCCCCTCTTTCCCCCCAAGGAGCTACTTATTGGCTCCCTTGGGAGATGCTGGTTTGGGGAAAAATCTGAGAGGATGGGGCAGAGAGAAATAAAAACTGTGAACCCCTGCTCTCTCACCATAGCCTTTATGGGAAAGGCAACAGACACACCTCGCGGCTCCTGTAGGATGCCCTGGGAGACCCTTAACCCATCCTCCCCCCCATTTGCGTTCCCCCCACCAGGGCCACACTACTTACAGATCTCCAACTGGGGAGATAACGGAGAAGAGGCTGGATGGAGAGGTCAGATCTGGCACACTTCCCAGGCAGTGGCGTCCAAATCTCCCCCGCTCGCCTGGGACGCCTCTCTTTATAGACCCGGAGCTGCCCTCGGGTGGGAAGGGGGAGGCGGTCCAGGAGGGCGGAGTAGGGGAGGGTCCCACGCTGCTGCATTTGCGGCGCCTCCTGCAGGGCCCGAGAAGTGGGGCTTTGGTCCAGGCCCTGGGCGCCCACGCGGAGGCTCCCTCAAGGGTGCTCCCTGCAGAGGCGTTCTGTCCCACCCCTGGCTCCGGACACAGGAGATCCCGGGTCCCTGGTGAAAGGAGCTGAGCGGCCCTTGTCTATGGGGAATGCTTGAGAATGGCTTTGCTGAGTCTGTTCAGGCCACACGGGCTTTAACCCCTTCCGCCCCCCTGGGAAGATCTGGAGGGGGCCCTTGATTCACCTCTTGCTGTATGGAAAGGGGTCCGGCCGCGCTGCGTGAAGGGTAGAAAAGGGGATTTTTTGAACTTTGCAGAGTGCAAGGCAGGGGGCCCCTGACTGCTGGGAATTGTGCTGGAAGGGGGAAGTTTTTATTTTTCCCAACTTGCCATCCCCACCTACATCCACCAGAAAGGAAGAGAGAGAGAGAGAGAAAAAAATCTGCTGTTGTGACGTTAGGCATTAGGGGTGCCCATCGCTCTGGCTGTGTGACCTCGGGTAAGTCATTTCCCTTCTGCCGTCTCTGAGCTGACACATACATGAAAATCACGTACTGGGAATTTGCAAGGTGCATCCAAGGAGAATGTGGGTGCAACCCCCATCATGGCACGTCCTTCTCCCTGCCCCCAGAAATTCTTGCACAGGAAGAAGTTGCCTAAAATTTTACTCCCCTGTCTCTCTGCCTCTTAGTCCCATTCCCTTATCCCCAGGTCCGTCGCTCTGTCTCCTGGGTGTTTGGCACTGTGTCTCTCCATCACCGTTTCTCTGTGTCTTGTCTTGCCTTTTATATGTCACTCTGTCCAGTGCTGCATCTCTCCCTCTGTCTCTTGCTGTCTCTCTCTCATGTCTCCCTCTCTCTGGCCTGTGGTCCCAGCCTCTGTCTTTCTCTCGGCCTTCTCCCCATCTCTCTCCCCTCTGTCACACACACGCACGCAGGCCTTAAAAGGCAGCCGAGGCGGTGGGCTGGCCCCGCGCCAGGCCGGAGCCCCGCGGGCAGCCGGGGCGCCCCGCTCCCCTCCCGGCTTGGGCTCCGAGGTTCCCGGCCGGGCCGGTCCTGCCTCCTCGGGGGGCTGCGGGCGGGCGGGAGACAACCCAAAAAGGGCAGGCGCGGGCTCCTTCCAGCGGAATTCCCAGCGCCGCATACCAGCCCGGGGCTGCCCGCTCCCCCTGACTAAATATGGTGCCGAGCGGTCTCCGGCTCGGCGGGGCGCGCGGGAGGGGGCCCCCAGATGGGAACTCAGCCTCGAAGACCCTCTGGGCCCCTTCCCCATCCTTCCAGCAGCAAGCTCATCTGGTGTGCACCCTCCAAGATCCCCAGGCCCCCTCGGCTGCGCGCTGGGAAAGGGACCCCACGGCTTGGCGCAGAGCCCACGTGGGTCTCAGCTCCTCCAGCCAGAGGGGTTTGGGGAGAGGGTTAAAGGAGGTGGGAGACCCTCGCCTTGCTCTGCACTTGCCACACATCCCGGATTATTGCACGAACCCTACCCCAGGTAACCAGGCAGGTGTTGGTGGGGTCTTTGTGAATACCTCCGTTTTGCAGGTGAGAAAAATGAGGAGTGCCCCAGCTCTCACTGGGAATGGAGCCCACCCACCGTGGCCATAATTCACCTCCAGGGGGGATTCTAGAGGGAGATGCTCAGGAGAGCTGGCCTGGTGACCTGGTCTCTGAGGTTGGATGACTGAATCTGCCGGTGCCAGTTTCTACTCGTAGCTGTGACCATCGGTAAGTCACTTGAATGCTCTGTGCCTCAGTTTCCCTGCCTGTAAAATGGGAAGGGCATCAGTGATTCGCGGCCAATTGTAAACAGTCCTTGGGATGACCCATGTAAAATGAACATAGGACATTGCTTCCTGTTAGCTGTTATTCTCCACAACCATGAAACCAATAGAGTAGCACCAGGCCTTGGAGACATAACAGTGAGAGCTGTCCTGCCAGATGTTTGCCTGCAGTCTCCCGGTCCCCTCCACAGAGCTCTGCATCTCAGGCCCTTTTGGTCCCTTTCTCATCCTTCCAACATCAAGCTCACCTGTTCTTCACCCTTGAAAACACCCAAGCCTCACCCCCGGGCACCCAAAGGGCCTAAATCAGAAAGTCAAGAAGGAACAGGATTCAACTGAGTGGGGGAAGTTAAGGGTGAAGTTCTTCAGAAATGATGAATGGGCTGCTTCCCCAAGTGCCTTTTAATGTCTAGTCTGTAAAAGGAGTGGAAATTGTCCCTGCGTTAACACAGAAATGCCATGGAGCAGAGAAGAATGGAAGGGGGGAAAACAAGCTGATCACCACCTTCCCATCGTGGAAAGATAACCCACAGCTGGCTGTCTGAATCCAACTTGCTGGCCTTGGAAGAGGAGGTGGCATTTCTATCAGAGGCATTCACCGTGGCATTTTCAAAGGGGGTGCATTTGTGTTTTTGCTTTTTTTTTTGGTTTTCTTAGAGGGCAGTGTCACTGGCCCTCATATATGGGACCTGAACCAGAGCCGCTGGCATCCCAAGCCAGCTCTTAACCACCGTGCCACTCGGCCGGCCCAGGGTTGCATTTGATTCGTTAAAAGAACTTGGTGACCATGCACTGAACTTTATGCATTATCTCATCTAATCCTTATAACAACCCTATCAAGTGGGTACTTAAAAATTCTTTTTTCCCATGTTGCTGTTGAGAAACCGGGTTTGGGAGTTAAATAACCAACCAGGGTATAGCACAGCTAGTTAGTGATGGGGCAGGAATCCAACCCCCCACCCCCACCCCTTACTCCCCTGTCCAGTGAAAAGTCTGAGGTTTTTAACTCATGATCTGCTAAGCGCCAGCCAGGCAGCTTCAGAATTGTCAGTGAACCTCTCTGAACCTGTGTTTCCTCAAAGAAAAGCACAGTTAAAATCTTTGCCTCAACTCCCTACTGGCTTGTTTAATGTGACATGTGAGGCATGCCTTGCTGGTATATTCTAGAAGTACTCAGGGACAGTACGTGCACATAACAGTCATTCAATAAATATCTGTCCATTGCAGAAGCTCAGATGTTTGCATCTTCAAAAGTGCATTGTTGTAATTAAATCAGATGCCTCAGTTTATTTCCCATGGATCAAAAAGCCAGTTATTTTAAGACTGAGGGAAACAAAAAGTTACTTTTAAAAGATGTTATTTTGATTGAGCACTGTCAGGAAGTTTCCGTGGCATGTCTTTTCTGTGAGGCGCCATGTTAATGGGAGTTTCCATGAACTCATGGAACAAGATGGCAGAGGGGAAATTTCTCTCTTGGAGTCATTTTTTTTTTTTTTTTAATCAAATACTTTTGTATTTTCTACTGGCTTCCAAAAGCTCCAAAGTGCATTTCCCTCTGGTTTTTAATACTATCAAAGATTGGGTCCAAACATGGTTTACTCCTGCATGCACTTCACAATTTAATTATTTCAAAGTGTATCAGTACTCAAGTCATCTAGCCCAAAATTTGCACAGGACTCTGCCTCCTTGTGAATAAAGGGACACCACTCCTGACCACAGGAACTGCTCAGCTCCCACTCTCTTGCACAAAAGCACTTCTGTGTCACTCTTGATGGCCCCCGTGCGTCTTCTCCAGGTACAAGACCACGCTGCACAGGAACCTGCACTGCTCTTTCCTTCATCACTGATTTCCAACTCGGGTGTCTTGGGAACTCTACCTCTTGGTAACTCTACCTCTATCAGGAAGGGTCCTAAAATACTCAGTAAAAGTAGCTTTACCGTTTCTTACAAAACTAAACATAGTCTTACCTTATGATCCAGCAAATCATGCTCCTTAGGATTTACCTAAATGAGTCGAAGACTTATGTCCATACTAAAACCTGCACACAGATGTTTAGAGCAACTTTATTTCATAATTGCCCAAAATTGGAAGCAACCAAGATGTCCTTCAGAATGTGAATGGATAAATAAACTGCAGTACATTCAGATGATGGGAGATTATTTGGCACTAAAAATAAATGAGTTATCAAGCCATGAAAAGACATGGAGAACTCTTAAATGCATATGACTAAGTGAAAGAAGCCAGTCTGAAAAGGCTTCAAACTGTATGGTTCCAAGGATATGACAGCCTTGAAAAGGCAAAACTATGGCAACAGTAAAAAGATCAGTGGTTGCCAGGGGTTGGGGGCAGGGGTGAATGGGCAGAAGAGGGTTTTTTTGTTTGTTTGTTTGTTTTTATTAGTTTTCGGTGTACAACACAATACAATAGTTATACTCTTTACCCCCCAAAGTGAAAACCCCCCTCCCCCAGTTCGCCACCCCACTCCCCCCCCATAGCATACATATCCATCACAACTCCCCTGACTCCCCTCCACAGTATACTCCACATCCCGTGACCACCCACATATTCAGTTGCAGTTGGCATACAATACTATACAACATCAGTTTCAGGTGTACAGTGCAGTGATCAAGCCTGTATTCTATCCATGAAGTGGTCTCCCTAACAAGACATGTGACTATCTGACACGCCACAAAATTTTTACAACATTATTATATTCCCCGAACTCTGTTTCATATCCCTGTGGCAATATTGTAGTTGTCTATTTATGCTGTCTAATCCCTTCCCCTTCCCCCCCATCCCCACCCCCCTCCCAACTAGCAACCCTCAGTTTTTCCTCTACATCTATGCGTCTGTTTACTTTGATCGTTCACTCAGTTCTTCAGACTCCACACACAAGTGAGATCACATGGTACCTGTCCTTCTCCGACTGACTTATTTCTCACAACATAATAGTCTCTTCACAACATTATCAATTACATTCCCAGAACTGCCCCCATATCCCTGCGGCAACCTTGTAGTCCCACATACACTGTCCAAAACCTTCCCCCTCTCCCTCTTCCCCACTCCCTCCCAGCCCGCAACCATCAGTTTTTCCTTTATATCTGCTTGATATGACTTCAATCTTCTTAAATTGTAGAAGAGGGTTTTTTTGTTTTGTTTTGTTAGGTTTTTATTTTTTGAGTAGAGTGTCACTGGCTCTCGTATGTGGGACCCGAACTGGGGCTGCTGGCTGTCCAAGCCAGCGCTTAACCACCGCGCCACTTGGCCGGCCCACAAAGAGGTTTTTAGAGCAGTGAAATTACTCCATATGACACCATAATGGTGGATACGTGTCATTATACATTTGTTCCAACGTATAGAATGTGCAACACTCAACAGTGGACATTGGGTGATAATAATGTGTCAATGTAGGTGCATCTGTTGTGACAAATGTCCCACTCTGGTGTGGAATGCTGACAATGGGGGAGGCTGTGCTTGTGTCGGGGGACAGCAGACACAGGGGGAAATCTCTGTACCTTCCTCTCAATTTTGCTGTGAACCTAAAACGGCTCTAGAAAATAAAGCCTATGTGTTTTTAAAAAGGTAGTTTTACCTCACTTTCATTTTTTTAAAAATTAATGAAGACCACACAATCCTTGCAGAAGTTATTACGAAAATCAAATACCAAGGGCTGGGAAGATTGTCCTAAATGCCTTTAAAGGTATATTCTCACAAATGTTAATCCGTTGTGTATACTTGGCTTTAGGTTAAAAGAACACATCAGATGTTACATAATCATACAGGCATGTGAGTCATATACAAATGTTCTTGCACATAATTATAAAGCGATTAGTTTATTCTATGCAAACATATACTCTAAGCTTAAATTTATCATCTTCAAAAGCCACCTCTGTTCCTGCTATGAGTTTTTTTAGATTGTCCAAGTTTTAAATGGCCACTTTTCCTGTTCATTTCCAATTCCCATCCTGTTTTCCTTTGTGTGTAAATCCAAGTTTTCTCCCAAAACTTCTCCCAACAACCCCATGAAAACCACCAGTAATGATGTACTAATTTAGTTTGTGACTTTATGGAAATAGTTTGATGGGTCCTCTACATAAATATTTGCCTTTTCTTTCCTTTTTTTTTTTTTTAATGTCTCAGCCCATGTACCTTTTTAAACTACTGGATTACAAATTAATTGACACTGTTCAAAAATCCTGAATATAGAAATTTCCAGAGTTGATTTCTCAGCCTAAGATCCTTCTTGGTGGATAATGATAAAAATTAGTATTTAGAAAAATATGTGTTTTGCTCTTTTCCAAATGGAAAAATGTAATACTAAACATGCTTTTTGAACCATACGTGGCCCCAAAGATTATGATACTGTTCCCCAGGGAACGACACCACCAGCTGCCACCATTGCCACGGCATGAAGAGTGACTGTCCCAGGGTGAGAGGGCTGATGCCAAGTGCACACGTCAGGAAATATTCCCCTTCCTCTACCTTCCTCCACACTCTCCAACAACAAGCCTGCTGAAGACCCCAACAAAAAGCCTGGAGAGCCATCTCCCATCATTCTTCGGGGTCTGGCGTCCATCTTTGATGACAGAACACTCATACGAACACCCTTTGCACAAAGGTGAGTTGCTTAATTTTTTTTTTTTATTAAATATACATTAAAACTATAAAAGTTGCCCAGGTACAAACAAGTCACAGAATAATGCATACAAAAGCACTGTGGACATGGAACAATGCTGTTTCACTTCTGTGTTGATAGTTTTATATTACTGTCCAAAATGCTAAACTCCAGGATTTTTTTCTCAGTCTAGTTCTGCAAGATTGCAATTCCTGAGGTAAACTTAGTGTCCACTGCCAACATCTTTGGATATAAACCAAGTCCTCTGAGAAGAATTTAGATATTTATATTCCCACATACAATAGAATTCATCATTATAATCAGATACTACAGATTTCATTTTTTAAAAATGGAAATGAGCCCTTATAAAACTTCTGTTTTAGGGCTGGCTGAGTGGCGCAGTGGTTAAGTGCTGGCCTCGGAAGCCAGCGGCCCCGGTTCGGTCCCACATGTGAGGGCCAGTGACACTGCCCTCAAAACAAACAAACAAACAAACAAACACTTCTGTTTTATTAATCTATGTATTTATATTAATAATATGTATATATTAATAATATGTCCTTTTAGCCTCTCAAAAGCCTTTTATTTGTAAAGTATGGTTTAAAGGGATTGCTGTAATTTCTGTATTCAAATAAAAATTCTTGGTTAATCTGGGTAGACGAAACACTGGCTAGCATCAAATACAAAATCAAAAGTTTCAATAATTTCCAAAGGTAGCACAGAATCAATACCTTAAAGAGAATGCTAATTTTGCCAATTATAGCCTCATCACTTTCCCTGTGGAAAACAGGCACCCATGCAGTTTTGTTCTGAATATACCTTATGACTTTTCCCAGTCAGTCACTACTGTCCACTGCAATGGTCAGTTTTCAGTGAAATCAGTTTGTAGACTCCACATTATAAAAATGTCTTAAAAGGGGCCGGCCGAGTGGCGCATTGGTTAAGTGCTGGCGTGGGACGCCAGCAGCCCCGGTTCGGGTCCCACATATGAGGGCCAGTGACACTGCCCTCAAAAAAAAAAAAAAAAGTCTTAATATCAAAGTAGCAATTTTTAGAGAAAGCACTAAAGGAGCTCTTACTGTGTTTCCATCCCAAGAATAAAAATCACCATTTAGTAAGACCGTCAGAGCCCCAATAAGTAGGGTTTGGTCCTTTCACAGTCCATCTTGTAACTGAACGAGTGAAGGGCAGGTAGAAGTTACACAATGCCATCTTTTAACAAGTACTTTCTGGTATTTCTCCTAAAGCCTGTCTCTTCATGCTGATTCCACATTCCTCATGTAATAAAATAAACTCTTTGTTTCACTTACAGCAAAATTAAAAGAATTGGTTCCCCCCCTCTACCTTTTAATTAAATCTTCCAGTAGAAGCCAAAATGGTCTAAGAAAAGAAAAAGTACATTGTTACCTCATTTAAAAATGCAACTTCAGATAGTAATTCAGATATTTAAATCTAATTATAAATGGTTATCTGAAAAACAGCTAATCAAAAAAAAAAATCAAACTTTATAGAAATTACATCTTTTTCTGAATTTGGTGTTCTTTTATATTATTTTAAAACAAGAATGAATTTTCCTACAAATCCACCTCATTCCAGCCTGAAGAAAATTAATTACTGTGCCATATCAAAGAGCAGAGCATATTGGTACGAAGACCTGATTTTTTTTTTTTTTTTTTTTAGAATGTACAGGGTACTAAAAACCCTTCCATTTCTCACAAGTTTAAGCACCTTTAAAATACTTCCGACAAACAGTATTTTCTTTCAAATCAAATCCAATGAGCTAAGTGAGAGTTAGCTTTTATTCACAAATGCAGTAAAACATGAGGGACTAAATGCTTCTCAGAAACTCATATTTCTACAAAGTACAAATATTGGTGATGCCTTTTGGTAACATCGGGAACATATATGTAAGTTATTTAACACATACGACTTTAAGATAAAAGACGCCTCAAGTGGAAATGTCATCTCCTCACAGCTTGAGAAATATGAAGACCTTCACTATTAGTGTTTTCCCCCTTCTCCTTTCTCGGGTGGTCATCTGAAATGAACAGAAACGAATATCAATACTCATCCCAAGTTAAAACAGGTAGTAGCCAGACATAGCGATATATATTTCAGGAAGTTACATATTTAATATTATATGAGTTCTTTAGATGGCTCAGGACAATGGAAAAAACTCACAACTTTTTAAACACTATGGAAGAAATCACAAATGTTTAGTACTAGGGACTCACTCTAATTATTAAAAAATGTTTGACTTTTTTTTTTTAAGTGAATAGAGCACTCCTGGGTTCCACAGGGGTAAGTAGCTACAAACTTCCCTTATGTAATTCATAATCCCAAGAAAGGACAGGGTGTTCAGTTAGCATTTTGAGGGATGCCAAAGCTCTTCAATCAAAACAAACAAACAAACAAACCAACTCTTTCTTCAAATAGAACTACCTTCCAGCAGCACCCTCTTGTGGCAAGAAGCAAGCTGGCACCTTTTACCTTCCTACTAAAGTCAGAAAACTTACCCAAGTCCCTGAAAAGGGAACTAGGAAAACCCCATATTCTTTATATGGAAAAGTGTACAGGAATGGCAATGAGAGGTGCTGCTGCTGCTAAAAATGAGCGGCTATGGCTTTGGATGAGTCACTTAACCTCTTAGTCTTGGTTTTCTCAACTGTAAAGTAAGTAGCTGGGAATGATTTCATTTCTAGTGCTCCATCCAGCTCAGAATTGTATATAGGATAACTCCTTGTGAAGTCAGAAATAACCTCCAAAAGGTTACCCTGCTTCATTCACATTTAGCTTTCAGATCTTAAGAGATACAGCAAATATTTAACATCAATATTGCTCATAGCAGTTTAGGAAAACTACAAAAGGCAATTCGCATTGTAGATATTCCTAAATGTTGATCTCAGATTTGTTCTGATCATCAGCTGCTTGAGCGCCACCTGACCACACTTCCTGAGAGAGATCAACTCTCTCCCACAGCGGGACCACTGAGCTCTAAGGCATTCAGTTCAGATGATGAAATTGAGGTTCTGTTGCTGCTGTAATCCAAACAATTGAAAGCTCATTGAAAGAGGACGCATTCTGAAAGAAATATGAGCTATTCTCTTAAGGTTTTTTTATTTACAGAGACCTACATTATATCACAAAAGGTATCCTGAAAATGTAAGAACACACAAGCCTGTGACTTCTCTATCTGTATTCAGTAATCTTGCATTTTTTCAGTCTTTGAGAGAAAAAAAAAAATGCCTTGATTAAAAAAAACCCAAAAAACTGTTTATTCGGTATGCTAAGGACTAAACTGCTCCAGAAAGTACAAATTTATATAAAAATCAGGTTTTTCGATACTTCTATATAGAAATGACACCTAAAAATTTTGTCCTATCATCCACCCCTCTACCCCAAGATTCTCTTTCCATAAATCATTTTGCTTTTTGGAGGCTAAGTAACACAGGCTAAAACTATATTAGATATAAGTGGACTTAGACTATGACTCAAAAGCTCAGGAAAAACTACTCCACAGATGAAAGTGTATAGGAATAAAATATACTTGCTGACAGCTAAATGATAAATCTCAGCAAACTCATACCCATTTCCCTGCTTCCACTAGGTTGTCCATCCAGATTTAAGTTCGGAGGCTGACGTGAAGATCCTTTCAGAAATGTATTTTGGATGCCATCCTTAGTTCCATGTAAGAAATAAGCTAAAATCCCATATAAAAGAGGTCTATGGCAAAAGAAAACCAAAACCAATTAAATTTGCATAAACAGGAAAAGCTCAAACATCTATTCTTTACAAGGTAACCTCTGACCCCCAAATAGCCAAGTAATTCACTAGAATTAAAAAGAAAAAAGTTGCATGGGGTTTTTATCCAAATTGCAAACTATTCACGCTATTTTAAATTTAAGAAGGAAAGAAAAGGGCAGAACTCGGAGTGTGCCCACAATTTATAGGAGCCCTAAAGGAGCTAATGAAGAAACTGAGAACACCATTAGGGAGCTAGGAAAACCAAACAAATAATAAAAAGTGTTTTAAGGGAGAGTAGACAATGTTACAAAATGGCTGCAGAAACTCAAACAAAACTGAGTTTTATACAATGTATTTTATACAAAGAAATAAATACAATTCTCAAATTGTAAATGTGTGTGTGTGAATTTCTTTTTTTTTTTTTTTTTTTTGAGGGCAGTGTCACTGGCCCTCATGTGTGGGACCGAACCAGGGCCGCTGGCTGTATTTCTTGCTAGGCAAATACTGCTTTGAGCTATGTTCCCAGGTACCTACATGCCATTTTTTGCCATTCGGGGATCCTCTGGAAAAAGTTTAAGAAACACCACTATAGGAAAAGAACTAATAAACTACTAGAAAGTGGTTACTCTTCATTTTAAGAGCATAGTTTTGTATAAATGGTGAGGGGAGAATTTCAGATGCAAGGAGGGCAAAAGAGGGAGTAATAAAAGCAGCGGGTTGGGGCTGGCCAAGTGGTGCAGTGGTTAAGCGCTGGCTTTGGAAGCCAGCAGCCCCGGTTCGGATCCCACATGTGAGGGCCAGTGACACTGCCCTCAAAAAAAAAAAAAAAAAAAAAAAACAACTTACATTGTATTATCCTTCGATTCTTCAAATGCATTTAGTTCACGGATGAGAAATTGTCTGTCCAATGGAACTACAGGTTGACCAGATTCTAGGGGGGAAAAGTAAATATGATTTTGATAAGAACCACACTTACCAAAAATACACATTTTTCAGATTTTGGAAGAATGATATAGCAGATCCACCTAATGATTTTATGACTTTCAAAATATCTATTTGTTAAATGTATAACAATATGGTCTAACATAAAGTCACTTTTTAAAGACTAATTTTTGGTTGGGGCAATACTGTGTCTGCATTTAAGCTACAATCCTAGACTGCAGAAGTCTGGTTCTGAGAAGTCCATGAATTAAACATATGACAATACCAACATCCATTTGGTGGCAGTAATTCTAAAAGTAAAATTAACTCTAAAATGAAATGTTGGCAAGGATACAGGGCAACTGGAACTCTCATACTTTGCTGGGAGAGCAAAATGGTACAGCCACTTTGAAAACCAGTTGAGCCATTTCCTATCAAGGTAAGCATTACTTGCCATACACAACTAGCAAACTCTAATCCCAAGAGGAATTGGAACTTAAGTTCACACAAAAACTTTACGTGTTTATGCAACTTGATTCATAACCACCAAAAACCAGAAACAACTCAAATGTCCATCAACTGATAATAGATAAATCGATAAAATAGATAAAGCCATACAATGGAGTGCTGTGCAGAGAAGAAAATACCAGCACACCCCTACAATATTATAAGCCTCATGAGAACTTGTTCAACCTATGGAAACCGCCTATGAGATGTTTATATTCCAGCCACTAAGATGACACCATTTCGTAATGGAATTAGATTTCCAGGCTAAAGACTTTCCTAGAATTGGCAGAAGGGAAGAAGCAGGTTTTGTTTCGGGTGACTAACAATAACCTCTTACCTGATATGAGGACAGATGCTGTGTACTTATATTTGTTGAATTCCAAATACTCCCGAATTAATTCGTTGATAAGAAGGTTTTCGTGAGACAATGGCGGTCGTGGTTCACTTTCGTCATCCAGGGCTCTGAAAACTTCGGCTCGAATCCTCGCTTTTAAATGCCCTAATACTCCCCTTTTTTCCAAGGTGTCCTTTAAAACTGTTAAATATAAAACATTAATACTTCAATGACAGAATAAGTTTTGTTGTTCTCAGGCATGCTTTAAAGTAAAGTTGAAAAGGTAAATGGCCTAACAGCAGCTTTCAATCTAAACAATGGTCAGGTTAGCTTCCACAAGCCATGCTTGCAACAGAAATAAAGTTCCCAAGTTGCAGCAGTTTACTATTTTAATATGTTTAAGCAAATTCAAGTTTATCCTTCCAAATCATCACTGACAGAGGGGACAGGCTGATACACAATTCTTCAGTGAGGAAAAAAGTGGGGATAGAACTACAGTCAGCATATTGGGACAAGAACTTAACCCCCAGTGTCTCTTATATTTTCGGGTGTTTATCACTGCAGACAGGTTGTGGGTGTAACTAAAAATCTCTAGTGTAGAAAAAAAATGATTAAAGATAATACACTCCATAAAAAAAAGGGATGTGTGGGCCGGCCGAGTGGCGTGGTGGTTAAGCAAGCCATCGGCCCCGGTTTGGGTCCCACATATGAGGGTCAGTGATACTGCCCCCCCCTCAAAAAAAAGGAAAAAAAAAGAAAGGGATGTGTTATGCCTTTTGTATAAAAATCTTTGCTATACAGAACACTTCGGGAATGGCCCATTCTATATGAAAAGGTGGATTTTTTCTTTTGTTTTTTAAAGACAATGATAAGTTATTTCCTTAAAACAATAGGATTTTGAAATTTTAAGCCTAGTTAGAAATCTAACACATGAGTATATCACTGCCATCTTAAGAAGTCAGGTATATATATATGCTGAATGTAACCTAACTTATTTTTTGTCCCAACGTATGCTATTTTTAAAAAGATTTTTATTAAAATATAGCTAACATACATTATATTAGTTTCAGTGTACACCATAGTTATTTAACATTTATATACCTAAAGGAGTGATCATCATGATAAGTCCAGCAACCATATGACACTGTACCATGTTATCACAATATTTTTGACTATATTTCCTATGCTGTATGTTACATCCCCATAACTTATTTTATACTTGGAAATGTGGACCTCATATTCCCCTTCACCTCTTCCCTCCTTTGAAAATTTTTCAATTACAGTTGACACTCAATATTATTTTATATTAATGTCAGGTGTACAGTGGTTAGACACTTGCATAGTTTAAGAAATGATCCCCCTGACTAGTCTAGTCCCCACCTGGCGCTATAGAGTTATTACCATATTATTGACTATATTCCCTATGCTTTAC
Source organism: Aselliscus stoliczkanus (assembly GCA_033961575.1). Lineage (NCBI taxonomy): Eukaryota > Metazoa > Chordata > Mammalia > Chiroptera > Hipposideridae > Aselliscus > Aselliscus stoliczkanus. The sequence continues at coordinate 5,542,630 of CM066741.1, read as the reverse complement.
TTTACATCCCCATGACTATTCTGTAACTATTCTATCAGTTTGTACTTCTTACTCCCTTCACCTTTTACACCCTCCCAACCCCATCCATCACCCCAACAAATCTAGTCCCCATCTGACACCATACATAGTTATTACAATATTATTGACTATATTCCTTACGAAATACCCTCCATCCCCATGAGTACGGCATAACAACCAATTTGTACTTCTGCAAAAAGCCACGACAGCCCAAGGCCTGCTGCCACTTGCCGGCTCCCTTAAAGTTCTGCTGCCGTAAGGTCCGCAAGCTGGGTGAGGCAGGGTCTCATGGAGTCACGACCGCAGGAAGAATGACGGTCACCAGGTTAATGGAATGGTTTGGTGCCAGTGCTGAGCCTGGAGCTACTCAGCCATGGTCTCAGGGTGCACTGGGGCCAGTCTGGAGTCCTGCTCTCCTTGTGATAACATGGTGCAGTGTCATATGGTTGCTGGACTTATCATGGCGACTACTTCTTTAGGTATATAACTGTTAAATAACTATGGTGTCCGCCTGAAACTAATGTAACAGTCTGTGAGACTCTGAGAGTTTTCCTAGAGAAAGAGTGCAATGCCGTCGGGGGCTGGCTGCTGGTGAGAAAGTGCCTCTGGCATCCAGGGAGCTGGGTGGGGCGTGGCCTCAGTGCGTCAGGGGGCGGAGCTGCGGAGCTCACCAGACCAATCAGATTCAGATTTGGCCCAGGGGGCGGGCTCAACACAGGACAGATGGCGCCCAGCAGGCCGGCTGCACGGGAGCAGGGCCTCCTCCCAGGGAAGATACCGACTGTCCTGCAGCTCTCACACTGAAGCCGCACCACTCAGTCGGCCCGCAGTATGTCTCTGACACCCCCAAGTTACTGTCCCTCTGCATGGGCCTGCCACCTTCCGTCCCCACCCACCCGGATGGGTGGATCCCCACTGTGTTTCGCAGCCAGGTGTTGTGGGGCCTCCTCTTCCCAGGACTCTGGGCTGGGGTCCCTCACTCCGCTGGGGGACCCTCCAAGGCCGAGAGATCCTTCCCGGCTGTCAGCCGCCATGTGAAGGTGTGGGGTCAGCCCAGTTCCCCGTTTCCGACCCTCCTGCCCCTCGCCACACCGCTTTTTTTATATCCTCAGTCATAAAACTTATGTTCAGCAAGGCTTCAGAGGGTTCTCCTGGTTGATATATTCTATAATTTTGTTGTAATTTTAATTTGTTCACAGAAGGAAGCAGGCGCAGTATTTATCTACTTGGCCATCTTGGATCTCTTCTCCTAACCTAACTTCTTTTTGATGAGCAAGGGTCATTATTACAAATATCAATAACTGTGATAATGAGATTGAACAATAAATACTCGTATGGATAGTAAAGGCATAGGGCTGCATTGGCACTACTATCCCTTGCAGTGGTCTGGAATCCTCTTTTTTCAAATTGTTCTCACTGGCTAAATAACAATGCCAGAGAATGAACACATCTCACCCACAGTGCCTAGAACATAGGAAAAGCTCAATAACTACTGCCTAGGAGCATTATAATTCAGTGCTGTATACTGTTAGATATAATAAATACAGTTTACTACTGTACTGTGCCCTGTCAAAGGCACCAAATAAATACACCACAATAATGAAAAGTCATAAAGGGGGCCCAGGAACATAAATATTGTTTAAGCTTTATAAACAAGTCATATGATTAAAGAGATACAATCTAGACTAGACCTTCAACTTTCTTGCCCCTTTTTTTTTTTTTTAATTTTTTTTTTTTCAGGTCCCTCATATGTGGGACCCGAACCGGGGCCGCTGGCATCCCAAGCCAGCTCTTAACCACTGTGCCACTTGGCCGGCCCTTCTTGCCCCTTATTTTTAATTCATCCTCTCAAACTTTTTGCAGGTATGTAAGTACGTACAGTTCTCACCCTATCAGGCTTTGTAACAGGCCCATAAAAGGAAGGTACTAGCCTTATCATATTCTTGGGATCATAACCAAACCCCCATTTTCTAATTCCATCTTTGGAAATTAGACAGAGAGATGTTTTTCCACTGGCAAGGATCCTGTCCCAATTACTTGGTGTTTACACATAAGTACAGACTCAAATTCAGCAAAGAAATGAGAATTAATGAAGCTGGGGTTGGGAAATCTAGCATATCTCATCACCACCTCAGTGGTTGATCACCAGCTCACACCTCAGTTGCCTTCTCCAATATGAGTTCTTGCCTCCCAGAGGCAGAACCAAGTGGGTGGAAAAATGTGAAAGTGTTTCTTAAAAAAAGGTCAAAGCTCATAAAACATAATTGACTGGCAAACACATTCTGATTGGGTTTCATTTGAACACAAAGCACATTCAGAAGTGGGAAACACAGAAAAAAACATAAAGGGCTCCCTACATCTGTGTAGGACACCCCTAATTCCCAGTTCTAGGGTTCCAGGGCATTTTGCCCTTCCCTCTATTATCAATGTTAAAACGCTGTATCGTAACAACTTGTTCAGAAAGAGGTTTTTAACCTGGCTTTTAAGCCTAAGTATCTTAAGTCCTCTGATGCTGTATGTCATATTATGTGTGGCATGTGTTTCCTGGGAAAGAGGATTCACTGATGTATGAGAAGTTGGTTCTTATGGATACAGGCATGCTTTGTTTATGATTCTTCATTAACCCAGAGCCACAAACATACATTCATACCAATGGTTGCTGAACCATCTCAAGGAGATTCCACCCCTCCTTGCCAAATCTCTAAGAATCATTGACTTAGGTCCCAAGTTCCCTGAAAACTGGAACTCGTGTTATTAACCGGGCAGCAATATCGCTCAGTGATGAAGACCTGGAGCTCTGGGGCAGCCTACCTAGTTCTCACACTCGGCCTCCTTCTGACTAAATTACTTTGAGGGAGCTATTGCACTTTTCAGCATTTCGATTTCCTAATCTATAAAATAGGCATAGGGGCCGGCCGAGTGGCGCATTGGTTAAGAGCTGGTTTTGGGATGCCAGCGGCCCCGGTTCGGATCCGACGTATGAGGGCCAGTGACACTGCCCTCTACAGCTAAGATGGTGAACAACAGCTCCACCTGGAGCTGGGCCGTGCGACGGTGTGGGCTGCAGCCCCTGCTGCACTGGGCTGCCATAGGCTACAGTGAGTGGCCTGCAGCCCGTGTGAGTGGTTGGCAGCTGGTGTGAGCTGCCAATAGCCGCGGTGAGCAGCTATCCAGAGGCCGGTGACCGATCTGCTTCACCTGGGAATAGCGCAATGATGATACCAACATGGGCCAGTGAAGCAACGTCCTCCACAACTAGACTGAAGAACAAAAAGACAGCAACTTGTCTGTTCCCCTTCCCTGATTCCCCAACGATGTTCCCCTCCCTCAGTACCCCAATAAAAATCTTAAAAAAAAAAAAATAGGCATAGGGTTGTTACACAGAATCAATTAGATGAGGCAGGGGCTGGGCAGTGCCTGACACGTAAGGCTCAATCACTGATAACTGTGACTAGTATTATTACCACCTGTCTGGACACCAGCAGTGTATAAATATTACCAGCATAAGGACTCGTGCCTCTGTGGAGCTTTTCTAAAAGAGGCAGGAGAATGGCCGGGCCAGGTAACTTTCAGGGTCTTCTGTTGTTTTTTTTGTTTTGTTTTGTTTTTGAGGGCTGTCACTGGCCCTCCTAGGTGGGACCCGAACCGGGGCCACCCGCTGGCTTCCCGAGCCAGCGCTTCACCACCGTGCCACTCGGCCGGCCCTGGGCCAGGCAACTTTCTACCTCCAGTCTTTCCCGATGGGAAATCGGGACCCACCTGTCAGGTGGTAAGGACGCCCTGCGGCAGGCAGCCAGACAAATCCCTTAGGGTTGACCCTAACACCAGTCATGATCGTGGGTACTGTAAACATCAGCCCTGAGTAAAAGGTCCAGCCCAGGGGCGGCTGGTTGGCTCAGTTGGTTAGATCAGCATGTTCATAGCGCCAAGGTGGCCTGTTCGATCCCCGCATGGGCCACTCAGTTGCGCCCTCTACAACTGGACTGGAACGACTACTTGACTTGGAGCTGATGGGTCCTGGAAACACCCCACTGTTCCCCAATAAAAAAATAAAAAATAAATAAAAATCAGTGATTATAGAGAGAGAACACTGGTTTAAAAAAAAAAAAAAAGGTCCAGCCCAGGGGCTGCCGTTTGGATCAGTTGGTTAGATCAGAATGTTCACAGCGCCAAGGTGGGCAGTTCGATCCCCGCATGGGCCACTCAGTTGCACCCGCCCACGGCCACAGCTCCGCGGGGGGCCGGAAGCATGCTCCCGAGGCCCAGGGTGCAGGACGGAAGGCCTCCCAGGTGCCTGCGGATCCCGCGCCTCTTCCAACGGCCCCCTGTGCCACCCCTTCCCTTAGGGCCCGCGGCTCAGCAGCAGCCGCTCCAGCGGGACGCTCCGCAGGCCCTGACCCCGCAGAGCGACCCCCCTCCCACTGTCACTCACCAGCTTTCAGCTCGGCGATAGTCGCCATTTTCAACGGCCGCCCGGGGCGCGCCTCGGCGGTGCGCATGCGCAGCCCCGTCCGCGGCGTGGTCTGCAGCCAATAGGTGCACGGCTCCCCGCCCACCTGCCGCTCACCACGCCCATTCCGCCCCCATCCTCCAATCCCCGCCCCTCGGCGCCCGGTCCCGCCCCTCTTGGGGCACACCCTCTGTGATGGATGGGTGATGAGTGTCTACCCATCAGCCCAATCAGCGAGCGCGGTAGGCGGGCCCTGCTAAGGGAGGAGCGAGGGAGAGTGGTGAGTGAGGCGGGTCCCCCAGCTTTTACATGTGGATGCTGCTGGCTCTGGAACCCACTCATCCTTTCATGGCCTATACCCACTGCAACTTCAAGTACTCATTGTTAATAGTTACCACGCATGAAGCCTGTGGTTCTCAAACTTGAGCCTGCATCCGAAGCATCTGGAAGACTTATTAAAACACATTGCTGGGCCCCACCTCTGAAGGTTCTGATTCAGTGAATCTGGGGTGAGGTCTAAGAATTGCCATTTCTAACAGTTTCCCAGAGGGCGCTGCTGCTGCTGCTGCTCTGGGCATCACACCTTGAAAACCACTGTATTAATGCTTCTAATGCTTGCTATGAGCCTGACCCTGTGCTAAATGCTTTACATAGGTTAGCTTATTGATTTCTCTATTCTTTTTTATTTTTATTTATTTATTTATTTGGAGGGCAGTGTCACTGGCCCTCCTATGTGGGACCCGAACATGGGCCGCTGGCTTCCCAAGACCAGCACTTAACCACTGCGCCCCTTGGCCTGCCCTGGTGTCTCTATTATTGCTCTCATTTTACAGAGGGGGAAAATAGAGTTGGATCACTGAAGAGACTTCAACCAAGATCACCAGCACATGGTGGAGGTCAGAATTGAATCCAGGCCTCTTGCTCTTCAAAGCCTACCCTATTCTCTTCTGCTGATGCTTAAAACCCCTGGGCAGTACACATAAGGAGTCCAAGAGCTGTTTGTAAAAATAATTGATGAGGGCCGGCCAAATGGCTCGGTTGGTTAAGAGCTCGCTCAAGGGTGTGAGCTGAGCTCTGAGCAATAGCAGTTCGATGCCCAGCCCGAGCTGAGCTGCTGCTGAGCTGCCAACAGGTGCAGGATGGCTCAACTAAAAAAAATTAAAAAAAAATTGATGAATGAATAAGCTCTAAAGTACCAAGGAAATGAAGAAAAAGGACCATGGGAATAATGCACCCAAAATTGAGTATGAGGTTGTATTGCTGAGTCCAGTTGTATTGCTGAGAAGGCCAACATCTATGATCTAGGCACCGTAACAATACCCTTTAAACTGCTGGTCTTAACCCAATAGTAGCTTTTGAAATTTATTTATTAGTGGATCCCAATGAACATATTTTCAATGCAATGGAATGGAGCGAATAGAAAACAAGTATTGTTTTTTGAAACTTCTGTTTCCCGTATAAATGTGTGTTGTGGTTCCTGGTGTATTTCCTAAAGTGGGTAGCAGTCAGAAAACTTGAAAGCCATTGTGACCTAGAGGGGTCCATTCCCATTCCAAACTAGATTAATTTTGATCTCGTGAGACACAGTTCTGTAATCTTAAAAAGGTCCTATTCTGTCACATTTCCCTATTCTGTAAAACCCACAGTGCCTGAATTCCTGGCAAGCATCTGAAGAGATTTATAAAGATTAACTAAATCCCGTAGGTAGAATGTTTGAGCTCTTCAGAAAAAAACACTCTTGAAGGTACTGATAAGGCACTCAGAAAAAGAGGCAAATAAAAATGTTATTGATTGATTGATTAGTAGGGGTAATCAAATGATAACTAACTGCCATTGCCACTCTGTATGGTGGGCACTGCTCTAAAAGCTTTGCTTTGAGGCCTCACCAGCAACCCTATGAGGGAGACACTCACACAGCAATCATCTAAAGTCAAATTTCATTTAAACACATGCACTGAAATTGGGTAATACACTGTGTTGGTGAGGATGTGAGGAAATGGGCATTACCATACTGAACAGGTAGGCTGGTAACCAGCCCCACCTTCTCAGAAGGCTGTGTGGTCATGTGTAATCAACCTTTCACACCCTTTGATCCATCAATGCTAGTTTTAAGAATGCATCTTGCAGACATATTCATACCTAATTATGATGGATAGGCGTATGAGAATATTCACTGTAGCACTGTTTAGAATAGACAAAATCTATCTACCAACCAGAATGGCTGAAAAAGCCACTGACAATGAGAATACCAAATGCTGGTGAGTATGCATATATTGCTGGTAGGAAAGCAAGGTAGTATAATACTCACTTGGGAAATCAGTTTGGCAACTGCTTATTAAGTCAAACATATACTTACCATCCAACCCAGTAATCCCACTCCTAAGTGTTTACCCAAGAGAAATAAAAACTTATGTCCATACAAAAGGAAGTATGCAATGATAGCAGATTTATTCATAATTGCCCCTTCTGGAAATGACCCATTGTCTTCTGACAAGGGGAATGGACGTAAATTAGCTGAGGTATATCTGTACCATGGAATATCACTCAGAAATAAAAAGGAACCAACCACCGATACACGCAAAAATAAGGATGAATCTCAAATGCATTGAAAGGAACAAGATTCAAGGCTTTTATCCTATGTGATTCCATTTATGATATTTTGGAAAAGGCAAAGTACAGGGACAGAAAGCAAAGCAGCAGTTGCCAGAGCCTGAGGATGAATGAAAGGTTCCCACTAGGAAGGTTCGCTAGGGAGGTGTGTGGAGTGATGGAATAGTTCTCCATCTTGGCTGTGACCCCACAATTGCATATGTTTCCCACAATTCATAGAGCCGTACCCATAGAAGGGTGACTTTGACTGCATCTATACTTCAATTAACTTGACTTTTAAAAAATTACTGGAAATACCAATAGCATTAGTAGGGGGACTAGTTAAGTAAATGAAAGTACAGCCATAAGTGAAATATTATAGTATGCAGTCATCCTGAAGCAGAGGGAGCTCTAAACATATAAGTGTATAGATATAGACATAGATGTAATTATCAGCAAGGTGCATAGATAGAAATTTTAAAAAGCACAGTCCAGTAGACATTGTGCAGTATGTCACCAATGGTTTAAAGAAAGCGGAAATATCACGTATTTGTTTGCCGCTTCATGGGCTATGGGAGACAAATGGATCTTGGGCAGTTCTTTTCAAAGAAAGCTAGAGGAACAGGTCAGATTGGCAGTTATCTCCCAGGGTTATTCATAGTTTCACTCCATTCTTTTCCCCTTCCACTAAAGCAAAACGAAAAACTCTCCTGATTGATTAGACATTCTGGGGGATGCAAATCAAACGGTCTTATTGGTAAGAAAATGTAATGTTAACTATAACTGGAAATCCAGATGGGAGGCAGGTTTAAAGGCTGACGGTGGCTTGGCTCCTTTTCTTCATATTTTCTTCATATCACTAGTATATATGGTAACTGTAAGCAAATTAGAGAAAGGGCTCCCTTGGGCAGGCAGCTTCTTAAAAAAACATCTTTTCCTTGAGAAAACCCAACCACATGCCAAGAAGAACTCGGGTTGAAATTCAACTACCTACTCAGTGGGGAACATTTAATTCAGAACACAGTGTGAAATTCCATGTAAGTGACCCTCTTCTACCCTCCTCCATAGTCAGACGCCATTTTTTTAAGGGTTGGTGAGATGACTGGAACTGTTCCCAGTATCATGTTTAAACATGACAGCAGTCAGAAGAGAAAAGAGAAAAACTTCCAGAAACTCTCCCAGATGGCCGGGAAGAATTCCCCCAAAGACACTTAGCAAAGCTCTCTTCATATTTTATTCTTCTGAATTGGGTCATAGTTCTATTCATTTTTTTCCCCTTTATTGAGGTAGAATTCACATCACATAAAAATCACCGTCTTAAAGTGTGCAATTCAGTGGCTTTAGCACATTCACGAGGTTGTGCGACCATCACCACTAGCTAATTCCAGAACATTCCTATCACCCCCAAAAAGAAATGGAACCTCTTAAGCAGTCACTCTCCATTCTCCCTCCCCCCACCCACCAGGAGCCTGACAGTTACTAATCTAATCACTGTCTGTGGATTGGATTTTTCTGGACGTTTCATATAAATGGATTCATACAATATGAGGCCTTTTATGCTTGGGTTCTTTCACTTGACATGTTTTCAAGGTTCATCCACGTTGTAGCATGTAGCAATATTTAATGCTTCTTAACAACTGAATAAATAAATAAATTCCATTCACAATGGAATAGTATAAAACTAAATATTGGGTTGTCGCAAAAGTCATGACGTATTTTTTTCTATGTTTTTTGTAGTTACCCAGTCATCGGTTGATGGACATTTGGGTTGTTTCAACTTTGGGACTATTATGAATAACATGGCCATGAATATTTGTATACAAATGTTTGAACAGCTGTTTCAATTCTCAGGTATGATATAACTAGGCATGGAATTGCTGGTCATATGGGGATTCTCTGTTTACCTTTTTTCAGGAACTGCCAAACTGGTTTCCGCAGAGACTGCACTATTTTACATTACTACCAGGGATATATAAAGGTTCCAATTTGCCTAGTGTGTGTGTGTTTTATTAACGCATAGTTGACATACGACCTATATTAGCTTCAAGGGCAGCACATAGTGATTCTACATTTATATACCTTACAATGTGATCCCCACCATAAGTCTTTATTTGCATTTTCCTAGTGACTAATGATGTTGAGTCTCTTTTCATGAGCTTGTTGGCCATTTGAATATCTTCTGTGGAGAAATGTCTACTCAAATCCTTGGCTCATTTTTGAATTGAGTTCTTTGTGGGTTTTTTTTGTGTGTGTGTGTGTGGTTGAGTTGTAAAAGTTCTTTATGCATTCTGGTGATAAAGACTAACGGGAACTTTACGCAAATATGATCAGTAGGGAGTATCTATGGGAGGGGCTAGGGTTTATGGAAGCTTTCACTTTATACGCAATCTGGGGAGCACTACAGGAAGAACACTACGTTTATAATAAAGCTCTAAGGTTCTAACTTCCTCTTCCCTTCTATAAATACCCCTCTATCTTGGCACGCAGGCCGGAGTATACATGGGGTTTACCAGCACTGCAGGCACTGGGTTGCAACCCTTTCCCCCGCCAAATAAATCCTTTTTGGTGATGAAACACCGAGTAGACATCATTTTTCAGTCAACACTGGATACTAGAATCGTATCAAACATAAGATCTGCAAATACTTTCCCCTATTCTGTGTCCAGTCTTCACTTTCTTGATTGTGTTCTTCGGTGCAGAAATGTTTTTAATTTCGATGAAGTCCAATTTATCTGTTTTTGTTGTTGCTCTTGTGTTTTTGGTGTCATATTTAAGAAACCATTGCAAATCCAAGGTCATAAAGATTTGCCTCTAGACTTTCTTCGAAGCATTTTATAGTTTTAACTTTTATATTTAGGTTGTTGATCCATTTTGAGGTAATTTTTGTCTATGATGTAAGTTCAGTATCCAGCCTCCTTCTTTTGCATGGAAATATCCAATTATCTCAGGATCATTGGTTGAAGAGATTATTCTTTCCCCCAATGGATGGTCTCCACACTCCACTCTTGTCAAAAATCAATTGACCATAGATATATGCTTTATTTATAGAATTTCATCTCTAGTCCACTGATCTATATGTTTATCCTTATGCCAGTACCATAATGTTTGATTATATAGTATCTTTACAGTAAGTTTTGAATCACAAAGTGTGACTTTTCCAACTTTGTTCTTTTCCAAGATTGTTTTGGCTTTTCAGGATCCATTGTCATACCATATCAATTTTAATTTTGGTTTTTCCATGTCTGTATAAAAGGACATTGGAAATTTTGATAGGGATGGCATCAAATCTATAGATTGCTGGGCTGGCCGAGTGGTGCGGTGGTTAAGTGCTGGCTTGGGAAGCCAGCGGCCCTGGTTCGGGTCCCACATATGAGGGCCAGTGACACTGCTCTCAAAAAGAAAACAAAAAAACAAATCTATAGATTGCTTTGAGTAGCATTGCCATCTTAACAATATTAAGTCTTCCAATCTATAGATATATGATGTCTTTCTATTTATTTAGATCTTTTTTTTTTTTTTTTTTTTTTTAGCTGAGCCATCCTGTCACCTGTTGGCACCTCAGTGTCAGCTCAGCTCAGGTTGGGCGTCGAACTGCTGTTGCTCAAAGCTCAGCTCACACTCTTGAGCGAGCTCTTAACCAACTGAGCCACTCAGCCAGCCCTGTTTAGATCTTTTTAAATTTCTTTCAACAATGTTTTGTAATTTTCAGGGCCAGGTCTCAGACAGCTAGGGACAGCCCCTATGTCCCAGGGCCTGCTGAAATTATTCAAACTAGCCAATAGTAAGCCTGCTTACCCTGCCTCTCCCATTTCTTTCCTTTGGAATGCCAATACGAGTTCTCACCTACAGGTCCCCCTGATCCCTCTGCCTCCTTACTGCCCCCAGGGCTCCCTGTGTGTCCCCCCACCCCATGGTGTGGCATGCTCTCTTCTCTTGGGATCTGCGGTTATAATAAACTATCTTTTCAATGGCTGTCATCTCCTGATCAGTTGGCCTCACCATACCTGAATAATAATAAAACCTATATTTTAAAACATTCAAGTACAATGTTGAATAGCGGTAACAAAAGCAGGCATCTTTCTCTTGTTCTTGATCTTAGGGGGAAAGCTTTAAATCTTTCATCATTGCACATCATGTGGGTTTTTTTGTTTGTTTGTTTCTTTTTTGAGGTCAGTGTCACTGGCCCTCATATGTGGGACCCGAAGTGGGGCCGCTGGCTTCCCAGTTCAGCGCTTAACCACCATGCCACTCGGCCGGCTCTCATGTGGGTTTTTAATATATGCCCCTTAGGTTGAAAAAGTTCCCTTTTAGTCCAATTTGTTGAGTATTTTTGTCATAAATGGGTGTTAGATTTCATCAAACATTGTTTTTGTTTTTTTTCCTGTATCAATTTAGATGTTCATGTAGTCTTTTCCCCCCTTTATTCTATTACTGTGGTATATGACATGGATTGACTTTTAAAATAATGAAGCACCTTTGCATTCTCGGATAAAACTTATTTGGTCATGATGTACCCTATATATATGCTGCTGGATTCAATATGCTAGTATTTTATTGAGAATTTTTGCATCTATATCCATAAGGGATATTGGTCTATAGTTTTCTTTTGTGATGTCATTGTCTGGCTGTGGTATCAGGGTAATGCTTGTCTCTTCTATTTTTGGAAAAGTTCAAGAAGGATTAATTCTTTAAATCCTTGGTAGAATTAACCAGTTGAAGCCATCTGGTCATGAGCTTTTCTTTATTGGAATTTTTAAAATTATTATTACTAATTCAATCTTTTAACTAGTATGGGTCTATTCATGTTTCCTAGTCTTGACTTAGTGTTGGCAGTTTGTGTTTCTAAGAATTTGTCCATTTCAACTGGGCTATCTAGTTTGTTGGCATTGAATGGTTTAGAGTACTTCTTTTTTATTTCGGTAAGATTGGTAGTAATTTCCCCACTTTGCTTCCTGACATTAGCAATTTGAGTCTTCTCTCTCTTTTTTTAAAGATTTTATTGGGGAATTGGGGAAAGGGGAACAGACAAGTTGCTGTCCTTTTGTTCTTCAGTCTAGTTGTGGAGGATGTCACTTCACTGGCCCATGTTGGTATCATCATTGCGCTCTTTTCGGGTGAGGCAGATCGGTCGCCGGCTGCTGGACAGCCGCTCACAGCAGCTCTTGGCAGCTCACACCAGCCACTCACACTGGCTGCCGGCCGCTCACAGTAGCCTATGGCAGCCCACTGCAGCAGGGGCTGCAGCTATGCCGTCCCGGGGACTCACAGCAGCCCAGCTCCAGGTGGAGCTGTTGTTCACCATCTTAGCTGTAGAGGGCAGTGTCACTGGCCCTCATATGTGGGATCCGAACCGGAGCCGCTGGCATCCCAAGTCAGCTCTCAACCAACGTACCACTCGTCTGGCCCAATTCTATCCATTATTGAAAGTGTTGTTGAAGTCTCCAACTACTATTGCTGAACTGTATATTTCTCCAATTCTGTCAGTTTTTGCTTCATATATTTTGGTGCATATATTTATAATTGTTATTTCTTATTAATGGATCTATCGTTTTATCATTATATAATGTCTTTCTTTGGACATTTTTTTTTTTTTGAGGGCAGTGTCACTGGCCCTCATATGTGGGACTGAACCGGGGCTGCTGGCTTCCAAAGCCAGCGCTTAACCACTGCGCCACTCAGCCGGCACTCTTTGGACATTTTTTGATTCTAAATAATTTTTTATTTAAAGTCTATTTTTCTGATATTAGTATAACCATTCCAACTCTATTTTGGCTACTGTTTGCATGGAATAATTTTTTCCATCCTTTCACTTTCCATCTATTTGTGCCTCTGGATCTAAAGTGAACATAAAGTTGATTCATGTCATTTTATCCTTTCTGTCCATTTAACCTTTAACTGGAGAGTTCAATCCATTTACATTTCATGGGATCACTCATAAATAAGGACTTTTGCTATTTTGCTATTTGTTTTCCATATATCATATCTTCTTTGTTCCTCAATTCCTCCATCACTACCTTCTTTTGTATTAGATAGATATTTCCTTTTCTTAAAAAAAATGTTTTATTGGGGAATTGGAGGAGGGGAACAGCATTGGGGAATCAGGGAAGGGGAACAGACAAGTTGCTGTCCTTTTGTTCTTCAGTCTAGTTGTGGAGGACATTGCTTCCCTGGCCCATGTTGGTATCATCATTGCGCTCTTCCTGGGTGAGGCAGTCGCTCACTGGCCATTGAATTGCCGCTCATGGCAACTCACAAAAGTGCACGCCAGCTGCTGGCCAGTCCCACTGCAGCCTACACCGCCGCCGGCAACTCATGGCAGCCCAGGTCCAAGTGGAGCTGTTGTTCACTATCTTAGCTGTAGAGGGCGCAGCATCACTCTCCCTCATGTGGGATCTAAACCAGGGTCCTGCTGCTCAGAGCTGGCGTCCCAAGCCAACTCCTAACCAATGCACCACTTGGCTGGCCCTAGATAGATGTTTTCTAGCGTACCATTTTGATTCTCTTCTTGTCTCTTTTACTATTTTTTTTTCAGTTATTATCTTAGTAGTTGCTTTGGGAATTACAATTAACATCTTCATTTATAACATCTAGTTAGAATTAGTACCCACTTAGCTTCAATAGCATACAAAAATTTTACTCCTATCTAAGCCTCAGTTTCCACACCTGGACAGTGAAGGTCATCAGAGGAAGGAAGTTGTCCAACACTCAATGAAGTGCTTGGAGATGAATCAATGGCAGTTAATTGGTGTGGTCATTATTATTATTAGTGGAGGTCATGGTATTTTACAAACCCCTCAATCACAAAGGGGCCAATTATCAACCTGTCTTTGTCTCTGTTTCTTCACCTACAGAGTTGGGATATTCTTATATGTTCTTATGGGATATTTGTGCAGATTTAATGATAGTAGAAGGTGTTTACAATGCTGCTGGGCGCACAGTAAGTGTGCAATGAATGATAGCTATCACTATTATTTCTTCTTTTCTTTATCACTGTGCTTCAGACAAAATGGACTAATTAGAACAGCTGGAATTTGCTCCATTTTAGCTTCCTTGTGTTTTTCTATGTGGTGCCCTCTGCCTAGGACACCGTGTCCCATTTCCCCATGTCAAACCCCAGTTGTGTCTCCTCCAGTCCCATCAGCAATGGCCTTAGTGCCCATGAAGTTTTCCCTCATTCCCCCTTTGGGACTTGACTGATCTCTCTTAGGGTTTATTATTATTATCTTTTTTTTTACTTAGGAAACAGCCATGGTCATTGGTCATACATTGCTTTCATGCTAAAATGGCACAGTTGACTCTTTAGGGAGGGCACAGCTCACAGTGGCCATACGGGGATTGAACCAGCAACCTTGGTGTTATCAGCACCACAGTCCAACCAACTGAGCTAACCGGTCACCCCTCTTGGAGTATTTATTTTCAGCTTTGTGTAGAAATCCATGTGTCTCTTCTCCCCTGGAAGGAGACCCTTTCTCTAGTTCAGGTGACATCAAAATCAGCGGAGACCCGGGGCCGGCCGAGTGGCTCTGTGGGTTGAGAGCTCGCTCAAGAGTGCGAGCTGATCTCTGAGCAACAGCAGTTTGATGCCCAGCCCGAGCTGAGCTGCCACTGAGCTGCCAACAGGTGGTAGGATGGCTCAGCTAAAAAAACAAAAAAACAAAAAAAAAACCAGAGGAGACTCCATTCGATCCCCATTACCCTGATGAGGGCAGAGTCATGTTTAGACAGAACTGGATAAGGTTTGCATGGAGTCAGGGAAAGCAAGCACCCGCTGCCTTTGGTGCCTCCCATCAGTCTGTTGCCAGGACTTAGGAAAAATGCATGGCTAGGGTCTGACTTTAGTAGCGTAAGGAGTTTCTCGTTAGTAACCTCATGTTCAGGGAGGGACCTACCACACCGATGGCTTCATCACTGCCTAATGGGGGAGGCCCTGTGAGGCTTTCTCAAGGACAAAGGAAGCTGAGGAGCCTCCCCTGCTCTGTTACTGATGGAAACACATGGGCAGATTGCTACAAAGGCGGCCAGGCAAACGGGGTGCTCAGGCGGGCGCCTTGCCCTGGGCCAGAGATGTTTTGCCTCCTTTTTGAGGAGGCAGATAAAACAGTCACCAGAGCCTAAGCCCTCCCACTCTCTATCTGCAAGCTAAAATGCTCTTAGGCATCTTTCAGTGTTAAGTGTTTTGTGAGCTCTTGTCCATTTCAGGGCTAAGTGAACAATAGCTATTTTCCTGCCAGGGCCAGGTGGATGCCAGGCCCCTCAAAGCTGTTCTCCCTATGAATTTCTGCCTTAGAACCACAAGATATGGTAGGCGTCTCACCGGGCTTCAAGTCTTTCTCAAAGTCATCTTCTCAGAGAGGCCTATCCCCACATACACCTGCAACTTGCCAGCACCTCTACCCCATCTTCTCAGTTCTCAACACAGCTCTTACCAATCTTCTAACACGCTATGTGATGTACTTATTCAATATGTTTGTTTCTTGTCTGACATCCCCTCCTCCTACAAGGAGGACATGGCGGGGGAGGGGTCTTTGTCACTTATGCTCAGTTTTATATCCCTAGGAGCTTAGATCATTAATACAACGCGTGCAATAGCTGTCACATACCATCATTCATTTAACTGGCCTCCCAGTGGACGCTTAGGTTATTGCCAAATATATACTGTTATAAACATACTGTGAGTGAGCATCCGTGGGTAAATATCTTTGCATATTTGTACACTTACGGGATAGATTCTTCCATACAGAATTGCTAAGTCAAATGGTATGACCAGTCTAAATATTAATAGATACTGCCAACAGCTCTTCCAAAAAGACTCTATCCATTTATACCCCCACCAATTGTGCGTGAGAAGGCTTTGTTAGGATTGGTAAAATGGGATAGAGGTGGAGAGGGTCCAGACCCCTCTAACCTGCAGGACTGCTGGTATTTGCAACTGCGGAATCTTAATGTTAAAGACACATAAAAGTTCATCTCATTTTTGTCCAACTCGCCTCTTAAGGCAGCAATCCTCTCCAATTCTTTTCTTGGCAGGCGCTGGGGTCAAATGCCCCATCTTTGGTTTTTAGGATAAATCATCACTGACAGGGATCTTCTTACTTCCAGTTAGTTCATTATATCACTGGGTCACAATCTGCTTTCCTGCAACCCTGCTCCCCCTCGTCTTGTTCTCAGGAGCAATACAAAACAGGGCTAATCCTTTTTCCACATGACAGCCCCTAAAATATTTGAAGACTGTATCAAATCTCCTCTAAGTCTTCTTCCAAGGGAAACTTTCCCAGCTCCAGACAGACACATCCCCTGGATGTAAAAGCATTGAACCCAGAGGCCCTTTATAAAGCTTAGTGGCCACGCATGGGAGTTAGGGTTCCCCAGGCCTCTTCGCACACTGTCCATCTGTCTGACCATGGTCAAGTCACTTCTCAGACTTGGATAAATCCTATACCAATAGTGCCCACCCTGTAGGGTTGCTGGACAGGCCACATCTCTCCTTTAAAAAAAATAAATAAACAGAAATCTGAAACTACATTTTATGATTTCATTGCTAAAAAAAAAAAAGAATATAATAAAGGCACGGTTATATTTATTTTTTCTTCTGATTTTAAAAGAATTCAAACATGTTGATGGGGCCCTAAAAGTAATCATTGATTGCTACATGGGTTCTGTTTGCTGGGAAGAATGAAAAGACAAAATAGGCCAAGTATATTTTGGCCTATAGCATAGCACAGGGCCAAGTAATAAATGACGATCAAAAGAAACCCCACAAAAAGCAAAAAGAAAGGGCTCTGGAGAGAACAGAGTGTAACATTGGAGAATATCTCCCCAGAGATCTCCCTTAATCAGCATTTGGGGGATTAGCAGGCTCAATTTCTTCTGTATAAAAGGCACACAGCCCCCTCACCCCCCCCACCCCCCGGCCCAAGTTTTCTCAGGTTGCCTGCAAGAGTCTTGGGAGACTACACACTCTCTGGTTTATAAACAACAGGAAGGTATTTCTCAGATTTGGAGGCTGGAAATCTAAGATCAAGGCACCAGCATGGGTGTGTTCTGGCCAGGACATTCTTTTTGGTTCATAGCCAGCAAGGGCCTTCTCCCCGTGTCCTCATATGGTGGAAGGGGTGAGGGAGCTCTCTGGGCTCTCTCATAAGGGTATTAATCTCATTCATCCGTCCTCGTGACCTAATCACCTCCCCAAGGCCCCACCTCCTAACACACCATTGCATTGGGCATTAGTATTTCAACATATGAATTGGAATGCCAGGGGCGGGGAGTGGGGGGTGTGGGAGGGTGATGACAACAAAGGACACAAACATTCAGACCATACCAGGAGGAAATATACATTCAGGGCATGTGTATGAAGAATTCTGGAAGACTAGACAAGAGACTAATAACAGTAGTTACCCACTGTTGTCAGGGGTTAGGAATATGGAAATGGACATGGGAGTGGGAGAGAGACTTCCACTGTGTATGTTTTCTTTTTAAATTTTATTGGGGAACAGCCATGGTCATTGGTTACACATTGCTTTCATGCTGCAATGACATAGTTGACTCTTTTAGGGAGGGTGCAGCTCACAGTGGCCCATGTGGGGATCAAACCAGCAACCTTGGTGTTATCAGCACCACTCTCCAACCAACTGAGCTAACTGGCTGCCCCCCCACCCCACCCCACCATTGTGTATCTTCTTATGTTCGAATGATGCTGATATAACACTGATTTTAAAATCTTCATGATTTTTCTTTTGAAAAATATATGCCTATGGTTAAAAAAAAAAAAATGTCCATACAGTTCCAAAGCTTGGGAGTCTCATCATTCCTGGATATGCTCTCACTTGCTTCTCCTGTTTTCAGTTCCAGGACTTACTGCACCCCTACTGTGCCCCTTCCCAAATGTAAACTCTCTAGGGCCGGCCGAGTGGCGCAGTGGTTAAGCGCTGGCTTGGGAAGCCATCGGCCCCGGTTCGGGTCCCACATAGGAGGGCCAGTGACACTGCCCTCAAAAAAAAAAAAAAAAAAATAATAAAAAAAAATAAATAAATAAAAACCAAATGTAAACTCTCTAAAACTTCCTGTCTTACGCTGTGACTGAGAAAGATATAGTCAGCTGCTTTGCAGGGGTGCGAGGAGTCTAACCTTTTCTTATACCAACAGCCATACAACTCGCCACAGCCTCCACAGGCAAATATTAATAGCATTTTCAGTATTGATAGCATTTTCAGTTTCTCAGACAGCTCTGGCTTCTGCAGTGGGGAGTAGCTTGGTTCTTGGTGGCTTCCATCTCTGTTTTCTGCTAGCGCCTTTACCACCCACTTTCCATCTTCTCAAACTTTGTTGACACCCTTTACCGGATGTTGCTTCCTCTCCCATTTTCCTTTTCCTCATTCATTTTGACCTTTCTTATCCCTTGATGGTTATTTCAGGGAGGTTGTGGGAGGGAGCAGAAATAAAGTGTGTTCAATCTGCCATGCCTCACTGGGATCATGCGTATTTTCCTGGTCATCAGGTCTGGACCACCAACATTTCTGGTGGCTGTGTAGCACCCCGTTATCAGAGCCCCTCAGAGGATATTTGGCAATGTCCGTTTTTGGTTGTCCTGAGGAGTGAGGTGGAGTGCTCCTGGCATCTAGTGAGTAGAGGACAGGGATGCTGCCAGACACCCTACAATGCAAAGAACAACCCCCACCACAAAGATTGATCTGGGCCAAATGTCAATAGGGCGGAGGTTGAGAAACTCTACTAAGGGATTTCCATTTTCTTTAGGATAAAATTCAGACTCCACAGCCCAGCCTACGAGACCCCAGCCTATCTTTTCTTTACTCCCCCGACTCACCATACCCCAGCCACAAGCATCTTCTTTCTATTCCAAGAACACAGCAAGCTTGTTGTGTTCCACAAGGCCTTTGCACTTATTGTTTCCTCAGCCTCACACTCGCTTTCCCAGAGTTTCTGGTGGCTGACACCCTCATCATTCAGCTCTCAGTTCAAACGTCACTCTCGGTGAGACTTACTTCGACCAACCCATTTGCCTTTCAGCCCCACACTCACCCTGACCCAGAACACTCTCTATTACATTTATTGTGTTCTTCAAAGTATCATCAAGTCGCGAAATTGGCTTTTTTCCTCCTTTGTTTATATTTATTTGTTACTAACTAGTGTTGTCTCCATGAGAGTAGGGACCACGTCGGTTTGGATGTTGAGCGTTTTCTGTGACATCCCATCACCGCTGAGTAGGTGGACAAAAGGGTTTGTTTACTGATCTTCAAGTCTTTTTTTTTAAGATTTTCTTGGGGAATTGGGGGAGGGGAACAGCGTTGGGGAATTGGGGAAAGGGGAACAGACAAGCTGCTGTCCTTTTGTTCTTCAGTCTAGTTTGTGGAGGACGTTGCTTCACTGGCCCATGTTGGTATCGTCATTGCGCTCTTCTCAGGTGAGGCAGATTGGTCACCGGCCTCTGGACGGCCACTCTCAGTGGCTATTGGCAGCTCACGCTGGCTGCCAGCCTTTCACGCTGGCTGCCGGCCACTCACTGTAGCCTATGGCAGCCCCACTGCAGCAGGGGTTGCAGCTATGCCGTCCCGGGGACTCACAGCAGCCCAGCTCCAGGTGGAGCTGTTGTTCACCATCTTAGCTGTAGAGGGCAGTGTCACTGGCCCTCATATGTGGGATCCGAACTGGGGCCACTGGCGTCCCAAGCCAGCTCCCAACTAATGCGCCACTGGGCTGGCCCCTGATCTTCAAGTCTTTTGCTTGTGTTTCTCCTAAAAGAGTTTCTAAGAACTACGTGCCCTTTTCTTGCACATTTTAAGTTGACATCTAAAATGTGTTTATCACCAGTTTAAATAGTTGCAGAGTGTAATTTCCCAGTTATTTTAAATATTGACATTTTAGAATATAACTTTTACTTCACACTTTTAAATATACCTACCATCATTCATTTAGAAAAAAAATCCATGAGCATAATCACACAGCAGTATGAAAATAAATGGAAATATTTGTGGGAAAAATATACAAGAAGAAATTCTTAACTGTTGGAAGTTTTATTTCACTCTTTTTTTGCCCTTGACCTTGTATTTCCATTCTAGTTCCCCCACAGACTTCTATCCTAATATAACATATTTAAAATTCTTTTTAAAATTAATCACCTGGTCATACTTATCTGTAACAAAAATGCTTATATGGAGTTACATATATAATATATATAAATATTTTAATAAATCCTGATTCCCTAAGGCTGTAATTTTGAAGACCATCCTGTGATCATAAGGCTCTACGTGTTAAAACTTTTTCTAAATTATTGCATATAATTGATCAGAACAACATAAATATACCACATTGTGATCAGTAATTGTTATACATTAAAAAGCATGTCTTGGGCCAGCCAAGTGGCGCGGCGGTTAAGCGCTGGCTTCGGAAGCCAGCGGCCCCGGTTCAGCCCCACATATGAGGGCCAGTGACACTGCCCTCAAAAAAAAAAAAAAAAAGCATGTCTTATTCTAAAGGAGCTTTTTAATGAGATGAATGGAGCTGGTTATTTTTGTGTGTGTATTTTTTTCAGGTTTATTTATCTGTGGATGAATATTATTTATTGCTGGAATGGGACAGAGTTTAGAGACTATGTGCTCCTTCAGCTTCTTGTTTTCATAGAAATAAACACTGAGACATGTTTTGCATATAAACAGGACCACTGGAATGGAAATTTGGTTACAGCTACATCACTCAAGGTCATGTACATTTAAACTCCTATGTTGTGTTTAAACTGCCCTGTAATTTGCCACACATGGCACTCTGAGTCATTATCAGAAATTATTTGTTAAGAATCAATCACCCGATGAGTACCATGCAGGGCCTCCTTCAAGTTGATTGAAAGTAAATTGGAAACCAGCCAAAATGCAAAAGCACTTGATTTCAGGTTCTCAGGGTCATTCTCTTTTCCTAGCCACAGGCGATGACTTCACACTGTGCCTTTGTTTGGCATCCAGGGTCTCACAAACAACACCTTCGCAGGTTTGGAAATGAGTGGGGCATGTTGCCTTACCTTTGTGAAGTGGAGGAGGGACCAGGGTGAAGGAGGAAACACCTTGGACCTCAAGCACTTCTCCAGGTACATCCGTTTTAGGAGAGAGAACACACAGAAACTGAGATCTAAACATGCTCTTCCCCCTTTTTTCTCTTCTTTTGAGATCTCACTTAATATAATAAAACTCACACATCTAAAGTACATCTGCTTGGAGGAGTTCTGACAAATGTACATGCCTGTGTAACCACCACATTCAACATGTGGAAACAGGGGTGGCTGGTTAGCTCAACTGGTTAGAATGCTGTGCTCATAACACCAAGGTTGCCGGTTTGATCCCCACACGGGCCACTGAGCTGCCCACTCCACAACTAGACTGAAACAACTACTTGACTTGGAGCTGATGGGTCCTGGAAAAACACACTGTTCCCCAATTAAAAAAAAAAAAAAAAAGGATGTAGAAAGAAAATTTCTTTCTTTCCAGAAAATTCCTTCATGACCCTTTGTAGTCAATCCCCATCTACCCCCCAGGTCCAGGCAATCAGTGGTCACTCTCTGTCACTATAGACTGTATGTGGCCTTTTGCATGTGGCTTCTTGCACTCAGCATAATGATTCTGTGAGCCTGTGAGGTGTAGTTTCTTTTTATCGCCGAGTAGTAGTCATTGTATGGAGATACCCCGATGTATTTCTCATTCACCTGTTGATGGAGATTTGGGTCCTTCCAGTTTGGGGGCTATTATGAGTCATGCTGCTCGTCTCTTCCAAGTGCAAGTCTTCCGTGTGGATGTCCATTTTCATTCCTCTTGGTTAAATATCTAAGCGTGGGTTAGATGGGTTAAATCTATGTGGAAACAGAGCCTCTTCAAACTGTCCTTTCCAAGAACATCTATTTTGGGAACAACGTTTGCTAATCTGTATCCAATAGGCCTTTAGATAGATCTAAAGTCTATAGAAAATATGGGGACAGGAGAAAAAATTAAACCATGCCAATGAAGAAACAAAAGGAGAAATCCTACTGAATAATTCACTTGGTCTCTTCAACAAGACAATGTCACGCACACACACACAAATTTATGGTGGGTGGTTCTAGATTAAGACTCTTGAAAGACAAAACAACTAAATGCAGTGAATGATCCTGAATTGTGCGAACGTGAAAATTGGATCAGACTGAGAGAGTAAAACTCAGCCCTGCCATTCTTCAGGCTGGGATAACAGACACATAAAGCTGGCTGCCCAGCACCAGAAAACAGCAAACTATAAACTATAAAGTGCCAGAGTGACCTCCTTTTCAGAGCAACCACCACTTTCTTACTCACTGAGAAACTTTGTTCTCTAAAATCATAGATGGGGAGAAAATGTGCAGTTTGAAATTATGTCAGTGCAAATGAAATACTTTTTTCTCACCTGCAAGAGCTAAGTCACCTGGAGAGTGGGGAGCTGCCTTGATTTTCAACCCAAATACAGAGCTTCAGAGAAGGGCTTTCTGAACGCAAGGGTCCACGTTTACTTAACTCTGTAGTGTCAGGCAAACAGGACCCTGGGTCCACTTTGCAGTCCCAGCAGATATTAAACCCTGTGTCACAGCCCTGTTTTGCTTTGAGCCTATCAAAACCCAGGCTGTTTTATATTTCACCTAACTTGACCCTTATCTGAATCCTATGATAACCTGATTTTTTTCCTTCATTTGGTAAGGCATCCCATAATTACTCTGGCATTTGCTCTCCCTCTTCATAATGAGTGAATAAACCAAGATTTGTCCATTAGAGGTTTGTTCCCAATGGCTTTTTCTGTTCAGGTCCCTTGAAAACATCGGCTTTTAAAAAACTGACATTTTGGTGAAATTGGGGAAATTTGAATATGAATTGGGTATTAGACGATATTAGGGACTTTTGTTAGGTGGGACGGTGGGACTGTGGTTATGTAAGTGAATGTCATTATCTTTTAGAGGTACTTACCTAAATACTTGTCATGAAGTAACTTGTCATGAAGTCTAATTACATTGAAATGGCTACACCAAAGTAAATCATACATGTTACATGTATAGGTAAAGATAAAGAGGATGGCAAAATGGTAATTATTGAAGCTGAGCAGTGAGCACATGTGTGGTTAAGGTACAGTTCTTTCTCTTCATGTTGGAAAGTACTTACAATGAAAAGTTGAATGAAAATAAAAACAAAAACCCTGTCCCTGCACATCCCTGTTGGCCCTCATGGTGGCCACCTTTCTAGTCTTAAGGAACCTGGTCCCATCAGTGCAGTCCTGATCTCAGTTTCTCCTTTGTCAAAGACCTTTTTTTTTTTTTTAGCTGAGCCCTCCTGCCACGTGTTGGCAGCTCAGCAGCAGCTCAGCTCGGGCTGGGCATCGAACTGCTGTTGCTCAGAGCTCAGCTCGCACTCTTGAGTGAGCTCTTAACCAACTGAGATCAAAGACCTTTAATTTTCTTATTGACTCAGCAGAGGGCACTGGCATCAGAAAAGGGTAGTGGCTCCTGGGTTCAACCTCCATGTTGCCACCCAACAGCTATGCGACCTTGAGCGAGCCCTTGACCTCTGTGAGTCTAATCGTAGTCCCTAACTCACAGCGTTGTGTTGGACATGGAGTGAGGTCACACTCATAGTACCTGGCACAGTGCATGTACTCAGTAAGCACTTGCTGTTACTGCTATTGGTGGGGTTGAAAGAAAGAATTGGAAACCGTTGAATGACCTCAACAAGAGCCTGGAGGCTTTGGCTAGAAATGAATGATAAGGATTTATTCAAGGGTCTTAGGGTCTGCAAACTGGCAACGCAACTAGGCAATGCCCAGAGTATTCCAAAGAAGAATGACAAGCTAAGCGGTAAACAGCACATTCTTGAGAAGAATCAGTCCTGTGTTTTTAGTCTCTGGATTGGTCATCCTCTGGATGACCGGTGGCCTGGATACTGGCTGTTGGGCCGTCTGCCCCTGTGAGCATTCTTTCCTTAGTCCTTCAGGGGGTCTCAGAGGGTGACCTGGGGTCTGATGTGTATCCAGGTAGTGACGCAGGTCTGGAAAGGTGAGCAGTTTATGTTCCCTGGCTAGTTCAAACAAGAACAGAGTCATTTCCTCAGGCGTCAGCCTACTTGATTCTAGGAATTTAGCAGCTTGACTGTAGTGAGTCCATTTTTTTTTTTTTTTTGTGAGGGCAGTGACACTGGCCCTCATACGTGGGATCTGAACCGGGGCCGCTGGCATCCCAAGCCAGTTCTTAACCACCGCGTCACTCGGCCGGCCCTGTAGTGATTCCATTTTATTTCGTCATTCTATTCTGCAAAATCACCTGATGGCTTATCGTGTTGCTTTTCTGAAACTGTATAGAGTCCCTTCCCTGTGAATCCCCGAGTTTTCCATCCAGAACTTTTTTATTTTCCAAACTGAAACTCTGTCCCTATTAAACACCAGCTCCCCACTTCTCCCCTCCCCCTAGCCCATGGCAACCACCATTCTATTCTACTTCAGTCTCTACGAATTTGTCTAAGAACCTCATATAAATGAACTCATACAATATGTGTCCTTCATGACTTATTTCTCTGAGCATAATGTCTTCAAGATTCACCCTTGTTGTAGCATGTATCAAAATTTCTTTCCCTTTTAAAGCTGAAAAATATTCCATTGGATGGATATATCACATTTGGTTTATCTATTCATCTGCCAGTGGACACTTGGGATACTTCCGCCTCTTGGCTACTGTGAATAATGCTTGTACGAGGATGAGTTTGCAAATATCTCTTCAAGTCCCTGCTTTCACTTCTTGTGAGTGTATACCCAGAAATGGAGTTGCTAGGTCTTGTACTAAACACAATGAGAGCCGTTCTGCAGGGGTGTACCTTTAATAGGGTGTAGATTTAATAGGACCCCTCTAGTTGTTGGGCACAGCTCTGTCCGATTGCAGCAGGGAGGGACAGAGATGGGGAGGCCAGGAAGGACACTGGGGGAGCCGTAAAGGTGAGAGACAGCAGTAGCTGGAAGCTTCTCATCTGGCTGCGGAGGCCTACATGGAGCAAATAAATACTGAAATGATTAGAAAGTGATAAGTACTGCAAACACAGGTGAACAGGAACAGCGTGCTATGATAACAGGCAAAAATAAGAAAGATCTCTCTGGCATCCTTGTCTATATGATTTACTTAATCAGGTAGCCTTTACCAACGAGGCTGGTGCTTGCAACCCACATCCTGCATTTTTATCAACAATCATTTTGTTTGTTATTTGGGTGGTTTGGCCCAGGGCCCAGAGTTTCTTGGTTGGAGGTTGTCCCTTTTTGTGCTAGAGCCACAGATGGGCTTTGAGGAACGGGCTTTGGAGAGAAAGGGCAGGGAGGGCCATGGCATCCGTGACTGACAGGGGGGCTCAGGGAGGGATTGGTGGTTAAACGCAGGGCTGGGGCTTATTATCTTTGCCACATCACAGCTGTGGGAACTTGGATGCTGTACTTCATCCCTTAAACCCTCAGTTTTTGCTTCTGGAAAAAAGATATACGCATTTGTTTGGTCTAACTTGTTTCCTTCTCGTGGGGACAGTGATCTTTGCTTTGTCCACTGCTTGTGTTTACAGCCCCTAATTGAGGGTCTGGCACATGGTCAACTCCAGTAAATACTTTTATTTATTATCTATTTTAATTTTTCATATATGGCACAATTTTTATAAAGTACTGCAACCTTAAGCATCCAGCTCAGTGAATTTTTTTATTTTTATTTTTATTTTTTTTTTGTTTCACATTTATGCATTTATTTAAAATTATGGCACATAGAACTATGTATAGAAAAGTAAAATTAGGGCCGGCTGAGTGGTGCGGCAGTTAAGCCCTGGCTTGGGAAGCCAGTGGCCCCGGTTCGGGTTCCACATGTGAGGGCCAGTGACACTACCCTCAAAAAAAAAAAAAAAAAAAAAAGTAAAATTAAAATCCTTATGAAAGGAATACAAGTATATCAAATCAATAGACCCAATAAGAAAATAGAGTACAAAATAATATATGCTGAAAAGGCTCAATGAATTTTAAAATGTGCATGTGTTTGTATCTAAAAACCATTAACTACCACCAGAGCAAGTTATGGAACATATCCAGCTCCCTAGCAGGCTCTCTCATACCCCTTCCTACTCATATCCCCCAAACATGACCATTATTTTGACTTCAATCAACACCTATTAATATTGCCTGTTCTTGAATTTCATTTAAATGGGATCATGAGAAATGTACCTTTGTGTCTGGCTTCTTTTGTTTCTTCTGATATTTTGTGGGATACCTCCGTATTGTTGCATGTGTCAACAATTCAATCCTTTAAAAAAACATTGCTGGGCTGGCTTGGGAAGCCAGTGTCCCCGGTTCGGTCCCACGTATGAGGGCCAGTGACATTGCTCTCAAAAAAAAAACACCAAAAAACAAAAAAAAAACATTGCTGGGAAGTCATTTATCGTGTGCCACGATTTATTCATCCTTTCGGCTATTGATGTGCATTTTTTGGTTGTCTCTAAGTTTTTGGCTCTTTTGAGCAAAGCTGCCCTGAATATTTTTTTGCAGATGTCTTTTGATGGGCATAAGCATGTTGTGGTTTTGGGAAGGAGTAGAATTGCTATGTCACTGTGTAGTTGTATGTTTAGATTGGGGAGAAATTGCCAGACCGGTTCCTAAAGCAGTTGAACCAATTTATGTTTCCACTAACAGGGTGTGAGTTTTAGTCCTCCTCTTAGCCCAAACTTGGCGTTTCATTTCAGTCATTGTGGTGGGTATGTGATGATATGTCGCTGGGGTTTTATTTGTATTCCCCTAATGACTACTCATGCTGAGCACCATTTTATGTGCTTGCTCAGTAAATATTTGTTGAAAGAATGAATGAATAATGAGCTTGGATATGAATGGAAAGAAATATGACCCTGTCTTGTGTCCTGCTTAGAACTTCCCAGTGGCCTCCTCGTTGCTCTTAGGGCCAAGCTGAAAGCCCTCCGTTGGCCAACGAGATCCGTCATGCTCTGGCCCCTTCCGATCTCTCCTGCTTCTCTCCCTGGGTTCCAGTCACCTATATTGTCTTCAGGTTCTCCTCCATCCTGCTTCATGGCTTTTCCATAAGCTGTTTTCTTTGGCCCAGAACAGAACCCAGGCCTCATAAAACCAGACTCATCACTTGCATGTATCGCAAAGGCTTCTTCCTCCAGGAAGCCTTCTTTGACTGCCACTCCAGGACTCTTTTTTCTTTTTAGTTTTTATCACAGCTGTAAATACCCTTCTCTTTATGCGATTATTTAATTCACCTGTTTCCCTACTATGAAAAAAATACTTAAAAAACCCACAAGAAACCTCATCAGTGTCAGCTCTATAGGAGCAGCAACTTTGTCTTGTTCTTAGCAAGGCCTGGTATATAGTAGCTGCTCAATAAGCATTTGTTGACTATATAAATGTCAAAGCAATAGCACAAGGAGCATTATCACCTGAAAGCAATTCATTACCCCTTAAAAACTCACAACTCACTCACCCCAAGTGGAACCTGGGCCAATAAAAAAAATCATATGTAACAATCCTATCTCTCTCCCTCATTCTGGACTTTTGCGGGGGTCTCTAGTTCAACCAGGATTTCTGTTTTAGTTGGTGCAGCTGTGTGTGTGTGTGTGTGTATAATGGAAACTACACATCAGGCAAAGGATAAAGGAAAGGCATTGCTGCTGTCACAGTGAACGCCTGGACTCCCAGCCCCAGCCCCTCTCATGGCTGCCTGTGCATTAAACAGAGCCTAGGCAATATAGCAACATGGTTAGCGCTATAGATTTCCTCCCTTCCCAACCAGTCTGCCTGGGTTCGAAGTCTGGTTTAGCCACTTACTGTATACATAATCCCTGACAAAATACTCTGTCTCACTGGGCCTCAGTCTCCTCAACTGCAAAATACCGGTGATAATAGTAGTTACGTCATCGGGCTGCTGTGAACATTAACGCAAGTCAAGTCATGTTTATTGTCAAGAACAAAGCCTTAAGGAAGCCCCATAATTGTGAATGCCTGTTCCTTGTTACTACATGGGGAGGCCTCAGTTTCTTTATCTCTAAGAGGAGGATCAGTAATCAGTTGATTTCCTGAGTGCTGCTCCAAGAAGGCTGAGAAAAATATCAAGGTGCTTTGTACACCTGTGGGGACCATAGCTGTTTGGGAGGGTGATTGGGGCCCTTGGGCCATGAGTGCACTGGCGTCAGACAGATCGTGGTTCGAATCCCACTTCCACTGCTTGGCAGCTGTGTGACCTCAAGCAAATCACGTCACCTGTCTGAGCCTCCATCTCTCCAATAGATTAGTAAGTGTTTCCATCTCCTGTTTCTGTGTCAGCTCAGCAGTCAGCTGGCTGGGGTTAGCCTGGTGACACCGAAAAAAAAGACACTCAACCTGATTGCTCCTTGTTTTCCTCCTCCACGAAAGGGAAGTCATAATACAGAGGATCCAGCGAGGACACGGCTGGTGCTTGGCGTGCTGCAGGCTCCCGCGGGGCTCAGGACGTGCTCTTCCCCCCGCCCCCAAATTGTTCCTATGACCGTTGCTGTGGTCCTCGTTGTTGGATTTGAAAAATGGTCTCCAGGTATGAGCACGCGATCCTGGAGCGTTAGCACGGCTTCCCGGGGCCTCCGGTGGGGGTGGGACCGGGCCCCGGGGACCCCGGCCAGGTGGCAGGCAGCGCGTTGTGCAGGCCCACGCGGCGGGGCTGCGAGGGAAGCCGGGCGCCGGGGCGGGGCGGGGCCGGGGCGTGGCCGGGCCGGGGGCGTGGCCCCCGCATCATCGTGACGCGCCGGCCAATCAGGCGGCTTTGCGGCCGCGCGCCCCGCCCCGCGGCCCCCGCTCGCCGCCGCTGCCAGCAGCCGGGCCTGTCTGCGCGGCGCCCCGCTGCTCGGTGCCCGCCGGTGCCCGCGCCGGCCGCATGGCGCTCCGGGGCTTCTGCAGCGCGGACGGCTCCGACCCCTTCTGGGTAGGTGCTGGGCGGCCTCCCGGGGGCGGCGAGACGCGCGGAGGGAGCGAGGAGGGCCCGCAGCCCCCGGGCGCCGCGCCCCGCGCCCGGCCTGGGGGTCCCGCCGCCCCCCGGCCGCTGCTGCTGCGGGAGGGCCGCTGGTGCGGGGAGCCTGGGGCCGCTCAGCCCCGGGGGCACGGGGGCGATGGGCACGTGCCCAGCCCGGGGGTTTGGGGGGGCCGGCGGTGGGGCCCCCTCTGCAACGGGACTTGCCCTTCCAGGGGCGCCGGAGATGCAGGGCGCTGCGGGACGGCCGCTCTGCTGAAGCTCTGCCCCCGCCTCTGTGGGTCGGGGTCCCCCCTCCTTTCACAGAGGACGCCCCCTAATCAAAGGGCTGAGCTGGGTGGGGAGGGGGCTCGGGCCGTGGGAAGGGGCTTCCCAGGGACTGGCTGGGCTTCGCCCTTCTCCCCAGTTGTTGCGCGCCCACGTTACTCGTTTGTGGTTTACATCTTTTTGTCGTCTTGACTTTTCTTCGGGCTTTTAACTCTGTGGGGAGTTGGGAGGATCGAGGGGAGAATGAGGGGAGTGGGAGGAACAGCCGGGGAAGAGGGGAGGGCTGCTCACCCCCGCCGGGTCCCACCTGGCCCTCGGGGGGCTAGGCTTGGGGTGCAGCCGAGGATGCCCGGGACCCTGGTCCCGGAGAGGGCGTGCCGCCCACCCCTGTGATATGCGGCTCCTCTCTGCGAGGCCCTCTGCCTGCGTTCACCTCCGCAAGGTTTCTTCTGAATGTAAGTTTTCTTCTGAATGTTGAGTGTTGAGCCTGCTGGGTCCCCAGACTCCGCTTCCTGTGGTTTAAATCCCAGTGTCTCTGCCTTTAGCTTCCCTCTCAGGCGATTTCCTCCTTTGTTCCCGGATGGCACTTCTGTAAGGCCATGTGGATGATTCTTAAACACAATACACAACAGATCTGGACGCGATCGTTGTTTTCCCACTTGTGTAGGCATCGGGAGATAGAAGCACCCTGGGCTCCTAGGAGGTGGTGAGGAGTATCCAAAAATACCTTCTGGTCCTGTGTTATGGTCCTTGTCCTTTAAGGTTGCATTTGGGGTGTTGAAAAAGTCATCCTTCAGAGACCCATGGGAAGGCTTTATGTTGGGGGGAGACCTTTTGGTAGAACAACCAGTCTCATCTTGGTATCCCTCCCGTTTTCAGGCCCTTGGGATCAGAGATTTACTCAAAGGCTGGAAACAGCTGTGGATCCAGGGTCTGGGAGTGATTGGAGAGCAGGCCATTTGCAAAATAGGACTATTTCCCAGAGAGGATAACTTGTGGAGTTCATGCTCTCTGTGGCAAGTATAACAGTACAGAGAGGGAAAATACAGTAGATGCGACCATACATTAGATTCTGTATCAGGGTGTATTTGATTGATAGCTCATCAGGTTTTCCAAAGTTGAGTGTGTTTACAGATGTCCTTCCTTTATTTAGCATAAGAAACTCACCTGGGCAAACCAGTTAGGTTTTTTTCTCCTTGCTACAGAAGTTGCCAGGTGACTGACCTTCACCTGTGTCAGGCCTTCCATACTCCCTCAGTGTTTGGCCTTGCAGACTTCCCTCTCTCTGGATATCTGGACTTTGTGGGTGTCCCTGTTTCTTGAAGTGCCCTGGAACCAGAGTTTGAGAGTGTGCAGCTGGAGCATGAGAATTTCGAGGCAGCAGAAGGAATGTAACAGAAAAGAGATAGCTTCTGTATTTTCTAGGTCTGCACACTCAAGGCCAGGACAGACTGGCCTCCCAGCCGGTAGATAGCTGTGCGACCTTGAGCAAGCCACTTTGCTTCTCCAAGCCTCGGCTTCCTCATCTGTCAAATGGGGGCAGGAGCTAAAAATATCCCAACCTCCTAGGGTTGTCATAAAGAGTAGATGAGTTCATCTTTACATGACTCAGCTAGGACCCTGCTTAGAGTTAAACAATGGTTATTATTACTCTTTCCAAAGATGAAGTTGTGAAAAAAAAAAAGATGAAATTGTGTGTTTTGAGTTGCTTGTCCCTCCTTTGGGCCCACTTTTTATTCAGCTGGTGGGGATGGGATCGGGCCACCCTTTCATGCCCCTGATCAAAGTCGTGTTTAGAAATCAAGGTGACTAGTCTAGGTGACACGTTTATCAGAGGTTTGTTCCTGGGCCAGTGCCTGCCTCTGAGATCCAGGGAATTTCCAGAAAAAAACAGAGTGTGGCAACAGCTCAGGGTGAGAATTCTTCTCACTTACTTACCGCCTTTGCTCAGGCAAATGCTCTGGGGTGAAAAAGAGGAAGTTAGTTATCTAAATGGAAAATAGGGGCTGAGTTCACTGCATTTGGCTGGGTTTTTCCAATTGGGGGTGCCAGGAGTCAGTAGGAGGGGCTGTTCTGGGGCCTCTCCCTGTGAGTTGATTTTTTTAAAAATTGTTTATTAATAGGTTGCATGCCCAGTGTAGAAAACTTGGAAAATGTAGAAAAGTGGAGGAAACAAATCAGTAAGCAAGCAGTGCAGTGGTTCGGAGCAAATGCTCCCATTCCCTGGGTTCGAATCCTGGCTCTGCAGCTTGGGGGAGTACTTCCCGCCCACCTCAGTTTCCCCATGTTGAAAATGGGGGTGATCACAGTACCAAGTGAACAGCGATAATGCGAGGTGTTAACGAGCCAGACCTTGACATGAGCTGAGAAGTTGGCCGCTTGGTATACAGTCAGCACTCGGTAACTGTGAGCAGTCGACACTAATTAGAACTCTCAAGTTATTATGTGGTTCTGGTGCTGTTTGCCAGGGAGGCGCTCTGAGTCATCCTCCCACTCAATAAACCGCCGAGTATTTTGAATTAGCCACCAAGGGGCGCAAGAAGGGGTCTACCTTAGAAGCTGTTGGAAATTCCTCTTGGGGTGAGGTTGGCTTTACAACAATGTATGAAAAGCCAAAATTTGCTCCGTCGTCCAAAAACTCTGTTGGTTTTCCGACTCATCACTTTGCCTACCTCTCCTTCCCCTTTTTTTCCACCTTCCCCCTTCCTTGTGGATTGTTAGAGCTGAAAGGGACCCTGGAACTAATGGGGCCTCTCCTCCACTCACCCCACTTCACACGGCTTGGCTCTGAGGCCCAGAATGGCGGTGTGATGGGCCCAAGGCAGCAAGGTAAATGGCTTTGGGAGGAGAAAAGAGGAACCTCTGAGCGGATAGGACAGGGCGAGGCCTAACTCAGGGTTCCTGGGTTGCCCTTGGGCCTTGCAGGAGGACGCTACAGCTGGCGGAGACTAATGAGGGCCCTGGGCCAGCCCCTTTGTGATGGTCTTGGGGTGCCTTTGGACTGGCTGTTAAGGAAACATCTCCTTACTTGTGCACTCAATTTTTAGGAACTGATATCTGCACCTTACCGGGTGTCTCCAACTTACCGTGTCCCAGAGAGAACTGGGAACCCTCCTCCCCCAGCCCTCTGCAGCGTGGTTAACAGCAGCCTCATCTTCAGAGGCTCAGGCCAAAAGCCCGCATCATCCTCAACTCCGCTCTTTCCCTCTCATTCCGTGTCTGATCTGTCAGCAGATGCTGTTGCCTCTTCCTTCAGCATGCTTCCAAACCTGCCTGCTTCTTGCAGCCTCCTTGCTACCTCTCTGGTCTGCAGCTATCGGCTCCCTCCTGGATTTGAACATCCCTTCCTGTCTGCCTGCCTCCCTCCGTGGACCCTACAGTCTAGTCTCAACCTCGCAGCCACAGGGATCCTGTTCCCTTCCCCTTAAAACCCTGCAGTGGAGCCCCGCTTTCCTCAGGATAAAAGCCATAGGGCTTAGAGAGCTTACGAGGCCTGGCAGCGGCCTGGCAGGGTCGGGCCCCATCACGTCTGACCCTGTTGCTTGCTACTTCCTGTCTCACTCCACTCAAGCTACACTGACTATCATACTGCCTCAGGAAACAGCATTGGCTGTTTCCCCTGCCTGGAATGCTCCTTTGGTTTTAAGCCCTTGTTCGGGTGTCACCTCAGGCAGCCCACTCCCTACCCCAGTAGGCCTTGCTCTTTCACCCAGAGCACTGACTACCATCTAATACACCAAATATTAATTAATTAATGAATTAATTAAGTTTTGCTCTCTGTAAACTACCACCAAAAGGGCAGCAATTTCACAGGGGCAAGGGTTTTTTTGCCTGTGTTTGTCTATGGCCTTAATCCCAGCACCTAGAACATAGTAGGTGCTCAATAAACATTTGTTGAATGAAAATATCATGAAGCACTGGAATGGCTTTTGAGCTGCGTTAAAGCCTCTCTCCAGAGATTCGGAAGGATGAAAGTCACCCACCTGTCTCAGATGGATTCTCAGAGCCCTCCAACTTCTACATTTGACTGCTTACATTTCATCTTACAAGGGTCAACCTGATTCGCATCCATCTCTCTTTTCCCAGGACCCAGTGCCTCATGGACAGTAGTCTCAATTAACACTTGAACCTGAGTGTCTTACATACCAGTTCTAAAGTAGGGATTAGATCTAGTGCACCAGTATACTGGTTTTTACTTTGTTTTAATTACAAATCACTGTAATTGCTAATATTGACTGATTCGTAAGGTTTCACAGAAAAGTCGGGATTTCTGACGTCTCTTTAAAAATCGGAAGATCTGACAGGGTGGGGGCCTGCCTTTCCA
Organism: Aselliscus stoliczkanus; assembly: GCA_033961575.1. Lineage (NCBI taxonomy): Eukaryota > Metazoa > Chordata > Mammalia > Chiroptera > Hipposideridae > Aselliscus > Aselliscus stoliczkanus. The sequence continues at coordinate 5,508,976 of CM066741.1, read as the reverse complement.
TGATAGCGGTCAGCTGGCTGGCTCCAGTTTGCCTCAATCTCCACTCCTTTTTTGCAGCTTCAATTCTAAGGGCAGTGTCCATTGCCTTTTTTCATTGTGTTTTTCACCTGGTCTGCATCCGTCACCAGTCGGTGTTTGCGTTGGCATCCCCTGCTTTGAAACCCAGCCTTTTGGTGAATTGACTGGAGCCTGGCCGACACCAAGATCCTGGCTCCAGCCCAGTCGTGTTGGCAGGAGGGGGACGGATAAACTAATTATCAATGCCAGAGGCATTTGAAGCAGGCGTTTAATTTCTGTGGTAGCTCCAGATTTTCATGCTGGGATACGGCCTCGCTTTTATTGTCGGATCTTCATGGTCAGTAAAACTCAAGCCCGTAAGAACTTGCCTGAACACTGCAAAAAAGAGAGTTAAAGTGCTAATGAGGTGGGTGTGGATAGTGATTGGGGCCAGAACATCTTGAGGCAAGCGCTCCCCGCAGCCTGGCTGGCGACCTGGGACGGTGTCCCTTCTGACGGAGGTGGGGACCTGTACTTACCTCTTGAAGGCGGAGGGTTGAGGCGCGCCTTTGAGGAAGCCAGTTTGGGGGCTGGGTGGTAGGTGTGCACGGTTTTGCAGTCTCAGCATTCTTGACATTTGGGACTGGCTGATTCTGTCATGGGGCCACCCTGTGTGCACTGTAGGATGTTTAGCAGCATCCGCGGCCTCCATCCACGGGATGCCAGTAGTACTTACCCGTGTCTTGACAGCAAAAATGTCTCCAGACATTGACAAATGTCCCCTGGGTGGCAAAGTCACACAACCATTGGTGTGGTGAAATCTGGAGAAGAAATTTTGGGCAAGTCTTTGGCCCCCCTGCCTGTATTTCCCTAACGGTTTCTGGGCTGTTGGATTTCTTGTGTAATTGGCTTATTGAGGTTGCCTTGGAGAAGCTTAACGAGACATTCACGAGGTTAAACTCCAATTAGTCAGCAGCCATTTTCATGCTGTTTGCCTCGGTTCACTGAGGGGTCCTTCCGTCTCCCCTAATCCATTCTGGATGGGGTGTGTGGAGGTGCAGTCGTGGGGAGAAAACGCCTGTCTTTCGAGGTCTGCTTTGAACCCTTCATTTTAAACTGCCCCAAGAGAGGTGGACAATTATAAAGTTGAGATTCTACTGAAGTGCCCCTTTGGTTTCATTGTGGGGTTTATCTTCTGAAGGACGTTGCCAAGTTCTGGAAACTGGGTCTCAATGACCAGGGAGGGCAGCCCGAGGCAGGCGTTCGGAACCCTCAGATAGTCATTGTGTTTTTTTTTGTTTTGTTTTTTTAATTAATTCATTTATTTTTAATTAGCTTGAGGCGTACAACACAGTGCACTAGTTATACTTTTTACTCCTCAAAGTGACAACCCCCCTCCCCCAGTTCGCCACCCCACTCCCCCCCATATCATATATATCTATTACACTTCCTCTGACTCCCTTCCACATTATAATCCACATCCCGTGACTATCTATATATTCAATTACAGTTGGTATACAATATTATTCAACCTCAGCTTCAGGTGTACAGTGCAGTGATCAAGCCTCTTCTCCATCCATGAAATGGTCTCCCTAACAAGACATATGACCATCTGACACCCCACAAAATATTTACAACATTATTAATTATATTCCGCAAACTGTCTTTCATATCCCAGTGGCAATAGTGTAGTTACCTATTTTTGCTGTCTAATCCCTTCCCCCCATTGTTTTTTAATGAGGCTTTTTCCTTTCCCTCTTGGTGAGTGGTCTCGTTGAGAACCTGTTTACCTTTTAGTGGCCTGTCAGTAACTACCTGCTTGGGGAGAATGGAGCACTTTACGTGTGGTCTTTGAAAACACTAGATTTGTTCTCTTGTACTTCCCGCAGCTGTTTCACCCTCATTCATGTGTTCAATCTTGTATTATTAACTGTGCACCTACTATGTGCTGGCACTGTTCTAGACCCTGGGAATATAGCCATGAATGAGACAGACGAGGCCCATGTTCTCATGGAGCTCTCACACTTGGTATTATCAAAATGATTTTGGATACTGGTACGTGTTGCAATGACATAAACTGGGAAGAACTGGGATGGGGTGCGAGCTATGATAGAGGGATGTCCGGAGACGACATTTTGGAGGCAGTGACATTTGACCTGTGAGTTGAATGGTGAAGCTGGTGGTGTAAGGACTGGGGGAAGGGAGTCCCAGACAAAGGGAATAGCAAGTACAAAGGCCCTGGGGTGCTTGGCATGGTCCGAGTATCGTAGAGCTTAACTCAAAGAAACTGCAGAGCCCAACTCATAAAAATCTTGCCTGGAGCCCTCTGCAAAAATGTGTAAAGCACTAATCAAATGGCTTGTGGCAATAATAAGGGTCTGGAAGTTACAAGGAAGAAACTCACCCCAGCTTGGCAAGGAAATGGAGCAATATTTGTGCCTGGACGAAGTCATGGGTTTCTGATCCATTTATGTTTGCTTGAATCTCAGATTTTTAAAATTAAGTTCATGTTTTTTTATAAGTCTCATTGGTTTCAGAACCTTAGCTGAAACTCTTGAGTCAGACCAAGTTGGAATTTCCTTCCAAAGACTTTTCAGGACCTATTAAGATGATGAGGCGCTTTCTTAGGTGATTAAAATGACTTTCTATATTTGGATTGCGAGAAAACTCTTCTTTTTAAAACTACTTGCTGAGTTGATCTGGCTGATTGTGTGAGGAAGATTTTGCACGGTAACATTTTTGGTTGTGCTGTTAGTTTTAAGGTGAATATTCTAGAAGACGATAAAGGGAAAGTAAAAGTTTCAGTACTTCCCCTCTCTGTGCTCTGTTCTCAGCAGCCATAGATGGTAATTTCTACGGTGTCCTTCTAGAAAAGTTTCAAGCTTATGCAAGTATGTTTGAGGGGGAGGGAGGGAGGGAAGGAGGGAGGGAGGGGGAGAGAGAGAGAGAGAGAGAGAGAGAGAGAGAGAGAGAGATTGAGATTGAAATCAACAAGGCATTTACTGAGTACCAGCTGTGTGTCAGGCATTGTTCTTGGCCGCTGTCTGGGTGGGTTCCAGATTTCCGGCGTGATAAACAGTGCTGCCCTGAACATCCCTGGGAATCACCATTGCACATCTATGCAAATTGATGTAAATGACTCAGCAGAATAACTTCCCCATAAGAAGTTGCTGGGTTCAGATAGATGCATACTGAAATTTGATAATGCTAATTGTCAGGTGGCTGCCATAGTTTACACTCCCACGAATGGACCCACCAGCATTTATTAAACACCTGTTGTATGCCTGCCACCTGAGAGCATTGAGCAAGCTGGGAATTGACCAGGCTTTGTCCCTGCTTCCCTGTGTAGTGAGAGGGTTTTGTCCAGTTGAAGTCAACCTTACTTTCCAGAGAATGCTTGTTTTTTTCCCTAGTTTTAAAAAGATATGTTTAAATTTTACATATCATTGACTTTTCTGTTGTTTAAAAAGTGCTTGTAGGGGTGACTGGTTAGCTCAGTTGGTTAGAGCGTGGTGCTGATAACACTAAGGTTGCCGGTTCTATCCCCACATGGGCCGCTGTGAGCTGAGCCCTCCCTAAAAGAGTCAACTGTGTCATTGTAGCATGAAAGCAATGTGTAACCAATGACCATGGCTGTTCCCCAATAAAAAAAAAATACAAAAATTAAAAAAAAAGTGCTTTTACGTCAACAATTTAACAACATGTAAATGTTTCACTCATAATCCCACCATGCTAATACAACTCTGATTTAATTTTGACACCACATTTCCAGTTTAGTCAGTTTTCTGATTACAAAACAAACAACACAAAGGTGTTTAAATCCTCAACATGCTACTCTCTTGAGCTATCCGATAATCAAGGTATTTTTCCAGTCTTCTCTATAATCCTAGAAACATTTATACACATAAATAATATGTTGAAAATAAAATAGGTTCTGTTGTAATTACTTTGAATTTTATTTTTACTTAACATACAATGCACTTCAAAACATAGACTCTCTGGGCTGGCCGAGTGGCGCGTTGGTAAAGAGCTGGCTTGGGATGTCAGCGGCCCTAGTTCGGATCCCACATTTTGCATGTCTCTGCATGCATCCTTCCCAGCCCTGGACATGGTGGAATTTTGTTAACTTGATGGCTAGAAAAGATCATATTTTCATCCGCATTTCCTTTAGAAGTTGGAAGCTGAGCATTCTGCGGCATTTTCCCTGATGATGTGCACGTTCTTTTCTGCATGTGTCTTTCTGGGTCCTGTTTGTATGTCTCTACGCTGGCTTAGCTTTTTCCTGTTGATTTTCAGGAGCTTTGACACTGGGAATCTTGCCCCGTTGTCTATCATGTGTGTTGCAAATATTTTTCTTTTTCTTTTAAACTTTACTGGGGAACATTGTGCTTTTCCAGGACACATCAGCTCCAAGTCTAGTTGTTGTTTTCAATTTAGTTGTGGAGGTCACAGCTCACTGGCCCATGTGGGGATTGAACCAGCAACCTTGGTGTTGAGAGGCTGCACTTTTAACCACTTGAGCTAACCAGCCTCTCTGCAAATAATTTTCCAATGGCCATTGTTGGTCTATAGGCGTGTTAACATCCAGTGCTTGTCCAGATTACGTGATTTTGCAAGGTTGCATTTGTAGTGTTCCTGCCATTTTCTATCCTACATTTTCCATTTACAGTTGTAAGACTTTTCCCATGTTCTTATATTACTTTTAAAATTATACCTTTAGATATCCAAGCCATTGTTCCTGGTATTGGTGGACTATAATTTACGTAATTACTATGTGTGGTTTGATGTTTAGGTTGCTGTCCGCCCCTTTTTTTTTTTTCTTTTGAATGTTTTGTTTTTTTAAGAAAACATTATAGTGAATGTCATATGGATAATGCCTGTGGACTTATTTCCTTAGACTGTATTCTCAGGAGTGGAGTGCATCTCAGAAGACTAGAGAAGGTTTCGCTCTCGCTATGGTGTTGTTTTTACAAAAGCGTTGGCCCAGTTCACCATTCTAGCAGGGTCTGAGGGTACATATTGTCGTTATTACTAAGAGCAGAATGACAGACACACGTTAATGGCAGTGGCTTCTGGGGTCCCACCCCTCAGCCTTGCGAGGCCAGAGACCAGGGGAAAGTTGGAGCAGCCGGGTGCTGGGGAAGGTGACCTGGCAGTTAGTGACTGAATTACTTAAAGGAACTTTTTTCTCTTACTCGTTCTCTTCTTTGATATTGTAACAGTACAGCATAAAACAAAGCAGCACAGAAACAAGTATAGTAAGACGTGAAAAATCTCCATATCCGTAAGGTAATCTCTTATTGGCAGAGAGCGTTTTCACTTTCAGTCTCTCTTCTCCATATACTAAATTATAGTAATTTAAAAAAAAAAAACGAGAAGGGGAAGCCTATAAAAACATACTTAGTTTTGGTTTTCATTTATTAGTGCATGTTGGGTGTCGCCCGTGTGTAATGAACAGGTATTTACTTGAAAATGAAATGTCAACAGGAGCCTAATAAAGTAATTTGCTAATAATTGTTCCCTCCGGAGGCGATTGGTTGTCGCCTTGGTTTTTAGCCTCTGTGTACAGGGAGATCTGGGGAAAGTGTGCAACAAGACCTGGGGGGTGGGTGGGGCGGCCAGGAGAGGCACGTTTGTGACTCTCTCAGAGGCCCCTGGCATGGGAGGGAACCTCTGAGAGTCAAGAGTTGTGCCTATAGACAAAGTTCTCACCCATGGTCCGATGGCCGGGCCCCACTCAGTTGACAGTCTCTGAGGGTCCCCTGAATGCCCCTGGACTGGCCTTGACCACCTCTAGCTACAAGGGAGGCAGGGAAAGGGAGCATTTGTTGTGTGTTTTTTTTAGTGGGAGGCAGCAAGAGAACAGGGAGTTAGTTGGGAAGGATGGTTGAGGAAGCCAGCCGGCGGTGCCTGCCACATCGGTATTTACACAACTGTCCTCTAAATCAGTTCATTTTTTTTTTGAAACCTAAGTAAAAATATCCTAAAGTAAGTTTCCTCTCACTTTAGAATATCTATGAAGTCCCAGGTTGGTTGTATTGGTGTATTTACCTAACAGCTATTAACTATGTAACTACTCAAATGACAAAATAGGGCAGTCTGCAAACTGCCCAGATCAGTGGTTTTCAACTTCAGGTGATTTTGCTCCCAGGGAACATCAACATCTGGAAACATTTTTGGTTGTCAAAGTGGAGGGTGGGTGTTCCTGGCATCTGAGGGACGGTGGGTACTTTGCCCATCACTAGGATTGCTGGGTAGGGGCCAGGGCTGCTGCTAACATTATACAACGGACAGGGCAGCCCCCCAAGAACAGAGACTTCTTGGGGCTCAAATGTCAATAGGGATGAGGTTGAGATACGCTCACCTAGATGCCATTCCTAGGCCGCCGTGTTTTGGGAAAGGCTGTCACGTGCTAGGCACGCGGTTTTCTCCTGGGGAACTGACTGTGTATCAGTAATACTGGATGTCTGGAGCCGGTTTGTAGGTTTTCAGACCTATTTTCGCAGATAATACCAGATCTCCAGTAAACCCGTGAAGCTGTCACATGTCGATGTGAATTCAAAATATTTGTTGCTCCTTGAGGACTTGATAGAAATGAGAGTGAAAGGAGCTTCTGGACCTTGAAGCTGACGTTTGAAAGAAGACCCCTTTTGCCAGGCCAGTCCCGTCGGAGTGTGCGTGTCCAAGAATGCTGCAGCGAGGACCTGTCTCCGGGGGCCAGGCAGAAACCAAGGGCTCTTGGTGGCCATGCACTTGGGAAGGGCCGTCCTTTGTCGAGTAGGAGATTTTATTGCCTCCTTTCTCCCTGGGTTTGGCAAAAACAACCTGGCCGGAGGAAGGAGCTATGGAGACAAGCAGGCAGCTGGCAGGTAGAGAGGAGCCGGTCAGGCTGCCGGCCGGCAGTTCGGCATGAGCTGGCCTGGGCAGGCAGCTTGGCAGTTGCACTCATCCCTCCGTGAAAGTTAATCGAGTCGTTACGGAGCCGTCGTGAGGAGGTGGGGCCTGAATGGTGATGGCCTCTCGCCTAGGGTTAGCTTGGCTAAGGAGTAAGGGCATTTTTCATCTTTCTCCTTCATTCTGGAAGCTTAGGAAAAGGCCCCTTGCCACCCGTTAATGACGCCGTGAGAGGCCGGGCTGTTGGTTGATGGAGGCATACCGCATTTCATCGAGTCCAAGAGGCCACCTCAGTGGTCATGCATCTCCATTTCGGAGATGTTATGCTGTGAAAAGGAGGCCCGCAGAAATTGTAGGATGTATTCATTACGAAAAACAGACTGGGATCAAAGATAGTAAAATGGGAAGAGACAGAGGTCTTAGAGTCGATGGAACCTGATAATAGCTTCCACTCCCTCCCTCTGTGCCTTCTTCCCTCTTCTGTGGATTAGTCCTTTTAGTGGCGTAGGTTCCATGCTAAGTGCTGGGGACCCGTGCGTGGCGAGTGAAACACTCGGAGGCCACGGCTCCTGGAGGCCATGGCTGTGAAGAGGTGTAGAGGGGCCCAGCAGCACAGGGAGCCAGTGCAGCCTCCGGTCAGATCCTGGTCCTGCTGCTCGCGAGCTGTGTGACCTTGGACAAGTGACCTGATCCCTCTGTGCCTCCGTTTTGTCATGTGCAAAATGGGGAGCATGGTAGTGCCTCATAGAGTTGTAAAATTAAATGAGTGAATATGCGATTAGCGTGCTAGTCCTATTACTGTTCAGTGCTGTCGTTTTCACTTTTGCCAAGCCATTGCTGTCATTAACGATTGTCATCATCATTACTGTCACACAGCTGTCCCTGCGCTCGTCCAAAGCGAAATGCAAGGTAGAAAAAGCACTGGACAGTGGACTAGGTGGGCCCCCAAGTTAGGCACGGTTAACTTCTGGCGCTCCGGTCATACTGTCTCCTCGGCCCAGGTGAGGGAGCTTTTTCATTCTGCGCCTCAGTTTCCACGCCTGTAAAAGGGAGAATGGTAATAGTACCTGTCTCCCCATAGGTTTATTGTAGAGATGAGACAAGTTAATATCTGTGCCTCGGGCTATTTAAGGATTTGCTATGATGGTATCTAAACCTCTCCAGAGGAAAAAAGATACACCCTCCTCCCGCCACCTTACGCACCACCTGTTTCCTTGATTCGAAATTTTCCCCTCACCCTGAATCACAGGTCTTCTGCAGTCCTGGCCAGAGATGGTGTCTTTCTCTGGTTCTTGGTCTGTTTTCATGTGCATGTTAAAAACTCCTCTGCGGAGAGCATGAGCCCCGGGTAGCCAGTGCCCGCCCCTCTTTACTGACGGCCTCTCCAGGTGGCCGCTGGCTTTGGTTCATGACTGCTGGGTCGGTTTCCACAGGATCCCCTGCCACCGTTTGCTTAGTGCCTGCGTGCCTGGGAGCTCCCCGGTGTTGGCTGGGAACGGCCCAGCGTGTGCACGCTGCTCCCTCTCTCGCTGCTTTGAGTTGTTTCCTTTGGATCTTCGCCTGTCACTAGGATTGCTGGGTCAGAAGCGAGGGGATGGAGCCCCCTGGCTTTTTGCATGTTTCTGGGTTGCTCTTCAGAGAGACTGATTCATCCCTTCTTTCGCTTGTCAAAAAGTATTTAATGAGCAGCTACTATTTGCAGGTGAGTTGAAAGGACATGGCCCTGCTTGGGGGGAATTACAGGTAGGAGTAGGAGACAGACACTGAGAACTCAGCAGGGAATGGCTGATAGTGCAGAGCGGCCCCCAGGCGCCGTGATTTCGTGCCGACAGTAACCTGCGGGGTAGGGACGGGGGTTACGCCTGACTTAGGGATGGGGAACCTGAGGCAGAGAGGGGGAAGTCACCCAGTTCGTAAATGGCAGAGGCAGACTCAAACCCAGCCCATCTGGCCCCAGCGCCTGGCTGATAACCCCTGCCCCATGCTGCCCAATAAACTTGGTGCCGAAGGAACTACACAGGTTTGGGTCCTAGTGAATAATGGGGGCAGGGGGCACTTCAGACAGGTCGGGCCTCTCTCCCCGAGCTGGTATTTGAGGTGACAACGGAAGGCTGAGGAGCTGGCCAGGCTAAGGGCATTCCGGTGGGAGGCCCTGAGGTGGGAAAAGCGGGGTGAGTTTGCGTCTAGAACAAGGGTTGGCAAACTGGCTCTCTAGCCACATGCTGCTGTTTGGGTACGTTCCGTCTCAAAAGTTTGCCGACCCTTGGAAGAGCCAATCCTGTCCCTTACAACAAATTAAAAATTATTTGAGAGCCGTAAATATGTTTTTACATAATCATCATTATGTGACTAATATCCTTTAACATTTTTATAAATGAAACTATGATAGTTTTATTTTCATTTTCAATTTAACTTCAGAGCCACATGTGTGTACCCAGAGAGCCGCATGTGGCTCGCGAGCCACAGTTTGCTGACCCGTGGTGGCTCTTCCATCTCAAAAGTTTGCTGATCCCTGGTCCAGAGCATCAGAGACTGGGGAGGGTCATGGCCTGATTTAATAATAGCTATGATAATAATACTAACTAACACTTACGGTCCCAGGCACTGTACAGAAACATTTTCCATTTAATCCTGAAGACAGCCCTGTGACATGGATAGACTATTATCATATCCATTTTACACATGGGGAAACTGAGGCCCAGAGAGACTCTGTGGCTTGCCCAAGGCCATACAGCTCATATGCAGCACAGATGGAATCCCAGCCGTGTGGCCCAGAGTCTAGGCTCTGAAACATGGCACCACCCTGCCGCTGTGATGGGACTGTCCCCAGTTGCCACCACGGTGGCCTATTTTAAAATAGCCTGTTGTGGGTGCTTCCCAGGTCAGTGGTATGATCGGAGGACTCGGAGGCCGGCCAGAGTGGAGTCTTCTCTGACAGGCTGTGCTAAGTGACTGGCTGATCCTGGAGTAAGACAGAATGAAAGTCTTCGGGGGTGGGGGTGGGGGAGCCGGCGGCTTTCTGGCACGTGGCTTTATGGGCAGCTATTTTCACTTGAACAGTGATGATGACATCAACCATCATAGGAGCAATAATACTATGGGAGAAGTGGCAGTAGCCCACGCAGCCCCCCGTGGCTGCCCTCTTGCCCCAGCACTGAGTGGCAGCCATCCAATGAGACGTGAGTGGCTGCAAGGTGAAGAGGTGGACTGACCGCCCCAAGGCCACACAGCCAGGGAGTGGGGGTACGAGGACCAAAGCCCCTGCTCCTGACCGCCGAGTCGTGGCTCCTTCAACACCACCTCTTGTGGTCCATCTCCGTCTTTACCCAGTCGTCTGTCAGTGGACACCTAGGGTATTCCCGTGTCTGGGCCACTGTGAGTACCGCAGTGAACAGGGGGTGCAGGATCCCTTCGCCATAGTGATTTCATTTTCTTTGGATCCACTCAGCGATGTTTAAAGACTGAATCCCCACAGGGGTGGGGTGATGGGGCCAGCATTTCTCATGAGCTGTATGCTTCTCACAGTGATCAGCCTACCCTGGGCCACCTTTTTTTCTGCCTGTGCGGCTTCGGCGTGATGAGGTGAAGCCCTGTGGGTCTTCAGGTCAGGCCTCCTTGTGTTTTCTGATTTAGCTTAAGGAGTAATTTCTAAAGAAATTCATGGAGACTTTGTTTGGAATAGAAAAGATTGGCAGTGACCCAAGTGGCGGCCAGTAGGGACCTGGATAAGGACAGTATGTTCTGCTCACTTGTGGGGAGTGAGGATGCCTCCAGGGGGAAGTGAGAGGTGAGGGCCAGGCCGGCCTCCGCAATCTCATTTTTAAGGGAAAACGATGAGGTCTAGGCAGCACGTTTGGTAAGATGCCTCCTGGATAAGCAGAGGCACAAACAGGAGTGCGTCGTCAAATGTGCTCGTATTTGCATAATGAACGCCAGAAGGACACACAAGAAACTCACAAGTGTGTGTGTGTGTGTGTGTGTGTGTGTGTGTGTGTGCACGGGGCGCCTGGGACCGGGCAGAAGGGACTCATGGGGGAGAGGGAGGAAAAGTACCTTTTTACTGTATCCTTATACACACAGACACACACACTCACACACAGACACAGACACACGCAGACACGTACTCACACTCAAACACACAGTCACACACAGACATACGCCCACACACACAGACACACACACTCACATGCAGACACACACGCAGACACACACATACTCACACACACAGACACACAGTCTCTCACACACACACACACACACACACTCACAGACACACGCCCACACACACAGACACACACACTCACATGCAGACACACGCAGACACACACACAGACACACACTCACATGCAGACACACATGCAGAGACACACACATACTCACACACACAGACACACACACAGTCTCACACACACAGACATACACTCACACGCAGACACAGACACAGACACACACACTCACACGCAGACACACTCACACATGCAGACACACACACGCAGACACACACCCACTCCCACACACACCCACGGTATATGGTCAGGTGTCAGGAGGGCAGGCCCTTTGCCCGGTTGTCCCCTTCGGGTCCTCAGCACACGGTGTTCAGTAAATGGATGAGTGCTGCCAGCCCTCTGCTGTGTCCCCACACGTATTCCTGGGCCTGGCACTTGCCTGGCCCCTCAAGCCCCTGGAACATGACCAGGTGGAGAATTGGGTGAAGCTCCAGGGTCTGATACAAGGAGAGGAAGTGGCTGGAGACGAGCTCAGCCCGTGGTCAGGGCTGCATGAAGATCGCAAGGACAAGTGTGTGCCTGGTATGGAAGGGCCCTGGTGCCCTCTGGGGCAGGGCAGGTCTGAGCAAGCTGCCCGCTGCCGACATTGGGCACTGTGATGGGCAGCCATGGCTGTTCTCTTCCTGGCACTGCAAGTCCTGTTAAGGTGGGAGTCTTGGGTTTGCATGTAACTCTTGCCCCTTTCTCAGCAGGGTGTTCAATTCTTGGGCCTGAGGGTCCGCGGAGGATTTGGGGCACTTGCCCTGCCTTCCTGGATGCAGCCCTCCCCCCACCCCATAGTTCTGGGCTTTATTCTTAGCTCTGGTGAGTCAGCAGATGAGGGAGGGTCAGGGCCCCGCTGGGCAGCGGTGGCAGCGCTTTTCCCCCTTTCGCCTCTCGCGGTGTGTGGCCTTCGACCTTTCAGCGGGTCTCATTCAGGGCTGTGGTGGGGAAATGGAGGCCCCATGCCGGCTCTGTAAACAGGGTGAATGTCCAGAGCCCAGCGGGTCCCCTGACCTAACCGTGAGCCTCCCAGTGCGCCTTTCTCAGCTCCGCCTTTGCCCGATGCAGCAGCTGCCTTGGTTCTGGATATGGCTTTAGTAAGGACCTGTCAGCTCGCCCTGCACAGCACCCTCCTTTTGCAGAAGAGTTAGCTGGGCTTGGAGCCAGCCTCTCCGGGTTTGAATCTGGGCTCCGCCAGGTCCTGCCAATGTGCCTTCCAGCAAGTCTTCCATGCTTCTATTATGTCCCTCTCTGTGAAGTGGGAAGAAGACAGTACCTACCCCACGGAGTGGCTCTGATGACGAAAAGGAACGATGCACGTGGCGCCCGGAGCACACATTCCCGGCTTGCGAGGCGGTGCTTCGTAAGAGCCGCCATCCTTCCGTGCTTAGCCGGAGTTCCCTGGTGGGTTTGCACCCTGCAGAGTGGCCCGTGGTGCCAAGCCACCAGCCTGTTGGCACCCCGTGCATCCCCGCCCATGTTAGGCAGCCCTGGGCAAGCTCCAACCCTGCAGGCTGCGCGTAGTAGGTTCCATCGTTAGAGGACTAATGATGTATATGAGGGAGACCAAGGTGGGAGAGATGAGCTCATTTTCTGGGGGTCAAGAGGCGAGTGAGCAGGGGCGAGTGGATTCGAATCCAGGCCCACCAGCGCCAGCTCCCGTTTGTATGCGTTTTATTTACCCCGTTCTTTTCTCCTCTCCCTCCCTCCCTCCATTTATGAAAAAGTGACACCCACACGGGTCCCTACCCCCTGGCTTTGCTCGTGCTGTCCCTGGGCCTTGTACGAGCTTCCCCTGTATCTCTGCAAGGCCAGGTCCTCCTGACCCTCCCAGTCGTTGCTGAAATGTCACCTTCCTAGACCTCCACGTGACAAATGCTGCCCCCACTCCCTCCCCCTTTCCTTCTTAGCAAGTATTGGAGCTTTGCAGTTAGGCTTTGATTTGTGACCGCCTCGCTTTAATGGACTGAGTCTTCAGAGAGCAGGGACTGCATCCGATTTATCTCTACATCCCCACGATTAGCCTAGAGCTTGGCACACAGTAGGTGCTCAGGAAATCTTTATCGTATGATGGATTGAAGGAGTGAATGAATGAAACCCTGCACTTGTGTGTGTTGATCTGTTTCTTGCCCAGGAACTCAAACTGGAATCTTCTGGGTCATCTCCTTAAACCCTCCGGTAATTCTGTAGTAGGTGGGTCCTGGAATTCGTCCCATTTCACAGAGGAAGAAATTGAGGCCCGGTGAGGCCACTGCATTGGGGTAGTGAGGGCAGTTTTCCCTCCAGGGGACATTTGGCAATGTCTGCAGACAATTTTGATTGTCACAACTGGCTGTGCCTGTTGCTTGCAGGTTATGTGACCTCAATTTCTGTGTCTATAAAGTGGGTTGAATTGTACTGCCTGCCTCCCAGAGTTGTTTGTGAGGATTAGCGTGCTGGGTGGTCCTGGTATCTAGTGGGCAGAGGCCGGGGATGCTGCTCAACACCCTACGACGCACAGGACAGCCCCTCACAGCATAGGATTTTATGGCCCCAAATTTCAGCAGTGCTGAGGTTGAGCAACATCTCTGACCCAGACCTTGAACATGGGGGTTCGTAAGCATCAGCCCACATTGCTCACGTGGGGGAAATTGTAGAATTTTTCTCTGTCTGTGTCTGAGTCTAAATAGTGCTTCTCCAATGTGCACAGCTGGGCTTGGAATCCCTAACGCGTGAGGACATTTCGTGGCTGTCCTGCCCCAGAGGACACTGCCTTCCAAGCTGCCTCAGGCTGGGCGGTGAGGCCATTGACCTTGCAAAGCTCTTAAAGTTCCAAGCACCTGGTGGAGGGACGGGGAGCCCAGGAGTTAGGAGCTCGGTGTCAGACTGTCTGTGGGTTCAAATCCTGGTTCTGCCTCTTCCTGGCTCTGTGAGGCCCAGCAAGTTCTGAGCCTGGGCCTCAGAGCCCTCGCCTGCAGAGGACGAGTTTTAATAGTCCTGACTTTGTGGGGCCGCTGCGAGGTTTACATGGACTCACGCTTGGAAAACAGCACCACCCTGGCGCGGCTAATATTGCTGTTATTATTATAGGCGCCTGATACATGTGTGCTTTCTCCTAGTTCCCAGCCCGGCATTTAGAAATCTCTACCCGTAAATTCCTGCTGCTGCTATTTATTTATTTAAAGTGTGAACTCGGATTTTTTTGTTATTGTTATTATTATTTTAGAGGGACTACGTGCAGAGTTGAAAATTCAAACAGAACCAAAGATAATAAAACAAAAACTAATCGTGGCTTCCTCTCACCAGCTGCAGCCCAATCCCCTGGAGATAATAATTGTTGGTTTTTGTTTTGCTTGTCTCCTTCTAGGAAAATTTCCCTGCTTAAAGCATATATCCTTTTTTTTTTTTTTTTTTTTTAAAGATTTTATTGGAGAATTGGCGGAGGGGAACAGCGTTGGGGAATCGGGGAAGGGGAACAGACAAGTTGCTGTCTTTTTGTTCTTCAGTTTAGTTGCGGAGGATGTTGCTTCACTGTTGGTATCCTCATTGCGCTCTTCCCGGATCAGGCAGATCGGTCGCTGGCCTCTGGGTGTCGCTCACCGCGGCTATTGGCAGCTCACGCTTGGCTGCCAGCCGCTCACGCTGGCTGCGGGCCACTCACTGTAGCCCATGGCAGCCCACTGCAACAGGGGCTGCAGCCCACACCATCACCGGGGCTCACACAGCCCAGCTCCAGGTGGAGCTGTTGTTAGCTGTAGAGGGCAGTGTCACTGGCCCTCATGTGGGATCTGAACCGGGGCCGCTGGCATCCCAAAACCAGCGCTTAACCAATGTGCCACTCGGCCGGCCCTTTTTTTTTTTTTTTGAGGGCAGTGTCACTGGACCTCATATGTGGGACCGAACCGGGGCCGCTGGCTTTCCAAGCCAGCGCTTAACCACCGCGCCACTCGGCCGGCCCCATATATCCTTTTATGCTCATTTAAAATGGGAACTGGAGTACATATAAATGATAAAAAAAAAAAAATGCAAACTACATTTTTCTGTGCATGTAGAGGCATCTACACTTGCATTCAACTTCCTGGCTGTGTATGCTGCTTGCAAGCCTCAGTTTGTTTGTTTTTTTCAGCTACCAGCAGATGATTTATTGTACACGTTACATTCAGCCACAACTAAGAACAAAATTTGCCCACAATGTCACAGGCCCAGAGCAAAGGACTGTTTTTGTATGAGCAAAGTGGGTCTCTCAAAAGGTGGTTGTGGCGAACAGATGACAATGTATGTTCTCGATCCATTGAGAAGTCCTAGCCATTAGGCCTGCAGTCCAACAATGTTTCAGTGTCCCTGGCCTCTGGCTTTCCTCATTTCTGCTCCTGTGGCTTCCATGGGTGCACAAGCTAGCGGTTTACTTGGACCTCTGCCTCATCTTTCCTCTTTTGCGCTTCAGCCTGCGCATTCGCTTTTTCCTCCACTTGGCTCTCCTGGCGCGGAGGGATCTAAGAAGATGATGCTAAGGCCGAGAGCGCAAGCCTCAGTTTTTGTATCTGTAAAATGGGTTTAATTACAGTGCCCGTCTCCCAGGGCTGTTTGTGAAGATTAAATGGGATGGGAAGCACTTACCTCCGCCCTGGCACATGCTATGAAGAAACAATCACCCTTTTTCTTTCTATAGATGGGGGAAGGTGGCACATGCTTCTTTGCTTCAGGTCTTTTCTCAGATGTCGTCTTGGTCCCGAGGCCTTTTGTGTGTCTGCCTGATATAAACATAGCCCCCACTGCCCACCATTATTCTCTGCCTCCTTTATTCTTCTTCAGGATACTTGTCGTTAGACATACGTATATATAGTAGTTGATCTGTTTAGTTTCTGCCTCTATGATAGAATGAAACTCTGTGAGAGTGGAAACGTAATTTATTTCCAGAAGGTGTTGGCACACAGTGGTGTGCTGAGAAATGCCCACTGAGCGATAGAAACCCGACGATGGCAAGTTATTGAGATGACAACATTGGAAAAATGGATGCTCAGGCCCCAGTGGAACGCGTAGTAGGTCTTTGTTCCTGAAGAGTCAGGGGACCTCTGCTCCCGGGCATGGTGACACTGAGCGGCAGTTCACGGTCATAATCACGTTCCCCACCTGTTATCTGCCCGTCTTCCTCTGTGCAGCCTCCTGTCCTGTCTGGTCCCTGCAGGCCTGGGCCACCTGTCCCCCGAGCGGTGGTGCCCCTGGGAGGTCCATAGAATGTGTCAGGTGGACCAGAGTCAGCCAGAGGGGGTGTGGCAGGCAGAGTACCGGGCCCTCCAGAGAGGTCCACGACCTCACCCCCGGAACCTGTGACTGTGTTATGCGACATGGCAGAAGGTGTGAAGACGACGCACGGAACTGAGGCTGCCTACCGGCCGAGCTTGGGACGGGAGATCGCCCTGGCTTATCTGGGTGGGCCCAAGCCCAGCACCAGGCTCCGTGTAGTAGAGGAGGGAGGCAGGTGAGACAGAACTAGAGACGGCGACGTGAGGCTGCTGGCTTCGAAGGTGAAGAAGGGACCTGAGCCTCGGAATGGGGACGGCCTCTAGAAGCTTCTGGAAAAGGCCAGGAAATGGATTCTCCTTTAGAGTCTCCAGAAGGAACGCAGCCCTGTTGACACCTTCATATTAGCCTAGTGAGACCCGTGTCCGATGTCTGACCTTTAGAACTGTAGAAAACCTGTGTTGTTTTAGCCACTGAGTTTATGGCCGTTGGTAACAGCAGCCATAGGAAATGGATGCAGGTACTTGGCTCTGAACTTGATCCTGGTTTGCAGACTCAGACCTTCCTGTTGGCTCAGGTTTCCCATGGGGAGAGGCCAGTACCCCAGAGGCTCTGTTAAGATTCACACGTTATCCATCACTAGGAATCTGTGGGGTGGGGGGAGAGTCGGGAGCACGGGAGGTTGGTCAACAGTCAGGCTTCCTGGGTTTGCACCCCAGATCCATCACTTACAAGCTGTGTGATCTTATTCAAGTTACTTGACTTCTCTGTGTCTCAATGTCCTCTTCTGCCAAATGGGGATCAAAACAGAACTCATAAATAAAGGAGTTAATTTATATAAAATGCAGAGAAACAGTGCCTGGCACATAGAATCAGTTAAAGCGAGGTGGTATTATTATTATCAATAATAATATAAGGTTATATTAAGGGTATAATGCTGTATACTTCATTTATATTTATTACTGACTTAAGAATTAAGATTACTGTCAGTAGCTTCTTATGGGGTATTAATATATGGCACTGAGCTATGTAATTTTATTTACTCTTTAGAATAGCTTTAAAAGATAGGTATTCTTAGCCTTACTCATAGATGAGGCTCAGAAAGGTTGGGTAACATGTCTAAGGTCACACAGTAAATACATGGCGAAGAAAGCTGAATCTGTAAGAAAAGGGACAAGGGGACAGAGAGAGTAGATCAGAATTTGTATTACTAGGATACTTTGTATTATGAAAGCAAATTCATTTTAAAGTTGTGTAAACAATAAAGCAAATTTATTAGGGCAGTCCAGTGGGGGTCTGGGCTGCAGGTGAAGCCTGATCCAGCAGCCCACAAAGCCAGTTGCTTTCATCTCCACCTTTTACAGTGTTGGCTTCATTCTCACACTCACCGTGGTGGTGACACCTTCTACTTTTCCCTCCTAAACCTGGCGCTTCCCTTGTAAATGGCTGAGATGCTCATAAACCACACATCATCCCCTGGCATCAGTGGGGACAAGGGAGCCTGTGTCCTTGCTGTGATTGGCTCATCGTGGGTCAAGTGCCCATTCTAGAACCAATCACCAGCACTTGGCTAAAGGACTGCTGATTGGCTGGTGCTAATGAGGACCCACCCCTGGAGCTTTGCAGGAGTGTGTGGCCAAGAGTAGAGGAGGAATTGTTGATGCACCAGAGCCAGGGGCTGTGGGCAGAGAAGGGAACATGTGCATGGGGCTTGGGGCCGAGAAAACATGTGCCCACTGCAGCGTGGCCTTTGGGAAGATGTCGTATTTCCTGGTGCCTCCGTTTCCTCGTCTGTGAAATGGGAATAGCAGCAGTGTCTCTTATGAGGGCTGAGTAGGGCCCTGTCTGCAGGAGACCTGGACCAGTGCTCAGATGGGTTGGTTGTCATTATTCCACCCAGAGAGAGAAGGGTGTAAGATGGCACCACGCAACAGAAATTTCATGAACCCCCACAGCTCACGGGCCAGGCCGACATGGACTTGCTCCCAGATCCTTGAATGTCAGGGCTGAGGGCAGGGGATATAGAAGGTGACCAAGCCTTGGAGGGGTCCTGAGAAGAGACGCCTCTGTTGGGGCCCCAGGGGGTGTACTTTTTTGAACTGTTCTTGGGCCAGGTTCCCCAAAGTGCAGAGCCTGCTAACACTGGTGACCGTTTTCTGGTCCCCTGGGCAGAATTTTGTTTCCTGGCAGTTGGACCAATGGATGCTCTGTTAGCAGATTCAGAGAGCGGAGGTCCCACCAGCGTGATTTCTGAAGCTAGCTCCCTGGGTTAGGAGACAAAGCCCCCGGAAGGAAGACCAGGAGTAGCCGTCCTCCCTGGGCTTGGGGGCAGTGAGTGACCAGCTGACTTAGGCAGTCATCCTTCCTTAACCTCCTAATGGCCCTCAGCACTCGCTGTTTCCCCAAGAACTCCCATATAGAGGGGGCCACACGGCCTGTCTCCAGGGGTAGTGAGGGAGTCCCTTTGGGCAGAGGAGACATCAAGATCCCAGCCAGCGGGGGACACAGGCCCCCGACATGCTTATCTTCACTATTGTGATAGTTGTGGTCAGGGCCACCGTTGGCCATGGCAGGAGCAGTGACTGCGGCTCTGTGGGGGTGGGGGACCAGATGGCCCGTGCTGGCTGCCTTGTGTAGCCGTGGAAGTTCATGTTCACGGCCCCATTTCATGCTCTGCCTTCCTTCCCCTCCCTCCGCCTCTGCCCTCTGGGTCAGGGGCGGCGTCTGGCTTTGGGTAGGAAGCCCTCTGCCGAGTGAACGCCTCCCTTTGCTAAGTGTCTCTCTGCCCTCTCCTTCCTGGACTCCTGTGTCCTTAGATGCTCCTCCGTTTCCTCCCGCTCGATTCCTTACTTGAGCTTTCCTTTGTCCTTTACGCGCCCTGACTGTGGGCAGTGCTGGAGGGAGCACTGGCAGTTATTATGAATTATTAGCATCTGCTGCTAATAGCCGGGACTTACTGTCTCAGGAACATGCACAGCGCCGCTTACACACACTGCCTTCCAGGCCCTTGGGTTTTCTTGGCTGATTGACTGGTGAGGAGACAGGCTTGAGACCTGCCCAGGATCCCATGAGGTCAGAGCCAAAGTCTTAATCCATGTCCATTGGATCAGAATGCCAGCGATCAGTCCCAGGTGCTACTTGGATGGGTTGTTACTTTTTTTAAAGTAAAGTAGGAAATAATGCTTGTGAGGGAAGGCGTGGCCTGGGCCCTGTTTTTCCTGAATGCTCTCTGGCGACCTGCTGGTAGGCACATAGCAATCAAAGGCATATCCACCACTGCCCTGCACTGAGGTTCTTGCAAGACAAAAGTACTGGCTGACATGTAAGAAAATCACTGCTGACGTGGTGAGGTGAGAGGGTCTCATGGCTTGGAAGGATTCTTAAAGGGGATCCCTGAGTTGGGTTTTAAAGGATGAATAGGAGTTTGTTATGATGGGAAGACATTGCAGGGAGAGCATCTAGCAAGAGGTATCCCAAAGAAGCATTCATTTGACCAGCAGCTGGGGAATGCCTTGAAGGCAGGGGCCATGGCCTTCCTGAATCTCCAGCCCCTTAAACAGTGCCTGACACATGCTTGGCAAGTGCTTATTTGAGTGAATGCCTTAGTTGACACACTGGGGAACAGGGCAGGAGAAACTGTAGGAGAAAACGGGGGGCTTGAGTGTGGAAAGCCTCATAACCCACAGCCAAGATGGGCTCTCAGAGGTGATAGGGAGCCATTGGAAGTTGTTACCTAGAGGGGAGAGGGTGACGAGATCTGTCCCATTAATTATTATAACACAAGTATGTAAGTCTGTGCATTTTCCTCTGAGCAGGAAAACCCGACTGCTTTCAAACACATGTGGCAGGATCTTTCGTTTCACTCATAGAGGGAAAAGGAAGTTCAGCTACCGTGAGATATTTTCCGCTATTAAATTGGCAGAGGGTCAATGCTTGTGATACATCAGAGTTTGGGAGGTAGTTGCTTTGTTCCTTGTTGGGTGGAGTTTAAATTGATGGTATCCGTTTTGAGGGCAGTGTCTGTCTAAATTTTTTTTTTTATAGAGGGCAGTGTCACTGGCCCCAGTATGTGGGATCCGAACCGGGGCGCTGGCCTCCCAAGCCAGCTCTTAACCACCGAGCCACTCAGCCAGCCCATGTCTGTCTAAATTTTAAATGTGTGCACCCTTTGACCAGGAAGTTCACTTTTAAAAGGTGATCTTAAGGGCCGACCGAGTGGCTTGGTGGTTAAGCGCTGGCTTGGGAAGCCAGCGGCCCCGGTTCGGTCCCACATGTGAGGGCCAGTGACACTGCCCTCAAAAAAAAAGGTGATCTTACACTATGTTTGCGTGTGATGTCAGGTACTTCAGTTGTTTATTCACTGCTGCATTGTTTGTGAGACGAGCCCAGTGCCCGTTTGGCAGGATATTGATTAAATAAGGTCAAGTCCATGACACAGTGACACATAAAGCAACTGGCACAGAAATGAGGGTGCAGTTTATGTGTAATAATAGATTTAAGACCTATTATTAAAAAAAAAAACCTATTATTAAGAGAAAACCAGGGACAGAACAGTATATGGAGTTGTCTCCTTCCTTGTGATAACAGAAAATATATATTGATTTTTGCTATGAATGCCTAAAGTATTTTCTGGAATGATACATAAGAAACCGATAACAGTTGCCTCTAGAGAGAGGAACTTGGGGGTGAGGGACCAGGATGGGAAGATGGCTGATCACATCTACCCTTTGTTCAAAAGAGAATTAAGCTATCAAGAACAAAGTAGGCCTGTTAACTGATAAAGATCAGTTTCTAATATTAGTTAAGTTAAAAAAAAATAAGGTAAAGAACAGGCATGTATTATGGTACCTTTGGGGGAAACAAAATAGGTACATACTGTATTTGGAAAATATCTAGAAGAACACACAAGATGTTAGCAATGGGAGTTTTGCCTGCAGTGTGGGATGGGGGGCTGCGAGTTCAGGGAAGACTTGATTTTTCATAGTATAGCATTTTGTGTAGTTTGAAAAAGTTTCAGGGGCCGGCTAAATGGCCCAGTTGGTTAAGAGCTTGCTCAAGAGTGCAAGCTCTGAGCAACAGGGTCGCCGGTTCGATTCCCACTTGGCCAGTGACGCTGTGCCCGAGCTGAGCTGCCAACAGGTGGCAGGATGGCTCAGCTGGTGAGAGCACGTGCTCCTAACAAAAAGGTTTCCGGTTCGGCTCCCACATGGGATGGTGGGCTATGCCCACCCACAACTAAGATTGAACACGGCACTTTGAGCAGCCATGAGCTGCTGCTGAGCGGCCGGATGGCGACTGGACTTGGAGCTGAGCTAGCTGCGCCCCCCACAACTAAGACTGAAGGACAACAACTTGGCTGTTCCCCTTCCCCAAGTCCCCAACACTGTTCCCCTTCCCCAATTCCCCAATCAAATCTTTAAAAAAAAAGTTTCAGGACACAAATGTATTACCTATTAATGAATTAATACACAGAGAGACATAGATGGGTGGGTGGGTAGATGGCTGGCTGGATGAATGTGCTGGTACACGGGTGGCTGGATGGATGGTTGGTTGGGTTTACGAATGGGTGGGTAGATACATCTATAGATGCACGTATAGATGGATGGATAGATTAGGTAACTTTGGCTGTAGTGGGGAGGACTTAGTGGGGCTGGGAGGGGCTGGAATGGTTAGTTAGGAAGCTAGTGCAATAGTGCAGGCAAGGAATAATAATTGGGGCAAGGATGAGGTTATTGAAATATCTCACACAAACCGAGCTTCTTGTATACGTAACTGTGTATATTAAGTTCCAGCATCATTTTCTTAGTAGAAGGGCAGATTCCTTGGGAATGGGCTTTTTCTGGGCATCTGCTCAGAAACTGTTCTGAATATAATAACCACCACTAGTTAAGTCCCTTTTTTTTTTTTTTTTACCATCAACTAAGAATTGCAAGTGGTGTGAAGCCAGTTAATCAGTCTTTGATATAAATCACATCTCTCCATAATGAAATTCTTATTTACAAGGCTGTCTTCCAAATACCCAAGTTCATAGAGGCATGGTCTTTGTCCTTTTTAGGGTTTCTTTGTGTTTAGAAGTTTCCTAGCTAAACCCCTTTGAGAGTGTTAACCTTTTAAAGTTTACATTTCATTGATTCCTTGTTCTTGGTTCTGGAAAAACAACCATTTATATCATAGAATCGTTTATCAATCATATCTCTGAAGAACCAGTTTAGATACACTGTATTTGCTTAATACCTAGATCTCTCTTTTTTTTTCCAAGTCAGATTCTTTATTTTTAAAATCACCTTTAACATTTTTTAAGTTCACGCTTTCGTTGTGTTAAGTATATTCTCATTGTCGTACATACATAACTAGGTCTCTCTTTTGAAATGCGTGGAGGATGTGTTTTGATCAGATCGTCAGATGCCTTTTTTAAGTGACATTATCTGCTTGTTCCCATCTCTTTCTCTTTTAACATTTGTTGGTGTGGCTTGAAAGCTTGTCTGGTGCTGTTCGATTCCAGGCTCCCTGGCGCTCCTTGGTGGTCTCACTTATCTGATTGTGGGAAGGCTTTTGGAATCAGAAATCTGGAGAGAGTGGAGCGAGAAGGCTAGGCGAGCAGTAGGCTGGCTGCATGGCCATTCCCCTGCTCTTGCTGATGGTTGTGAAGTAGGAATATGGGCCTCAGTGCTGCCCGATTTTCTCATGTTTTTAAGAGAAGCTAGAAATCCAAAGTTTTATATGAAATTTCCTGATTTGAAATGTTGACATCTAATCTAAAAAAAAAAAAAAAACCAAACAAAAAACAAAAATTAAAGCATGCTTACAACAGCAATAATCACAAACCTTTTGTGGGCCAAATTGGTCGAAAGGCCACCTATTTCAGACCTCTAAATTAACACTTTGTAAGCGGGCATTTGAGCTATATGACGAGTTTACTCGTTTCCCGCAACAAATGTGTTAATCTGACCTAATCAAGGTAGTGATAGGAAATTGAGACCCCACAATAGGGTACTAACTTTTCCTAAAGTCTTGCAGCTGTCAGTGAGTGGTCAGATCAGGACTTGAATTAAATTCTCCATTGCTGAAGTCTAACAGCTGGTTGAAGCTTATTCTTGGGCAGACATACTTGATCTAGATGCTCGTAAGTGTGTAAGTATTTATTTGACATGTCTCTTTAACAACATTCAGGTTTCTTAAAAAATAAAAGTAATTAAAGCATATTTGTTTCTAAGGCTAGATAGTTGAGTGGTAAAAACGCAGGGACTCCAGACCAACTAGTCTGAGTTTCAATCTGCTCCTTGGCTTAGCAGCTGGGGTACTGTACAAATCACTGAATTTTCCCACCCGAAAAAGGAGGGATAAAGTACTTACGGAATTAAAGGAGACAATACACCTAAAGCATTTAGATGAGATCGGGTGCGTTCAGGGTGGTATGGCCGTAGACTAAAGCAGTTAGAATAGGGCCCAGCACACAAAACCGCAGTTTGGGTATTATCCATGACCATGGGGATGATGGGGGTGATGGTGATTTTGTTTTTTCCCCCCAATTACAGTTGACATTCAATATTATGTTAGTTTCAGGTGTACAGCTTAGTGGTTAGACATTTATGTAACTTATGAAGTGTTTCCCTCCGTCTGACACCTCGGTGGCGGTGGCGGTGCCGGTGATGATGGAGATGGTGATGAAAAAGATTAGAAAGTCCTCGATGCACAAGACAGTTAAGTAGGAATGATTCATACGTCTAAAGGACTCTTCCGTGTACAGGCGAATAGCCTTCTGGATTCCTTTAAACGTCCATCTCCATTTCTGTAAGGGTTGCAGGCACCTGCCTGGTACGTGCCATGAGGCATCCCTTTGCTCCTCATTCCTTGCTTCTTAGTCTTGTTTCTTAGTCTGGCTGCCGATCTTCCCAGGTTGCGTGTTCTGCCTGAGAGGGCCTTCTGTGTAGGGATCTAGTCTGAGCTCCTGCGTCCCGTGAACTCCACACCGGCCCCTGTCCCTCTTGGGCGCGTCCCGCTGACTCCACGCCTGTGCTTGTGTCCCCAGGAATGGACCGTCACGTGGAACACCAGCAACCCCGACTTCACCAAGTGCTTTCAGAACACCATCCTCGTGTGGGTGCCTTGTTTTTACCTCTGGGTCTGCTTCCCCTTCTACTTCTTCTATCTCTCCCACCATGACCGGGGCTACATTCAGATGACGCATCTCAACAAAGCCAAGACTGTAAGTCATCGTGGGGACACGGGGTATGCCCGGGCGGGACGTCGCGATTCGTGACAAGCGACACGTCTCTTCCGCTTCATTGGCCCCGAGTTCCTTTTTCCAGAAGATGAGATAATGATGTGGTAGATAAAGGCCGGGGGCCTGCATGTAGACGTGGGTTCCCATGTTGGGTCTGCACTGGTTTTTAGCCTCCCTGAGCCTCAGCTCTGTGTCATTACAGTGAGGATGATAGGATCTGTCTCCGATGGTCAGGACACACTCAGGTCTTCCTGCTGGACCAAGGATATCTTTTTACTTAAAGAAACAGTTTTTATCTTGAAATAATTTCACACTCTAGAAAAGTTGCAAGAGTGATACCAAGAACTCCCCCTAGTCCTGTAGACCCGTTGCTTTCAGTCACCGATGTTTAACGTTTTGCCATATCTGTTTTATCGTTTGCTTTTGTCCTCTCCATGTACACCTATTTTTTTTTTCTGAATTGTTCGAGAATAGATAGCAGCCAGCATGCCCCTTTACCCCTTAATTTTTCAGTGTGTCTTTCCTACAAAGCGGTTCTTGTAATGGAACCACAGCACAATTATTACATGCAGGAAATTGAACATGGACACAATGTGTTTTTTTGTGTGTTTTTTTTGTTTTTTTTTTTTTTACAAAATCTGTCTGCATTCCCATTTTATCAATTGTCCCAATACTGTGTCCTTTCGAGCCGTTTTCTCCGCCCCCCGTTCAGGATCCAGGCCAAGGTCACGTACTGCAGTGAGTCGTATTGCCCTTTAGTTTTCTTTTATCTGGAAGGTCCCTTCACCTTTCTTTGTGTTTTATGACACTGACAGAGCTGAAGACTGTGGGCCTTTTGTTTTAGAATGAGTCCTGCACTTGGGCCTGTAATGTTCCCTCATAAGTAGATTCAGGGGACACATATCTGGCAGGAAAACTGCAAGAGGGATGTCATGTCCTCAGGCTATTACATTCTAGGGTCACACGGTGACCAAGTCATTGATGGGATGTGATCACGTGGTCAAAAATGGCGCCTGGTCACGTGGTCAAAATGGCGCCTGATCACGTGGCCAAAATGGCGCCTGCTTTCTTCTGTGCGCAGTTACTGTTCTGCCCTCAAAGATAAGCCTTCGGAGGGGAAGTCGTGTTAAAGAGCGCCAACACACCATGTTCCTCATTCCACCTTCTCCCCTCGACTTCGCATGTATCTGTCTCAGTAGGTTTTGTTTCTTTGTTTTTTTGCTTTTCGTCTATGTGTGTGTTTTGCAAGACCCAAAGCTTTTCAAACACATTATTCTCACACGTCTGAATCTGATACGCAAGAGTCTCAGTTTATTTTCCAGGTCCTGAAACCACGTTGTTTAAAAGGTAAATTCTGACACCATGGTTGGTGTTGCAAATGACCCCGTCATTCAAATATTTACATTTTTAAAAGACTAAAAAATAGGCTGCCTACTAAGTGTGCTTGAACACCCCCTATGTGGACATGAAGTCTGTTTATTGTGGAGTTCGTTTCTGCTTAAACACCACTGATACTAGCGCAGATCCCTGGCATCTGAGGATTTAAGAGTTTTCCAGGTTCCCCATCGTGCTAAAACAAAGCCTGACAAATAACTTCTGAGGCCCCGGTGTGAACAGAAGGGCTACTGTGTGAGGGAAATTACTTAGGAGTCCGAAAGGCTGGCCCCGGAACGCACTGTGGCTTTGCTTTAGCGCTAAGGATCGCCCGGTAGCCACTAGTGCTCTAGAGGTCACTCACATTTTATAGTTACATCTTTCTCAGTAATGTTTTAGAGCCACATTTGCCAAGGCTGATTTCCATAAGCCCTTGGTAAACGGGAAACTTGAGTGATTTTATTGCAGCTGTCCCTTCGCTTAGAATATCATAATTCAAGCCTATCTCCAAATGCAATCTATTGCCCCGTCTTGAGTTAGATCTAAAATCTTCTTTACACCTCTGGGAGCACTTCCCTGGGAAACAGCATCTGCCTTTAAAGCATAAATCCGCTTTTGTTCTTGCCTTGCTCAGAAACTCTCTAGTAATTTCTCACCACAGTCCAGACGTCCTCTCAGTGGCTCCAGGCTCCCCTCCCACCTGCCATCTCCTGCCACACCCATTGCTCTTTCCACAGCAGCCCTAGACCCACCCAGCATGTTCCCACCCCAGGGCCTTTGCACTGGCTGTTCCCTCTGCCTGACTTGTTCTTTCCCTCAAATGTTCATTTTTGGCTCTTGACTCAGCTGTCACCTGAGCAGAGAGGCTTTCCTGACACCCTATCTCTTCTTCTTTAATTTTTTCTCATATCACTTATTTCTGGTATTGTATGTATTTTTCAGTTTGCTTCTTGCTGTTTGCTTTCATTAGAATCTCAGCTCCATGAAGGCAGGCACTTTTTTTTTTTTTTTTTAGTTTCAGGTATACCAAACAACATAGTAGTTAGACATTCATATACCTTGCCAAATGATCACCCCAGTAAGTCTATTACCCATCTGACACTGTGCATAGTTATTATAATATTATTGGCTGTATTCTCTATGCTGTATTTTATACTCCTGTGACTATTTTTTTAGTTACAGTTGCCATTCAATGTTATTTTTTTTTTTTTTTTTTGAGGGCAGTGTCACTGGCCCTCATATGTGGGACCCGAACCGGGGCCGCTGGCTTCCCAAGCCAGCGCTTAACCACCGTGCCACTCGGCCGGCCCTCGAGGTTATTTTATATTAGTTTCAGGTGTACAGTGTAGTGGTTAGACATTTATATAAGTTATGAAGTGATCCCCCTGATAAGTCTAAGGCAGGCACGTTTGTCTGTTTTGTTTCCTCTTGGATCCTTGGCACTTTGAAAAGTGTGTGGCCCATAGTCGGCCCCCAGTAAGTCTTGGCTGGATGAATGTTGTTGAATGAGCAGTTATTGTGAAAGGGTCTTATGCTCACTGCTGGGGTTGCTGATACAGACAAGGTCTAAACAGACCTCTTGAGTGTTCAGGTACCAGGGCAAATAGTGACCAGACAGATAGTCAGGCCTGGGGCGCTGGGGAGGCTAGCATGCTGGTTACAGACGCTAGAGATGGCCCAGATGATGGCTCACGCCACCTAGCACCTCTCCGTGTTCCAGAGGGTATGTGCTGTGTCCAAGGACCACAGCTGATAGTCTAGGGGTTGGCTGGTCCCCTGAGGCTGGGCGGGGGCGAGTTCCAGTGCTACCGATTTTAAGCCACGCATGTACTTTTCTTCCAGGCCTTGGGGTTTTTGCTGTGGCTCGTCTGCTGGGCAGACCTCTTCTACTCTTTCTGGGAAAGAAGTTGGGGCGAATTTCCGGCCCCCGTGTTCCTGGTCAGCCCAACCTTCTTGGGTATCACCATGGTAAGTAGGAGCTGGCACTGTGATGACCAAAAGCAGTGGCCGGCATTTAGAAAAGGTATCTCACAAGAAAAAGCCAGAAATCGGGCATCTCTTGAAAAAACTCAAAGAGCTGGCGACACTGGACTCATAGTTTTCTAGGGCAGCAGGCAGCTTTCTAGGGTGACTGCAGCCTTTAAAGGGGGCATGTGCTGTCCAGGTTACCACAGTCGCCACCAGGCCCTGCTGCTCTCCCTAGCCTGGAGGCTGAATGGCAGGTGGCATCCTCCATTGCCCTTGCTGTACTCTGTTCTTCCACTGGCCAGCTCAGTCGTTTATATTAACTGCGCAAGACCCAATGGCTCCTTGAGTTTTCAGGCTCTGGCACAAGGGTGGGATGCCATGCTGAATAAAACTACCCTGCCCCACGGAGGTCTCTAATTTATTGGGAGATACAAACAAAGGTAGCTGACATGTTTTGAGTACTTACTATGTCTAATTCTCAAAATAACCCTGTGAGATAGGTGCTGCTTTATCTCCATTTTAAAGTGAGGTGACTAAGGCACAGAGAGGTTATGTTCCCTGCTAAAGGTCACACAGCTAATAATACATAGCTAAGCGAGGGGTGATCACCCCAGAGGCCATGCTTTTAACTCTTGCGTTCCACAGTGACATGCTCTGAATTAGGGACCATTCCTGCAAGGTACCATATGTCTTGGGTCCTCTGAGAAACCTGGAAGGTTCTCAGTGAGCATAACCCTTGAGTGTTGTGGAATGAGTTAGCAATTTTGGGGCACTGCGTTTTGAGCAGGAGAACAGTGTGTCCAGGGAAGGGTTGGAGGCCAAAAGGGAGTATCTGGGGAAGCCACTCTGTGAAGCAGGATCGTGGAGCGGGGGTTCAGGGGGCAGATGGTAGATGCGACAGAAGATGGGTCAAGAAAGGCAAGTTGGAGCCAGATTGCGAGGGACCGCGAATCCTTATAGCTGTGCTCTGTGCCAGGCACTCTTCTTATCCCTTTGCGTATCTACTCGCTTAAGAATGTTTGCTCATCATCCCCATTTTGTTGATAAGCAAGTTGAGGCGTAGAGAAGTGAAGGAACCGGTCCAAGGTTACCCAGCCAGTAAGCGGCAGAGCCGGTTTCATACCCAGGCTGTCTGGCTCTGGTGTCTGCCCCGCTGTATCAGTGAGGCTCTTTGCTAATACCTGACGCTCCTGCTGGGCTTTGTTCTCCTTTGTGTCCCCAGAGCCTGGCACCGTGCCTGGCATGCAGTAAGCACTCCATAAATATGTTGAGGACATGGGGAAATACAGGCTTGGCTGTATCGGCCTGAGGATCTTGGGCTGTACATTTTGACAAGCGGGTGTCAAGGTGGACTAGTTTGGACTGGAGTAGCTCACACTGCCTTAATTTTCCCTGTTCCTGGTCTTTTGAGTCTTTATTCTTGCCTCCATCTGTGAGGCTAGGGCCACAGTGTAATGGGCTTTATCCCCCACGGAGCTCTGAGCTGGGCTGGCCGAGAGGTGGACTGGGCTGTGAGATCATCAGTCTCTCTCCGCATCAGGGCTCCACAAGAGAATGAAGGACCAGCTCCCCTGTTCATGCAGCAGAAACACTCCCAACATCCTTGGGGACAGGGAGTGGCAGGCACTGGGAATATGGGGTGCGAGGCAGTCAGCAAGTTTTTTTTAATCCCTGATAAGTGGCAGGAGTTGAAGATAAAGCCAACACAGTTCCTGTCCTCATGGAGTGTACAGTCCAGCTGGGCAAACAAACTTCCAATGAACCATTCCCGAAAAAGACACACCATGTTTGCTTGCTGTAAGAGTGAAGTTAGGGGAACTTGGTTTGGTCTGGAGGGGAGGGAGGAAGAGGTGACAGAGCTGAGGCCTGACGGAAAAGTTGAAGGGACTGTGGGCAGAGGACCAACCAGTTGGTGAGAATAGCATGTGCAAGAGTCCTGGGGTTAGCGGGAGACATTGAGAGTCAGCTTGTGTGGCTGGGGTGGAGAGGGTGAGGGAGAGAGGCGGGGAGCTGCCTGACCCTGTGGGACCTTCAGATTTTGCGTAAGTGGGTGTTGTTTTTCACTCCCAAAGCTGGGTTCTAAACCTTTTCGTGTCAGGGACCCCTTTCTCCTTCGCCAGTCTGGTCTCCTTCTCAGAATCCTGTTCTTTTAAAACACAAAATACATAGGATTACAAAGGACACAAGTCACACACACTCGCACATAGATACGAAGATTTTGTGCCATACATTTATATTTTTACTTGAGGTTTATTTGATAAGTGCATGTGGTGTTGTAACTCCCACCGCCCCAAACACGTCCATCACCTCCCCGCCCCCCAAGTTTCCTGTGCTGTTCCTTGGTAGTCAGCCCCTGCCTCCGCCCTCCCCTGGGCACTGCTGGCGTGTTTTCTGTCCCTGGCACTTTGCCTTTTCCAAAATGTCCTATGAACAGAACCATGCAGGCTGGAGCAGTTTGGGTGTGACGCTTCAGTTGTGCTGTGTGTATCCAGAGATTTTTTTAAAATTTTTATTGCTAAGTGTATTTGATTTACATGGTTTCACCATTGCTTATTCTTCAGTTGCAGGACATTTGGGCTGGGAAACCAATTAAGTTTCAATACAGTTATCAGAAGATTAAAAAAAAGAGTAAGAAATGTAGGTGCTTCTCCCCATGAATGCATTTCAAGTCACGATCTAGCAGCAGGTGTGAGTCCTCCCTCATGTCCAGATAGCAGTGACCATACGGCATACATGGGACATCTTTAGCTGTGTAATTTCAGATACGATTTCTGATGGTGACAGTGGCACTGCTCGTACCACTGTGGTTTACTGCCTTCATTTGTAGTTGGGGCGCTGACGTGGGAAACTGAAGCTGTACTAGTTTCCCATCCAAGTTCATGGACTCCCAGGTTCTAGCCACAGCCTCTCCTTGGACACCAGGTTAAAACCCCCAGTCATAAAGACAAAGGTTTTGACCAAGGATTTAGCTCTGCATATGTGAAAGCCTCTGAGTGGAGAATTGATTGTTGGGCAGCAGTGGAACCTGGGGGCCAGCATGGGGGTGCCCGTGGGGTTACCCTTCGCAAGGGGATGGAGGCTGGGACCAGGATGAGCAGTAGGTAAGCTGAGGACAGGCCTTGGTGGCAGAGCCGACGTGCGTTACCGGTGGATTAGCTGTGGGGAGTGAAGGAGATGGTGGAGCCGAGAAGAACAGATGGACACACCTGATTCTGGCTCTAGCAACTGCGGAGCGAGGACAGGTGCCGTGGGTGGTCTACAGCCCCGCAGGAGACGGCTGGTGACCGAGGACAGGTCTGCCCCTCTTGGGGGGAGGGCTGTGACATTTCCTCCTTTCAGGGAAAAGCAGTTTTATTTATTTCCTCCTGACCATGAAGCCATGCGTCAAATGGAAGTCGTAGCCCCAGGTATCAGGGTCAAAGTAATAATCCCATTTCTCCACCACCATCGTTCTGATGAAGATCCCTGAAGATGAGATGTGTGACTGTAGGCAGATTGAGTAACTTTCATTTCTTCCTCTGCAAACTGGGGCTGTCCCTCACGGGGCCACAGGGGTGCATTGAGCTAGTTAGTGCAGTGAATGCTTGGTACGGGGTGAAGGTCACGGGTGCTCCATAAAGAGCAGGTATCACTGCTGCCCAAAGGAGAATTGGAACACAAGTCTTTCAGCTCTAAATCAATGGTGGGCCCCCCGTCTGCTTTTGTAAATAAAGTTTTATTGGCACGCAGCCATGCCCATTCATCCATGTACATCTGGGAGCAGCAGTCAGTAGCTGTGACAGAAAGTCTGTGGTCCACAAAGCCTAACATGTTTACTGTCTGATCTTGTAAGCAAAATTGTCCCCTTCTCTTTTCTACGCTATACTTTCCCCTCGACCTTTCCATCCTACCCCAGCTCTATACACAGTCTCATTAAATTCCCACAACTCTCTAGTTCAATGCTGTCATCGTTTCCATTTTGCAGATGAGGCAGTGGAGGCTCAGAGACGTTCAGTAACTGGCCCAGGGTCACCCAGCAAGGCAAGAGCAGCGCGGGGGCTGGAGTCAGGTCCGCCCCCAGGCTTTTCTTGTACCACTGGGCTGAGGGCAGCCGTGCTCCCAGCCTGACGTCTGCCAGGCTCCTGGACCATGGGGCCTGGGGGCCTGGCCTTCTCCTCATGACTCCTATTGTGCTTCTGTCTTCCAGCTGCTTGCTACCTTTTTAATTCAGCTCGAGAGAAGGAAGGGAGTCCAGTCCTCAGGAATAATGCTCACATTCTGGCTTATAGCCCTACTGTGTGCCATTGCCATCTTGAGATCTAAAATCATGACTGCCTTAGAAGAGGTAAGTGGTGGCCTCAGGCTGCATCTTCCAGCAGCGGCCCCCTTGGGAGAGATGCCTGTTCCTTTTTGGCTTGTGTGGAAATTGTGTTCCATGGGAACCAGGGGATGGGTGCCTCACGGGCCTGGCTTCTTCCCTGGGGAGTTCCCTACCTCATCCAGCTATTGTTCTAGAACCGTCTTTCCTTAGGGTCCCAGTTGTCTGTGTAGCTCCGAGGAGCCCATGTTTGTCCTCCAGGGGTGGGAGCTCTGTGAGCCCGTCAGCAGCTCACAGCAAGGCTGGGTGTTGGAACCGAGCCGAGTGGGGAGCAGTGTGTGCAGAGCAGCTGCTCCCCCAGGGGGCCCTAGGTTGTCCCCACGTTTCCTTAGTGCCATCAGCCACTACTCAGGCTGTGAAGCGGTTCACGTGGGCTGCCATATGCTGCTGCTCCCAGGAATTCTGAAGAGCGGGCACTTTCAGACTGTATTCTGTTGTTGTTCCCTGCCAGCCCAAGCTAAGCGGGAACTGGCGTCAGGCAAAGGAAGGAAAAGAAATGGAGCATTTATTGAGCGTCTGCTGCGTACAGCACAGACTGTCTTGAATAGTGATGGCAGCTGACATTTATTGCGTTCATGTTTTCAAAGTGCTGGAGGGGCTACGTTCTTTCCCTGCACACTCTGCCAGGGTTTCTGAGCCTCCGCGCTAATCAGCGTTTGGGCCGGGGGCATCTTTGTTGTGAGGGGCTGTCCCGAGCTTTGTAGGATGTTTGGGGGCATCCCCAGCCTCCACTCACGGGGTGCCACTTAAAGCATCCAGAATGGTGTCCAGACACTGCCAGGTGGTCCCTGGGAGGTAAAATCACCCCTGGTTGAGAACCACTGGTCTGTCTATAGAGGGGGAGACTGAAGCACAGAGAGGTTAAACAAGCTGACAAAGTCCCACAGCCAGCACGAGCAGATCCAGGCCCCTGTGTGTGGGCCTGCTTCACGCCCAGGCCTCCTCCCGGCGTGGGGGACGCCCTCCCCAGGCGGAGTGGACACTCCGTGGTGTAACCGCCTCTCGCGTGTTACCTGGTGGGGGCGTGGGACGGGGCAGAGAGCCTGTCACTGGGCCTGCGTTCGGAGCGGGGGGCATTTCTGCAGCCCGCTGCCCCGGCGTCTGCAGGCCGCCTCCGGAAGTGACCTGCCTTTCCTCCTCCCTCCTCTCACGTTTAGGACGCCAAAGTCGACGTGTTCCGTGATGCCAGTTTCTACATTTACTTCTCCCTCGTGCTGATTCAGCTCGTGCTGTCCTGTTTCTCAGACCGCCTGCCCCTGTTCTCTGAAACCATCAATGACCCCGTAAGTGTGACCACGAGTGTGTGTGGGAGAGAAATCGTGTCCAGTGACGGCTGACGGTGATCGGGCCCCCGTCCCGAGCCATTATCATCCTTCCCCAAACACCTGGACATGGGTGATCACGTCCTCCTCACTTTACAGGTGGAAAGACTGAGCCGTAGGTGTAGCTGGGGTGGGGGTGGGGGCTTAGGTGGGACTCTGATGACAACTGTAGTTGTAGATTGCTGTGTCTTGCAGGCCTGTAGATTTTCTCGTTTGTTGGCATAGTGATTTTAGAAAATGTGAGCAAACATTTAAAAATCAGGAAGTTTCACATAAATTTTTACTGTCCAGGTTTTCTTGAAAAACGGGACATTCTGGCAGCGCTAAGGCCGGCATACCCCATGGCTACAGATGGCCAGAGGCGGGGAGTCTGGCCTCATTTGCCGGTTCCCACCCCTCGCTGTCGCCCCGTACAGGCTTGCTTAGGGATGTGCCTGGCCCCCGGGATTTGAGTTTGAGATCCTCAAGTCTGTTCTTTCAGTCGGTGGGAAGCCCTGTACATGCAAAAGGGCGTGAGTGGTCAGGGT
Organism: Aselliscus stoliczkanus; assembly: GCA_033961575.1. NCBI lineage: Eukaryota > Metazoa > Chordata > Mammalia > Chiroptera > Hipposideridae > Aselliscus > Aselliscus stoliczkanus. Next base: position 5,474,825 of record CM066741.1, on the reverse strand, counting down.
GAAGATGGCCACTCCTCTGCTGGGCGAATAAAAGGGAGCAGAGCCATTTGTTGCCTTCCCCCTTTCTCTCCCTCCCCCACTCTCCCTCCTCCCTATCCTATTGTTCCCTGCCAGCCCAAGCGAATCAGGAACTGGCATCAGGCAAAGGAGGGAAAAGAAATGGAGCGTTTATTGAGCGCCTGCTGTGTACAGTACAGACTGTCTTGAATAGTGATGACCGCTGACATTTACTGGGTTCGTGCTGAGTGCCAGGCCCCGATCTGGGCACAGGGCTGTGGCAGTGAATAAAGCAGAGTCCTTGCCCACTTGAAGTTTATGTGGTCATGGGGGGCGGGTTGCAAACAGTAACCCAGGCCCCAAGTATCTGTCAGGTGGTGATAAATGCTAAGAAGAAAGCAGGGAGAGGAAATGGAGACAATGCTTGGGGGTTGTGTGCAGTGTTTTTTTGTTTTGTTTATTTTCCATTATTTTTTTGTTTGTTTGTTTGATTGTTTGTTTTAGCTGAGCCATCCTGCCACCTGTTGGCAGCTCAGCGGCAGCTCAGCTCGGGCTGGGCATCGAACTGCTGTTGCTCAGAGCTCAGCTCACACTCTTGAGCGAGCTCTTAACCCACTGAGCCACTCGGCCGGCCCTCGTGTGCACGTTTTGTTCAGCGCTGTCAGGGAAGGCCTCTCCTAGGAAACTGCGCTGGAGCAGAGACCTGAAGGAGTGAGAGAGTGAGCCAAGCAAATACTCAGAGCGAGAGCATTTCCAGGCAGAGGGCTGGCAGTGCAAAGGCCCTGGGGCAGCAGCTGCTTAGAATGTCAAGGGGAGCAGCGGGACAGGCCAGCATGGCCGGAGCAGCGAGAGGCAGAGAGGGCTGAGGGGTGGCATCCGAGAGGTGCGGACGGTCGCTTGCAGGCCGGATGAGCTATGTGGCTCTTATTCTGACAGGGACAGGACGCTTTCTGAGCATTTACTGGATGCTTTCTTTATGGTTACTCATCTGTTCATGGGCGAAATCGCAGCAGGCGCAGTTTCCAGCTGCTGTGGTTCTGTTGGGTTTGGTCTGAACTTCAGCAAAAGGCTGAGGCTGCCTTTGTGGGAACAAAAGTGAACACTTACAGTACGGTTTTTAGAAACCTGGGTCCTGGCCTGAGAGGCCCCATTCTTGGATTTCCCCGCTGAAGGAGGAACTGGAGTGGAGACATTAGCAAACTGTGCATTTGTGTGTTTGTGCTCGCTCACGTGTGTGCGCCTGTGGGTACTTCTGTGTTCATGTGTTTGTGGACACGTGTCTGTGAGTGTGTGCGTTAGAGTGGTCTTGTGCATGTGTGTTTGCGGGTGTATAAAGTCTGCAAAGGCAACTGCTATGCCTGGGGCACCCACTGGACTCCTGCCCACGCCTGGCACCAAGGAGGGACTCAGATATCTGCGATGGCTGTGTCTGCCGTTCATCAGCGTGTGTTTATGTGTGGGTGGGTTTGTGGCAGTGGACTGTCCCCATCAGGAAACATTTGTTAAATGTCACGCTGTTGTTCTGTGGAGCTAAGGATCACACCGAACAAGTCACACACACCCCTAGGTGGCTGCAGACCTTGGGTTCCCCTGAGGGTAAACCAAGCCCCAGAAGGGCTGACAGGCTGGTGTGGGGCTCCCCTGACCTTTCCAGGTTTCTGTGGGCAGCCCTCTCAGTGGACCGTCCTGGGTGCTTTATGCTGGAGGGAATTTCGGATTTCTGGTCCCCTCTGGGGATCTGGATAACTCTCCTCTCCCTTGTTCCCTGGGCCTGTGTGCAGGGAAGTGGCTCATAGAACTGACTTCCACCCCCATTGTGTTTTAATTTTTATTTATTTAAAAAAAAATTGTTTTTTTTGAGGTCAGTGTCACTGGTCCTCATATGTGGGATCCGAACTGGCTTCCCAAGCCAGCGCTTAACCACCGCGCCACTCGGCCGGCCCCCCATTGTGTTCCCTGCATTCCTAGGAGCCTGGGCCCGGCGCCTGCCCTGCCACCCTGGGGTGGCCTCACTTCTCAGCTCCAGCAGCTTAAGGCTGGGTCTCAGGGGAGGGGGCGGGCTGGGACCCTCCCACTTGCCTCCCCACTCATTCTTCTCCTGTTTTAGGAATGGAAGCTCAGAGAGGGGGGCTGTTATCGGCAGTTGGGCAGACCTTGAGCTTCGGCCCCACCTGGTCCCTGTGCCCTTTCATAGACATCGATGGAGCACCTGTTGCAATGGGGCGCTTAACTGCGGAGGCACAGTGTGTATGAAGGAGATTATGATTCATGTCCTGCCATGGTTGTCTGTCACTCCGTAACAAACCACCCTGGTTTATGATTGCCTCCCAGTCCTGGGGGTTGACTGGGCTCCGCTGGGTGGATCTCACGTGGGGTCTCTCCTGCAGTCACGGTCAGAGGGTGGCAGGGGCTCGAGTTTGCGGGCAGGCTTCCTCACTCACATGTCTGGTGGTGAATGCAGCCGCCGGTTGGAGCCAGGGCCGGGCTGACAGCTCCACGTGGCCTCCCCAAGTGGCCGGGGCTTCCTCACAGCACGGCAGCCGCTCTCTAAGAGAGAGTGCTCCGCGAGAGGGCCCCGTGGATGCAGTGTTACCTTATACGACCTGGGCCCAGAAGTCACACGGTATCACTCCTGCCTTACTCTCTTGGTTGAGGCAATCACAAAAGCCTGCCTGGGAGCAACTGTCCGGGTTTGGGGACAACACCTCTAGATGGGGGCGTGGCCACGTCTCATTGTGAGAAGAGCACATGGGGTGGCAGATAATGTCTGGACATCTGTGGGAAATACAGTCTGCTGCGCCCTCCGAAGCTTCTGGCCTCCTGGTGAGAGCCATTCAGCAGGTCAGCCGACACCTAAGTACAGAACCACAATGGAGATGAAGGCAGGGGAGCAGGTCACGTGACTTTTAGACTTTGGGCCAGTCGCCCCTCCTTTCAGGACCTCAGTGCCCCTGTGTTAAAAATGGGTTGAGGGGGCCGGCCGAGGGGCGCAGTGGTTAAGCGCTGGCTTGGGACACCAGCGGCCCCGGTTCAGGTCCCACATATGAAGGCCAGTGACACTGCCCTCAAAAAAAAAAAAAAAAAAGTTGAAAATGGGTTGAGGTCCCACCTGGTGTTCTCTCCGCCCCGCTTCCTGTCCCGGGTCTGAGGCGAGGGACACTGTAGGTGGCTCCTCTGCTTGTCTGCCTGTCACCCTCAGGGCTAGTGTCCCAGCGGAGCCTGGAAGGTCAGGAGAGTTCGGCCCCTGCCTGTCTCCAGTCCTCAGAGCAGTGGCCGCATGTCGCCTGTCCTCAGAGAGACGGGTCAGCCAAGCCCAGGGGCGGGCCAGGGTCACACAGGGCCTGGGTGGGGCTGTGCCTCTCCTGCCGAGTCACACAGCCGCCGGCCTCCCCAGCTGGCCCTGCGCCCGTCCCCGGGCATGACTCAGACGGCTATTCCTGTCCTGCTGCGTCGGTGGGGCTGCTCCCTGCCTGTCCCCCGCCTCGGATCCTCTTCTCTTGCTGGCCCTGAGGCTCCTACTTAGGGTTGGGGGTGGGGCTCTCCATTTGCAGTTGTGGGCATCCAGGCCAAATGCGGTCCCGTGGCAGACCCTCACTTCCCAGCGGGGTCCCCAGAGGCTCCGTGGAAATGCAGCGTCTCAGGCCTCTTGAGCCCTGCTGACTCAGTCTCGTCTTGATAAGATCCTCACAGTTGGAAATCTCTGGTTTAGCACATTCAGTGAAAACCGCTCAGCTCATTTGGAGTGAGAGGTATTTTTAGCCCTGTCCATAAATATGAAACATTTCTTCCCCAGCATTTTACTATGAACTTTTCCAACCTACAGAGAAGTTGAAAGAACCGCACAGGGAGAACCCATCTACCCACCGACTAGATTCTACCGTTAACATTTTACTAAACTTGCTTTGTCACAGAACAATCTAGCCAGCCAGCCTACCGGCTAATTTTTTTGATATCTGAAACTTCCTTTGAAATACATTAGTGGCCTTTATCCAAACACTTCACCATGCAAACCATTAACTAGAGTTCACTATCTGTTTATAGTTTTGTTTTCCTTAAAGTGAAATTTACGTACAGTGACGTTCCTGTTACCGTTTGATTACTTTTTGATAAATGGATAACTCAAACCCCTCTCAAGATACAGAATACCACCAGAATCCAGAAAGTTCCCTCTTGCCCTCTGTGGTCGGCCTCTATCCCTCACACCCCAGAGACAATGAGCTGCTAAGCTCAGACTGTTGATGAAAGCGTCAGAAAGTCCGTTTTTCATTCCGTTTGTCCTTTCTGCTTTTAGTCATTTAGTGCTTCAGCATCGTGCCCGTGGCCGAGCTGGGCTCTGAGCACCTAGAAATGAGCAGATGTTGACCACTGCTCCTGAGGACAGATGAGGAGGGGGCAGTGGGCGGAGAAGCCAGCAGCTGCAGGATGGACAGTGGGCTCTGAGGCAGGCAGCCAGCGTGCCTGAGTCACAGGAATGAGCGGCCTCGCCGCTAATAGGGTTGAAGGCTGGAGGCTGGACAGGACATGCTCCCGGGAGAAGAACCGGCATGTGCAAAGGGGTGGCGATCCGGTGGAACGCATGCACGTTTGGGGGTGCAGGGAGACTTCTCCTTGGCTGGGTAGGACGGGCCAGGGAGCCGGGCATGAAAAACCAAGGGTAGAATAGTGTGTCACCATAAGGACTTGGAATTTTGGCCCCAGGCAAGATTTTTCAGCAGGGCTGTGACACACTCAGGTTGGCAGTGTTCGCTGGGCAGAAGGAAGAGGACGCATGGGGCACGGAAAAGGCTGGAGAGGACACTCAGGGAAGCCATTGCAAGAGCCCAGGCAGGTAGAGAGGAACGCTGAGCTGAGCAGCCACCTGTGTGCACGAGAGCGTCAGAAACGGGGGGAACAGTAGACAAGGTCATGGGGAAAAGGCGACGTGCACCTGGTGTGGGCCATGGCGGGAGAAACTGGCCCTCAGCAGGGAGGTGACGTGCGCAGCTCTACGCGGCACAGCCATCAAGAAACAGCACGCTTCCAGGCCGTAGCAACGCATCTCTTTCCTTGTTGGATGTTTCAGTTTGTTCCAACCAGTAATAATGGTAACAGCCCGGTGTGCTGCATTTATCAATTAATATGTTCAATTCTCGGAGCAACCCCATGAGGCAGGATTGTACAGATGAGAACAGCGAGGGTCAGAGTGATGAAGTGTCCCGCCTAAGCCACGAGGCTGGGAGCCTTTCCGTTGGGTTCGAACCCCTGAGCAGGCCCGGGCATCTCCGAGAGGGCGTGCTGAAACCCAGATCACAGGGCCCCACCCCCGGGCCTCTGAGTCACTAGAGCTGGGTGGGGCCCCAGTATTTGCATTTCTAACGAATTGCCAGGTGCTGTGGAAACTGGTGATGGGGGCCCCATTGGAGAACCCTTGCTCTAAGCTCTGCTGCCTCACCCATCCCTTACTCCTGGGCATTCAGGAAACGCAGGTGGGATCCACTGGCAGACAACCGAACTAAAAGCAGAATCAACACCAGCAAAGGTGTGTGGGGACCCAGAGAATGCCGAAAGACCCCGAGAAGGTCCCCCGAAAGCTGTCCCGTGTGAAAGGTGATCAATGAATTCTCAAGAGTCAGTGCCTGGGGCTCTTGGACCAAATTGGCTCAGTCCACATAGTTTCTGGCCAAGTCACCCGGGAGCCAGACACAGGCGACAAAGAACGCAGTTCTGTTTGCGTAAGTCAGACTTGCTCGCCTTCTGCCTTCAGCCTGGGCTTGTGGGAATTATTCTCATTTCTAAATGAGTGGGGGATCAGTTCATAAGCCGCCTCCTTCCTGGGTCAGGAGTTGGTCCGTTTCAGTCTCGGGCTGGAAACCCAGAGCTGGCAGCCCTGCTTTTGTACTTGATGCATTATATTGGGTTGTCAGCAAAGTCATGACGCATTTTTACAACGAAAAACAGAAAAAATACGTCACGACTTTTCCGACAACCCAATATTATACTAAAATGTCCTGCCTCCTTTCATTTGAACCGTCTGCCATCTGGATCCTCAGGCAGTAGCCTTTTTTCTTTTCGTGATCATCAGTTCTTGGCTGCTTCAGAACGCCAGTTGCATCTTATCAAATAAGGCCTTCCACGTCAGACAGGCGCTTCCGGAAATCGGCTCCCAAACCCATAAGCATTTCCTACTCATTGCTGGTGACGGGAACCCTGTGTTGTCCCAACATGGCTTCTGATAATCTGAAAATTCTTGTTTGGATCCAGCAAAAGGAGGGCCGGGGAGACGAATTTGACAAAGCTCGGGGAGTGCGCAAATTACAAACTGGAATGTTTGTGGCGATAGTCCGGCTTGACTGTATTTGCAGAGCAGATTCTCTCACATGGGCCGGGATTTTTCACCTACAGTGTGAGGCTTAATCTTTCCCCTGGGAGCCATCATTTCTTACGGTCTCCATTGGGTACAGCTGGGTAGAAAGGGAGCGAATTCACCTTTAATTGTGCAGTCCACAGATTGCTTCATTCCTGACCCACAACTGCACTCGCCCAACTTTGAACGGAGGCTAGGATTTGTGAGATCCTTTAGGGTATATGCCTAACACCTCTGCGCCTTGCACTGTGCAAATTACAAAAAAGTTGTATGGGGTGGGGACCTCGCTGCCTCCTTCCTAGCTGTGTCCACAGCCCTTAGCTGCCTCCTGGCATATAGGCAGGGCTTCCCTAAATATTTGCTCAAGAAATAAATGAGTCATGGCCAGATGTGCCCCCACCCCCGCCTCCTCCTCTGTTGGCACTGCTTAGCGCCCCCCCCGCCCCCCCCCCTTGGGTAGGAATTGCTACACTTGATTTGTAATTCCCTGATAACCCACCCACTTCCGGAAGAAAAACCAGTCTACAGAGCAAATCCAGCCACCTACCTCCTCCACGGAGACCTTAGGTTGGAAGAATTCCAGCTTGCAACACAGTCCCATGGACCTCATTTCACTTGTCCCACCTTGCAGCAAAAACCAAGGCTTAGAGGAGAAAGGACTTGTCCAAGGTCATTGAGCTAGGAAATGGCAGAACTGGAATTTGAACCCAGGTCCGTTTGGCTCCATCGTCTGAACTTCCTCTGCTGTAGATTGGGCTGGAATGTAGGTCTGCTGGTCAGCTGCATCCAAATCACCTCATGAACAACGTACTGATGCCACAGCCTCTGCCCAGAGGCTCTGATCTAGTTGGTCTGTGTTGGGCCCTTGGGCACCTGGGCGGTTCTGGGGCAGCCGGGGCTGGGAACCCCAGCAGGCCTCGCGGCCCCAGCCTGGAGCCGGGGGCGTTCTCAGCCCAGGAGGCTGCGCGTTTGAATCACTGGGAGAGCTTTTCAGGTTGGAAACTCACCTGTGTCCAAAAGTGGACAACACAGTATCGTGGACTGTCATGGCCTCTACTACCCTGCATCGCTTGTAGAAAATTTAAAGGCACTTTAAATTTTTCATAGCTTTTATTTTGAAATAACTTGATTCACGAGAAGTTGCGAAAATTGTAGGTAGAGTTCCTGTATATCCTTTTCCCAGCTTGCCCCCGTGACAGTGTCTGAAGATAAGGGTTTTAAACAGTAAAACTGTGACACCGTTATCTGGCCTAAAAGCAATAATAATCGAGGACACCATTGTGGTTGCAACATGGCGCATTGTCTTACGTTGTATCATTCCTTCTTCGTTTATTAGCTGGCCTATTTCTATCCAAAGACATTTGCCCTCACCTGTTTGCCGCCTCCCCACCCCCACCCCGTGGTGCCGTTCATTTAGGAAAGGCAGGAAAAAGGCTTGTTTCCTGTCCTTACTCGGTTTCCAGCACAGCGACGTGCTTTGCTCGCATCTCTCCCTCAGTGACACCAAGAGGGGATTCTGCTTGTCCAGCGTCAGTATGAACTTGTACATTTAAACATGCGTGATGTGGTTCAGTCCTTTCTATGTATTGTCCTTATTGTAGCTCTGATTGTCCCTTTGTGGGCACTCTAGTGGGAGCCACTTCTGGTTGCTTCCAAGGTCTTTTAACAATCCTCCCCGGCTTTAGTTTCCTTGGTGTCGGGTATGACAAGAGGTGCTAGGCTTATCTTGTACATTTCCTGCCCAGCTACTTTGCCAAGGAGACGCTGGAGTTAAAAACAAAAACATACACTCAGATGCCCCGGCCCCTCCCCCAAACCAGGTTAATCAGACTCTCTGGGGCAGTGGGGGGGTGGGGAGGGCAGATCATGGTGTTTTCTAGAAGCCTACCCAGCCCGGGTGGGCATCCACTTGGGTCGAGGGTGTCTCTAAATGCCTTATCTCTGAAAAATGCTGGAATGTTGAGCGCCATCCTCAGCTGAAGATCTCATGACTGGCTGCACAATGACCCCCCTTCACTAAAGCTGCTGCTTGAGAATTGAGACCTGAGCATGTCAGCGTTGAAAGCCCGCCCTGGTGTGCAATCCCAGAGGCTGATGTCCCTGTCCTTGTCTGGGAAAGAGGTCCTTTGAAAGCTTGCTGAGCAGGTGCCTGTGACTTCCCATTGCCCTCGGATGACCTCCGTCAGCTCGGTCAGCTCCCATCCCCCATCAGCTCTTCCAGGGAGCCCAGTAAGACGCCCTGACCTCACTGGTAATGCTGACCCACCACCAGGCTGTGGCCCCCATCACAGGTGCTGTGATCATCACGGGATCGTTTGATGACTGTCTCTCTCTGGAACCTGACAGTTGGGGGCTCACATCCTGTCTCACACCGTCTCACTGTGGGACCCTGGACCAGTCATTCCACCCCTGGCTTCTTCAATATAACTACAGAGTGAAGGTGTTTGCTTTTCCCTGCTTCGTAGGGTAGTTACGAAGATGAAGTGAGTTGGTCTGTATAAAGCACTCAGCTTGTGGGGAATGTTAGCTGGTGCTGTTGTTATTATTATTACTACTATTTCTACCACCCCGGTATACCATGTGCTTCCCAACGGGAGGAGTCCTGTCTGTGTGTTCCGATTTGTATGCACGATGCTAGGCACATAGTAGATGCTAAGAAAATAATTGTTGAATGAATGAGTGAAGGAGTGAAGTGGGGACAGTGGTAGCACCCCCCCACCGGGTTGCTATGGAGAGGTGAGATAAGGCAGGTATGTGATGCACTGTACTGTGTTGGCACATAGGAGACACCCAGGAAATATTTTCTGTGTGAAACTGGAGGAGCTGCCATGTGTTTCTTTAAGGCCATCAGGGCTCAGGAGGGGGATCCTTTCGGGGTGCAACTCAGTGGCACGAGAGTGACTGCCGGCCCTTGGGAGGCAGAGCTGTCTGCCGAGCGCTGGTGAAGATGAGAAGTTGAATCATTCCCTTCCCTTTTCCTCCCCATCCCCTTTTCTCTCCAACTAGAACCCTTGCCCGGAATCCGGCGCCTCCTTCCTTTCCAGAGTCACCTTCTGGTGGATCACAGGGTAAGGCCTGGCTCCCTGCTGCGGGCTGGGGATGGTGACGAGCGTGGGTTTGGCAGACCCCCACCCTTCCTGCTCTGGGCACCGGGTCTCGGCGACACTCACCCAGCGCCCGGGTCATGAGCTCGAGTTCCATGAACCGTCAACCGCTTGGACCTCTCCGGACAGTGTGGCCTGGGACAGCTAGAAGCTGCGTGCTCTTGGTGTAGCTTCAGATTTGGATATTTTTTTAACATTAGACATAATTACTATTATGGCATTGCTTCAAACCCCTCACCATTAAGAAATACACATATAGCATAGGAAATGTAGGTAAGAGAAATACAGAGATAAATAAAATAACACCAGAGACAGCCACTGTCAACAGTTTGATAATGTTCCCTCCGCGTTCCTTTTTTTTGCACATCTTTCCCCCCTGCACAGTGTCAGCATCTTACTGGGGATTATTTGAATCCCTTCTCTCTAACCCCCCCTTGTTCCTTGCCCTTATAAACTTTTTACAAACATCATTTTTTCATTATTTTTCATACTTAATGAGTTTTTTCAAATTACTGTTAATATCACTGGGACAGTTGGTATCATTTGAATATTAATATGAATTGTGGGCCATGCCTTTCTCGCCAGTGTTTCTGATTTTGGTCGTTGTACTCTGGTTACGGAAGGGCATGTCTTTTCACGGGAATGCACACTGATATTTAGGGGTAAAGGTGTGTAGCACCCGCAACCTACTCTGAAGTATTTCAGAGAAAAATACATGTTCCCATATGTGGGTGTTTATAGATCTAGACAAAGAAAATGGTACCGCAAACATGGGAAGATTTTTTTTTTTTTAATTATTGTTGGGGAGCAGTGTGGTTTTCCAGGACCCATCAGCTCCAAGTCAAGTGGTTGTTTCAATCTAGTTATGGAGGGTGCAGCTCAGCAGCCCATGCGGGGATCGATCCAGCAACCTTGATGTTATGAACACTGTGCTCTAACCAACTGAGCTCTAACTAACTGGCCGCCCCAAACCTGGCAAGATTTTAACAATGGTGATCTAGATGAAGGGTCGACAGGAATTCTTCATACGATTCATGTGATGTTTCTAAATTTTGAAATTATTTCAAAAGAACAAGTTAAAAATACTAGGTTTGCTTTTCATTATGAAAGTGTTCAGACATGTAGAGACTAATAAATCTCGATAAACTCATCACCCAGATTTAACAATTGTTGATGCTTTGCCATCGTAGCCTTAAAAAAAATTCTTCTTTTTTTTTTTAAGTAAATTGGAGCCATCCTGATAGTTCCCTCCTAGATATTCTGGATGTCTCTCTAAAAACTGAGGCCATTTTTCCTGGGTGACCTAACAGAGTTATCAGTGATTCTGTAACGTGCCCAGATGTCCATCCATATTCGGATTGTCCCACCTGCACCGTCCTCGGTTGTGATGGGCCGCCGTGGCGTGGGGGTGTCTGGCGGTGGTGGAAGTGGCGGCGACCGCCATCGCCACCTTTCTCCCGACTCTCATCGCCTCCCTCCTTGTGTTTCGGGCCCAGGTTGATGATCCTGGGCTACCGCCAGCCCCTGGAGAGCACGGACCTCTGGTCCCTGAACCGGGAGGACATGTCGGAAGAAGTGGTGCCCATGTTGGTGAAGAACTGGAAGAAGGAATGCGCGAAGTCCAGAAAGTGAGTATGAGGCCAGTTGCCACTCGGGAGCGACCTGGCCACCTCCCTCCCGCCGCCGTGGCCCAGAATGGTGGCAGTGCCACCTCTGCCTAGCTTCCTGGTCTCAGGCAGTTTGCATCACTCCTCCCAGCCATGGTTTGCTCATCAGAATGGCATCTAACCTGTAGCTATGGCCATTTGGGTAGAAAAGAAGAGAGGAAAGTGTCCATGGAGGAGGCGATTGACTCCGCTGGCCATGACCCTCGGTGAGGGTGAGGCCGGGGCGTGTGACCCTGCCCTCCCGGAGTCAGTTCCTCAGCCTGTGTCCGAGCATCTGGCGTCCTGAGCCAGTCGTCAGGGATGGCGTCTCTGAGAAGGTGACATCTGAGCAGAGACTCCTATTGAAGGAAGGAGTGAGCCATGCACATATGTGGGGGAGGGGCTTTCCGTTAGAGGGAACAGCCAGTGCAAAGGCCCTGAGGCAGAGGTGAGCTCCGCATGCTTCCAGAGCAGCAAGGGGCCCAAGTGTGGCCCTAGCGGAGTGAGCGAGGCGGCGAACCAGAGGAGATAAAGTAGGAGAAGTATTTATAGGGGTCCCCCAGGCCATGGGAGTGAGTTAGGGTCCCAAGTGCAGTGAGACGGTAGAGGTGGGTTTTATGTAGAGCAGTGGCATGTTCTGGGTTTGTTTTGTAACTGCCAGTTGGGCTGCCCTAGAGAAGGTGGATCATGGGCGAGAGTGAAATGAGACCCGGGAGGGGGTCCCGGGGCTGCCTGTCAACTTGGTTTTCTAAGTTTTCACCGGGCTTCCTGAGAATTCAGTGAGATAAACGTCACCATCTGCTAAGCCATCTCGCCATCTGATAAGCCATGTCACAGTCCAGGCTACAAGCTGTGTTTATTCACCTGGGCATGGCACCAGGCTGGGTGCTTCCATCTCGCCTGATAGGACATGGTGACAGCTTAAACACAGGCCACCCAAGGGGCACTGGCTTCATTAATACCTTGGCCTTCAGACATTCTCAGCTTTGGGGCTTATTGCCTTGGGACACTGGCAGGTGAGTCACTCGCTCTGTTCCCGCAGGTGGAAGCCACATCTGGCCCCTGTGGACATGGGGGAGGAGAAGTAAGGGGAGAGTCCTGTTCTAGGCTGGAGTTTGGTGTGTCCCTCCGCAGCGAGGCCTGTTCAGTTAGCTAGAGAACCAAGGTAGCCGGTGCCGGCTCTGGGCTGCTGGGTGTCCCTGGCTTTCAGGGGAACAGGTGACAGCGGCTGGGCCGGGGAGTCTGGCTTGGCCTCTTGGCCTCGGCTCTCAACCTCCGACCCCCTCTAGCCTTTCTCTTTAACCCTGAGCTGCCTCCCTTCCACCTTTGGGTTTTTAAAATCCAGTTCTTCATTGGGTTGGGATCAAATGGGTTTTGAGGTTAACAAAATGGAGTGGAAATTTAGATTTGTGGCCTCCTATAGGTTAAGGTTTTTTGGGACTGTGGTTCCTGCTGGCATGACTATAACATGGCTCCACAGCTCTGGAAAAGAGTTGGGCAGGTTTTAAAGAAGTTAAACAGTTATTATACCACCAGCCATTCTTCTAGATGTATGCCCAAGAGACCTGAAGACACGTGTTCATAACAGAGTTGTACAGGAATGTTCTCAGCAGCTTTATTTGTGATGGCCAAAGCGGAAGGCCACCCTGGCGTCCATTTACAAGTGAACAGCCATACAAATCATGGAGTAGCCATTGAGGGGATACATCTAAGCAATACAAGGGAATTACCTATTGATACGCTTGACAGCATGAAAAACTTTCAAAACACTTAGGCCGAGTGAACGCAGCCAGATAGGTGATTCCATTATATACAATTCTAGAAGATGGAAATGATTCTAGGGTCAAAGAAATCAGATCAGTGTCTTCCTGGGGCAGGGGAGAGGTCGAGACGTGGGTGGGGGAATAACCCAGAGGCAGGACAGAACGAAGATGGATGTGTCCGTGGCCTTGATTTTCACAGGTGTGTACATATGTCACAACGCATCACGTCATACACTTTGATTATGTGCAGTTGATCGTATATCACTTATACCCCAAGGAAGCTGTATGTTAAAAAAAAGCAGCGTTTGAAGAACGGGTAGTTGTTTTACTTAAATGTCTCTATTTCATAAAGGAATGCAAACACCCAATAACACAAAAAGACAAAACTCTCCAAAATACGCACGTAAAGCAGTGGTTCTCAACCTTTCAGACTCACAGTCCCTTGAAGCTGAAGATTTTGTAACACCTCCTTTCCTGGGCATTGTCGAATGACTTCACAAAGAGTCTGGCTAGAAATAAATGCTAAAGATTTATTCAGGGGTCTTAGGGTCTTCAAACTGGCAACTCAACGAGGCAATACTCAAGAGTGTGTTATCGGGACTCGAGTGTTGTTGAGTCTGTCTGCCTTCGTGCATTGGCCCAAAGAAATGTCTGCAGGAGTTTGCAGTATAGAAGGACAAAGAGTGTAATATTGAATTGGCCAGTCTGGAGACAGGGAGCCAGTGGTTTGTTCCACCTTAGGGCTCAGGAACTAAAGCATAACTTAGGTCAAGATGTTATCTTCTGTCTGCCAGATGTCCGGACCTTCTGACCGTTAGACAGGTCTGGGCTCCTGTCTCCTGCCTCAGGGGTTGCTGATTATCCTGGGGAGAAGGCCAGGTCTCTGAGCGGTTTCCAGTGTTCCAGGGAAGGAACAAAAGCTACGAGTTCTTACCGCAAGCAGCACATTCTTGAGAAGAATCAGTCCTGTGTTTTTAGTCTCTGGATTGGTCATCCTCTGGATGACCAGTGGCCTGGATACTGGCTGTCGGGCCGTCTGCACCCGCGCACATTCTTTCCTTAGTCCTTCAGGGGGGTCTCAGAGGGTGACCTGGGGGTCTGATGTGTATCCAGGTAGTGACGCAGGTCTGGAAAGGTGAGCACTTGACGTTCCCTGGCTAGTTCAAACAAGAATAGAGTCGTTTCTTCAGGCCTCAGCCTACTTGATTCTAGGAATTTAGCAGCTTGACTGTAGTGACTCCATTTTATTTCGTCACTCTCTTTCTCAACTTTAAGGAAATAGATAAGTAAAAACAATCCACCATGTATCTAAATTTGTAAAATCAGCAGAATGCTCTCTCTAGACCTTAAGGAAAACCGAAAGGCGAGAGCTCTGTGCATGTATTTCTGTGTGTGATTGCTCAGGTGCCTGCTGGAATGTGAAATGAAGTGTCACCGCTGTTTCCCAAGGGGCGATGATGGGTCTGTGATGGCCGGAAATCCCGACTGACCCCGCTGTGTGCAGTTCTGGAGACCAGAGCCATCGTCGCTCTCACAGACCAAGTTTTGCAAAGAGGTCACCAACCCCTGGCAAGGTTCCTAACAAAATATATGGTCTTGCTTTCATGTACGCAATTGTCGCATCCCTGAAAAAAATTTTTGAGGCATATTTAAACGTGCAAAAAGAAAACAGACAGAAAATAGACACTGTGTATGGATTTATGTCAGGAGATAGAGCTGGGTTCCAGTCTTAGGTAATTTTAGGCAGGCCTTTCACCTATGTGGATGGATGCCTGGTGGGATCGGCTTCCTTCCGGACTGTTCTGGACCTCACAGACAGTCTGGTATTTGGCTTAGATGTTGTGACAACCAGAGCATGCGAATTTGCAAAAACAACCCCCTTTGCAAAGTCTCTGCTTTTAAGGAAGCAAAAGCACTCAAAAAACAAAACAAAACAAAAACAAAACAAACAAAACCAATAAACAGGAAGCACATCTTGAGTCATTTACAATTGTAAGCAACACAGAATCGTGCCAGGGCTGGAATTTCTAAGAAAGGGCATATGGGGGTGGGGAGGGTGTCATGCCCTCCTGTGGCTTCCAAAACTTGTCCTATGTATTGTGAGCTCTAAGAAGAGTGGAAATGTGCATTACGTTTGTCCAATCCATTCCCTGTGATTGCAGATCAAATATGCCCTTCTGTGTTATATTGGGTATTATGGGTCAAAGGCCATGCCCAGAGTATATTCCAGAATATGTGGAATCTTGTTTAATATGTGACAGACAAAGCCATCAGTAGTCCCTCACTGCTCTAGCTACCCTGAGGTTCTTCCGCTTTTTGCAAGGGCTGCCTGGCCTCTCTCAAAATCCTTAGCTCCAAGTCTTGCTCATCCTTTTCCCTCTGCCTGTGGCACCCTTCCCCTCCCTAGCTGGACTGGTGCCCTCATCTTGCAGGTCTTAGCGTTGATGTCACCTCTTCCAGGAAGCCGCCATGATAGCACCCCTCACCCAGGCTTGTGAAGTCGCACTGGCTGATGCCTTCCTCTCACTTGGCCCCTTGATGGTGGGGCTCTGCCGGTGCCTGACCCCTGAGCAGGGTGTTCATTTCAGTTGTGGGTGGGCGGCTGGGATGGGCACCTGTGCCCACATGGAAATCTAGCTGAGTCAGCAAGTCCCTTTCTCTCCCCAGTCTCCAGCTTCCTCGCCCTTTTCTGTTCCCCTGTTCTGGACAGTTTTCTCCTGACTCAGTCCTTCCTGTTCCAACTTTCCATTCAGAAGCTTTGCTGGCTTCCTCTCTCTTCCGGGCACGCCTTCCCCACTTGTAGGCCTCGTGTCCGCTGGATTTTTTTTTCCTGACGAGGCCTTAGTGGATTCCTTCTACTCTTACTGACCTTTCCCACCCAGGCCTGGGCCTTGCTCCTCCCTGGCCTGTGGGCAGCCTGTCTCCTGACCACCGGAAACAGCCCTGGGTCAGCCAGGCTGCACAGGCCCAGGGCCAGGGCCCAGCTTGGCAAGTGGTGCACGGAATGGACGGCACGGCCGAGCCACTCCCTTCCTCTCTGCCCGCTTCTTGTCGACCTTGCCACAGAGGCATGTGTGCGCTGAAAGAAATCGTGCTAAAAACTCGCCGGAAACCCGGCTTCCAGGGAAGTCAGGCAAGTGAGCACGGAAGGAGCTTCAGAGGTCACGCTGACAGCAGCAGAAAACACAGCCCTCTGTGGCCAGTGGAATGATGCCCTTTCCCCCAACGATGTCCGTGTCCTGATCCCCAGAACCTGTGAATCTGTTGCCTTACATGGCAAAGGGACTTGGCAGATGTGACGAAGGGAAGGGTTTTGAGATGGGGAGACAGTGGTGTGTTATTCGGGTGGGTCAGATCATCATCAGTGTGCTTATTGGCGGCAGACAGGAGGTCAAAGAGAGAAGAAGATGCTGTGTGGCTAGTTTGGAGGATGGAGGGAAGGGGCCCGAGCCTGACCCTAGGTGGCTTCTAGAAGCTGGGAAGGACAAGAAACAGCTTCTCCCTGAGAGCCCCCGGAAGGAACGCAACCCTGTGGGCCCACGCTAGATTTCTGACCTGTGGAAGTATGAGAGAGTAAATGTGTGTGGTTTTCAGCTACGAAGTTAGTGGGCATTTGTCTCCGCAGCCATAGGAAGTTGGAGGAGGAGAAGATGTGTTTTTAGGACAATCCCGCTGGGAATTGGCTGTAAGGGAACAAGAATGGACAAAATTGGAGTGGTGAGGCGGTCCCAGCAGTGGTCACTTAGTGGGATGGAGGCTGTGGAGATGGGAAGAGTGGTTGGATGACCTTACACCTCACAGAAGTGGAACGGACGGGACACACACCTGATCAGACGTAGGGAGCGTGAAAGGGGATGGGGCCAGGGACGATTCCTACGTTTCTGGGCCTTTCCTGGGGCAGGGAGCACAGAGCGGACAGATAAGGACTTGACACAGCCTAGACCGTGGCCCACAGTTTCGAGTGGGGACAGAGGAGAGAGCCAAGGTGTGTTGGGAGGCTGTGGTCTCCAGGAGGGAGTTTCATGTGGCCCAAAGGGTCAGATGGGGCATAGGTGGTGACAAGCGACACGCCCCTGACATCAAATGCTATTCAGTGAACGCGTGCCGTGGAAGAGTTTTGCAAGTCGTAAATGTTGGGTTGGGTGGGGATCAAGCTTGGCTATGTTTTTCAGTGGTGGCGCCCTCGTTCGGCTATTCGAGGATTTACCTTGACTGCATTTTGGCAGCTGGGAGCTGAGGGGCACATCTGTTGCTGCAGATTACCCTGACATCTAGCAGCCTAAAATAACAGTGCACATTTACCATCTCACACAGTTTCTCTGGGTCGGGGATCCGGGAGTGGCCTCGCTGGATGACTCTGGCAAAGGGTCCCCGGAGGGGGTACCCCCGATGGCTGGGCTGCAGTCATCTGAAGGCTCGGCTGGGGCTCTAGGACCTGCTTTCAGGTTGCACACGGTGGGAAAGATAGTGCAGCTATGTCAGGGTCTCACCACGGGGCCTTCTCCGGAGGGCTCATGGAGTGTCCTCACGACATGGCCGTTAGTTGGCTTTGCCCGGCGTGAATGCCAAGGAGAGGGCAAGACGAAAGCCACAGTGTGTTCTGCGACCAGATCTTGGAAGTGGGCCCCTATCATGTCTACAGCATCCTATTCTGAGTGGGCAGGGCCTTCATAGAGGCCTGTGTGAAAGTTCCAGTTTCTCACATCTTTGCAAATACTTGTTCTTATCTGACTTTCCCATGATAACCATCGTAGTGCAGTAATAGCTCATGGTGGTTTTGACTTCCATTTCTCTGATGACTAATGATGTTGAGCAACATTTCATGTGCTTACTGGCCATTTGCATATCCTCTTTGCCCCTTTTTAATTGGGTTGTCTTTTTCTTAACCAGTTGGAAGTGTTATATGCTCTGGTTACAAGTCCCCAATCCAACTTCTGATTTGCAAATATTTTCTCCCATTCTGTGGATTGCCTTTTCACTTTTTTGATAGTGTCCTTTGAAGCACAAAAGTTTTTTCTTTTGATGAAGTCCAGTGTATCTATTTTTTTTTTTTTCCTGTTGCTTCTGCTTTTGGTGTCATGTCTAAGAATCCATTGCCAAATCCAAGGTCGTGAAGATTGACCTCTGTATTGCCTTATAAGAGTTTCGTAGTTTTAGATCTGTGTGTAGGTCTTTGATCCATTTCAAGATAATTTTTGGAACCAGTGTGAAGTTAGGGTCCAACTTCGTTCTCTTCGCCTGTAGCTATTTAGTTTCTCAGCACCATTTATAGAAAAGACTATTCTTTGGAATGGGCTTGACACCCTTCTCAAAATCATTCAGGTTTATTTCTGGATTTTTTTTTTTTTTTTGAGGGCAGTGTCACTGGCCCTCCTATGTGGGACCGAACCGTGGCCGCTGGCGTCCCAAGCCAGCTCTTAACCACCGCGCCACTTGGCCGGCCCTATTTCTGGATTCTTAATTCTGGTCCATTGATCTATATATACATCTATCTTTACACCTGTCTTGATTCTGGTTATTTTATAGTAACTTTCGAACTGGGAAGTGTGATTCCTTCTCCCTTGTTTTTCTTTCTCAAGATTGTTTTGGTTGTTACGGGGCCCTCGAGTTTCCCTATCAATTTTAGAAATAGCTTGTTGGCTTCTACAAGAAGCCAGCCGGGGGATTCTGGAAGCGATTGCACTGAATCTGTAGATCAGTCGGGAGCTGGCACTTTTCTGTGCTCTTCGTGTACTTAAACTCATTTAATTTTCACAGCAGCCCTATGAGGTAGGTCCTATTTTTATCCCCATTTTACAGATGAGGAAACTAAGGCCTAGAGAGGTTAAGGAACTTGCCTAAAGTCACACAGCTGGCCAGTGGCCGGGCCAGGATCCTGAGTCCATGTTTATAACCACCGTGCTAAGCTGCCTCTGCGGTGACCCGATTTCTTTGGCTGGGCCTCCCCGGAGGGTGGGGTTCCCTGGCCCTCTCCGGTAGCCAGTGGGCTGAGTCCTGACCCGACGGTGGCCCCACACTCCTTGTGTTCCAGGCAGCTGGTGAAGGTCGTGTACCCGTCGAAGGATCCCGCCCAGCCTAAAAGCGGCTCCAAAGTGGATGTGAACGAGGAGGCCGAGGCTTTGATTGTGCAGCCCTCCCGGAAGGAGCGGGGCCCGTCCCTGTTCAAGGTGCTCTACAAGACCTTCGGGCCCTACTTCCTCATGAGCTTCCTCTTCAAGGCCCTGCACGACCTGATGATGTTCGCCGGCCCGGAGATCCTGAAGTAAGGCCTCTCCCAGCCGGGGAGCTGTCCCGGGCGGCGCTCCGACCTCTCCCGGAGGGTCATGCGACACGCTCAGGGGCCTTACAGCCCCGGCTCCCTGTCTCCCTGCTTTGCTTTAAAAGCATCTTAATTAAGGCCGCTTCGATTGTAAGTTACAGACACCGACTAGGCGTCCCTGAAGCCCAAAGGGGAAGGTAGAGGATTGTCTTGGGAAGTGAGGAGCACCAGGTCACATGAAAGCCGCGGGGTGAAACCAGAGTCAGACAGGAAGTCACCTCTCCTCTCTCTGTCCCCTCCCACCTCCTTCCCCTCTCCGCCGTGTTTCACACTCACTCTGTTTCCTGCCTCTGTCTCTTGGGGGCACACACTTACTCTCTAACCCTCCCTCCTCTGTTGCACCTGCTCTCTATGTGCTCACCTTTGGGTGACCCCCGGTTGATGAGATGGAGCTATCAGTGCGGGAAGCCTCAGGCGATGGCACCCTGGGCGGCAGGGGTGGTTTGGCGAGCGCACAGTCGGATCGCCTTCCTGGGTTTGGTTGTCCGTGTCTAAAACGGAAGTGCTGGTGCCGCCTGGCCTGGCCTGGCCTGGGAGAAAGTCAGAACGCTGAAACCGAAGGACGTGTCCCCTCACGCGTGTGTCACGGCTGCGTCAGTCCGGGCTCTGTCCTCGCTCCTTCGCAGGCTGCTCATCAACTTCGTGAACGACAAGACGGCCCCGAGCTGGCAGGGCTACTTCTACACCGCGCTCCTGTTCGTCAGCGCCTGCCTGCAGACCCTCGTGCTGCACCAGTATTTCCACATCTGCTTTGTCAGCGGCATGAGGATCAAGACCGCCGTCATCGGGGCCGTCTACCGGAAGGTGCGGGGGGCGGCGGGTCAGGGGCATGTGGCAGGACCTGTAAGGACGCGGCTGGCTCAGCAGGCACCTCCGCGGGGCATCCACGCCCCGCTTCTGGAGAGTGGCACGAGGGTGGCCTCCGTGACTGCAGAGGGCAAGGACCGACCGTTAGGCTAGGCCACAGCCAAGCTGATTGCAGGGTGAGCCCCCGTGTCAGCCGTGGGTCATTGGATTTCTTAGAGGTGGTGCTTGATTAGGGGAGATCCAAGTTTAAATCCTTGCTCTGCTGTTAATACTCTGTGTCTGCGCTTGTCCTGACTCCATTTGAACTGAGCAGCCGGTCCCTTCCCTGGATGATAGAGCACGGGGCAGGCATTTGGGCACCAACAGCTTTACAGGCACTGGATTACCTTCTCACTCCCTTGGTTCCTTAGCCTCTGGGACAGCGACACTGCTTGGGCCTGGTAGGTCGGGAAGAGACTACCTAGCAGATAGCCAGGAATGGGTCATTGGCTCTCAGCCCGGTCTGCAGCTTACACTCACCTGGAAACTTGCAAAGCTTCCCACGCCCAGGCCGCGCCCCGACCCACTAATTCGGGATCTCTGAGGGTGGGACCTGGGCGTCAGTCTTGGTGACAGTCTCCAGGTACTCATGTGCAGTCATGTTTGAGAAGCTGGGCGGTTGTGTCCCCCGGGGGATGTTGGCCGTGTCTGGAGATATTTTTGGTTGTCGTACCTGGGGGCGGGGGAACCTAGTGGGACGAGGCCAGGGATGCCGGTAAACACCCCACCGTGCACAGGGCGGCCCCACCAGGAATGATCCAGCCTCAAAGGTCGGGAATGCCAAGGTTGACAAGCCCTGGCCGGGCCCCTGGCCCTCAGTGTGTCTGCGGACCTGCAGCATCAGCATCACCTGGGAGCCTGTTAGAAATGCAGAGTCTCAGGCCTCACCCAGACCTGCTGATGTGGAGCCTGCCAGGCGACACGCTTCCCAAGCGCAGCGTGCGCACACTAAAGTGTGCCAAGGCCGGGTTTAGGCGACTTCTGAGGTCCCTTCCATACTGAAAAGCTTGATGGGGAGATAGTGAGTGCTGTCAATAACAAGGGCTTCGCGATGAGACGGACGAGCTGGGAAGGCAGACAGACTGGCCAGGGAGGAGGAAAGTGCTTTTTCCCTCCACACAGGCCTGGAGGCAGAGTCCGGGGCTCTTAGCCAGCCGCACTCACCCTCTTGCCCTCTCCTTTGTCCCACAGGCCCTGGTGATCACCAATTCCGCCAGAAAATCCTCTACAGTCGGGGAGATCGTCAACCTCATGTCTGTGGACGCCCAGAGGTTCATGGACCTGACCACGTACATTAACATGATCTGGTCCGCCCCTCTGCAAGTCTTCCTTGCGCTCTACCTCCTGTGGCTGGTGTGTGTTTGACGTCATTCCCCCCGGCGCGTAGGGTGGGGGTGAGAGAGTGGGTGTCCATGATACAAACCTCTGTAGCTCACTGCTGTTTCTTGCCGTCATGTGCATTTTATATCCTGGCCCATGGGCTAATTCCTGGGTATTTTATTCCTTTCTTTAGTTGTTGGGTTTATGTTCTCTTTGGTGACATGATATTCGCACGCATTTGTCTTTTCTTGACAGCGTGTGTAATTAACCCTACAACGTACACCCTATATTTTCTCCCTCTGTATCCTCCAAAACACTAACTGAACTTATTTTTTCACTAGTCCTGAATTATGTTGGTCAAGATTCTCTTGGTTGCAAGGGATAGAAATCCATCGGCGGGCAGTGGTGTAGGAGGATGCTGACCACAGATCAGATCAGTGACCAGGAAGACAGACTGGTGGGAACCAACCAATCAGAGGAGCAAAAAGAAAAAAGAATGGAAAAAACCCAGGATAGCCTAAGGGACCTCTCGGATAATATCAAGTGCTCAAATGTTTGCATTCTAGGGATTGCAGAAGGAGAAGAAAGAAAGGAACATAAACTTTATTTAAAGAAATAATGGCTGAAAACTTTCCTAACCTGGGAAAGGAAACAGACATCCAGGTCCAGGAAGCAGAGAGAGCTCGAAACAAGATGAACCCAAACAGGCCCACCCCAAGACATGCTGTAGTTAAAATAGCAGAAGTTACAGATCAAAGACTATCTTGAAGGAAGCAAGAGTTACATACAGAGGAAACCCTATAAGGCTATCAGCTGATTTCTAATCAGCCAAACCACTGTCAGAAGGGAGTTAGGACATCTTAAAGTGCTGAAAGAAAGGAACCTACAACCTAGAATAATTTATCCAGCAAACTTATCATTCAGAATTGAAGGAGAAACAGTTTCTTAGACAAGCAAACAACTAACAGGGTTCATCACCATTAAACCAGTTTTACAAGAAATGCTAAAGGGTCTTTAAGCAGAAAGGAAAGGCCCCAAACAGAAATAAGAAACTGGGAAAGGAAAAAAAATTCTCATAGGTAAAGCCAAATATTTAATAAATACGATAAATCAAACATGTAAAAAGATACTCTTGAGGTCAACAGAAAAAAGTATCAAATTCAAACCACAATAGATAGTTAGGAGATGCAGAAAAGAGAAAGCTTCAACACGACATCAATAACATAAAA
Organism: Aselliscus stoliczkanus; assembly: GCA_033961575.1. Lineage (NCBI taxonomy): Eukaryota > Metazoa > Chordata > Mammalia > Chiroptera > Hipposideridae > Aselliscus > Aselliscus stoliczkanus. The sequence continues at coordinate 5,452,258 of CM066741.1, read as the reverse complement.
TATGGATAGGGAGTAAAAATGTAGTCCTTATAGAGTATATTCAAATTTAAACACCTATCAGCTTAAAGTAAGGGCTGGCCGAGTGGCACGGTGGTTAAGCGCTGGCTTGGGAAGCCAGCGGCCCCGGTTCAGTCCCACATGTGAGGGCCAGTGACACTGCCCTCAAAAAAAAAAAAAAAAAAAAAGTAAACTGTTATAGGTAGAGAGTGACGTACATAAACTTCATGGTAACCACAAACCAAAAACCTATAAAAGATATACAAAGAACAAAGAGAAAGGAACCTGAACAGAACACTAAAGAAAAACAGCAAAACACAATGGAAGAGATCAAGAAAGAGATCAAGAAAGGAGAAGAAGACAGGAGAACTATAAAAAACAACCAAAAAACAATTAACTAAAGGGCAGTAAGTACATACTTATCAATAATTACTTTAAATGTAAAGGGACTAAATGCTCAAGTAAAAAGACATAGGGTGGCTGAATGGATTTTTTAAAATGACCCATCTATATGTTGCTTATGAGAGACTCACTTCAAATCAAAAGACACATACAGACTGAAAGTGAAGGGATGGGTTAAGATACTCCATGCAAATAGAAATGAAAACAAAGCTGGGGTCGCTATACTCATATTAGACAAAATAGACTTTAAAACAAAAAGAAATGTAAAAAAAAAAAAACAGACGTTATTAATTATAAGGGGGTCAATCCACGAAGAGGATATAACAATTGTAAACATCTACACACCCAATATAGGAGCACCTACATATATAAAGCAATTATTAATGGACATAAAGGAAGAATTCCACAGTAATACAATAATAGGGGATTTTAATGCCATCCTCACATCAATGGATAGATCATCCAGACAGAAAATCAATAAGGAAGCAATGATCTTAAATGTCACAGTAGACAAGATATACTTAATAGACATGTAGAGAACATTTCATCCCAAAACTGCAGAATATGCAGTTGTTTTTTTTCCAAGTACACATGGAACATTCTCCAGGATGGATTACATATTAGGCCACAGAACAAGCCTCAGTAAATTCAAGAAGATTGAGATCACAGCAAGAGCCTGTTGTGACCACAATAGCATGCAATTATAAATCAACTAGAGGAAGAAAACTAGAAAAAAGTACAACTATGAGGAGACTGAAAAATACGTTCCTGAACAGCCAATGGATCAAAGATGAAGTCAAACAAGAAACCAAAAGCTATGCTGAAACAAATGGAAATGAAATTACAATTTTTTAAACTTTGTGGGGTGCAGCAAAAGCAGTTCTAGAAGGGAAGGTCATAGCTGTTCAGGCCTACCTCAGTAAACAAGAAAAATCTCAAACAATCCCACTCTACACTTAATGGGACTAGAAAAAGAAGAACAAACAAAACCCAGAGTAAACCAAAGGAAGGAAATAGTTAAGATCAGAGTGGAAATAAGTGAAGTAGAAACCAAAAACCAGTAGGAAATACCAAGAAAACTAAGAGTTGGCTCTTTGAAAAGATAAAATTGACAAACCTTTAGTCAAACTCATCAAGAGAAAAGGAGAGGGCCCAAATAAATAAAATCATAAATGAAAGAGAAGTTACAACTGACACCCCAGAAATATTAATACAAAGAATCATTGAAGAATACTATAAATAATTATATGCCAACAAATTTGACAATCTACGAGCAATGGATTAAATTCCTACCTGGTTGGGAACCATTGGTTTAGACCAAAACTAGGATTTCTCAATTTGACCATGAAAACCTTGGTATAGGACAGTGGATGACAGTGTGGGCTCTGGAATCAAACTGCCTGGGTTCCTGACTCTCACTAGTTCTGTGACCTTGTCATTTAATGCCTCTTAAGCCTCAGTGTCCTCCCTTTTAAAATGGGTGATCATACGGTACCTCCCATCATAAGGATGTTGGGACAATTGAATGAATTAGCAGGTAATGCTCCTGGAACAGTGCCTGGTACACAGCTGTGCTCAGTCTCTTTTAGTTACGACTGCTTGCTGTCAGAGTTGATTCTGAATACCTTCACTCTCACAGGCACTGCTGTGAACTATGTATAATCTTCGTTATCCCTGGCAGTGTGAAGGCACCTCTTTTGCTGCTGAAAGATCAGTGCATTTGATGATGGAGTACTGTGCCCCGCTGGGGGCAGAATGCAACAGAAGTGCGTGCCCGCCTGGGTCAGGGGTCCCCAAGACCACGCCAGGTTGATGATTCGCTGGGAGGACTCAAGGCTACAATTTATTACAGCGGGATTAGCGAAGTGTGGAGATGCATGGGGTGGGTTTTTGTGGACACCCGGTAAAAGTGCCCAAGAGTCCTCTTGCTGTGGAGTCACCCAGGATTCTCTGTATCTCTGGCAACCAGATGGGGCAGTTTGTGTGGAACGTTCCCAGCCAGGCAAACTTGGGAGAGACCTCGCGCCCAGAGTCCTTACTGGGGGCTGGTCACCTAGGCAGGCTCTGCCTGGCATACACCAGACTCTCAGACTCCCAGAGGGAAAGGGGGCATTCAGCACACCCTATATTGTTTGCACACACAGGCTAAGGACAGGGGGCCACCGGTTCTGAGACTGGTGGGAACCCTCCCCAAATTCACACTCCCAGATGCCAGCCGAGGGCCTCGTTTAGAAGCAGACCCCCAAAGAAGATGAACCCTGGGGTCGACCGTGTCAGCTGTTTCCTACACAATACCTTCTTACCTTTCTAAAATTCTAATGTACAAAACTCACCTGGTCCCAAGGGGTTTTGGATAAACGGTCCTTAAAGGGTTTGTGGGGCCCAAGACATGCCCAGGAATAAATCTGAAGTCTCTTCCTAGCCTGTCGTTGGGTAAAAGCACGGGCACTGCCCGCAGCTCACTGGGCGGGGCGGGCGTGGGCGGCTGAGCCCGCCTGGGGAAGCTGGTGTGAGGCCTTGGCTCCCTCTCCTCCCCCAGAACCTGGGCCCCTCCGTCCTGGCCGGCGTGGCGGTGATGATCCTCATGGTCCCCCTCAACGCCGTGATGGCCATGAAGACCAAAACCTACCAGGTACGGTGTCTGCGCCCCGGCCCGGGGCTTAGCGGAGGTGGGGTTCTCAGCCCTGCCTACCTGTTGGAACCCCCTGAGGGGCTTTGCCAATGTGGATGCCTGGACCCCTTCTTGGGATTCTGATTCACCCTCTGTGGGTGAGGCCTGGGCATCAAGGCTTTTTAAAGCTTTCCACGTGATTACAATCTGCAGCCAAGGTTGGGAGCTCCTCAAAATCGTTAGATGTGTTGGGCCAGTGACTGAAATCACGGCTGTGAGCCTCTGAGAAATTCCGTTTCCCATGCATTTACTCATGTATGTGTGTGAACGTTTTCAAGCATTGAGAAAATAGTACTCCTTGCTCTTTCCTCCTTTTATGGCAGGCGTGCTGTTAATCTCTTCATGTATTTTTAGAGATACTTTGCATTTTGTAAGTTTTTAATTACCCAAGTAACAGAGTGAGTGCCCTCTCGTTAATAAATAAATGTTAAAATAATACAAAAGCATATAGATTAAAAGGGGATTTCCCCTTCTCCTGTCAACCATGGTGAAGACATTAAAGCAAATCCTTCTAGAACTTTCTATGCATTTATGTAGCGATCTGATTATATAGTTAGATTTGGTGTGTATATGTGTGTGTTTTGTGGTACTGTTACCACATATGTTTTTACACAAATGGGCCTGTTTGGCCGCCTGATTTCATCATTTGACACCGTGTCTCGGGGATTTTTCTGTAGCATGCCACAGTCTGACATCATTCTCTTGAACTGATGCCTAATGGTTCATAACAGAGGCAGCCCAGAGTTTATTTCTCTGCTCCCCTGTTGGTGGCTATTTATGATGTGCCTGTGAAATTTCAAATGTGAGCTCCTGGCTGCACTTGATGGAATGAGGCATCTTCGGGTAGGAGCGTGGGGGGTGTGAATATAGGCAAGGGAGGGGGCTTGGGGCCATGTCACCTTTCCATCCCCTTGACATGTAGGCTTCCCCGAGAGGCCCATCTCTGTGACAGCTTTGATCACTGGCTTCAACCTCATGTGCCTTTATCTGTGACCCAGGCGTGACCATAGCACTTAGTAGGGTTCCCATGAGCGTTAAATGACTAAATGCATTTAAAATGCTCAGAAGGGGTCACCGGTTAGCTCAGTGGGTTAGAGCGTGGTGCTGATAACACCAAGGTTGCCAGTTCGATCCCTGCATGGGCCACTGTGAGCTGCGCCCTCCTTAAAAGAGTCAACTATGCCATTGTGGCATGAAAGCAATGTGTAACCAATGACCATGGCTGTTCCCCAATAAAATTAAAGATAGATAGACACATACATACATACATACATACATACATAGCTCAGAAAAGGGCCTGGCATATGGAAAGTGCCAGGTATTATTAGCAATATTTTACAGCCGTGTGGCTTGGGCACCCAGGGGTTGGGACCATTGCTGGCTGGTACAGAAACATTTCACTATGTTAACAGCCATGCACTGGCTGGAAATCAATAAAGAAAATAAGAAAATGGAAGAAAAATCCTCCAATATCTATCTTATGTTCAGATCAGCAGAGGAGCGCCCCTGCCCCCTTCTGCCCTGGACACCTGAAAGATTTTTCTTGCTTCTTTTCCTCAATTCTAAATGTAATAGGTTTCTTTGCTTCTAATTTCATGTGATTCAGAGAAAATTTCTCCCCCTTAATAAGTCTCAGGGTCAAGTGTAGGGTTCATGGGAATTGCAGGGTCAGCTTTCCCACCCTTGGGAAGGCCCGTTTTTCGTAGATGGGGCGTTGAGTGCTGGTGTGATGCCGGGGCGGAAGTGAGCGGTCCAGCCTCCAGCCGTTGTGTTGATCTTGTGTTGATCGCTCTTGTCTTTGAAGGTTACTCACATGAAAAGCAAAGACAATCGGATTAAGCTGATGAATGAGATTCTCAACGGGATCAAAGTGCTCAAGCTTTACGCCTGGGAGCTGGCGTTCCAGGACAAGGTGCTGGCCATCCGGCAGGAGGAGCTGAAGGTGCTGAAGAAATCAGCCTACCTGGCAGCCGTGGGGACCTTCACCTGGGTCTGCACACCTTTCCTGGTGAGTGGAGCCAACTTGATCTTGGCCCCGTCAGTTTAGGCTTTGTTTTGTTTTCAAACCCTTAATATTTTTAAAACATCACTATTTCAACCAGGCCTTCTCTGATCACCCCCTTTAAAAATTGCCACCTATCCCCCCCGCCCTCCAGCACAGGGTACTCAAAGTGGCCGGCTCAGGAACCGGTTGTCACAGGTTCCCTGTAAGTTAAGGAGTTTGCACTGAAAAATCCACCAGAGTTCTCTGCTTCCTTCACCGAGAAAGTCTTGCTAAGAAAAAAATGTCAGCCGAGCTAAACTGCATGCTTGGTGCTGTAGTTGAGCTACGTTATGGTGTCAACTCCTTCGCTATTGTTCGCTGGCCACAAACTTGGATTGGCAGTGACCTGTGGGCCACACTTGGAGCGGCAATGCCAAACACAGTCTATAATTCACTCACTCTTTCATTTCTGTGTGTCTCTGCACTAGAACGTCAGCCCCAGGAGGCAGGGACTTCGTCGTTTCTGTTCACTGCCGCGTCGCCGGCGCCTCAGACAGTGCGTAGCAGGTGCTCAGCAAATGTTTGTCACTCATGAGTAAACAGAAAATCAGCCCATGTACAATAGAAAGTTATAAAATGAAAACTAGATTGTCTTCCATCTTTTCCTCTCCTGCAAATTGACAGTTTTGTGTGTCTTTTCAGGTACAAAAGTTGATCCAATAGATATTTCAAAATATTTTTTACTATATTGAAATGGAGTCGTAGACCTTTTTGGACTTACTACATACCCCCTTTAGACCTTTTTGGACTTACTACATACCCCCTTTAGACCTTTTTTTGGACTTAACCTATAACCTTTCATGTTGTGTCTTTGGCTCTGCCCCATGTATTTTAATGAGGCGTGTTTGCGCACTGCGTGGATGTGCCATTGTTGACATAACCCATCTTCTCTCCCAGCCCTGGCTTCTTAGGATGGTCCCCCTTCCGATATGCATGTCTCGGGGGACTTGAATGGGTCTCTTCCTGGATGGCCAACTTTGAAAAGTTTAAAGACAACAAATGCAAGTTACTCTTTTGACAAAGGTGGTCCCAAACAAGAGGCCATATAGAGATGGACCATGGACACTCTTCATGCACAGTTGACAGTTACGAATGGTTAGGATGACTTCAGATCACGCCCACGTTTGTTTCTGTGAATTAAAACCACATGTTTTCATAAGCGTGACAGTTTTCCATCAGACTGCCTCTGCCTCACCACAGCTGAGTTGCAGGTGGAATGTTTAAAGGAACTCTTCCCTTTTCAGTGCTTGTTGAAGTATGTTTATTCTGGCGCTGGATTTCGTTAGGCCTGGTTTTCTGACCCCCAGAGCCTGAACCCGCACACAAGACAGTGTGGCTGAAAGCGGCGATGTTTAAACCTCAGTGAGCATCAGAATCACTGAGGCGGGGGCGCTGCAGCTTGTTAAATCACAGCTCGCTGGGCCCCACCCTGAGTTTCAGATCCAGTAGGTCTGGGTGAGGCCTGAATATTTGTATTTCTAACCTGTTTCTAGGAGCTACTGATGGGTGTTGGTTCGGGGTACATACACACTTTGAAAACCATTGGAGTAAATCCTTACTACTCAAAGAATGTGGCCCACAGACAAGCAGCATAGCGTCACCTTGCTAGAAGTGCAGACCCTCAGGCCTCATCCTAGACCGGCTGAAATAGAATCTGAATTTTAGCAGTCTCCCTCGAGGTGGTTCGAGAAACACTGGCCAAAAATAGGAGTAAGCCACCTTTTCAGTAAAGGACCCACTAGTCAATGTGGGCGTTCTGAGCCATATGGTATATCTGTCATAGTTACTTAGCCGTAGTATATAATACGTACATGAATGGATAGGGCTGTGCTCCTGTAAACTCTTATTGATAGATACTGAAATTTGAATTGGATAGAATCTTCATGTGTTATTAAGTGTCATTATTTTTTTTTTAAGATTTTATTGGGGAATTGGGGGAGGGGAACAGCATTGGGGAACTGGAGAAGGGGAACAGACAAGTTGCTGTCCTTTTGTTCTTCAGTCTAGTGGAGGACGTTACTTCACTGGCCCATGTTGATATCGTCATTGCGCTCTTCCCAGGTGAGGCAGATCAGTCACCGGCCTCTGGACGGCTGCTCACCGTGGCTATTGGCAGCTCACACCGGCTGCCGGCCTTTCACACTGGCTGCCGGCCACTCACTGTAGCCCATGGCAGCCCACTGCAGCAGGGGCTGCAGCTATGCCGTCCCTGTGACACAAAGCAATCTAGCTCCAGGTGGAGCTGTTGTTCACCATCTTAGCTGTAGAGGGCAGTGTCACTGGCCCTCATATGTGGGATCCGAACCGGGGTCGCTGGTGTCTCAAGCCAGCACTTAACCAGTGCGCCACTTGACCGGCCCAAGTGTCGTTATTTTAATTGTTAAAAATCATTCAAAAAATTGTAAACTCCGCTGTAAGTTCACGGGCCAGACATATGCAGGTGTGGGCCTCCATTTGCTGAGCCCTGGCTTAGAGGAATGGAATGGCCTTCTGAGAGGCAGGACGCCTGCTGAGCTCTGCTGCCAGCCCCCAGGGCAACCTGAGGCTGGCCCTTGCGCCTCCCTGCCTCGGGATTTTCACACAGGACCCATGAAGGCGTTAGGCGACAGGGATGTCACACGTGGGGCCCTGCCTTCCCCCACCTCCCATCGATACCCATCGTCTGTCATGGTGTTCTCTCCCACCAAGCTAGGCTCAGTCAGTCCTCCCGGTGACCACTGTCAGGTGACTGGAGTTGGCACAAGAAGTGACATCTCCTAGCTGTTCTGGGACTCCATGTTCCCTAAGATCCCTTTCGGTTCAAACGCTCCAGCATTCCTAGCTGGAAGGTTCTGCCGGCTTCTTCTTTTCACACTTCAGTCTCCCCAACTTTCTGCAGGCCTTTGAGGACCCTCTTTGATTGTTAAAAGTAAGGACAATGCAAGAGTGAATGGTAGTTGTATAGGAGGTCCATTTTATTATTTTTCTTCAGCGTGCTAAATGGTGTCCCCCTGTAACTGTAACATAATCTCTTGCATATGTGATACATTTTATTTTAAAAATAGGAATGCATTCCCATGGTAAAAACAGGGAAAGCTATTCCAAAGGGTCCGCAACAGGGTTCCCCAACCTCAACACTGTTGACATTTGGGACCCAATAATTCTTTGTTTCCTCGTTATGGGGGACTCGCCTGTGCATCGTAGGGTGTTGGGAGCATCCCTGGCCTCTGCCCACTAGATGCCAAGAACTCCCTCTCCCCTCCTCCCCAGCTGTGACAATCAAAACTGTCCCCAGACATTGATAAATGCCCCCACCCCCAGCAGAGAACCACCGGTCAGCATTGAAAGGAATAGTTCTTTCCCCACTCAGACCCCAGTTGCTTAGCTTCCCTCCCCGTGCCAGCTTCTTTTGTGTATTTTCAGAGAGAGAGCCTACATATATATACCAGTATAATAGTGACTATTTGTAATCAATGTCATTAAACTCATGTATCTCTGTTATTTACTCCTCCATAAGTGATAGCAAATCATGCAGAAATCCAAGGCGTTCTGAACTGAAATTTTTTTTTTTATGGCAAAAGCTCTGCAGCCAGAAGGAGCAGGCATCAGGGTTTAATCCATGGGCTGTGTTATACTTCGGATAGGGGGAGCCTTTTCCCGTAACCCTTTGCACCGCACATTCAGTCCTCCGATGGAGCCAAGTTTCCGGCTTGTCCCCTGAATGTGCTTGTCCTTCACTTATCTCCTTCCCTGGTCTCCATTAGGAAGCCGCTGCAAGAGATGCTCAAGGGAGGCGCTGTCTTTTCTTGACCTTGAATTTGCCACTCATTTTCGGGGTGGGTGACGGGCTTCCCAAGATGGAATTTGTTGAGCTGCTGGGCACGAAACAGATGAGTCTGGTGTCAGCCGGGACCTTGGCCCCGGCCAAGGCACTGAAACCTCTGACTACTTTAGGATAAAATATGTGGCCCTCGGTTCCATGGAAGGTGTTTGTACTTTCCACTGGCGAATTCCTACACTTCAAGGATGATGAAGTGTTTACCCCACCGGTAGGTATGATGGAAGCCAGAGGCCCGGGTAGGTCAGACCGGAGTGGGGATGCCATACGGAGATGCCATACGGAGGGATTGATGGCACTGTTGTTCTAGGATATGGAGCCTGGCATTTATCATGTCCACTTAATGCACTGCCCAAAATAGCATCCCCAGGCAGCCGGCAGTATTTAGGATTTTTCTCTGTCTTGGAAGGTTTGTGAACTTCTTGCCTTCTACGTACCTTCTATCTCCCTCTGTTAGGATAATTACCATTCCACCTGGTCATTGTTGTGTAGTTCTCTGCTGACCAGATCGTACGTGGACCTTGTGGGGTGTTTTTTTGCTTATGTCCCTAGAACATAGTCGACTTGGCAAATGGTGCATAGTCAGTAAGTGTGTGCAGAGGAGTGAATGAATGAATGAATGAACGAATGAATGAGATATTAGGAACTATTTTGCAAGTGGGAGAAACCCAACTCAGATTGACTAGAGCCATCTGACTGACAAAGCTGAAAAGCCGAGGAAAGTGCTGGCTTTCAGCATGGCCAGGGTTGCAGGCGTGGCTGGACCTAGGCGCCCCTCCGATACTGTTGGGAATGACTCCCTCTGCGGCTCTCAGCTCGGCTCTTCCCATCCTGGTTTCTTTGTCCGGGGCTCACCATGCAGTTACAGTTCATTCTGTCATCTCAGTAACCCCTGTGAAGAAAGAGCCCCCCTTTCCCATTAGTTCCTGCAAAGCCGGGGGATTTTCTGGTCACAGTTGGCTTATCCCGGAATCACTGGAGCCAGGGAGATGGACTGCGTGAATTGGCCAGGCCTGGGCCATGAGTTTGGGGTGGGGTGGGGGCGACTCCTCTGTGGCTGAAACTAATAGACTGAGACTGGGGGAGGTTCAGTTCCCCAAAGGAAAATTGAGGTGTTGTTACCAGCTGAAGAGACAGCTCTGAGTGTATGTTCAGATCCATCTTACCTGCCCACCCACCCACCCACCTCCTCACCCACCTACCTGCTCATCCACCGACTCATCCATCCAACTTACTTCACCTGCCTACCCCCCATCTGTCCTTCCATCCACTCACCCCCCCATCCATCCATCCATCCATCTATCCATCCACCCTCCCATCCATCCATCCATTCATCCACCCACCCATCCATCCACTCACCTACCTGCCCATCTGTCCATCCATCCACTCACCCACCCCCCATCCATCCACCCACCCACCCGCCCATCCACCTACAAGCATTTGCTGAGTATCTACCAGAATCCAGGTGCTGTCCTAGGCACTGATGAGAGCAGTGAATACCACAGACAGAAATCCCTGTCCTCGTGGCGTGTTCATTTATTCTAATTAGAAGAGACAGACGATAACCAGTAGGCATAATAAATACATGATCTAGTGTCACAAGTTCTGTGCGAGGCGGGAGGGGGAAGTCCAAGTGGGAGCGGGAGGGAGGGCTTGTGGTTTTCAATAGGATCCAAGACCTCATTGAGAAGACACTTGAGTCTTTACCTGATGGAGGAGAGTGCAAAGGGCCTGAGGCAGGACTGCGCTCGCCCCGAAGAAGGACAAACTGGAGGCCAGCAGGGCTGGAGCAGGGGACGGAGGAGGAGAATGGTAGGAGGGGAGGTCAGACAAGGCACAGACCAGGGACATTTACGGATCAGGGGGGCCCTGGGGCCCGAGCCAAAACTTTGGCTTCGGTGTTAAATAGAGTAACTTTGGAGAGGTGGTTTGTTTTTTAAATTTATTTTTATTGAGACATAATTCACCATTTTTAAGTGTACAATTCAGTGGTGTTTAGTATATTCATAAGATTGTGCAACCATCATCATTGTCTAATTCCAGAACATTTCCGTCACCCCAAAAAGAAACCCTGTGCTCCTTGTGCTGCCCATTCCCCTGTTCCTCCCCTCCCATGGCCCCAGGCCCCCACTAATCTACTTTCACTCTTTGTAAATTTGCCTATTCTGGGCATTTCACGTACATGGAATCATGTTAACCTGTGGCCTTTTGTGTCCGTCTCCCTTCACCTAACATCGTGTTTTCACGCTCATTCCTATGGTAGCGTGTGTCCGGGCTGCATTCCTTTCTGTGGCTGAGTACTGTTCCTTTGCACGGGTGTATTTGGAGAGTTTTGAGTGAAGAGCGCCTCTGGATAAGAGATCACTGCCAGGAGGTGGGGAGCCAGCATGTGCAGCCGTCCCGGGGGTCAGGTGTCGGGCTTTTTGAGCACGTCACCTCTCTCCTGACCGTGGAGCCTGGAAAATGTCTGTGCCTTGTCTCAGGGCCATCGAGCTTGTCAGAGCCTGGGCAGGAACCAGCTCTGCCTCGCTTCTGGGACCGGTTTATAGACTCTTTGGAAGACCAGTCCGAGGAGTTTGGACTGAGTCCTGTAAGAAGGAATAAAAACAGCTGCCATATGATGCATTTTACTGGGCCCCGGGGCACTGGGCTCAGCACTCTACATAAGGGCCTGATTTCTTGCTGCAGCAGCCCTGCAAAGGTGTGTCAGAATAGCCATTTTATAGATGGGGAAATAGAGGCTCACATGGCGAGGTGAGGTGGCACACCCAGATGTAAATGTAAAAAAAAAAAAAGAAATGAGACAGCTGAGTCCCTGAAAATACCCTGGACCACAGCCACACTGCGGGCTCAATTGGGAATCGCCTGATTTCCCTTCCCGCATATGCCCCAGGGAAAGCCTTTAATGGCTGTAGGAGTCGGGGGTCAGCACGGGGCCTGGGGCGCTTTTGTCCATCTGCTTCTGATAGCATGTGCCGGATGGTCTTGGGAGGTGCCCGTTACTAGCCTCTCCTGGGGACACCTGGTTCAGCCCTGTCCCCTGCAGTGAGGGACCGGCAGGAAATCCACCTGGACCTTCCCCTCCCCGCCGAGCCAAGCAGCCCTGCCCCGGATTATTCAGGGGTCCGTGCTTCGTCTCTCCTGGCCAGGGAGGAGGGCTGCTGCCGTCTCCAACAAGCACCCCACATTCCGGTCGCCCGGGTGTAAAACCCCAGGAACCACCACAGGGCAAGACAACTTTGTGGGGAAGGGAGTGGCTTCTGGAGAACGGTGGCCGTTGATTTTCTTTTTCTTTTTAATAAGTGTTCCTTTCCTGGGGTATGGAACTCTGTGGGCTGGAACTTGAAATCACCTCTACCCCCATTTCACAGGTGAGATGACTAAGGCAGGGGACAGGCGCTGACTCGCCCACAGTCTCAATCAGGGTCCCAGGGGTAGGCGTCCTTTGCAACTCGGGGTCCCCCCCTTTGTGGCGTGTACATTTTAGTGCATGACATGGACAATAAATGCATAGCATACCACAGTAAAAAGTGGGGACAGGCGCTGTGATGAAAAATAAGCCAAGATGAAAGGGTGGCGAGCACGGCAGGGCTGATTCGGGTGTGGGGGGGAGTGTGTTGGCGGCAGTGACCCGGCCGCCATGTGGACAGGGAGGTGGTTTCAGGCGCAGGCCCCGGGGGTGATGGTGCCCGGTGGTGCAGAGGTGCTCCAAGGATGCCTGTCGCGTGTGCCGTAGGGCACGTTTCGGGGAGAGGCCAGGAAGGCATGCTGGCCATTCATTCATGCATCTCGTTCTCTGAGTCATTGCCTTGGACGTTTTTCTGCCACCTCCAAAGGCAGGCCTGAGCGCATGGCGGAGCGTCCCCATAACACCCCTAGGTTGTGACTCTGACCCAGGGACACAGGTCAGTGCTGGGCATTCTGCTTGCTTGCAGGTGGCCCTGTCTACGTTTGCCGTCTATGTGACCATCGACAAGACCCACATCCTGGACGCGCAGACAGCCTTCGTGTCCTTGGCCTTGTTCAACATCCTCCGCTTCCCCCTGAACATTCTTCCCATGGTCATCAGCAGCATCGTGCAGGTACAGGCGAGGCTGGGGCTTGGGGGGGCTCTGGGGAAACAGAGGGCGTGGCGGTCCCCCTGGGGCGCCCGGCTGTCTTTCCCATCCACCCGTGCCTGGTGGGCGTGGCAAGGCCTGCACCGGTGGCGTCCGTACTTTTTTGGTCATGCCCCAGAGAAAGACACACGTTTTATACTTCTTGACAAGGAACGCACACTTGAGTATACGAAACGAAAGTTGCGTGCAACCAGGCTTTCCTGTGCTCTGTGAGCTTTCTCTCTGAAACGTTTTATCTGATTCTAGGCCCGTCTGCTTTATTCTGCCCCAACCCCTATCCTATTTTTTCAAAAATGCATCTCTTGACCCACTAAATTGATTTCACAGTCCACTAATAGGCCTTGACCCACCATTTAAACCCCAACCTAGACACCCTAAATCCCTAAGGGGGGTGCACTGAGTGTCAGGAGAGGAAGCTTTATGCTGTGGGAGGCTCCTGCCGCTTTCCTGCCTGTAGTAGTTTTCATATTCTCCCAGGCATTGAATGCATTCATGTTGAAAACCCCATTTTCAGGCACACAGACGAGTCAGCCCGAAGATTGTACAGCTCTGATTGTAGCCTTTATTGGAAAAAAAAATAAAGCAAATAAAACCCCTTTCTATTGGTGAACATTTCACAGTAGAAAGACTAATAATGACGAGCTTTGTGCTCCCACATTTGCCCTGCTTCCTTCGTCTATTCCTTTTGTTTGTTTTGTTTTCTTTTTGAGGGCAGTGTCACTGGCTCTCACATGTGGGACCCGAACCAGGGCCGCTGGCTTCCCAAGCCAGCACTCAACCACCGCGCCACTCGGCCGGCCCCTGTCTATTCCTTTTTTTTAATCTTCCTCCTTTCATTCTTTTTTTTCCTTTGCTGAAGAATTTTTTTTTTTTTTTGAGGGCAGTGTCACTGGCCCTCATATGTGGGACCCGAACCGGGGCCGCTGGCCTCCCAAGCCAGCGCTTAACCACCGCGCCACTCGGCCGGCCCACCTTTGCTGAAGAATTTTAAAGCAAATCCGAAACCTCGTGACCCTTTACCTGGAAACACTTAAAGCATGCGTTTCTTCTTACATAATTATAACGCCATTATCACACCCGACAAAATTAACAGTAATTTCTTTTTTTTTTTTTTTTAAACAGTAATTTCTTTCTTTTTTTTTTTTTTTTTTGAGGGCAGTGTCACTGGCCCTCACATGTGGAACCGAACCGGGAAACAGTAATTTCTTAAAATAATACCCTGTTCATATTAAAATTTTCAGGATTATCTCAGAAATATCATTACAGTTGGGTTGTTTAAATCGGTACCATTGTGGGTTTTGTTTTGTTTTTTAATTTATTTTTATTGAGATATAATTGCTATGTAACATTGTGTACAGCCCATTGATTTGATACGTTGATATTTGCAGTATGATCTACCGTGTTTCCCCAAAAATAAGACTTAGCCAGAGCAGAAGCCCTGGCATGACCCCTCCAGGACATGGAGGGCACACACCGCTCACATGAGGGTTTTATGACCTGTTTCAGGGAGAAGGGTGCCTTTTCCACAAACTCCTTCAGCTTAAAATATACAGTATGCCAAGGTGCCATATGTTGGCACCTAAAATCATGCTACGGCTGATTTTCTGGCTAGGTCTTATTTTTGGGGAAAGCAGGGTATCACCACCATCACCACCGTAGTGTTAGCTAACATCTCTGTCATGTCACATAACATCATTTCCCTTTTTGTGGTGGGAACCATTAAGGTCTAGTCTCTCAGCCACTTTGAAGTTTATAACCCAGAATTGTTGACTCTGGTCGCTACACTGCATGAGCTCTCCAGGTCTTCTTTATCTCCTAGCTGCACGTGTGAGCCCTCCAAGGGGACCCCTGCCTTTGGTTAGTAGGTCTCCTAAGCCCCTTTACATCTCGGCCAGTCCCCCTGCCCTCCCTCTTAACACCGGTGGTTGGCTTTTAAAGGGAAACCAAATAAGAACCAAAACCTGTTTTACTTTTGATTCTAAGGCGGACACTCACTGTAGGCTACAGCAAGCCTTCAGAAGGGGGGGCGGTGTGGGCCCTCGGCAGGCAGGGGAAACCGCTGGAAGCTAGTCTCCGGTCTGTTGGGCAGAAATGCTTTGAAAAATAACCGCGCCCTGTAATTGCTCTCTGCGTAGGCGAGCGTCTCCCTCAAACGCCTCAGGATCTTTCTGTCCCACGAGGAGCTGGACCCCGACAGCATCGAGCGGAGGCCCATCAAAGACGGTGTGTGCATTCGGACCCCCTGTGCTGAGGGGGCAGCCTGGGTCTGGCCCTGGCCGGCCGCTTGTCTGCGAGGCCACAGGGAGCAGGATCTCTGCAGAGGGCCGTGGGCTGGAGGGCCTCAGCTTCCACATCCGGAGGGTGACCTTGCCCTTCTGTTTCCTTGCTGAGAGACAGCCACTGGGCGAGGCCTCCTCCTGGGGGTCCGCTTCCTGGGGGCCCTGACCTTGACCGCCCTGAGTAGGTGGACAGGCTGCACAGGGACATTGGACACCGACCAGCCTCCAGCGTCTCCTAGCTGTGTGGGCCTGGGCAGGTCACCGCACTGCCCTGACCCACAGTTTCCCCATCTGGATAATGGCCACAAAGGTCCCTTTTTTTGGCAGGGGGTTATATGGCTTTTTGCTGGTAGGTTTGTTTATGTCGTAGCTTATTAGTTTATCCTTTGGCAGTCAAGCCCCCTGACTAGGGGGTCTTCCCCATTGCTGTATTGCCACACGCTTAATGATAATGTTAATAGCACTAAAGGTGGTACCACTTTCACGGCTGTGTCACTCCCGCCGTACGCATTCTGTTCTAAGGACGTCAGTGTAACAGTGCATTCAGTCTCACCATGGCACACGGAGCGGAGCTGTGGAAACCCCCATTCTACAGATGACACTGGCCTCAGTCACTTGTCCGATATCGCACAGCTAATAAGTAGAGTCAGGACCCACACCTCATCAGTACAACCTGTGCTCTTAACCTGAGATGTATTGAGCCCCTACTATGTATCAGGCACTGTTCTAAGGACTCTGTGTATTTACTCCTCATCACAGCCCTAGGAGGTCGATCCCATTATTACCGATCCTGCTTTACAGACGACAAAAGTGAGGCACAGAGAAGTTAAGTAATTTGCCTGCAGCTATCCAGCTAGAAGTACCAGGATAGGGATATGAACTCACACAGTCTGGCTCCAGAGCCCACTAAATACAGTCAGAGGAGCAAATGTGTGTACACATTGGTTATAAGGTATGAGTGGTACCTGGGCACATGTCTTCAGTGGCATGTAAAACACCTAGCACAGCCTGCTAAACAAGTTGTGTTACTTCTCTAGTGCGAGTGAGAAGTTTCTGAAGCATTTTCAGTTCAGCCCTCTAGGGCCGCGCTCTCCAGCTGAGGCACTGCTGACATTCAGGCAGGTTATTCTTTCTTGTGGGCTGGCTATAGGACGTTGATGACAGAATATTGAGCAGCATCCCTGGACTCTACCCACTAGGTGCCAGTAACCCCCACCCCAGTTTTGACAACCCAAAATGTCTCCAGACATTCCGTCCCTTGGGGAGCAAAGCCGCCCCCAGTTGAGAACCGCTGTTCACTGGATGCTGGAATCTTCCTCTAACTTCCCTGGCCTGTGGTCCTCCAGTTTCTGCTGTCCTGGGGACCATCATCCTCTCTCCCCCCAGGGGATGCTGGAACAATGCCATCTTCCACAGGGTGACATTTCTCTGCATGACACAGGGCCGGAATTTGAGGCAGCCACTCGGAAGTTGTCACAGCTCACTGCTGAAAAGCCCCAAGGCCTCCTGGTGCCCAGCCCCCACCCCGCCCTCCCTTTCTGCCCCAATGGCAGTCGCCCAGGATATTTGATTTTCTGAGATGTTTATCTACATTCTCCAGGTGCCAGACGGGGCCACCTTGGCAGCTCTCCAGCCGAATCTCCTGGTTCACTAGCTTTTTTGACTTAAGTGGCTTTTCTTCAGTTCCTTAAATAACACCTTTCAATTTCCTCTTTGTTCTCAGTTTCGGGGATGCAGGGTGAGGGGGGTGTGGTGAGGGAGAAGGGTAAATTAGATTAACCAGTAACTTACTTTCCTGACAGAGTTTTGTTTCTTTGATGTGTGGGAGACTCTAATTATGAGCCACCTTTAAACCACCCAGAGATAAATCGGAGGTGGCGGCCGGCGGGAGCTAAGTTATCAAATGAAGAAATAGAGTCAAAAATTGCTTTTTTAAATGAGGCATGGAGTAAAAGGAAAGTCAGGGGAGGAAAAGTAAATGAAGATGGGGGTGCCTGAAGCCTTAAAGAGTTCACAGAGCCCTGCATAGAATGTGCGCTTTCTCTTAAACCCTCCCCTCCCCGCAGGCCGTGATGCCCACTTCCTGTTCCAGAGCCTGCTTTTTCACAGTTGATTGGAACTGCCCTATAAAAAAAAGGGGGGAAAAAGTGAGAGTCTCCTGCTCATGCTGGGTCCCGTGACTTCCTATGTGCCTGATGTGTTCGTTGTGTCCGGTTCTTTTCCAGGTGGGACCACGGATAGCATCATCATAAAGAATGCCACCTTCACGTGGGCCAGGAGTGACCCTCCCACACTGAATGGGTAAGCCGGGACTTGGAGAGAGCCATGGGGCTGTGGGCAAACGCGGCTTTGAAGTCCAACCACGCTGCAGCTCTGTGGCCTTGAATAGGTCACTCTGCCTTCCTGAGCCTCAGTGTCTCCATCTCGGTAGTGGGTCCCGTCACCCCGGCTTGGGCTGTGGTGAGCAGCCGATGAGTGTGTGCCTGGCGCAGAGGGTTGCCTTGGAGTGTAAATGGTGGGAACCGTGCACAGATGCTTAGGCGACAAAAGGAAACTCTCAGCTCGCGTAACTGAGAAGGGCCGCTTTCAGGTTCAGTGTGTGAGATCCGGGGACTCTGTGCCATTTGGACTCTCTCCATCTTGTCTGTCCCATGCTTCCCTCAGTGCGGCTTCCTTCTCCAGTGGCCTCTCCCCTCATGATGGCAAATGGTCCCCATCGACTCCAGGTATACCTCCTACCTCAGCTGGAGATCTGCCTGCCTCTGATTGGCCCAGATTGGGTCATGTGCCTCTCCCTTAGCCAGTCGCTGTGCCGTGAGAGACCGAGCACACCGATTGGCCAGGCTGGCTGTGATGCTGCCAATGGCAGCGGGCCAGCTTGAGTCTGCTGAAAAGGATTCTTGTCTGCTGGGTTTGCACTTTTTAAGGGCCAATCTATCCCGCATGTCCCTGAACAAATACTCCCTTCCTGGGGTACTACTGCTGTATTCTGAAGGGAAGATGCGAGAGCGTCAGACTCTCCAGAGAGAAGGATCTGTGGACCACCTGACTGGTGTTTGTCAAAAGGTGGTTTCAGGAGAGACATGTTTCTGAAATTCGGATTCCTCCATGCCAGGCCTCCCCTCAAACCCTTTGTGGCTCCCGGCTGTGAAGCGTGGGCATGGTACGTGGTAGCGCAGTGTCCTGTCAGGCCCTCCTAGGCCTGGCTGCCACCCACCCACCCACCTCTGCAAGGCTGGCCTTTCCCCTCCCCCATCTTGTGTCATTGGCATATCATCTTTGATCGCACCTGTTACTGCACAGCCTTGGGCCTTTTCTTAAGCTGTTCCCAGGTTTCTGGGGCTGGCCCACGCTTACTCTTCCCTCCGAGTTCATTTGGGGGTGTCCTCTCCCCAGGGCACCTTCGTACCCGTGCATGAGGCTGGTCGTTCAGGTGTCCCCCTGCCTCTGCTTTCTCAGATGCCCTGGAACCCCAGCACCTGTCCCGTGCTTCACACAGGGTCTCTCTGAGACTGCTCACTGAGCCGCACTTAGCGGGAGAAATGATCGGAGGGCGCCCGGGCTGGAAAGGCTCACCATAGCCCTGCCTTGCACCTCTCTTTCCTCTCAGGGTTAGTCCGGCTCTGGGGGAATCAGTCACCAGCCCGGCGGGTCCCGTTCAGGTGAGAGTGTGGGCTGATGCAGGGTGTGTTGTGTCGTTTCAGCATCACCTTCTCTGTTCCGGAAGGTTCCTTGGTGGCCGTGGTGGGCCAGGTGGGCTGTGGAAAGTCATCTCTGCTCTCGGCGCTCTTGGCCGAGATGGACAAAGTGGAGGGGCATGTGTCCATGAAGGTAGGATGAGCACTGGAGCTAATGGCCTGGGCAGAAGGTCAAGTGTGATGCAGTGTGTGTCTTTGGTTTTTTTTCATGACCGTCCCTGTGCATAAAGCGAGAGCAGCGAGGTCTGTCTCTCCTCTCCCATTCTCTTTCTTTCTCTCATTCTTTCTGCTTTCCTCTGTGCCATCCTAGAGGCAAGATTTGGGCATCATTCATTTTCTGCTGTGTGCCAGCACCTAGAATAGTACACAGCATGTAGTACGCACACACTTAATATTTAGTAAACACACAGATGACCCCTGGTCTGCTCGCTGGCTCTCACTCCCTCCCCGTCTGACCCTCTGTGTGCATCTCATGGTCTTTTGATCCATGCGTCCTTCTGGCTTGTTCTTTCTCTCTATGCATTAGTATGCACTCGTAGGAAGTATACATTGCAGTAGCTGGATCCAAGCTAATGACATCTAGCTGTTGTTTTAAGAAATGTTATCATCACTTTCAAGGACGTGTCACAAAAGTAAAACTAATGGGCACCATGAGCTAGGTTCATGGAAGAGAATTACACTTCACGGTAGGGTCCATGTCAACCCTGATTTCTGCAGTTGATATTTTGGGCTAGATCATTATTGGGGGGCCACCCTGTGCCTCGTAGGATGTTGAGCAGCGTCCCTGGTCTCCACCCACGAGATTCCAGTAAGAGCCTGCAGTTGTAATAACCAAAAGAATGTCTCAGCATTGTCAGATGTCCCCTGGAGGGCAGAATTGCCCCCAGTTGAGAACTCGAAAAGCCTTTCAATATAAAAGTGATGAATCCGGGCAGGCCGAGTGGCGCGGTGGTTAAGCGCTGGCTTGGGAAGCCGGCGGCGTCGGTTCGGGTCCCACATAGGAGGGCCAGTGACACGGCCCTCAAAAAAAAAAAAAAGATGAATCTGGAAGTTGAGGGAGCTCTGAGTATCTGATTGGACGAGGCACAGATTTATTTGCAAGGGTTATTTCGCCCCAGTGATGAGGGAGTGCCTAGCCCTCATACCTTTCATGACACTTTTCGTTACACGGAAATAAGGAGACAACAGCTTTTGAAATGGGTGATTTTGATACAGAAGTCCTTGCTTAAATTTCATCAAGGAACCTTCCCAAAGAAATCATTCCCTGATGTCTCTAACTAGGTCTTTCTTTTTGAAGGGCTTTTTAAAAGTCTCATATATTTTTCTGTCTCAGCATTTATCGCAACGGTAATCAATTTATCATGTCAAGAACTTCCTATATTCAGGAGGCAGGAGTTTTGTTCACCGTTGGAGGCATTCCGTGAATATTTACTAAATACATAACTAAAATCTCACCAATCAGGATTCCAGCACTTGAACTCCTGATATTGGTCACTGATGGACCTCGTGTGGGTTCTGATCTCACTTCTTGCATCCATGGCCCTTTGTGACTCAGTTTCCCTCTTGTTGAAACAATAGGTGTGATGAAAGTTTCTTGTGAAGTGGGGTTTCTCTAGCATGTGGGTGAGCTGGCTGCTGTCTTGTTAACCAAGTGTGTCTGTCTGTCTTGCCTTCTTCTCCGTTTGCCATCCAGGGCTCAGTGGCCTACGTCCCCCAGCAGGCCTGGATTCAGAATGACTCTCTCCGAGAAAACATCCTTTTTGGACGTCCGCTGAAGGAACGGTATTACCAGGCGGTGATCGAAGCCTGTGCCCTCCTCCCAGATCTGGAAATCCTGCCCAGCGGGGACCGGACAGAGATTGGTGAGAAGGTCAGTGCAACGTCAGCATGGCCCCCGGATCGGTCAGCTATTTCTGTGTAACAACCAACCACATAAACCTCAGTGGTTTATGATGCCCAACACTTATTCCTCTATTTTGGGGCATAGTAGTTAACGACGATTGCCTGGCCCTGGCTGGGCTCAGCTGGGTGGCTCTGCTGCCCGTTGCGGGCCTGCTCAGCTGGGCTCCAAGCTGTGGCTTGGGCCCAGGCCTGCCCCATCTCTTACTGGGGCCTAGGCTGAGCGAGCAGCAGCTCCCCAAGGGAGAGCTGTTCTCAAGGTGACAGCAGAAGCCCAAGAGAACAAAAAGTAATAGGATATCTCTTAAAGTGCCTTCTCCTTTCCACCGACAAAGCAGATCACTTAGTTGAGCGCAAAGAGACTAGGCAGCGCACTCTAGCAGTGTAGCCATGTGTCTGCAGAGTCCCATGACAGAGGCCACTGAGCAGGGTAGAGGGATGTCAGTGATTCAGATGTCCACAGTCTCTTTCAGAACAATGATGATAAAAACAGTACAATCGCTGGTACATTTACTATGCACCAGGCACTGAGCTACAGATTTTATGCGTATTTCGTCCTCATAGCAAGTAAATGCCCTCACGGGATGTACTGTCATCTCATTTAATGGTTGAGGCACAGAGGCACAGCAAGGCTGAGTGACTTCCCAGAGCCCCCTACTCATCCCCCGCCCTTGCACGGTGTCCCCTCGGCCCCCGGCGTGTCCCAGCGCCCCCAGTGGCCCTCCGGTGTGCACCCAGGAAGCGCACGTGTTCCAAAGAGCTTTCCTGTTCTCAGTCCCAAGACAGGGACTCCACCAGCTTTCTTAGTTGGTGAACGATTCCTTTTATTTGAGGGAAATCTGCCGCTCCTTGGAAAGAAAAAGCACGTTCTTAACAGGGCTCTTTGGATTCATAAGGAGCAGAGGAGCCTGAGCTAGTGTAAGAAGATGATGAGAACTGAGTTTACCGATATAAATGCATCATGGGAAATTCAAGGGGCAGAATATAGCGGGGGCCCACGGAGGGGCTGGGACAGGCAGCCCGGGGCCTCCTGGCTCTTGTCTCTTCTTTCCTGCACAGCAGCTTTGTTTGTATGTTTTCTAAGTGTCTGTTTCTGCCCCCAGTGCCTCCCAATTCGCCCTCTGTGGGAGAATGTGACTGGCTTAGCTTGGCTCTGGTCACTGCCCCTGCGCCAAAGAGCTGTGGCCAGAGGGACCATCCAGAAGAACCCGGCTGCCAGGACCCTCCTAGGTGCATGGGGAGGCCGGGCCGTGGACCCAGCAGGGACCCCTCTGAGTCCCCAGCTCCTGTGGGAATGACATGGAGCTGTCTGTCAAGGAAGGGCCACGGTCGCTGCTGTGTGGTCCACGCCGCGCCCTGCTGCAAATTTCTGCCGGGGAGTGGGGCCGGATCCCAGTGCGCCCAGGGCGCAGCCTGCCTGGACTGTGTGTGGCTTCACCAGGGAGGAAGCTCTCAGAAAATGTTAGCTGTTAACAGGGACAACAATAATAACGCCATCACCACAGCCTCTGGTGCCGCCTTCCGTCAGACTCAGATCAGGAGGCTTTCCTGTAGCCAGTGTCACCCAATGCCACCAGCCATGCTTTGCTGAAGACCGTCTCTCCTCGGCTAGCTGCTCAGCAGCTCGCAGGAGGCTCAGGTTTTCTGTTCCGTCTGCTTTACCTTTGAGGCTAAACCCTGTCCTGGGACTTGAACCCACGTACGTGCAGGTGCCATGTGATGTCCCTGCTGCTGTGCAAACGGGGAGGCGCGTGCAGCCCATCGGGGCCTCCAGCCTGCGTCTGCGGCATCCCCGGCCGGTCTCCCCCGCTGCCTGTCGCGAGGCTTCCCAGGAAGCCCACCGTCCGCCGCGTGTCTTTCCAGGGCGTGAACCTGTCCGGGGGGCAGAAGCAGCGCGTGAGCGTGGCCCGGGCCGTGTACTGTGACTGTGACATCTACCTCTTCGATGACCCCCTCTCGGCCGTGGATGCCCACGTGGGAAAACACATATTTGAAAATGTGATTGGGCCCAAGGGGATGCTGAAGAACAAGGTACCGGCAGGAGGGGCAGGGCCTCGCCCGCTTTGGTTAAGCCGCAGTGTCCCCTTTGGGGAGCCGTCACTTCCCACTCTTTGTTTTTTGTTTTATTTTTTAAATTCAGACTTAACACATTTCCTTTCTTTTTTAAAGATTTTATTGGGGAATTGGGAGAGGGAACAGCGTTGAGGAATCGGGGAAGGGGAACAGACAAGTTGCTGTCGTTTTGTTCTTCAGTCTAGTTGTGGAGGACGTTGCTTCACTGGCCCATGTTGGTATTGTCATTGCGCTCTTCCCGGGTGAGGCAGATCAGTTGCTGGCCTCTGGATGGCCACTCACAGCGGCTCTTGGCAGCTCATACTGGCTGCCGGCCACTCACTGTAGCCTATGGCAGCCCACTGCAGGGGCTGCAGCTATGCCGTCCCGGGGACTCACAGCAGCCCAGCTCCAGGTGGAGCTGTCATTCACCATCTTAGCTGTAGAGGGCAGTGTCACTGGCCCTTATGTGGATCCGAACCAGGGCCGCTGGCATCCCAGGCCAGCTCTTAACCAACGTGCCACTCGGCTGGCCCTTTTTTAATTTATTTTTTACAACAGTGCAATAGTTATACTTTTTACCCCTCAAAGTGCCAACCGTCCTCCCCCAATCCGCCACCCACTCCCCCCCCATATCATAATATCTATTACAACTCCCCTGACCCCACTCCCACACTGTGACTCCACATCCCGTGACTATATGTATATATTCAGTCACCATAAACATTCAATATTATACAACATCAGCTTCAGGTGTACAGCGCAGTGATCAAGCCTCTACCCTATCCCCAAAGCTGTCTCCCCAGCAAGACACGTGACTGTCTGACACCCCACAAAGCATTCACAACATTATCAAGTACTTTCCCAGAACTGCCCCCATATCCCTGTGGCAACATTGTAGTCACCCACCTACGCTGTCCAAAACCTTCCCCCTCTCCCTCTTCCCCACTCCCTCCCAGCCAGCAACCATCAGTTTTTCCTTTATATCTGCTCGATATGATTTCAATCTTCTTAAATTTACTGAGACTTGTTTTGTGTCCTAACATGTGGTCTGTCTTGGAAAATGTCCCATGTGCACTTGAGAAGAATGTATATTCTGTTTTTTTCATGGTGAAATGCTCTAAAAATATCGACGAAGTCCAGCTGGTCTAAAGTGTCCTTTAAGGCCACTCTTTCCGTGTTGATTTTCTGTCTAGAGGATCTGTGCATTGGTGACAACGGGGTGTTGAAGTCCCCTACTACGATAGTCAGACTTAACACATTTCTAATGCCGCCCTTGGAAGCCTTCCTGAGACGGCCTTCTTGCTCTTGTCATTATGGTGGCGGAAAGTCCTTGGCACTGACTTGGTCATTGCCTCCACTTGGCCAAAAAGGGTCCATCTTCCTGGTTTAATAGTGGGGGTGGCTTTGCAGAGGGAACCCCCACCCCAAGGGGGCCTGCCGCCTGAGCAGGCAGCCCTCCCTGAAAACAAAAATGGTCCTGTCCTCTTTTAGTATTTTTTAGGGAAATTATGGGGTGGTGGTGGGGAGTACTGACTCTTCCCCTTTTTTTTCTATTTTTTCTCCCTGATTAAAAAAGTAACACATGCTCATAGAAAAAATATTGGAGATTCAGAAAAACATGAAAAAGAAAAACAAGCAATTAGGCCTCATCCCACTGCTTAGAGGTTTTTAAACGTATTTCTTTGAAGTCATTTTTAATAGGCTTGTCACATTATGCATATACATAGAAAGCTCCATGCCACTTATGATAAACAGTCCCATACACACCAAAGGAAGTCTTTATGGACATAAGTTTTAAATATTAAAAAAAAAAATTGTTGGGGCCGGTCGAGTGACGCGGTGGTTAAGCGCTGGCTTGGGAAGCCAGCGGCCCCGGTTCGGGTCCCACATATGAGGGCCGGTGACACTGCCCTCAAAAAAAAAATAAATAAATTTATTGAAATAACACATGCCCACGGTAACAAAATCAGAGAGTCTAAGAGGGTATGTAAATTAAGAACTATGAGTCTCCCTCTTCCTGTACCCCTGAGCCCCCCCTCTCTCTCGAGCAGGGGTCAGAAATCTGGCCTGCACCCTGTTTCCATACGGCCCCCGAGCTCAGAAAGGTCTTCACGTTTTTAAGTGGTCGGGGAAAAAATCTGAAGCAAAATAATCACTTTGTAACCTAAGAAAACTGAAATATCAGTGTCCATAAGTAAAGCTTTATGGGAACTCAGCCAGTCCATCTGTGTATGGCCATCCTACAACCATGAAGCTCGTAGTTGCCAGTGACACTGAGGGTCCGTAAGCCGAAAATACTGACCATCTGGCCCTTTAAGAAAATGTTTGTCAACTCATGTAACTCACCTGATGAGGTGTCTTCCCAAACTTTGAGATCGTTAGATAAAATGTACACACGAGTACAAAATTTATCGTTTCTGCGGGGATCTGGGGATTTACTTAAACACTTAAGCCATTTTGTGCAAATTATGTTGCATCAGTGTCATTCTTTTATTCATTCCACATGCCTGGTTCCCTCCCTCCCTCCCCTCCTTCAGATCCTTGTCCAAAAATAGCGCTTCCCATCTCCCTGTGGAAATTGCAAGCCCCCCACCCACAGTGTCCGGCTGCCTCTTGGGCTGTGTGTCCCCTTTCCAGCGCGGTGCTGTGCCCATGTCGTTCATTCCCCCCCGGCCTTGGAATCTGGGGCTGACATCTTTGGTTCCTCCCCTACCCCCCACCCCCCCAGCTCCTGTTGCACAAAAGCGCCCACCGATTGGGGCGTCTCTGCCTGCAGACAGGAGCTCCTCCATCGGGGCGGGGGGTGATCGCCCCTCGCCCCTGTGTGCTGACTCGCTGGGCCTCCACTCTGCCCACAGACGCGGCTCCTGGTCACGCATGGGATCAGCTACCTGCCTCAAGTGGATGTCATCATCGTCATGAGTGGCGGCAAGGTCTCAGAGATGGGGTCCTACCAGGAGCTGCTGGCCCGGAACGGGGCCTTCGCCGAGTTCCTGCGCACATACGCCAGCTTGGAGCAGGAACAGACGGAGCAGGACGACGGTAGGGTGGGTCCTGCAGGGCCCCGATTGTCCCCTGGAGGCTCCCGTCCGCTGTGGGCAGCGGGTCTGGATGTCAGCCGTCAGGGCAGGGGCTGGGCCAGGCTCCCTCAGGAACCATCTGGAAGGACTGGCGTCATCCTTTGCGGGCTGAACTGAGATTAGGGCGGGGACAGTCCCAGCGCTGTACGGCCTGGCCAGCCGGCCCGGGCTCAAGTCCCAGTACTGTCCTGTGATGTGGCTTTGGACCTCCTGAGCTCCAGTGCCCTCTTGACAAAAATAGGGACAATGATCATTATAGTCTTCCTGGCTTCCAAGAGGCTGTGGGAAGCTGGGGACATGTGGCATCATCCAGCTGTGAGGGTCGTGAGGCGAGGTGGTCGAGCGTGCAGGCTCTGAGTTGGCGGAACCTGGGTTTGAATCCAGGCGGCTGCTCTTACTGTGAGCTTAAACCCTTTCTGAGCCTCAGTTTCCTCACTGAGAAAGCAGATAAACAGCAGAACCAGCCTTCTTGCATTGGATGTGGATTTAATGTGCCCCATTATGTGGAGCCTCTGGCATGATGCCGGCACACTGTGTTCCGTAAACGACAGCTGCAGTCACTGCTCCCCTGGGAAAAGTTGCCTCTCTTTCACCCCCACGCCCTTGGCACCTGGTGGACCTGCCCACATCCCAGCCGCCAAGCCCAGTCTCCCTGCCCAGGCCAGGGCTCAAGCGGTGACAGTCTTGGAGGTGCCCTTTGAATTCTGGGCTAGGACCTCACCCTGTCTTTATTTGAAGCAGACAAGGTGAGACTTCTAAGAATCCTGTTCTCTCTTTATCAGCTGGTTTAAAATTCAGGGGATTGGTTTGCAACCTTCCCAGGCTGCCCAGTGTTTCATCTGTCCGGCTGGCAGCTCAGACGCTCTACACACCGCCCTTCTCCCACTGTGACCTGTGTTAACACAGAGAGGTCATCTGATGCCTTTCTGGCTTTGGTTTCAGCTGTTGCTAAAAAGAGTGAACGACACAGAGGTCACCTGGCCTACCCTGATCTCCCTCTTCCAGGAGCTAATTACAGAGTTCTTGAGCCTCTGCGGTGTGTTGGCTACACACGTGCTCCCCACACGGGTGTCAGGTAGACTGTGTTTGAGGGCAGGGCCGCGGGGCTGCCCCGATGCACCGCTCCCGGGCACCGCTGTCACCGGAGCGTCTGTGACGCGAAGGCACACAGCTAAGGCACCGCACATGGTTACTGTGAGCTTCTAGCCTCACAGGAGTCGTCTCGCCGAATCCTTCCCACGGCTCAGGAGGGACATAGAATTATTACTCCCAGTTCACTGGTGAGGAAACGGAGGCTTAAAGAAACTTGTCCCTTGTATGCCAGGGGCAGGTGGTCCCTCTCTGTGAAAGGGACTGATCCGTCAGAAAGCTACTTGCTAGTCATTGATTTCGCCATGCACCAGGTGCTGAAGGAGCACCTACTCTGGGTTAAGTCCTTGCATTCGTTTCCTAGGGCTGCTGTACCAAAGTGCCACAAACTGAGTGGCTGAAACCACAGAAATATATTGTCTCTGAGTTCTGGGGGCTGGAAATCGGAGATCCAGGCGTCAGCAGGGTTGGTGCCTTCTGCAGGCCGTGAGGGAGAGGGTTCCAGCCTCTCTCCCCGCTCCTGGTGGTTTGCTGGCTTTCCTTGGCTTGTAGAAGCATCAGCCCAACATCTGCCTTCATCTTCACGTGGTGTTCGTCCCGTGTGTGTGTCCACCTCTAAACGCCGTCCTTTTCATAAGGACTCCGGTTACATAGGCAGGGCCCATCCGAATGACCTCATCTTGACTCATTCTGTCTGCAAAGACCCCATCTCCAGATGCTTCCTGAAGTCCTGGGGGTTAGGACCGCAGCATGTGAATCGGGGGGATACAATTCAGCCCATAATCGGACTGTTCTGGGTTTTGGGGAGACAGAGCAACGTATGGACAAATACCTACCCTCCTGGAACTTAGAATCTAGTCGGAAAGGAAGGCAATAAACAAATGGACAAGTAGAGATGGTTTCACATCACTTTAAGTGCTGTGAATAAACCGAAATGCAACAGGATGGGCTGGGGAGTGACGGGTGGCAGCTCAGGCAGGGTGGTCAGAAAAGGCCTCTGCGGAGATGACATGGGCGTGGAAAGGGGCCAGCAAGGAGGAGGTGTGAGGAGCAGTGCTCTGATGCAATGCCCTAGGCATGAACTCAGGGTGTCTAAAGAACAAAACGGAGGCCAGTGTGGCCAGACCATAGTGGGCAAGGGATAGGGGTGGGGGATGAAGCCACGAACCTTCAGCGTGAGAGCTTGGGCTTTGGTCTAAATGCACTGGAAAGCCACCGAATGTCAGAGAGGGGAAGCAACTTGTTCAGGGACACACAGAAGCTGCTGGCGGGATTGGGACCTTGTTGTCTCCAGGTCTGCCCGGGGTGGGGGCGCGTTTGACAGAGTTTGTTGCAAACGCTTTATTGAGATATAATTCACACGCCATACAATGCACCCAGTGAAAGTGGACAGTCCAGTAATGATTAGTGTATTCAGAGTTGTCACCCACAGTCAATCTAAGAACTTGTTCATCACCCTCGAGAAAACCTCGTCTCCATCAGCAGTCCCTCCTGGTTTTCCCCAGCCCCCCAAGTCCTAGGCAACCACTGGTCTATAGATTTGTCTACCCTTTGCCTGTAACTGGGATTCTACAATATAACGGTATTTTGCAACTGCCTTCTTTCGCTTAGTGTGACATATTCAGAGTTCATCCGTGTGGTAGCATGTATCAGTGCTTCATTTCTTTCCATTGTTGAATAATGTCCCATTGCGTGGACGTGCCACATTTTTTTGTCCGTCGATGAACATTTTTGAGTTGCTTTCTCTTTTTGGCTATTATGAGTCGTGCCGCTGTGAACTTCAGCGGTTTTACAAGAATAGTGGTTCCTTCGGCCAGTGCGCGATAGCCGACCCTCCCTTCAGCCTTTCAGCTCGCTGGTTGGAATGCGTTTCTACGTGTTCACGTTCTTGTGGTTCACTTGGTTGAAAAGTTCTACCTTAAGTCTAGCCTGTTCTCTTCTTGTTGCAGTCTCCTTCCTCTGATTGCCTCTTAGCCCGAGTCAAGCCAAGGTTACATGATGGGTGGGGTGACTTCACCATGACTGTATTTCACTGACCTGTGCTTGGTAGGCTACATTTAAGACCCTCTGCGCTTTCCAAATTGACACATGTGGATTTGAGTCTTTTTCCTAGAATGCGGTCTCTCTCCACTTTCTGTCTAGGTGAGCAGGGATCGTCCTTATACTCTGTTGTTGGTACCGAAGGCTTTTCTCCCTTCTCTCCCTCCCAGCCCCAGGCGTGTGCAAAGCAGTTTATGTGGAACCTGGCATGCTGCCATTTTCTTTCTTTTTGGTGCACATGGGCACTTGACTTGTTGATGAAAATACTGCCCATTACCCTAACACCACGGTGGGGTCATCCCCCAGTTCTGCCACCCGGGCTCCTGCCCAGTGGGGCACAGCCGTCCGTCCGGGTCTGAAATGAAACTGGGCTGCCCTGGCCTCTCTCTCTACCTCCCTGGAGGCGCTGGGAGATAAGGCTCAGCCTCAGGGCCTTGTTTTGCTCAGCCAACTCCAAGCGCCAGTGACCTTGGATTAGTTTGAACCACATTCTTGGCTTCTTCTAAAGGGAGACGGGTTTGTGTTTTTTTTTTCCTTGTTGGCTTAATCAGGTCTTTTTTAAAACACCCAGGCTGAAGGGGGAGTGTTTAGTGTTTGGTTTTGGGGGGATTCTTTGTCATTGGGGTGGGGAAGGGGAGATGTAACAGAACCGGGCTTGGGGTGGGGAGATGTCTTTCCCCACGGACATTCATTTTACTGATTTCTAGGATTTTTTTTTTTTTCTGGTAGCAAAGAGATTTATAAATTGGCTCATGACCTTCGTACCTGGAAGGCGAAAAGCATTTTTATTTACTCTGGTCTCTAAAATCTAAGGCAGTGGTTTTTACCATGGAACATTTGTGCCCCCCAGGGAACACTTGGCACTGTGTGCAGGCATGGTTTGGTTGTCACAGCTGAGGTGGGTGGGGTTACACCTGGCAGCTTGCGGGCAGAGACCAGAGAGGCTGCTGAACACCCTGCAATGCACAGCATACAGACACAGCCCACCGTGTCAGGTCGGGGGGAAACCCTCTCTGCTCTGAATTCAGGCTGCCCAGGTCCTTTCCTTGTCATCATGGGGGGGACAGACCTTGATTCCAGCAATGGGTCTACTTTTCAGAACCTCGTTTGCGCCACCTCTCAACGCTGCAACTAATTTTTCCCTTTTTCAGACTTTTGCTGATTTGTTGTTGTTGTTGTTTTACTGATTATAAAATCACTACGTACTCACTGTAGACCACTGCAAACTGCAGAAAACGCAAAGAACCAGCCAAAAGAACGTCCTTGCACTCTCCCACCATCCAAAGGGGCACCGCTTTGGTCTCTTTTCCCACCTGTCTGTCTGTCTCTCCTGGGCCTTTTTCCCCGATAAAATTAGGATCCTACTGAACTCTTTTGTCATCAGTTCTCCTGCTCTTCCTGTTTTCCTTTCTTAACGTGGGGTCATCGGCGCCTGCCTGACAGGACCCCAGTCCCTGGGGAACAGTGAGCAGCTGTGCAGAGCCCGTCTGCCGTCAGCGCATTCCTTTCGCTGGCCACAGTGGCCGCGTTTCTTCCCCTTTGGAGTATGAGGAACCCTCAGGGCCCAGTCGGGAGGAGGCGGGGTCAGGTGATGCAGCTGGTCACTTCCGTTTTTGGTCAAAAACGAGGCGTTGACTGTCAAGCAGGGACTTGGAGAGGCTTGCCCACTGGCCCTTGTACAAGCGGAGTTCCAGAACCTTCTTGAGGAAAGGCCGTGCGGCAGGAATAAACAGAGGCCTCTGAGGTGCCCGTAGAGGGCCAGCGGCTGGCGGAGCGCACTGCCCAGGCAGCGTTCACAAAGGGCAAGGCCTATGCCTGGCTTATCAGCCTCACAACCCCATACTTGGTTCTTAGAAGCACTTAAGGAACAGGCATTGAATTACAGGTTTCACGTCTTTGCTTTAACAACAACAAAGAGAATGATTCTTTTATAGCACCCTCTGCCCCCATCGCTGGTGCTTCCCTTACCTCGCTTTATTTTTCTTTGTAGCAGTTACCACTACCTGATGGTAGGTTCTGGACCCACCGGTTCGTTTATTGTCTGTGTGTCTCTCTCTCCTCCTTGACATTTATGCTCCATGAGGGCTTTTGGTCACCTCTGTGTCCCCAGGGCTGTGAGCAGTGTTTGTCAGATAAACATGTTAAGTGCATGGATGAATTCCTCCCTGCTTGTTATGTGTAAACAGTCTAGAGGCCTCTAGGCTTTGGACAGTAACACAGCTCCATAAATATCCCAGCTCAGAAGAAAACAGAAGCTGGTTTTACCCATTTCTCTCAGGGCAGGTTTAGAAGCCAGCGTTGTGGGTCCGGGCTATGAAATGGCACCAGGGCAGCCAGTGTGGCCCCTTCTAGCATTGGGAGGTCACCTCTGCTTACTTGCTTGGCAATCATCTGTTCATCATTCACCTGCCCATCAGATGTGTACAGAGAGCCTGTGGTTAGCCGTAGGGACACCTGATTCTTGAGCCACTGTGTGGAGTGGTGCCCCTTGAATTGTGTAGTACACGCTGTGTGCGACCGCACATGGCATCCGAGGTACCGGCTGTGGGGATAACCTGGTGGAAAAGACGCAGTCCAGCTCACGCTTCGATGGCGGAGACAAACACCAAATACTCGCGGACATCTGTGTTGGAGGCAAGCCTGGGAAGCTGGGAGACCCCCGAGAAACAGTCCCTATCCTATCCTGCGAGGGCCCAAGGTGGTACCTGAGCCACGCCACCTTCTCGTCCCCATTTCTCGGCTCCGCGTGTAGCTGGCTCAGAGTAAGGTTCTCATGTCCTTGAAGAGCAGAGGCCGTGACCTGGAGCTGAGGCCCGAGGCCCTGGGCCGCCCCCCAGCTGCCATGCCCGCCCCGCCCCGCCCCAATCCTCCTTTTCTTTCCCTCTGCTGCCGTGAAAACAGGTGTAAAGATGGAAGGTTGGTCTGCATTTTTCTAGCTCTTTTTGTGTTTCGCCCCTTATGGTTATAACTGTTAGAGAGAGGGGCTGGCCTTTTGCAGTGTGCGTATGAGGGATCCACCCAGAACGAGTGGGATGGGGAAACTGAGGCACAAATGAGGCTGGTCCCTCAGCCATCCGTACCCCTCGCCCTGAAGAGAAGACCCCCCACCCATCATCCCCTCTGGGCATTTAAGAGGGAGCTTCGCGGGGGAGTTTTGCTGGGGTTCTTAACACTTTCTTGCCTCTTATGAATCCCCAGGCAGCCAAGTGGAGGGCGAGGAGGAGGAAGGTCAGTGACACCTGGCTTAGAATTGGCTGTTTGCACAACGAGCGTGGATGTGGACTTGTCCTGCTGCTGCATGCCTGGGAGGGGCCCCTGAACCTCGGCACGTCCGCCCACTTCCATTGTTCACCTGGCGGACATTGATCGGGCATCTACCCTGTGCCAGGCTTTTGGGTTTCAATCTCCAGCTCGCCCCCTCATCAGCGGGGTGACCTTGGCTAAGCTTTATTGTCGCATAGGTCGATGAGTGCGACTCCTTGAAGGAGACGCTGGTGGTGACATGCCTGGCCAACGGCAGATGGACAGTGGATGGCAGCAGTTTGATCCTGACGAGGCCGCTCGTGCCTTCGGGGCATGGTCAAGCCCCGGACAGGCCGCCGCAGGGGGCTGCGGGAGCCCCGAGGGGGGATGTCTTCTGGCAGAATTTCAATGGGAAACGCCGCCCTGTCTCTCTCGGGACACAAAGGCCTGACCTGTCCATTGGAGCAGGCCCGTCCCTCCTGCCTTCCATACCCAGCAGTGCGGGGTCCCGACCAAGGGCCCTTAGGCAACCACAGAAGGTGACTCCGGCCAGTTAACAACAAGGTGTTTGCTCGGTCACCAGGTAGTTCAGAAACCAGGCAAAACTGGACACGCAGGACTCCAGCAATGGGAACTCGGGGAATGAGACTCCTTTAGGACTCGAGTGGGGCTGTCTTGGTCCTTGTTGGGCCAACGACGGTTCAGAGGTCTGGGAGTGGGGTTCTGATGGGCTGACCTTGGGCAGAGCCCCCTGCCTGACTGGGGGAGCCGGCCTGCTGAGACCAAAGGAAGCGGGGAGGGCCAATGCCCTGCAAAGAAGACAGAGGGACAGTGGACGGACAGGGTCACGGCGCCCTTCCTGGACTCTGAGCTCCTCCCTTGGTGGAGGAGATCTTTCCATCCGCCCCAGTTGGTGCGTCAGTCTGTGAGCTGAGTGGGCTGAGAAGGGGAGGCGCCCCAGGAGGCCAATGTGGGGAGTCCCGTCCAGTCCCGGTGGCAGGTGCTGACTGTCGAGCAGGAAGGGAGGGGGAGGCTGAGGCTTACAGGGCCGCCTGGGAGCCAGGGGTGGGGGGTGGGGGGCAGCGGGGCCTCTCTGAAGCGCCCACCCACAGGGCAGGGGACTCTGGGAACCCTTCCAGGCATCCCCATCCCTGCACAGAGAGAGGTGGTCGGGGCTAGTCCTGGGCCCCGAGACTGCATGGCTATGAGCACTGGTGCATGTGGCTGCTTGGGAAGTCCTGCCTGTTATCACTCTCCTTTTTTGTTCAGTTTAGTTTTTTTTTTATAATTAAAAACACAGATGCTGACATTAAAGGAATTGTTTAAAGCGGTGGTTCTCAATCTTGGCTGTGCGCCAGAACCCGTAGAACCCGTTCGCGACACGCATAGCGATAGCACCGCCATGGTGCGCCGTGCGTGACCCCTCACTCATCCTCCCGCCCACGAGAGGAGCGCCTGCTCTTACCCCCGTTTTGCACGCGTGGAAGTTCACACTTGAGGCTCAGAGGTTTATCGCTTTCCAAGTGCACACAGCTGGGCAGGGAGAGAGCTGTGCTCTAACTCCGCGTGGGAGCCCCGTCTCCCTGGCAGGCTCTGCTGGCACTGGGGCTGGCCCCTGGGCATCCCCGGGGGGTTGGTGCTCGGCCCAGATTGAGAACCGTGGCTCCGCGCTCCTCCCCCCACCCCCCAGATGAGCCTCAGCTTTCTGTCTTTGTCTGCCCGTGGCTGTCACCCCAGACAGCCTACCTTTTTGGATTCTGCTTTTATGCATGCCGTATCAGCGTGTTCCCAGGTCGCCGCGTGTTTGTCCCCTTTTGTAACTTCTCTCCTGCATCCCTCCCCTCCGCTTCAGGGGTCCGCCTTTTGGAGGCCCAGATCGTGCTTCTGTCTCATGTTCTCATTCTGTCTCTCTCTCTCTCCCTCTCTACCAAATAGGAAGTCAGATCAGAGTCAGGAGTAGGAACTGTGTCACTGAGTAGTTGGGAAGATGAAAAGAGATAATATATTTCAGCACAGCACAGAGGCCGAAACACTCACTTGATAAACGTTAGCCATCACGGCTGAGGTTGTGGTGATTAGCGGTGGTGGGTGGGTACTTCCGGGGACTGGGGCGGGCAGCTGGCTGCTGGGCCCCATGGTGGCCGTATCCGCTCTTAAAATACTATTGGGGGAGCAGCCCCTGCCCCAGGCACCCCCTACCCCGGACCATTATGATCCAGCAACCAAAGGGTTAACTCCTGGTGAGGCAGGGACCCCTGGACTCCACTGGCTGGTGCCCAAACTGGTCCTTAGCTGGGGACACTTGTGGACCAGAGGGCTGCGCCCTTTTCCCCTACGTGGTTCCCTGCAGCCTGGCCCCAAGCCTCACGCAGCAGAGAGACTGTCATCCAAACAGGACTGCACCCTCACTGCTGACACAGGGCACTGCTCAGGCCCAGGGCCCTCAGCCACTGGGGCCCTCGAGACGATTGCAGAGCCACCCTGCCCCAAGGGAACTTGCAGTTAGCCAGCTCGCAGTTAGCCCCTGCCCCCCGCCGGGGGCCTGCCTGTGGCCTCAGCAAAGCAGGTCTTGCTTTCTGAGCTTCCTGGTGGCCAGATCATCGGCCATCACCTTCCGAAGTGACACGTTTTTCTTGTCTTTGATTTTGGCGTTGGCTCTTGAAACCACGTTTCCCCCTTTGTCTGTCGTCTGCCAGGGTCAGCAGGCCTGAGCGGTCCAGGGAAAGAGGCGAAGCAAATGGAGAACGGCATGGTGGTGACGGACGCCGTGGGGAAGCAGCTGCAGAGGTGAGCGCAGGGAGCGACGCCTGTTTGGTGCATTCTCCAGGCGCCACGTTTCTGCCCCGCCTGTGGGGAGATGGGGGCCGGGGCGCCAGGAGTGTGCCTCGACCTACCCAAGAAGGCCTTCCGCTCTCCAAGGTCGTGGGAAGCGCAGGCTTTCTGCCCCCGCACCCCGAATCCCCCGGGCACCTCACTTTCCAGAGCACAAAGGCCTGAAGCGGAGCCTGGCACGGTCCCCATCAGGTGGCACGACGCACGCAGGATTTAACCGTCCGTCTGCACTTCTGATACGTGCCGTGCATGGTGTGGCCTTTTGCCCCAAGTTGCTCAGGAGGACTGCAACGTGGGGGCTTCCACGCAGAATAGCCGCTGTAATAGGACACCTGCGTTTTATGCACCATTAGGACCCAGGCACGGTCCCAAGCCCTGTACAGTCTCTTGAACCCTGAGGTATAGTTACTGCCACCTCGCATTTTGCAGGTGAGCAAACGGAGTGCTCCCCACAAGTCATGCAGCTAGGGAGAAGCTGAGCTGAAGGTTGAACCCAAGTCCGGCCTCTCAGCCAGCACTCCTAAGTTTTGTGCTTTGTTGTTTTTAAGGCGGTGGCTTCCGGCGAAATCATTGAGTATTTGGAGGAGCCGCATTCCGAGGACTCTTGCTTAACCGCTGTGTGCCTCAGTTTCCTCATCTGTCAGATAGGCTCTGTGGCGCACTCACCGCATAGGGTCGTAGAAAGGCTTTCGTGGTACGGTGCATGTGACCCACTTAGACCCGTGTCTGCCCGGTGCCATCGGCTCTCAGCAAACAGCCCGCAGCCGGGGTTGGGCGGGCCGCCTGGCCCGACTTCTCTTGGGGATTTCACAGAAATGGGGCTCGGAGGAGACTGGCACGAGCAGCCCTGGCCCTGAGAGCACTGGCCTGAGGTGCCGTCCTGGACTCAGATTCTTATCATGCTGGACAGGTGGAAGGTCTCTGTCTGTCAGCACACCTGTCGAGGTGGGGAGCTAGGCGTATGTGTGGAAAGGTATTAGGAGAGAGCTGTCTAGGAATCTGCTGAGGCGGCTGTCATGAGGCAGTGCCGGGGGTGGTCCTAAGGCCCGGGGCCAGGTGACGGCGGGGAGCTTGCCCGAGAGGCCCATGGGCGCCCTGAGCAGGGACACAGGAAACCGGGTATCACTTTCCTCTTGCTACGTAAAGAAACCACAAACTAACTGGTTTGTCACCTGACAGTTTCTGTGCCTTGGGGGGCTCTGGGCTTGGCTTAGCTGAGGCTCCCCTGCTCAGCGCCTCTCACAGGCTGCCGCCGCGGTGACGCCCAGGCTGGGCCTTATCTGAAGGCCCAGCTGGCGACTGATCCACTTCCACACTCGCGCTGTTGGCGGGACTCAGTTCCTCGTTTGCTAAGCGGCCACGGGCCAGAGGCCACCCTCAGTTCTCAGCTCCCAGGGCCTCTCCGGCCTGGACACTTGCTTCGGTGACGCAGGCAAACCAAGAAGGCTGTGGGAGACTGGGTGACCAAGACGAGTCACCCTCCATCCATCACCTTTGCTTGTGTGGGTCTGAGCCGAGGCTGAGGGGGCGACCTGTGTGCACACACACACCTCCCCCATACCCATGTCATCCCCAAGGTTATACAGAGGAAAGAGCTCGGGACCCCATGATCTCCGGTCATCTGTGATGTTATGAGCCCTGCTCTCCAGCCAACTGAGCTAGCTAACCGCCGCCCCGAAAAGCTTTTTGAATAATGCCTTCCGTGGGGCCCTGGGGCGCGACCCTTCCCCGCTCTGGTTTGACACTTGGTTGGGACTGCCAGCCCTGCCCAAGGCATCCTTTGGTTGACACCGTGTGCCTTGCTTTTTCCAGACAGCTCAGCAGCTCCTCCTCCTGCAGTGGGGACGTCAGCCGGCACCAGCACAGCACCGCGGAGCTGCAGAAAGCTGGGGCCAAGAAGGAGGAGACGTGGAAGCTGATGGAGGCGGACAAGGCGCAGACAGGGCAGGTGAGCGCCGGCTCCCTAAACGCGGGCGGTGGCCGGCGTTTACAGAGCATCCCTGTGTGCTGGCCCCGCGCAGAGTGTGGTGTTTCTATTAATTCATGTCTTCCTCACCAGGGGCCTGTCAAGGTACATTTGTAAGTACTGGAAGCTGAGGCCTGAGAGCCTAGGTGACTCGCCCAAGGTCGCGGCCGGAGGGTGGCAGAGCTAGGATTTGAACCCTGGCAGTCGGACTCCAGGGCTGGCATTTGTAATCTCTGCTGTACTCACTTCCTCTGAGCAGCTGGGGGCCTCGTTAGCTGTAGGTGACCTGGACACTAAATCAGGGCTTCCCACCGTGCAGGGTCCAGTTATTTCAGGCTGACCCGGACACTGCGTGAAAACATTAAGTTACATCGTCTGGGAAAACAGGTTTTTTTTTTCGTTGTTTCTCTTTTAGCCCTGATGCTTACATCAGTAAGACTCTCAGTGGGTTGCTGGCTTGTCTTTAATCCCTAACTGTCTTGGTCTGTTTGGGCTGCTGTAACAGAGTATTGTAGGCTGAATGGATGGATGGCATAGAAACACATTTATTGCTTACACATCTTTAGGCTGGCAAGTCCAAGAGCGCGGCACCAGCAGATTCAGGTCTGGTGACAGCTGGCTCCCTGGTTCATAGGCAGCGTCTTCTTCCTGTGCCCTCACATGGCAGAGGGGCTGGGGGACTCTGGGGTCTCATTACCAGGGCGCTAATCCCACTCACAAGGACTCCCCTCACCCCTCACCCCCGCAAAGGCCCGAGCTCCTACTACCGTCATATTGGGGGTTAGGATTTCAATGTCTGGATTTGCGGGGGACACACACACTCAAGTCACTAGCGCTAACCGTTGCCAACTTTTCTTTGTAACAAGAAGAGTGGGTCTCAAGCTCTCGTTTTATTGTAATTTTTTATAGTCATCTGTTTTGGGCAAGTGTCAGTCATTTTCTACTTGTGGCAAAGAACCAAAGTTTATTTTTAAAAATAAATGTGGTTATTATTTTTTTTTTTTTTAAGAATAGGGAAATAGAGTTTTTAAGAACAGGGAAATAGAGTTTTTTAACAAAGTGAAAAAATAAGCACACAGATAAAGAAAAACCACCAACCCACGAAAGGCGGTATGGGATCCCAGGAGGGTGTGTGTTCAGACCTCCCGGGATGTATCTGGAATCTCCTGGGACCCCGTTTCCTCCTCCTCCCCTGGTCTTGCCATCACCTCCATGGCCGGGGACAGAGGTGGTTATAGTGTGTCCTCCCCCCTTGCTCACCCCAGGGAGCCAGAGAAATGACTCCGACTCGCACCAGAGGTGCGAGGCCCATTTCACCCCCAAATAACCCCACACCACCCGGAGGAGATGGGTCCCAGTCTGACCTGCGTTTTTATGTATAAGGAAAACGGAACCGGGGTGTGAGGGGCTCGTAAACTTGGCCAGAGTCAGATGAGGCGGGGAGCTGAGCTCAGCTGCCTGTTGACTTCTGCCTCTGACGCCATCGCGTTCCACTGCCCATGAGGAAGGAGTCCTGCAGAGTCATTCCAGGGACAGCAGGCAGCGCAGCGGCACGAGGGGCCCAATTGTGAAATAATCGCATTCTTGATCCTGACCCCTCCCCGCTGTTTCAGTTAGAAGAGCAGAGGCTAGAGAAAGAAAAAGCAAAAGGAAGCACTCAGTTGTACATCAGCCCTCTGACCTTTCTCCTGTTCCCTTTCAACCAGACTGCACTTCAGACACGACTTTAGTGACCCCAAATCCAGCATGCAAAGCTCGACGTGCCAGGGAGCGCACATGAGGAAAGTTC
The DNA here is from genome assembly GCA_033961575.1 of Aselliscus stoliczkanus. Lineage (NCBI taxonomy): Eukaryota > Metazoa > Chordata > Mammalia > Chiroptera > Hipposideridae > Aselliscus > Aselliscus stoliczkanus. The sequence goes on along the minus strand of CM066741.1, from coordinate 5,413,239 downwards.
CTGGAGTTGGTTGAAACCAGCCCAGCAGGGGCAGAGACCTTGACTTTCTCTGTAGCTGACTTTCTTGGTGGAATAACTAAGGGGGCCCGGGCGTCATGGGTGTGAGCATGGGGAGGATGGAGACAGGACCGCACAGGTGCTGCCCTTGGACAGGTGTCGCCTGCGGGGGGCGCTGTGTAAACCCCCCTCTCTGTCCTCCAGGTCAAGCTCTCCGTGTACTGGGACTACATGAAGGCCATTGGCGTTTGCATCTCCTTCCTAAGCATCTTCCTCTTCCTGTGCAACCACGTGGCCGCCCTGGCCTCCAACTATTGGCTGAGCCTCTGGACGGATGACCCCATCGTCAACGGCACCCAGCAGCACACTGACGTCCGGCTGAGTGTCTATGGAGCCCTGGGCATCTCACAAGGTGGGGGCCGCCCTCTGCACCCTCCCCCGCCCCACCCGATTTGGGGATTTGGAGCCGCTTCTGTGTCTTAGTAGAAAATTGGTCCCCGCACCTGTCAGGGTTTTGTAGACTCCCAGCCAAGCCAAACACAGACGAGCGGTACCTGTCACACAGTAGACACTCAGATATTTGAGGGATGACGGTTTCTTGAATCTTTGTTTCACGTGGCCCTAGAAGATGGGCCGGGGGGCGGGGGGCTCCGGTGTGCCCTTACATGTTAGATGACAAAGCTGAGAAAGTGGGGCCACCTGGACTTGGGTGAGCAAGGGCCCTTGGCCCTCCGTGCGCTGTCAGGGCGAAGGGGTTCCTGCAAAGTCTCATTTGTGGACTTTTACCTGCTGTTAGAGGCTAGGAATTAGTTTATATTAGTGGTTCTTAACTCAAGGGACGTTTGGCAACGTAGGGAGATCCGTCTGGTTGTCACAGCCTCAGAGTGAGGGTAGGGCTGCCGCGCATCCTGCAGCACGCATCACAGCCCCACAATGGAGAATTGTCCAGCCCAATGGCGATAGTGAGAAGCCGAGACACCCGGCTGTGTACCCTTCTTGTGGCTCTATGAAAGCCCCCAAACACATCACTTTTACGTGTTTTAACTTGTTTTACCCTTGCAACAATCCCATGAGGTAGGAGCTAATATTCTCCCCATTTTAGAGATGGCAGAAACGAGGCCCCGAGGGGTTAAGTAAGTTGCCCAAAGTCACACAGCAAATACATGGCAGAGCTGGCATTGAACAGGGCAGTCTGGCCCAGAGCCCAGGCTCTTAACCACTACACTACACAGTGTGTGAGCTGTGTGCTTGTGTGCCCAGAAAGATGTGTATCTGTACATACACATGTACACTCAAGGTCTGTTACATACGTGTGTACAGCACATGTGCACACATTTGCCATTTTTGAGCACTTCCTGTGTGCCACGCATATTATCAGGTGGGTCCTTCACATTTGACAGTTCTGTCAGGTAAGTATCATTGTCTCCATTTCACAGATGAGGAAACTGAGGTGTGGAGAGGTTAAGTGACTTGTGCCAGGTCCCGCAGCTGGTAGGTGACGGACAGGATTGGGCAGTCATTGTAGCCCCCGCCTCTTGGGTTTCTTCCTTGATCAAGGAGGCCAAGATTGAAGCCTGTTCATCCCTTTCTGCAAAGAATGGGTGCCCTCCTGTGGGTCATTCAGAGGAGCCACACCTGTCTCTTGAAATGGCTTTGGAAAAACCCAGGAGACATGGATTTCTTCAATTTCTCAGTCCCTAAACCTCTTATAGGGCAAAGGACTGTGGACTCTAAAGGTATAACTGAGAGAGGTGGTGCACAGAGAGGGTGTGACGTTTACCTGGACTCACACAGCAGCAGTATCTGTTAACACTAGAACTGTGCTTCCCTGTGACAACAGCCACTGGCCACGGGTGGCTATCTGAATATCAATCAGTTCATGAAAATGAAAGAAAAGGAAACAGTTGTCTGCTGGCACTGGCCTCCTGCCAGGTACTCAGCAGCCACGCGTGGTTCGTGGCTCCTGCACTGGACGGTGCAGACATGGCATTTCCATCCTCACAGAAAGCTCCATGGCACAGGCCTGGTCTGGGGGAGTCCCGCCTACAGGTGACCCTGGAGCAGGCCCCGGATGGGAACCCCCAGCTCTGCTTCCGATTGGCTGAGAGTATTGACAAGGGCGAGGGAATTCACCTGTGTGAGCTTCAGTTCCCCATCCGTTTAGTGGGTGGTGACAGCATTTATACAGCCTGCATAAGGACTAGATACCTGTAAAACTGGTACAGTGCTTAGCGCACAGTAAGTGCTCAATAAATAACAGCCATCACCACCAGCACCATCAGTAGCTGGAAGTCCAGCCCTGCGCCCACGCGGCCCCTTCCCCGCGGTGGATTGTAACGCACGCATGTTCGCAGGGCTTGCAGTTTTTGGCTACTCCATGGCGCTGTCCGTCGGCGGCATCTTCGCCTCGCGCCGCCTGCACCTGGACCTGCTGCACAATGTCCTGCGCTCGCCCATGAGCTTCTTCGAGCGCACGCCCAGCGGGAACCTGGTGAACCGCTTCTCCAAGGAGATGGACACCGTGGACTCGATGATTCCGCAGGTCATCAAGATGTTCATGGGCTCACTGTTCAACGTCATCGGCGCCTGCATCATCATCCTGCTGGCCACACCGCTCGCCGCCGTCATCATCCCGCCGCTGGGCCTCGTCTACTTCTTCGTGCAGGTAAGTGGCTTGTCGTGCGCCCAGGCGGGGCCCCGCAACGGGGCAGAGGGCCTGCTACGGCGGGGCCGGGGGAGCGGTCGGTTTGGCATCCGTTTTGAATCCCTTTTGTTTTTAACATGCGATACCCAAATGGACTTTTTTCCTAAAACGTCTTATTTTGGGAGCAGTTAAGTTATAAAAGGAAAAAAAAAAAAAAGGTACAGCTACAAAGATGCCTTTATGATTGAAATTCCTTTAAAAATCCTATGAAATTCTCTGGTTCCCAAGGCACCTGTAGATAAAGGAGATGGATAACAGCAGCTTTCACAAGATAGATATTTATGTTTCTCTCTGATCATAGGAACACTGAGGTAGGCCGCCCGGGCCTGCCATGGCAGCTCCTTGGTTTTAATAAGCCAGACCCCCTCGCTGTTTCTTTGCTCTGCCATCTCTGCGCAAGCTTTTCATCCTTAAGGTGGCCTCATGACGCAGGATGGCTACTGGTTCTCCAGCCATCACATCTGTGTTTCAGAAAACAAGACAAAGGAGCATGAGTCAGCATCACTGTGGTTCCCTAGGGTATTGCAGCACAGGTTATTTCCAGGTGACAGGGGAGCGTGTTGAGGTCTAGCAACAGAGCTGGGCGTGGGCGCTCGTCTGCGCGATTCCAAAGCTGGTGCTGGTCATCACCGTGCCACCGGCCCCTTCTTGACCCTACATGGTCGGCTGCAGCACAGTTGCTAGTGGGAGACAGTGGTTTAGAAGGGAGCCTAACGACTGCAACACAAAATAAGAGGAAGAAATTGTGAAGCGCATCGTGCCTAAAACTGCACTGGGCCCTGCTCACGTGGGGTCCAGGAGACCTTGGTCCAGTCAGCTACCATGGAGCGATTCTGTGATGGAACCTTGTGTATATCTTTAATAGGGACACTTAGGAAGGCACTGTTACAACACCACCCATTTTATTTCTAAACAAAGGAAATGGTTATAGCAGAGGATCATGAATACACAGTGTCATTGAAACTAAGACGAAATGCACATAACAAGTGGGCAGGGCTGGAAAGGGAGGCAGAAAAATGGGAGCATTGGCTGTCCGAGGATTGGGATTATGGGAGAGATATTTTTTTTTTAAATAGCTTTTACCTAAATATACACTCACCCTACAACCCAGCAGTCTCACTCCTCAGTAAATATGCAAAAGAAATGAGAGAATGTATCCAGCTTGAAAACTTATATATATAAATGTGCAAGAATGTTCTTAGCATCTTGACTCATAATGGCCCCAAACTAGAAACAACTCGAATAACTATTACAGGAGAATGGATATTTACACAACGGAAATGACTCAGCAATAAAAAGGAAGGCGCTGCTGGCACACACAGCCTAGAGGACTCTCACGCATACTGTGTTGACTAAAAGAAACCAGACCAAAAGAGCACGTACGGTGGGATTCTGTTTCTAGGAAGTTCAAGAACAGGCAACACTGATAGGGTGACGGAAGTGAGAACAGCGACCACAGGAGGCATTGAGTTTGAGAGGACACACGAGAATTTTGTGGGGTGCTGAAAATGTTCTAGATTTTCATCAGGTAGTAGGTATGCCAGCATAGATAAAAGTAAAGAATCCATCAAGCTGTAAAGATTTAATGCACTTTCCAACAGATACATGTTATGTCTCAATTAAAAAGTGGCTTTTCGATGGGCGTATGTACGGGTATATATCACACTCTCTTTTTGCAAAAAGATCCAAAAGGCTATATTCACTGGAATTTGAAGCGTGTTTATTTCCGGATATGGACTTCGTGTAACATTTATTTGATCTTACTCTCTGTATCACCCACCCACCCCCACATTTTTTAAAATGGATATACAGTACTGTTTTAATTTAAAAGTAAGTCATTTTCATAAAAAGGGTCATGTGAGACGGTTAAGGTGATGTGGGATTCTGTGGGGGCCCCTCTCGTGCTGGAATAAAGCATTACTGCTCTATGGAACTGTTTGGCACCCACGAAAGCTGCTCGGGTGCACGTCTCAGGGTCTGAGCCCTTAGCCCGCTGCCTGGCACCCGGCAGGGCCTTGTGGAGCGGTCATTTTTCTTCGTGAGCGTCACGCACCTGCCTTGGTCTCCAAAAAGGAAGAGAAGTCCAGGGGGTGCGTTACGTCTCCTGGAAAAGAGTTTCAAAGGGAAGCTAACATTAGTTTCTAGAAATCAGATTGTTACCTAACAAAAATTTGTCTCAGGCTGGATTTTCACAGTAAATAAAATTCCTAGGACTTGACAAGTAGAGTCGGTGGGGCAGGTAAAACAGTTTAGAACAGTTTCCATCTGAGATGTTTAGGAAACAAGCCAGTGAGAGGAGGTGATCACGGCCGAGGGTGAAGAGGGAGGATCCCCCAGGGACCTTGGTCCAGGCCGTGGGGTCTGGATTTCATTCAAGGTGGTGGGCGCCGCTGGAGGAGAGACGTCATCTGGCCCGCGTTCGCGGGGTTGGCAGAACACCTGTTCTGGGCCTGCCCGGGTTCATGTGGTCCCTGGTTTAGTTTTCAGAGGCTTGGGAGCCCCAGAAGGCTGCCCAACTGTGGGCTCAAATTATGCGTGAGCTGCCACCTGGGAAGAAGCCACCACCTCAGGCCCATGAGAGCCACCTGTTACATTCGGAGTGTTCCGTGTAAGGTCCCTGTCCCGTGGTGGCCCAGGACACCTGTCGCAGGGCAGGAGGCAGGGAGCCCCGGCCTCTGACCACCCTTTGCTCATCCCTCGGGCTCTGTTTGAAAAGCAGCTGGAATAGGGACCCTCGGTCTTACCTGTTCCGTTTGTACAGGTGACATAACTAAGGCCAAGGGTGCTCACGTGTCGTTAGGTGACCACTCCAGCGTCTGTCCACAGCTCCTGGAAGCTTCCAGTGGTGATTTGCTTTGGTTCCGTCTCCAACTAGAGCTTCTCTCTGCCAGGCCCTGGCTGAGCGCCAGGTTAGGGCAGCAGCAGAGCAGACGTTTCTCCGCTCACGGGGACGGGTGGGATCAAGGTGGGAGCTGAGGTCTGATTGACCCCAAAACATGCCTATAGTCACACTGCTGGGTCCATAAAAGCCTGCAGGTCAGTGGCTTCGGAGAGGCCCTGTGGTGCAGACGTTAGCACTTTGCCAGGCCGCCTGGGTTCGAATCCCAACGCTGCCACTTCCTTGCCCCGGGGTGATCTTAGGGAGGAGGTTAGCCCACTTCTTTGTGCCTTAGTTGTCTGGCGGTGAGAAAGGAATGGGCACCTGAGAGGGTTTTGGTGAGTATTAAAGGAGCTGCTACACGAAAGTATTGGAAACAGGGCCTGGGAGGGTGGGCTCTGTATAACTGTTAGCTCTGGTTCTTGGCGTCACCGCCGTCGGTCTTGCCTGCAGTTCGCCAGGTGAGCGCAGGCACCTGTTATGAGCAGCCCAGCTCCAGCCGTTCGCCTCCTGGCGGTCGCCTTGGGGCGCCTGCCCGACCTCCCCGCTCCGTTCTCCCTGCAGAGGTTCTATGTGGCCTCCTCCCGGCAGCTGAAGCGCCTGGAGTCGGTCAGCCGCTCGCCCGTGTATTCCCACTTCAACGAGACGTTGCTGGGCGTCAGCGTGATCCGGGCCTTCGCGGAGCAGGAGCGCTTCATCCACCAGAGCGACCGGAAGGTGGACGAGAACCAGAAGGCCTACTACCCTAGCATCGTGGCCAACAGGTGGGCGAGCGGCCGGGCAGGGGCGCGGGAAGCCGAAGTCAGGCCCTCCAGGAGAGGATGGGTGGGCTGGGGGCGCGGCAGGGACACTCAGCACTGAAAGCAGACGGGAACTGAGCACCCAGCACTCCAGGGACAAAGCAATCGTCTGAAGCCAGGAAACCCTGCAGGAACGGTCCCTTAGCCATCATCCCGGGCTACAAGGTCACCATGGACAGCAGACTCAGCTATTGCGTGTTTCCTACAATGGTCCCCGGCTCAGGGGTTATCACTCCTCACCCCACCTATGCCCCCATGAATAGGGGAAGCTGATCCTACTATTAGGTTGAACCATGTGGAATTCCCGTTTAGCTCAAGAATGGCTGAATAATATTAATCTAAAAAAGGGACAGAAGCTTGCTAATTGTTGGCTGAATTTAGAGAAATATCAGATTTATCCCTAAAATAGGGTCCTTCTCACTCGCATCGTGATATATTTTTGGGGATGTGCGATGGAAAACCCTGGGGAGGGGGTAACAGCGCCCTGAAAATGACCCCTCAGAACCAACCTTCAGTCCATCATACACAATATAACCCTGTAGTGTGAGACGGTGGGACACCATGAGTTGCTGGAGACCTTGCTTCCCTTTGCAGAAGTTTTAGGGAGCTTGTCAAAGTCTGGGTCTGTCTGTGAGATGAGGGTGGCTCACCCCCATGAAGGTCAGTCGCATGGATCTTCAGGGCTGTGGTAAAACAGGTTCACGCTACCATCTCCCTAGAATGTGTTACATTTTGAAACATTAAAATAATATTCCTAATGCTGTGTGATATCTTAACCAAAGTTAGCTTTAAACTGTTAAAATATCTGTTTATATTTTAAAAAGTAAAATAATACATGTTAATGTTTCTGAGATGATACCCGTCTGGGCCTGGGGACACTTACCAGCTGCATTGACAATGGTTCATTTCTCAACCTCCTCCCAACCCCTCCCTCCTACCGAGAGGTTATTTTACATCAGCTGTGCCTCTTACTGTTGATGACTTCTTAGTATTTACGAATTTTCCAGAACACCTTTTTTCAAAAATGCATACATGGGTTATATTTTAAAGGTCTCAGTGAGAAAAAGCTGGTTCTTAAAAAGGCAGGCTTGGGGAGGCCGGTTAGCGCAGTTGGTTAGAGCACAGGCTCATAACACCAAGGTTGCCAGTTCGATCCCCACATGGGCCACCGAGATGTGCCCTCCACAGCTAGATTGAAACAACTACTTGACTTGGAGCTGATGGGTCCTGGAAAAACACACTGCTCCCCAATTAAAAAAAAAAAAAAAGACAGGCTTCAGTTTCCTGGGAAGATTGTTTCTGAGAACTCGGTTTTAATCCCAGGAGTTGCCAGGTGATGAGGAATTACTGAGATCGCGCCCCTTTCGCCCTCCTTCTCCCTGTGCCTTATGAGCAGGGCAGAGGAGGCCTCTCTCAGAACCGTCGGGTTATTTCAGTTTGCAAAGGTGCCCTCCGCCCCGCCCCGCCCCCGGAAACCAAGTCTCTGAAAAGCTGACCCCCGGGGATGTGTGTCTGTCTATCTGATGCAGGTGGCTGGCCGTGAGGCTGGAGTGCGTGGGCAACTGCATTGTCCTGTTTGCCTCTCTGTTTGCTGTGATCTCCCGGCACAGCCTTAGCGCCGGCTTGGTGGGCCTCTCCGTGTCTTACTCGTTGCAGGTAAGAGGGGATGCTCTTGCTGGATTTTCCATTTCTCTTAATGGGGAAGCCGGTTATTGTGTTCTTGGGCCTTGGCTTTGAGTCCCTGTGGGATTGATTGGAAAGGAGTTTGTTGGAATTTGAGGAGCAAGTCTAGAGCCCAGTGACCGATTGGAGCAGGAGAAATCAGACAGTATGCTTCCAACTATAAGAGAAATGCTTTTAACACTATAAATTTCCCTTGAAGCACTGCTTTAGCTGCCTCTTTCAAATTTTGATACGTTGTCTTTTCCTATTGTTGTATAGTTCAAAATACTTTCTCAGGCCGGCCGAGTGAAGTGATGGTTAAGAGCTGGCTTGGGACGCCAGCGGCCCCAGTTCGGGTCCCACATATGAGGGCCAGTGACACTGCCCTCAAAAAAAAAAAAAAAAGAAAAACTTTCTCATTTCCTTTCTGACTACCAGTGTGGCCCATGGGTGGTTTTGAAATGCGGTGCTTGCTTAAGAGATGCAGTGGAGCAAGTCTGGGTGAAGGCTTTATGTGGGGCTGCTGTTTGCTGTACCTTTCTCAACTGAAATATTTCATAACTCATAATTACTTCATTAAAATAAACTCAAGCTCACTCTAGAAACTCTTGCACTCACAGGTCACCACCTACTTGAATTGGCTTGTTCGGATGTCATCAGAGATGGAGACCAACATTGTGGCCGTGGAGAGACTCAAGGAGTATTCAGAAACCGAGAAGGAGGTAAAGCAGTACCCCTGGCCTGACCTCTGGGCCTCGATCTTCAGCGCAGCTTTACCCAAAAGAACCCTCTGAGCCCAACAGGCAACCTCTGTCTGACAAAAATAATCTGTGATTTGTTTCATATTTTTATAGGGGACTTGTATTATGGGAAGGAGACAAGTTGCCTTTTTAAATACGTTTTAAAATTAAGTATATATGAATTAATTAAAAGTATTCAGAGTCAATAACAGGAGAATCAGTACATGGATATTGCAGAAATCATGATATTTGTAAGGAATTGACCAAGTTTGGGAAACCCTGCAGTTACTGTTCATAGATGGAGGAAAGGTAACCTAGGAAGGGATGATGGTTTATTCAATGTCACACACGGTTGGTAGGACCCAAGTCTCCAGACTTCAGTGCCACGTTGCCCCTAATAATAGCCTTATTGTGCCTGCACATCACCACCAATAGCAGCAGTAGTGACCAGAATGACAAGGACAGCAATGCCTGGAGATGCCACCATCCGCCTCACCAGCAGTAATAATAGGGACACATATTGTGTCCTTGTGGAGGTGTCAGGCCCTGTCCTAAAACATTTCGCATTGAATAATTCATATAATCTTTACACCCCCTTATAACTCACATTCTGTTCTTCTCCCCATTTTACAGGTGAGGAAACTGAGACACAGAGAGGTTAAATTACTGGCCTAAGGTCACATGGCTAGTAAATGGCAGGCCCAGGATTTGGGCCTGTGCCACTGTGCCACACTGCCTCCCAAGAAAATGCCCCTTGGGAATGAGATTGCAAGGTGGCCCCAGTTACTCTGTCTTAAAGGATTTACAGAGGTGACCTGTTTCTGCTCCTTGAATGCTCTGACATGGTGAACCAGGTCCCACTTCATCAGAGAGCTTTGGTCAGAAGGGTGTCAGCGCCCCCTGTGGAAATAAGAGTGGATTACATCAGGAGTTTCCCACTAGATTGAATTTATTTTTTTTTGTGACAACTTTGAGATATAATTCACGTGCAGTGCAGTTCACCCATTTGGGTTTTTTTTTTTAAATATTTTACTTGTTTTTTACCTCTTCTAATCATTTGTTTTTATGTTCAGAATAAGAGCATATTTGAAAAATACAAGAGAAAGTAAAGATCACCCAGAGTCCTATCGCTATTAAAATACATATAATTCATGTGTTGATATATTATACATAATATATATTTACAGTTAGAAAGTCCCACTCACTTCTCTCTAGCTTCTTCTGTGTTTTTATAGCATGTCCCTTTCATTTATATACATAGAGTATAAAAGGAAAATATGCTTGTTGTAAGAAAAAATCAATATAAGAACTCCTTGGGGAAGAAGGGGTGAAAATTCTCTTTTATTGTTCCCTCCAGTCCTGTCCTTCCCAAAGAGAACCCTGAGCCTGGCCCAGAGCATAACCAGTTGTAGATCTCAGAAAATGCTGAACTGAACTAAGAAGCTTCTCAGAAATAGGTGTTGTGTGACCCCGGACAAGTTACTTACCTAACTGTGTGTCTCGGTTTCCTCATGTGTAAACCGGGAATGATGAAAGGACCCACTTATGGGACTGTAGTGAGGATTAAATGAGACGATAGGATAGAGTGATCTTTAAGTGTTAGCTGCCGCTTTTATTATTGTGCTCCAGACCTAAAGGCCATCAGCCTGTGCCTGTCAGAGAAGACCACTCATTCATTGATTCAGTCCATAATGATTTATTGAGCACCTACTATGTGCTCTGGGTCCTGGGATATAGTAGTGAACAAACCATAAAACAATGGTTATCCCAGTGGGTGTGGATGACAGAAGAGACAAATAAATACATACTTACAATGGTAGGTGCTCTGAAGGAGAATGCAGCAGGGGTGAGGAGAGAGGGGTGCAGGGCTAGGAGGCTGGTCTGAATTGACCTGAGGGCTGCAGCATGAATGGGTCGTTTGGGGAAGAGCAGTTCAGGCAGAGGAAGCTCCCAGGCACAAAGGCCCAGCCTCAGGATGTGCAGGTGTGTTCGAGGAATCGCCCCGTAGTCATTGTGGGGAGCAGAGTGAGCGCGAGAGGGCGGGAGGGACGTGGGATTGGAGGGGTCGTGGAGCCCGGCTCAAATTGAGCCTTGGGGCATGTGAGATGGGCCTCAGATTCCGTATTCGCCACCCCCCACTCCCCTCCCCACCGCTCACAGGCTCCCTGGCGGATCAAGGAGATCGCTCCAGCCAGCACCTGGCCCGAGGTGGGCCGAGTGGAATTCCGGGACTACGGCCTGCGTTACCGAGACGATCTGGACCTGGTTCTCAAGCACATCAACATCACTATTGAAGGAGGGGAGAAGGTGGGTGCACACTGTCCCCCCACCTGTTCATAGCCGGGTGCAGGTCATAACCAGATGAAACCAACCGTGGCATTCCCCCAGTCCGTCTTGGCTCCGTACGACGGGATGGAGTGGCCATTTTTTGGAGGGTTGTGGAAGTGAACTGCTCAGAGAGTGTCTGACAGGGTTGCAAACGGGTAGCCTGAGGGCCACATGACGCCCACGGATGGGTTTTGAAAAAAAGCTGAAAAAGTTGCAAACATTGAAAAACCTTGAACGTTTTCTATAACAATCCATTTCCTGCTTTTCTTAAAAGATCACATCACCTAGACACTCTGTCCATGCTACCTGCCTAGCTCTTTCTAGACAAGATGTGAGCTCGCCGGTTCCCTCGGCCCCTCCCCACCCCATCCAGATGCCTATGTGACCCCTGAGTAGACACTGAGTTTGAAATCTCTAGAATAGAAAGCTGTCACTATCCTGTTAAGGATGGCTCCGGGGACGTGTGAAATTGTCAGAATTTTGAAACCTGGGTCCCAAGTTACCTCCTGGAAGACGTCCTTTTTCCCCTGAGACTCTCAGACCCTTCTCAGGAATTGGACCAAGGGTCTCCCTGGCTGTTTTCCAGGGGACAGGGCTGCTTTTGTCTCTGAACATAGGGACTTGTTAAATTCGTCTCTAACACAAGTCTTAAAATGTTGCGTTCCCAACAAGACAATTTCTGAAACAGCAAGGGGCTGTGCAGAGGGCGGTGCTGTCGCCACAGTTTTAGGGCTTGCGTTACACCAGGAGACCGCTCTCTGTGACATCGCTGTCAGAGGCGGAGGGAGCCTGCCCTGAGTCCAGATGAGAAGGCCGGGCTCTGTGTGGACTTCAGGAATGCCAGTCCTGGGCTGTTACGTGGGGATCCCCGAGACCAGGCCACAGCCAGAGCCCCTTTTTGCTCGCGCAGCTGGGGTAGGGACAAGGCGAGTCTGCTAGAATCTTTGAGGTATTTCAATAGCTCAGAATGGGAAACTCACCATCAAAGAACTAAAAGAACAGCCTGAGGGAAATACCTGATTATTATAATACTTAATGTTATCTTGAGCTGAAACTAACAAGGCCTATTGAAAATCTCTCCTGCCTGATGCCTGTCTCTTTGGGGGTCTCTAGTAGCTTGTAAAAAGGGCTGGCAGAGAAAAGGGAGCCCTTGACCTTTGGCCAAAACAGCCCCTACAATAGCATCTCTGGGAAGCTGGTGAGGGAAGGCTACGGTGGGAGTTGGGTCGACCGGATGACTGAACTTCTCTGGGGCAGACACCTGAAGTGAGGGCGTTGTGGGGCAGGAGGTAACCCCCAGATACCAGCACTCCCGCCTCACGCTGGGCCCTTCCTGTCCCACAGGTTGGCATCGTGGGGCGGACAGGAGCTGGGAAGTCATCTCTGACCCTGGGCTTGTTTCGGATCAACGAGTCTGCCCAGGGTGAGATCATCATTGATGGTGTCAACATCGCCAAGATTGGCCTGCATGACCTCCGGTTCAAGATCACCATCATCCCCCAGGTGGGGCCCGGGGGCGGGGCCCGGGTGGGGGCGGGCCCTGGGGCGGGGCCTGGGTGGGGGCAGGCCCTGGGGCGGGGCCTGGGCGGGGCCAGGGCTGTGCCGAGGCGCTCAGAGGATGGACTTGGATCCTCAGCACAAATGGAAATGCATTCCTCCTTTATTATTTTTCTTGAAATCTGTGCTGTGCTTCCTCTCTCCTGACACCCCTCTTAGCATATAAATAGTAATGGGAATCCACTCCTGTCCCCCAGTAGTCTGTTTCCTGAGTATTAACAGGGTCCAGTGGGACACTGGCTTCCCTGCCATCCATCAGTCCCAACAAAAATCTCTCCCTCTAAAGAGCTAATTAAGTAGTAAGAATTCTCTAGACTGATTCCTGAAGGTGGTAATTCTCTAATATGTTGCTTTTTCATGTTATCCTCCCTGACGGGTCTTCTAAGATTCTTTTTTGGAGGCAGGGGATGGGGAGGAATCCACAGTGCTTCACGATTAGGAATTACCCATGCTGCCTCTCCATTCTGGAAGGTTCCTGACACATTTGCATATTGAAGTCTTTGGGAAGCCTTACAAAAAATAATCTGTTTTATTTCACCTAACTCAGAGTTTTCCAGAGTTTGTTTTGTTTTGTGTTTCATTATTAGCATCTCCAGCAGGAGAGATTCTGAGGTGTTCCGGAACCCCTTCTGGAACAATTCTGGGAAGAACTCTGTGGGGCCCGCCTCTGGGCCCACATGACAGGAGCCTTACGTGCCATCTACCGTCTTCTCTCCGAACAGGACCCCGTTTTGTTTTCGGGCTCCCTCCGCATGAACCTGGACCCGTTCAGCCAGTACTCGGATGAGGAAATCTGGACATCGCTGGAGCTGGCGCACCTCAAGAACTTCGTGTCGGCGCTTCCCGACAAGCTGAGCCACGAGTGCTCGGAAGGCGGGGAGAACCTGAGGTGGGCAGGAGGGTGGCACGCCCATGAGGCCCTGCGGCTTCACCTCGGTCAGGGTGCTTGAGGATTGGGTCCTTTCTTTTGGCACCGGTGTCAGACCCGGGCCTGAGTCCCAGCCCCGCCTTTTGTCACAGCCTGGAGCCTCCATTTCGGTATCTGTAACATGGGTTTCAGTCCGGGCTCATGTTACCAGGGGGCAGAACCAGGATGGTCGGCATATTTCCTTTCTCACACCAGCTCCATCCAGCGGGGAGCGAGTGTCAGTTGTTAAACCATTGAACCGTTTCTCTTCCGGTCGGTAAATAGCATTGCTGAGCTGCTGAGACCCGCTGCTGCCCCAGCTGGCGTGGCCCATCTCCCAGGATCCACCCATGGCCGGCATCTAACGTGTTAATGGCCCAGTAGGGAGCGTCTGAGTCCAGCTCCCGTGTCCTTTAGTCAGTGCCAGGTTCAGTTATCCGTCACCTGGCAACCAAGCAGCAAACCTCAGGCGTGGCCCACAGTAGCAGGGACAGCTCATGACGGGGTGGCCACGCTGGGTGTCTCTGCTGACCTGTCACACCACCCATGCTGACCTGATCCGTTATTTTGGACGTTACTCGGAGCCTGCTGCGAGCTCAGCAGGAAGATGACTCATGTCCGCCGCGGGCCGGCCGTGGGGGTGGGCACGCTCTCCTGGTCGGAGCAGCACCAAGTGTCCCTCCTCCCTCCCCCGACCCCGTGCAGGCCTGGCCTCAGGGCCTGGGGCGCTTCTGACACCCTGTCTCCTGGTCTTTCTCCTCTGGTCAGTGTCGGGCAGCGCCAGCTGGTGTGCCTGGCCCGGGCCTTGCTGAGGAAGACAAAGATCCTTGTGTTGGACGAGGCCACGGCGGCTGTGGACCTGGAAACGGATGACCTCATTCAGTCCACCATCCGGACGCAGTTCGACGACTGCACTGTGCTCACCATCGCCCACCGGCTCAACACCATCATGGACTACACGAGGTGAAACCCCTGGCACGGAAAGCCGGCTCCCTGACTCGCTCCATTATTCACTCATTCATTTATTCACTTCACACTGCCCCTGTGCCTCGCGACAGCCCCAGGTGGTCAAACCTCCCTTTATCCCCGGTCATGCCCAGTGTTTCTGACGTCACTCAATCACTTATTCAGTCAACACACACATGAAGGGCTTTCCTTGTGCCAGGCACTGGGGGCTCAGCAGGGAGCTGTCACCAAGGAGCCTGCCTCAGGGACCTTACGGATTAGATAGGGGTGCGGAGACAGACAATAACCCAGCCGCAAATAAAAGTGAATTGTGCTGGGAAAGAGATATAGGAGGCGGTAGCGAGTTCCGTGTGGAACGTCACAGAACGTTGGCATTGGCCGGCAATAGGGACCGAGGATGGGCAACCCGTTGGAAGGCTCGGGCAGTAGCCCCAGCAGAAAGTGTTAGGGGCCTGACCCAAAGCGGGGACTTGCCCAGGTGGGTTTTTGGGGGCATGAGGTGCCAGCCGCTTCCCTCCCGCTCACGTCTGCGTCCGCCCCCCTTGCAGGGTGATCGTGCTGGACAGAGGCGAGATCCGGGAGTGGGGCCCCCCGTCCGAGCTCCTGCAGCAGCGCGGCATCTTCTACACCATGGCTAAAGATGCCGGCTTGGCGTAAGTCCCGGGGCCGGTGCGCCCGCTCTGATCTGCAGGGCCCACATGCCAGCCTCCCGGGATGTCAGCTTCCTTGGAATCCCAAGCCTCCCGAAACCAAAAAAAAAAAAAAAAAAAGAGAAACCAAACCCAAAAAACCAAACCACACACAAAGCAGCCATCATCTGGCCCTCCGGCCTGGACTTGGCCATGAAGAAACAGGAGAGACCCAAATATGCAGTCCCCCCAAAACGCGCACACCCCTGCCTCTGGCACCCCCCTCAAGAAGCACACGTGCTCTCACACCCCTGAGGATGCTGGCTCGTGCGCGTGGTGCCCTGCGGGGAGGCTGTGGCAGCCAGATTCCAGAGACACTGGTTGTGGGAAATACGCTAGTGACCAAATCCAGCCCGCCGTCTCAGAGCTCTCCGCGAAAGCCTGTGGACTCCCCGTCTCTGAGAAGCGCCCTGGCAGCTGGCCCCAGCACCTCTGCCGTCCTCATCGGGCTCTACCCAGAATGCTTTGTCCTCGCAGCTGCAGCTTAGAGGTGGAGACCGTCCTCGCCGTCAGGCAGTGTCCCAAGGGCCATGGACACTCGGCTCACCAACCATCTGGTCTTCCGGGCGCTAAGATGCTGGAACCCACGTCCCAGCCCTGCCTCACAGGCCAGGGCAGCCTCATCACCCACACATTTCCCTTCCCACGGGCAGGACTTGGCTGGACTCGCAGGCAACCCGGGCCTGGAAGCCCTGAGTCCGGAGATTGCCTCTCAATGCCAGCTTCCCAGCTTGGCCGCTCGCCTCCTCACCCACTCCCGCCTTTTCCTCGCTTTCCCTCCTGCCTCTTTCTGCCCGTTGCTAGAAGGGCTTTACTCCTCTAGGTACCTGAATGAGGTCTGCTCTGGGTTGCGAGGCGTTCAAAGCGAAGAGCACGGGGTACCTTCAAGTCTGACCAGCGGGTGCTGAAAAGAGCTCCTTTGAATCTTGTTTTTAGATTTCAGTTCCTCACCCATGGCCTCTGGTTGGCTGTCAGGGGTGGCAGCATGGAGAACTTGACCTTTAGTTACGGTGCGTCTTCCAGGACAAGCAAAGAACCTATTTACGAATACCAGTGATTTCTTTTTCTTTATAAAGTACTGCTCCTGTAGAACACCAGTCTCAAAATGACTTCTAATTTCTTGGGAGGAAGTATTGGGCCTTCCCAGTGAAGAGCCAAGCTGGCCGGGCATCTGACAGTTGGGCCGCATGTCCCCGGAAGAGACCCGAGACGTGGGTCCTTCGAGGCGTGGCCCGTAGGTCTTGCAGTTGGAGACCGAAGAGAGACCCAAAAAGCAGAGACATCACTGCTGCCCCAAGTTTCATACTTGCCATGAAGGGCGTTGCTGACTTCAAACTCCAAAGCATCTTTCTTCCTTTAGGTGGACATACATATTTATTTTTTGTAAGTTATACCATTCTTTCTCAATAGATAAACCAAGTTTTTCTTGGGGATCTTTTTGTAATGACTTACACTGGAAATGAGAACATTTGCAAACAATTTACAGTAAAAAAAATATTTTATTTCTTTCTAAATGATGATTCTATGTTCTTTGGGCATGACTTCCCCCGGAGTCAGCAGGGGGTACCCTCGCTGCTGCTTTCCCGTTGGCAAACATGTCTCTAGAGGGAGCTCTCATTGGAAATGGGAAGCTAGAGATAGAACCAGGTGGGGTTTGGTGGGGAGTCAGCACGGCGCAGTGGACAGAGCCTGGGCTCGAGGCCTGCCCTGGTCATTTGCTGGCCATGGGACTCTGGGCAAATCACATAGTCTCTGTGCCTCAGTTGCCTTGTCTGTAAAATGGGCCTGATCATACCTGCCTGATGGGATTGTTGTGAAGATGAACAGTGATGCATGTATGTGTGTGTGACACTGGTGGCCCAGGTCAGGTTCTAAGACACACGAAGGCAAAATCACATGTGGCCCATATCACCCTTGAAAACCCCTTTGTATGAGGCGGGGTAGCTCAGCTTTGGGAAGTAACCGCAGGGGTTTATTTGTCATTCGTGCGTTTCTTCATGAGGGTCAGGTGCCACGCAGGATCACTGCCTTCCGTGCAGCAACTGAGAGATCCAGATGGTTCTGGTCTTATGACATCGCTTCTCAAGGGCTGGCTTCCAGGTCACCATAGCGTGGGAAGGGAGACAAGCCCCACTCGCAAGTGTCTCGAACCAGAAGTGAAGCAAGTCAGCTCCACTCACAGCTCATGGGCCAAAATTAGTCACATGGCCCCTAGCAAACCACAGAGGAAGCTGGGAAACGCAGGGGTGCGTCAAGACGAGACGTCTGTCTCCCTCCGTGGGTTTATGTGGTTTCTGAGTTTCAGACAGTGGGGTAGTGAGGCTGGGGTGTTGGGCTGCTGAGTTTGAATTGGCTGAGTCTGCATAGTGAGCAATGCCTACATTGGGGGAGCACGCCATTACTGCTGCACCCCAAAGCCACGCATCAAGTCCATGATGCATCCGAGTGCCGCCAGGTTTCCCTCCATCGTGGCTGTCCCTCAGCCGAGGTCGTTGCCTTACCTTCGGGACTGAAGTGTGACGGTGCTGGGGGTGGGGGTGGAGAAGCTGGGGGGGGGGGGCGGTTACCATTAGAAGGAGTACTTGGGTGGCCAGGCAAGGAGTCGGTTTTGGATGTGAGGTGTGTCTCAGTCTCAAAGCCTGACCCTGAGTGTTAAAATCCCAGGTCAGATCGTAAACTCTGCAGCCTGGTGTGTGCCTGTGGTGTGTGTTGTGGGGCAGCTGGGTGCTCCGGAGAACTTGGGGGGCAGGGGGAGAAGGTGGGGCTTAGCATGAACCCTGAGAGGGTGGGGCCGGAGGCTCCAAGGTTGGAGGTGGGGGTGTGGGGCAGGCCTGTGTGCTCGCTCATCTAGGTAAGTGCTTTTGTGCCGCAGAAGGATGAGGAAGGGGAGGTAAGCTTCGTTGTGTACCTACTACGTGCCAGGCCCTGGGCTCAGCGGCCTCATGGGAAAGGATTTCCTGGGCCAGAGAGAAGTGGGGAATCGGGCTGCTGCATCCAGGTGCCGAGCTGCTTGTCCCGTCTTCATTCTTACAGCCTCTGTCCGTCCCTACAGCAAGTGCAGTGACTAACAGAGCCCCACTTACCCCTCCCATTGCTGCCGTGCTGGCTCCAGCACATGGTCTGTCCCTTTATGCCCACCACGGCCAACTCAGTGTCTCCTGCCTCTGCCCTGGCCACCAGGGAGTCTGCTCTCCACCCAGCAGCCACAGCGATCCCTTGGAAACATCACACCTACCTGTGGTCCTTATCTCAGTGATGCCATTCACTCATCCATCCATCCATCCGCCTGCCCGCCCATCCATCCATCCATCCGCCCACCCGCCCATCCATCCATCCATCCATCCATCCATCCATCCATCCATCCATCCATCCATCCATCCATCCACCCACCTATTCATTCATCTATCCGTCCATCCACCCACCTATTCATTCACTCACTCATCCATCCACCCACCCACCTATTCACTCATCCATCCATCCATCCATCCATTCACCCACCCACCCACCTATTCATCTATCCATCCACCCACCCACCACCTATCTATCCATTCACTCACTCATCCATCCATCCATCCATCCATCCATCCATCCATCCATCCATCCATCCATCCACCCACCCACCTATTCACTCACTCATCCATCCACCCACCCACCTATTCATTCACTCACTCATCCATCCACCCACCCACCTATTCACTCATCCATCCATCCATCCATCCACCCACCCACCCACCTATCTATCCATTCACTCACCCCTCCCTCCATCCACCCACCCATCCACCACCCCACCCACATATCCAACTATCCATCCACCCACCCACCACCTATCTATCCATTCACTCACTCATCCATCCATCCATCCATCCATCCATCCATCCATCCATCCACCCACACACCCACCCACCCACCTATTCCCTCCCTCATCCAGCCACCCAACCACCTATTCATTCACTCACTCATCCATCCACCCATCCACCTATTCACTCATCCATCCATCCATCCATCCACCCACCCACCCACCTATCTATCCATTCACTCATCCATCCATCCATCCATCCATCCATCCATCCATCCATCCACCCACCCACCCACCTATCCATTCACTCACCCATCCATCCATCCATCCATCCATCCATCCATCCATCCATCCATCCATCCACCCACCCACCTATTCATTCACTCACTCATCCATCCACCCATCCATCCATCCATCCATCCACCCACCCACCCACCTATCTATCCATTCACTCACCCATCCATCCATCCATCCATCCATCCATCCATCCATCCATCCATCCATCCATCCAACCACCCACCCACCTATCCATTCACTCACCCATCCATCCATCCATCCATCCATCCATCCATCCATCCATCCACCCACCCATCCACCTATCTATCCATTCACTCACCCATCCATCCATCCATCCATCCATCCATCCATCCATCCATCCATCCATCCATCCATCCATCCATCCACCCACCCATCCACCTATCTATCCATTCACTCACCCATCCATCCATCCATCCATCCATCCATCCATCCATCCATCCACCCATCCACCTATCTATCCATTCACTCACTGATCCATCCATCCATCCATCCATCCCCCCCCCACCCACCCACCCAACCACCTATTCATTCACCTATCCATCCACTCACCCATCCATCCAGTCATGTCACCGGCACTTAAACCCTCCTGTGTGCTCTGCACTGCACGAGGTTCTGGGGAAAAGGCAGCAGACACACATGCACAAATCCCTCAGCTCAAGAAGGAAAAAGAGCTCTTTCCCTTCTGGGGGGATTCTAGCGAATTCAGCTCTTCTTAGGGAACTGGCGTCCTAGAGCTACGGAGGAGGTGATTCGGAGATGTGCCCTGGAGCCGCACTGCCAGGTCCAGTGCATGCTTCCCCTCTGCTCACCTGCAAGAGGTGCCGAGTGACAGTCCCTCCCTCCTCAAAGCACCCCGGTGAGGTGGGAATGATAGGAGGATTACCTGGAAGCTTTGTGACCAGTGGCACCAGGGGGAGGGTAAGGGCCTGCCGAGGGGAGGCCCTCAGGGAGGACTGCATGTGGCGTTCCTGGATCTGTGCCCCTGTCCCCCCCCCGCCCCCCACCCCGCCCACAATAGGGAAATGAACAGCCTGGACAGTGGTGGGGCTGGTCTCCAAGGAGCGGCGCTGTGAGCCAAAGCAGCCTTGTTGGCGGGCTGTCGGGCGCTGCCCACCTCCTGTGACCCACACTGCCCCCTGGCACACCATCTCTCTCGGCTTTTGTGGCCCTGGAACGACACCAAGTGAGTCTCTGCCAAACGCACAGCTGCTGCCGCCTTTGCCTGTGGTGGCTCTGCCGGGACGTCGGGCGGCTTGGCTCCAGGCAGAGAAACGAGAGGTGCTTCCAAGTTGGACAGATACCCCCCAGCTGATGACTTGGGCTTTGGTGTTAATGAGTCCCCGGGGAAGATGCCCGCTCTGCCACTTAGGAGCTGGGGGCCTTTGGCAGGTCATTCAACGCCCTGAGCCTCCGTCTCCTCATCTGCGACATGGGACGATTATTAATCAGCAGGAATGGAGGGGCCGGCACTTTGAAGGCTGGCAGGGGATGCAGACGCCCTCCCTGCTTTTGAAGGCATCACAGTGAGCTGGCCGCACCTTGGCAAAGGGAGGCAGAAGCTGCCGTTAGGTCTAGATTGTGATCACTGTCGGCTGGAAACCTGGTGTCAGGATGGGCCGTCAGAAGGTCCCCGTGGCCGGGCGGGGACACGGCAGGCCCTACATCCTGCAAAGCAGCTGGGCGTCTGCAGGCCTCTCCTGGCGCACCCACGCAAATGCTGCCCAAATACCAGTGGGTCGCTGGTGGCAGTAGG
This sequence comes from Aselliscus stoliczkanus, assembly GCA_033961575.1. NCBI lineage: Eukaryota > Metazoa > Chordata > Mammalia > Chiroptera > Hipposideridae > Aselliscus > Aselliscus stoliczkanus. Next base: position 5,392,144 of record CM066741.1, on the reverse strand, counting down.
TGCGGTCAGCCCAGTGATTGGATTCCTCGCCCCCAGGGGACACTGGCAATGTCTGGAGACTTGGATGCCACAGCTGGAGGTAAGGATGCTATGGGCACCAGGTGGGCAGTGAGACCTCAGGCCTGGCGACTTCACACTCTAGTCCCCTTTCCTGGTGCCTGAGCTGGCTCCATGAGCCCCAGACTGTCAGCAACAGGCCTGACATAGTGTGCCCCGTGCACTGCCCTCCGTGACCTTCACTGCCCGACCTCTGACCTCTCAGGAGCTGAACCTGTGAACAGATGCACCCCGGGTGTTCCAGGTGCTGTTGGGGCTCCCCCGAGAAGCTGGAATTTGGTCTTTAACCAATACATGCAGGGAACCTGCCAAGTTGGGAGCCAATTTTCCCAGGGGGGCCAAGGAGTCCTGGCTCCTGTCACCTCGTCTTTGCAACTGAACGTGCGTGCCAGGTGTGTGCTTCTGCCCAGAGGGGCCCAAGTGTGGGCTGTGGCGTGTGTGTCCAGTTCAGACAAGATGCTCCCTGGAGCTCGTGTCCGAGGGTTGCTGGAACAGCAGGAGGTGTGGGGTTCACGCCTGGTGCATGTGGGAACCATAAGGGGAGCTTTAAAAAGAGACGGCGCAGCAAAATGGGTAACAACGCCTCGGGGTGTGGGGCGGTGGCAAGGGACAGAATGGGACCCCGAGGGGTCCTTGTGATGGACGTGTTCAGCATCCCAGCTGTGGTGGAGGATGTGGGAGACTAGCCATGTGAAACAATTGTGTAGAAGTCACACACACACACACACACGTACACGTACAAAACTGGACATCTGGGCGAGCTCGGTGCCTTGTATCAGTGTCAGTCCTCACCGTGACAGCACACTGCCGTTGTTCAAGTTGATACTATCGGGGGAAATGGGTACACAGGAACTGTGTGGATTATTTCCTACAACTGCCTGTCAGTCTACAACCATTTCAAAATAAAAGGGGCAGTGTGTAAGAAGTACACACGCCATTGCCCCAGCCCAGCTGCAGGGACTCTGATTTCATTGGCCTGCGGTGGAGCCTGGGCGTGGCGGGGTCTCGCGGTCCCGGGGAGTCCACCGGGCAGCCAGGGCTGAGGGCTGCTGTCCACTTGGGCTCCTGGGGTGGACAGGGCTGGCCAGGCCCTGGTCAGGCCGACCTGGAGGCTGCTGCATCTTCCCAGGTCTGTGACAATCGGTGACTTTCTCCACCAGAGAGCAGAGAGGGGTCTAGACTCAACACTACGGGGCTACCGGCGACCCCAAGGGCACTCGTGTGTCCAGGGCACGGCGCGCCTCTCCAGGTTGGCACCGCGGGGGGAGGTTTGAGGGGCCTGGCTCAGACCAGACCTGAGTCCTGGGCCAGCCTGTAAAACAGCCCCTTCTGGGCCAGCAACTGGGCCGGGCTGCCGCTCTCTGCCACCTGCCCCTTCTCCATGACCAGCACCCTGCAGACGAGAGGGAGACAGGCAGCTCTTTGGACCCCAGCCCGGGCACTTGGCCTCTTGGAGAGCCCAGCGTGCCTGCTCTGAGGTGTGCTCCCCGGAAGTCGGGCCTTCTGTGCATTTCCCAGCCCCAACAGCCTGGGCATCAGTCTTGCCCCCTGTACAATGGGCACTTGACGGTCCATTCCATCACCCTTCCAGCTCTAAACCCGGATGCCTCCCTCTGCCACCGTGGGGGCCCCCGGGGGGAACCAGTGGCGTGAGGGGAGCTTACCGGTCACAGTCCATCACGGAGCACAGGCGGTGAGCAATGAGCAGCACTGTGCACCCGGCAAACCAGCCCCGGAGGGCGGCCTGCATCTGGGCCTCCGTCCCCGGGTCCACGGCCGCCATGGCCTCGTCCAGGATGAGGACCTGCGTGTTCCGGAGAAGGGCGCGCGCCAGGCACAGGAGCTGCTTCTGGCCCAGGCTGGGGAAGAGTGGGGCAGTCAGGATGCAGGTTTGCCGTCTGCACATCCGGGTTTGCAGGCTGTGCCCACCGATGGCCCCCCAGGACCGCCGCAGAAGTGGGGGGGGCGTGCCTGCACCCCCTCATACATGGATCCTGTCCACAGAGCTGGTAGGAATCCCGCCTCCCATCCTGCCATGTTTGGGCAGGGTGACTTTAGGCAAAGTCATTCAAACCCCCGGTGCCTCAGTTTCCCCATCTGTGGTATGGCCGTTTCTATGTCTAATCTATGATCTTCACCACATACCAGACACATCCTTGTGTGCTGTGGATATACTGACTCCATTCTCATAAAAACCACAGAGGTAGGTATTGTATTAACGAGTCTTTCCTTACTGGGTCGTGAGGACGAGGTAAGTCACGCACATGCCCTGCTGCGTGCTGATCACAGAAAACTCACAGCATGTAGCAGCTTCTCTTATTCTGATTACAGACAGGGAAGCTGAGACTCAAGGTCACGGGGGCAGCGAGCGCCCAGAGCCTGGGGACCCAAGGCCACCTGCTCAGCTTCCTCTCATAGTCAATCCTTTAGAGAACCAGAAGCTACATGTCTGCGCAGGTCCCAGGTACCTGGGCCATGCTGCCGCCTCCCCACCTTGACCCTGGGCAAGTCTCAAGCCTCAGGTGCCAGCTCTTCAAAGTGAGATTCGCACGAGTACAGATTTGCCAAACACGAAAACAAGTATTTATTATTTCTTGTAGGCCAGGCACTGTCAACAGTGTCACCTGTGGAACTCAACCCTCGCTCAAGTAGGTAGGTGCCAACGACCGTTCTTATTTTGTAGATGAGGAAACGGAGGCACCGGAGATTAAGTCACATGCCCCAGGCCCTACGACTGGTAAGTGGGGGGCCTGGGTTTGAAGCCTGTCAGGTTACACTGTCTCCCCGAGCGCGTGGGTCTCACTACCAGCCACAGCCCCTTACCCGGGGCAGAGGGGTTTCAGAGACTAGAACGTCTCGGTTTTTAAACAGGCACGCATCGGTACCACCTGTATTCACAGCGGCATTATTTACAACAGCCTAGAGGTGGAAACAACTCAAATACCCATCAACAGATGGAAGGATAAGTAAAATGTGTTCTAGTCACACATTGGAATATTATTCAGCCCAAAAAAAGGGAGGAATTTTGACACCTGCTAGCATGCAGGAAACTTGAGGACATTATGCTGAGCCACAAAGCGACAAATAATGTAGTCAGGACTCCCTTTAAATGAGGTACTTAGCGCAGTCAAATTCCTAGAACCAGAAAGCAGAATGGGGGTTGCCTGGGGCTGAGGGGGTGGGGAAACAGAGAATTGTTTTAATGGGGACAGTGTTTTAGTTTCGCAAGATGAAAAAGGAGCTTGGTTCCACAAGGATGTGAATATACTCAATACTACTAAGTGTACACGTAAAAATGGCTACGATGCTGAATTTCATGTTACGCGTGTTTTGTTACAACTTGAAAAAGGTTTTGGAAAGGCGTACAATACACCCCCAGCGAGCGTGGGGTCAGCGCCCAATATCAAACAGAGCGTTTCTGTAGCAAAATAAATGCCGAGTGGGATAAATAAAGACTGCTCATGTCGATAACCTCGAGTCGGTAGAGGTTGGATTTGGTGACCAAATACATTTAGGAACAAAAAGCCCGATAGGCAGAGATTGTGTTGGAGTTTGGAGTTGCTGATAAGGGATGGGGCACGTCCTGTGAGTAGGAGAACGGGGGTTGATAAGCTGTGTGGGAGGGCAGATTTCACGGGCAGGTTGCCCTGGGGAGAGTCTTGGCCACCTTTACCTCCCCCCCAGGACCCGGCCTCGCCCCCCAGGCCGCCCAGGTCCGGGCCATGGTGGGGTGACTCACCTCAGGTCATCACCTTGGTCTGTGCACTCGTACTGCAGCTGGCCGGGCAGGCTGGCCACCAAGGCTCGGAGCTGCACCGTCTCCAAGGCCGCCCAGATGGCTTCGTCCGTGTGCTCGTGGAGCATGTCCAGGTTCATCCTCAGAGAGCCGGGGAACAGGATGGGGTCCTGGCCAGGAGGCGTGGGGGTCAGAGCTGGGCCCAACCATGCCCCACCTCTGTCGCCCTGGGGGCCTCACCTGGGGGATGATGGTGATCCTAGAGCGAAGCGTGTGCAGCCCCAGCTGGGGGATGGGCACCTCGTCGATCCAGACCCCGCCCTCCGCTGCCTCCAGGAGCCGCAGCAGGCCTCCCGCCAGGGAGGACTTCCCAGCTCCCGTCCTGCCGACAATGCCCACCTGCCAGCAGATGGAGGGCAAGGGCGTTCTGACCAGGCCTGGCCAGGAGGAGGTAGGCACAGCCCGGAGCCTTCCTGGGCATCTCTGCGAGATGTTTCCCCTGCACCCAAGATCCGTCCATCCGTCCAGCCATCTCTCATCCTTTGAGCATCCATCCTTCCATCTGTCCCCCTTTCCTTATATCCAGCCATCAGTCCAACCTTCTATGCATTCTTCTCTCTCTTCCCCTCACCCCAACGCATCCCCCCCACCTTCCCATGGATTCCCCCACCTTCCTGTTTCTCCGTGCTTCCCCATACTTCCATCCACACCCCTCCATCATCCCTCATCCTTCTTTCCATCCCCCATCCCCCATCCATCCATCCTTCATCTTTCCATCCATCCCCCAGCCAGCCAGCCGTCCTCCATCCTTCCATCCATCTGCCCATCCTCATACTTGTCCCTCATCCTTCCTCCCATCTTTCTCTCTTGCTTACGGTTGCATGCTCAGTGTCTGACACATGGTGGGGAATTCAACACCGTTTGTTTAATAAATGAATGAAACGTGTGTCACCCCATTGTATGGCACCCTTCTAGGCACCAAAAATGCAAACAGTAGAGACTCCTTGTTCCCAAGGGCTCACCGTCTGGTCGTGGAATAATGCAACTGAGTAAACTTAATTTTAATATAGGGCGATGAACCAGCACGCTTTATAATCAAGCTCCAGACCTGTAGCAATGGAGGTAAGCAAGGAGGTGCTGTTCATGCTGCTTGGGATGGGGGCAGATGGGGTAATCAGAGGAAGCTTCATGGAGGAGGGGATACTTGAATGGGGTCATGTAGGATGTGCAGGAGTTCAGGGAGGGGAGGTTCCAGGCAAGCCACTGAATGGACAGCTGTGCAGGACCTTGAATGCCAAGCTAAGGAGTCTGGGCTTCACCCTGAGGGAAGGTGAGAGCAGGCGGAAGGTCTCAAGCAAGGGGATGACATGCTCAAAGATCACAGGGGAACAGACTGGAGGTGCTGAACCAGAAATGTGGGGGCTGAGAGGGGTGCCTGGAGCCATTAGGTAAGAGCAGGGACGGCTATAAGGAGGAGGTGTCACTCAGAGAAGAGGGATTCAATGAAAGGCCTGACTAGGCATCTGTAAAATGAGATAATACTAGCACCTTCTTCATACGGCTGTTGTCAGAGTGAAAATGTAAATACGAATTAATGAACGCATCGGTAGCCATTTCTGTAGCGCGTGCTCTGTGCCAGGCAGCTTATATGTATTAGCTCGTTACGCTTCCCAGTAACTCTAGGAAAATGGCACTGTCATTCCCATTGTACAGATGGGAAAACTGAGACCAAGACATGAAGTGACTTGCCCAAGGTCACCCATGGCGAAGCCAGGAACTGAGCCCATGCAAACCAGATAATGTATGTGGAGCAGTCAGCATTCTGCCTGGCACACAGTAGGTGTTCAACTAATATCCGAGAAAGAAGGAAGAAGGAAGTTGGAAGGTGCCTCACCTGGGACACCAGAGTGGGTGGGTGGGTTTCGCCCTGGCGGAAGCAGGTTTCGGGAAGTGAAGTTCAATTGGGGGTGTGGTGGGTCTGAAGAGGAGGGGCCCTGAAGGGGGGACGTGGAGGAGGCCCGGCCCCCAGGAGGCGGAGCTCATGGGAGAGGCGCTCACCTTCTCTCCCGCATGGATCTTGAAGCACACGCCGCGCACAGCCATCGGGAGCTCAGGTCGGTGTCTCAGCCCAAAGCCCCGGAACTCAATCTGCCCCCTCTGAGGCCAGGGGGCCTGGGCTGCACAGGTGGGCAGCGTCCAGGGCGCCTGGGGCAGGAGGCGACACTGGGTCAGAGGGGCCTTGCTCCCAGGCCTCTCACAAAAAGGCCCGCCTCTGTGAGCCTCAGTTTCCTCTTCTGTAAAATGGGCATATTTACTGCAACATAGCAAAGCTAAAAACAATACCTGGTATCGTAAAAATAATGATGGTGTCGGCTCCTCTTTACCTTTTTAAATCAGTGTTATTATTAGCCAAGTGCTAACTGTCAAATGACACTCTCTCCCCTCCAACACGGAAGGCACTCTCCTTTGTCTTTACGAAGAGGGCTGGTCTATGCAGCAGGGAGTCCCACACTGCCCTTGGCATTCCTGTGACCTTGAACAGGTCACTCTACCCCCTTGAGCCTCAGTTTCCCCACCTGTGAAATGGGGCTAATGAGAGCAGTGGGCACACACTGTTCACGGCGTGCCAGACGCCGTCCTAAGTCCCTCATTGAGGGATGTTATTGGACTCCCCCGCAGTACACCCGGCACTGTGAGTGGTTATGATGCTCTTGCGTTATTGTCATGTCACTGTCATATTGCTGTGATGTGGCTGTGGCGTTGCTGTTTCTCATGTCCCCTGTCACTCAGAAGAAACCTGCCTTGCCAAGCGAGGAAGCAAAGGAACCAGGATTTGACCTGGCTTCAGGCCCCATGCTCTAACCATCACTGCGGCCCTGGTGGGGCTCCGAAGCCCGTGGTAGAGAAAGAAGGGCCCACTGCCCTCAGCTGTAAGTCCGGGATGGCGCACGCGCCCTGCCCCCGTCTCCCACCCATCACCTCCTTGGGGGTCCGGGCGTAGTCCTTCATCCGCTCCACCGACACGATGCTGCTCTCCAGGTCGGTCCAGCTGCGAACAGCCCACTGCAGCGTCTGGGTGACCTGGGGCGAGAGGACCCTTCAGGCTGGCTTCAGCAAGGCCGCCCTGCAGCCTGGCAGCCGCCCAGCTGAGTTGGGGGCTGGGAGGCAGACAAGGGGACTGCATTTGGCTGCAGCCGCCAGGACCTCTCTCTCCCCTTCGGTAAAATCAGAGTACGCAGAGCAGGTAGGAGCCCTCAGACATCCAACCCGTCTTGATACAGCTGAGGAGACAGGACCAGAGAGGGTGCATGGTCCTCCCAAGGAAGCCCAGCAGGACCCAGACCAGCTGACGTCCATCCTGAGAGGCCCAGGCCCCGCCCAGGGCCCACATACCCTGCCTGCTCTGGCCCTCCCTTCTCCCGCAGCCACTTTTCCCTACAGTCTGTCCCAAGCCGAGCCCAGCTCTTCAGCCAAGCCGCCCATTCGCTGTTCCTCTAACACGCCAAGGCACGCCCCTCCCCCATCCCAAGGCCTTTGCGCCCCCTTCCCCACCCTCCCACCCTCACTGCCTTCAGACCACAGCTCCCCGGCCATGCAATAGGGTACTACCCACCCCCCCATCATGCTCCAACCTCCTACCTTGCTTCATCCTCAAGCTTAGTTGCTTCAACTATAAAATGGGGATAAAAATAGTACCCTTGATGGAGTTGGGGGCAAGATTACATGAGTTAATGTTTATAAAGGTCTTAAAACAATGTCTCCTTCAGAAGGAATGCTACTTATATATATATATATATATATACACATACACATATTTTTTTCCTTTATAGATGTCATGCCCTGGCATTAAATATCGTTGCTAGTTAACAAACAGTTACCGATGCACTGGACATGAACTCTACATACTTTATCTCAGCTGGTGAAGTGGAGGGGTTCTGCCCCATGTCTCGGATGAGCACACTGAGGCTCGAAGAGGTAAGATTTGCTCAGGGCCCAGGAAGGTCACTGAGCTAATAGGCCCTTGTAAGAGCTGTATTTTCCTCGCCTGTTGGGTAGTTTGGGCTCGGGTCCTTGAAGGTTCTGTTGGCAAGGGGCCTGTCTGTCTCAGTTCTGCCCGTGCCCTGGAGCCCAGGTTGGGGTGCGGGGAGTACCTGAAGGGCGGCAGACACAGAGAAACCCACGAGGCCGGCGCTGAGATGGGCCTTGCTTAGCACAGCGCACATGGCAGCCGAGAACACCAGGCCGTTCCCCAGGAGCTCGAGGTTGGCAGCGAGCCACCTGTGAGGGGAGGCAAGTAAGAGCGGGGTCAGCGAGGGCGCTTCGGTGGGACCTGCCCCTCTGGGCACAAGGACTGGTCATGGTGCCAGCTTGGGTGCCCAGGGAGCCATGGTCTCCTCCATATGCCAGCTCCCACCCACGCTCAGTGGGTGGGGGAAGTTGATGGTGTCCTGTCTCGCCTGTGCTCAGCTCAGGCCCTGGCACATAGTAGGTGCTCTAGTAAAGTTTTGCCATGCTGCTGACGTTCTGTGCCTAGGATAGGCCAAGCCATATCCCCTTGTGCTCCCCCGGCCTGAACCCGACCTCCATCTTCACGTGGCCAACATCTTATCTTCATATGAGCAAGTCAGGGCAAACATCACCTCCTCAAGGAGGCTTCCCAGATTGCTCCCACTTTCTAACACATCACCGATAACTTCCTGCATGACATTATCAGTCCTTATAATTCAACTATTTAGTCGCCTTGATTCAGTCTCCATCAGTAGATGGTGTGTTTGATGAGGGCACCGACTTTGTCTCGTTCACAGCTCTGTCCCCAGTACCGAGCATAGAACCCAACCCAGAGCCGGTGCTCAACAAACATATACTGAGTGGATGAATAAACATACACCCCCTTTTATTGAATCCCTACTCTGCCATTCATTCATTCATTCATTCATTCAACAAGTATGTATTGAGCACTTACTTGGTGCCAATGCATTGTGGAGGCGCTGGGAACGCAGCCATGAACCAAACAGATAAAAATCTTTAGGGGTTCTTGCCTTCCCTACATATAACAGCTAGTCTTCCTAACAACCCCACAAAGGGGGGTATTATTGTCCCCATTTGACAGATGAGAAGGCTGAGGCTCAGAAGGGTTAGGTGCTTGCTTAAGTCCAGACACATGACAAACACCAGGATTTGAAGCCACATCTGCCTGACCCATACTAACAAGCATGTGTCCTTTCCAACATGTCATGCTTTTCAACGAGCCAACTAACTGAATAAACAAAGACCTACCTAGGTCTCCTGCTTCCTAGACCTGTGGGAGTCCCTTCACTTCTTTGAACCCCAATTTACCCATCTGTGGAACAATATCTGACTCATTATAGTGGAGAGGTTTAAATGAGATACGCCATATGCAGCACAGAAATCACTGAACCTTGCACATAGTAGGTGCTTTCTCAATGTTGTAAGGTCCCACCTCTCTAAGCTAGTACTCCAGGAATGGGCAGGGCAGGTCACCCAGAGGCATATGGAGTTGAGACACTGCCCAAAACTATAGGGCCTGATAGGCCCAGCTGACCGGAGACCTGGACCAAAAGAAGAAAGGAATTCACATTTATTGAGTACCTACTGTGTGCTTGACCCTCTCCATACACTGGCACCAGACTTCCTGGATTCATACCCTGACTCTACCACATATTCGCTGTGTGGCCCTGGGCCAAGTTCTGCAATCTCTCTCCGCCTAAGATTCACCGTTTACAATCCAGCCTCTGCCTCATGGGCTGTTAACAGGATTAAATGAATGAATGCATATAGAGTGCTCAGAACTGTGCTGGGCACATAGTAAGCATGTTACAAGTATTAGCGATGTGTGTATTTATTGAACCCTCATCGCCTCTCCGTGAGCACAATCCCAGTCTGATAAATGAGGCTCAGAGGGGGCATGTAACCGGCCCAGGATCGCCCAGCTGGTAAGTTGCAGAGCTGGGTTTTGAACCCACATTTGTCTATGCTCAAAGCTTGTGTTCTTATTCTCGCTTCATCCTGAAAAGAGGATACTTACGTAACTTCTGTGTCACCAAGTCAACAGAGGCTCATCCTATGGCCTGGCGACAGAAGCTTCTTCCCTTTTGCTGACCTCCCTCCTGCCCGCCTGCTGTTGGGGACCCCCCCCACCCCAGGCCAGGTTCCATCTGCTCACAGTGTAAGCCAAGGATGCCCATGGATCTAGCCTCAGCTTTATCCCCCGCTCACTGCGTGACCTTGGGCAGGCCACTTGACCGCTCTGGTCACAGAGTATGACACTGTGGAGACAGATGAATTATAGTCTTCTCTGCTGCACCCTACCTGTCAGCCACCAGCCGTAGGAAACTGACTCTCTGGCTTTCGTCCACGTGGGTGTCATTCTGAGCCATGAAGGGGCGCTGGGCCTGGAAGGCCCTGATCACGGCGCCGCCCTGGAACGTCTCGGCCACGTGGGAACACACGAAGGCGTGCCTCACTGACTCCAGGCGGCTGAGCTGGCACGAGGTGGCCACGTACAGGTTCTGGAGCAGAACAGGTGGGAGGGGAGAAGTCACAAATACAGAGAGGGAGTTTGAGAAGCACAGGCAGCCCCCGGGACAGGCTCCCAGACCAGGCTCTGGTACCAGTTTGCTGTGTGACCTTGGGCCAGTTGCTTCTCCTCTCTGGGTTCCAATTTCCTTGCAAAATCAGAGTTCCGTGATTCTTTTTAAAATTGCCTGGGAAGCTTGATCCACCTCCAATGCCCGCCCCCAGAACTATTGAATCTGAATCTCTATGGGTGTCACCTTGGCCTTGGTATTTATAAAGCGCCTTCCAGGTGATTCTAATGTACAGCCAGGATTGAGAAATCATGTCTCGGGTGTAAAGTTCTTCCCAGCTCTCAGGCCCATGGCTTCATGTTGGGCCAGCCCCAGTGGGAATGGCCAAGTTGAATTCATTTCCTTAACTCGAGGGTTGCAGACCAGGTGCCGGGAACATCAGGATGGACAGCTCAGATGTATTGTTATTGGGTTTGAGGTTGCAAGTTGTGTGCGGCTGGCAGGCAGGGGGGAACGTGCGTTTGCTCAGCACCCAGGCTGCATGCCAGGCTCTTTATAAACAGTATTCGGTAACTGTGAGGCGGGCATTAGGGATGCTCCATTTGCAGGTGGGGCACCTGAGGCTCAGAGGGATTAAACAGCTGGTCCAAGCTTCCATCGCGAGTAAGTGGCTGAGCCTGGAATCAGACGGACTGCTGCCTGGCTTCCAAGCTCTCGATGGAGAAGCTGTCTCTCCCCCAAGTCAAGAGGATGTAGGGAAGGCCTGGGATCCTTGTGGAGGACAATGGTAGCCATGGTTTTTGTCTGACTACCATGGCTTTTTCTACTTCAATTTCCTAGGAGGGGTTCCTGCCAATTGTGGAATCTGCATGTAGAGGTGGTCATGTGATGCAGCCTAGCCAGTCAGAGTAAACTATCCTTTTGGTCCCAGCGATTGGCTCCGGGATGAACACATGCCCCATCAAGGGCCAATCAGAATCTTTCCTGGGGTTTCTATATGAATGCTGAGCTGGAGGAAAGGTTTCTTTGTGTTGGGGTTGCTAAGGTGGGGTGCTGTGAGTATAGCGTTGCCAGGGGACATCAGACCTCTCCCCTGGGGAGAGTGTGTGTGCAAAAAATCAGGCCAAGCAGAGCTAAGCCAGTGGTTCTCAAACATTAGCGTGCCCAGCATTACTTGGAGGGTTTCTTAAAACCCAGATCTCTGGGCCCTGCTTGCATAGTGTCTGAGTCAGCAGGTCACGGGCAGGGCCTGAGAAGGTGTGTTTCTACCAGCTCTCAGGTGATGCTGATACGGCTGGTCCAGGACCACACTTTGAGAAGCACTGAGCGAAGAGAGAATGACCATGTCCTGGTGACAGCTGGCCACCGCACCCGAGGAATTCTGTTCTTCTGTTTAAGCTAACTTAAGTTGGTCTCTGGCCTTGGCAACCGAAAGAGTCTAGCCTAACCCAGCCATCTTTGGGCCCTTGCTATGCCTTCCTGGTTTCCAGGTAACTGAGAAGCAGCAGCTGATTTCAAGCAACAGGACAAAACGTTAGATAGTAAGATCGTCGATGTGGACATTTGGGGCACACAGATGAATACAAGGATTAGAAACAGGTTGTGGTGTCTCGGCCACTGGGGATGCTTCTAGGGGTGGTTCCCAGGTGCCCAGCTGGGCAGAATCTCTTACACTGACTCCGGCCCAGAGACGGGGACTGGCTGAAGTGACCCCAACAGGCCCCAGGAGCCTGCCCAACCTCTCCTAACCTGAAACGCAGTGTAGAGGATCAGCATCGGCAGGATGGCCACGACAGCCAGCGGGGTGGCCACTGCCACCACCAGGCTGACCTCCAGGAGACCAAAGGCATAAATGAGCAAGGACCGGAGTTTGTCTGGGATGTCCACATCCACTGTGTCCGTCTCCTTGGAGAAGCGGTTCAGCAGGTTCCCGACGGGCGTCTGCTCGAAGAAGCTCATGGGCGAGCGCAGGACATCCCACAGGAGCCTCCGGAAGAGCAGGCTGGAGGCCCGGAGGCCCCCTAGGAGCACGGTGGCCATGGAGGCAAGCAGCCCAATGGCTGGGGAGAGAAAGGGGGTCAGGACATGCGGGCTGGAGCCCCACCCACCCCCCTGTGTGGCCATCTCATGATTGGCCACCCCGATTATCCCGTGATGGAATCACCTGTTGTGGGTGGAAGAGTGTCCCCCCGCCACCATTCATGTCCACCAGGACCCTCAGAATGTACACTCATTTGGAAATGGGACCTTTGCAGATGTCATTGGTGAAAGATCTTGAGATAAAATCATCCTGGACTTAGAGTGGGTTCTGCATCCAATGACTAGTGTCCTTTTGTGTTTTTTTTTGGTTTTTAGTTTTTTTAGCTGAGCCATCTTGCCCCCTGTTGGCAGCTCAGCAGCAGCTCAGCTCGGGCTGGGCATTGAACTGCTGTTGTTCAGAGCTCAGCTCGCACTCTTGAGCGAGCTCTTAACCCACTGAGCCACTCGGCCAGCCTGACTAGTGTCCTTTTTAAGAAGAGGAGGTGACACACAAAGCACAGAGAAGGCCATGTGAAGACGGAGGCAGGGGCTGTAGCGATGTGCCACAAGCCAAAGATTGTCAGGGGTTGCTGGCAGCCAGAAGCTGGGAGATGGGTCTCGGGAGACGTGTCCCTCCGAGAGGAACCAGTCCTGCTGACACCTTCATTTTGAACTTCCAGCTTCAGAAGTGTGAGCACATCTATTTCTGTGGTTCGAAGCTACCAAGGCTGTGGTGATTTGTTTTACGACAGCTCTAGGAAAGTAATACACCTACTTCCTCCCAACCGATCTTATGGGCTGAGAACGGGGTTAACTTCACTCTGTTTCTGGGGTGGGGCAAATTTCATCCCTGACCAACCCGACCACTGCAGTAGGTTCAGGGATGAACACGTGACGCACGTCAGGCCAATGAGAGTGAGACCTGGGACTTTGCTAGGACTTTTGGGAAAGAGGTACTTGCTGTTTTGAGGTGGCCAAGCTGGAGCTGTGGGCTACCGTCTTGCCACTAGGAGGAGAAGCCTGCCTGGATAGGAAGCTATCGCAGAGGAAGAAAGTGAAGCCATTCCGACAGCCACATGTGAAGCCCTTGGATCCAGCCATACCTGAAGCTGGTCGTCTACGGACTCTGGTCTCATAAGCCAATACATTGTCTGGGTGCTTAAACTAGTGTGAGATGTATAGCTACATAGTTAGTATATTGTATTATAGTATAGTATATAGTTAGTAGCTTTCTTAATTTCAAATGGAGCAGACTTCAGAATAAGGAAAGTTACCAGGGACAAAGAGGGGCATTACATAATGATAAATGAGTCAATTCTCCAAGAAGACAGAACAATGCTTAACAAGTCTGCGTAACAACAGGGCTTCAAAATACATCAGAGGCTCATCTGGAGCTTGGGGTGAGGGTGCTAAAAGTCACCAGCAGTCAGGCCTTGGAGTTGCACGGAGAGGCAGTGGCGTGCAGCTGAACTGTCGTGACTGTGCCCACCTAAGTGCTCGGCTGCCCCAACGTCTGGAGGCCAAGATGCTGCGTATGCCATTGAGTCTGGCAAAGACCCTGAAGGGTCCAGAAAAGGAGGGATGTGCCAGGTCCCTATCCCTTCCAGCCCCATCTTAAAGACAGGTCTGTGCTTGGACCCAGAACGCTTGCACAGACGTACAGGGAAAGCAGGCTAAGCCAGGGATGGGCGGGCCAGGGAGCCCTGAGCACCTCAGGTGGGGCTGAGAGGATGGAGGAAAAGGAAGACCAGGGAGGGGGTACCTTGGAGGCACCCCAGGAGCCCGAAGACCCAGCCTCGCAGGGCTGCCTGTGTCTGCCGTCCACGCACGGTGGGGTCATCCGCCCACAGGCTCAGCCAGTAGCCACGGCAGAAGGAGGCCACTTGCTGGCAGAAGAAGAGGAAAAGTGTGTAGGCGCAGAGTGGGGCGCCCACAGCTCGTATGTAGGTCAGGTACATGCTGGCCTTCACCTGTAGGACATGTAAGGGCGATAGGGGGAGAGAGAAAAGACCAGGTGAGGCTCGCAAGGCAGGTCCACGGGGCAGACGGAGCCATCACGCAGACCTCGCAGGCCCCCTCTCAGTCCTTCCCACCTGGTCTCAGGACCCCCTTCCACAGAGGGCCAGTGGGAGCATTCATACTGGCAGGCTGTGGTGCTTTCTGGCTCTGGAATGATTTATTGAACACCTACTATGGGACAAGCATGTGTCTCTATCCTCATCTGAGCGATAAGGAAACTGAGGCACAGAGGTGACGCTGCTTGCTTAAGGTCCACCTCTTACAAATCAGAAGTCCACACAGCCGCAGCCAGAGTCAGCCTTTGGAACGATCCACCTGACCCCATCTTGCTGCCCAGCCCGTGGCGTTCTCCTGCTCTCAGAAGAAACACTTCCGGGACACCTCCCTGACCTTGGCCCCGATTCAAGGTCTGCTGGTCTCATGGAATCTCTTTCTTTCTCTGGCACCCAAAGCTTCTTCCCGCCCCAGGGCCTTTCTCCTGCTGTTCCCTCTGCCCAGAATGCTCTTCCCCGGCTCTTTCCATGGCTGGTGTCTCTGCACCCCTCAGGGCACAGCTCCAGTGTCACTCCTCAGAGCACCCTCCCTTGGTTCCCATCTCATGGCCCTTCTTCGTTTTCTTATTAGCGTTCATCATTATCGGATATTAGTTGGCTTGGTAGCCTAATTGTTTGCTGTCTCCTCCCACTCGCATGCCATCTCCACCAGGGCAGAAATTCTGTCTGACACATAGTAGGGGCTCTGTAAATGTTTTCTGAGTGGGTGGATGGTTGGGTGGGATGATGGGTGGTTAGGTGAATGAATGGCTAGATGTGTGGATGGATGAATAAATGAGTGTGTCTGTAGGTGGGTAGTGGATAAATAAGTGAATGGATGGGTGGATGGATGATGGGTGGATGGATGGATGGGTGGATGGATAGGTGAGATGAATAGATGAGTGAGCAGATGGGTAGGTGAATGGATGAGTGAGTAGGACAGATGGGGTGGGTGGGTGAATGGGTGGCAAGGTGTATGGATGGATGAATGGATGAGTAGGTGGGTAGGTGTATGGATGGAGAAACCAGCAGAGGAGAAATTGTGCGAGTTTAAGATTAGGACTGACCGAGATTTGACTTTAGTTTGGTCCCTTGGTAGCTGTGAGAACACGGACAAGTCTCTCCACTCTTTAGAACCTATTTCTTCATTTCTAAAATGGGAGCTATCACCATCTAACTTAGGGTGGTTGTGAGCATTAAGAAATAGAAAGTGTTTAGCACATAGTAGGTGTTCCGTAAAGATGAGCCCCACCCCCAGCGCTGTGTCTGGTGAGAAGCCTTGAGCCCCTGGGGGCCGCAATAGCAGTGGATATGGACAGACGGGAGCAGCTGGTGGTTACCCGGCCATACCGCACGCTGTCCTCTCCGGCTGGCCTTCCTGTCCCCTCAGGGTCATCTGTCCGGGCCTCTGAGGTGGCGCTGTCCTTCCCAGGGAGCAACTTCATGGACCTGTTACTTAGAGGAAACGAGGACAATTAGTATGTCCCTCTGTGAGTGTGTGCTCAGCCTTCACGGCCACTGGTGGTCACGCTCTCCACTCCATTCATTCAATCATTCATTCAGTTAACACACGGAGCACCAACTAGGTGCTGTGCTGTGTCCTCCCTCTCTGGGGCCCGGCTAAGTGACACCCATGACCCCAGGGTCGAGCAAGCCTGTTCTCCCAGGGCCACTTCACTGAATGAACTCCTTTGCCCAACTTTAAAACATGGTTTTCCGAGTTTTCGTTTTGGCCCAAGCTTTGCTGCAACAGTTTTGTCCCTGCTGTTTACCCTCAGATTTGTCGGTCCAAGTTAGCAGAATGTCAGTTTTCAAGACTTCTTGTAGGTTCCTTTCCTCTGTGGATGAGTGAGGTGACTTAACCTTAAGTGTGAATTATCATCTGCTAACCGAAACCATGGGCAGCTGACTTCACCACTCCGTGCCTCACTTTCCTCCACTGTAAAATGGAGATAATTTATGTCTATCCATATCTATCATCTATCTATCTATCACTTATCATCCATCACCCAATTTATCTATCCATCCATCATTTATCTATCATGTATCTACCTATCTAGATCTATCTTCTGTCTACCTATATATTCATCTATTTACATCTACCTATTCTATTAATCCATCTATATACACTCTGACAATCTATCATCTATCATCTACATATGTACACTTGAGGGCAAATTGGTCATTCTGTGAACTGGACATTTGGGGACTTAATCATTTTGGCCATTTGATTGTCAAACAGTCTTTGGTGAATTATCCGGCTGCTGAGGACCAAGGCGGGTATTCCGCAGGTGTTCAATCCAGAATAGCACTGGCCACCGCCGCCTGCCTGAGCTGCAGGGGCTGACACAGCAGCCCCACTGCAGCCTCGCTCTGTGCCCTCCCTGCACTCAGGACCACAGTGGACTCACCTCTCTGGTCCGCCCACGGGCCTCCGGCCTCCAGGGGAGCCTCTTGGGTCCTCAGCGCTGGTCACGAGCCCTGTTTCTGCAAGGTCAAAGGAGTCTTGTCACATGCTGGGGGTCCCTCGGGGCCCAGGTGTTGACTGACACCCACTGGCTGTCGGCCCTTAACTTGTCTGAGCATCCATCTCCTCTGCTCTGGCCCCTGCAACCTCTCACAATCCCCCCTGGGCTCTTCCAGGAACATTATCCACTCAGTCACTCATTCCTTCATTTATTCACTTGGGAGCTATAATCGAGCACCTGCTGTGAACTTGGGGTTGGAAAACATCAGTACAAATATGTACAAAGGCAAACTGCTCCGGGTACCCCCGACACCCTCACACAAGCAGTTCCCTATGGCTGCAATGTTCTTTTCCGACTAACTCTCACCCACCCTCAGGTGTCATCTCCCCCAGGAGATGGCCCCCTAGCCCTGCAACCATCCCCCTAGACCAGGCAGGTTCCATCTGCGAGCTCCAGGATGATGACACTGTGAATCGCCACTTAGGTGAGCCAGTGTTCAACAGATGTTTTCAAAGGGGGCAGAGCCGGGGGTTGGGGGGCATCCAGCTGTGAGTCCCTGCTTCCTCCGGGAGGGGCAGTGAACAGCCTAGTGATGAAATACCACAAGCTCTTGGGGCCAGGTTGCTTGGATTCAAATCCCAGCACCGGCATTTAGAAGCCGTGCAACCTCGGGCCAGTTCCTGATTCTGGGCCTCAGTCTCCTCGCCTGTAAAATGGAGGTCATTACAGTACCGACTTCCCGGGGCCATCGTGATGAGTTCACGGTGGTGAGGAGCCACGGCTGCTCTTTCTGACTCACTGGGGGTGAGCGTGGGTCAGTGACCTCACTTCTAGATCGCCATTGTTTTCCCAGCAGGTGCTGCGTTCTCTGGATCATTAGAAGCCCTAGCTAGCATGGGCTGCTGTGCATCCTAGGGCTTTGCTTAGTCTCTGCTACAGCTACGAGCCGCTATGAACATAGGCTCTGGAGTCCACCCAAGTTTCAATCTTATGTCTTCAGGCAAATTATTGAACTCTCTCTGCCCCAGTTTGCTCATCTGTGAAATGGCAGCAATGACAGTATGTGCTTCCAAAGGGCATTGTGAAGATGAAATGAAATAGTGTATGTTTATAGAAGCCCTTAGCATAGCCCCTGGCTCAAGAACGGTGCCATTGGCTCTTCCTCAGGGGATGGGTGGCCTCTGGGGAGAGGCCTGGGCCTGGAGGCAGGGTATGGCCAGAGTGGCCCACTCAGGCCAGGTGGGACCCTTGGCAAGAGCCAGGCACAGGAACCCGGCAAAGCTCAGTCCGTCGGTACCTCCGTCTCCACTGTCTCCTGGCTGCCTGGCTCGATCCAGAAGGCCCACCAACGCCCCCTTCCTGTGAAGGAGCTCCTGGTAGGAACCCATCTCGGCGATGGCCCCGTCTTCCAGCACCACGATCCAATCAGCCTGGGGCAGGACGTGGAGCGTGTGAGTCACGAGAATCCGGGTCTGGGCAAGGAAGGGATGGAGTTACGCTCAGGAACTGGACCAGGCTTCCAGGGCTGGGGTGGGCGCGGGGGCAGGACGTGCCCAGGGCTCAGGGTGGAGCGAGCGCCCTTTGACACGCTCCTGCCCTCTTTCTGGAAAACAGCACATCCCAATAGAGATCCAGAGGGGCTCCTTCAAGCTGCGTCTCAAGAAGACAAGGAGTTCCCCTGCATCTGGCCGATGATGGGGGTTGGCAGATCCGTAGCAGCTTAACCACAGACCATAAGCACGAAATACGCTGCTCTTGGAAGCCACCGAGATGTGGGGGCTGTTTGTTATGCAGCACTGACACAGCAAAAGCAGACCATTACAAAGAGGAAAATTGGACTTGGGGAGAGGGCTGGTGAGACACACTTGCATTAGGACCCTCTCTGTCTTTGCCCCGTGCCCTCTGATGACCCATTTTCCAAACCCACCGTTCCCTGCAGCAGCCCTCCGGGTCCAATGACGTGGTTGAAGACGTGCTGGCCGACGCGGGCATCTAGGGCCGCCAGGGGGTCATCCAGCAGGTACACCGCGGCCCTCCTGTACACGGCCCGCGCCAGGCTCAGCCGCTGCTTCTGGCCCCCAGAGAGATTCATGCCCTGTGGCCACAAGAGAGAGACACGGGCTGGTCCTACACTGCGGGGTGGAGCTGCTGTGGCGGGGCCACATCTGCTCGTGAGGGGGTGCAGCTCAGTGAGCCTGCCCTCGGGTCTCAGGCCAGCGTCCTCACCGCCAGCCTCGCTTCTCGCCTTCCAGCCAAGCTTCCTGGAGGAGCGTCTGCATCCTCCACGGGGTTTTCCCTCGCACCCCTCGACCTGAGTCTGGCGTCTGTTCCCATTTCTCCACTGAGACCGCCTTCCTCAAGGACACCAAACATCATTTCCGTCACCAATTCCTGAGGCAGCTTGTCAGTCCTTACAGTCATGCATTCATTCATTTCACTCATATTTACCCCATGGCTACTTCATGCCCAGCAGTGTTCTGGAGACACAGCGATGACCCAAACCCAGTACTTGTCCCTCTAATGACGGTGGGAGACAGATGATCAACAAGCCAGCAAGTGGACTATATCACTCTCGGATGGTGTTATGTGGGATAACAAAGCAGAGGAAGGGTGGAGGGGGTACTGCGTGAGCGGGGTTGCTGAGCTGGGTCAGGCGCTTAGGGAAGGCCTTGCCACTATGGGGAAATTCGAGTCGAGACCTGATGCAAGTGAGGGATGGGCCATGTGGACTCCTGAGAAAGCGAGACCAGCAGGTGCAAAGGCCCTGAGGTGAGAGTGTGCTTTGGGCGTTCAAGGAACCACGGAGAGCCATGTGGCTGGGGCAAAGCATGACGGGAGATGGGGTCCGAGGGATAACTGGGACCAGGCCGCAGGCTGTCTTCTCAGTGTGGTCAGGACGTGGCTTTGATGCTGAGGGAATAGGGACACCCTTGAGGATTCCGAGCAGAGGAGGAGTGTGACCTGACTACGTTTGGACAGACTCCCTTCAGCTGCGGCCCTGCGATTAGCCTGTCAGGGCTGAGAACCGGGAGGGCAGCCAGGGCTGCTGCGGCAATGTCGGGGGCAGGCGATGGCCAAGGACAGAATTTTCTGGGTCTGCCTCGAAGGGGGGCCCAACGGGATTTGCTGATGGATTAGATGTGGGTGTAGGCAAAATAGGGGAATCAAGAGTGACACCAGGGCCGGCCGAGGGGCGCGGTGGTTAAGCGCTGGCTTGGGAAGCCAGCGGCCCCGGTTCGGGTCCCACATACGAGGGCCAGGGACACTGTCCTCAAAAAACAAACAAAGACTGACACCAAGGTTTAGGGCTTATGTCACCTGGGATGGGTGCGCTGCAGGGGTCAGAGTTTATGGGAAAGCACACGTTTCGTTTAGGGTGTGACGCAGCTGGACAGGCCTGGAGGGAAGCGGGCACCCCCTGGCTTCTGAAACATCTTTCCCTTGCCTTTCTTGATGCCTCGTCCTCCTCCTGGGACGCCCCCCTTTTGTGCAGGGGCTGCTCCAGCCTCTCTGGGGCCCTCTCCCTATCTTTCCAGGAAACCTCACTCATTTCCTTCATTTTAACTCCTATGTTTCCATTCTCAATTCCCTAATCCAGGGTCAACACTCTTTCTCTGTAAAGAGCCTGATAGTAATGATTTTAAGCTTTGCTGGGGGTCCTGGTCTCTGTCACAACTGCTCATCTCTGCCCTTTCTGTGCAAAAGTCGCCTTGGCCCACAGGTACGTGAATGGGCGTGGCTGTGTCCCAATAAAACTTTATTTACAAAAACACATGGTGGGCTGGACTTGACCCATCAATCCCACCCAATTCATAGCTCCGGATGCATAGATGCTGTTTATTGGACATCTCTGCTCAGACCCTTCAGTGAGCTCCATAGAGGGGAAGCAATTTAACCAATGTCACCCCAAAAAGGCAGGGCAGGGCAGGTGCCCAGGCCTCTCAGTCTCCCCACAACTCGGGGAAGCAAATGGCCCAGCTGTAGTGCCTCCCGAGCACTGTGGCCCGAGACCCTCACCTGCTCCCCAATTTGGGTGCGGATTCCTGCAGGAAAGCAGCGCACGTCGGGCCACAGGGCACAGGCCTCCAGGACCTTGTCCAGCCATGGCGAGTCCAGCTCCTGCTTGAAACACACGTTCTCCACCACCGACGTGTTCTGGACCCAGGCCTCCTGGGGCACGTAAGCCACGGGACCCTAAAACACAACTCATTTGGTGAGGAGGATGCCGACGGGGATGGAGGTAGGAGCGGTTCTGGGGGACGAGTGAACACGGGACTCTTGGTGGTGGGGGAAGGTGGAGAGGTGCTGGGCTAGGAGGGGGCGGGGCGGGGCGGGGCGGGGCGGGGCGGGGAGGGGGGGGGAGGGGCGGGGCGGGGCGGGGTGGGGCGGGGCGGGGTGGGAAGGGGCGGGGCGGGGCGGGGCGGGGAGGGCTCTAGGATGGGGCGGACATTCTAGCAGGTGGGCAGTCCTTACCTTGATGCTCACGGACCCCTCCACCTTTGACAGCTCCCCAAGGAGAGCAGAGAGTAGGGAGGACTTGCCCGCCCCCACTGGCCCAACCACAGCCAGCAGACAGCCCTGTGGCACGGTGAGGTTGATCCTGGCGACACAGGATGGGAGACACAACCCCCGGTAAGGCCCAGCTGGAGTCTGTGCAGATCCGGGGAACTCCAGTGACTCAGCCCCGAGGTCACTGAGAGGACATGCGGGGCAGTCCATCCCTCTCCCAGTCCTTGTCTGGCTTTACAAGCAACCATCCCACCCCATGTACATGGGAACATGCATGTGCACACATAGGCATGCATGCACACCCACACACATGCACACATGTAGGTGCACACACAATATATGCACACATAGGCATGCATGCACACACTCACAGAAATGCACATGTATATGCAGACCACACACATGCACATGCACACAATGTGTGCACACATCCATGCACACACAAGTGCATGCACATGCACACAAACATGCTCTCACGTATGTACACACATGTATGTGCACATACACATGCACACAGGTACACACGTGCACACACACAGTTTATTGTGGCAGGAAGGTTTACCAGCATCGCCTCTTGCCTGGGTCATTGCAATAGGCCCCTCTCTGCTCCCCTTGCTTCTGCCCTTGGCCCCTGGCCCTGTCTATGATAGTCCATCCTCCACCCAGAGGCCTGTTAAAACCTGAGTCAGACCATGACACTCCCCTGCTGGAGACCCTCCAGGGGTTCCCAGTTCACTCAGAGTAAAGGCCTCCTGCTTCTCTGTTCCTCAGCCACACTGACTTGTGTTTCAACACAAGTGGGGTGATTGTACCGCCTAGGGGTCATTTGACAATGTCTAGAAATCATTTTGGTTATCATCACTTGGCGGGGGTGGATTACTGCTAGAATCTAGTGGGTAATACTGGGAGGGGGCCTGCTAAACGTCCAGCGATACACATGACAGCCCCCAAAACAAAGCATTATTCAGTCCCAGATGTCAATAGTGCTGAGATAGAGAAACCCATGTCTAGACATACTCCTGCCCCGGAACAGGGAGGCTCAGGAGTCCCGTTCCCCCATCTACAGAAGCTCTTGCTTTCCTAGGACTCTCTCCACCAGGGCCGATCCTGGGAGCCTCCCCTGAGAATACCAGCCCCGGCTCACCCACCCTCTAGCCCCATGCTGGAAACCCACGCCATCTCTCCCATAGGAAACAGCAGGGGCCGCTTGCGTTTTCTCCCTGACAACAGGGAGGTGGTTACCAGGGCAGCCCTTCTGTACCTGTGAAGGCAGGGCGGGCTCTCCCGGGACCAAGCGAAGGTGCCGTCTTGTACACTGATGCAAGCCTCCCTGGCAGCTGCAGGGCATAAAAGACCAGTTACCCCAGGCACTCCTGGCTGGCCTCCTCATCCCAGAGACACCCCTATCCCAGGCACTGCCCCCCAGAGACAGCACGAAATCTCTCCCACTGAACACACTTTCCTGCTACTCCCTGGCTTGTGTGTAACTGGAGTGGTCACATTCTTTCCCTGTGGGATAGTTATACAAGTCAGGGGTCCACAAACCACAGCCCAGGGGCCGGATCCCGCCTGCCATCTATTTTTATAAATAAAGTTTTATTGGCACACAGCCACGCCCATTCCTTTATTTATTATTATTATTATTACTATTATTTTATTTTTTAGCTGAGCCATCCTGTCACCTGTTGGCAGCTAGTGGCAGCTCAGTTCAGGCTGGACATCGAACTGCTGTTGCTCAGAGCTCAGAATTATTATTATTATTATTTTTTTGAGGGCAGTGTCACTGGCCCTCACATGTGGGACCTGAACCGGGGCTGCTGGCTTCCCAAGCCAGCGCTTAACCACCGCACCACTTGGCCGGCCCAGAATTATTATTTTTTAATGGCTGCTTTCACGTTGCAACGGCAAAGGTGAGCTATTGTGACACAGACCAAATGGCTGCAAAGCCCAAAATATGTACAGTTGGGTCCTTCACAGAAGTTAGTGGGCTTCTGATATGTTTATCATCTGATCAGGGACTTTGGGGAGTGAAGGGAGTGTTATTAACTTCATGGGGACAATAGGGGACCAGGGACACGGGTCTGTCTTCCTATGTCTCTGGGTCTCAGATATTTTATCTGTATAATGAGAGAGGAATGAGGTCAGTGGTTTTGGACGTTGGGTGCATATTTAGAATCACCTGGAAAGGGTGTTTTAAAACACCAGGCTCTCCCTGGCTCAGCCCAAACGCCCAAATCAGAATCTCTGTGGGGTGAGGCCCCATTCTATCTAATGAGCAGTTGACACCCGCTGACACCCACTGGACTGGATGGTCTCTGGGGTGGGGGTTGGGAGGTTGCAGATAAAAGGCAGGATGCCCAGTGAAAGTGGAATTTCAGATAAACAAGTGCTTTTTTAGTCCAAGTATATCCCCATGTATGGCATGGGATATATTCACACTCTAAAAATTATTCTCTGTGCCCCTGAAATTCAAATTTAATTGGTAGTCCTGTGTTTTTTTATTTGTGGATCTGGCGACCCTCCTCTGGGGCTGGTCCTTTCTTAACAGTCTGGGGTGTGGGGATTGTGCCCTGTTTCCCCGACTAGAGAGTGGGTGGTGAAGGGCGGACAAGGTCATCACTGTACAGAGCCCTTTGAACTGTGCTGGCACATGGTGAGTGTCCAGTCCACATTAGCTGCTGGTGTTTTTTATTAATCTCATTGTTATACACCTTTGGAAAAGGAGCAGAGATGGCGGGAGTGAGGAAAGTGGCCAGTTGGGTCCAACTTGTGGCTCAAAGAAGACCCAGGGGTCTCTGGTCCAGGGTCCTTGGGGCCCTCCAGTGGGGACCCTAAGTTATTTATGGAGCAGCTCCTGAGAACCGGGGGCTCGCTGGCTCTTAGTGGCTCTCGGGACAATCCAGAAGTGGCACATGGCAGTGGGAAGTCAGAGGCTCTACTGCCCAGGCCCACACAGCCAGGAGCAGACCCGGAATTTGAATCCAGAGCCCACTTCTGACCGCCCACATCACAGTGATTCAGCTGAAAATATGCCAGAGCTTTGGGTAGCCTCAGAAACACCAATGCGGGGTTATTTTTATTTTATTTATTTTTAGCTGAGCCATCCTGCCACCTGTTGACAGCTCAACGGCAGCTCAGCTCGGGCTGGGCATCGAACTGCTGTTGCTCAGAGCTCAGCTCACACTCTTGAGCGAGTTCTTAACCAACTGAGCCACTTGGCCGGCCCTAATGCAGGGTTATTTAAAGGGCTCCTTGCTGGCTTCCATGGTTCTTTTTTTCTAATATGTAAAGTCATAACTAAAATGCACTGAATGCTGATTTTGTGCAGGGCCCTGCTCTCAGAGTGGTACTTAAATGTACTCATTTAACCTTCACAACAGCCCTAAGCCATGGTGCTGGGAAGATTGTCACGCCCATTTTGCAGATGGGGACACTGAGGCTCAGAGATAAAATTCTGGCTGGGCCAGTCCAGTGCCACAAGCTACACTTCCAGTCACCATTCAGGAATCTTCTAGGTAAGCAGGTTGATGATGCCTCAGTTACAACGGGAAGATCTCAAGCCCGTGGTGGGTCTCCTTCCCCCTACAGCAGTTCAGACAGTGTCACTAAGACCCACAGGTGTAGGGTTACAAATGGATGGGACAGAGCAGGGTAGCAGGTAACTGGAGCTCAGTGAGTCTCATCATTCATGGTGCTCGTAACCTCTCTGGTTTTGATGACACGTTGCCAGGCTCATCTCCCTGGGCCTTCCGATAAGGCTAAGGCCCTGGTCTGTTAGGTGGTCACTGCTGTCCACGAGCGCACAGTGGCACACAATAGGTGCCCCGAATAGCCACTGAATGACTGGCAGAAGGCAGCATCACGGGGCCCGTTTCCAAGTGGCATGGACGATCGCGTGGTCTGCACGGGCCATCCTGCTGCCGGCAGACCCCAGTCGGGACCCTGGCATCCCTTTGGTGGGCAGTGGGCTGAGGGACCCCTGCCATCCCCTCATCCCTCCCACACCCCTCCTGCTGAACTTGGCACTCACGGCGTCTGGAAGAACTTGCGTCCATGGGCTGACGGTCCACTTCTTCCAGGCAGAGGAAGTCAGCCAGCCGGCCAAAGGACACCCGGGCCTGGGGAACCAAAGCCTCAGGTCACCCGGACCGGAAGAGCAGAAAAAGAACTCAGGCTTCGGGTGCTGGGTGCCTCAAGATGGTGAGGAAGCTTCCTATCTGCCAAACTCTGCTCATTAGTACAAAGCTTCTTAGGTGACAGAAAACAATGCATAGGAAGGCGGTGACAAGGATGGTGGGGGTGACCTCCCACCTTCTCACTCCTAATTAGCATAATTGGTACCACCCAGCTGCCATTCTGCAGACCAGACCAGGGAAGAGGATGGTGGCCTTTCCAACAGGGTCATCAGGCCATTATCAAGAATGACCCCCCACTTTGTAGGGGGCGCCCTCTCTGCTCCCACCCCAAACCCATCTTTGGTAACAGAAGCAGCAGCCATATAATTAGGAATGGCTCAGCTCCATGAATGCTTTCTCATTTTTCATCACGCCCAAGGAGGCACACTCAACGTGAGTAGAGACACAAACGGAAGGAAAATAAGATAAAACTGCTTTGTATAAAAAGGGAACCGGAATGAACGCTTGCACGTGGGATGAATTGCTGGATTGGGGAGGCTGCGTATTTTGAGGGCATTTGCTGATGACTTCTGCGGTAGCCTCATTTCCTGCTGTTTCATTTCTTCTTTCTCACTCCCTCCCGCTCGCCCCCTCCTCCACGAACAGTGATGGATGGAGACCTGGCACAGCCCGCCACACCCCTGCAAGACTCCTGGAAGCCGGCCTGCCCTGCCGCCTGCCTCACCTGGACCACGGAGTGGATGGAAAAAGGCAGGAAAGCCTGGGCCTTGTTGAGGATGTTGAGAACCGTGAGGGTCACGAAGGCTTTCTCGGCGTCCATGGCATTCTCCTCGGCCACCAGCGTATGGACAGCAAACACAACCAGTGCCACCTGGGTGGGACACAGCGGGTGACGTGAGCGGCTGAGCCGGCTGTGGTACCTCCACACACGTCTCCCCTCAAATTCTGCTATCGACAAAGGGAGTTCATGTGCAGCCCCGCTGTCATTGCGAGACACCACAGTCTCCATCTTGGGAGCGTTTTGGGGGTTCCAGACGTGGGTGGGCCTGGTGATTCCAGAACCCCTTGGGAGATGCCTGTGAAGCGGCAGCATCAGCCGCACTTGAGGGCTCTGGGTACCAGTGGCATTTGTGGTTCTAGATGTCACTAGGGGGTGGTTCCCTTCCAGGTGGTGGTGATGTTTTGGTTCTAGGCATCATTTGGTATGAAGGCCACTTGGCGTGATGGTGACTCAGTGACCCTATCTGGGGGCCCTTCTGTTCTAAGCGATGGTACTTGGGATTCTGAGTGTTCATTATGTCGGGGACATCTGGTGTCATAGCAGGTGGCCTCTGGAATTCTAGATCCTTCTGGAAACAGGAGGTTAAGTGACAAGTGGTTAAGGCCCACTTGTCACTAGCCGTGAATGTTTTATGAAGAGTCTGGATTTTATTCGTGGACGTAGCAGTGAGTTGTTGTAGGTTTGTTTGCAATGGCATGACAGCTTTATAAGGCCAATCGGGCAGGA
Organism: Aselliscus stoliczkanus; assembly: GCA_033961575.1. Taxonomy (NCBI): domain Eukaryota; kingdom Metazoa; phylum Chordata; class Mammalia; order Chiroptera; family Hipposideridae; genus Aselliscus; species Aselliscus stoliczkanus. The sequence goes on along the minus strand of CM066741.1, from coordinate 5,365,113 downwards.
GTTTGTGAAATCAATCACAGAAAGGCAGGACGGGCACTGTGCCCGGTGGGGGGCCTCAGCAGACTTGGGGTTCCGCCTCTGCAGTTTCCTGCCCATCGCCGATTCCCCAGGGCAGTAGAAGCAGCAGTTCTAGACGCCTGGAACTTTCAGCAGAAAGACCTTATGAGCCACCTGCCTCGTTCAGGGCAGTGATCGCACTCACTGGCCAACTCAGCACAGAGCAGGGACCCCTGAGGGAGAGCAGGGTCCGGGAAGGGTGCGGTTTGACAGACAGACGGACGGACGGACGGGGTGGTCTGCAAAGAGGGACTGCAGGGCCCCGGGGGCTCCGCCTCCCTCATCGCCCCTCCCCGGGCACACACGCTCTCCCCCAGGCCCTGCTCTGCAGGGCAAGCTCACCAGAAACGTGGACGCTTGGAAAGACACCAGACACACAGAGAAGAGGAGGCCGGAGGCCCGCAAGGCGCCCAGCTCCCGGCCCCGGGCGTGCAGGACTCGCTCCAGGAAGGCTCCCTCCCAGCCGTGGCACTTGACTGTCCTCATGTTCCTCACGGTGCAGCTGGTGAGCCGGGCCCGGGAGTCCTTGTGCCTCATTTGCTCTTCCTGGGACGGGAGGGAAGAGACAGAGAGGACAGCATTCACCTTCGCTGTAACCCCCACACCCCCTTCAGCAGCAAATCCTGCTGATTCTACCTCCAACGCAGGCCCCGAGCTGTCTGCCTCTCAGCATCTCTGTCCCAACAGTCCCGGCCCAAGTCACCGTCATCTCCGCCTGGACCTCTTCCCACTGTCCCCCTGCTTCTGCCTTCATCACGGGGATGATGTGTCCTAACCAAGGGAAGGCCCCAAAGCGCAGGGAACAGAGACGGGGCCCTGCCCCAGCTGGGCATGCTGCTATCAGGAAGGCTTCCTGGAGGTGGGGTGACACCTGGGCTGTGTCAAAAATGATGTGGAAGTGCTGAGCACAGAGAAGGGGTAGATGGGGGGTCGGGGGGGAAGATGGAGGGCACAGCATGACTCGGGGACACCCAGTGTGGTCAGAGGAAGGTGTGTACGGGCGCTATGATGGGGAGGTGGGCTGGATCACGCCGGGACTTGGAGGTGAGGCAGAGGAGTTTGGGGGCCCACCATGTTCCACGGTGGAGGGGCATCGTCAGGGGGGCAGCTGTGGGGACAGTGCCTTAGAGGAGGCCAGACAGGAGGCTGGAGGCCTTCTCTCCCTCCCTCCCTCCCTCGGGGTTTATTGAGCACCTTTTATGCACCAAGCACAACCCTAAGAGCTGAGCCTGCATCACTGAGCATCCCTGCCACGGAGAAGCTTTCCGTGGAACTAGAAAGAAACAGTAAATGGAAGAGCCAGGTGCATCCTATGGCAGGTGAGAAGGTGACAGGTGCAAAGGAGCTGAGCTGCAGGAGGTAAGGGGGCTGCCCAGACTTCAGGGAGAGAGGGAGATGGGCGTCTGGGGTGGGGGTGTCCCGGGCAGAGGGAGCAGCTAGTGCAGAGGCCCCGATGTGGGAACCGGGCTGGTTTGAGGCTCACGGGGAGGGCAGAGAGGGGTGTGGAGCGAGCGAGGAGAGAGGGGTAGGAGGTGACGAGGCCATGTCACAGCAGGCAGGTGGCCACTGCAGGGTCTTTGCTTTGACACTGAGGGAAATGGGAAGGATGACACCTGTTTGGTTTTCACAGGTAGCCTCCGGCTGGTGTGCAAAGAGGCCAGGTTGGGGGGCGAGGGCAGAAGCGAGGCCTTGGGGTCCCTGCAGTGATCCAGGTGAGAGACAGTGGGGCTTGGAGGGCCCAATGTGAGAAGGGGAAACATTTTGGATGCATGTTGAAGGTGAAGCCAATCAAGTGCGCTGACAGATGGGGTGTGAGAAAAAGAGGCATTAAAACTGACCCACGATCGGTCTGGGGCCTGAATGTTGGGGGCATGGAGATGCCGTTGAAGGTCTGAGTGCCTGGAAGGCTCACAGCATGGTAGGGCGAAGCCAGGCCCGCCCCCCTCCCCATAACCCCTGGCCTGTCCCCTCCTGTCAGATGCCAAACCTGATGATGGTTCCTCTTCTTGGTGATGAAGAAATTCAGAGGGAGGAGGCTCAGGAAGACAGCGATGGCGGTGAAGGCAGAGGGTCCTAGAAGCTGGGACAGAGGGAAGGACGTCACGAGACATCCCAGGAGCCCAGCTGTAGACCCCGAGGGGTTTGGGCAGTACCGGGGTTGGGGTGGGGGGCTCAGACTTGGTTCCTAAGGCCAGGGGGGTATCAGGGAGTCTGATAAGGGAAAGCCACTGAGTCTCAGGGACCAGGACTCACGGGCAGACACCTAGAGGGAGACACCTGCTTGAAGATGGAGACCGTCTCCATTAAGGAACAGAAATGACACGCTTCACACAATGGGGGTGTATATTCAGGACGAATCGTGTGTCTAGGGAGGTGGGGCAAGGGGAGTGCCTGCCAGAATGGTGACGTCAGACCTCTGCAGTCAGGATCGGGGTTCAGATCCTGACTTGGACATTTATTTGTGTGGCCTTGGGCAAGTGACTTCCCCTCGCTAAGCTGCAGTTTCCTCATCTGCTAAATGGAAATAGAACTGTTCCCATGGCCTAAAGTAAGTACTGGTGTCATACAATCAATGACCACTATCCTAGTCTTCATTTCACCCCTGACAAAGGTTGCCAGATTTCGCAAATAAATGTATAGGACACCCGCCTGGTTAAATTAAGATTTCAGATAAACAGTGAATATGTTTTTAGTATAAGCATGTCTTGTGGAAAACCTGGGACATACTTATACAGAGAAATTATTTAATGTATCTTACATTTATACTTAACTGAATGTCCTGTATTTTGTCTAGTAGCCCCCCACACACACCTGGCAGACCTCACCCCCTTCCCCCCACACAGCAGCTTTGTGACTTTGGGACAGTCGAGCTCCCTTTACACTCTGGTTTCTTTATCTGGAAAATGTGGAGAAGGGGTGGGGAGGTAGGATACATGATTTTTAAGTGACTGTGACTTTTTGAGATTCCTTCTGAGGTCATTTGGGCCCCTTCTCTAGACAAGCCTCACCCCCTCTCCAGTCTGTGGGCCTGGGCCCCTCCCCTCAGCCAAAAAACAGTTTTCCAATCTCCTTGACAACCAAGCCAGCCAGTTTGTTTCATTTGTGCAGCAATGGTGCCACCCAGTGGCTACATAGAGACGTGCCCAGAAGGCAAATAACCAGCCGTCACAAGGGAGGGTTCGGAAAATACTCAAAAAAATGTCAACAGAAGATTAAACTCTCTCTGGCAAAATGGCATCATTTCATGCAAAAGCTACCAATGCTAAGTATAGCAACCCCAACCCCCACCCCTCCTTAACTAGGACCCTACATGGTAGGGACTGTCGCCTGCCCAGGAATGCAAGGTCCCAGGTGAGAAAGGCCCCCAGCCCTCTGCCCCACAGGTGGGGGAGGGAGGGGGCAGTCACAGAGGGACAATGGGATGATGCCACGCACTCGGTGGCGCTTTGAAATATTGCCCATCGCTGTCAATTGACACACCCACCAGGGGCCTGCGAACTATGGCGGCGAGATCCCTCCGCCTGCGGTTGTACAGCCGGTGAGCTGCACCGAACACGTTTAATGGCTTTACAATTTTTAAATGGTTGAAGGAAACGAGGAAGACGATTTGGTGACATGAAAATGATGTGAAATGCAATAAGACATTGCAATAGTATTGTCTGGGGTCATTTTTGCACCAGAAAGGCAGGGCTTGGTGCTTTTGACAGATGAAGACTGTATAGCCCTGCAGAAAGCACCCCTGGGGCAGAGCTGGGGTACGATCACCCGTAATTAATAAAGGGAGCCAATACCTGCGGGCAGATACCCTTCTAACAGCTTTCCAGGCTCATTTCACAGGTCAACATCAGGGCAGGGCGCTATTGGTCATTAGGATCCTCACCGTACATACGAGGGGCACAGACAGACTTAGTTACTTGTGCGAGGTTTTATAACTAGCAGGTGGGAAAAGCAGGATTTGAACTATGCAGTCCCACTCCAAAGTCTATGATTGTATAAAAAAAAAAAAAAGAAAAAGAAAAAAAAGAAAAGAAAATCCTACACCACTAACTAGATGGTAGGAAGTCAGAAAAAGCTTTTTCTTTTCTTTTTCGCCACTTGACCCCGTTATGCTTTTTAAAAACCAGGTAGCAAATTCTTTCCCTTAAAAATGTTCTGTCTTTTTTGTGGAGGCTGCTGCTGGTGTCCTGCTGTCGCTGGTAACCTGCAACAGGCTTAATCTTTCTACCAGGTACCCCGAGCGTGCACACCCAACAGTGTCAATGTCATCATCATCATCATTTTACAGATGAGGAAACTGAGGCCCAGAGAAGGTGAGCATCCTGCCCAAGGTCAAGTGAAGGCCATCCTTGTCTAACATTGCGCCCATTCTATCAGCCCCCAGTGTGCAGATGGAGACAGAATCAAGGGAGGAAGGGGATGCGGTGCGATTCAGTTTCCCCCGGCTCCCTGAGCCCCGCACACCTGCCACAGGTAAACAAAGCAGATCACGATCCAGATGAGCGGCAGCCACAGCCCGTTGAGGTAGATGACGCACTCCGTCACCCGCTGCACGTCCACGGACACCAGGTTGACCACGTCCCCAACTGCGCTGGCCTTTCTGGAGCCGCTGGATAGAGCCAGGACCTGGGCGGTGCAGGCAGAAGGAGACCTGAGTTGGAGGGCGGCCTGGGGCTAAGCCTTGCTGGCCTTGCTCACTGGTTTCTTTACCTCCTGAGCCTCAGCTCACGCATCTGTGGACTCATCAAAACCTCCTAGGCCCAACTCCCAGGGCCTTTGTGAGGAACCAGGCAGAGGACAAAAATGCAAATACGCAAAAGTCCCTGAAGCACTGGCGTCATGACTGTTAATCATATGATACACAGAAGCCTTGGGTTCCTGACGATGAGCTGATGTTTGTTCAGTGCTCACTGTGTTGCAGGCCCCGCTGCTCCGGGAACAGCTTTCACTTTCTGCAATGAGCACATGGCACGACCGTATGGAGCACGTACTGCCCTGTCTCCTTCCATCTAAAATGCCATAAGGGAAACCCTCTCCGTTTTTATAGCATCCAGGGGGAAAAAAAAATCAATGCCAGTTAAATTAAGACACATCTGGATCTCAGGAGTGCTAAAGTGAGGCTAGCCTCAATGAAAGGCAGAATTACTGACCCCTTTTTACAGCTAAGGAAACTGAGGCACGGAGGAAGTGACAAACTTGCCCAAGGTCAGAAGGCTAGGTAAATGGCTAGGCCAGGGTTGGAATCTAGGATGACCGACGTGACAAGGGCGTTAGATGGACCCCTGCAGGCATTTAATGGGTCTCTCAGACCCTAACCCGCTTCTCTAGCAGCCCCACATCTGCCCTAACCCTGTGGTCACAGTGGACCCCTTCCAGCCTGTTGAATGTTAAGTAGCTACTTGTAGTCCTTTCTCTGCTGAGTGTATGAGGAAAGGCATGAGGGGGTGAAGGAACGAGCCAGGAATGAATTGAGTGTAGAAATTCTCCAAAAAAAAAAAAAAATCTTCAAATCTTTATTGAGCACCTACTCTGTGCCTCACCCTGAGCAAGTAGGGAGAGTATAGCTGTGAACAACACAGGCAGGCAGGGGGTGTGGTCTCCTGGGCATGAAGTAGGAGAGGTGGGGAGACAAAATTAAATGCTCATAATTAAAGGACAGTAGTTCATTCTGTAATGGTAATTATGATCGTGCCATGAAGAAGTGTTTTTAAAACACAGATTTTTACTATTATTCCGGTACGGCAAGGCTTCCAGATCAGGAGATGGTTGTCACTGACAACACAGCTTTTATACTCACAGGACTCAAGAAGAGGGGTCCTCCATGTTAAGGGGGGCCACTCAGGGAAGCACCAGAGTTGGGCAGAGGGGGGCAAAGAGGGGACTGGTCTAGAACCTGCACTGTGGTTTTCACCGGAAGGCAGGGTCAGGCAGGTTTAAGGTGGGTCTGTGTCAGTGATCCCAGCAGGCTCTGTAGCATAGGCCTGTCCCTAGCTGTCTGGCCGTGAGGTGATTAGGGCAGGGGACAGTGGCCCAGAGTGGGAGAGCCCCACAAGGAGGGGTTGGGGAATGGGCCCTGGATTGGCTGGTTGCCGTATGAAAGGTATGCTCTCAGGTTAGTCATTTACTGTCTCTAGGCATTGGCTAGCTCAGAAGGGACAGTCACTCCAGGGTCAGTACAGCCCCGGATGTCAGAGCACCAGATGTGGCAAATCAGATGACACGGTTCTAGCCGGCCGAGTGGCTCAGTGGGTTAAGAGCTCGCTCAAGAGTGCGGGCTGAGCTCTGAGCAACGGCGGTTCGATGCCCAGCCCGAGCTGAACTGCCGCTGAGCTGCCAACAGGTGGCAGGCTGGCTCAGCTAAAAAAAAAAAATGATGACACGGTTCATACAAAAGCAGCCCAGAGAGTAGAGAGGGGGGCCTGACCTTATCAGGAGATGAAGACTTCCCTAAAGTGGGGGGGAGGTGAGCAGTACCCTTAAGCTTCCCCCTTTGCCCTTCTTCTCCCCAAAGTCACAGCTCAGGTGTGAGAGAAGGAGACGCACACGGGGTAGAGTCACCCACAGGAGCCAATAGGTCTTACAGCAGCAGACTTGGGGGTTTCACTTCCAGGGTCCCCCCAAGCGGACAAGAGTCACTGCTCAGAGAGAAGCCCAGAGCTGGGGCTTCCCACCAGGGGTTCACCGTTCCCAGACAGAACTTCTAGCCCAGATGTAATTTACCGTGGGCCAGGGGTCATTTCTCCCATAAGCAGTGTTGCCTGGCAACCTAGCTGACCATCCAGGTTTACCTGGTTTCTGCAACAGCCCAAAGGTGAGCCCTTTATCATCATGGGGGATGAGTGGGAGTTAGTTACATGAGGAGTTGTGGAAAGGGTGTCCAGGCAGTGGGAACAGCAGGTGCAAAGGCCCTGAGGTGGGAGGGTGCTTGGCGTGTTTGTGGCTGGAGCAGGGTGAGCAGGAGAGGAGGAGGTGTATAACGTGACGAGGTTCCAGAGGTCCCAGGGTCAGATCATGCAGGGCCTTCTGGGAATAACCAAGAAGGTGACAGCAGTGCAAGCAACTGTGAATGAAGTAATGAATGATGCATTTTGGGCACCGAAACAGTTCGATGATGTGACCCTTCCTGGCTGGACCATTTGTTTGGAAATCAGGGCAGGATGGAGAGAAGGGAAAGGCCCCCCCATCTATTCCCGGGGCTCACCTTTCTATACACCAGGCCAGTGATGGCCGTTCGCAGCCTCATCTGCAGCACCTTGAGTCTGTACATGTGATGCTGCTCGAACAGTGTTTGCAGGCAGGCGGCAAGAAACATCAGCACCGCGAGGAGGTAGCCCTTCCAGGCTGGGGTCTTGGGATCTCCAATAAACTCCAGAAAAAGGCTTGTGGGAGAGGGAGGGAGAAGGTACTGCTGGTGAGACCAGGCTCCCACGGGGGGCCATCCAGGTGTGGCGGTTCAGATGGCGTGGCACATTTTTTTTTTGCAAAAAATGGCTGTAATTATTTCCCCCACCGTCCATGCTTGTTTTCAATGTGACTTGTGGCATCTTTAATCGAGAGGTGGGGGTTTTATCCCCACCTATTATGGGTTGGATTGTGACCCCACAAAATTCATATTGCAATCTGAATCCCCAGAACCTCAGAATGTAATGTATCTGGAGGTGGAGGTGGGGCCTTCAATGAGGTGAACAGGTGAAAATGAGTCCATTCGAGGGGGGGGGGCCTTTGTCCAATATGGCTGGTGTCCTCCTAAGAGGAGGAAATTAGGACACACAAAAAGTCACATGCACAGAAGAGTGACCATGTGAGGGCACAGTGAGAAGATGGCTGTCTGCAAGCCAAGGAGAGAGAGACCTCAGAAGAAACCAATTTCGATCTTGGACGTGTGGCCTCCAGAACCATGAGAAAATACATTTCTGTTGTTGAAGCCACCCAGTCTGTGGCACTGTGTTATGGCAGCCCGAGCAAACTAACCCACTACCCCTTGAATCTGGGCTTCAGCCAACAAAACACAGTGGAGGTAAAACTGTGTCAGTCCCGGGACCAGGGCTCAAGAGAAAATGCAGCTTTTGCTTTAAAGTCTGAGAACCCTGCAAGCAGCCACGTGAATGAGGCGGACCTCGCCTTTTGGTGGGTAAGGGACTGCATGGAGCAGAGACAAGCTGTCTCAACCGAGCCCATCTGGGGCCAACCAGCCCCCAGCCAGCCAGGCAGCTGACCCCAGACACGTGAGTGAACCTGGACAAGAAAGGAAGAACCGCCCCGCTGAGCCCAGCCCGAACTGCCGACCCAGATTATCATAAGGAAATAAGTGGTTTTAAGCCCCTCACGTTAGGGTGTTTCGTTATACAGCAAAAGCTAACTCACAGTCAGGTTAGCATTCACTCATTCTCTCTGCCTGAGGTTGGTCACTTTTGCATTTATTTTTGTCCTTCCTCAGGATCCTTTCACCCCTCCCCCACCCCCAATGCCCTGGGCACCAGAAGTCTAGGCACAGGCAAGAGAGCCGAAGTCACCCAGCCCTGAAAAGATACCGTTAAGGGACCAACAAGTGTAGCAAAGCACCCAAGGCCTGAACCCACCTGAGGAGTTTGGGGACCATGAACCGGAAGACATCACTGACGACAAGGCTGAGGGTCCCCAGGAGGAAGAGAGGGTGGAACACTTGCCAGATGGCTTTCAGGAGTGGGCCCCTCTTGCTCCCTTCTTGCTGTAGGAAGGCCTCGGACTCTGAGGCCGCCCCGCCATGGCTTCCTTTCCTTTTGCATGCTGTTGCCTTGGTGTGCCTTAGGGGACAGGAGAAAGTCCTGGCTTAGCCCGAATGCCGTGTCCCCTCAGAATTGTAGGTAGAAATCCTAAACCCCGATGCAATGGTGTTAGGAGGTGAGGCTTTTGGGACATGATTAGGTCATGAAGATGGAGCCCTCCAAAGGGAATTAGTGCCCTTATAAAAGACACCCCAGAGAGCTGCCTGGCCCCTTCTGCCATGTGTCATAGAGAGAAGGTGGCCATTTAGGAACCAGGAAGTGGGCCTCATCAGATGCCCAATCTGCCAGGGCCTTCATCTTGGACATCCAGCCTCTGGAATTGTGAGAGAGAAATTTGTTGTTTATAACCTACTCAGGCTATAGTATGTTGTTACAGCAGCTCTAACGAACTAAGACAGCCCTTTTTGATATTCTCAGAGGTGGCAGCTGAATTGCTAGCAGCAGGACCGGCCATTAGAGGGTTTATTCCCAGCAAGGAGATGGGTGGGCATGGCTCCGGCCCCGATCCCTGACCTGTGTTTCCTTATGGCCCAGAGGACCCACTTAGGAGACAATCAGACAGGATGGGGTGGGACGGGCAGGAGGGCAGCCCTGAGGCCTCATGGAAGGTGATGGGAATGCACAAGCATTGAGCACCTACTATGTGCCAGCGACTCCTTAGTCCTCCTAAGAACCTGGCAAGCCAGGTGTTATCCCCATTTCACAGATGAGGAAACTAAGGCCCAGAGGGTGAACTTGTCCGACACGCAGCTGAGAAGTAAATGAACTGGGATTTGATCCCAACTCATCCTTTAAGCACTTTGGGGTCCAATACACCGCTCTCTCTTCCCCCACAATCAGCCAGCCTATCAGTGGTTTAGGACCAGTTTCCAGTCATGCTGATATCCCAGGGCCTGGCACCCCCGCTCTGGATGGGCGTTCAGGCAGCCTTGAAACAGTAAGATCCCTAGCCCTTGGTCATAACCAGAGACCATGGAAATAACTAGGGTGGTGAGGGAGGGATGAGAAGGAGCGGGGAAGCCAGAGGACCCTGCCTGAGGCAGCCGGTCAGAGGGAGAGGCAGCTGCCGGCAGCCAAGGTGCTGTGTGGCCTTGGCCGCCCGCTCCCTTCTCTGTGCCTCTGTGTCTTTGTGTGTGAAAGAACGGAGGTCATCCCACTCGTTGAGTCCTTTCCAATTCTGACAACTTCTGGGCGTATCATTAATTTCAAGGTCATGTACAGAGCTGGCGCCCAGGACAGCCCTTGATGTACACGAGCACATTGGCTCCTTCTGACCTCCTTGCCTGGTGGGTATCATGGGCTTCCTGCTTTACCTATGATGAGACTGAGGCTCAGAGAGGTGGTGACAGCTGCCCGAGGTCACACAGCAAGGACAGAGCAGGAGTGTTAGCCCAGATCTCAATTCATGGTTAACATGATGCCTCTTTGTGACCTTCGCTCTGGGTGACCAGACTCTCAGTGACAAGGTCAAGGCCTCACCCCTCATCCCTGGCCTGGCTTGTTGTTTGGTTTGGCATCTCAGAGGGTTGTGGCTTGGCCTCTGTCACTGAGCTACGCATGGCCTGCTGGTCAGACATTTTGGTATTTGGGCCTCAAATGCCTAAGGGTGGCACCTCCTTATAGAGGTGCTTCTTGACCGCCCTCCCCATCGGGCCCCACTGTGGAATCCATTGCCCTCGCAGCCATGCTCACTCTCTCCAACTCTTTCCTTATTTGTCTTGTTAACAATTTTGCTTGTGTTTTCCCCAGCCCTTAGTCCAGCTCCTGAATGTAGTAGGTGCTCAATAAATACTTGCCAAATGAATGGGAGAAAAATATTAGGTTGTCGGAAAAGTCATGACGTATTTTTTCTATGTTTTTTTTGTTGCAAAAATGCGTCGTGACTTTTCCGACAACCCAATAGATTAGGTGTGATGTACGCAAAGGGCCTAACAGGAGTGCCTGGTACATAATGTTATAAAGATTTGTGGAAGGAAGGAAGGAAGGAAGGAAGGAAGGAAGGAAGGAAGGAAGGAAGGAAGGGAAGGGGAAAAGGAGGAAGGGAGGGAGGGAAGGAGACGGAGTTTCAAATGCCTGCTCTGTCCCCTCCCCACTGAGCCTCAGTGTTCCCATCTGTAAAATGGGGTGGGCGAGGAGATGGCTGTGAAGGCCTCTTTCTAGCTGGATGTTTTGTTCTATTCCAGCTGCTCGCCCCAGAATTCAAAGTCCCAGGGCTCAGCCTGAAGGTTCTGTAGCAAACTCTCCTTTTCAGTGGGTCTCTCTTTCCATCAAGAAAAGTCTCTAGACTGGTGTCTAGTCTTTGGTCTCTGGACCAAAGGCCATTTAGTGCAGGACTCACATCTGACCACAAGGCGAGGCAAGGGATGGGAGTGAGAGGCCGGGTGTAAGTTGGGGGACACAAAAGGGAGGGGTGGAGACTGTGGCAAACGGCAGAGCACACGTCCTGTCTAAGGTGGCTGTGACCCTGCACTGCCAGTCTGATCAAGAAAGATCAGAATTCCAGATTTTTATGTGACATCTCCAACATTTGAAATGTTGGCAACTTATTAAAAAAAAAAAAAAAAACCAAAGCAAGAAACCCCAAAGAACAAGAACAATATAACACCACGTGGGAAGCATACCTTGGGAACCCGACTAGGCCAGCAGGTGGCTGGTTGGTGACCTCTCAGGATGGCATCACCTCCCTTCCCCCAAAAGTTGCAAAATATTTCAGAAACAGAACCAAAGTCCTCTCTGTGTACATCAGTCAGCTCAGAGAATGGCTGCGCTGGGTCTTTGTATAAGCATGCCTCCCTCCTTTTATTCTGCCCACTGTTTATGGGTGTCAGGCTGTTCTGCAGAATATTTCCATCGGCTAGTTCCAATGTTGGGTGACTATTTTTCTCATGCCTGCAGAGGAGGCCAGAACTGGAAAGAGGGAGGGAGAGACCTCCGTTTTGAATGACTTCTGCCACTCAAAAGTCACTTAAGAGTGAGTGGAGGGGAAGTTCAATAAGATATGCCTTAGGGCCGGCTGAGTGGCGCGGTGGTTAAGCGCTGGCTTGGGAAGCCAGCGGCCCCGGTTCGGGTCCCACATAGGAGGGCCAGTGACACTGCCCTCAAAAAAAAAAAAAGAATAAACTTTTAACAGGTGGCAGGATGGCTCAGCTAAAAAAAAAAAAAAAAGATATGCCTTGGGTGAGAGAGAGCGCTGCTGTTTTGATTTGCTCATATTACTTATCCCTTTTGGAAAAACATACCCCTTTCCTTTAGGGAGCAGCCCTTTCCCTCCCTTTGTAGCTCTGAAGGGGTTCCGGATTAAGGGGCTGCCTCCTGGCCGTGGGAATGGCCTCTGAGAGGCACATGAGTTGAGCCAGCCAATCAGAGGCCTTCCTTGGGATTTTCACTATGGAAGCTAGGAGATGGAACAGGCTTTATGAGGAGACCAATGCACAAATAACAGAGCTAAGTTACTTCTGTCTGTACCCTGAAACTCCAAGGTCTGGTGAGGTTAAGCAACTTGTCCAAGGTCATCTCACAATCTAATGATGGGGCTGCTTTTGAGCCCAGGTTTAATTGATGTGGATAGTCCATTTCTCTAGAACGAGTGCTCCCAAACTGCCTCCTCAAACTCCAAGGGCCTCATAGAAGTTTCCAGAGATGCCACAGAGAGCAAGAGTGAGGCAGCGTGGACAGGACTGGAAAGAGTTTGAAATCCTCTGGGTAACTGATATTGCTTGAAATGTTACCATTTTCAGGACATTCGCTAAATTCTTTTCTAAATTCATTTCTTTTTCATCTCCCACAAGCTATGAGCTCGGGGCTAATGATATCCCCATTGAACAGATAGGAAAACTGAGGCCCAGGAAATTAATCACTCAGATGACGTAACAGTGAGTAGTTGCCTGCATATATGGACCATCTGAGCCAGCTCTCCACCCCCAGTCTTCAAATACCCCTTCTGTTTCCTGCCCATTCCACCATTTGAATTTCCTTCTGGGGGCCATGAGGAGCCCCCACTTTGTCAGTCTCCTTTGGGAACCTGCAAAGCACTCTGGGAGGAAATGCACCTTGAGCCTGACCGGTTAATGCTTAGTGAGATCAGCTGGCAGGAAGGGAACTGTGGTAGAACCCAGGTTAGGGTCGGGGGTTGTATTTGGGGTCAAATGACAAGCGTCGGGCTGAGCTCTCCACTGCCATACACTCACCGCGGGGCCGCACCGTGGTTCCTTGTCCATGCCCTTTCAAGCTGGGAAACAAGTTCTTTGGAGGAGTTTTCTCTCTCAAGTGACCAGAGGTCTTTGGGTCTCAGTGGCCCCCTGTAGCCCCTCCAGACCAGCCTGTAAAAGAGGGTCACCAGTGAAAGCTCCTCCTGCCTTCTGCCCCTGCAAAGTCCTGGCCTGGTAACTGCGTGACCCTGGCTAAGTCATGTGACCTCTCTGTACCTTTGCTGGCCTGTTGGTAAAAGGAAAGCAATTAATTTGACTGTACCTAACCTTTGTGGGGGCACTTCTCAATGTATAAAGATCATCTCATTTAATTCTCACTTGAGCCTATATAGTAGATTACCATTGATGAGGAAGCAAATAGAGGCTCGGAGAGATTAAATGACTTAACCAAGGGACAGTCTGTGTGGCAGGGGAAATAAACCTTCTTAGGAGTCAGATATACAGAGTTGAAAACTACCATTACCTGGGAAACCCGAACTCCTTCTTCAGTTTTAAATGTCCCCACTCTCCTTGTTCAGCGCTCCAGCCATAGGCCTCAGGACCTTTGCATATGCCTGTCCCTCTGTTCAAAACTCATTTCCTCCACTCTTCACCTGGTCACTTCTGACTTGTCTTTCACCTTGACTTGGACGGGATCTCCTTAGAAGCCCACTAGAAGCCCCCCAATCCAGGCAGATTCCCCCATGATAAGATCCAATGGTTTCCTGAGCTTTTTCTTTAGAGCACTTGTTTCAATTATGATTATTTACTTTTTCAATCTGATTATTTATTTAGGGTCCTTCTCTTGCATGGGATGGTCCATTCCATCGGGGCCAAGATAGTTAGTACTTGCCTTTATCCTCGTCTCCTGGTACAGGGCACAAGATTTGTGACATGAAGCCACTTATCAGCTGTGTGATTGTGGCAAATCACTTCCCGTCAAGGGACCTCAACGTTCTCACCTTCAAATGAGTGTTTCCCAGTGCATGGGACTCATATATAACATGACTGTAGTTGGCTCATAGTTGGAGGAGGTCATCAAGAGGAAGGGACCCCCCAAGCTGGACCCAGGCATGTGGGGGCTCCGCCCCGCTCTCCTGTGCAATGAATGTGCACTCTTCCTGACATTCCTACAGTAGGAGCTGTTTTGTTTTTTTTGTTTTTTCTTTTTAGAGGGCAGTGTCCCTGGCTCTCATATGTGGGATCCGAACCGGGGCCGTTGGTGTCCTAAGCCAGCTCTTAACCACCGCGCCACTCCACGGGCCCAGTTGGAGCTGTTTTGAGGAGGCAGCCTTGAGAGAGTAAGGTGTTGTTGAGACCATCTGGACGTTATACGTGACTGAACCCAGTTGAGGCCTCTATATAAACTGTTAAGATTCTGGCGGGCAGGTTTAAAGACCTCCTCATCTTGTGGTGCCCAGGACAAGCCTGGTAGGTTAGTTCCCTTGCTTGTTAAAACAGCCGCCTACCATTCTAGAGTGACCTGCCTTTTCCATCTCGCTTTGCTCTCTGGGTACTGGGCCAGTTTGTGAACCAACACACATACACAGGAAACTAATCACTATAGTCCCCTAGGGGTAGGAGGGGGTGGGTATTATTTTCTTTTCAGGTCTCTCTAATCTTTGGAATGACACCAAGGAGACGGTCTGGTTTGGTGCAAAGACTTTCCAAGTTCCCTTTCCTAACACAAAGCAAACTCAGGCAAGCAACAGAATGATCTAGAAATTATTAACATTGCTTGGTTTTCATGGAAATTATGTTTTGAGTTCTATGTGGCAATCTATGAATTTTTTTTTTCCAATTTGGCAGTGATAAAAAAGTTTCTTTTGTAAAAAAGTAGAAAAAGTGAATTGAGTTAAATAAAGTGTGTAGTGTAGGAGGGATACCCTAATAAGGCACAGTACATAGTAGGTGCTTATTAAATGTTGGTGAAATGAATGAAGCTGAGTAAGCAATATGATTTTATTGAGCACCTGCTATGTACAAGCACTAAGCACTTCATATTTAATGAGGGTAGAGTTGTTCCAATTTTATAGAGGGGAAAACTGAGACTCCGAATATTTATGATATGGCCAGCTAAGAGACAGAGCCGGGATTCAAACCCAGATCTCATTCCAGTGAGTGGGTTGTGGATGATGGACACACTGAAATCTGAGAGAGAAGCCCTGAGGCTGGAATAGAGAAAGCCAGCTGACCTTGGGGGCGGGGTCTCATGGGGGGAGAGCTGTAGTGATGAATCAGGGCAGCAGATGCAGGGCGGGATGTGTGCAGGCACCACCCCACCCCCTTCCCTGCTACTTTACTTACCCAGAAACCCACCAGAACATGGCCTTGGAGGGGAAGGAGGCCCCAGCTTCTGGACATGGATTCTGTAAAGACAAAAGATGGGGCAGAGGGTGGACTCCGTCTCACATTCCATGGCCAGTATGTGGCAAGGGAAACCAAGGGCAGGAAGACAGGATGAACTTGACCAAACGTGCACACCGAGGTGCCCTGACTACTTGTCAGAGGTGGACACCAATGGGCCTGGTGCTTCCTAGCAGGCAAGGCAAAAAGGGATTGGGTCATAGGACTGACAGTACCTACAAGTTAAGAACTAACGGTTTCCCAGAAGAAAAACTATTATTAATACTGAGACCAGGAAGTTCTCAAAGCAAGGGCCATGCACGCCATACACAACCTCCTCGTCAATATCCCTCAGTGACCATGGTGAGAAGGTGGAGAGGGCTCTGTCCTGAGATCTTGCCAGCTGCTCCAGAAAAATTGCACAGATCTATACGCTTCACCAATAGGGCACGAGAGTGCCCATTTCACTACATGTTTGGCATCACAGCTTGTTACCAATTTTTAATTTTTTCTGCCATTCTCATTAAAAAAAAAGTCCTATTGCAGTTTTAACTTGATTATTCAAGCCGTTGAGCTTTTTTTTTTTTTAGATGATCTCAGATCCACTGTCTGTTCCTCAGAGAATTCTTTCCAGATTTCAGAGATTAATTCAATGTTACCCATTGTAAACTCTCATGGACCATAAAGTTCTCCTGCAGAACATCTGCCCCACTTGTAATTTTCCACGTGTTCGCGTAATTATGTGATTAATATCTGGTTCCCCTATTGGGCTGTTAGCTGCATGATGACAGGAACCTACATCTGCTTGTTCACCATGGATTCTCAGGACCTGGCTGGGCACAGAGCAGGGATTGGCGAACAAGGGGCCAAATTCAGACCATTGCCTGTCCCTGCCAATAAAGTTTTATTGGAACACATCCATGTTCCTATGTTGACATACTATCTGGGGCTGCTTTTGTGTCATAGCAGCAGAGCTGAGTAGCCACAGAGATCATATGGCCCACAAAACCTAAACTATTTTCTATCTTGCTCTGGACAGAAAAAGTCGGCCAACCCTGGCCTAGAGTAGCCACGCAGTCTACATATTGCTGAATGATGGAGTGAATTTAAAAAAGTAAAAGCCTACAACTTCCGACAGCCGTATGGGGAGACCGAGACTGGAAGTGGAACAGAGCCCAGGGAGGCACTGGGTTGGAGACACGGCAACTTACAGGCTGCTTGGGGTCTTTAGGGAACAAGGGAGGCCGATCAGCCAGGCAGGACAGCACAAACTGTGTCACCACCAGAGACAAACACAGGTACGTTGACAGATGGTAGAAAGGGTCATTCTGGAAACCCTGTGGGGGAGAAGGCAGAAGTGCCATTGAGGCTAAGCAGGCAGCGTCAACTGGGGGAAACCACCCTTTCGTGAATCAATGGCGGACTCGTAAAAATCTTGAGCACAGAATGGTGTTTCTCTGTCTTCTCCTCTGGGGAGCAGGATGGAGTCACAAATGGGCTCTAGAAACAACAATCTGAAGCCTGCTGCAATCACTTTCCTCATCAGAGGTCTTGGGTGCGTATCTAGGCAAATTGTTTTCAGTGGGGTGACTTTGCCTCCAGGGGACATCTGACAATGTTTGTTGGCATTTGGGGTGACCATACTAGGGAGGTGCATCCTGGATGCTGAGGTTGAGAAATCCTGGACTCGGCTATATATTTTTCTCTTAGTAGGTAAAATGAGCCCTAACATGAAAATGCTGCTGTCCAGGTTGGGAAACAGAAATAAGGGCGGGAGTGCAAAATGAGTGTGTGAATCTGTATGCATGGGAGCGCAGGTGAGGGTGAGAATGGGCGAGGCTGGGGTAACGCGCATGTGTACTGCACGTATACAGTGGAGTGTGTGTCGGAGGAGGTCACTGAGGGGATATGACCTCCGGCTGACTTGAGAGTGGCCCGGGGGGAATCCCAGGCTCCTCACCCCTTCCCTGTCCCAGGAATGTACCCTCTGCCCGCCATCCCTAAGGTGGGAGCTTTTTCAGGGAGGCAGCTGTGAGAGAGGAAGGTGTCAAGAGACTGGACGGGGTACACGTGACTGAACCCATTACGGCCTCTGTGTAAACTGTTACGATTCTGGGGGGCAGGTTTGGTCACCTCCCCGTCTAGTGTCACCCAAGACCAGCCTCATAGGTAAATTCCCTTGCTTGTTAAAACCACCATCTATACCATTCTGGAGGGGCCTGCCTTTCCTGTCTGTCTCTCTTTTCCCTCCCTTTGCCCTCTGGGTATGGAGCCTGTTTGGAATTCCACACGGGAACTCTGAACTCTCGATCCCACAGCGTGTCTGTGCCCAGGCCGTGTGTGCACTGTGGGAGTGTGGGATGTTTGTGCCCAAGTCGTGTCAGAGCCTGAGGGCCTAGCCACGGCTGGGTGGCAGCAAGTGTGAATGGACCTGTGCGAGAGAGAGAGAGAGAGAGAGAGAGAGAGAGAGAGAGAGAGAGAGAGAGAGAGAGAGAGAGAGAGAGAGAGATGCTTTGGAGTCTATGGTTGTGTGACGCACAAATGGGGGCATACCAGTACGTGTTTGGGATGCAAGTCGAGTGTGTAACTTGGATGTGCAAGACAATGGGAATTGGTGTCGACAAAAAGCGTGGGGAACAATGGGTACTTCTAGGGGAGGGAGGGTGCCTGTGTGCCGCTAGAGTTTAAGGCACGGTGTGTGTGTGTCTGTCCCTGTGAAGGTAGAGGAGGAGCTGTGTGTGGACGGGGTGCAGGAAGAATGGGACCAGAGTCAGAAGGTGCCCATTGACTCCCCCAGGCCCCCACTTACCCCTTGTGAGGCCTGCTGGGTGGCGCTGGTAGCTGGCAAGAGAATGCAGAGCAGCCAGTACCCAAACAGCACCCCAGACGCCCGCACCCCTTTCTTCCTCTCAACGTGGATCAGGAACACTGCAAAGCTCTGCAGGAGGGCCAGGCCATGCCCTTAAGGTGGGGGAGGGGGAAAGGGAGGCGGGGGAGGGGGGAGGAGGGAGAGAGGGGGGCGCCCCACTCTGCCCCACACCCTCACCGGGGCAGGAAAAGCGGCAGCAGGGAGCAAGCCAGCTAGTCTGAGGGCTTTGTTACCATCGTGGTGAGCCACACGGTGGGGTGAATGAGGAATTCTGGGGCCTGGGGCGCCCCCTTCTGGATTCTCCAAAGAGCGACAGCCACACTGGAGGTGCACAGGATTACCAGGGCGCACCCAAGCACCTGGGGAGACAGGCTTAGATAAGATAGTGGCAACCTGGACAGTGACCCCGTGTCCCAGGGGACAGTGGCTCTGGATGGGGCACTGTCACATCCCAATGTCATAATTTAACAGTACCAATGTGCAAGATGCGTCGGAAACAGCAGTGAGGGGTGCTGCAGATCTGGACCTGTAACCGTCCTATAAATAATGCACCCCAAGGCAACCGAGCCACCCCAGTGGGCGGAGCTCCAATAGTGCACAGGAGAGGTACTTCCAAGGACACACACTTACAGGGGGGGAAACAGTGATACTCTCTTCAAGTCTCTTTCAATCTCTACTGTTAAATCAAGGAGAAACTTGGTCGGGACCAGTATGTCCCTAAACCCCCCTTGGTCTAAGCAGGGGTCACACTACCACCCACAGGCTGAATTTGTGTCACCTGTGAACTAAGAATGCTTTTTGACACTTTCCAATCGTTGAACGAAACTCAAAAACAGTACAGCATTGTCATGACTCGTGAAAATTATACGAAATTCCAATTTCAGGGACTATAAATATTTATTTATGTTTTTTATGCCTGTTTGTGGACTGTGGTCTGTGGCTGCTTTCCTGCCGCAGTGGCAGAACTAAGTAGTTGCGGCAGAGACCACATGACCACCCGAAGCCTCAAATATGTACTCTCTGGCCCTTTTTGGGAAGAGCATGTCCATCCCGGGAGAGGTGGTGGGAGATGGACAAGGTGGTATGGAAAGGAATGGACCTCAAAGGCCTTTCTTGTAGAAGTTGGAGGAAAAGGGGATGGTTGGGTGGAAAGGCTCACAATTAGAATGCCGGTGTTTTTCTAACTCACCAAAAGAAATACCTAATATGTTTAAGAACTGTTCTTTTGTGCTGCTGGGGCTGGGGCTTGACATAAACATGCATGCATAACTACTAAAAGTGTCAACGGCTTCCACTAGTGTGGCCCTAAAATGACTTTGCATATCCCAGGAGTATGCTTAGCAGCATGCCTGGTTAGGGTGCCCATAAACGCTCTGAGATGTGTCGGGGTGTGTGTGTTTGCAGATTTTCGTTATCATCAAATCTGTGTGGGTGACCCTTGCTCCACAGAGTTTACCTCTGTAGCCTCTGGAGTGTTGCTCTGTTTGATTAACAGGTTCCCTTCTTGTCCCCTACCCTATGTGCCCCTCGATAGGAGTGTCCACTCTGAGGTCTCTGCCAGGTTCTGCCTTGCCCCTCCCCCCTCTCTCCCCAACTGTTGTCTGGTTCTAGGGTCCCAGAGGCAGTGGATACCATTTTGGCCTTCAAGAGGGGGGACATCTGGATGTAACCCTTGCCATGACGGTGGATGTAGAGAAGGTAGATGGGGCCAAGGACCCAGAGGTACATGGGGGGCACCCAGACCCCTGCTGTTTTCAAGAAACATAGGCCCAGGAGGCGGTCAGCGGCAGGCTCAGACTCCGTCTGGTTCCAGACCTGAGGGAAAACCAGGGCGACTCTTATGATCGTACAACACAGGGGTCCCACACTCACCTGTTTAGGGGGCCACGCAACATTTTGAACCCTTCACATTTACATGGAAATGTGCCAAGCACCCTGGCATATCTTAAAATTCTCAGCTCCTTTAATCCTAACAAAAACCCTATGAGGTAGAGGCAGTTATCACGCTGATTTTGCTGATGAGGAAGCTGAGGCCCAGAGAGGTTGAGGAACTTGGCTGACGACACCCAGCTGGAACGTGGTGTTACTGGGATTTGAACTCAGGCGGTTGGATCCTGGAGTCTAGGACACCTGGGCTCCGTGACAAGTGCTGGCCACAGACTGGCACTTCATCCTTATCACAACTCCAGGAGGCAGGCGCTACTGTCCCCACCAATTTCACAGACTAGGAAACTGAGAGGAGAGCAGCCTCCCTGAGGCCCACACAAATAGGAAGTTGCCGAGGGGACTCCATGCAGGCCTGGCTGACCCCAAGCCTTGTTCTCCATCTCTGATTCTTATCTCAGCCCCTCTGCTGGCCTTCTCTAACCCTAGAGGAAGTTTGAATATGAAGTTTAAAGAACAGGGCCTCTTCCGTTCTTTCTCTACTGTTTTAACAGCCCCTCAACCCCCTCCCCACCGGTTAGCTCTCCTCCTGGCTTTCACCATTCACCATCTGTGTGAGCTGCAACCTCCAGGTGCCTCAGTTTCCTTCCCTGCAAAAGGGGGATCCTAAAAGAATCGGCCTCTAAAGGCTGTATTAAATGGGGCAGTACCAGTAAAGCAGGTAGCATGATGCTGGGCACAAAGGAAGCCCTTCATTAACATCAGCTATCACTATTGCCTTTTCTACCTGATCCCTGAAATCCTGGGAGTTTGTGACCCTCACAGGCCACCCCATAAAGCCCACTTCCTAGAATCCTTTGCTGAGAGCCTGGATGAGAGAGGTGGGGGATCCTGAAGCTGTATGCAAATAGAGGCCAAATTCTCCTGTAGCTGGGAGGTCTGGAGGCGCCTTTATTAACCTTGCTGGGCTCTTTTGGGCACAGGCTCGGTTAAACGGGTCGCCCTGCCCTGTTGCTCATCTGGCCTTGAATTTGGGGCATCTCTACCCTCCCCAGTGTCACCACTTGAGAGATCTACCAAGCCTGGAAAAGAAGAGTTGGGCGGGCTGGCGGGGAACACTCACCCCTGGTCCCACGCAGGGCTCTGCAGGCGCCGCCATTGGGCGCCCTCGGTCCCTCTGTCCGTCAGTAGGTCTGTCAGTCAGTCCCTGGAAGCCTCCTGGCCTGGGGGGAATAGGCGGGGCTCAGCAGGCCTGGACAGATTCGAGCTGGGGATTGCAAGGCCCAGGGGCAAGGTCCAGCGGAGCGGTGGGGGTGGGGCGAGAAGGGGTGAAATGAGGCTCAGGGAGGCTCCAGCAGACATGAGGGGATCCCTCAGCCCCAGGAGGCACAGTGGCATCTCTGTATAACCCTCCGCCCCAGCAAGTGTCACCCCAAACTTTCTGAACACTGTGGACCAGCCATTCCAGACATTTATCCCCTTGAAAGAACTCAAGTGTGCGCACGCTAAGTGTCCAATAGCCGGAGTGGGTGTGTCGGTGCTTCTGATGAAGCCGCAGTCTCCTCCTCGGGTGGGGATGGATATTGTCTGCCTCTCAGGTGGGGAGAAGAGTTTCAGGATACTTATGAAGAGCTTAGCACAATGCTGAGCACATGGAAATGCTCAGTAAGAGCTATTATTAGCACTAGTATTATCATTTCGTTCATAGGTTCCTAAGCAGTGGTTTCAAGTGCCAATGCAGAAATATATTCATTTGGAAAGATGGTTGCTCAATGCTAAGTGGAAAAAATTATAACACAAGCTAGGCTACGATAGTTTTTACACAAAGAAAAACAGTATATGCTTAAGTTGGGGAAAGTGGGGAAGTCATTTGCCTTCTTCTGTGTCTTACAGCAAGGTGTATCCACAGCTGTGAGTTCTTTTTGGAAGTGACTCTACATCCCATAAATGTATAAATAAAAAGATGGGGATGCACTAAAGCAGTGATCATGGGAATCCTAATTTTTCTTTTCTATTTCTTTTCCTTTCCTTTTCTATTTTCTTTCCTTCTGCAATGAGCTCGTATTCCTTTCCAGAGAGGAATGACAGGCGCAGCTTGTGCAGACAGACAAGCACAGGTGAAGGGAGTGGGTACAGAATTAACGCCTTCTGCCCTCTCCATGCTGCCTGGTTACTTCTCCGGGTCTGGATCTCATCTTTTCTCCTGCCTCTTGCAGGGCCTCCAAGCATGGGTTGCCCTGGCCTTATGGTCCCCTTTCTTTTTGTTTTCCCTCCAGTCATCCTCTTGCCTGGGTCATCAGGAAGAGCGTAGACACAAGGAACCCAAGGATTTGTCTTGGAGTTGAGGGTGGCCGGTCTGTTTACATTTAAATTACGTCTGTTTATTTGAGGTGGTTTTGGTGGAGGCTGATGGAAGTTATGGGAAGGCCTGAGCCCCTTCTCCCTATACTCCCCAATTGCCATTGCCACGATCCCTAGTGCATCATTTCTTTATATATCTGAAGATGAATTTGAGGGGAATGGTGGAAATTTGAGAAAAAATGGTTGGTAAGTTAGGAAAAACACAGAAGAAATCAGTTGGGGTGAGCCCAGAATAGGAGTTGGACACCCCAAAGTCTACTTTCTACTTTTCCAGCTCTCTGAATAGCCAAGCACATGGCGGTGTGCAGACAGTTCTAAACAAGTCCCTTTCCCTCTCTAGGCCTTGGATTCTCTCTATCTCTTCTTAAGGAGGGCACAGCTCAAAGTGGCCCATGCGGGGATTGAACTGACAACCTCGTTGTTCAGGGCACACGCTCTAACCTACTGAGCCACCTGGTCGCCCTGGGCCTCAGTTTCTCATTCTGTAAGATAAGAAGTTTCCATAGGCCAGCATTTCGCTATCGGTGGCTTTCAACTCCTTGTGATTTGCTAAGACAAATCAGAGATTCACGTTAGGGAAGGTAGAGGGCAAATACATATATATATATATGTATTTAAGGGCAAATATTTTATTTTTTAAAGATTTTATTGGGGAATCGGGGGAGGTGGACAGTGCTGGGGAACCAGGGAAGGGGAACAGACAAGTTGCTGTCCTTTTGTTCTTCAGTCTAGTTGTGGAGGATGTTGCTTCACTGGCCCATGTTGGTATTGTCATTGCACTCTTCCCGGGTGAGGCAGATCAGTCGCTGGCCTCTGGATGGCCGCTCACTATGGCTATTGGCAGCTCACACCGGCTGCTAGCTGCTCACGCTGGCTGCCGGCCACTCACTGTAGCCTATGGCAGCCCACTGCAGCAGGGGCTGCAGCTATGCCGTCCCGGGGACTCACAGCAGCCCAGCTCCAGGTGGAGCTGTTGCTCAAGGGGCAAATATTTTAATAGCACGTATCAATAACAAATTCCAATCAATAAAACAACCATTTAAACATTTTCTCTTTATAACTGAACATTTGAGCATCTCACTGTATTTCGGGTGAGAAGTCAGACCAAGGAATTGGCATCAGATATACTAATAATGGGGATTGTAGCCACTGTGAAGGTTTGGACCCTGTATAGTTTAAGATCATTGTGGTTCACAGTTGCATGTTGCTTAAGACTGAGCTACAACGGCAAATTCCAGTGGGAATTTTATGCCATTCCAGTGGGAATCTCTTACCTCATTCTTTAGAAACAAAAATATAACAACTATCAAAAATGAAGGGCTTGATTTTTTTTTTTTTAATGGCGCACAATAGATGAATTCCAAATACCAGGCCAGAAAAAGCAATTCTTGTCTCTTGCAATGTGGTGACTTGCAGTTAACTTCAGTCTAAGTTGTCGTATAGATTCATTCGTGGAGCGAAATGCAACAGGCTGGTATTTGCACTTATGTTTACACAGATCACACTTCATCTCCCAGCGCTAATTCAAAGGAAACTGTTTGCCTCTCTTGTGCATGGGGGGCAAACCCTCAGAATGTGTTTCTAGGAGAATATTATCGGCGCTTGGAGTCAATGAAATCTTTAATACCTTTCAACATGTTATGCTGAACTTCGATGACCTATGTTTTGGTAAAAAAAACCCCAAAGCACGCATTGGTCATTTATCATGGAAAAATGCACCAATATATACAAATTCCTAAGGTGCTTTTTTGAGATTATATATCACCTGTGAAATATGTGCCAACACGCCTCGGGAAGCGCGCTCTTTGCAGTTCCAGGGACCCTGAACCCCAAAGTGCAGGGGAACGAACCCTTGGAGCTTCCGCGCGCACGCATGCGCCTTGCAGCGGCACCTGCCGGGAGCGTGCGCGGAGTCCGCCAGGCCTCCAGAGGGCGCCAACGGTCTCGCTTTGCGGCTGAGCGTGCGCGCCGGCGTCCGCATCCCTGGGGGCGTGGCCGTGGGGCCGGAGCGAGCGTGCGCGGCGGCGGCGGGCGGGGCCTGCGTTGTCTTTCATGCGCCGAGCAGGAAGTAGCGTGCAGCGTGCGGAGGGAGGGGCGTGGCCGTGGGGCCGGAGCGAGCCTGCGCGGCGGCGGCGGGGCGGGACCTGCGCTGTCACTCATGCGCCGAGCAGGAAGCAGCGTGCAGCGTGCGGAGGGAGGAGGGGCGGGACCGCGCGGCCTGCGGCGGGCTGGGTGCTGGGGGTCCGGCCATGCGGCGGTGCCTGGGGCCCGTGGCGGTGCGCGCCGCCTTGGTGCTTTTGCTGAGCGGCGTGGGGCCCGCGCGCGGCTCCGAGGACATCGTGGTGGGCTGCGGGGGCTTCGTCAAGTCGGACGTGGAGATCAACTACTCGCTGATCGAGGTGAGCGCGCTGTGTGACCCCGGGCCAGGCGCTCAGCCTCTCTGGGCCGCGGCGGCTTCTCTGACACCCTGGGGCCGCCGCCGGCCCCGCAGTGCAGACGTCCTTTCCCCGTTCACAGCCCGGTGCCCACGGGCCCCCGTGGTCCCTCCTCAGTCCCGCCGGAGTGGGGGCTCTATTTGTGGGGTGCAGCTGTGGGGGACGTTCCTGGTGAGGGTGCTGCATGCCTTTGATCAGCTCCCCCCAAACCAGGACCCCAGGTCCTTCAACACCTCTCCTCGGGATCCAGATCCAAGATAAGCCCGAACCCCGGCATCCCGGCCCCAGATTTCTTTTTTTTTCTTTTTCTTTTCTTTTTTTTTTTTAGAGGGCAGTGTCACAGGCCTTCCTATGTGGCATCCGAACCGGGCCCGCTGGCGCTCCAAGCCAGCGCCTAACCACAGCGCCACTCAGCCGGCCCCCCAGATTTCTTACAACCTAGTCTCAGGAGGACCCAGCCCCTTGGGAACCCAAACCCCAGATCCTCAAAACTCACACCTCCTGAAACCCATATTCCAGAAGCCTTGTTCGCCACACCCCACAGCTCGGAGCCCCAAAAGTTCTAATCCAGTGCACCCCTCCTGCAATCCCCCCTGGGTGCTTTTTTTCTTTTTTTTTTGAGGGCAGTGTCCCTGGCCCTCATACGTGGGACCCGAACCGGGGCCGCTGGTGTCCCAATCTTCAATTCCCAGTGGATCTCTGGGGCCGGGAATCTGCACTTGTAACCCCTCCTCCCACCCCCCCACCCCCGTTTTCTTACCCCCTTGGGGGTTCCTTTGCCTCTGCAAATGGCGAGTTGTCGGCTGCCCTGATGGCTCTTATTGGGTTGTTCTTGGAATTGCACCGAGACGTGTGCAGAAGTCTTTTTATGAAGTTGCACATCCCCGGTCAGTGAGATAATTATCAGCCCTGTGGGATTATGACCCAGAAAGCGTTTGTGAAGAGGAACGGAGGCTGACGGAGGGAGGGAGAGAAGGTCGCTTGTCTGGGTGGCCGGGCAGGGACCAGGGGGAGGGGTGGCCTCTGTTTTGGGAGGGTACTGACGATGAGGCAGGAGAAGGGGATGGTGAGGAGAAACAAGGAACAGGCTAGGGGATGCCGCGGAAAGGCCTGAGACTGCGGGCGCTGCCTGAAAGCACGTTTGCGCCTCTCCGGTGCTGGCCGCTGCAGGGCTGTGGTCAAGGGTGAACCTGTGTGTTCTTTACAAAGCAGGTTGCTGAGACCTGGGGAGCTGCAGGAAGCAGATCCCACACCCCACTAGTTCTTTGACCTGACCTGGCCGCGCCCCAAACCCCAATTTCTGTTCCTGTAGGATGTTGTGTGAGAGAGAAGCATCAAAACCCCAGTGCCAGATGTTTCCTAAATAGTCAGTTACCACCCTTTAAGACCCCTCTGCCTATGGCTTCTCTACTTTTTTTTTTTTTTTTTTTTTTGAGGGCAGTGTCACTGGCCCTCCTATGTGGGACCCGAGTCGGGGCCGCTGGCTTCCGAAGCCAGCGCTTCACCACCGCGTCCCTCGGCCGGCCCCTTCTCTACCATTCTTGATCTTAAGAAATTGGATGTTTAATGACCCTACCCACTGGCAGCTGCAGGGCTCTGAGGATCAGCTAGGTGCCCATGCCACCTCCTGGGCTGTCTCCCTGTGTGTGGGCACAGCACATTTCAGAAGCTGCCTTGATAGGCCTTTTGTAGCTTGTAAGTTTCCTGGGGCTGTCGGAGAAAAGTGAAGGCGGCTTCGGGCACTACCACCCTAAACACTGATAGTGACCTTCAGAGTAGAGGGCAAGCTTTGTGCCCCAGTAGGAAGCGCGTTCCTGGATCCCCAGGGCTGCCTGGATGGCCTGACGCCTTCATTCTTTCCTAAGTTCTGATGATGAAATCAGACATTTCATATGTGTCATGTATGTTGCCATCCTGTGCCCTGATCTGTGTTTTGTGAAAGACAGGTACACAACCGAGATATTTCACAATCATTTCTTGATTTTATTTTCCGTCTTCTAACGAAACTGCCTTCTCTCTTTCCCAGCCTCCTTCCCTCCTGGTGTTTTCCCATTGTCGTAGTCATTCAGCCAGTAACTACTGAGTTTGCCCCTGCATATAATACTAAAACTTTCTCCAGGGTGGGGAATTAGTCCAGGGGACAGAGCAGACAAAAATCCCTACAAAAGAAAAACATTGGTTGCTGATACTTGAACCGTCAGAAGATTTCGTATTAAAAACTGGATTTCTGGGGCCGGCCGAGTGGCACGTTGGTTAAGCGCTGGCTTGGGAAGCCAGCGGCCCTGGTTCAGGTCCCACATGAGGGCCAGTGACACTGCCCTCAAAAAAAAAAACAAAGCTGGATTTCTGGCTTCTTCGGAAAACCAGTTGGTCTCCAGGCTGCATAACCTGGCTTGGGTTTGAATAGTGATCTGTCCCCCTTTAGGTGACGTCTCTGTCCCCTCTTGGCAGGTGAATTTCATTGGCTGCCTTAAGTGTGTGGTGTTCCTTGTGGCTTGTAAACAGTTTCACAAGTATTTACTGAGCACGCCCACGAAACAAGACACTGTCTCATGCACAGCAGAGTGTAAGCCGAGGTCACGCCCACGGGGCACTTGCAGTCCACGTGTAACTGCACTCGCTTCCTTTCCGAAGTGCACGCTGCACATTTGCTGCACTTTATGTCTTCTTAGCTGGTGTGACGCGTCTCCGTCACTCTTGTATCATGGTCCCAGAGCATTACCACCTTAGAGGTGAGGCTTGTGGGCGTCAATCAGATCCAACCGCTCCCTTTTACAGATGTAGACACTGAGGCTCGGCTTGCTTGAGCCCCGTGGGGCGGTGTAGCGGATTTTCTTTGAATCCAGTCTCTGCCCTGCTGATGACACCACATTGCTTTTTAATTCAGAGAGATGTAACACAACATAGTAATATAGTAAAATAGTGATAGTAAATAGTAAAATAGTAATCTTTACTATCTATGTGTGTGTGTGTGTGTGTGTGTGTGTGTATATATATATATATATATATATACAATTTTTTTGAGGCCGTACTCTGTGCCAGGTGCTTAATAAGCGTAGATGTGAGTCCCTGCGGCCACCCGGAAGGGGAGTGGCTCTCTTTACCCACGAAGGAACAGGAACGAATGACCTTAGGAGGGTAAACGACTTGCCCAAGGTCACACAGTATGCGGAAGACCCAGACTTCAACTTGAGCATCTTAATGGGTCAACAGTTTGTTTCTGGGAATGCTCAGGATGCAAGATTTCCAGGGAGTCCTTGAGGAGAGGACCTATAGTGAGTGTCTTTTGGTATGTTTTTGTCCCGAGAATGAAAATAAAAGAGAAAATTGGAAGTTTCTAGGTGAGTGTCCCCAAGTATTATAGGGAATCCTTTGGGGTTAATGATGCAGTTCCCTGGCCTGACTCCAGCCCTTCTAGCTTAGAAACAGAAGTGGGGTTTGGGAATTGCATTTTAGCAAGCACCTTGCTAACAGCAAATCTAAAACCAAGGATCCCCCAGAAACAACCTAGAGATAGCCCCTCAAATAAACTGAAAAGGAGGACCGGCCGAGTGGCGCGGTGGTTAAGAGCTGGCTTGGGAAGCCGGCGGCCCTGGTTCGGTCCCACATATGAGGGCCAGTGACACTGCCCTCAAAAAAAAAACAAAAACAAAACAAAACAAAAATAAACTGAAAAGGACTGAAAATGCTTTGGGGGGGTAGACTTTAGATGGTTTTTCACTTGAAAAATACCGAACCACATTATTTGGGGGATGCTTTGCCCTATTTGTATCTGCCCTTCATGCCTAGTGCTCATAGCAGCTATACCCTACGTCCTCAGCAAATGTATATGGACTGAATTCATTCAGGCATAATGTCCGTAGCTAATTCTCAAAGGCGAGATCTTGACTTCTCTTTTCTTTCCTTCCTTTCTAGATAAAGTTGTACACCAAGCACGGGACTTTGAAATACCAGACAGACTGTGCCCCGAACAATGGCTACTTTATGATCCCCTTGTACGATAAGGTAAGAGGGAGAGTACTTTATTCTTTTACGATGGGAAGTGGCCCACAGGGCCGTGAAAATTGGGGGTGTGGCCTCCCCCACGGAGCAAACGCTCGCCCGTTTTGTAAATGATGAGTGGAACCTGGCAGTTCTGGCCAAATTCAGGGGGAGACCGCTTACAGACTGGTTTGATCCAATACAGTGGCTCTCAGTGTCTCCAGGGACATTTGGCAATGTCTGGAGACATTTTTGGTGGTTACAACTGTAATGGTGAGGGGAGTGCGAGAGTTATCCAGTGGGCAGAGGCCAGGAACGAAGCTGAGCTTCCCATGATGCTTCACAGAGCAAATGTCAGCACTGCCAGTGCCGAGAAACCCTGATGCAACAGAACCCTGTATTTGCAAGCAGCTTAAAATAGTTTTAAAGAAATTATATAAGTAATATGTGAATTCATGAGCTTTGTAGAAAAAAAAAATACCAAGGTCTTTAGAAGTATAAGAAATACATTTTATCTTGGACCTCCCAGGTTCCCCACCTTTTGTAGCGATAACCTCTGATAAGTTTTGCTGTGTACCCTAACAGACCGCTTTCTTGGTATTTATAGTTAGGCCGCTATCCATGAATATACATGCAAATACACGTATGCAGACGCACACACGCATGGGTACCTACGTGGGGGTTCATGCGTAGCCATACTTCAGCCCCATCCTCCCCACATTACGACTTTATATTTGGAAATAGAGATTGACAGGAAGTTGCAAAAGTAGTCATATACATAGTTTTGATTTTGAGTTTAAAAAACACACAAATGAGGGCCGGCCGAGTGGCGCGGTGGTTAAGTGCTGGCTTAGGAAGCCAGCGGCCCCGGTTCGGGTCCCACATATGAGGGCCAGTGACACTGCCCTCAAAAAAAATAAATAAATAAAATAAAATAAAAAAAAACAAATGAAATCAAATAATAGGAATTGTTCTACAATTTCGTTTTCTTTTTCCCATGGTAGTAACTTGACACGCTTTCAACAGCAGCGTGTAAAGACCTACCACCTGCTTGACAATTGCTACAGAGCATGTCAGAATCAGACCCAAACTTTTAATTTCTTTAACTGCTTCTCTATGGATAGATGGAGGCTTTCCCCAATTTTTAAAATTATTAATAATAACAATGCAGCAATGAATACTCTTGAACTTACATCTTTTAAGCACAATACATAAGATTGAGTTCTAGAGGTGGACTAGCTGGGTCTTGAAATCTGTTTTTTTTTTCCTTTTTTGAGTTTTTATATGAGTTTATTTGAGCCAAACTGATGACGTATGCCGGGGAGCAAGATCTCAAACATTCCTTGTTTTTTTTTTGTTGTTTTCTTTTTCAACTATTAAAACAATCTCAAGAAACCAGGGTTTATCAGTAAACTGAGTTTTAAGAAATGACGTTAGTTCCTGAAGGTACATGCTGATCCTAGCGACCGCAGATGAGGGGTTAATAGGAGATTCCATTTATAGGAAGTTTGGTATCAAAAGACTATGAATGGCCGAACTTGGTGTCTTTTTTTTTTTTTTAAGATTTTGTTGGGGACTTGGGGAAGGGAACATTGTGTTTTTCCAGGACCCATCTGCTCCAAGTCAAATTGTTGTCCTTCAATCTTAGTTATGGAGGGCGCAGCTCAGCTCCAAATCCAGTTGCTACTTTCCATCTAGTTGCCGGAGGCAGGGCGCAGCTCACCACCCCATGCGGAAGTCGAACCGGCAACCTTGTTGTTAGGAGCTCGTGCTCTAACCAGATGAGCCATCCTGCCACCCGTTGGCAGCTCAGGGCAGCTCAACTCAGGCACAGCTCACTGCCCATGTGGGAATCGAACCGGCGACCCAGATGCTCAGAGCTCGCGCTCTTAACCAACTGAGGCACTTGGCCTGCCCTGACCGTGGTGTCTTTAGAACACTCCGTGGGAAGCAATGGCTTCTGGGCTTCTGATTGGCTGGGTGGCAACTTCTGGTGAAGAGATTCAGCGTGCCGCCTCTGGACGGAATCAGAGAGCCCACTACTATTTAGAAGAACATAACTTATGCTTGGAATTTCATGCCCAGTGTGAACATTCTAGGTGAAATGATAGCACTAAACAACACTCAACTAGTTGAAGGGTCATCAGTTCTCATTCCTTTCCTTTTTTTTCCCCCCTCTTAGGGAGATTTTATTTTGAAGATTGAACCTCCCCTGGGGTGGAGTTTTGGTAAGTTCACTGGATAACCAGACATACTCTGTAAATGATTAGATGACATGCTGAATATTAATTTAAGCTGACAGTGCATAGTCTGCTAAAATGTTAAGGATTCATTTCTTGGTTATAAGAGCCCGCCCTCCCCGCTGTTAAAATGTTAAGGATTCATTTCTTGGGTATAAGAGGGCACCCCCGCCATCACTTTGGAGTAGATTGGATTTACCTTAGATCTACGTTACATTTTCTGTCATCTTCCTTAAAATAGACGTCTTTTCTAATCCCCCTCTCTCAGGAAACTTTGTTTACAGTTTCATTCATTAAGTGGCAGTAGGATTATATGCAGAGGTCAAGGGTGGGGGCTTCATTCCTGCCCCAGCATGGCTTCTTTCTTTGCCCCCTCAGTGTTCTTCTTTTTTTTTTTTTAGTTAACTGCAACATTAAATAGTGTGTGATTTGACACTTAAAATCCAGATCTGCTTTTCTTAAGATACCAGAAATCTGGCAGCCTTGGGCCTTACCAGCTCTGGGACCACCTTGGACGAGTGACTTCCCCTGTGTCACTTCCCCTGGGTCGGTGGCCATCTCCTCGCTAGGGGGTCAGGAGAGTAACTGCACCTGCCTCACAGGCCACCTGGAGGATTGAGGGGCCAATGTATCTACCTGTGAATGGCTGGCACATCCTTAGCAATTCATCAGTAGATATGTCCTCTCCCTCTCTCTCCCTCTCCCTCTCTCTTTCATTCATTGGGATAGCAGTATATTTTTCCAGGACCCATCAGCTCCAAGTAAGTAGTTGTTTCAATCTAGTTGTGGAGGGCACAGCTCAGCGGCCCATGTGGGGATCGAACTGGCAACCTTGGTGCTATGAGCACGGTGCTCCAACCAACTGAGCTAACCGGTCACCCCTAATGCTTTTCCTTTTGATAAGCTATTTTTATTGGATCACAACATACTTTCAGGAAAGTATACTTAATCATAAGGGTATTACTTGGTGAATTTCCACAAAACTCACCCATGTAACTGCCACCCAGTTAATAAGATAGAATTTTACCAGCCCCCTTCCAGGCACTCGTTACCTGCCCCACCCACCCCACTGCTGTGACCTTCTAAAATTATAGATTAGATCAGTTTTGAACGGGACATACGTGGAGCCATAGAAGGTACATTTTTGTATCTGGTTTCTTTCTCTCAATGCTGTTGATGACACTCACCCACACTGTGCGGCTCTAGCGGGCTTGTTTGTTTGCTGTACAGAATTCTGAGGCTTGAATACAGTGACTTAGCCCTTGTGTGGATGGGCATTGGGGGGCTTCCCCATTCTGGCCACTAAGAAGAGTGTCCCTGCAGGCATCCCGGGGCACGTCCCTTGGTACATGTATGTTTGCATTTCAGTTGCGTAGCTGCCGGGAGTGAAATTGCCTGGCGATAGGATTTTTATGTGTTCAGCTCTGGTAGATATGGCCAAACATCCAATGTGATGCAGCACCGGCTGCCCCACCAGCGGTGTGCAGGGGTTCCAGGTGCCCCCCACCTCACCACACTCGACGTGCTCGGTCTTCTTCATTTTAGCCATTCTGGTGGGGACGTGGTGGGATCTCATGGTGGTTTTGATTTGCATTTCCACTGAGATTGAACACTTTTTTGTATTTTTACTGGCTATTTGGATAGTCTCTTTTGTGAGATGTCTTTACATCTTTTGTCCATTTCTTTTTATTGATGTCTTCCCCTGTGTGTTTGTGTTTGGATAATTCTTCATTTTACCTGAAATTCTCTTGATTTTCCCATTTTTTTCCTCTACTGATCACTCTACATTCTTCCTAATTTTTTTTTTTTTTTTTTTGAGGGCAGTGTCACTGGCCCCCACATGTGGGATCCGAACCGGGGCCACCGGCATCCCAATCCAGTTCTCAACCACCGCGCCACTGAGCCGGCCCCGTTCTTCCTAATTTTTTAAAACTGCAACTTTAACCTCTAGTATAGTGACCTCCACTTTTGTTTTTTTTTTTTTTAATTGAATTAGTTGTTAAAAGTGAAAAATCAGGAGCTGGCCCATAAGATCCACATGGCAGCTGAGTAGTGGCTTCCCCTTTCGTCCGCTTGTCACCACTCGTCCTGTCTGCTTGCTTCTTACCCAGCCTGGCTCTTGGGGGCGTTGGCGTTTATGGCCCTGATTTCATGTGGCTACACCCACGTACTTCGGCAAGGGTCAGAACTGGAGCCAGACATTTCTGAGTTGAACTGGGGCCCTGTAACTCACAAGCTTTGTGACGTTGGGAGATCCATTAGCCTTTCTGTGCCTCAGTTTACCCCTGAATCAATTGTAAGTGTTACTACCAGCTTCTTAAGATAGTTGTGAAAATCAAATGCACTTGGGTCAGAGGCTGGTAAGCAGTCACTGAACAGAACTGTTTGCTGCTCACTGAATTCTCCACGGGACTCTCAGATACTGCTCGGCCGAAAGCCTGTCATAAGAGTGTATTATACTCTAAACACTGGTTCCCTCTGGAGCGGAAACCAGGCGTCCGGGGCAGGGCTGGGAGGGAGACTCTCCTTCCCCCGCCTACCTATTGTACCTTTGGGTTTTGAGCCATTGAGTGTGTTAAGTGCTCAAAAAGAAATAACATGAAAGTTAACCAAGAAAATGTCTTTCACGTAGAAAGCTTCACGTTATCCAGGAACTAAACTTGCTCTCGTGTCTTGCGCCCCCTTCCCCCTCCCCTCCCGCCTTCATCCCTCAGAGCCGACGCAGGTGGAGCTGCACGTGGATGGCGTCAGTGACATATGCACCAAGGGCGGGGACATCAACTTCGTGTTCACGGGCTTCTCTGTGAACGGAAAGGTTTGGCTTCAGAACCGTGGCAGTTTCCACGTGGGCTCAGTGGCATGCTCCGAGTCTCCTCTTAACTTGAAAACAGCCAGACTTTTCCACCTGGGGCCTTTGATCCCACAAGGGACCCCCAGATAATCTTCAGGAGGGTCTGGGAACTCGAGATTGAGTGTAAAACGTAGTGGGTGCTTTGAGGGGCCAGATCTAGGCTGCTGGTCTTTGCCCTGAACGAGCAGAGGCCGTTCGCGTGTAAGTGCCAGGCTGGCCTCGCATAGGGACAGATTCCCGGGGAGGACTTTTCCCCCTCCACCCAGCCCCTTTCCTCGGCATCCGCACGGGCCGGTTTCCTTCTTCACCTTTACACTGAGGGTGTGTCCCATGGTTCCCGGCTTTACGTCTGGGTTTCTTGTTAGAGAAGGATCAAGGGTGTTTATTCTTTCTCCATACTTTGGAAAAGAATCGTGCCTCTTTAACAGATGGTGTCTTGGGTTTAGCGAATCAAGGTATTATTTTACTGTTCCTGTTCCCTCTCACAGTCCCTCCACCCTCCCCCAGAAGGGTACTCATGATCCCCATCACCTTTTCAGAGGGCTCTTGTCCCAGCGAAGGTTAGAGGCCCCACGTGGGGAGAGGATCTGTTGAGGGGAGCACTTCGCTGCTGGGCCGGGTCCTAACCTCCTTCTCCATGCCAGGTTCTCAGCAAAGGGCAGCCCCTGGGCCCCGCTGGCGTTCAGGTGTCTCTGAGAAACACGGGGACTGAAGCGAAGATCCAGTCCACAGTCACGCAACCCGGCGGAAAGTGAGTCGCGCCTGGGTCATCCTGCCTTGCAGCTTGAGCAGGGCTGTGACGGGGGCGGGGAGAACTGTGGATCTTGGGCGGCCTGGGTTCAAATCCAGACTCAGCCTCTTAACTTTGGATAAGTTCATGCCTCACAGGGCCTGGGGTTCCTCATCTGGCAAATGGGAGTCATTGGTCCCATCGCAGCTAACGTTGATGGGATGATTAATTATGAGATAATGTCCATCAAACACCTACCGTGAGGACTGGCACATAGTAGGCCTTCATTTAATGGTTGGGACGGGCTCTGAAGCCCGCCAGCCTGGGTTTGAATCCTGGTTCTCCCATTTGCTAGTGGTTTGACTTTGGGCCAGTTACTTAATGCCTCTGGACCTCTGTTTCCTCATTTATAAATGATTATCATGGAATCTACCTCCCAAGGTGTCGGGGAAGATGAAATGATAATATTGGGGTTTAAACAGCCTGGCCTGCAATATAACTGTTAACTCAATATAGGTTAGCTGAATTAGGATTTAAAAAATCATTTTATCACTACTAAATTGAAGTTATTTTGTACTTAGGACTGATGACTAATTAACCTTGTTGAGTCAAATTTATTTATTTATTTAGAGGGCGATGTCACTGGCCCTCCTATGTGGGACCCGAACTGGGGCCGCTGGCATCTCAAGCCAGCTTTTAACCACCGTGCCACTCGGCCCGCCCTTGTTGAGTCAAATTTAAAGCACATATTTGATGGATTTATATTGTGGAGTTGTGAATGTTAACAGATATGCCAAGACTAATACCAGAATAGTTCCAACTGATAGTTTTGAAAGCGTTCAAATCATTACGAACGACTTCAGTATACACAACTGACCTGCAGAATAGAAGTGGAGAATGAGTGTCAGTAAGTCATCCAAATTTTAAATGATGACTGTTGAAATTATTTTTCAGTTTTGAAATATCATTTACTTCTATTTGATAGATGCCTCTGCAACCCTAGTCTGTAGCAGGGATGTGGAGTTTTCCTTGTGTCCGGGCTAGTAATTTGCCATGGACCTTGGTGGGAAAAGTGACTTGACCTTCCGGAATCGGCATGACCTCACACAATGAAAGCAAATTGCCAAGCCGGAATACCATGAACATGAATACCATCAGTCTTACTCACAGCAACCTCCAGTGGCAGTTTCAGCGTTTTTGTAGCAAAGTGATTGCCGAGCCCTCTCCAGTTATTATATTATATGAAACGCTTGATATAATAAAATGCCACCGCAGGAGAAGAAATTGAAGGCTTTCTGTCATTCATTTCACTAGAACGAACCTGCTAACTGTCAGGTGCCTGGCAAATTTAAAGGGTTAAATGTGCCAGAATCCTGGTGGCAGCCTTGGTCTTGGTGTGTCTGTACCCACTTGGGTGATCCTCGTCGGCTTCTGGTTTTGTCACTGTCACTTTGCACAAGAGCCGCGAAGTGTCCTATTTGTTTCTGAGAACACATCCAAACGCTTTTGCGTGGAGCTCCAAGCTTGTTATCATTTGCCCTCCCATATCATTAGTGTCACCTTCATTCGCCTCCGCCTGTCAGATCAGTTGTCTGTTCTTTGCATGTGACACTGCCCTTTTCTCTGAGGTGCTTTTGGACACACGTCCCTGCTGTCTCCTTGCCCCCTCGTGCCTGTCACCTCTGTCAGAGCTCACTTGCCTGTTCTGTGACTGATCCCTGTGAAGCCACAGTGAGTGGGTTTTAGGCCAGAAATCCTTGGGGCTAAGTGATTCCTGTCAGCACACGGAACACCTACCCTCGCACGCGTTCAGCGCTCAGGGAGCGCTGTCTGGTGTGCGTGTGCGCAGGGAAGGACTGAGTTTTGTTTAGGCTCCGTTAGCTAATGGCAGGCTTGTGATGACTCAGATATTACTTTCTTGTGCTTCCCAGTATTAGGCATAGAGTTAGACATACTCGGGCTGTTGGCAAAAAGTTAAGTGGTCTTTTGTATTTCTTAGGTTTGCATTTTTTAAAGTTCTTCCCGGAGATTATGAAATCCTTGCAACTCACCCAACCTGGGCTTTGAAAGAGGTGAGCATTTCCGTTATGTGTCTTTTGTTTTTTTTAAAACTTTATTGGGGAACAGTGTGTTTTTCCAGGACCCATCAGCTCCAAGCCATGTCGTTGTTGTCAACCTAGTTGTGGAGGGCGCAGCTCAGTGGCCTATGTGGGGATCGAACCAGCAACCTTGGTGTTATGAGCACTGCGCTCTAACCACCTGAGCTCACCGGCCGCCCCTCCGTTATGTGTTTAGCCATGCCAACCATGTGCCGGTGTGGGGACAAACGCAGGGGTTTTCAATTCAGGATATGAAATGAGTTGATGATTTTTCTGGAAGTAGATGAAAACAAAGCGTCTGCTGCTGAGGTTGGTGGTATTTATAAGGTAAAACTCCCTCACTTAGCAGATGTTGCTTTCATTTTCGGTGAAAATATTTTCTTCCTACTGTGAAATAGGTCTGTTATTAACTATGGCTATTTTAAGCTTAAATCAACACCAGAAGGACCTGATTTATTGGTGGTTGTTTTTTTTTTTTTTTAGCCTGAAACAGCAATCTTAACTATATTGAACATTCTAGAAACTGTTGTACATATGCCCAAGGAGGATGTATGAGAACATGTATTGCAGTTTTGTTTGTAGTAGCGAAATATTGTAAAAACCTCAACGTGCATTAAGCGGAGGGTGGATTGTGGTTCATTGCACAATGGAATTGCGTACATCAGCAATACCAGGTGAACCAGAGCAAGAGGAATATATATAAAAACATAAGTTGAAGGAAAAGGGCCAGTTGCCGAAGGATAAGGAAACATGATACCATTTATGTAG
This sequence comes from Aselliscus stoliczkanus, assembly GCA_033961575.1. Taxonomy (NCBI): domain Eukaryota; kingdom Metazoa; phylum Chordata; class Mammalia; order Chiroptera; family Hipposideridae; genus Aselliscus; species Aselliscus stoliczkanus. Next base: position 5,327,543 of record CM066741.1, on the reverse strand, counting down.
TAACTGAAAACACTCGTGGTACCAGTTTTGGGCACCTTCATATGTAGGAAAATGAAGCTGTGCATGGGGATGGCAAACCCCATGTTAATCACCACACTGATGTCTGTAGAGGGAGGAGGGAGGGGGTACAGTGCCTTGAATTGTATGGTTACTCTTTTATTTTTTTAGAGCGTGCATAGGTGATCTTTAGAATAATTCTTTTATTTTTTTTTGTTTGACTGAGACAGTGTGTAGTAAAAAATTTAAAAAGGAAGAAACCCACTAGCGGAGGTTTTTAGAATAACTGTGGAAAAACAAATTGAAATAAGACTTCACCAACATTTCGACGTGCTAGGTTTTACGTTCGTTTTGCGGCTGTGTCTCATTCTTGCTCAGGAAGCATCAGAATCCGTATCTCAGTTTCTACTCGGTGGGTTTTACATGTTTACAAAATCAATGGTCTGGTTTCAGCCGAGATGTACCTGGGTAGTGGTTATGATTTTATGATCTTAGGAATTTACAGATGTTTTATTGGAAACTCAATGGTTTACCCTTTATAAGTAGAATATATTATAAGGCTTCCCTTGTTTACTTGTATGCATAAAGGAATTTGAGTTTATTCATATAAAATTGTGTTTCGAAGTAAAGGTGCAGTTTAAAGTCAGGATGATGGGTGCTGCTTGGAGGGGGTAGTGACTGGAAATGAATGTGAATGGGGCTTCTGGGGTACAGGTTCTTTGCTGTTTTTGGTGCTATTTGCAGAACGTTCAATTTGTGAAAACGACTGCATTGGACACGTGGAATATATGAACTTTACTTAAATCGCACTTGAACAAAAAGTTTCAAAATATGTGCATCTATAATTAACCATGGAAAACACGCAAGGCATGCTCATTTTAAAAAATTGGAACACAGAGAGGAGCATAAAGGAGTACAAACAGAGTTAGAAAATTTGGAAAGTGGAAAAGTTTAAAAGACATACAGTGTCACCCTATAGATGAAATTACCATTATCTACATTTTGCCACGTTTCCTTTCACTTCATTGTGCACGTTAAAAAATAACTGTGGGGCCGGCCGAGTGACGCATTGGTTAAGCGCTGGTTTTGGGATGCCAGCGGCCCCGGTTCGGATCCCACATGAGGGCCAGTGACACTGCCCTCTACAGCTAACAACAGCTCCACCTGGAGCTGGGCTGTGCGAGCCCCGGTGATGGTGTGGGCTGCAGCCCCTGCTGCAGTGGGCTGCCATAGGCTACAGTGAGTGGCCGGCAGCCAGCGTGAGCGGCTGGCAGCCAAGTGTGAGCTGCCAATAGCCGCGATGAGCGATATCCAGAGGCCAGCGACCGAACTGCCTCATCCGGGAGGAGCGCAATGACGATACCAACAGTGAAGCAACATCCTCCGCAACTAGACTGAAGAACGAAAAGACAGCAACTTGTCTGTTCCCCTTCCCCGATTCCCCAACGCTGTTCCCCTCCGCCAATTCCCCAATAAAATCTTTAAAAAAAAAAAAAAATAACTGCGATCATACTACATAGGCGATTTTTTTTTTTTTTTTTTTTTGAGGGCAGTGTCACTGACCCTCCTATGTGGGACCCGAACTGGGGCCACTGGCGTCCCAAGCCAGCACTTAACCACCGCGCCACTTGGCCGGGCGCATAGGCGATTTGTTTTTTGTATGTCACTTTTTTCCCCAGTTAATATCATAGCTTCTGCCTGCCCGCATGTTGTTAAGCCCTTGGTGAGTGTTTATTTTGTTGGCGTTAATGCCATGTCTTGTAGGCAAGCACCAGTGTGCGTGTGACCAACTCCAATGCCAACGCCGCCAGTCCCCTGATTGTGGCCGGCTACAACGTGTCCGGTTCTGTCCGCAGTGACGGGGAGCCCATGAAAGGGGTGAAGTTTCTTCTCTTTTCTTCTTTAGTCACCAAAGAGGTAAGCCAAGCATAGGGAAGAACAAAAGAGTCTGAGAACTCAACTGTTTAAAATGCATGTCAAGGTTGATTTGTAGGCTTGACATTCGAGACCATTGTGTTTCTCGGCTGACTCACGAACACTTGAATGCCTACACTGGGAAGCAGTGGAGGTTGGTGGGAAGTGCACAGGCTTTGAAATCGCTCAGACCCAGGTTCAGACAAATCCCGGCTCTGCCTCTTATTGGCCGTGTGACCTTGGACCGGTCCCTGCACCTCCCTGAGTTCCACTTTCTTATCTGGGGAGTGGCGACCCATTGTAGAAAAGGACAATTGTGTTGGTTCCCCCCCCCCCCAAGAAGATTCCTTTTTAACTGGAATGCAAAGATTTTTGTTCCTTTTATCTCTGCTGTGTCCTAGATATGGAGTAGTACATGTTTTGTGGCTTAAAACGTATACAAATTTTCCTGTCGTGTGGCTATTGGATGATAATCAGAACGTGTAAGTGGAAAAGGAAGTCATTTTGTTTTGTTTTTCCCCCCCGGCATAGGACGTTCTAGGCTGTAACATCTTACCAGTGCCCGGCTTCCAGCCCCAAGACGAGAGGCTGGTGTATTTGTGCCACGCGGTCTCCAAGGAGGACGGCTCATTCTCCTTCCGTTCCTTGCCGAGTGGGGCCTACACGGTGGTGAGTGAAACAGCTTCCGTTCCCTTTGTATCCAGGACTCTCCTGACGCGACGACGCCGTGGGAGTGGGAAGGACTAAGGGATGGGGCTGCGGTTCTGTGAACGTTTTATTGAGTAACTTACGTGGGACAAGACTGACCCCTCAGGAGCGCTGCCACAGTGCCAGCCTTCCTCTTTTGAAAGCAGCAGCCCTTAGGATTCATAGTTTCTCCTGGACTGCCCTGAACCCCTGGTCACTGGTGGGCTGTGGGATCAATTATGAGTATTGAGGGTTGAGCCCTGTTCTTGGCTGTTGGTAACGAGCAGCGTCTCCCTCCCAGGTCCCATTCTACAGAGGGGAGAGGATCACCTTTGACGTTGCTCCTTCCAGACTTGATTTTACAGTGGAACACGACAGCCTGAAAATTGAGGTAAGAACTTGTCCTTGGGAGGGACAGGTGTTCGAGTTCCCGTCCCTGGGCACAGGTGTTGCAAACATGCTTTTTAAAAAAAAAACAAAACGGTCAGAATTTTATCTAGAAGGGCTGTTGGGAAAACAGTCATGTACTCTCGTCCAGATTAGCCTGGAATCCACTGGATACTTCGCTTCTCCTACGCGATCCCTTCATTTTAGAGAACTGGAGCCCTAGTTATATCTACTGCATTCAATGAAATATGTTTATTGAGTGTCGGTGACAGGTTTCAGGTAGTCACCTAGGGTGGAGCATATAGCAGTGACCACAAAGAGGCAAAAATTCCTGTTCTTGTGGAACTCATATTTTAATGGCGGAAAGAGACGACACACTTATAAATAAGTAGATTAGAAAGTAGATTAGAAAGTGTTAAGTGTTTTCTGGGAAAATAAAGCAAGAAAAAAGATACACAGCTTCAAGGTTGAGACGGGAAGTCCTCATTGGGAAGGTGACATTTGAGCAACAGCATGAAAGGTACGAGACAGTAAACTGGACTTCAACCTACGGGAAGGGTGTTTAAGACAGAGGGAATGGCAGGTACCAAGGTCCCGAGGCAGGGGCGTGCCTAGAAGGTTTGGGGGACCCCAGGAGGCCAGCGTGGCTGGAATGGAGGGAGTGAGGAAGGGAGGGTGAGAAGACAAGGTCAGAGAGATGGTGGGGCAGATTGGGCCTGGCCTGGTTGGCCACTGGGCAACAGTTGGCAGCACCCTGGGTGAGGCTCTGAGCAGAGGACAAGCGTGACCCCTCTGGCTGCTGTGTTGAGAACTCCCAGGGGCAGGGAGGAGGTGAGGAACCCATTAGGAGGCAGTGGCAGTGAACCAGGTGAGAGCTGACAGAGCTTGGACCATGGTGACAGGGACGGATGGGGTGATAGGCGACCTGAGAAACTGCCTAGACCCTAAAATAGATGGTACACGTGTTTTTCTTCACGATTATCTCCTTAATTACAGAAGTGGAAAATGGTTACTGTAGCAACTTTGCTAGATAGAGCAAATCCCAAAAGAAAATAAATCTTTCATAAATGGACCACCCAGTGTTAACAGTTATTGAAAAAATGAGATTTTAATTGTTTTCTTTTAATGTTACATTTGAAAGTGCTGTGTTAAAAGTACCCTAAATTAGTAGGAGCTAGCGCGTAGGTAATAAGCTCAGTGGGGGGGGTTCTGACTGTGCTTTGTAAGTTTCAGTAAAGCTTTTGACCCTGGTGCTGAGCCCTGGGGTGGAGAATAGAAGGGTAAGAAGATGAAGTCCTTGCATGCCTCAGGGGGCCTGCAGAGAAGGAAAGGGGACAGGTGAACAGGGCAAGACATTCCAGATCACGGCCAAGTACAAATTTTTAAACAGATTGACGAATGGAATATCTGGGAGTGAGAGAGCCTGTAAGCTGCATGAGATCAGCCTTATTCTTTACTGTAGTCCTAACATGTGCTTTAGTGCCTGGCACATAGTAGGTGCCTAATAGAAGTGTTTGTTGGGTAGATATGTGAATTCATAAGTGGGTCCTCCTTTTGGAAGGATCAAGAAGGGCTACCTAAATAAAAAGGAAGCCATTGTACTTTTTTAAAGCTCTCTCAAATGCTGTGGCATATATGCATTCATTCATTCATTTATTCAGGAGTCATTTATTGAGTGACTGCTATATACCAGGTGCCTAAGACAAAAAAGGTTGCGCTCTTCATGGACCTTACATTCTAATGAGAAGTTAGACACACTATAAGAAATCAAACAAGGACACTTCAAATATTGGCCCTTTTTTTTTTTTTTTTTTTTTTTTTTTATGAAGCACATAAAATAGGTTAGTGTGACGGAGAATGACTGGCCAGGCAGGGCAGGAGGCAGGGACGACTAAGACAGGCCAGTCAGTGAAGGCTTCCTGGAGGTGGCAACAGTTTGAAACGTGAATGATGAGAAGGAGCGGGCTCCTCCCAGATCCTCTCCAGATGTGAGAGAAGATTCAGGCCCAGGGGGCCGCTGGCGTGAAAGCCCCGCGTGAGGCCTGCTCATGGCCGGCGCATGTGGTCAGCCTGAGGAGCCAGGGACCAGGCGGCTGACGCACGGCGACTGCAGGGAGAGCAGAGCTGTGGCATTCGCGGCGAGGAGGGCAGACACGCAGTGGACCGCTGGGGCCGGGGCAGCTGGGTTGAGCGAGGGGGTCTGGGCAGAGTTACTAAGGACTTGAATCCAGGACCGAGAAGGGCTCTGCAGACCTCGCTGGGGGGGGATCCACAGGACTGACGGATGTTGGGGGTGTGGGAGGGAGGTCCAAGGTGATGCTGGGGCTTAAGCTTGGGAGGCTGGAGGGTGGCGTGGCTCCCAAAGTGGGGGCGTCTGGAGGGAGGCGGCAGTAGGGGAGCAGGGCTGGGCAGGCTCTCCCCAATCCCACTCGGTGATCTTGAACTGGGGAAGCCAGCCTGTAGATCTGTTGTATTCATCAATGTTTGTCAGACATCAATGTGCTGGGGATACAAGAAAGCGGACAGACCGGGGAGACGCGCTTCCGGTGGGGGGCTCCCCCTGTGTGGGGGCGCTGGGGGGGGCGGATGTGCCGAGGCAGAACCTTCCTTCCTCCTGTTCCTCCCCTTCTAGCCCGTGTTCCACGTCATGGGATTCTCGGTCACCGGGAGGGTCCTAAACGGACCCGAAGGAGAAGGTGTCCCCGAGGCCGTGGTCACGCTCAACAACCAGATCAAAGGTGGGCAGACATGTTGGCCCCTGGGGCCGTTGGCCAGGCCTAGTTCCTGATCCCAGAGAGAAGCAGAAAGGAAATAAAACTCCAATGACTCCATGACAATATGCCAGCCTTTTTAAAAAAAATATTTAATTTTTTCAGTTACACAAGTTGATATTTAATATTATTTTATATTAGTCTCAGCCATACAGTGTAGTCATTAGACATTTATATAATTTATGCGGTGATCCCCCCCATAAGAGCTAGTCCAGTGATTCCCCCCGCCCCCATAAGTCTAGTACCCACCTGGTACTATATATAGTTGTTGTAACATTATTGAGTCTATTTTCTGTAGAAAATACATTACATTTTGTGACTGTTTTGTGACTACCGGTTTATATTTCTGAACCCCTTTCCCTATTTTCACCCATCTTCCCCACCCCGCTCCCCTCTGCAAACATGCCAGCGTTCTAGCTCCAGCATTCTTGTATATACGGAGGGCTGTGCGGTTGTTTGGGGCTCATCTTTCCTTGGTGCGTTTTTGTTCACAGTCAAAACGAAAGCGGACGGCTCCTTCCGCCTGGAGAACATAACGACTGGCACCTACACCATCCACGCACAGAAGGAACACCTCTACTTTGAAACGGTCACCATCAAAATCGCACCGAACACACCGCAGCTGGCCGACATCGTTGCCACGGGGTAAGGTTTTCGTGTTCGGGGCAGGAAGCACCAGCGCCTTTCGGCAGCCAGCGGAGAGCAAAGTCCCCTTTTCGATCTGATTTTCCGCCAGGGATCCACGCTCGGTCTCAGACACCGACCGAGAAATTCGGGCTGATTCTTTAGGAAGATCAGCGCTCAGTCTTACCGACTGAAGGCACTTCTATGTTGGATGCTTACAGAAAATGACCTTGCTTCCAAGTTCAGATGGGTCTAAGTTAGAAAAAGACCTTTCGTGCCTGACTTCACCCCTGCGGGGGGCCTTTCCTGGCTTAATTCTGGAGGGCTTTGGAGGATGGTTGGTTGGCAATGTTTGTTGTGAGACGTGTTTGGCTCGTCGTCATAGTTCCTCCTGCTGTGTTGTACCTAATGTGAGGATGTGAGGGGACGCCCTGTGGTTGAATTTGTCGTCTTGTCACGTAGTGATGCCATGTAGGGCAAAGAACCCAGGCGTCGGAGTCAGATCTCGGCTCTTTCCCTCACGTGTGTGGAACCTGTAGCATGGACGCTGCCGTCTGCCTTTGAGATGGCATTAGGTGCCCACTGAACAGTGACTCGAGAGGGGCAGCAGGACCAAGGGCGTGTCGCCTGAGCAGCCAGAGTGGATGGCAGCGTTAAGCTGGGTGTCTCCGGTGAACGAAGTGCCCAGGGAAAGGGCAAGGATGGAGGGGCCCATCGCAGAGGGAGGTCCCTTCACTCCTTGGAAGATGGGGGCGCTCTCCGCTAAGGGTTACGGGCCCAGAGAACGATGGTCAGACTTGCGTCTTCAGTGAGGCACTCTGGTGGCATGGTGGAGGATAGCTTTGAGTGGGACAAGGCTTGGGCACAGCGGGCCTGAAAACCGAGTTGATGAGGGCTCGCCCTGTAGGGAAGACAAGGACAGATTGGAAATGTATTTAGGGGTTCCCCTTTGGAGAGGCAGGATGGCTGCAGTGCCACTGGCTGTGGGCAGGGAGAGGAGCCCCGTAAGGGATGAGGGCTCAGTTTTGGTGTCTGTAGGACCACTAGGTGGAGCTCTCCAACAGGTGCTTGGCTCGATCGTAAATCGGGAAGATTTGGCTGCAGGTGGCGGCCAGAGCCAGGATGTGTTGGAGCAGGTAGAATTGGGAGATCCATAGACCCACAATGGAATGCCGGTGTTGGAGGGGTGGCGCCAGGGACCTGGGGCGGTGGGTTTTAGGTACGGGGTGGTGCCCGACCATCAGGGGCTCCAGGGAGCTCAGCCCTTGGCTTGGGCACTGAGGAGGCCACAGTGACCATTTTCTGTAGACAGGCGGGGGGCAAGGTCGAGGGTCAGTGTCAGATGGGACATGAGGAAGCACGTCACCTGGGGAACCTGGTACCCCGCCTCCTTCGTGGTGGAGCCTCAGAAAATAATTCGTGGACCGAAGTCCTCCCTCTTTCCCTTCGTAAACATTTCCGAGCAGCTCCTGTGGACGAGACGCTTAGCACTGCTAGGAAATGCTGGGTGTGCGACAGTGAAAAGAAGCCTGGCGTTTCAGAGGTGGGGCTTTCATCCTCTTGGGGAAACAGACCCAAGAGGAATAAACCCGCGACGGTGGATTACAGCAGGGCCCGTGCGGGGAGCGGAGCGTGCGCTCTGGCGGGGCCTACCTTAGACTGGGACCCAGGGAAGGCCTCTCTGCATTGCTGAGACTCAGAGTTAGCTGGGCCAAGCGCTAGAAGGGACAGCGAGCGTGTCCAAGGCCTGGAGCGGCGGGGGTGGGAGAGCCTTGCCGTCTTGTGGCGATGGGCTTTTCGGCCAGGGGGCGATATGGATCAGGGCATTTTAGAAAGGTGTTTTTGGTCCCCCCCTCATCCCCGGCTGCTGTGTGGAGAATGGATCAGAGGGAAGCCAGAGTATAAACGGAGAGACTAGGCAGGGGCTGTGACAGTTGTCTGGAGCAGTCGAGGCTGGGGCCAGGGTGCTGGCAGCGAGCAGGAGACGTGGATGGATTTGGTAGGTGATATGGAGAAGGATGCCCAGGCCTTGTGCTGCGTGCGTCCCAGGTTTCTTATTTGAGTAACTGGGTAGATGGAGGAGGTGCCATTCACGGAGATGGGGAAATATATTTATATTGATTTTCTTTAAAATGGAATGTTTGGGTCAAAGTAAGAAAAATTACATTTGTTGAGTGTCATTGGAAAACGCCATCATTTTTCTTTTGGGCCAGCATAACACATTTGCCTTTTCATTTATTGCTATTTCTTACTTAAAAATTTTTTTCCCCACTTTGACAGAAGCGGATGATTCTGTCAAATGACTATGAGCATATAGTTATCTTACAGTGTACCAAAATTACCAATTTGTATTCATCCATTATTAAGCCCTGATGAATTTATTGACAAAAATAATTTTTATTTTTTTATTTTTTTTGAGGGCAGTGTCACTGACCCTCCTATATGGGACCCGAACTGGGGCCGCTGGCGTCCCAAACCAGTGCTTAACCACCGCGCCACTCGGCCAGCCCAAAAATAAATTTTTAAGGGCTTCAATATGAAAAAGCGGTTTCCTACCAGCTTTTTAGTTTATTTTTCTAAACAAAACCAATATACGTTTGAGGTTTGGGGTACCGGGCACATCTCTTTAAGTGAGAATATGAGCTAAAACAGATCTTATGGTTCATATATTTAAAACTGACCGAGGCAAAACGATTCAGCTTGGACCAAACAAGGTGACACTACGCCTGACATGGACATGAGTCGGGGCATGTGAAAGGTCCTTAGGAATAATTCATCAATATTTTTCTCTTCCTGTTCTTTTATTCTGAAAGTGCGAAGTAGGAGAAATGTGAGAAACAAAATGCATACCTTTCATTTACATCAGAGGCTTGCACACTTTTTCTGTAAATTTAGGCCAGAGAGTACATATTTGATACTTCGTGGGCCGTACGATCTCTGTGACGAAATGTGCCATAGATCATTCCTAAATGAGTAGGCATGGCTGTGTTCCAATAAAACTTTATTTACAACACTGAAGGTTGAATTTCCTATCATTTTCTTTTTAAAAATTTTATTGGGGAACAGCCATGGTCCTTGGTTACACATTGCCCCCATGCTACAATGGCATAGTTGAGTCTTTTAGGGAGGGCGCAGCTCCCAGTGGCCCATGCGGGGATCGAACCGGCAACCTTGGTGTTATCAGCACTACGCTCTAACCAACCTAGCTAACCGGTCAGCCCCTCATATAATACTTAGCCCCTCACGAAATATTCACCTTTGGATTTTATTTTCCCTTTTACTTTTTAAAAGTAGGAAAACAAAAGTGTGAAACCATCCTCAGCTCAGGTTCATGTCAAAACAGGTGGCTGGTGGGACTTGGCTCGCACTAGATTGTAAGCTCATGTGCCCGGGCCAGTCACTTCACTCTAAGAAATGACTGTGCTTTTCATTCTTTTCAGCTTTCACTCGCACACCATTCCACCACCCTGTTGTTGTTCCTTCCGCTGTTTTTTCATTTGCAGCAGAATGGGCATTCCAGCATTTAGCGTACCCCATAATTACCAAGCCTCGAATCCGACATTTCTTTATTACCTTTCTGTCAAAAGTAACACGTGATTTTTATCTAAAATGATCCTTTAAGATTAGAAAATGGAACCTTTTTGTCAGTTGGAGAAACAAGTGTGGCCTCCACCTGCAGTCCGATACTCCACTTCCACACGTCAGCTGACTGAGGCCTGCCGAGCATCACGCAGGGTGACGGTCTTTGTTGGTCCTTCTCAGAGCACAGAGGTGCCTTTGCACCATTTTCCACACCGCGCGTGTCGTCTCGGCTCTGCATCACGGCCTTGAAAGGGCTTGTCAATTATCAGGTGCTTTCGTGGCTCTTAGCTCCTAAGACGTTCAACTGGAGGTTTTTCTAACATAGCCCTTCCCCTGCGTTTATTGATGTCAAGTTTTTTTTTTTCCACCAAATGTGTCAAAAATCCACAAAAAAAATCAAAGGTTGATATTTTGACTATTTTATGCATTTAAATACCATTTTGAGCTGCTTTGTACATAAATGACATCATTTTTATTTTAAACCTTTGTTCTATGCGGTAATAAGTTTACCAGTACCTTGCATTTTAGCAAAAAATACTCAAAATATACTAAGTGGCATCAATTAGATGTAAGTATAGATAAATTAGAATCTAATAGCATTGATGACATAAAAAATGTATTACAAAATGTTACGCAGTATGGCATACAAAACATGTTTGTTATGGGTAGTGCAAGCCACAGGAAAACATATCCGAATGTCGCAGCAAAAGTGTTAACTCCCTTTTCTGTTCAGATCTCTCAGATTGCTCTTATCCATGCATTATGCGTAATCATGGGCTAGGAAGGCGCCTGACAATCCTGCTTTGTTTTATGGCCTGAGTAAAGCCACAGTTGCTTTTAAGGACTAGCCAGCATTCTCAGTCCATGGCTGTTCCACTGTCAGGGATTCAGTTACCTGAAGTGATTTTTTTTTTTTTATCATCTACAGATTTTCTGAAAGTCGCTTTCTCAGTGGGGATTGCTAGATGTCACCTAGAACACACCACACACACACACACACACACACACACACACACACACACACACACACACACAGCCTTGAGCTGGGCCCCCGTCTCTGACTTTTCGCTTATTCCGAAAAAGGTCCAGCCTTCTTTCTGAAGGTTGCTTTTAAAACGGGAGTCATTTGGGCTGCCTTCCTGTCTCTTTATTAAGATTAAACCAGTCTCAGGGACGACGGCTGGAAGATGGACACATAATTTCGGTTGATAGGCGCCTTTCCTGTTATTAATTGAGTTCTCATGCTGGCGTGAACGGCCCCCTCGTTGCAGGTTCAGCGTGTGTGGCCAGATATCAATCCTTCGCTTCCCGGACGCTGTCAAGCAGATGGGTAAATACAAAGTTGTCCTCTCGTCTCAGGACAAGGACAAGTCTTTGGTCACCGTGGAGACGGATGCTCATGGATCGTTTTGTTTCAAAGCAAAACCAGGGACCTACAAAGTCCAGGTATGATGAGTTTTGTTCTATTAAAGATATTTGCAAAAGAAAAAAAGCAATGGTTTTTAAAGGGGTTCTTACTAGCCCAACTAGGTTTGAGAAGTATTTCTGTCCCCAACTTCTTGCTCTGAAACCTTCACATCCCTGCATGTCACAGTTAGTGGAACTCACAGACAACCAGTTTAAAAAGGATGCGGCGGGCGCTTCTCTTACCCAGTCCTGATGTCTGTTAGGGGGTGGGATCCGGCTGCCAGCCGTGCTTCCACCCCCTCAGGCTCTGGCTGCTGCAGAATAGCCACGAGTCCTGAAGGAGAGCAACGTGAACTCCGTTAGTGGCTGCTCAGTCGCTTCCGCAGTGCATGGCTTCTGGACCCGAGGCCAATGCGGCGCTCCCCTTTCCTGCCTCGCCCCAAATGGAAGATGCTGGGCAGCCACCCTCCGATTGCTGCATCCAGGCAGGTAGAGCCTGTGGTCTCACCGCCAGGGTGAAGGTCTGAGCACAGCTGGGGCCCAGCAGGCAAGAGACGCGACGGAGCCAGAGGTCAGCCTGCCGTGCTTTTCAGAGCAGCGAACGAGCCCACGGGAAAGGCCGTGTCCCGCTGGCTGAACTGTCACCCAGCGACGAGGGGACGTGAGGGAATGGGGAGGGCCTGGAACGTTCTTCTAAGACTTGGTGTCCTCCAGGGCAAGTGGGACCCCTCCCTCTGAGCGGGTGGGATTGGAGGACAGCAGTCTCCATGCTTCCACCGAGCAGTGAGGCATGCGGGTTAACAGCCCCTTTACTGCCTAGCCAGCTTCTTGTTAAGTTGGCCACAGTGACGCCATTGGAAGCCCTTTCCGAAGCGTGATAAGGGACTTACCCAAGGAAGGGCAACTCCGGCCTGTACTCTACTAGAGATGAAATAGGTGACCACCAGCCCCGCCCCCAGTACCTGCTGATGGCCTGAGAAAGGCCTTCTGAAGAAAGGAAGAAGGAAATGCCCTAATTCCATTCATGGGCATCCACACAGCGTCGGCAAGGGCATAGCTTGTGCCCATAGGGTATCCTGGGATTTAGTGTGAATCCCGCCCACCGGTGACAGGTGGCGGGTGACGGCTCGCACGCCTCTGGGGACAGGTTGGCGCCTTCCGCTTCTGTGCACACCATAGCGCTGAAGACGAGTTTTTTAAGATCTGATTCGAAATGTGTTTTCTTCAGACAGGCTGTGTTGCAGATTTGTGGGGAGCATAACTCGGCTAGAAGTGTCCCTTGGTCCTTTGAAATCTGTTTAGCCTTGAGCCCAGATGGTGGGCCAGGGGAGCAGCAGCCCTGATGCCACCGCTGACCTTGGCCTGTGTCCCCGCAGGTGATGGTCCCCGAGGCAGAGACCAGAGCGGGCCTGACTCTGAAGCCCCAGACCTTCCCTCTCGTTGTGAAGGACAGGCCCGTGACGGATGTGGCCTTTGTGCAGTTTCTGGCTTCCATTTCTGGGAAAGTCTCTTGTTTGGGTAAGATGTCAGTGCAAAGCAAGAACGGACAGTTTCAAAGAAGGAGGCGGGTGGAGGTGGGGCTTGGGGCAGCCTTTCCGCGCTGGGCAGCACTGGGGACGAAGGCCGAAACTGCTTCGAAGCAGTGGCTTCGGAGAGTCTGTGTTGCGTCCAGATCTCTCTGAAAAATTGCCCCAGTAAGTTGCCAGAAACCCCGTGTCCTATGGAGTATTTCTGTTTGGTCTCCCAAAAGAACACATGGCTGTCTTTCTCCCTTCTGACTCTGAGAGGAAGGTGACATGAGGCTCAGGGTTCAATCCCAACTCTGTCACTTACCAGGTGAGACTAAGCATTCACTTGCCCGGCCTCAGTTTTACTTCTGTAAAATGGGAACACTACTACTTTCAGAGCACTTTGATGAAGCTTAAGTGTGGTCATGTCAGGAGGCAGTGGATCTACATAGGCTCTTGAATTACATAGGATTGAACCTTCACTGTGTGACTTGGGACAAGTTACTTAACCTCTCTGTGTTTTGAGTCCCTCATCCATAATATGGAGATGATGATAATCCCTGCCTCCTAGGGTTGTTGCGAGAACCACATGAGTTAAGGCATGTATAGCCTTTAGGAGTACCTGGAACACGGCAAGAGCCATTTAAATCTGTGCTATTTATTATTAGTCATATTATTACGATAAAGGGCCCAGTGCTATGCCTGGTACAAAGGGGACATTCAGTAAGGTTTCGTCCCCTTCTCTCTTTTTCTCTGGCTTCTGTAGGTGTTCCATAGATATTACTTACGCCATTTCAGTAAATGGTGGAGCCGCTTGGACCCTTGGTGGCCTCCTTGCTGGGTACCGATGTCACCTGCAGGGAGGGCACGTTTAGCATCGAGTAGCTTTAAAGGACCCTCCCAGCACTGCCCTTCAGGAGAGAAACGGAGCAGGCCGCACGCAGAGGTCAAGGGCTCGGACGTGCTGAGTTCAGGAAGTCGGTCAAATGAGCCCCCCCCCCATCTTTCCCTTGTAGACACCTGTGGCGACCTGCTGGTGACCCTGCAGTCCCTGAGCCGCCAAGGCGAGAAGCGGAGCCTCCAGCTGTCCGGCAAGGTCAACTCGATGACTTTCACGTTTGACAACGTGCTCCCCGGAAAATACAAAAGTAAGAGCTGACGGCAGCCTCTCGGGGCCCCTAGACACACACTGGCTGTTTTTCCCTTGTGTTTCACCTGCCCACCCACCCTGACGTGCTTGACTCTTTTTTTTGCCCCTTGACCTTGAACGTGCATTAGTTAGCAATGGGCGGCCATGCAGGCATCGAGGCTCTGTGAACCAAGTGCCGCCTTATCAGGGCCACCCACACACTTCCCTTTTGGGAGGGTGCCCTCATTTATGCCATTTTCTTTCTAAACGCTGGAAAAGAGAGTGTGAAATCATACATGACGTGTTCCACCACTTAGCAGTGTGTGACAACCATGGCAGTCCCCGAGGCTCCGCTCTCTTGTCTGTAAGAGGAGTGGTAGGCTTTCTGTAGAATGGAAGACTCCATGAAACAGTTGGGAAAGCCCTTGCTCAGTGCCTGGTAAGCAGTCGGTGGTGGCAAACGTTCGTCCTCTGTGCCCTGCTTTCTTCGGAAAGCCACCCATTGCCTGCACTTCTCTCCTTCAAAGCTCAGCTTAGAGCTGCTGGCAGTGGATAGCGTATGAAGCAGGCTGCTTTTTTGGGGGGAATTAAATGTTCTTTTATGTCAGGCATTGGCAAACTGTGATCCGAGGGCTGATGGCCTGGGTTCCTAAATTAATTTTTAATGGAACACACCCCTGTGCCTCTGTTTATGTATTGTCTCTGGCTGCTTGTATGCGGTAAGCACAGAGCTGAATAATTGAGACCGTGTGGCCTACGAAGTGAAAACATTCAGTCTGTCTTGTTACAGAAAGTGTTTGCCGATCCCTTGAATATCTTGCTTGTAGCCTGATCTTTAGGCACAATTGAATTTCTTTTTTGGTGATTTTAATGGCTATTGGTTTATTTTTCTTTAGCAGTTATCTTTTCCAAGCATTGCTAGCTATATAGACACACACACACACACACACACACACACACACACACAGGCTGCCAAAAAAATGTATACGTACTTTAAGAAAGGAAAAAACTATATTAAAATTGTAATACTCTATTTACTGATAACAAAACATGAATACAAAGTCACATTTGACTTCTGCAGTTACAAGAGGTGCTTGAAGTGGTTACCATTAGTGTAATTTTAATAGTTTTTTCCTTGCTTAAAATGTGTATACATTTTTTGGGGCACCCTCTCTCCGCACACACACGCGCGTGCGCTTTAAAAACAATCCGCGAATTTGTTGGAACTTGTTCCTGGTGGCCTCCGGGAGGTGGGACGCTCTACCCCACGCATCTCTTTTTGTGCCGTGTGCTTTTCCAGTCAGCATCACGCATGAAGATTGGTGCTGGAGGAACAAAAGTCTGGAGGTGGAAGTTCTGGACGAAGATGTGTCAGCGATTGAGTTCAGACAGACGGGCTACATGCTCCGATGCTCCCTGTCTCACGCCATCACTCTGGTAGGCATGGCTCCCGAGGTCCCTCGTCCGGAAGGGCACTGGCCTTTCTGAAAGCGAGAAGAACCAGCATGCCCAGGTTATAACCATAGTCAAGTCCGATTTCCCTCCTGCCTCTCCCTCCGCTCAGCCACCTGGAAGCATCACCAGAAAGCATTTCAAATCCCTCAGCGGGAAGATGCCTTTATTTGGGAGATTTCCTGGGCCCACAGTAAATTCCAACTCGGCTGATTTGGGGAAGCCATTGGCGTGGTACAAAGGGCAGTGGTTTTGGGCAAGTTCATTTAATGTTTCTGAGCCTCAGGTTTCTCCTCTAAACTTAGGATCATGTTATCTACCTCTCGGCGTTACAGTGAGGTTTTTTTTTTGTTTGTTTTTGTTTTTAAATTTTTATTGGGGAACAGTGTGTTTTTCCAGGACCCATGAGCTCCAAGTCAAGGACTTATGTCAATCTAGTTGTGGAGGGCGCAGCTCAGTGGCCCA
The DNA here is from genome assembly GCA_033961575.1 of Aselliscus stoliczkanus. Classification (NCBI taxonomy): domain Eukaryota; kingdom Metazoa; phylum Chordata; class Mammalia; order Chiroptera; family Hipposideridae; genus Aselliscus; species Aselliscus stoliczkanus. Next base: position 5,311,620 of record CM066741.1, on the reverse strand, counting down.
TGTGGGGATCGAACTGGCAACCTTGGTGTTACGAGCCTGCGCTCTAACCAGCTGTACCCAACCACCCCCATTGTGAGGTTTAAGTGAGGCTCTTACGTGTTTAAAATTTCCTTGGCATTCGCTGCTTTTATTTCACAGGAGCGGCTGAGTCAGTCTCCCCAGGAGACTGGTTGTGGTACAGAGGACGTTAGGCAGGATCTTACCCTCTTGCTGATGGCGTCTTCGTGGCCCGAGAGACAGTGTGCCACACGGGTTTCAGGAGAAGGGACCCCTGTGCCGGTCCATTCATGAATTTCATATAAATTTTGACCTCCGACTGTGGTAAATGTCATTGTCAGGTGCCAGTGGAGAAACGGAGGCAGGTGGCAATTAAGTGACTGCTTGTGTTAGGCACTGGAGGGATTGAAACGGGTGTTTTCAACACCAGTCGACGGCTCTGTTTAATGACGAATGCTAAACAAACAGCTTTGCTTCAGGAGATGGGTTACTTAATACCGAGTTGAGAATAAGTGATAGGCATTTAGGAAACCATTCCTCCCCTTAAATCCTCCAGTGCATTTCCGCTTCCCTTCACGTAACATCCACGTTCTGGACCGATGGCCAGCAAGCCCTTCCCTTACCCCTACCTTATGTCCTGTCCCTCCACCTCACTCACTGGGCCCCCGCTCACTGGCCTTCTCCCCTGGGCCTCTGCACAGCTCTCCCTCTGCCGGGAACGCTGCATCTGCTCCACAAATGCATGTAGTTGGCTTTTCTGATCACTCAGGCTGCAGCCCCAGTGTTCACTGCTCACGAGACGCCTGCCCTGAGACCAGCAAGCTAAAGACACCTCTGCAGTGACCACCCCATGTCCTGGTGCCTGTTTATATTCCTCAGATCTCTGCTGCTGACTGGCCGAAACCTCCTAATTGTCGACCGCATTGATTTTCTGTCTTCCCACATTAGAATATAAGCCCCTCTGAGAACAGGAGCCTTGTCAGCAACCAAGGCCCCGCGCTGGGTCCGTCACATAGCAGGTGCTCAATAAATATTAGTCGACTGAATGAAAAAGAGCACGTTTTGGTTGCAAGTTTTTGGAGGTTTTTAATTTTCCTGTGGCACCCAACTGCTCAAATGATTAATGGGCAAAGCAGATGACTGGTTCAGAAACAGAAATATTATTAATCATCCTGCGTCTCCGTCTTCCCGAGTCAGTCATTGTATTGACGTTGGTCCCTTAGGAATTTTATCAGGATGGAAATGGACCTGAGAACGTGGGGATTTATAACCTGTCCAAAGGAGTCAACCGCTTCTGCCTGTCCAAGCCTGGTGAGTCTGGGAGGATGGATGGGCGTGCTGGGCATTAGGGAGATGGCAGGGCACGAGAGGATGGTTCTGAAGGCGATTTTTTCCCTCCTCGGTTCTGTTAGCCTCAAGCTATCAATTTTGGTCGTAGTTATCATATACTTGTTTTTGTCTCTCTTTCCTCTGGAAGGAGCAGTGTTTTTACCCAAGCAGTTAGAGCTGGGGATTGGCTAGGGTTTTGGGTTTCAGTTGGGCAGAGAGACCTTTGTGGCCTGAAACTTTCACTTTGATTTATTCATTTAAAAATTACAGTTGTGACATATAATATTAGCTTCAGGTGTAAAATATGGTGATTAGACTCCTTCACTTTAAAAAATATTACACCATTGTCCAGTGATTTCTCTGTAAGAGTGATCTTTTTAAAATAAAAAATGGATCCATCTCCCACCTTGCTTAAAATATTTTGGTGGCTTCTCTCTCTTTAAACAGCTTTATTGAGATGCAATTTGCAGACCGTAAAATTCACCTCTTTGAAATGTACAGTGCAACAATTTTTTTAGTAAATTTACTAAGTGGTACCTCAGCAATATCCTTCATGCATATTTGCAGCCCCAGTTAGCCACTAATCTATTTTTTGTGTTTATGGGTTTGCCTTTTTTTTTTTTTTTTTTTTTTTTGAGGGCAGTATCACTGGCCCTCACATGTGGGACCGAACCCAGGCCGCTGGCTTCCCAAGCCAGCGCTTAACCACCGCGCCACTCGGTCGGCCCATGGGATTGCCTTTTTTCTTGACATCTTCTGTAAATGAAATCATGAGATAACTGGTTTTGTCAAGCACGTTTCATTTAGCATGTTTTTGAAATTCATAGTTTTGAAATTCATGTAATAGTGGTTTGTTCCTTTTGATTACTGAATAGTACTCCATTGTAATTTTATATCACATTGTGTGTTTGCATTTACCAGTTGATGGATAGTTTTAGTTTTTGGCTACTGTGAATAATGTTGCTATGAACATTTGTGTATAAGTCTTGGTATGGACATCTATTTTCATTTTTTGCGGGGGGAGGGGACGGGTAAACACCTAGGAATGGAATTGCTAGATCACATGGTAAATTTATGTTTAGTTTTTTTTTTTTTAAGAAACAGCCCAATTATTTTCTAAAGAGGCTATATGTACCATTTCATATTCCCACCAGCAATGCACGAGGGTTCCTGTTTTTCTGCATCTTCACCAACATTTGTTATTGTCAAGTGTTTTTGACTTTGGAGTATAAAGTGGTATCTTATTGTGGTTTTTGCATTTTCCTATTGAATAATTCAGTGACTTCTCTTGGTTCTCGAGATAAAATACAAAATCCTTTCCCTGACCTTGAGCTCCTCCATAATCTGTCCCTGTCTGCCCTTCTCTCCACTCGTGTCCCTCTGACCTTCTGTGTTTCAGTGAGGATGCTTTGGCAGCAAGTGACAAAATCTATACCACAATGCCATTGAGAAGCAGAGGTTAGTTTGGCTTCACAGCAGTCTGGCAGCATCTGGCTACAGGCGTGGGTTCAGCAGCTGGTAGATGTTAGGGTTGGTGTCTTTATGATTCTCTTAGCCCCTGCCCTTGTGTTGTTTACCTTGTGTTTTCAAGAAGGCCACCCTTGCCTCCAAAAACTTGTTATGTTTAAGGCAGGAAGGCCAGGAGACGGGTGGGCAAATGGTTTCTGTGCCTCCTCCTCCAGTTAACTTCGCTTATGTCTTATTGGCCAGAACCGTGTCACATGGTCGCTTCTAGCTGCAAGGGAGGTGGGGACAGTTGGATATGTTGCCGAGGCTGAACACATTGCCACCTTAAACATAATCCCGGGTCTGATAGCGAGGAAGGAAGGACGGCTGTTGGGGAAGCAAGTAGCAAGTCTGGGGTTCGGCTGATGTTCTCTGCCCGAGTGCTGTCCCTCACGTCCCCTCCTCACCCAGCTGTGCCTTCCTGCCTGTCACTCCCTGGTTCAAGTATTACTTCCCGAGGGGAGGGTGGCCTTCCAGTGTCAGTTAGATCTCCCTGTTATGCTCCGGCTCACAGCTCTCAGATCATTGCTTGTGCTGCACTGAGCCCGGTTGGTCAGCTTGTGGCCGTCACCCCTCTCCCCCCCCTTGGTCAGTTTGTGGCCATCAGAGGTCTCTCTCTCTCTCTCTCTCTCTCTCCCCCTCTCCCCCCCACCTTGGTCAGCTTGTGGCCATCAGAGGTCTCGGTTTCTCTCTCTCTCTCTCTCTCTCTCTGTTTTTGTTTTTTGTTTTTTTGAGGCCAGTGTCACTGGCCCTCATATGTGCGACCCGAACTGGGGCTGCTGGCTTCCCAACCCAGCGCTTAACCACCGCACCACTCGGCCGGCCCTGTGTCTGTTTTGTTGCCCTAGCACAGTACCTGGCTTGTAGGTGCCGGCGCTCTGTTAATATTTGTCAGAAGAACAAAACAAATGGAGGTACCTAATCATTTTTTTTACTAGTAACTGCACGGGGCCTACTCGGTTGATGAAAACAGCAGAGGTCGGGGGTTTGTAGGAAGTATGGGCAGAATGTTGGCTAATTGTGCTTTGAGAGAAAATGATGGTTGCCTTTGCTCCATCCTGAAATTGACTGTCTGCCTATATAGCAAATGATGACATGTGCCCCTTGTGGAGTGTTTCCCTGTGTAAGCTCATGGTATGGAAGTGCTTTCTGTTGGGAAACAGAAATATTCCCATGCCCCTTGTTGGGAATATTTATAGGAATTCCAGGCTGTGATTATCTTTTAGATCAGTAATAGAATCTTCAAGTAGAAAACACTTGATCCGAGTTGCGGTAGAAGGCACTTCCTGTTTCTTCTGAAAGCATCTGTTAGCTTGGTCTGGGGGGATCACACGACCATGAGAGAAGTTGAATTCTGGAAATGAAAACCCTGAGCTTGTGGGTGGGCCGTTGAATGGATTGGGGGAGACTCCGTCATGGGGCCGAGGAAAAGGCGTTTTGGGCCCATTGTCCGCACACCTGTGGTGTCCTCTGGGTCTTCAGGCGACGCGTTGCCTTTGTGTTTCAAATACTGCAGTTGCTTCGCATAATAGATACCCGTCTCTGAGAATTTCTTTTGCTTTCCTGGCGGCAGGCGTGTACAAAGTGACCCCAAGATCCTGCCACCGGTTCGAGCAAGCGTTCTACACGTATGACACGTAAGCTGGGTGTTCACGGCTCTCTGGTGTCTGGGTGCCTTCTGCGGGGAGCGCGTGTGCCTCTCCCTCTTATTTCTGAGAGCAGAAGGAATTTCTTGTGTTTTTTCTGAAGAGCTCAGGTGAGGCTTTAAAAAAGACTTTTTAGATTAGGATTTTAAGAAGCTTGGGTAAGTTATTGAGGAAATGGAGGTAGGATCTCTTTCCATAGAATTCTGTAAACCCAGGACAGAAGGCTGTGGTTTTGACATTTCTTAAATACAATCTTGGGTGAATCTTCCTCCAGCCCTCACGGATGGGGATTCTCAAGCCCGAGCCCACCGTTTTGCTATGTTTGCAAATGCTTGTGGGTTTCACTGGGAATTGGCGGTGTAATGTTTTGGAGTGGAGAATTCGTTTTATTTTTTAAAAAAAACACTGGTATGTATTTCAAGAGTTATTTCGTCCCAAACTAAGATCAATTTCATGTACTATATTTCAGGGTCAGGAAGGTAGCCCATAAAGAGAGTTGCTTTTGATCCTTTGAGAATGACTAGGTGATATTGCTAGTGTTTTCTTTCCACTTCTTTGATTTATAGGTCTTCACCCAGTATCTTGACGTTGACAGCCATTCGCCACCATGTCCTTGGAACTGTCACCACTGACAAAATGATGGACGTCACCGTGACTATCAAGTAAGACTCGTGTCCCACGGTGGGCCGAGTGCGGGAGGGTGGTGGGCGAGGCTGCGGGCTTCTCCAATAGACTCTGAAAACGATTTTTGATTTCTTATCTCTGGGTGTTTGTACAAATGGCCTTCTCTCTCACACTTACGGGACGTGGCCATAAATTTATAACAGCCTCGATCCTCTCCTTTTATGATTTAAGGATTAACTCTGGCTGAGGAAGGGCCTTCTGACAGCTCGTTTCACTGTTTTCCAGTTCTCTTTGGACTCTTTACACTTCCTGTCTTTGCCAGGGAAATAAAAAAAATCTGTGGTTCATTCATGGTATTTCAAGTGTTTTAGCAAATTCAAAAAGATTGCCTATTTTTCCTCACACTTTTTCTCAAAGGCTTGGGAAATAGAGATGACGCCTGATATAAGAAAGGTCATGAGAGAGAAAGGATGTGAAAGGTTGTCTCTCACTGAGGGTCGGGTCTCTCGAAATGTCACCTTTGAGAGGGAATTTTACAGTTGTAGTGAGGGGCGTCTTGTGCCCTAATTTTATCGAGAAATGAAAGAGTGTTGGCAACCTGACCGTCTTTGTCAAATAGAATGGAAATCTGCGACCCTTTCTCGGTCCTCACCCCAGTAGCCTTTCCAGCTCTGTCTCCACGATCCTGTCCACCACCTTTTCACCAATTCATTCTTTCAGAAGATACGTATTGAGAGTCTTCAGTGTGACTGGCCGTAGTCCACAGCCCCTGCCCTCGTGGAATGTACCGTCTCATGGGGGAGGCGGGCAGCCGCCCAAGAGTCACCCCCAGAACTGGGACATTACAAGGGCAATAAGAGCTTTGAATTTGACCTTGTGGGGATTGGGGGGCATTCAGGAGAGAGAGGCTGGTAGGGACCACCCGCGCTAAACCATGAGTGATCCTTTTATAGTAGAGATGATATTATTCCTCTACTGAAAACTCCAGGGGTTTTCCATTCCACTCAGAGTGAAACCCGGGGTCCCACCAAGAGCCACAGATCCAAAGCTCCAGTTTGACCCCTGCCTCCCCAGGGCCCCCTGACTGATCTGACCCTTCGCTGCGTCCCTTGGTCCCGGCTGCCTTGGTCTCCTTGCTGTCCCTTGAGTGTGCCGAGACGCCTCTGTCCTCACCCAGAGAGCTGCGTGCCTGCTTCCTTCCTTCCTTCCTTCGGGTCTTTGCTCAGGGTCCCGAGACCCCCCTAAAAACGGTGCCCCATGCTCTCTCCTTCCCCGTTTTTTATTCTTCTTCATTTACCTATCACCTGACGTCAGTTTTCCTTCGATTGTCTGCCTGTTCCCACTGGAATGTGGAGCCCACAGAACTGGGAAGTGTGTCTGCCTTGTTTGCGGCCCTATCCCGGCGCCTCTCTGGCAGAGGAGGCTCGTGATAAACGCGGAACGAAAGCCACGGATGGTGGCATGCAGACAGCCCCACGTCCTCGGGCAGCCACTCGTAAAGATCTCCAGCAACTGCTGCCATCATGCAGCGATTCAGTCCGTATTTTAAAAAAAAACTCTTAGTTCATTCAAAACAGGAGGAGGAGACGGGGTCACATGGGGGTGTTATGGGGTGTTTGGTTTTTCTCGCTTACGGGCGAGCGCTTGCAGACGGGTCAGAGTCCTGCCGACGACAGGGACGAGTGACCGCGTCCTCTGGGCTGCTGCTTCCTTCCCTCCAGGTCTTCCATTGACAGTGAACCCGCCTTGGTCTTAGGCCCCCTGAAGTCTGTGCAGGAGCTGCGGAGGGAACAGCAGCTGGCGGAGATTGAGAGCCGCCGACAGGAGCGAGAGAAGGACGGCAAGGCAGGGGCCGGAGGAGGAAGGCCCAGGCCCCCCGTGCAGGAGATGGTGGACGAGTTACAAGGCCCCTTCTCCTACGACTTCTCCTACTGGGCCCGGTGAGCTCGCCTGGGCCTCTCGCTGCAGCGTCCCCTGTCCTGATAGCCTGCCTAACAGAACCCACCAAACTGAACTTTTTTCATTATTTCAGGTCTGGGGAGAAAATTACGGTCACACCTTCGTCGAAAGAGCTGCTTTTCTATCCCCCATCCATGGAAGCCACCATCAGTGGAGGTAGATACCCACTCAGCGATCCCGTGACACCCTTTGCAGCTGTTGCTTCGCCTGCATTTAAACATTTATTCCGTGTTGTTGTGACAATGACGCCGTCTTTGTAAGGCACCTTAAATCCCCTCCGGCACGTAGGTGTCACTATTTGATGAATGAACGAGTGAGGGAATGAAATCAGTGAGAGGAACTTTTGCTGTTAGAATGGGGCGGTCTTTGTGGAAAAGGACTCGGGTTTTCGTGACGGGACCAGGTTGACACCAGAGGTGAGCGAAAGCAAAGCCGTCAGTTTGCTGGGATGTGGGCATTAGCCCTTCTGTGTCTGAACTGCTCATGATGTTTGTATTGGGCTGTCGGAAAAGTCACGAAGCATTTTTGCAACGAAAAACATAGAAAACTACGTCATGTCTCTTCCGACAACCCAATATTTTTCGGTAGGGATGATGGGCGGGTCTTTTTAGGGCTGCATGATTAGCAGTGATTGCTTGAGGAATACAGTAAAACCTTGGATTGCGAGTAACGTGGTTTGCGAGTGTTCAGCAAACATTTCCAATACATTTTAATGTGGTAAACGGGCGATATGTCTTGCAGTAAGCGTAGTTTGTTTCCGGAACAAAATTATGCTCACAAACCAAGGCATCGCTGTATTTTCTTCTTGGCCACCACAGTTTTTTCTAACACGATGGGTTCATTAAATCGTGGACATTTTTGTGGTTCCTGTCTGGAAGGAGAGTGTCTTGAAGAGTCCGGCTTTCCAGCGGCAGCATGTTTGGGGCGGTCTTCCGTGTGGCTTCATAGCTGCCGCAAAGGCCTCTGTCCCCATCTGTGGTCTTCTGGGAACCCAGTGGGAGGAGTAGTGAAAACCCAGCCTTTTGCTAGGTTTAGCTGCTAACATCCTTGGCGGTTAAACAAGCCCTTTTAAGAAGGGAGGGAGGCTTGGGGCGGCCAGTTAGTTCAGGTGGTTAGAGCGCAGTGCTCACAACACCAGGGTTGCTGGTTCGATCCCCACATGGGCCACAGAGCCGCGCCCTCAACTAGACTGAAACAACTACTTGACTTGGAGGTGATGGGTCCTGGAAAAACACACTGTTCCCCAATTTAAAAAAAAAAATAAAAGAGTGGAGGGAGGTTTGAACCACTTATTTATTGAGGTTTCTCACGTATTCAACAACCTCATTTGGAGGTTAGCGTCAAATACCTCAGCTCTAGGCCTTTCGTTAATGGGAGGCCCCCCAGCCGGAAGGCCCCCTTCTGTCTGCGGCTAAGTCGCCCTCTTCCGTTTCTTTCTGCTGTTTTAGAAAGCTGCCCGGGGAAGGTGATTGAGATCCATGGGAAAGCAGGCCTGTTCCTTGAAGGCCAGGTCCACCCGGAGTTGGAAGGAGTGGAGATTGTCATCAGTGAAAAGGGGGCCAGCTCGCCGCTGATCACAGTGTTTACCGACGACAAAGGCGCCTATAGGTAAGCCCGTGGCTAAGACACGTCTGCCTGGGACCGATGGGGAGCCCGGATTTCCCTGGTCGGTGGTGCCTCCCCCAGTGAAGCAAAGCCATAAAGCACTTGTTGTCTTTCATCCAGTGTTGGGCCCCTGCACAGCGATCTGGAATACACTGTGTCCTCACAGAAGGAGGGCTACGTGTTGACTGCGGTGGAAGGAACCATCGGAGACTTTAAGGCTTACGCCCTAGCAGGCGTAAGCTTTGAGGTAACACTGTGTGTTTTTAAAAGGTGGTTTTCTTGGGGTATATTGGACACCTAATAAACTGCACAGGAAGTGTATAATTTGATATATTATCTACAATCTCAACATACAAACACACGCACCGAAACACCACAATCAAAATAGTAAACACAGCTGTCACCCCCCCCAAACTTTCCCTGTCACCCTTGATAATCCTTCCCTCCCACCCCACACTGCTGACCTGCGCTGCATTCTGTCGTTTTAGATGAGTTTTTACCTTCTAGAGTTTTATAGAAATGGAATCCTGCAGGATGCCCTCTTTTTTCGGTCCGGCTCCTTTCACGCAGTGTGGCTGGGAGGTCTGTTATGTTGGCTTGTGTGCACAGCTCTGGGGAAGCGCTTTGTGCTTTCCTCCTTCAGTCTGTTCTGGGTCGAAGGGCAGAGCATTCCTCCAGGAGAGTTTGATGTCTGTCGCCCCTCCTTGGAAAGAAGCAAGCTGTGAGATAGATGCACAGAGTGAATGTTTTCAACATGGAGGGCAAAGGAGAAGAAAGGCAGATCGCTTCACATAAAATTCCGTGTTGCACAGTACGTTTTACCCCACATTGAAAGATAGTCCAACTGGGAAGGAATGTTTATACCATAAATAACATCCGTGGTTTATAAGGAGCTTCTAAAATTGATAAGGAAAAAAAAGCCGATAGGGAAAAGATGAGCAAAGGATATGAAAAGGCTATTCTCAGACGTGATGCACGTGACCAAGAAACGCAGAAGAAATGCTCACCTTCCGTAGTGACTGAGCAAACGCAAAGGACGTTACCGTCGACATGCTGGGTTTTGGGTTAGATTTGCGATAATTAAGGCAGTGTCCATGTTGTGGAGAGCGTGTGTTTTCTCGTGCCTGGATGATTTATGGAGCTGTCCATGGTGACAGCCTCTTTGGAGGGCCATTTGGTGGCATCTTTCTGGATTTAAAGTACACACACCCAGCAGCTCTACTCCTAGGAATTCATTATTCAGAAAAAGAGAGAAACGTAAGTGCACAAGGATATACGCGTTCGGGGACCTTTCGATGGTCTCTCCTTTCCCATCACAAAGATGGGCTGCCGGCCTCTGCTCCAGAATAACATGCAACTGTAAAGACACAGTGAGGCAGGTCTCCTGTTGGTGGACTGACCCAAGAAGTAGGGGGCCATTGTGTCTCACCTCCCTCCCCCAGTAAACCTGCCAGTCCTTCAACAATAGCTGTGATGTTTACAAGCTTTAGTGGCCATCGAAAGGTTCTGGAAGGCTACCCACCACACTGGGAACATCTGTCACCCCTGGGGACGACGAACAGACCAGGGGTCTGCAAACTATTGAGACGGAGGAGCCAATCCTGTCCCTCACAACAATTTAAAAATTATTCAAGAGCCATAAAACAAATGAAATCACCCTTATGTAAATAATATCCTTTAAAAATGTTATAAATGAGGGCCGGCCGAGCGGCACGGTGGTTAAGCACTGGCTTGGGAAGCCAGTGGCCCTGGTTCGGTCCCACATATGAGGGCCAGTGACACTGCCCTCAAAAGAAAAAAAAAAAAATGTTATAAATGAAAACTGATCGTTTTCTTTTCATTTTCAATTTTACTTTAGAGCCACATGTACGGACCCAAAGAGCCCCATGTGGCTTGCGAGCCGCAGTTTGCCGACCCCTGGAGTAGACCTTTGGGTCCCTCCATCGAATAACAATAAAAGAGAAACAGCCCATAAGAATTGCCTCTTGACTTGTGAACTACACTGTCTTCATGGCTGATGTGAGTTAAACTTGCTCCGATGTCCCTTTCTCGCCCCCAGATAAAAGCCGAAGACGACCAGCCCCTCCCTGGGGTTCTCTTATCCCTCAGTGGCGGCGTGTTTCGTTCCAACCTCCTGACTCAGGACAATGGCATTCTGACGTTCTCCAACCTGGTAAGGCGCCTGTCTGTCCCCCCACGAGGGAGCAGGGATGAGCGTGCATGCATGGCTTCTGTGTGGCTTGACAACGTGAGAACAGCACACCAGCGTGGGGGCGTTCCCAGCTTCTCAGGGGACCAGATGTGACCAGAACTTGAGGCTGCTGATGCGTGTTCCCTTCTACACACACTTCTTGTTTTCTGGTCGCCCGCTTGTCACAAAGACAATGTAATTAATGACTCTGGCCTCCGGCGTCCCTTTGCTTTACTGCAGGTTCCCAGTGCTTATAATGCCGAGTCTTGTTCGGCGGTTAGCTTGCGTCTCTTCTGTAAGGCACGCTCCACCTGGTGGAGGATGGCATGAGTTTTTCATTCCCACTGGGGTCTGGGTGGCAGGGACTCAGGAGGTGCTCGTTGTCAGGGCCATCTTGTCAGCCCTGGGAATACAGTGACAGGTGTAGGGAAGTCTCAGACAGGTGTATCCGAAAGTTCTCATGCTGTACAGTGATGCACCCCCAAGTTCAAGTCAAGTCTTCTCTTAGCTACTGACATGCTGTGTCATCTCAGGCAAGTTACTTGACCTCTCTGAGCCTCCGTGTCATCATTTCTAAAATTCAAATATGATTTCTACCTCAATGTCACTGAAGGCACAGGATGATGCAGCTGCTCTTGGTAGGCTTGTCAGTGGTGTTACTGTGACTATTCACGGTGGCGTTGGGGGTGCCATTTCTGTCTGTCTGGGGAGCCCTGGAGCTCCTGTGGCACAGCTCTGGTCCATCATGACTTTAGTTGCCCCCTTTGAAGCCAGACCCAGCTGTGGCCGCAGGGCTCAGTGTGTGGTTGTCTCGGCAGAGCCCTGGGCAGTATTACTTCAAACCCATGATGAAGGAGTTCCGGTTTGAGCCATCCTCCCAGATGATCGAGGTGCAGGAGGGTCAGAACTTGAAGATCACCATCACCGGCTACCGGACGGCCTACAGGTGAGCAGCCCCGGCCGCGCCCCGTCGCCCAGGCGCGGGCGACGGTGTCCCGCTCATGCCCTGTTATCCAGGCGCTCAGCCCGGCCTCCGCACTGATTCTGTTTGGGGGCAAGGGGGAAAAGATAGGAGAGAAGACTGCCACCCTCTGCTTCTAACGTGGCAAACGGCGATTCGGCCCCAACGTTTCTGTTTTGAGATTGGCCTGCGATGGCCTAAGCAGTTGCTTAAAATTTTTTAGTTTTTAGAAAAGTTGGAAACGTGAATTAAATGTTTAAAAGGAGGAAATGCATTCACTTGAGTACATTTTCAAAATGCTGAAAAGAGTATATTATGTAAAATTTCCCTCATATCCTTGTCTCCCAGCTCCCCAAGTTTTCCATGTTTCTGAATACTTATAGACGTGGTTTATGCAAATACTGGCATATGTGTGTGTGTGTGTGTAAGTATATAGTAATGTTGTATACAGAGGATGCCAAAAAAATGTATACGCATTTTAAGAAAGGAAAAAACGGTATTAAAATTGTAATATTCAATATATACCAATAACAAAAGATGACTACAAGTCATATTTAACTTCTGCAATTACAAAAGGTGCTCAAAGTGGTTCCCGTCAGCGTAATTTTAATACAGTTGTTTCCTTTCTTAAAACGGGTATACGTTTTTTTGGCACCATCTGTATGTGTTTGTATATATGTATTTATATACAAAGATATATGTATATATATATATTTATATATAATACTTATCCATTTATACACACACACAAAAGTATTTGACATAAAGATTAATCAGAAGGAGTGGGTTTAGAAAAACGGACCATTTTCAACTGGATACATGGAATAGAAGAGAAAGTGGTTTCTTTTTGTTTTTTGAGGGCAGTGTCACTGGCCCTCATATGTGGGACCCGAACCGGGGCTGCTGGCTTCCGAAGCCAGCATTTAACCACCGCGCCACTCGGCCGACCCGGTTTATTTTCATTTTATTGACTGTTTCCTTATTTAAAGTAAAGCTTAACAAAAATAAAGTAAAATGGAGTAAAGCTTAGTCTTTTAAAATTACAAGTTTCTGGTGCGTCTCTTAAAACGTATGAGAGAGGAATTGGCGCCGCCCTGCCGGCCGGCACGAGCCTGGCTCCGGCTCTGTTTGCAGGTGACACAGCTAGACCTGAGTTGCCCAGTCCTTGGGGCACAGCTCGCCACTGAGCTGTTCTGCGCCGTAAATGGTTGGTAAGCGCAGGGCACTTTACCTGAAATCCTTTGTGTGCTTCCGAACACGGTGAGAATGTCATGGTGCGTTTCCCCCCTTGTCCCTCTAGTTGCTATGGCACAGTTTCTTCTTTAAATGGAGAACCAGAGCAGGGTGTTGGCGTGGAAGCGGTGGGACAGAACGACTGTGGCATTTATGGAGAGGACACCGTGACCGATGAAGAGGGCAAGTTCAGGCTCCGTGGATTGCTGGTGAGACCTGGAACACGTTTTGTTACGGAGTTGTTTCAGACGGTGTTCAGAGGTGTCCTGTGGTGCCCCCAAGACTGCTGGGAATGAGCTAGGCTGGGGGGCTGGGGAGGGCGGTAAGGTTCACGGAACAACCCCCCCCACCCCCGCACTTCCTTTCTTAACTGACACATCCTACCTTTTATCTACCTGACAAATTAGGTTGGGGTTTTGTGGCAAAATAAATTTGGACACTATGGGTTTGGTGCAGCTTCTGCCTAGCGTCAGGTGGGGATGGCTCAGCTAGGGCTCTCAAACTAAAGGTCTGTGGGGCCAGAAGAGAAGTGGGAACGGCTGAGGGAGCCAAGGTGCACAACAGGGAGTGGTGAGGACTGTGGTAAACGGGAGGGGCGTGGCCCGTGCAAAGGGGCAGCTGCCACTCAGCACCAGCTCACTGCTGCCAGGTGCGGAGACAGACTCACACCTGACACATTGTTTCAACTTTTTTTTTTTTTAAAGATTTTATTGGGGAATTGGGGAAGGGGAACAGTTTTATTGGGAGAACTCTCTTCTTGGCTTACTTCACGCTCATGGTTACAGGAATTCTGCATCACCGTCTTGGTTCCCCCGCAGGGTCTTGCTGGCCCAGACATGCTCTTCTAAACTCACCACCGAACACATTTTATTTAATTACTCTGACTAGAGTTTCCTTTTCCACCTCAATAGATTTCCATGTCAATAGATACGCTTGCAACACCTTCCTCCTCCTTCTAACAAGAGTTAATTCATTAGCGCTCAGGGGAGTTTTTTAGAGTCTAATTATCATTAGAGAATTATCCTTAGATGCTTCTCATCCAGGGTTTTGGGTGTGACTTGGCCAGTCTCCCAGAGGCCTGCAGGCTGGCGACCCCTTGTTGAAGATTTCCTAAGCATTTCAACCCCACTTAGGATCCATTGTTAATTTAACCTTTCCGGGCAGCGTGCTTGTCTACACAGCTTGGGCCAGAAGACACAGCAGTAGGGTCGGGGTCCGTGCGGATGGGAGCAGCTGCCCAAGCGGGCCCCTGCCTGGCTCAGGGCCTCGGGCGAGTGGGCAGTGCCACTTCCCAGCTTCGGCAGGGCTAAGCCTCCCTCACAAATTGTTCATCACGTCTTTCCTCTCTCAGGCGCAGATAGCTATTCTTCACAGAAGCCAATACAGGCAGTCCTAACTGAGCTAGAAAGTGAATTCATATATCTACGGGTGATCACGTTGGATTAGTCGGAAAAATCATGACGCATGTTTTCTATGTTTTTCGTTGCAAAAATGCATCATGACTTTTCAAACAACCCAATAAATTTGATGGTTCTCATTAAAAAAAAGCAAACAGCTTTATTGTCTTTGTAAAGGTACCATGTGCTCATTATAAAATTTTGAACAAGCAGCATGTTCAAAAGAAGAATTTCAAAGCGGGGGGAACCCCTAAAGCCAGCACCTGGGTGAGCGCCATTTCTGACACTGCGTACAAAGGCCATCACAGCACACGTTATTTTAGGTCTGAGACGAGAACCATGTTATGCACGCTAATTTAAAAAGAAACGGTTGCAGTCTTAGGGTTGTCCCCTCTGAGATGCATGTAGACACCTTTGAACTTGGCCTGGTCCCCCCGGGCCTCATGTGTCGTTGGACCAGCTGTGCTGCTGGTGAGAGAAATGGGTGGCTGTAAAAGTTTTATTTTTAACCCAGCTAGTGTAAGTGATCTTTTACCCTTTGGGGAAAAGATACAGACCCTTTAATAAGCATGTAAGAAAAAAATATTTCAGGAGTAAGTTCATTTGTACTAAAGCCTTACTTTTAAGCGGCATTTTATCTGATTTGCAGCCTAGATTCTAGAGATTCTCTATTTTTTAAAATTTTTAATTTTATTGAGGAACAGCCATGGTCTTTGGTTACACATTGCTTTCATGCTACAATGGCATAGTTGAGTCTTTTAAGGAGGGCACAGCTCCCAGTGGCCCATGTGGGGATTGAACTGGCAACTTTGGTGTTATCAGCACCACGCTCTAACCAACTGAGCTAACCAGTCACCCACCCCAGAGATTCCTTTTTTTTTTTAGCAAAAATTAATTTTATTATAGGAACTATAATACTCTCTTTGGGGTTACATTTTTGTGTAAACATTGTGCATACTGTTTACAAATTAAAGAAACAATCTGAAATCGTGAGTGGAAACTATA
The DNA here is from genome assembly GCA_033961575.1 of Aselliscus stoliczkanus. Taxonomy (NCBI): domain Eukaryota; kingdom Metazoa; phylum Chordata; class Mammalia; order Chiroptera; family Hipposideridae; genus Aselliscus; species Aselliscus stoliczkanus. The sequence goes on along the minus strand of CM066741.1, from coordinate 5,296,167 downwards.
TATTATTCTAGATGGTGAATAATTATTCAATGACATCTGCCCAATCTGCCCAGAGATTCTCTTTTGAACTCATGCTCCTCTTTACCTGCTTTGCCACTAGCCCATATAGCAGTGTATAAAACAAACAGAAAACTGCATTTTTTTTTTTAAAGCAACTTACTTCCATCTCTTGGAGGATTATCATCATATGCTGGCTTTAGAACAAAATACTGATCTCTGCCAAAAATTATCTGAGTAAATGCATATGTATCCTTCATATGTGCAGTGTCACAAAAATATTTATTCAGAATGGTGACTTTTTTGGTGAACATGCTACATGCCTATAAATTTGAGCAATAGAATAAAAAGTATAAAGGAGAAAAATTTTTTTTGAAAACAAGTTAAAAAACCTGAAATCCTGGAAATAATATCTGTGGTAAGCATTGGGGGCTGTCATTCCAGATATCCCTGGATGTGTATGTGTATAGAGGGGAGGGGTGGACAGCAAGTAAAGAAGAATTTCTCAGCATAAGAGCATATTTGGGCCGGCCGAGTGGCGCAGTGGTTAAGCTCTGGCTTAGGAAGCCAGCTGCCCCAGTTCGGGTCCCACATATGAGGGCCAGTGACACTGCCCTCAAAAAAAAAAAAAGAAAAGAAAAAGAAAAAGCGTATTACGCTTGCAGTTTTGAACTGAGGAACCACATTTAGTTTTTCTCGGGTAGAAGAAAGTAAATGGGGATGGGAGGTCATCAGATAAATGTTTCATCAGCGTGTTCTTTAGAGGAACGCTTTAGGAGGCTGACAGGCCGCAGACCGGGAACTCAGGTGGGGCAGAGAAGCTCGCGGCTCGGGATGCCGTGCAGGCAGCACAGGCTCAGCTCAGGATGCCTGTGATGAGCCTCTTTCTGGAGAAGTGACGCCTGGGTTTCCTTTGCAGCCGGGGTGTGTATATCACGTACAGCTCAAAGCAGAAGGCAACGAACACATAGAGCGGGCCCTCCCCCACCACCGTGTGATTGCGGTAAGACTTGAAACTCATCAGCGCCGTTGTGGGGAGATTGCTTTGCTGATCAGAAATGGAGTTGCGCTCCTCTGGCTGGCTGCCTTTCATCTGTGGGGGCGGTTGGGGGGGGACTTCAAGTCCTAATTAAGGGTCCTCCTGGAATAGTGTCATCTTTCCAAGCAGCATCTTATGTGGGGTTTTTAATGAACAGCATGGCTGTCACGCATCCAGAGAAGAAATTTGAACTCTTGTTTCCCCACTTCCCCTGCAAGCTCTGATCATTATTCTACAAGTTAAGGCTCTTAAGGCACAAGTAGCATTTCCAATCAAGGGAATGTAATCACGGGACCGCGGGCTGCCTTGGTAGCAGGGCCACCCAGCTTACTTATAAGCAGAGGATTGTTTTTTTTTCCATTTCGTGGGCAGGGTCTTTTGATAGCCCAGATGGTGACTTACCTAATTGATCCCTGAAGAGGCAGCCCTCCAGGTCACAGGAAATGGCCCGGGCATCATTTAAAGTGAAGCTTTTCTGCCACGGAATAACTGATTTGCTAGTCTGGAGGGCTTGGGTGGCTTTACTAGGCATAAAGTTGCGAGGAGTTGGAGAGGGAGGTGGTGTGCCACTTGGGCTGTCTGGCCCAGCAGGTGGGTTTTCTTGACGTCTTTATGACATCTGGCATTTTAAATGGCTGCGATGGCTCATATTTCCCTGCCGTGGTGACTTAGGCCGGATCACAAGCAGGTATGTGGACTGCGGCCTGGCAGGTATGGACAGGGGACAAACAGGCGAGCACAGGCCCCCCCCCCAGTGGGGACAGATGTGGCTCAGCTGCTGATGGCCACCCGGCAAGAACATCTTTTTCTTTTTTTAGGAGAAGCTGGGAAGTCTGGCTTTTTTTTGTATATGCAGTTCTTTTAAATGGTGGCTTTTTTTTTTTTTTTGGAAACAAATACTGTGCTTGTCAAACAAAGTGGCGTGTGTGGGGGCCATTTGCGCTTAGGCTCCTTCTGCGGCAGACTTTGCTCCCTTCATGTGAGAGGTGAAGTTTGTTACAGAACAGCCCTTCGGACAGCGGAGAAGTCTGCCTTCCGGCCCCTCAATCCCAGCATCCCTTATCTCCTTCTAGGTTGGGAATAACGACATCGATGATGTGAACATCATCGTTTTCCGGCAGATTAATCAATTCGACTTGAGTGGAAATGTCATCACTTCTTCCGAGTATCTCCCTACGTTATGGGTAAGGCCACTTGTTTGTTTTTCGAGGGCAGTGTCACTGGCCCTCCTATGTGGGATCCGAACCGGGGCCGCTGGCGTCCCAAGCCAGTGCTTAACCACCGCGCCACTCAGCCGGCCCCTAGGCCACTTTTTTTTAAGGTGAAAATAATCATGCTCTTTTCAGCCTTGAGACGTGTGGGAGGAGGACGTCTGGGCCTGTCTAGCGCTTGCTTTAGGGTGGAGATGCCGAGAGGATTGAGGCTGAGATTTGAGAAACTTCCATCCTAGCGGGTGTCTGAGAGAAGGGTTGCTGATTGCTGGGGAGAAATGTCTTGGGGTTTCCGATAACCATTGTGCTAGCAGCGTATACCTGTGAAAGTGTTGTAGTAGAAGCCTAATGGGTGATCAATACGCTCTGGAAAGACACTCTTCGGGCCAAGTGCCTCATAACCGTTCCAGTTCTGTCTGGGGTGGAGGTGGGGGGCGTGGACCAGAACTCAGAAGGTTTGGGCCGTTTCCTGTCACCGTGGTCACTCACCTTGCCGCCCTGGGCAGTCACTTCCCTCCCATGGACCTCAGTTCCCTCCTCTATAAAGCCAGGGAGTTGGACTTAGTGACCGTAAGGTTCCTTCAAGCTCTACCAGTGTCCATGTCTGCGATTAATGAAGACGTGTTTATACAGTGCCCTGCGACCCTTTGAAAGGTGTTAATGAGTTTCCACAGGAGTGTATTTTTTCAGAGGGAGTCATAATCTTACAGACAGCGAAGTGTTAGACCTGGGTGAGAACATGTGCTCAGGTTTTCACTCACCTCTTTGCTGCCCTTCAGTCCAGGGATTGCCTCTGGGGGCCAGACAGGTCAGTTCAGAAAGCGAGGAGGACTGGGTGGGTGTGGGGCAAACGGGAGAACCCATGCCCCATCCGAGGGGGCAAGAGGAGTGGATGGGGGGGAACGGTGCTACCCCAGTCCCTCTGATGGTTGCTGTGTTGGCCCAGGGTTGACATCACTTCCCAGTTTTCAAGCTGGAAGTTAGAGCTATTTGAAATCACCTGATTTCTAAATGTAGGCAATGAATTCAAGTTCACTTAGAACCCTGTACAGGCCAAAGGAACACATATGTGGTCTCGGATGTGACCCTCCAGTATTTCCTGTGACTTTGTTTTAGGAAAACTCGTCTTGACTTGTGTGTTCTATAGAAGCGTATCAGCGTGGACCCTGGGAGGGATGGCTCCAGCATTCGGTGACAGGTGCAGGGTGGGGCCCTCACAGCCTCTAGCCTCAGCCAGCGCTGTACCTTCCTCTTCTCGTGTCCCATCACACGGTGTGAGAGTGGGCAGCAAACCCAGGCCGGAGATGAAGGCCAGAAACAAAGCACTGAGCTTTCTGGAAGCAGCCTGGAGGACCAAATGCAAAATGGGTAGAATGCAGTTTGAGTTTAACAAATACCTGTGGAGTTACGGTTACAGCATAGGGAGAGGCACTGAGGGTGAGACCCTCAGTGACATGAGTTGAGTCCCAGGCTCCACCATGTGTAAATTGTGGGACCTGAGGTGACACAGGCTCTCTGAGTCTCCTTAGGCATAATCAGGGGTTGGCAAACGGCGGCTTGTGAACCACACGCTGCTGTTCGGGTACGTTCCATCTCAAAAGTTTGCCGACCCCTGGGAGAGCCAATCCTGTCCCTCACAACAATTTAAAAATTATTCGAGAGCCATAAATATATTTTTACATCATCACTATGTGAATAATATCCTTTAAAAATTTTATAAATGAAACTATGACAGTTTTATTTTCATTTTCAATTTTACTTCAGAGCCTGCGGCTCGTGAGCTGCAGTTTGCTGAACCCTTGGCGGTTCTCCATCTCGAAAATTTGCCGACCCCTGGGCATAATAATAATGCCCGTTGAGTAGCTAGGATTGGTGACAATACATCTAAGGCACCAACTACATGCCCGGCATATGTATATATGCTGTGTTAGAAGCTATTCTTTTTAACATGATCATTATAGTGAGTATTATTTCTATTTTAAGCATTAATGAACATCATCAGAATCTATTTCACGGCTTGGCATGTCACGTGACCGGAGTCTCGGATGGCCAAGGGATGTGTCAGACGTGTGGCCTGTCAGGGCAGGACGGCCCCCCTCCCAGTTCCCTGTGTTACCCAGGACCCTCTCTGAAATGCAAGGCTCACACGTTTCCATTCAAAATCCCGCCCTGCCTTGTCGCTCCCTCCAGGTAAAGCTTTACAAAAGCGAAAACCTCGACAACCCGATTCAGACGGTTTCCCTGGGCCAGTCGCTCTTCTTCCACTTCCCGCCTCTGCTCAGAGATGGCCAGGTAACGGCCGCGGCGCCCTACTCGCTTCCGTCTCTGTTTTAATTCCACTTTTAGTTCACAGAAGCACAATTCTCTCATTTTCTCCCTAAGTACCACTCTGCAGAAATGGCCGACGTTCTTTCTGAATCAAAGGAGCTTGGGCTCCGTAGGGATTATTTTTCTTTCTTTTTTTCAAACTTTATTGGGGAACAATGTGTTTTTTCCAGGACCCATGAGCTCCAAGTCCAGTCACTATTTTCAATCTAGGTGTAGGGGGAGGTGAGGGTGGCGCAGCCCACCATCCCATGCAGGAATCGAACCGGCAACCTTGTTAAGAGCATGCACTTTCACCAGCTGAGCCATTCAGCCGCCTACCAGCAGCTCAGCAGCAGCTCAGCTCAAGTTACCTTCAATCTAGTTGCGGAGGGCACAGCTCACTGGCTCATGTGGGAATCGAACTAGCAACCCTGTTGCTCAGAGCTCGTGCTCTTAACCAACTGAGCCACCCGGCCACCTGAGATTATTTTTCTTAATTAGTATTTTTCTATTATAAAAATAATGCACATTCATGGCAGGAGAGTTTGGGGTTGGGGTGAGGAATCAGACATACCCCATCATCTAGAAATAACCAGTGTCATAGGTATCCTGTTGATCTTTATTCAGTGCTGTGTGCATGTATGTGTGCAAGTATAAATATGCAGATATGTTTACGTAGCAACATCAGCGTGGACCCTGGAAGGCGTGGCTCTGGCGTTCAGCGTTCAAAGCTGAGACGCTTTTGTACGTTATTTTGTAGTCTGTGCTTGTCAGCGAAGACTGTGTCACCCATCTTTTCCTTGTTATTAAATCATTTATAACATGATTTTTAATGGTTGCACAGTCGTCCATGGTATAGGAAATCCCATCATTGATTTAACCAAGGCCCTAAGGTCAGACATCACTTGCTGATTACAGAATGTTTGTTATCAATTCTAATGGGATAGAGCAAACTGTCGTAGTTGGCGTGACGGGAGCCACCTTTGGGAAGAGCTTGGTTTCTTTCTAGGGGACCGAGCCTGAGGGTGTCAGCGGTGAGCCTGTGGTGTGCCGTTCCGTCTCCTGGCTTGTTACCACCTGCCATGGGGGTGACATTTTATGGCCTTTCTGCAGGTGAAATGGCTGTACAGCAGTGAGATGGGTTGTGATGGCATTTGGGGGTCCCCCCATTTCTCTGGACACCCCCTGCACTAGGTTTTGTAGGCAGCACAGCACTGTGGAAATAGGTTGGGCTCCCCTGGACTCCAAACCTGCTGGGCCCCTTCCTCGCTGAGTGAGGTGTGGATGTGTGAACTTGGGGAATTGCCTAGAGGGGTAAAGCCCTTTACGTCACAGCTGTGCGTTAAGTTTTAGTTTTCATTTGCTTTGCCCCAAACTGCCCTTTATAAAAACCGCTTCTTCCTTGTGCTCAGAATTACGTGGTGCTTCTGGACTCCACGCTGCCCAGATCCCAGTATGACTACGTCTTGCCTCAAGTTTCTTTCACCGCCGTGGGCTACCATAAGCACATCACCTTGATTTTTAATCCCACGGTAAGAAGAGGGGGCCCGGGGCTGGCGGGGTGGGGAACGTTCACACAGCCCGTGCCCCGGGTCTTGGGTGGAGGGAGGACAGCTGTGTAACGGGCCCGGTCCTGGGTCCCTTTAGCACCCAGGATTTTTGAATTCTGGATTTCCCCGGATACATCTCTGTCTATCTGAGTGCTGATGCCCTCAGTTCCTGTTCAGGAGACTGGCCGTGAGGGGATGGAATTGTGTAGGTCAGTGGCTCAGGCGTGACTTTTGGGGCGAAGGTCGCCACGACGCCCTTCTGTCATGATGGGTGGCATTGCGGCCCTCCTCAAACTTCTCGAGCCAGCTGCCAATTGATAGGACATACGCAGAGGGCCCAGGAGCATGTAACTGACACCACGAAATGTAGGCTGTGGGCAACGGCAAGAAAACCACCTGGGACCCGACTTGTTTGACAGATGGGGAGAGAAAGAAACCAAAAACATATGGACGGGTCCCTGTGGATTAAAGGAAACTTACTCAGTTATCAGCCGTTACAACACGTCGGCCTTCTTGGCTCTCGGATCAACCGAATTGCGAAGAACGGACGTGTGATCCGTGTGCTGATTGGCTCAGATGAAAGTATTGGAAGGAAGGGCGAGTGGCCCCTGGGAAGTAGCAGCTGCTGCGTCTCTCGGTGCCGTGTCTGGGGCCAGCTCACTCACCACCATGCGCCTGAGCCAGGAACCGTGGGTTCTCGATACGTCCCTGTTTGTAGCTGGGACTCAGCAAAACGAGATCCTTTTACTTCTCAACCCCAGGGACTCTCCGCTCCCCAACGCTTGGTTTCCTCGGTTTAGATAAAGTTCAGCGGGTAAGGAATACCTGGCGATGGACTGTTTCTGAGTTTCAGGGAGCGAGAAATGAGTTTGGATAGCAGAGGGCACATCCGAACATTGGTCCAAGTTGTCTCAGTCCCTACTTTGGATGACAAGAGCCTGGATCGTGTGGGATGGCCCAGCGTGTGGGGGTGGCCGATTCGCCGGGCGGGTCACGGCTGTGGGCTGCAGGGAAGTGACGGCGCTCTTGCTGTTTGCAGAGGAAGCTGCCTGAGCAGGACGTTGCACAGGGTTCCTACATCGCCCTGCCCCTGACGCTGCTCGTCCTGTTGGCTGGCTACAACCACGATAAGGTAGGAATCCAGGGACCTCGCGAGAAAACGGATATGCCCGCGAGAGTGGGCGCTCACAGCTGGGAGGTGACAGAGAGGGATGCCCCGTGTTACAGAAATGTCATTTTAGGGCTCAAGAATGACCCCAAGGCCTCTCTTCAAGGCCATAAACGTCTTGTAACATCTCCCCTGATCCTTAAGCCTGACACTCCTAGGGATGCGTTGCTTGCAGAGGGAACCAGCCCATCTCTGCTGACCCTCGCTAGTGCAAAGGCCTGCCTCGTTTTGAACTGAGGTCACCCGTTAGCATATAGTAGGTGGCGACCGGGCCTGCAGAAGGAGGTGTGCTGCTATGGGGGGGCTCCAGTGCCCATCTGGGCAGAAGTCTCCTGGCCATCCCTCTCTCTCACGCTCTCCCTCTCTTTCTAGCTCATTCCCTTGCTGTTGCAGCTGACAAGTCGACTGCAGGGCGTCCGGGCTCTTGGCCAGACAGCCTCTGACAGTAGCGGCCCCGAAGATGCAAAGAGACAAGCCAAGAAACAGAAGACAAGGCGGACGTGAGGAGGAGGAGACACAGTGAAGCCTCACTCGGGGCCAGGCCACAGCCAAGGGGCCCTGGCCGCCGCTGGCACGAAAGCCTGCGCCTGACTGACTTCAGCACCCGCTCTGTGCCCCGGGCACCTCTGCCAGCCGGCACGCCCTCCCCTTGTCCGGCTCCTTGGTGCAGTGCATTGAATGGACCCTCCTGTCTGTCACTCTGCTGAGCACAATTTATTTTCTGAGTTGAAGATAATTTATTATTATTATTTTTGTCAAAGAGGTATTTAAGCTGTGCTGGTGGTGTGAGATCCTTCACCTTCAGCATTCATTTGCAGGAGGAATTCCTGTAAACGGGGGCTTCGGCCCCCTTCACAAAGTACCTGTTGGAGTTCCCTTCTCCCCTCATGCCCCTTTGCATCCACGGTCCCTGCTGGACACCACACAACGTGTATCCGCCACCAGGACGGTGTTTTAGGAGGTAAAATCAATAAAATTACCCGTTCATTTGTGTTGTAGCTCATCTCAGATTCAGTGCTTGGATGACATTGGCATAATGCCAGGGTCGCAAATTGCGATGTCTAGAGGGGTCCTCAGCAAAGGTGCGCTCTCAACACAGCGGCTGTCTGTCAGCCTCTGTGGTGAGGCAGGGTCGCGTGCTTGTGGCCGAGTCTGCAGGAGCCAGCTTCTCAGCCTGAGCTCGCTGGGGCTCTGCCGGAGCGTGCGCTCACGTTTCTAGAGAAGCCAGAAAGACAGCGTTTGGGGTGAAATCTTTGCATTGTAAATGTTAGCAGCGAGCTCAGTTTTTTTTTTTAAGATTTTATTGGGGCATTGGGGGCAGGGAACAGCGTTGGGGAATCGGGGAAGGGGAACAGACAAGTTGCTGTCCTTTTGTTCTTCAGTCTAGTTGCGGAGGACGTTGCTTCACTGGCCCATGTAGGTATCGTCATTGCGCTGTTCCTGGATGAGGCACATCGGTCGCCGGCCATTGGACAGTCGCTCACCGCGGCTATTGGCAGCTCACACCGGCTGCCGGCCACTCACTGTAGCCTGTGGCAGCCCACTGCAGCAGGGGCTGCAACCTACACGGTCGCCAGGGCTTGTGCAGCCCAGCTCCAGGTGGAGCTGTTGTTCACCATCTTAGCTGTAGAGGGCAGTGTCACTGGCCCTCATACGTGGGATCCGAACCGGGGCCACTGGCATCCCAAGCCAACTTAACCAACGTGCCCGTGCCACTCGGCCGGCCTGCGAACTCAGTTTTTAAAAAGACCACATGCTTTTGGCCCCTGCACAATGTGTATGTAGGACGGGTAAGGCCTGAAGGCTGCCGGTTTGCAGGAGGGAGCCACAGGAATTCACAGCTTTGCACAGCGTTAATGCAGCTCTTACAGGAAGTAATTAAGTTACATTGAAGGAGGGGTCGCATCCATCCAGCATTTAGTGAGCACCGCATATGGCAGGCACTGGGGATGTGAAGACGGGTAGATGACACTTGCTCCTTGACGTGTGGTAAGCATTCTGTGAGGTGTGGACGCGTGGATGAGTGCAGGCATGGATGGCCACACGGCGCCTGCCTTCACAGAGCGCGTGACCCATCGTTGGGTGGGAGACCAGCCAGTAAGTGGGCGAGGGCAGTGCAGGGAGCTGACAGCCTCCTGGTGGAAGAAGCTCAAGTGGCCGTCACCAAGCAGAGGTCTGATCCCACCTGAGGGCTTAGGGAAGCTTCCTGGATGTGACCTTCCAGCCAAGTCTAGAAGGATACAAGTGGACAGAGGAAAAATAGGGCAGACGGTCTCGGGTGTAACTTCCATGCAGGGTTGAGGGTTCCTGGCTCTGGGCGGCCCCCTGAAGAGCTGCTGTATTTCTGGCTCGCCTCCTGTGGGCCGTTTATTATTTTTTTCATAAGTTTGCTTTTTTTACTGTGGCAGGAAGTAAACTCTTGGACATCCGGGACAGAGGAGATCCATAATTTGTTTCTTGGAGTGTTTTCTTACTGTTATTCCAAGTGGACACCTAGTAACATCCCTTTTAAATGTTAATGGGGCTTTTTATTGACGCGGTATAAAGGTTAAAAGCTTGTGAAAGATACAAGTAAATGTCAATACATTCCACCCAGTTCCAGAGGCCACCATTAAGTGGCAGTCTTCCGCCATCGCAGGCCACCGGTCACCTTTGGTGTGGCCAGGACTCCTAAAGACTCGCTGTGTTCCTGGAAAAAAGCTGATGTGTTTCTGCGACCGCTTGGAAGTTATCTGTACTTCTCTTCATTTTCCGGACAGAACTCTCATCCCCCTGTGCGGTGTTTAAGTGTCAGCGGTGTTATGGGAATTTGAATGGGGCAAAAGTTATATGAGACAGATACTTTTTTTCCTCAGACATTTTTTTTTCAGTGTCTAAAATGGTAGGTTTTTGGAGGACTCCATTGCTTGCGCATGTTTGCTTATGAAAGTGATCATCAAGTCTCAACGCAGACATCCGAAAGACGTTCAGAGGGAGGTGTTAGATCTAAGACGCTGGCTTTGCCTTCATCTTCTTTTCTGGGGTTTCTGGGTCTGAATTTTATCAACCAGCCGGCAAGGATTGTTGGATGTCGGGGCATGAGCACGTCTGTGTGTGTAGGTGGGGAGGGGCCGGCGGCTCCAAGAGAAGGGCAGAGGGGACAGGCAGCGCTTGTGCTGAATTCTAACGCTCTAACCGAGGAAAGGGGATTCATGAAACCAGGCAAAAGGGAACGGTTGCCCTCGTGAGCTAAGGGCGCCCCCCGCAGAGACCAGCCTTCCCTGAGTCGGTATTGTGCACCAGGTGCTGTTCACGCACGCGCTCTTGGAGCTTCGTGACCTTACACATGCATATCTATTCAGTCCCATTTTACAGAGGAGGAAACTGACACTTCAAGACCTTGCAGCTACCAAGTGGTGGAGCTGGGATTTGAACCTGGATCTAAGAGGTCTTGACCACTAGGCCCTACTGCCCCTGCTGTGCAAAACGAGACAGCAGTTACATGCCATGCTGTCTGGGGATAATCCAGGGGTATAGAAAATGAATGTCGTGTGCAGATGTGGGCGTAAGCCGTAATAAAGTTAGTAAAGGCACAGAGACGTGTAGCCATATGTGCGATGGAGGGTCAGGTCATGGGAGGGATGGAGGTGATGGAGGACCTTTTAATTGTCCCAACAGCATTGTTTCTAGGAAAGAGCTTAGGTGAGTAAACACTGAACTTCAGTTCCTTAATAGGCAGATTCCCCTTTTCCTGAAAAGCTGGAGGAACCCAGAGAGCAGAGTTGGGAAAGATGTGGGGGACGAAGTCTGCGGGGTTGCATTCCGCCTCGTCTCGGCCGAGTGTTCATTAGGCCTGAGAGCTGTGTCTCATCTGTGTTTCCAGTCCTTTGCACAGGGTGGGTGCCAGCCTCAAGGTGGTCCCCAGTAAGCCACACTGCCCTGTGTGGTCCCCTCCCACGTGCACTCAGGTTGGCCCTATGTGACCAGTGGAAGGAAGATGGTAGGAGTGAGTGAGGATGTGCGACTTTTTAGGCTGAGTCATAAAAAGCATTGCGCTTCCCACCTTGGCTTGGGGGGAAGCCAGCTGCCTGGCGCGAGGACCCTCAGCCTGCCCGTGGAGAGGAGCTGAGGCGTCTGACCAACCGCCAGTCCAGCCTGCCAGCCGCGTGCGTGAGGCACCTAGGAAGTGGACCCCTCCTGCCCTGACCAAGCCTTTGAGTGACGGCAGCCCCAGCCGACGTCAGACTGCCGCCACTTCAAAGACCCCAAGTGAGTACTGCCCGGCTGAGTTCACCCCAAATTCCTGATCCACAGAATCTGTGAATATGACTGTGGTTGTATGGAGCCCCTAAATTTTGGGGTAACGTGTTGGGTAACTGGAGCAGCGCTCCATAAACATCCCTTATGTGAATAGATGGGCTGAGAGACCCCCAGCTAAGTATATTTCTACTTAGGTGTCAGTCAGGGTTCTTTCGGTTTGAACTCATAGAAACCCACCTCCAACGAGCTTAAGCAATGGGGGCGTTTCACGGATCACGTCATGGGGAAGTCCAGGGCGCCTGGCCTATGCTGGCCTGGGTCCAGGCTCCGTCCTAGTCTCCTGACTGTGTCCTTTTGTGTGGTGACCTTGCTCTTTCCTCCATCGAAGGCTCCGGGCCCGCTCTTGGATCAGCCCTGAAAGACCACTTTGCTAGACACTGACAGATATTTACACCAGGGCCAAGGCTGTTTGCTTAGTCGCAGCTCTGCGTGAGGCCGGGGCAGGGGCAGACGCTGGGCACACATCTACAAAAGTGGAGATGATGACGATTGTGAGCAGAGTTTGGGAAAACTGGTTTTCGGCTTTCGTTGATCTGCTTCCATCCCACCGCAGCGTCCAGCCTCACATCAGCCCCATTTGCAGGCCCACGTCACAGTACTGTGTGTCAGGGCTGGGGAAGGTGGTGGGCCAACTGCAGAGTCGCTGGGGCCTGGCCAGACCCGAGCCACACCTCCGTCTGTGCCATGGTTAGTGCTTGTGACCCGGGACGTGGCATTTTTGGAGGATCAAGTGGTCCCGGGTGGGCAAAACCCATAGGAGTCAGTTCCGCCCCCTATAAAGCTTAACAAGGCCTGGTCAGAGTCACCCACCATTTTTGGCTTTATTCTTCTTTTCATTAGCTAAAAGACCATGACCTTAATCATGACATGCCTAGGGGAGGGGAGAGACAAATGTTCCCTGTGGACCTACTGTGCGCTAGGGCCAAGGGCACACAGTAGGCTCCTTTCTGACCCTGGAACTTGGTAGCGTTGGGGAAGGTCTGATACGACCCTCTTCCTGCCCTCCTCTCTGCGGAAGCAGGTGTTTATGTTTCATGATGCAATGGTGGGATCGTGGTTGGGCCATGAACATTGTAACTACGCCCCTTCTGCCATGCTGTATGCCTGGGGTTGTTTAAAATGCCCCCAATTGGCATATGCTTTCAGATGAGTGAATTTTTTTCACTGTTCCACTACGTGGATGAAACAGCAGCCCATCTTGCAGTTGCTTTTCGAATGTGAAGATTTTGTAAAATAGACGCATGCGTTGGAACGAGAGATCCCCACATCTGTGCAGAATCGATTCCTCCTCAGAGAGTGTGGTCTGCAGAGGACGCGGCTGGCAAGGGGCAGGGAGCTGCCAGGTGTCGCGTCTCCGTCTTGTTCCTGCCTTTGAGCCGAGAGGGAGAGCTGGCTAACAGCCGCTGAGTTGTCAGACCTGGAACAGGCCTTTGTTGCTTCCTTTTTTTTGTGGGCTAGGATGGGCAGGAGTGTGGAGAAAGAACATTTTGCTGCCTTCTTCCCTCGCAGTTTCAGGAATGCCTCATCTAAGTGCTGAGATAGTTATGACAGCAAAGAACTGTTCACATATGGGTGGAGGGCAGGGGTTTGCAAACTGTGGCCCTCAGGCCAAACTGGTCTGCCACTTGTGTTTGTGAGTAAAATGTCATGGGGACTTAGCTGTGTCCATGCGTTTACAGATGGCCCCTGCCTGCTTTCTCCCTGCAATGGCAGAGGTGAGTACTTGTGGCCAAGACTATATGGCTTACAAAGCCTACAGTGTTTATGCTCTGGCCTGTTCTAGAAAAGGTTGGTTTGCTGACTGCTAGTCCAGTGGATGTTTTGTGAAGTTTGATCTTCGACCGGGATTCATGAATTCATTCAACAAGTATTAACTGAGTGTCTAGCCTCTGCCAGCCAGGAAAAAAGCAGTGTGATAGAGGGTGACTGGCTCTCAGGGAAGGCCACAGTCGGAGGAGGCGACATTTGAGCTGAGACCTGAGAGAGAGAAGGGGCCAGTTCTGCAAAGCTTAGGAGTAGCTGCCAGGCGGCGGGGACAGTGCCTGCAAAGGTCCCCGGGAGCAAATGCACCTCATGGAGGTAAGAGACAGCAGAGAGGTCAAGGCCGGGGGACAGTTCAACCTTCAGAGGACGGGCAGGGACTGAGGGGGCACGGCCCATGAGGTGGGGGACATTGAGCACAAGCTGAATAGTTGCAACAGAGATTATGAGGCCCACCAGACACTTACTGTCTGTTGGGAGGCCCTTTACAAAGTTCGCCAATAAGTCCTGTCATCATCCTTAGCAGGAGGGGTGGGGACTCCACCTCCATTCAAGTCGGCCTTTGGACAACAGAGCACATGGCCCGCTTCTTTGGGCCGAAAATAGATCATTAATATTGAATGTGGATGACCTAATTGCCTTAGATGATTGAGTTGAATTTCCACTGCCTCTCGTAACGGCGGTTGGGCTGCATGTCTTCATCAGCTTTCCAAGGCTCCAGAGCATGAGTCTACGAAACGTACATTTCTCTGAAAAGAGCACCTCCCGACATGACAGGGGCTCACACCTCGCTTGTTTCCTGTCCCTTTCATTCCCCCTCGGAACATGATCAAATCGTGATCCCAGTGCCACCGAGGGATTGTGTCCCTGGGAAGCACGGCTTCTCCACCTCGCTTTCTTCTTTAATCTCTTTCAAGCCAGTGAGAAGGAGCAGAAAATTTTCCCTGGCTTTGGAGCCAGACAGGCCTGAGTGCAAGTCCTGCCCCTGTTATTTACTGGACCGTGTGACTTTGGGCGAGCTGCCCTGAGCCCTAGGCTGTTCTGTAGTAAAGAGGCGATAACGGCCGCAGTAGAGGCGGTTGTGAGAGTCCCGTGAAATCGTGCTGACGGAGCAGTGGCTGCATGGTTTGGTTCGTGGGATAATCCCTGGGCAGAGGTGGGGCTGATACCCGCTGGTGTGGCTGTGCCAATGTTTACAGCCAGGTGGGAGCCGCGTCACCTGGGAGGGGATGCCATGGCCCGATGACTCCTGATTCAGCGGTAGGAATTGCTGGCCTCGCGGTGGTGGCATCAGGCTGAGGCCACATTGTCCCTCGGCCCTTTCCCCTTCTTCCTGTGGCCCTCACTTCTTTTCCTCTGGAACCTACACCCCGCCGCCCCGCCCCCCAAGGCCCTGTCTCTGGCCTGCTGTTTCAGATCTGGATCTTTCTGCAATTGCTGGAACAAGTGATCGATCCTTGGGGACCCAGTGAGGAAGGGTCTGAGGGGCAAGTGCATGGAGCTGGTGTGACTGGGTCTGGAGGCAGGGAGGGGCCCCTCGGAGGATGCTACTCAAGGCTTTTGTCAAGTATCTTTATTCCGTGACAGTTGCAGAAAAATGTGGGATTGGACTCCAGGGGTTCCCCCAGGCCACATGGTGGCCCCCTTGTCTATTGTGTGTGACATGTGAGTGCAGCTCTGTGTGGGGTCCTGTGTGTGATGGAGCCTGTGAGCCCCACTTCGGGCTCGGTACCCCTGCCTGGGATGGCCCTGCCCACTTGCCTCTCTGGGCCCCTTGAGTGGTGGGCCCCTTGAGCTGGCAAAGGGAGGGCACTGGAATACCTAGTCCATCGGGACTCGGGACCATCCCCACCATATTGGGCCTCTCAGCCTCTTGGGCTTGACTTAGCCTCTGCTAGCTTTGAGGGCCTTGCAGAGACCCCCATCTGTCCTGGGCACAACCCGCTGACCACTGCCTACTCACCTTGACTTCTCTGTCCAGGAAAACAGCATAGGCCGACCTGAGTGGGCATCAGGCATAGGGCCACGTCTCAAGAAAGGCTGCTTTGGGGGTCTACTTAGTTTTGGGACCTGGTTCTGCCACTCAGGTGCGGAGGACAGTGGGTCAGTGACTGCCCAGTGGTGCTGTCCTGAGGCTGCCTGGGTGATGGGTTGGGAGAAAGACAATGGTTGGAGCAGTGTTGTATTAGTTTGCTCTTTTGTTTGCAAGGGTTAGAAACCCAGCTCGAGCCAGCTTAGGCAGAGATTTCCAGAAGCCAAGGAAGGGAGGATGTCTCTGGCTGCAGGAACACTGGGGACCCCTGACCAAGCCCTTCTTAGTACAATACTAAGGACTTTATAGTAATGTTCTCATTTGCTTCTCCAAACAAACTGATGAGAGCAGTTATTATGTACCGTAGTCGCATAGTCACACACTCAAGTCTTTCTGACGCTAAAGCCTGAACTCTTCACCACCAGACATTGTATCAGGGTATTAGTTAGGCTCAGCTAAACTGCTGTAACAAATAGGCCCGGACTTAACGGCACACGTACACCAGAAGTTCCTTTCTGACTCAGGTTACAGTGAAGGGTGGTTGAGGTGAATGGGAGAGGGGTCTGTTATGCACAGTTGTTTGGGGCATAGGCTCCCCAAGTCTCCGCCATGTCCAACCTGAGGCTTCTGAGGTTGCGTTAGAGGCTCAGCATGGAGAAGCACGCGTGGTAGGATTTTGTGGGCCAGAGCAGGGAGTCGCCCATCACTTTCATTCCCACTCCACCAACCTGAACTCAGGCGTTTGGCACCACCTAGGTGCAAGGGCTGCTGGGAAGTCTGGTGGGCTGTGTGTCCTGAGGGACGGAAGGTCCACATTTGATGAGCAGCCAGCAATCTCCATCACACATAATAGGTATTTCCATTGTTTCGTGCTGTCTTCTAGTCCCTGTTCGTAAGTCGTTTTCCTACTTGGAGCCATAATGTATATTCTCGTTTTTATTTGATTTCTTTCATTTATCCTAGTCCTTTTTCTGTGTATCTCCACTGAGTTTTCATAATAATCATGGTTATAGGCTGTGTACGCCAATTGCTGGACAGTTAGCTTGTTCCAGTTTTTTTCAGATAACATAATAAATACCTTTATGCTGAAAAACCCTTTGCTATTCTTGAATTATTCCTTTAAATCCTCAGGAGTGGGAATACCAGGTCTATTGAATGAACATTTTTATGGCTTTTGACACATATTATCTTATTGCTTTCCAAAGGGTTCGTAGCTATCTACAATGATACTTAAGGTGTTGCCAGCATTGGGTGCTATAGTTTTTCCTAATTTAGTTGGAAAATGGTTCCTGAGTCACTTTTTTTTTTTTTAAAGATTATATTGGGGAATTGGGGGAGGGGAACAGCATTGGGGAATCGGGGAAAGGGAACAGACAAGTAGCTGTCTTTCTGTTCTTCAGTCTAGTTGTGGAGGATGTTGCTTCACTGGCCCATGTTGGTATCGTCATTGCGCTCTTCCCGGATGAGGCAGATCAGTCGCTGGCCTCTGGATGGTCGCTCACCGTGGCTCTTGGCAGCTCATGCTGGCTGCCGGCCGCTCACTGTAGCCTATGGCAGCCCCACTGCAGCAGGGGCTGCAGCCTACACCGTCGCCGGGGCTCACACAGCCTAGCTCCAGGTGGAGCTGTTGTTAGCTGTAGAGGGCAGTGTCACTGGCCCTCATATGTGGGATCCGAACTGGGGCCACTGGCGTCCCAAGCCAGCTCTTAACCAACGCGCCACTTGGCCGGCCCCTGAGTCTCTCATAATAGCGTTTGTCAGGTCTCAGCCTTTTGGGGTAGGAAGCATTGGTGTGTGTGTATCTGATCTAAGTCATACCTGCTGTAATTTTAGTCTCTTCTTTTGTTTTGGGGGGTGACAGAGTCCTTTGTTCACTCAACAAGAATGTAGAGAGTACCTGCTACGTACCAGGCAGTGGTGTAGGCCCTGGGCCTATATATAGTATATTTAAAAAAGACAAAAGTCCTCACTCTCAGAGAACTTTATATTCTAGTAGGAAGACAGACATTGGTCAAGGAAATACATGGGATCATTTTAGGTAGTGATCTGTGCCAAGAGGACAATAGAACTGGGTGACGGGATGGTGACTGGGGGCAACTGTAGGTTGGACAGGATTTAGGGAAGGCCTTTCTGAGGTGCCATTGAAACCTGAGACCCTGCATGCTAAGAAGGAGCCAAGTATCTAAAGAGCTGAGGGAAGAGATTTCCAGACTGAGGGGATATGCAGAGGCCCTAGGGAAAGAATAAGAATGGGGGTTGGGGTCAAGGGTCAAGATAACAAAACAGGACAATTTGGTGGGAGTGTAGAGAGAAGAGAGGTGAGGTAAGCAGGGGTGAGGTCACAGAGGACTTTGCCAGATGGAATACAGCATTGAGATGTCCTAATGTCCCCTGGAGGGCTGTAAGCAGGGGAGGAAAGTGATCTGATTGCCATTTCAGAAAGATGACTGTGGAGGCCGTGGGAAGACAGGACTGCAGAGCAGAGATGGGAAAACTTCCTGCAAAAGGCTAGACAGCAAATACTTGGGCCCTCGTACGCCATGGGCGGTCTCTATGGCAACTCTTTTTTTTTTTTTTTTTTGAGGGCGTTGTCACTGGCCCTCATATGTGGGACCCGAACCCGGGCCGCTGGCGTCCCAAGCCAGTGCTTAACCACCGCGCCACTTGGCCGGCCCTCTGTGGCAACTACTCAGCTCTGCCATTGTGGTGGGAAAACAGCTCTGGATGGTACATACAAGAGTGGATGTGGCTTTGTTCCAATAAAACTTTATTGACAAACAAACAAAAACCAGTGCCTGAAGGGCCATCGTTTGCTCATCTCTGCTGTAGGGGATTAAGAGATCAGACCGGGTGACCAGCTGAGAGGTCCCTGGGTTAATCCAGAAGAGATGTGATGGTGGCTTGGACCACAGTGGTGGAAGCCAAAGCACAGATGGTTATGGGATGTGCTTCGGAGGGCAATCAACATGAAGTGCTCTGCCCCGCGAATCCTTCTGTCTTTCAAAGATGGCTCTTGGAGAGGCACCAGATATCTTTATGTGATGCTACACGACTCCCAGCTCCAGCGAGGACTCTGACTCAGCCCAGGCCTGTGATGCTCAGGGTTCCCTCCAGGAGCGTGGAGCCTCTGCAGGAATGCTCCCAGCATGGGGGGCTCACCACCTTCCAAAGTCTCCCCTTCTTTCTGGGGACAGCTCCTGATGTTAAACTGTGTAAACTAATGCACATGTGGATGTGGGGCCCAGGCAGCCCTGAGCCCCCGCCCCCCTCTGCTTACTGGCTGTGGAACCCTGGGCTTGTTGCTTTTATATCTGAGCCTCAGTTCCTTCAACTGTAAACGAGGGTCAGCAGAGTCCCACCTCTTGTTGGGAGGGCTGGGTGAGTGTCCAAAAAGGCAGGCGGCTCTTGGTACTAAACCTTCTACTGACGCTGTCTTCACAAATGTCACACCTTCATAGCTTACAGCTCCGTCCTGCTAACTTATACTTTTAAAGGACGTTTCTGTGACTTTGGAGCATCTCTGTTCTGATGCATTAAGTGTCTTTTTTTTATTGTTGTTAACGTGGTTCGGCTTTATTTCCCAGTTTTCGGTGGGGGTAGAGGACACCTTCTCCCTCAGGAGGATTCAAGTTTGCCTGGAGCAGAGCTCGGTTTCCTGTTGAACACTCCACGCACGGCCCCCAGCACACTGCCAGGCACATACGGGGTTAATGAATGCAGTATAAGATCCTCCATTCTCTGTGAACTCCCAAGGGCAGCCCTTGCAAGCTCTGACCATTGGACCCTGTCCCTCCCCAGGGCCACGTCCGGTGCCCAGCACACAGTAGGTGCTCAGAAAATGTAAGCTGAACCACCGGAACTGCATTCACGTTCCCACTTAGCAGAAACTTGTCTGCTTGGGACCTGACCTTCATTCAATGCCGCTTGAGTATAGTTTGGGGACAAGCAACCAGGACTGGCTGTATAATTGGTGGGGCTCAGTGCAAAATGAAAATATAGGCTCTCTTGCTAAGAAATGATGCAGAACTTAAGCAGAGCATGGGGCCCTTCTGAGCACAGGGCGCTGTACAGTTGCACAGGTTGTATGCCCACCAGCCTCCCTGCAGACTCTCAGGCCCCCCCGCCAGACCTACTGAGTAGGAATCTCTGGGGGCAGGGCCCAGGAAGCTTCCTGGTGATTCTCATGCACAGGAAAGTTTGGGCTCTGTCTTCATCTTCCAGCCTGGGGCAAGTCACTGATCCCCATCTGAGACAGACCCCTGCCCATGGTGCTTCATTGCTCTGACCCAGGCCAGCATTTGTCACGTAATAGTCTCCCCTTTGGTGAGTGGCTTTGACAAAAGGAGCCATAGCGTAAGCTGGTCTGGGACCAGAAACTTCATCTACTGGACGTATCTGATCTAGCAGCTTTCTCATTCTTCAAGTGCCTTCTTCCGGCGCCGAGTCCATCCATTGCCTTGGACGCAGTGAAGTGACTTTTTCCTGAACAGGAAGTTGGCTGTTTGAATCCCGTCTGGGTCTGCAGATGTGGGACTCTTCAGAGCCAGATAGTCTGCTGGAGAAATGGTGAGCTCCCCATCCTGGGAACTGTGCAAGTAGAGGACGGATAACCAGTGGGCAGGGATGCTATCAGGAGGAGCCCAGCATTCACTGTGGGGTCAGGATGGATGATTTTGAAGGTCCCTGTCAGTGCATAGCCCTGACCCTCTCTTTCGAGCACCAGCTTCTCCCTTCTCTTCCCCAGAGCCTGTTTACTACCACACTCTTGGTTCAGTCCCAGGCTGAGAAGGAATAAGGACGAATACTACCCACCACGGTATAATGTAAAGACCATGGATTTGGGGGTCATGCTTACTGCGTTGAATTACTCCAGGTGTCCTCTCAAGAGTGGTGTGCTTTGGCATGTGACATGGCAGACACCTTTCTGGCCCTCTGGCTTAGTGGTGTGCGGGGATCGGCTAGTGCCAGCTGTTAAATTGTCAGGACTAGTCCAAAATAGAAATGTTGCAAGCCAGTTGGTGGCTTGAAGTGGGACATAGTGGGGGCATTTATACCGTGAAATCAGCAAATGTTATAAATCAAGGCTTTCCCTCCATCCTTCCTTCCTCTCTCCCTCCTTTCCCCCCTCCCATCTTTCCCCCCTCCCCCAGTCTGGACAGCCAGGTGGTAAGCATTTACCCCCACGCCGCTGCTCTGGCCTCACTATGTCAGTAAGTGTTGGCCAAATTCCAGTTGCTGCTATATCTCCCTCTCCTTGTCTGAGGGATATTTTTTTTAAGCCGTGGAATGCTACTCCTCCCTTGCAGAGGACCGGCTGGACATGTCTGGGAATTAATGCTGCTGAGAACATCCCTCAGCCATGACTGACAGGTGTGTAAATAAATGCCCCGGCTCCCCGGCCCCTTGGCAGGGATGATGCTTCTCGCAGTGTTCCCCACAGAATTAAGCTCCAGAGGCCCACAGCCCCAGCTGTCTGGAGGAGAATCTTTATTGGCAGCTTTCTCCTCCCTGTCTCACATCCCCATTTCTCATGGGTCTTTCCTGCACCTCCCAAATCAACTCCTTGGACTTGAATCCTTGCCTCATGTCTGCTTCTGGTGGAGCCCAGACTAAGACCATGTGTGACTTAACCTCTCTGGGCCTGTTTTCCTAATTTAGAAATGGGGTATTATCACTAACTCATAGGCAGGTGAGAAGGTTACCTCAGCCCAGTGGGAGGGAAGCTGATTTGGGGCAGAAATGGGTGTACTTGAAGTGTCTAAAAGAGTGCCTGGGACGTGCCCAGAAAACATGACCCATTGTGCATAGCACGGACTAAGCACTCAGCACGTGGGCCATCGGCACCCCTGTGGCTAATCCATTGGTGCATCTCCTTCAGGTATAAGTGACCGAAGCCCACCCCAAGCACACACACACACACACACACACACACACACACACACACACACACACTTAAGCATAGCTGGAACTTAGTAGCTTATGGAATGGAGGGAGTTGGACCAGGCACTGGGGACTCAGTGACAACCAGATGCTTTGTCTGTCCATCCATCACTTCTGCTGGTGTTCGCATCTCTTGGTACTTCACCTTACGATGTCCTACCGTAGAAGAATTCCTCTCACGTGGCAGGGAACTTGGCATGAGGGAGAAAACCACCTCTGAGGCCGGAAGCTACTGATATTTGGGGTTTCATTTCACACTGCAGCGCGTGGTCATTCTACCCTGCCGTATTCAACTTTCCCCACCTTCTTTCTAATCCTCTCAGCTGCCTGACAAGGAAAGCAGTCTGGTTTCCAATTATCAGGTGGGGAAACAGGTTCAAGACAAGCCCGATAGCTTTCCCAAGATCACCCCGGCCGGAAAGCAGCGAATCCAAGATTCAAACCCAGTTTTGACTGGTTGTAGAGTCAGCTTTCAGGGGTTGGGGGGACCCCACCCCCCTGGGGGTCTTGAGATGTAAATCAGGATTGGGGTGGGGGAGGAGGAAGACAGACGGGATGATTTGGAAGCAAATGTCCGTTGTCAGTGTAGGCTGCCTCCTGCCCAAACTGCAACTGCCGAGAAGTAACAGATTACACGAGTCCTTCAGAGGAGCTCTTCTGGGGAGTTTGCTAAATGCTCAGGATGCATCTTCAAAGACCCCCTTCATATTTCACACAGGCAGGCAGAGCAGGGTGACAATACATGCAAATGCCTCTTTATGGGTGTCAGGGAACACGGTCCTATTCAGTCCCTCATTAAAGCTGCACGTGCACTTTTGAAGACATGATGTCCGGAGTCCGGAGTTGTCAGAAGGACCACAGCTGCGGGGGGCCAACCAGCTAATTCCCAGGGAGGCTTTCTGGAAACCTTCCCTTGCTCTCAGGGTGAAATAAATGCTAGTATCCCCAGCATGCCTCCTTTCTCATGAAAATGGCTTTTATCCCCTTTCTCAGCCCTGTTCCTTTAACCCCCTAGTGGGGTCCTGCCTCCACCTACCATTGGTTGATTTGACACCAAAGCCCTGAAACCATCCAGCTGGCCCCATGGCTACATGGGATTGGTCCAGAGGTTGGCACATGACACAAGCTGGGCCAATCAGAGCCCTTCCCTGGGGTTTTTGAACTTGGAAGCAGAGAGAGAGTGTCAGTCCTCTATGGAGGCTGTGACATGAGGCTGGGGGTTGTGGGGGAGTCTCCTGTCCTGCCCAGAAGGGAAACACATCTGCTGTGAGAAGGAAAAAGTCGACAGAGGCAGAGATGAAGAGCAATGAATTCTTGTTGGAATTCAGATTACACTTGTACACCTCTGCTGTTCTGGTTACTCTTCCTTTGCTTATAGTCTAACAGTGATGGGTGCAGCCTCTGGTGCCAGATCAGCAGTTAAAATCCTAGTTGTGTGACAGCAGTTTTTGTCTTCTGTAAAACAGGATAAAGTAGAATACGTACCTCATAGGGTGGTTGTGAGGAATAAAAGAGATACATGCAAAGTGCCTGGAATAACCTGGAAGGTATTAAGTGCTTCATAAATGTCTCTTCTCCTTCTTCCTCCTCTTTCTAATAATAATAATAGCGACGATAATGTCATTAAATTTTGTAATAATATTAAAATAATTAGAAATAATACTTTCTTCAGTTTTATGGAGATATAATTGACATATAGCACTGTAAATTGTGTTAACTTGTTGACATTTATAACTTGTTGATTTGGTATGGTTATATATTGCCAAGTGATTACCACTATATTGTTAGTTAACACTTCCATCATGTCACATAATTCTTTCTTTTTCATGGTGAGAACATTTAAGATCTACTCTTTTAGCAACTTTTAAATATTTAATATAGTATAATTAAGTATGATCATCATGCTGTACATTATTAGGCCCTCAGGACATATTCATCTTATAACTGGAAGTTTTTATCCTTTGACCAACATCTCCCCATTTCAGCCACTGGTAACCACAATATAGATATAACAAAGTTATATCTAATGATAATCATCTATCTAATAATATGAGGTTGGACAATTAAGTTCATGAACTCATTCTAGAAAAAGTGCAACTTACCTCATTGCTGAATATCACTATGGTCACCTTTGAAGTATTCTCCATGGAAGCTATGTACCGACGCCAGTGCCTAGTCCACCCTTCAAAGCAATTTTGGAACTCTTCTTCTGGAATGGCCATAAGAGCTGTTGTCGTATTACCCTTGATGTTCTAAATGTCATCAAAATATCTTCCTTTCAATATTTCCTTTATCTTTGGGTGAAGAAAGAAGTCACTGGGGGCCAGATCAGATGAGTAGAGAAGGCATTCCAATACATTTATTTGTTTATTGGCCAAAAACTCCCTCACAGACAGTGCCGTGTGAGCTGGTGCATTGTCGTGACGTGAGAGCCATGAACTGCTGGCTAAAAGTTTAGGTCATCTAACTTTTTCATGCAGCCTTTTCAGCATTTCCAAATAGTAAACTTAGTTCACTGTTCATGCAGTTGGTATAAATTCATAATGAATAATTGCTCTGATATCAAAAAAGCTAGCAACATTGTTACAAGTTTGCGAACTTAATTGTCAGACTGCGTATACTACTAAAACTATTGTTATTATATTTAATAATAATATACCTAATAATAATAGTAATAACTAAAGACTCTTCAGTTTCCTTCAATACGTTGGGCTTCTCTAGCTGGCAACAAAAATCACGGAGAGACTTGAGAGATGAAAGAGCCCTTCAGAAGATACTGGAACCAACTTGGTCCGTCATTGGGTGGAGGGTCCCCCAATGACTGGAGAGCTGATAGCTTCCCATTGGACAGGAAGAAGACTCAGCAGTAGGGCCTTGGACACAGGAAGAGGCGGGGCTTCTGCCTCAGCAGTGGGAGGGGCCTGAGGCAGCTTCCTGGGGTTGAGAAAGCGGAGCTGGGCGGGTCAAATTTGAAAGATGCTCCCTACCTGGAGAGCAAAGGCCGGCCTGCCCGCTCCAGAATGGTAGGCTGTAGTTTTAACAAGGAAAGCAACTTACCTACAAGGCTTGTCTTGGGCGCCATAAGACAAAGAGGTCTCCAAACCTGCCCCCCAGAATCCTAACAGTTTATAAGAGGCCTTGACGGGGTTCAGTCATGGGCACCGTCCAGACCGTCTCTTTTTTTTTTTTTTGTATAAAGATTTTATTGGGGAATTGGGGGAGGGGAACAGACAAGTTGCTGTCCTTTAGTTCTTCAGTCCAGTTGTGGAGGACATTGCTTCACTGGCCCATGTTGGTATCGTCATTGTGCTCTTCCCGGGTGAGGCAGATCGGTCGCTGGCCCCTGGATGGCCACTCATGGCAGCTCACGAAAGTGCACGCCAGCCCCGGGCCAGCCCCACTGCAGCCCCACTGCAGCCTATGCCGCCGCGGGCGACTCACAGCAGCCCAGCTCCAGGCGGAGCTGTTGCTCACCATCTTAGCTGTAGAGGGCACAGCATCACTGGCCCTCACGACACTGCCGTTTTCCAGCAAACTGTAAGTGAGGTGATGTTATATCCCTGTTTTATGTTTTTTAATTTATTATTATCTTTTGTAGGTGAAGGAACAATCACAGAGAGGGTAGGTGACTTGTCCAAGATAACACAGCTAGTGGATGGGAGAACTCTTTACTTGAACACAGGGCATGTTAACTAACTTTCCACGGTCTCGCTTGGCTTTTTTGTGAATGAAATATTCTCTAGGATAAATTCCACTGCCTCTCGTATCTCAGGCTTACTCGGAATGCAGGCCAGTGGTCCCGTATTATGTCTGGATACCTCAGTTCTCAGCACAGTACGTGTATCCAGTGGGCAGTGCTTGCTGAACTGAGCCCGGAGTGGCAGGGCTCTCGGAAGCTCAGCAAGGGGGCTGGACGGAGGAAAAATGACTTGGAGAGGAACGGGTGTTTTCTGGTTCCTAGTAGCAATAAATCCAGCAGTAGGCCTTCAAGGTGATGCTGAAAGGGCTGATTTCTGCACACATCACCAAACCTTGAAGCCTCCCTGGGAGCCATCCAGCATTCTGATGGCATACACTGCCAGGCTTCGCCAGCTTCTTGGTGAAGACTTGTTTATCACTCTGGGCATCCTTCACTGTCCCTAAAATATGGTGGGGACTCAACAATGTGTGTGAAATGGGATTCGGAGTGAATCATACCTTTGTTGGGAAATGCTTCTTTGAGGATCTTTACTGGGGGAAGATAGGGTCTGAAGATGGCAAATTTAACCTGAAAAACCTGTGTGAGATACCAAAGGGGCTTGCTGTTTCTTTCTACAAATTGGCCTTCAGATGGGGCCGTGTTTGACTTGTACATTGTTTTAAGGAAGTAAACTTCAGTGAAAAGCAAACATTGAAAAAGTAGAAGAGTTCACATTAAAAACTCTGATTTTTGAGCTCCTTTTAAAACCCAGAACGTGGGTCCACATTCCTGTAGGGCAGTAATCACGGGGCAATGAGAAGCAGCTGCCCCCAGTGGAGGGAGTCCAGGCTCTCCAGTTTATCCCAATCCCCACTACTCCCTACTGTGTTCTGCCCAGGCTGCATCTCTCATTATTGTTACCAACTGGTCCTTACAGCCATTTGAGTTAGGGAATCTTATTTTGGAGTCTAGGCTGGAAGATCAGCCATTCTTGGTTTTTTAATTACAGTTTAGTTTTCATTTTTGTGTTTTTTTTTAATCTAAAGAAGGAGTCATAAAAATTCCAGAGTTTCTCATTCCTTTTGGAACTGAAGAAATTGAGTCCAAGGAGAGGTTAACTCACTTACGTGGGGTCGCATGGCAGGGCAGTACTAGTTCCAGAAAGTCAAGTGTCTTTCTCCTTGTGGACCGTGAGTATGGCTTCTACTGTCCTTTTTGACTTGGCCACCAGGGAACTCAGAGCCACTTTTCAGATCCAGTTTAATAACTGACCTGGCCTGTGTATCTTTATTCAGCCTTCTGTTCTGCTCTATTTCTATCTTTACCTCTTATTCTTATTCTTTCCCCTCTCGTCCCTATTTTTCATTTATAGTTTATAACTGTGTCGTGCCTATTTCTTAGCGTCTCCTATAAGTTCTGTGTGGATAGTTGCGTAAAGAAAATGTAACGCAATTTAAAAGTCCAAGAAGGGTCTGAGTCACACCCTGATTCATGCTGGGTGAATTGTCACAGACTCAGACTGTGGCTCTGTCCTCACCAATTGCCACATTTGTGTAGCTCTTGGCCAACAACAATATATTTTGTTTTCTTGGCATCAGAGTGGCCCAGGCTGATGGCGTCAGCCTACAGTGTCTATGAGGGGTCAGTCTGGTGTCAGGAGGAGGTTGGCAGTCTCCGTTCTCAGACGGGCGGCGTGGAGGCAGGTGGGGTGGCGGCAGCCCCACTATCTGCCCGGCTGCTGGGTCTTGGTTGCAGAAAGAATTCTAGGCTCTGCTGACTCCTGTCTTCCGCAGTTCCACCGATATGGCAATTCTTGGCCAACATCAAGCGAGAGGACTCCCCGCCAGGTGCTGCTGGTTTCTTTGCTTTTGCCCATGTTCCCTCACGTCCCCTGTCTCACTTCACCTCCCCAGTCCATGATCATTTTGTAAAGAAACAGTTGCGAGGCAAAAACCAAACCCCAAAGTTCAAAACAGCGGCCGTGTTTCTTCCTCGGGCTGTTTCAGCGTCGGGAAGGCAGCTCAGGTTGTTTGGGATCTTGCTCTGGGCCAGCCAGTGCGCTCGGTTCCTAGCTTGGGCACCTGCTTCCCTTTGATTCCAGAATAACCTGGGGATGGTGGTCAGACTCAGCGGCCGGCTGACTTCTCTCACTACGTCTCCCTCCTGGCTTCCTCCAGCCCGTCTGGCCTCCCGTCCCCGCAGTGCAAACCCAGCTGTTTCCAGCCTCCCCGCTTTGGCCTGGGCTGCTTTCTATGCCGGGCTGCCTCCTCCACGCCCCTAAATAGCCTTCGAGGCCTTCTCTGGGGCTCAAGTAGATGGTTCTGTCCCAGAAATCTCTTTCCTTTACAGCACTCTCCAACCCTTTTAATACGATGTACACTTGGTTTTTCACAAAATGTTTTTCATTATACGCTGTTTCTTCCTTTATAATTTTCATAAAGGTGGAATCGTTTGTGTCTCGTGTCCTGTTGTATCCCCAAGTGCCTAGCACGTAATAGGTATGGAATTAAAATTTGTTGAAGGAATGGACACTCAGTGCCATGATTTGAGTGTTATCATTGCTGTAATCATTAGTACTAACAGCTACTACTTACTAGGTGCTGTGTGCCAGGCACTGTATTGGTTTTGTTTTATATGTAGCGTCTGATTAGGTTGGTGCAAAAAATAGTTGCTGTTTTTGCCATTACAAGTAATCACAATTCCTTTTGCACCAACCTGATATTTACATCTGGCATTTTATTTTGTATTTAGCATTCCACAATGATCCTGGTGGGGAGGATTGTATCACCCTGTTCCTCAGAAGGGGAGACTGAGGTTTGGGTCTTTGCCAAGGCCTCCCAGCTAGTTAGCGATGGAGCTGGGATTGGAACTCAGGTTTTCTAACTCTAGAGCTGTGCTCCCCTCACCCGGCCTCTCTGCCCCCTTCCAGAGGAGTCCCTGTTACTGCCAGGACTTACTGCTTGACATCCACAGAAGCCTGTGGGTCCTGCAGGGGACGAAGGGTAGAAGCGATGGGCTTGCCAGCGGGGATACCCCTGTAGGCATCAGCTAAGAAGGAAGGCCGGGGGAAAGGGATTTTACTTTGCATAGCTGGGCTGTGATTGGATTCACACCAGCTCTCTTCGTCTGCCTGGGCTGTCACAACAAAACGCCACGATCCAGTGGGAGGAAGGGTGCTTAAACAGCAGACATTGGTTGTTCATAGTTCTAGAGACGGGGAGTCCCAGGATCAGGGTGTCGGCAGAGTCAGCTTCTAGGCAGGGCTCTCTCCCTGGCTTGCAGAGGGCTGCCTTCCTGCTGTGACCTCAGGTGACTGAGGTAGGGAGAGGGCAGGTATTTCCTTCTTCCTCTTAGGAGGGAGCCCTGTCCAATTAGGGTCCCACCTTTATGACCTCATTTAACCTTAATTACCGCCCGAACACCCTGTCTCCAGATACAGTCACACTGAGGTTAAGGCCTCAGCATGTGAATTTCGGGGGGTGGGGGGTGGCGGGGACAAAATTCAGTCCCTAGCAAGTCCCCAGAGGGCTTTGGGGAGCCCAGGCTTTGGGGCCTGACAAACATAGCTTCAAACCTGGCCCTTTCCTGGCTGTTGGACCCTACACTCAGTCTCCTTCTCTATGAAATGGGGCTACCATGACCTACCCTGCCCGCCTCATAGGGCACTGAAGAGCGATGACAGAACATGTTGAATACACAGCTGGTTTTTATTTGTATTATTGTCATTATTACTATTCTCGAGCAGGTTGACTGTAACTTTTCTTGCTCTTTTTACTTTCCACCCTTGAGTTGTTTGGAAGTTATTTTTAAAAGTCTTTGAAACGTCCTTGCCTGTATTTGGCAAAAGCAGAATGGAAATTGATAGCGTTGTCACTGCTGGCGCCCCTCTCCTTCGAGCTGCCTGGCTGGGGGAACAACTTGGAAAACGTGGAGGTTGCTGTGGGGGGCGGCTGGTTTGTGACTGTGCGAGCGTTTCCTGCGAGAGCAGACCAGCTCTCTTCTAAAGCAATTTCTCCTTTTCTTGTTCCTCCTTTTTTTTCTTTCCTGCCAGTGTCAGGTCCTCTGTGTCTCAGCTGGATTCAGAAATCCAGACGGCAGGAGTCGCACCCCAATCGGGCCACTTCTGGCTGAAAAGCCCTTTGATGCCTTCCCCTTGCCTTAGAATAACATCTAAATTCTTTATGATGACTGCAGTCCTTGTGTGGTCTCCTCTTGTCACTTTCCCCTCCTTCACTCACGTGGCCTTCACCTTAGTCATCAAATGCTCCTCTTTTCCTGCAGCCCCAGGGCCTTTGCATGGACTCTACTCTGCCTGGAACTCGATTCCCCTTTTGTCATGGATGTCTCTCCTTCACCGACATCTCTACTCAAGGGTCACCTTCTTAGAGGCCCGTCCCTGACCCCCAGGTGAAAATAACCCCCTTTGCTATTCAGTGACAGATGGGCATTGCCTTAACTAGGGTTAGAGGCAAACACAGGGCTCAGTTAAGTTTGAATTTTAGAGAAACATGGAATCACTTCCCAGCATTGCATGGGACTCACTTGTACTAAAAATTATTCATCGTGTATCTGAATTTCAGATTTAGCTGGGTGTCCTGTGTTTTATTTGCTGAGTGTTGACAGCTTGACCCTCAAGAGATGGGCGTTGAATGAATGCATAAGAAGCACTTAGCACAGAGCCTGGCACCCAGGGCTGCTAGGTTAAGTGTTAGCTCTCGTCTCCACCCTCCCCTTTATCTTGTCACTTCTTGGAACTGCAGCCTCCCTGCTCCCTTTCCCCTCTTTGGAGACGGGCTGGAAACTGCTCTCCACCAGAGAAACACGGCCTGGCTCCTTAGAAGAGCATAACATATTCTCGGCACAGCTTTGGACCCCGATGGCGGCGGTGTTTGGCAGGGAAACGCAGTAAGTTATCACAGAGCGTTCCCTCCAGTGCTGGGTCATGCAAATATTTATTACAAGCGTTAAATAATAAATGGAACAGCCTGCCCAATGGTAAATCTGTCATGTTTGGTTTCAGCCAGGAGCTGTGATGGCTCCAGAAATGCTGCCCATTCTGCTGCCTCTGCCTGTCCTCCAGAGGGGCAAGGCAAACAGCCCAGTTCTCCAGAGCGGACTCAGCAGAGCTGATTAGACACCTGGAAGCCAGACGGGGTGGGGGTGGGTGGGGTGAGGGATACTCAGCAGGCATGGAAAGTGGCAGGTAAGGGCAGGCTGCAGCCCCGGAACCCAAGCTGATGAGACGCTGGGCAGGGCCCATGCCATCACCCCGCTGCCCACAGTTCTCAGGGGGCCCTGTCTCCTGGTCTGCCTCCTGCGTTATCTCGCACTGTTTCCCTTGATGCTCATGTCAGCGTCGCTCTGGCTGACTGGCCAGAACCGGCCAGTTTTCGAAAGTGGAGTCAACATTCTGCCTCCTTTTCCAGGCTGAGTGGTGAGTGATGAGAGAGGAATGAGACCATGTGTTAGAAAATCAGAGGCAGCGATGGTTCCAGGGCCCCTGACGTGTGCCCTGGGCCCTTGTGCACGTTCTGTCATTTAATGTAGAACTCAGACACGTGGGTTCATGAGCCCGTCGGATCTGAGTCGGAATCCTGTCTCTGCCCTTACCAGCTCTGTGATCTTGGACAAGCCGCTTACCCTACAAGGCCGCTGTTTCTTGAGCCGTGAGGTGGGAGAAATGATGGCCCTGCCTCTGAGGGTTGTGGTGAGGACCAAATGGGATCATGTAGCTAAAGGGTTTAGCAGTGTCTGGGGCCTGATGAGTGTTCCCCAGGTGCCAGCTCTGATGGTTAATAGTGGTCCAGAGAGGAAACGCTCTTGCCCAGCTCCACAGACAGGGCTGCCTCCGTCAGCCACGCAGGTATAAGTCACCTCCCACAGGACGGTGGATGGCGTCCGGGTCACACAGTTGCTGAGTGGTGGAATTCAGGCTTCAACCTGGAATTTTATGGCTCCCCAAACAATGCTTTCTTCTATCCCACCGAGATCTACCCTGTCTCCTGTAGGATGGTGGGAAGCGGGGCCCGTTTGCCTGACCCCAACTCTCCTGCACTGAGAACCCACCTGGAAGTGGCTGGGACAATAATGGCAGTTAATTGTTTCACAGAAAGTGGCCCTATGGTTAGTCCTTCCAGTGCCTTAGCTGTGTAGTGATGAATCCAGGTTCTTTCCGCCTGTCTGCTCTTTTTCCCACCCGCGGCAGGTGGCTCTTGTCCTTGGGGAGGCCCCATCATGGTCACAAGATGATGCAGGAAAGGGACATGAGAGCCCAGCCCTCTCTCTATCCCTTTTTTTTTTTTTTTTTTGAGAGCTGTGTCACTGGCCCTCATATGTGGGACCCAAACCGGGACCGCTGGCGTCCCAAGCCAGCTCTTAACCACTGTGCCCCTCGGCCGGCCCCGACGGTACATTTTTTTTTTTTTTTTTTTTTTTTTAGATTTTATTGGGGAATTGGTGGAGGGGAACAGCGTTGGGGAATCGGGGAAGGGGAACAGACAAGTTGCTATCCTTTTGTTCTTCAGTCTAGTTGCGGAGGATGTTGCTTCACTGTTGGTATCGTCATTGCGCTCTTCCCGGATGAGGCAGATCGGTCGCCGTCCTCTGGATGTCGCTCACCGCGGCTATTGGCAGCTCACGCTTGGCTGCTGGCCGCTCACGCTGGCTGCGGGCCACTCACTGTAGCCTATGGCAGCCCCCTGCAGCAGGGGCTGCAGCCCACACCATCACCGGGGCTCGCACAGCCCAGCTCCAGGTGGAGCTGTTGTTAGCTGTAGAGGGCAGTGTCACTGGCCCTCATGTGGGATCCGAACCGGGGCCGCTGGCATCCCAAAACCAGCTCTTAACCAATGCGCCACTCGGCCGGCCCCCCGACGGTACATTTTAAGGCTCATGAAATACTGACTGAAATGAACAAATGTGCTACATCGAATTCCAGAGTCAAGGAGTCATATGTAGACTTGAAGAACTGTAGGGTCGTGGGGTGGAGAGGACACTCCTCTCCCACTAGACTTATCCAAGCAGCTCCGTCTGATTGCCAGAGAACTGGTCGTGCACTTGAACTTGGTACGACACAGCCTATGCCCCGCCTCCCCTCGCAAAAGGAGGCTGATGGATGGATGGTGGTCGCAGCTGGTCACCTGTTCATCTCTGAGGTCATGGAAACAGAGGGACCAAATAAAGAAACGCTTCTCAGAATCTACCCATTTTTTTTTTTTAAGATTTTATTGGGGAATTGGCGGAGGGGAACAGCGTTGGGGAATCGGGGAAGGGGAACAGACAAGTTGCTGTCTTTTTGTTCTTCAGTCTAGTTGCGGAAGATGTTGCTTCACTGTTGGTATCCTCATTGCGCTCTTCCCGGATGAGGCAGATCGGTCGCTGGCCTCTGGATGTCGCTCACCGCGGCTATTGGCAGCTCACGCTTGGCTGCCAGCCGCTCACGCTGGCTGCGGGCCACTCACTGTAGCCTATGGCAGCCCACTGCAGCAGGGGCTGCAGCCCACACCATCACCGGGGCTCGCACAGCCCAGCTCCAGGTGGAGCTGTTGTTAGCTGTAGAGGGCAGTGTCACTGGCCCTCATGTGGGATCTGAACTGGGGCCGCTGGCATCCCAAAACCAGCGCTTAACCAATGCACCACTCGGCCGGCCCGGAATCTACCCATTTTTAAATGTACTACCCACCGAAGAGACAACACAATAATGTATTTCTCCCTGCCCTTCGTTCCTTGCTCTGCCCTTTGTAGGCTGTTGCTGGTGCTTCAGGGCAACGATAATGAAAGTTCTGTCTGGTATCAAATGCCTTTCCCCAGGGGATAGCGCCCCAGCACAAGCCAGAGCAGGCGTGCAGGATCTGGGAGCCCGGCTCGGAGGCCCAGGGTGCCCATGCAAGTTTAGCTCTCCTGGAACAGGCTGGGCTTGCTGTGATGAATCATTATCCTGGAATTGACATTTCGGGGCCCTCTGGCTTCTTCATCGGATGTTTCTGCATCGAGTCAGGTTATGAGAAAAAGCAATAGTCTCTAAATGGCTAGGCAAGACCAATATATATATATATTTTTCCCTAGAGGTCAGTTTTCGAAGCAGGGAAAGAATCTTGTATTTACTCTGTGTTCCTGGGTGGGCACCGCTAGCAGAATCCGTACCATGTCCTCACACTCGGAGTATTATCTGCATTTTGCAGCTGAAGAAACTGAGGCTCAGAGAGGTTAAGTGGTTGCCCAAGACCCCATGGCCAATAAGTGGTAGAGCGGGGATCTGAACCCAGGATGGTCTGTTCACCCCCACGAACCCTGCAGTCTCACGTGTCCAGGACTGTCTGGCTCTAAAGCCCAAACTATTCCTCTGCCATGCTCTGGTGGCCACCTGACCCCTTCTCCAAAGTCTCAGCTACTGCTAGGGACCAAATGTTTGTGTCCCCCCCCAAATTCATATATTGAAATCCTAACCCCTGATGTTCTACTGGAGTGTTTGGAGGTGTGGCCTTTGGGGGATGATGAGGTCATGAGGCTGGAATTGGTTTAAACAACCATGTGAAAGCACAGAATTTTGAGAGCAGCACTAACTGAAGACCTGCAGTGAATCGTGGTTGTGAAATTGTCACCACGTGTTTCTGAATTGTCTCATCTCTCAACCTTTGACCCTACCATCTTCACATGACCTTTGACCTGACAGTGGCATGGTGTCTGCTCCAAAGGAAAGGAAATTTAATGCTGAGGGCTAGTCTGCAAGCTGTAGCCTCTCTTTAGCACATGCCCTGAGAAAGATCAGGCAAATTGCTGAGTTAAATATTGGGTTGTCGGAAAAGTCATGACGTGGTTTTTTTTTTTTTTTTTCCTATGTTTTTCGTTGCAAAAATGCATCATGACTTTTCCAACAGCCCAATAATGTGATGGACGTTGGCTAAGTTGTATGGTAATCGTGTCGCAATACGGGTGCATCACCTCAACACGCGTGTACCTTAAACCTGCACAATGTCATGTCGCTTACATCTCAACTACAAAAGTCTTATTTGACCAGGGGGCAAAAAGAGTCTGATAAGATGAGATCGGTGAAGGCAGATTGGGGGTTCCACTAGGCAAGGTCCCTGTCTCCCAGAAACATAGACTGTGCAAATCTCCATCAACTACCTAAAAATGGTCGCAGCTCCATGGCTACAAAGCTGACTTTTCTTTCCATGTGAACTACCCTTAAAAAGATCCCGTGCAAATCCAGAAAGATGAGAGGCAGGCCAGATAACTTGCTTTCTTGGACCAGGCTACCAAAGCACAAAACATTCGAGTGACAATGAGCATATCCTTCCCCTCACCCCTTCTCAGTGACACCCTTTCCTTGGTCTGTTCCCCTGGGCTGTGTGAGGGCCCCTTTCAGCCTTCCTCATGGGCAATGTGGAAGGAAGAGAGAGCCGGCCTACGGCTCTTCCCAGCCCCGTCTCAGCCTCTCTCCTGTGTTCTGGGACCGATGACATCCGGTGGCTGTCATGTGCCCGCCAGCTGGCAGAGCTTGCTCTGCTGAGGGTCTGATTTGTGGAACAGGCTGAGCTCAGACAGAGTCCTCGGGTCCAGGTGGGTGGATTCTGGCTCCCTGTGCTGCTGGCAGTGCCATCTGGCTGGCCTGGAGGGGGCCGCGGGGTGTGGGCGCCACCTTGATAGTGTCTGAGGGGGGAGCTGGCAGAGGGCTGGGTGGCTGTCACGTCGGGGGCTGTGGGGACAGAGCAGCCACAGTGTGCTGGGAGAGGTGGCTGGCTGCGCCCGCAGCCCTCGGCGACTGTCAGGAGGCTGTTTCCAGACAGCTCCTGTCTGGTCCCTCCGCCCCTCCGGCCCCCACGCCCCTCACTGCACCTCTGTGGCCTGAGACTTTCCCATCGGCCGATGCAGCCCTGAACCAGATCTGTGCTGAGATCATTCCAGAACGAAAAGCAGCTTGTCTTAGTCTGCTCGGGCTGCCGTAGCAAAATACGGTGGCTTAAACAACAGGCATTGATTTCTCACAGTTTTTCAGGCTGGACATCCACGGTCAAGGGCCCCTGATCCCACCGCTGGTGAGGACCTCCTGGCTTGTGGGTAGCCGCCATCTGGCTGTGTCCTCACCTGGGTGAGAGAGCGATCTCTCTGACTGTCTGTATTCTTATAGGGCCATCAGTCCCATCGGGAGGCCCCACTCTCATGACTGCATCTAACCCTACCCTCCAACAGTCCCGTCTCCAGATACCACCACAGTGGTGGTTACGGCTTCACCATAGGAATTTCGGGGAGGAGGCACTTTCAATCCATAGCACAGCTCCTTAACCCAGCCCTGCCCCGTGCACACGTTGCTGCCAGTCATGCCAGGCGGGTAATGCTTTGATAACATGAGGGGAACTCGCCAGAAGATATACCCGGAGAGTATGGATCCTGAAGCCGGTGTTGTGTCCAGGTCCGAGACCTCAGGCTGTCAGAAACCAGAGGCCAAGGCCAGGGAGGGAGGCAGGCATCTGGGGGACTGTCGGGGGGCAGGCCGGGCTCCGATACTGCCTTGAAGAATGAGAGCGGCTGGAGGTGTGAGGAAGGGGTATTGTGGGCAGTGAGCGCCCCGGGGAAGGGTGGGGGTGCAGGTGCAGAGGCTGGTTTGGCTGAAGACACGGTGAGTCAGAGACCCACTGGGCAGGGACAGGCGCTGGCGTGCTCCCCTGCCTCTGGCTTGCCCTTCCCGGCGAGCGCGGCCTGTTCTCCACCCAGATGGGCCTCAGGTGTGGTCAAGAGCAGAGGCATGAAAGCCACACACCGGGGTTGGAATCCTGGCTCCGTCTCTCTTTCAGCTCTGTGACCAGGGCCAAACCACCGAGTTCCTCATTAGTAAATGGGGGACGCGGCCTTCATGCCTCACGTGGTTGTCACAAGGGTCTCGGGCGCTGATGGGTGAGAAAGTCCCTGGTAATCAGTGAAGACCGTCAGCCACGTCTTGTGAGCGTCTGGCCCGTGTCCCAGTGCCCATTGCTGGAGTGCATAGGAGAGATTTGGGCGGGTGGCGGGTGAGTGGGCTGGCGGGCTCACGGCTGGAGCCTCAGGCCTCCTCCTCGGCCACTCGCCTGCCCCGGCTTGGCAGGGTCATTCTGTGGTCCATTTTGCCTCTCCACGGGTATCTGCTGATCCTTGAATGATTGGAGCTGTTTTGTGGGTGCTGTACCCTCTCTGTTGGGGCCATGGGAGGCTTTGATGGGTCCTGCCCTCCTTCAGCCTGTCCCATTGGCATGGGAGAATGATGCTTATTACTGTCCGCCGGTCAGGCCTATCTGTCCGTCCCATCCATCTGTCCACCCTTAGACGTAGGGAATTCAGGTTTGGAGGGGCCTCCCTTTTTTGGCAAGCCAGGACAGACTCTGAAAAGGGGACTATTTCTCAGTAGAAATGACTGAGCCCCATTCACTGGGCAGGTCTTGTGCTCACGATTCAGGGTGGAATCAGACCTCTCTCTCTCTCTCCATGAGGATCAGGCCCAATAGGACTTCTCCTGAACCTTGCGAACTCCTGAACTACCGCACCCCCCCTTCCCCCGGGCGCCCCACCCCAGATCACCGATAGCAGAGAGGTTAACCATGGCACTGGCACTGCATTCCAAGGGAGAGTGATTACTGGTCCTCCCCTCCACCAGCCATGGGGCGCTCCCTGCCAGCCAGCCAGCCAGCCAGCCGGCGGCTGAGCAGCCCCAAAGCACACATTAGAGGCTGACCCCGGGGTCCACTCTGGGTATCTTGGGAGACAGGCTCAGAGATGGAGATTGGCCTGTGGGAAGTTTTCTGGATGGGGAGCTACCCCCGTGAAGGAGTGACAGAAGCAGGATTAGGGGAAGCGAGCAGTGGGGCTGTGATGAGGTGGCCGCCCAGGCCTCGGCCGATCCCACGGGGAGCCCGGAAGCTGGGCCTTCAGCCTTGTGCTCGACACTGACCAGCCCTTAGGCGTGGACTTGGCCAAGGGCGGTTTCTGAGATGGGCTCAGTGGAGGGCCATCATGAGCCTACGTCCTTGGCAGCTGGGGAGTGACCTGTGCAGCCTCACGGGGTGGCCACGGCATCCACTGTCCTTCCAAGTCACCGTCGATAATGTAGAATGAACTCGTGGTGGGTCTCTGGATGCCTGTGTGCCCAGGACCCCTCCCTTCTCCTCCAACAACCCTCCCCTCCCGGCCAGGGTAGCAGCTGCTTTATTCTTCCATGTTGACCCGCCGGCCAAAGATGACTCGCTCAGAGGAGGGCAGCCCACTGAAGGTGACCCACACTGACACCTGTCTTTATGGGCACAGGTACACGCACCTGCACTTACCTGGTGCAGTCAGAATTCTGCCAGGGGGTGAGGACGTTTCTGTGCCCAACAGTGTTCATCAGCCTTTCCCCAAGGATGGGGGGGGCCTGTAGGTGACCCGCGGGGATTTGGGTGGTTGGGGAGGCCAGCGTGCAGTGGGAGAGGGCAGTCTGACGTGCAGAGGGGGACGGATGAAAGACTCGGGCCCTGGTTCCCGCTGTTCCGGAAGCCGCCCTCGTGCCTGCCTTTCCCATGTTTGGTGTGGAGCTATCCTTTTAATCAACACTGCTTTTCATTTCAGTCCGACTGAGTTGGGTTCCTGTCGTGGCCCCCAGTGCATCCCAATATGTGCAACGCTGTAAAGAGTCATTCTTGGCTCTGCTGACTGTAATTTATCGTTTGGTCAGCTGCTTCAAGTTCCACCTTAACCAGCGCTTCCCTCTAGGTGTGGCTCTAGCGGTCACAAGCTGGGGGGCCCAAGGGCTTTTTCCAGCCTTCAGCTGTATTCTGTTTAATTGGTGTAGTGCTTTTAAAAAATCTAGTTGCAGTCATCTAAAAATTGGGAGATTTCCATAGCATCTGGCCTTCTAGCTTCTGTTAGTGTAGCGGAAGGTCTGTCCGCCCTGGGCCCCTATTTCCACCTGGAAGTGGTTGGTGGATACGCGATAAGAGGCAGCCGGTCCCACCTTTCAATGGGGCGTGCACGCCAGTTTGCCGCGGACTGCACCGTTCTCTGTTGCTTTTCCTTTCCCCCTCTTTCTTTCTTTGTGCTCCCTGCCTGTGTCCTGCAGGCATCTTGGCTTGTGGTTCCTGTGGCACACAGACCCCTGAGTTGTATGCCCTCTAACCTGACCCCTGACCCCGTCAGACGTGAGGTTCTCAGAAGGGGCCAGAGCAGACACTGCACATTGTGGAGGGAACAAACCAAGTGAAGGAGGCGAGAGTTCTCGCAAGCCCGCAGCTCTCGGACAGCACAAAGCTGTACAAATGTGGATTATCACTGTCATTATTAATAACAGCTGAAAGGACAGGTGACAAGGAAGTCAGCCCCCACTGCACGCCCCCCCCCCCCGCCCAAGCCCAGAAGGGAGTTTGTGCCATCATGGTGGCATTTGTCATGGACACTGACGTTATTATTAAACTATGTCAATTTGCAAATGCAAAATTGTTACCAAATGAACTAAAATGCACTGACAGGAATACTGTCTAGGCACTCTCTACTTCTAACTGTTCTATAAATTGCTGTGGCATTTTTCCAGGGCCTGGAGTCAATGAAGAAGCAAAGAGATGGTTCCTCTGGCTTCTTGAAGGTGCTGCTTGTCATTCCAGTGGAGAGCCTCTTTGTCCCTTCGTCCCCCTTGCCCCTGCTGATACCTTAGATCTCAGAGAATGCACTTTGCCGGCCAATTCTTTTTCCCGGACACAGCGATTAAAAAAGAGGGTGAAGTGTGGTTCCCTTTGAGTCTGTCTCTTCCCCACATTGAACTTGATTGACTACAATGCACCATTGTCAAGCTCTGCGTGCAAGCGGAGCTCTGACACAGCATCTCGCTGTGATCTGCCTCTTGAAAGTAGGATGGTTTTATATAATCGTGTCTGGGGCTGCCTTACTGCTCCCGACTCCCGTGTCGCTGTGGTTTTATTTCACGCCCGTCCAGGACCCACTGTGACCCGGCCTAGCTCTCTCTGGGTCTCCTCCCACTCTGGGATCCCATCCCTGGCATATTTATGGGTGTGCCCTGTGGGTTCCCTCCTCCATGCTGTTCCTCTGTGTAAAATGTTCTTTCCTGCAAATATCTCCTCTTCTTCCCTGACTTTCTTTGATGATTAAAGAGCTCGTCGGATCTGGTTCTTTGAATTCTGAAAATTGCCTCCTCGTTCCCAGGACCCCGGGTGGGGCAGTCTGGCTTAGGGGAAGGAGAATGGCCTTTGGAGAGAGTCATGTGCGTTTGGGTCCTGGCTCCACCACTTGCTGGCTGTGCCATTTGGGTTGAGTTGCTACTCACCTGTCTGAACCCCAGTTTCCTCATCTGTGAAATGGGGACAGTGACAGGACCTAAACCGTGTGATGGGATTGAATGTGGGAACGCATGTAAAGTGTATGTCATCATAATGCCTGGTGCATAATGAATGATTGACAGGAATCATGAGTAGAGTGCATGCGATGGGTGCAAAGATGGACTGACCCGAGGCCACCTCTGGAAACCTTTGACACTGAAGTCACATCCTCTCGTGTTTTGACTTTTAGGCTCCCGTTTCCCTAAAAGGCAAGTGCAGAGACAGATCTAGCTAATCTAAGTTTTAGTTAATCAAGTGTTTGCAACCCTCCAATGGCGTTGCATTGATTTTAAGCCAAAGACCACAATTCTCAGCGTGGCTTACAAAGCCCCATGCGGTCAGGCCCCTGCTCACCTCTTCAGCCTCGTATCCTACTTCTCTTCACTCCCTGGGTTTGGCACAAGGCCACAGGGCCCTTGCATGTGCTGCTGCTCCTGTGGAATCGCCTTACTCCGCATGACTCCCCCATGTAACTCCTGTTCATCCTTCCGAGCCCAGGTGCGTCCTCTGGAAGCCTTCCATAACCTCCTGTATATCAAACCATGGCTCTGCCTGCAGTCCTCTTCTCCTGGTTTCTGATTACATACCCTTTACTGTGTTCACCTGAGTAATGCCTGATTTTTCTTCCCCCTTTGACTGAATCCGGGGGTTGCTCACTGGGACATCCCCAGCACCTCACACAACAGCCAGCCCATCACAGGCGTTCACTGAATATCTTGTTGAATGCATAGGTGAATAAATGACTTACTGTCTTCAGATGGTGTGCAGCCAAAATGTTTGCTTGAAAGTACAGTCTTCCTCTTGAAGAAAGGAGGGCCCAGAGACAAGTCGCTGGAGGACAGGAAACAGCCTAGAGGATCTGGGTCGCTCCTGGCACCTGGGAAATGGATGGCTAGGGAGGATTTGTGAAGGAAGCAAGCAGGTGTAGTCTCCACGGACTTCCTTCTCCCCAGGGTTAAGCTGGCTTCCAACTCAGACTGAGTTTCGTTTCAGAGCAAGTCTGCTCCTGGGGAGGTGGCTTTCTGTCTCCCACTTTGCTCACCTCTTGTAAATGGGGTGTTGGGGAATGGGGGTGGCCTGACCCACCTGAGGGTTCTTACCGGTTTTAGGGAGAGTCGTCCTTGCATCCTAAATTCCTGACCTGCTATCAAAAATACTCCTTAAGTAAGCCAAACATTTATTATCCCAAAGCTAATCTATTCTTGATAAACCAGTTTGGAAAATACAAAAAAAAAAAAAAAAAAAGGGATAGAAAGAAAAAATAAAAATCAACCAGCATCTCACCACCCAGAGGTAACCATATTAACATTTTGTAACCTTTTTTTTTTTTATCTGGGCCATCCTGCCACCTGTTGGCAGCTCAGCTTGGGCCAGGAATCGAACCAGTAACCCTGTTGCTCAGAGCTTGCACTCTTGAATGAGCTTTTACCAACTGAGCCACTTGACCAGTACCCCCCCCATTAGCATTTTGGTGCACATATATTTTTTTCTTTTTTTTTTTTTTTTTTAAGATTTTATTGGGGAATTGGTGGAGGGGAACAGCGTTGGGGAATCGGGGAAGGGGAACAGACAAGTTGCTGTCTTTTTCTTTGTTCTTCAGTTTAGTTGCAGAAGACGTTGCTTCACTGGCCCATGTTGGTATCATCATTGCGCTCTTCCCAGATGAGGCAGATCGGTCGCTGGCCTCTGGATGTCGCTCACCGTGGCTATTGGCAGCTCACGCTTGGCTGCCAGCCGCTCACGCTGGCTGCGGGCCACTCACTGTAGCCTATGGCAGCCCACTGCAGCAGGGGCTGCAGCCCACACCATCACCGGGGGTCGCACAGCCCAGCTCCAGGTGGAGCTGTTGTTAGCTGTAGAGGGCAGTGTCACTGGCCCTCATGTGGGATCCGAACTGGGGCCGCTGGCATCCCAAAACCAGCTCTTAACCAATGCGCCACTCGGCCGGCCCCTGGTGCACATATTTCTGATTCTTACAAAAAATATTTGTTTTTCTGTGTGCATTTTATTTAGGCAGCATTATAACCTGAATTTTTTTTTTTTTTTTTTTTTTTTAGCTGAGCCATCCTGCCACCTGTTGGCAGCTTAGTGGCAGCTCAGCTCGGGCTGGGCATCGAACTGCTGTTGTTCAGAGCTTAGCTCGCACTCTTGAGTGAGCTCTTAACCAACTGAGCCACTCAGCCAGCCCTGATTTTTTTTTTTTTAATTAGCAAACGTAGCATGAATAGAAAGTGTTCAGGAAAGCGGTTATCTTCCTTCTGCGAGACTTGGTGTGACAGTCCTAGCCTTGTTCCAAGAGGCTGGGAGTCCCAGAAATGCAGAGTCTCTGATAAAGGTGTGAACAGAGGCCTTTGAAAGGAGTGAGTGTGACAGGTTGAGGAGACAGGCATGGGTGCAAATGGGCATGGCCTGATGGAGCATTTCAGGGGAGTCATCCCCAGGCACTCACCAGGAGATACTAGGGACCATGTGTAGGGACGTCAAAAGCAAGGTCATGAGCTGATAACCTGGAAGGCAGTGTCTTGGAGCCATTAACTCTTTCATTTATTCACCCAACAAGTATTTCTTAACTGGCTAACATTTGCCAGGTTCTGAGCTAGGTGATGGGGACTAAGGAGCATAAACTTGACCTCATTTGACACTGGCACCATCCCATGTACATGTCTAAAGAGCAGAATTTAAAGAGCAGATAGCAGGAGCTCGATACAGGGCAACCACAGAGATTAGCATGTATTACTTTTCCAGAATCTCATCCATGGTTCATGATGAATCCCATGTTGCCCAATCACCAGAAAGGGCAGAGAGCTACATGGTGATATCTTGTGTGCATACAAATGATGGTTGCAATTGGCTACCTTTCTGTACATATGTAACTAATTGAATTGCAGCAGTTTATGGTGCTGATACTTATCGGTGAAGCCAGCAGGCCACCATGAGCTCTAGCTCTGTTACATTATCAAGAAAACTTTCCTTAGAGCATCGCGGTGCATTATTGCTCCTTCAATCACATCTTGGTCCTTGGAGGACCAACCGGCAGGGCAACTTTTATTACCTGTTGTTTTTTTAATCACACCAGGGAAATGATAGCAAGGCATTGGGAAAGGAGAGTTTTCATATACGATGAAATGAGCCAAGGTTGGAAGGTGACATTTTTATTTGCCTTACACATGGAGTGGATACAGTGTGAATGGCAGTGCCAATGAGATGAAGGGCCCTGCCGATCAGC
The DNA here is from genome assembly GCA_033961575.1 of Aselliscus stoliczkanus. Lineage (NCBI taxonomy): Eukaryota > Metazoa > Chordata > Mammalia > Chiroptera > Hipposideridae > Aselliscus > Aselliscus stoliczkanus. The sequence continues at coordinate 5,253,628 of CM066741.1, read as the reverse complement.
AGGCACAGACCGCTCACCCTCTGCACAGGCGGAGAGCCTCCGAAATGGGTTCTACTGCAGTTAGCTGCTGCCCTTTTTCCGGGGCAAGGAGTTTGGAGTTGGAAGGTACCCATTTCATGACCAATCCCACTTATGTTTGATTCCAGCCAAAATGTGTTTTTAATTCATTAGACAGAGTCTTTCTGGGAATCTGTGAAGTTTTCAAAGGTCTTAGGGTCTATGAAAATGTTTGAGACCTAGAAAAAAAAAATTATTGGCTCAAAAAATGCAAAATGAGCAAAATTGACATTCATGAGCATTTAAAAAATTTCCTACGAACCGTGCTACTTTGTCAATATTGTTAATTGTTAAATGTGGTGTTCATAGAGATTTCATTACATCTGAAAATGCTGGTAGATTAGAATTTCCCACTTTCAAGAGCTTCTGAGTATGCAGATTGCCAAGAAATCACAAGCAATCGACATTTAAATCAGTCACTTATTGCCAAATAATTTCAGAAGGAAAATTTAGAAATTTTCTCAAAAATACTTGATAGCAAAAAAATCCGTTTAATGTAGGATGTAATACATTTGGAATGCTGTCTGCTGAGGCCTCCAAAAGTAAGTGTGTCTAAGGCATACAAAATTCTTAAAACGGCCTTGTCACTCATCCTCCCTCCTTACTCACCTCTGGAACAGATTAGATAGAAGCTATTTCTATTTATTTATTTAAGGTTTTTTTTTTTTTTAAGATTTTATTGGGGTATTGGAGGGAGGGGAACATCGTTGGGGAACCGGGGAAGGGGAACAGACAAGTTGCTGTCCTTTGGTTCTTCAGTCTAGTTGTGGAGGACATTGCTTCACTGGCCCGCCAGTGCTGACGTTTGGTAAGGCCACGTGCCTTCATGGGGGGTATAGTATACGTCCCACTCTTTGACTATAGAGTTGACCTTGAGACTGTTTTTGGCCAGTGGTCTGTGAGAGGACCAGACTCGAGCAGATGCCTCAGGTGTGCTTTAGTATGCACTAAAGGGAGCCCAGACATAGGAGTCAAATTACTTGGGAAACAGGATAAATTCATTTTTGGACAAGTTGATTTTCTAGTACCCAAGAGACGTCCATCTAATGGTGCTCTCTCAGGTCACAGGCTCTGGAAACAGATTTTAATACCAATAAAGAAGGCAGAGGGGTCAAATCCTGATTCTGCTCATTGGTAGGAAGGGAGGCTGAAGCGGGGAGACCTTGACCCCTTGTTCCTTCTCATGTTTACGGGGCGCTGACTGTGTGTCAGACGCCATGGAGGCTGAGCGCCAGGGGTCGCAGTGGCTGGGGGCCTCATTCTGGAAGGGAGCGTGGGAGCAAATCCCTTCTTCAGATTTTCAGCTACCCTCTGACCCTGCTCTCTGTTGCTGATGAAGATGCCTCATCTTATCTGGAAATTAACTCGGTGAGGAAGGTGTTAGTATTATACCCATTTCACAGGTGGGGAAACTGAGACGTAAAGTTAAGTTGCCTGAGGTTACATTGGAACCTCAGCTCTCAGCCATCATGCTATTCTGCCTCCTAGCAGCTCATGCCTAGTGCATGTTTACTCCTGGTGGTCTTTGAAATTGGCAGAGAGCTTGCACATCTTGATCTCGTGTAATTCTCACATCAGCTCTGTGGGGGTACAGGCACTGTCATCCCCCGATTGGAGAGGGAGGCACTAAGGAATGGAGACTGAAAGACCCGCCCAGGAGGAGGCAGCCCAAAGTGGCCGAGTTGGGAAGCATCGTAATCTTCTGAGGCTGCACGGAGCACTTTGCACCATACGTCATCTTACCTCTCCTAGCAGCGTCTTTGAGACACATGTATCCTTATTTTAGTCACTCAGCTGCTCGGAAGCAAATAATACTATAAGCTGGCATGGTGGAACTCAGATTAGAAGATGACTGTCCATGAAAGGGTAGTTTGTCACTTACAGTTCCCAAGAGGGTGAGCCCTGGCACGCAGGGCCATGGGCCAGGTGGCGAAGCACCAGGGTCATTCAGGGGGTGGAAGGGGCAAAGGGGAAACGCGGGCCCCAGCATTTATTGTGGTTTTCATGGGCGAGGCAGGGTAGGTACCCTGAGCAGCATAGGATTGGATCGTGTGAATAAACTGGAAAGCCCTGGGGATATAAGGGTGGCCCCTGCATCTCTGGTGCCTGCTCTGGTGTGATATAGGATAGAGGGCTCATGTCCCAGGCTGCAGGACCTGACCAAAGGAGGTGGGTGGGGGTGAGGACCGGAGGCTGCTCGGTTTGCATATCAATGCAGACTGTTCACTGTCTCTGAGAATTAGTTAGGTGGGGGTGGGGGGTGGGGGGTGGAGGGGGCAGCCCTTCCCTGGGTCCAGGAGGCCCCAACATGCGAGAGCATCACAAAATGCAGCAAATAAAAGGGCATGACGAATAATTTCACAGATGGAAAATGGAGGCTCATTGATATATGGGAGTCAGCCCTGGTTATCTCGTGTGTCTGCCCCACAGCTCAGCCATGGCAGAGGCTCTGTGTGCGGGGAGTCACTTCATAGCCGGTGTTCTGGGGGAGAGGGGGACCCCAGGATCCAATCTCCCTAAACAGAGAACAGTGTAAACCCAGACATGCTCCTAAACTGGGGATTATCAGAAACAAAGTGAAAAATGGAAGGAATTACCAAGGCGTTCTGGTATGGTTCTTGCAACAGATGGAGCCAGTCTTTTTAACTTCAACTTCACAAGGATGGCGCAAATAATTTCCCATTGTATTAATTACAATTGGCCAGCCCTTTGTGACAGGGTCCCACTGATGTCAAGGAAGCTGTCTTTTCTGGATTGTGCGTGGACTCAGTGTCACAATAGACGGTCTCAGCCAAGACTTAAAAAATGGCAAGACATTGATTTTCATTCGTGGAGTTGCATGTTTGGGGAAAACGTCCCTGAGATTGCCTATATCTGCTGGTTAGTCACTTGCGTTGACCCTTTTTGTTTTGCAAGATGTTCTGCGAATAGGGGGCAACAAAAGCTTTCCTGACCCAAGCAAGGTGCCATTTCAAGATCTCTGGTGCCCAAAGGGACTTCTGGGGAGAAGATGCATCAAGTTGCATAAGGCACTTGGATAATATTCTAGTGGGAGGCAGATCAGAGGCTATGAGCACTGCGCTTGAAGCTTGGACTCACTTATCTGACTACTTAATGTCAAATCATGCTTCTGTTACTTGCATGCGATCCTGGGCATCAGTTTTAGTCTCCCTGCACCTCAGTGTTCTCATCTGTAAAATGGGATGATATGGCAATGATTGAAAGAATATGTTTATTTATTTATTTATTTTAGCTGAGCCATCCTGCCACCTGTTGGCAGCTCAGCGGCAGCTCAGCTCGGGCTGGGCATCGAACTGCTGTTGCTCAGAGCTCAGCTCGCACTCTTGAGCGAGCTCTTAACCAACTGAGCCTCTCTGCCGGCCCTGAAAGAATATATTTAAATATGTATTTATGTTGCTCGACAGAGGGCCAAGCATGGAGTAAACACTTAATAAATACAGTCATTAAAATCAAGTATTACCCATTCCTGTCCCAGCCCCTTTACGAAATTTGGAGGTCCATTTGGATGGATGGGATGATTCCCAACTAATGCCTAAGGGCAGAGAAGGGAAAGGAAACCCAAAATCAAGTTACCCCAAAGGAGGAGGGCTGTCCCAGCTGCTGATCCCGCTTAACACTGGACGAAGAATAGATTGCAGTAGTCCCAGCTCAGGCCTGCAGGGTGGGACCCTAAGGCGGCAAGCAGAGGGGGACGTATGATGGAAGCTCTGAGGGTTGCATAGAGGTTCAGAGAGCTGGAGCTGGGAGCCAGAGCGTGAGGAGGTTCAGCGCCCTGTATAGGGACTGGGCGACGTGGCCATCGTCGCAGCACAAGCAGACATCCCATCCCGACTGTAGTGAATTGGCTCTCACAGCAGCACCTGTGGCCGCCTTGGGGGTGAGGGGAGATGGAAACGAGGCTGCCCATGAACGGATCGGCTTCCGGGTTTCTCTCTGCCTGGAGTCTGGAAGTGACCTTCTCAGTAACTGAATCTGCAGCATTTTTGTGCCATGGGAAGGGAAAGCTAGAGGGAGATACTGGACTTTTTTGCTCCCCTGGGAGCATTGTGGAAAGGCATGAAATTAATCAAAAAAATAAGCAATGTGACTGTTTCCTGAGTTAATACAATGGGTCATGCCTGTTAAATGCCTGGGAGCCCATTTCACCCTCATAACAAAGTTTCCAGATTGTGTTATTACCCAAATTTCCTTATGAAGGCTGACCAGGCGCTGCACACACTGACCCCGCCCACACCTCTGACCCCGCCCACACCTCTGACCCCGCCCACACCTCTGACCCCCGTCCCCTATTGCCCCCTGACTGACTTGCCTCCACCTGGCCACACTGTCCCCAGCCTCTTCTGGGACTGAGCCAAGCTCTTTCCCACCGCAGGGCTTTTGCATTTGCAGTTCCCTCTGCCCGGAATGCTGTTCCCCAGATCTTTGCAAGGCACACTCATTCTCATGTGTGGGTCTCACCCTGAATGTCACCCTTCCAGGAGGTTTCCCCATTCATACCCCTCCCTCCAAGGTCACCCCTATTACCTCACGCTCCCCAGCGTCTCTGAAGTGACCACACTGTGTCACTTCATGGTTTACATGGTTAGAGGCTGTTGTCCCCACTGGAATGTAAGCCGTGTAACAGCGACTTGGTGGGTGTTGCCCATGATCGTATCCCCCGGCGGTTCCAGTAGCACCTGCCACCTAGTAAGCGCTCCATAAATATTTGTTGAAGGATTTAATGATTCCCCATTTTACAGATGATGCACTGGGGGCACAGAGAGGTGAAACGGCTCTGTCACAGTTACACAGGGGAGCAGATGTTTTCAGGGCTCCCCCATCTCTCCTAACCTTTACTTCTAAAATGTCCAAAGGCTCAAGCAAATGCATTTGCATTTCTCTGCCTGAGGACTTTCTTTGGTTGCAAGTGTCCCATACCCACCTGCACGATGGCATGGGAGGGCGGGGGGAAGTCACCCCCCCACCCCCGGGAGCGTCCCTCGATCAAGGACTGATGTGTGTTGGTGGATGGATCCCCAGCTCCGTTGCCCCGACTGAGATAACTGAGGGAGGCAACCTTTGGGTTGTGTCTCTGTCCCCACCTGCTTGCTCAGTGACATCATGTTGGTGGAAACCAGTCACAGTGAGAGTGTTTACACCATGGCAATGGGCAAACGTGACAGGATTTTAATGTTTTTCTGGAGTCAGTGGTTAAGCTCCACGCCATCTCCCAGGGTTCCCCATCAGGACCAAGCTCCAGTTTCCCAAACTGGTAATTGGTACTCAGTCAGCTGCCTTCCCATCCCTCTGTCACTTCCTTTGCCTGGTTTCATGTATGTCCCCAAGCAACTGCATGCCCTGGATTGTCGTCTCAGGGTCTGTTTCTGGGGAGATCCAAACTAAGGCATTGGACTAATAAGTAACGGAGCCGGGATTGAAAACGCGACCTGTCCGACTCCAAATTGTAGCGGTTTCACCAGCACTCACCCTGCCTGGTGGCTTCCTGGGTCTTTGCTTGTCAGGGTGGCAGACGTCGTCTGGATGTGGCGGGGCCTCTGAGGAGTGAGACTAATGCGTTATATTGATGAAATTAGCTGGCAATTAAGAAGTGATCCTTCTTAGGTTCAGGGTTAGATTAACTAGAGAAAACATGGGGAAATCTAATTTACTTCATAAATTACTCTTTATCAAAAATGTGTGTTTTTTTTACCATGTAGTCATGGTTTCCACGAAACCTATAGGCACCGACACAGATTTGATTGCTCTCTTGTGTAGTGACCCAGACCACGCTTCCAATTCACGCTCGTTATAATTTAGTGCTTATAGTTTCTAACTCTGTGTAAAGGCTGGTTTGAATATCCGAGGGCCTCACAGGTTTGCACATGGTGGAGTTCAGTGCAAACCAACAGACCCTCTGCTGAATAGAGGCTGAAGATGCAGAAAGAGCTTTGGTGTCTTTATTCATCAGGACACTTTTGTTCGCAAGAGAGAGAAACTCGGCTCAAACTGGCCCTGATGCATCAGGGAATGGGAACATTCAAGGATACAGTTAGCATCAGGCCTGGCCGGGTCAGGGGTAGCCTCCTGGTGCAGCCCCGCGCCTTCCCTAGAACGTGAACCCCATAAGGACAGGGCCTTCTCTCTGCTGTTCACTGCTGTGTTGCCCAACAGACGGAGCAGTGCCTGGCGCATCGTAACAATGGCAACACATGTTTACACGGCACTTTGTAAGGAGGCAGCCATGTTCTGAGTGACCTGCACACATCACCTCATTTAATCCCCTCAGCCCGCTGAGGGAGGTAGCTATCATGACAGGGAAATGGAGGCACCGAGAAGTCGTGTAGCTAATAAGTAGCGGAGCTGGGTTTGAAAGGAAGCCCTCTTGCTGCAGAGTTGTGCTTATAACTACAATGCTATTCTTCATATATTAATTCAGGAGATCGTTGTTGACTGACTGAACAAGGGTATAGTGTATAACTTACCAGACATAGTGTTTAATAACCAATAGTGATGATATTTATTTGGACGGCCTCTGTCTCCTGTGACCGGTAGCTTTGGGTCCCGGCGTCTTCCATATTCCGGATTCAGCATGTTTCGCCCTGACCAGGGGAAGGTGGGAAGGCTGGGAAGGGTTGTGCTCAAGGAAATGAGGCTGGAGCCATTTCTAGAATCGTATTTCTTCTGAAGGAGGAATTTGGGGACCATGGATAGATAAATCTTAGCCTGGGTTTTGACAGGTCTTGACAGAACCATCGGCTGGACCAACAGGGTCTGACAAATGGGAAACACCCCAAACCCAGGCTTTTAAAATAAGTCTTTCTGGACAATCATAGGTAAGTTACGGGTTTCCCCTTCCCACTGTTGTGATGGGTAGGGGTGGTCAGATCCTAAGGCATCTGATGCTATCCTGATGGGAATACAATGAGATAAGGTCTTTTAACGCCCCAGGTAGTCATTGATGCTGTTCACCAGTTCTCTGTCTTCTGGGCACACCTGGGATCCCTTTACTCCCACCAAAGGTGGACAGGACCATGGGCTGGCTTTGACCGATGACATCGGCATAGAGGTGATGGTTGTCATTTTCTGGTGGCAGCTTTGAGAGTCGGGATCTGAGCTGCCACACACTTTTCTCAACACTTGCTGAAGGCTAGCTGCTTTTAACAGAATTACTTTGGTTGCAAAGGACAGAAGCTCACTGAAAATAGTTTAGGCACTAAAAGGGGGATTTATTGGTAGGGGTGCAATAGAGCAGGAGGAACAACTGGGACCATGCAGTAAACCATTCCCCATGCCTCTCATATCTGTTTTCACTGGGGTGGTTTTGTATTTTCCATACTTGGCTAGAATCATGGCTCCAACAACCTTCCCTGTTTCAGAATGGAAAAGACATTTTCATATGGTTACCATGGGGAAAATCCCAGGGAGGGACTTCGATTGGTTCAGCTTTGGTCACATGGTCACCCATGTGGCCAGGTCAGGGGTTAAAGTGCAGGTGCCATTAAAGCTTCTTAGAGGAGGGGCTGCTTGGTAGATAAAAATAATGGATGTCTCCTATGTCATCTAAATGTTCTGTGTACAGTGCTTGGCACTCAGTAAGAATTAAACACATTTCCCCTTTTCCTTTTCATTCTGACCCTCATGCCCACTTTACAGAAGAGTAATTGAGAAAAGAAAGCTTGACTGAGGGACCTGAGAAGTGAGGAAGACAGCCTTTTATGGGACATTAGGTAGGAACGGTGGCTAAGGCTGGTGTGGGCTCCAGATGAAAGACCCCGTGAAACTCAAGTCAGGCAGATCTATCCTTTCCTGAAGACAAGACCAACTTCAGGCAATGACTGACATTTAAGTTTGGAGAGCTCATTGGAAGTAGGTATCAAGAGTCCTAGCGATTGTTCATGCCCTTTGACCTATCAAGTTCACCTCTACAGTGTCAAGAACTATGACGGGTCAGGGATGTGACCCCCAGGCAAGCTAGCAAGTTACCTGCCACAGTTTCATGGATGTGGGCAGAAGACACAAAACTCCTGGGTCAGAGACAAAAGACTTTTATTATTCATGGCACAGCTGGAGCATGTGATTCACCTTTGTGCCAGTTCCCTGCATCCTCGAAGTCCTCCAAGGTGACGTGGAGGTGGACCAAGGGGGATGCTGTGCACACAGTGGCTCTGCACCACAGCTGAGGAATTCCAGTCTTTTTGTAAAGGGGCTGCCCAGCCTTTGCCCTGGAGACAGGCATTATTTTTATTATCCTGGTCAGGAAATGAATCTATCTGCTCTATTACCTCTATCTTCTTTTATTTTTAAAGATTTTATTGGGGAATTGGGGGAGGGGAACAGTATTGGAAAATCGGGGAAGGGGAACAGACAAGTTGCTGTCTTTTTGTTCTTCAGTCTAGTTGCGGAGGACGTTGCTTCACTGGCCCATGTTGGTATTGTCATTGCACTCTTCCTGGATGAGGCAGATCGGTCGCCGGCCTCTGGGTGTCGCTCACCGCGGCTATTGGCAGCTCACACTGGCTGCCGGCCACTCACTGTAGCCTATGGCAGCCCACTGCAGCAGCGGCTGCAGCCTACACCGGGGCCAGGGCTCTCACAGCCCAGCTCCAGGTGGAGCTGTTGTTAGCTGTAGAAGGCAGTGTCACTGGCCCTCATGTGGGATCCAAACCGGGGCCGCTGGCATCCCAAAACCAGCTCTTAACCAATGCACCACTCGGCCGGCCCTGTTACCTCTATCTTCTAATGCTGTGAGCTGTGCAGACATCCTGGAAAAGGGAGTTGGGAACAAAAGCTGACATAACATGTGCGGAAATATAAGAGATGCATGGAGAATTTCCTTCTAATAAAGAGAATCTTTCCTAAGGAAACTATAACTAAAACATGAGCAGGAATTTGTTCATAAACTACTGAAAGGTCCCACGTTAGTTGGGAGGTTAAGCAGACTGCCGTTGGAAATATTCTGCTATTTCTGAAAATGTCCTGAAGATCTTGGAATGGCAAGTGGGAATATTCAACTTAAATTGTAAAGTGAAAAGTTCATGCTATGAAATTGAATACATGTTTTTTTGTTGGTTAACTATGTAGAATAATCTATTATAGAAAACAGTTGGGAAGGAAATTTGCTAAAATTTTGATAGTCTTTCTCTGGGCGGTGAGTCTAGGGGCAGTTGTTTTTATTTTTGCCTTTTGCATTTTTAATTTTTTTAAGTTCTCTGTAATGAACATGTGTTGCTTTTACAATAGGAAAAAAACAAGATAAATTATGTTAGTGCCCAGATAAAGCAGGGCCCAGCATTCACAATCTGGCAAAAACAACGGAAGAAATCATGAAATAAGCAGGAAAAAAAAGGTTTCAGTTAAATTAGATGTCCAATTAAGCGATTTGCTTGGCTGCAAAATATCTTTTTGACAGACAATTAGTTCTGGGTAAGTCAAATGTTTCAACAGTGTGTTCTTATGGGGCAATTAAAGTAATTCATATTTGATGTGCAGCAGTGTTGTCATAATTGGGAAACTTTCCTGAATGCCATTTGAAGCTGGGCGAGTTGCGTTTTGTTTTTCTTCCTTGAAGTTGCCCTGATTGGGGAAGAAGTAATTTCCTTGAGAAAGCCATCTAGCTTGGTCCGTGAAGAGGACTGGGGGATTGTGGGATGGAATTTTCTTGCATTGGCCAGAGGAAGTTGTGTTGGGGATAGAATATAAAGTTCAACATTCATAACATTTATCATAGCATCAGCCACATTTATTGTTGTATCAACAATATAAATAGTACCAACAACAACTATGCAACACATATTTTTGATTGTTTATGCTCTGCCACATACTGCACTAAGCACTTTATATATCTGTTATTTTCTACAACTGTTATAGAATTGATTACAGATGAGGAAACAGAGGGCCAGAGAGGTTAGGTGACTTGTCCAAGGTCACACAGCCAGTAAGTGATGTTGCTGGAATCTGAATCTATCAGTTTAAATCTAGAGCCCTTGTTCTTATCGTTCTGGACATGTGTACTGGAAATTTTTGGAAAATAATCATGCTTTATACTTTTCTCTGAACTTCCCTGGATAAGGTAATCTGACTTTCTCCCAAAGGCAAGCAGGATATATTGTACGTGCTCCACTTGAGAGAGGAAAAAGCTGAAGCCCGAATGTATTAGGAATCTGCCTAGGCCACATAGGAAAAGAATAGGAAAATTCCATTTTTAAAATAGCAAGGCTTTGATATCAATGCTGTCTGTAAATTTTAATAATGTCTTTCATATTCCTTGAAATTGAATGAGAAATGAGGTTCGGATATTAGCCAAACTTTTTCAGTTACTTCTCGCTATTGTTCCATGCAACTCAAAGCTCCAGAGTAGACTTGAACTCCAGGTATAGAAGTCCATCCACAGCTAGACCCAGGTGCTTAAATGCTTTGGAATCTCTCTGATCTTTAGCTCTCCGCTCTGTTTTCATTGATTCCTTTAGCTGGAGTTGGGTTTCTGGGAATGCAATGAAGATCCCTTACAAACAGTTATAGCAGGCACAGGGGGCAGGAGTGAGAGGGAGAGTGGACCAGGAGAGAGACTGCCCTGGGCCTGAGGGCTTTCTCTGCTTATTAGCGCCCAGAGTCTGAGATTTAAGACGCTGCCAGGAAGAGGAGTTCATGGTGGAAATTTGTAACCAACCATTCACTAGAATGGCTCATGGAAGCCCCTGTGCCTGACCACTTGTTAGGCCTTAATGAAGGAAACGGCGATAAAGAAAGAATTTTTAGTTTCAGCACTTAATTCACCATTCTTTTCCTTCCTGACTTTTAGTTTTATGACCCGAGCTTCTAGGATAGAAATTTATTGTACTCAAGTATGAATTAAGCCCAAACAAGGACTCTCCCCATGTATCTGCTTCTTCAATTTAAATTTATTCTTTGTCGGGTGACACAAAGCACTGCATTAAATGTCACATGTAAGAACTGTAAATTTTTAAAAAAGAGACAGAAGCAAGTGCTTATCATCATGGTCGCTGATCTAAACACTGTGAGAACTCATATTAATTTTAAAAAATGAAGTAATGCTGTTGTTGCCTAAAAAAGGGTATGTCTGAAGTGCTCCAAAAATGGGCACTTTTAAGTGTGCAGTGATGCAAAATAATAGTAACTGCCATTTGTGGAACACCTACTGGTACCCTACTGTGTCCTTAAGTCTTTTGTTTTTATTTATTTTGTTTTTTATTGGGAAACCAGTGTGTTTTTTCAGGACCCATCAACTCCAAGTCAAGTAGTCGTTTCAATCCAGTTGTGGAGGGCAGAGCTCCGTGGCCCATGTGGGGATCGAACCAGCAACCTTATTGGTGTTATGAACACTGCGTTCTAACCACCTGAGCCACCCAGCCAGCGCCGTGTCCTTAACTTTTAATAGTTCCTGTGAACTATTGGGGGACAGTTGATCTCCAATTTCCATGTGAGGAAATGGGGGCTCAGGGACGACTTAACCAAAGCTTCAAAGATAGAAACGATGGTGGCGGAGGGGAGCAATTTGTATTAAGAGCCTTTGAACTCCCCAAATTTGTGTGTTTTCCCACTTGCACAGGGTGTGTTTCGCATGTGCTGCATATGGAGTAGTGGGGGTGCGGGTGGGGGTGTATGTGATGTGTGTTTCGGTGCCAGGCATTGTGCTGGGCACGGCACATAGTAGGCACTCAATAGCAGTTGTGTGCAGTGAATTTAGAATGTCTGAATCACTGACACCTTGTGAGACTGAAGGGGAATTTATCTTTCCACCCAGCCTGAGCAAAGGATTTATTTGGTAAAGTAGTTATATTTGTGTCCTCATGAAATTGTATTTGTGTCCCCACAGAAAACAAGGATCCTTATTTATTTCTCTCTTGAAATTCAAAAGAAAATAAAGAGCCTTGTTGACATCTACCCTAAATCCTCCTTTGTAACAAAGCAGAGTAGAAGTCAGTCTATAAGAAGAGATTCACGCTGTCTCTTTTTATCCTCCCATCTGGCCTGTGAGGTAGGAAGGGGAGGTGCTGAAACACCCATGGTACGGTAGGGAGATGAAGGTTGGGGGAGCGTGGGTGACTTGCCCCAAGGAGACACAGTAGTTGGGTGCCCAAACCAGGACACAGGCGGGGCTCATCGGCTTTTCAGTTCACACTTCCCGAACACCGTTTTGGAGTGGTGTCAAGTTCTCTTCAGAAAAAACGACTGTTTTCCAGGCACTGATGGCCCACTTTAGCAGCACTTAACTACGTGCCTCTGATCTATATGCTAATTTCCGATGGGCCTTCTCTCTTAAATAATCCCGGGGGTTTGTGTGTGGCTGCTCCTAGCTTTGAAACCCTCCTGTGCTTACATCTAATGGGGCTGTCTCCCATCATTCCACATTAGCGGGACCACCTCACCCCCTGGTTCTTTCTGCTCATGACCATCCGGAGGCAAAGGGCGGGGTTAACCTCTTAAGGTTTTTATCTTTAGAGGCCAGGGTGGGCAGGTGGGAGAGAATCTGAGCTGAAGAAAGACATTTTATGTTTCCTCCTGTTCTCTCTAGCTTAGGAAGTTACATGCTGCCTGGAGTGTATCTATCCCTTTTATTTTATTTTATAAAAACAATAACAAAAGACAATCTAAGACTCTGCCTTTAATTGGAATAATTGGGTAGAGCAGCCAAACCAGAAATCAGCGGCCAGTTGCCGGGGTTCAGAATGTGTGGGCAGAGAGCTGATGTTACAAAACCTATCGCTGTTCGTTATAGAGCATTTGTAATCTAGGGAAGTTAAGAAAGATGTAAAGTGTTGTCAATCTGTTGTCAGCCATTGGGCTGGTTGGTAAGAATTCATTACTGTTTCAGCCATTGGTTGCTGCTGCTGAGAATTAATTTATCAGAAGCTTTTTCCTTGAGGGTGCCAATCCTAATACTTATTGACTGGTTACTCTATGCCGAGTCTGGGCTAAGAGCCTTACCTAGTATGATTTCATGCATACCTTTATTTTCACCATTTTCCAGGTGAAGCAACAGGCTCAGAGAGATTAAGAGCTTGCCCAAGTTCACACAGCAACTGCGTGAGGGAGGTCGAGTTCGGGTTCCGAGAGTCAGACTTGGGAGTCCAGGGATTTTACGACATCACCATCCATGTGTTGTTCAAGGGATAACATGATTCACTCTTGGTTTTCAGGGCACTGTTGGGGAGAGAAGGAAAAATACCAAATGGAGAAGCAGAGAGTGGGGAAACCAAGCTCCATTTGCTGGTCTTGAGCCATCTAAATAAACAGAGCTCCGCTGACGGTTTCACTCCAGCGTTGTCCCATCCAAATAGCCACCACTGGCGTTTGCACTTTATTCCGGTGCCGCCCCGCAGGCTAAGAACTTGAGCGACCTCTTTTGCCTGGAATCTTTCAAACTAATAGCATGTTGGTCCTCTGAGAGTGGGTTGGAATTTGGAAAAAACAGTTTGGGAGTTATTTGGGGTCAGGTTGGGCAAAAATGGTAGGTGAGCAACTTGTTCCTACAAGTGTTATTGAAATGAAATTTATCTTATAGTAAAGAGATTGATTTTCTCCAGGGCAGGTTTTCCAGAGCAGTGGTTTCCAACATTTTCACAAACTGCCCCTAAAAGAAAAGGGTAGTGAATTCTACAGGTGTGACATGGAGCAGGCTCCCAGGGGTGGGTGGGGTTTCTTTGGTTTCGTGTTTTGTCTTGGATATCTGTGAATTCTGCTTTCTACTCTGTGTTCCGCCAGTTTCAGGTCTCTTACGGAGTCAAGTCTATTGGTGCTGCTGGAAGGTGGTAGTGTTTGTACTATAGCTTTGTGTGTGTCCAGGGGTACAGTGGGGAGCCCCCGGGATTGTAAGGTGAATAGGTTTTAGAAATGATGACATGTGAAAAAGCCTATAGCTTAGATTTAGGGAAACACAGTCATTCAGTTGAACTCTGTTCATTTCACCCCAGTTGAGCGCAACCTGTACGGGGTGCCTCTCCATCACGAGTTTGAGAACCGTGGTTCTGTTATTGAGAGAGAGACTATGAATGTTGTGAGCGCAACCAGAGCCTGGAGTGGAGTTTCAGACTCTCCCTCGCCCTCCCTCCCTCCCTTCCTTCCCCCCATCCCTTCTCTCTGTTAAATCCCAATGTTTTGAATAAGAAATATACAGTTCAAAAATGAAATAATATAAAAAGAATAGTGAAAAGTCTTTCTCCCATCCCTGTCCCCCGTCTTCCCAGCACTGCCCTGGGGTGGCCAGCTTCCACGATGGCCCCCGAAGCTCTCTGCCTACTGGCAGTCACAGCCTTGTGTCCCCCTCTTCCACGTTATTATAACATGATAAGTCTTCGTGACCAATAGAATACTGCAGAAATGACGGTGTGACACTTCTGAGATTAGGTAGGTTCTAAAAGACTGTGGCTTCCATCTTGGCCTCTCCTCTGTGTCTTCCCTTCCCCACTCCCTCTCTCCGATCAGTGGCTGTGGAAGAATCCAGCCGCCATATTGTGAGAGCAGAGGGGCCATGTGGCATCTCCGGCGAGTAGTCAGGGGGAACCTGCCAGCACCCACATAGGTGAGGCCGGAAGCTTGTCTTTCAGCCTCGGACAACCCTCAGATGACTGTGGTCCTGGCTGACATCTTACCTGCAGTCTCCTGAGAGACCCTGGGCTAGGCCCACCCAGGTGTGCTGCTGGTAGATTCCAGATCTAGAGACACTGGAGGATAATCAGTGTTTGTGGGCTGTTTTATTTTTACGATTTTTATTATTGGGGAATTGGGGGAGGGGAACAGCATTGGGGAACCGGGGAAGGGGAACAGACAAGTTGCTGTCCTTTTGTTCTTCAGTCTAGTTGTGGAGGACGTTGCTTCACTGGCCCATGTTGGTGTCATCATTGCACTCTTCCCGGGTGAGGCAGATCGGTCGCTGGCCTCTGGACGGCCGCTCACACCTGCTCTTAGCAGTTCAGTCTGGCTGCCGGCCACTCATTGTAGCCTATGGCAGCCCACTGCAGCAGGGACTGCAGCTATGCCGTCCCGGGGACTCACAGCAGCCCAGCTCCAGGTGGAGCTGCTGTTCACCATCTTAGCTGTAGAGGGCGCAGTGTCACTGGCCCTCATATGTGGGATCCGAACCAGGGCCCTGCTGCTCAGAGCTGGCGTCCCAAGCCAGCTCCTAACCAATGCGCCACTCGGCTGGCCCAGAGTTTGTAGTTTTAAGCAGCAACATTTTGGGCAATTTATTATGCAGCAGTAGATACCTAATACATTCCACCCTCAACAGTTCCTTCCTTTTTTTCTAGAATTTATATATGCAAATGCAAGCAAATGTAAATACCAATTCTTCCTTTCCTCTTATTCAAAACACAGTCTGCTACACATACTGTTTTAAGCACTGCTTTTCTCAATACGATATTATAGGGAGATATTAGTACACAAAAGTGGAACAGAGAGATCTTCCTTGTCTTTTTTTAAACAGCTGAATTGTATTCCATCCATTGTCTATACAATAATTCGTTTAGCCACTCCCTTATCAATAATGTTTTGATATTACAATGTTTTTGTGAATAATGTTGTACCTATAGGTCCAAGTACATTTCTAGCATCTATTTCTAGAGGTAAAATTGCTGGGTCAAAAGGGAACGTGCATTTGTAATTTTGATATTGTTAGATTCACCTCCGTAGGGATTATACCACGTCACCTTTTCTCATACCCATCAGTGTGTAAGAGTTCCATCTCCCCAGAAGGGAAGGGAGAGCTGGTTGGACTTGAACTCATGAAGAATGAAATTCTTCAGTCCAGTGAGCTGATGCAGTGCGTCACCAAAGAGTTTATTTGGCTGAGGACGAAGGCTGCCTTCCAAACTGTTCTCAACATTTCGTACTTAGAAGTGAAATTAGTGTGTTCTCTGCTGAGGAGAGGAATTCAGTGTTAAGCCTGGGCGCCACACAGTGTTTGTCACCAACTGTGCCTGCACGATGGGGGAACAGAAGGGCACGGGTCACCGGGTCCCTCTCCCTGCGAAAATGAACGTTAGAGAAATGCAGCTCTGGAGGACTCCAGAAATATTTTCAACAATGGCAGCGTCATCAGAATAAGCAGGTACCTTCCCAAAGTGACAGCGTTTTACCATATTTTCTTGTTTATAAGGTACCATTGATTGGAAGTTAGATCATTGATTTGATAACAGCTCTTTGCGGGAAAAAGAGACACGACATTAAATGCTCGCATCGATTGTAAGATGAACGGGTTTTAGAAAGGATGAAATGCGAAAAAGCATGTAGCTTAGCTTCCTGGAAACACAGTCTCTCAATTCACCTCTATTTAGTTCAACCCAGTTGAGTGCAAACCTGTCTTGAGGGTCTCTTGATTTTATTTTTTAAAATTCCGTACTGGAAGGTAGCAAGGAAGTCAGCCCAGGTCCGAGGAGCGTTGATCTGCACACAGTGGGGCAGAGTGAGCCTGCACCTGTCTCAGACCATCCTGGGTTCGGAGGCTGGCTTGCACCATTTGGTACCTGGGAGACCTGGGAAGATGACGTTCTCATCGGGAAAGTAGGGTTATTAACACCTGTCTCATAGGTTTGTGTGATTTGGGGTGCTTGTGGTGGCAAGTGCTAGAAGCCCAGCTCAGTGGATCTTAAGTGCAAAGGTGGGATGTAGTGGGAGGTTACTGGAGTTCATACAACAAGAGGCCATAGAAAGGCAGGATGGCCAGGGGCCTGGACCACTGCCTCCAGGACTGGCACATGCCCAGAATTGTTTTGCATCTCTTGTGGAGATGCATTGTCCATGAGACAAATCTAAAGTTTTACATCTTATCGGTTCAGTGACAGGAGTGAGATGGGTCCATTTCCTTTGGTCCCGAGGCCCAATACCCCTTGGCCCAGCCTGGGTGATGCATTCATCCCTGGGTCCAGTAACTCTAATCAGGGGAGGGGTGGGGGCAGTTCTTAGAAAAGGGATGATGGGCAAAAAAGAACACAGATCTTCAAACGGAGTTACTGTGAGGATGAAGTGTCCATAACATACCTAACCCGGGCCGGCCGAGTGGCGTGGTGGTTAAGCGCTGGTTTGGGAAGCCAGCGGCCCCGGTTCGGTCCCACATATGAGGGCCAGTGACACTGCCCTCAAAAAAAAAAAAGATGTAACATACCTAACCCACAGTAAATGCTCAATAAATGGTCAGCAGTCATGAGAACGGCGATAATAAACACTGATGGCTAACAGTTATTGAGTGTTTTGTCCATGTCAGGCACTCTATCCAGCTCTTCACATGCATAGCTCGTCAATAAAATGTTTACGTTTTTACTTATCACGTATACACCCCTCCCCGTCTCCCAGAACCACTGGAAAATCCCCAAGACATTACTGACTTCCCGAGGGCTCAGTGGACACCACATGAGAAGAAGGGGTGCTGGAGGCCATGTGTCCTGCCCAGAGATGGGTGGGTTTTCGTTTTCTGTCCATGACGGGGGGACTGTGATATTGGAGGCCGCTACACTTTATTAGTTAGTTCTAGCCTCAGTGAATGATAAACGTGTTTGCTGCTTTGGGGTGCAGGGAAGAGGGCCTGCACGTCTGTCGGGGCAGCTTGCTCATGTTGTCTGCCTGGGGTCCAGATTCCTAGCATTGATATGATTCCCTGGCTCTCTCTTGAGCCCTGAATCTGCTTCAGAGACAGAAAGCCCCAAGACTTCTGGGCTCTGTAATTACTCTGGGCTTTGGAGAATAGTTCCCTTTATGAACACAAGGAAGGTGGGAGTCTGTACAGATGAAGGAGGGGTGACAGGCCGGGCCGAGCCTGCTGCTGGGCGATGATGCTGGGGCAGCAGGGGGGGCTGCCCCTCCAGAGAGCCTTGGCGCCCCTGGGGCTGGAGATTCTGGATGGAGGAGATGACCTTGGTCTGTCCTCACTCTGGTTAGTGCCTGAGCTGGGTATTTTGCATTTGCCCCTCGAGACCCGCTCTCCGCCTCTCTCTCCCCTGTACCCTGCAGCCTGACCTCTGTGGGCTCCCTCGCCCTCATGTGGCTGCTGAGCTTTGGCCAATGGAGGACCCTCATAGGATACTGAGGTTGGGAGGAGAGAGAGGTTGGGAAATTTCTCTCCTGCTCCTCCCAGTTGAGTTGCCAGGGGTCTGCTGCCTCGGTCTCCTGGAGGTCCCAGCTCCTGCCAGGCAGCTCCCTCCAACAGCTAGAGGCCCTCTCCTTGGATTCCATAACTGCCTCAGGTGGTAACAACTCCCCACTGTTGTAGTTCTGGGGTACTGCGCCATCCTGTTTTGGATTCCCTTCATCCTGCTTGCACCTCTGTACACATCCCTTTATTAGACTCTTCTCAGTTGCACCATTTGAGGGTGCCATGTGTTTCCTGCCATAATCCTGACTGATACGATATCCCAGAGAATTCATTTAATTTTTCCTTCCTTCCTTCCTTCCTTCCTTCCTTCCTTCCTTCCTTCCTTCCTTCCTTCCTTCCTTCCTTCCTTCCTTTCTTTCTTTCTTTCTTTCTTTCTTTCTTTCTTTCTTTCTTTCTTTCTTTCTTTCTTTCTTTCTTTCTTTCTTTCTTCCTTTCTTTCTTACATCAAACCTCCCACAACTACTTACTCTGTCCCAGGACTTGTGCTGGGGCTTTAAAGAATAAGATGATTTCTTGTCTGTCTCTGTTCTCAGTTGTTCATCCCAGAAACTGACTCTAAAGAAAAAAAAAAATATTCCAAGGCAAGTGCTGAAAGACCAGCCTGGGGAAAGGGTCCCCAAACAAGGTTTCTCCAGAGGGCTGCTGCATAGCAACCCCGCCAACAGCCTGAGTCAGGGACGGGCTGGTCTGCAGGCCACAGCTGCCCCTGCAGAGAATGCATGGGGACCCCACAGGCCCTGGCTTTCCGGGAGAAAGCATCTGATTGGTCAAACCCAGTCACATGCTCAGTCATGTGTAGGGTGACCAACTCTCCTGGTTTTCCTGGGACTGTATCAGTTTTAGCACTGAAAATTCTGTATCCCATAAAACCTCTCAGCCTGCTGGCTGTGGTAAGAGGAGAACCTGTCTCCTTTGGCTTCTGTTTCCCAAGACTGCACAGTGGGGTTTGTCAGGACTTTCAAGGCAGGATTTGTGGATATTTGCAGAAAATCAGTGTAACTAAAATCATTAACCACTTAATTCATGTGTTCAGTAAATATTGACTGAAGCTTCTATCATGTGCGTGGCTCTATTGTAGGAACTGAGTATAGAGTGGTAAGCACGATGTGATTGATCCCTGACTTCATAGAGCTTACCTAGTTGGACATGAATCATAGTCAAACAAATAAATGTATAATTGCAAATTATTATAAGTGCTATGAAGAACCAGTATTAGAGCTACCAGAATGTATAAAGCATACGGTATCTTGACCTTGGATGAGGGCTGGTCAGGGATGGCCTTGCTGAGGAAGCGACTGTTAAGTTGAAACCTGAAGTATGAAGAGAAATTAGCCAAATGAAGGGGAGGTGGGTGGTGGAGGAGGGGTGCAGAAAACCTGAGGCCTAGTAGCAGGGATCGGAGATAAGGCAGATCCTTGCAACCCTGTTCCTGGAAAGTCCTCCGGGACCTTTCCCAGTCCAGCCACCACCTGCCACTGAGGCCAGCAAGGATGAGTTGTGTTAGAGCATTGTGTGCAAGGAAATAACTCTGAGTCTGCACGTGTTTGTTCACAGGTGACAAACTCGAATGGCTGAAGCAGGCCATTTGAGGAATCATTATCTTGCATACAAAGGCGCTGGGAGGTAGGGCAGCTCTAGGGCTGCTTTATTCAGTAACTCAGGGCTGGCCGAGTGGCTCAGTTGGTTAAGAGCTCACTCAAGAGTGCGAGCTGAGCTGTGAGCAACGGCGGTTCGATGCCAGCCTGAGCTGAGTTGCCATTGAGCTGCCAACAGGTGGCAGGATGGCTCAGCTAAAAAATAAAATAAATAAAAAAATAAACATATTCAGTAGCTCAGTTATGTTGTCAAAGCCTGGGGCTCCTGCCATCTTTCTCCATGGACCTGTGGGTGTGGCCTTTGTCCCAGTCCTTTCCTTTAACAGACACAAAGTGGCTGCCACAGCTCCAGACATCACATCCTCACACAGCAATGTTCAAAGACCAGAAGGGAAACCTCTCTCCCTTGTATCTCTTTTTAACTGTAAGGAGAAACTTCCCCATAGCTCCAAGCACACTTTGCATGAACTCTCATTGGTCGGAATGGGTCACGTGCCTATTCCAAAGCAGCCACTAGAAACGGAGCCCATATTACTATGATTGGTTTACTCCTTGACGCTCAGGGGTGGGTGTAGCTTTTCCCGAATCATCTAGTGTTCAATACCTAAACATCTGGGGTTCCCTTCACAAAGAGGAAGGGGTGCTTTCTTCGATATGCAACAGTAGCATCCACCCAAGTTTAGGAAAAGCTTGTGGGGCATGGTGAATGATGAGGCTAGAGACAGAGAAGCTTCCAGAATATGGCATCCTGGTGAAGTTGGCAGGACCCAGAGAACTTAGAAGTGACTGTCCCAACGTCATGGAGGCTGTCGGTGGCAGAGGGATTCATGTGTCTCAGTAGGCTCACCTTCTCCACAAAACCTTTCTGTGGGGACTAGTGACCTTTAGCTGTAGACACGACTGCCTGGAATTAGTGAGAATGTACAACTCCATTGCCATTACCAGGGATGGTGCTTTCATCTGGGAAGCCCTCAGCAACGCACAAGGATTTCCAAGTTCACAGTCACTTTGTAATGGGGAACCTGAAGTTCAGGAAGGGGAAGGGACTCGCTCAGGGCCCCACCACCGAGAAGTGGGAGCCTCGACCTCCTGTGATTCCACCTCCCCGCCTTCTAGATATCTCGTATGGTCTGCAGCGTGGCCCCTTCATCGTGATGCATGGAAGGCATGACTGAATGCAACACCGACAAACACAAAAGGTTAAAAAAAAGTTGCGCAAAGATGAAAACCCAGCTGTGACTCTTTGTGGGCCCATGAACAAAGCAATGTTATGATGGAGCTGTACGAGCCGCCGACAGGACAGGCTGGGTGTCTAGGGCTGTGTCAGACATCTCTGACAACATCACGTATTTACCTTGCAGATGGATGGCCTCGTCTCTGGTCCCAGATGACTCGCCGATGGATAATATTTATGCAGATTGGAAGCCATTTTCCTTACTTTATTTTGTCCTGGGATGTTTGTACCCCTTTGATTTTCTACCTTTTGACTTGACACTGTTCTTTGGGGGATCGTGCTATAGGATGCATTTCGATAAACAATGCTGAAGTGACAGATTTGGGCTTTAAATGAAATTGTGTTCCATAAAGTGGGAAACAAAGGGCTATAACTCACCGTCGGCTACAGACATTTCAGGGAAAATTATCTTTCATGCTTTGATCCCCACTGTATCATTTTCCTGAGTGGCCTCATGAGCTCCATCAATCAAACCCACTGAAGATGCATAAGAACCACATTGAAAATCAAATGCAGGTGATAGACTCATCTGCCCAGAAGGAAGAGAAATGTGTCATGAGCCCTCATTCCAATCTTCTGTGATTACACTCGAATTAGTTTTTGAAAACTCCAGAGGATGAAGTTTTCCACTTCCCAACTTTCATATTATTATTATTATTATTTTTCAAGGAGGGCAATATTAGATCAGTAGAGAGACGGACGAAAATGATTTAGCTGTGAGATCACAGGCTTGCCTTCCATCTAACTGTAGGTTAGGGCCTTTTAATATTCCTCTGATGGAGATTTTTTATGCATGGAGGGACGTTAAGAAGAAAGATGTTTTCTGACAAGAAAACAGTTAGACAAGGAGGAGATGACCTCGTTCACTCATTCTCTGCTGTCTCCTCAGCGTACGTTTGAAGTGAGGGGGAGACATAGCGGACGTGTTATTTGCTCAGCCCCATTCCTCTGTTTAAGGCGCTCTGCACAGGTTTCCCCATGTGATTTCCACATACCTGCATGAGGTGGGTTTTCCATAGCCTTGCTTTACAGGTGAGGACACCGAGGTCGAGAAACACGCTTGAGGTCAGTAGAGCTGAGACGGGATTGCAAGTCCGCATGATTCTGAATGACACGCTTCTAAAATTTTTGAAAAGGAGCATGTCTTGTTGGTTACCTTCCTCTCGCCCACCTGCACGCCTGGTACATTGTAGGTGCTCGAAAGCAGTCATTTGGTGCCTAAACCAGGGGTGCGCACACTTTCACTAAAGCAAAGACCCAGATGGTAACTATTTTTGGCTTTTTGGGCCACGCGGTCTCTGTGGCAACCACTCAGTTCTTTTTGTGTAGTGTGAAAATTGGCATAAACAATACGTGAGCAAACGAGCGTGGCGATATTCCAGTAAAACTTTATTTATGAATTCTGCAATTTGAATTTCATGTGATTTTCATGTCATGAAATATTCTCTTTTGATTTTTCCACCCCCAACCATTTAAAATTATTCTTAACTCGCAGGCCACAGGCCAATGGCGTGGATCTGACCTGCAGACTGCTGTTTGCAGACCCCTGGTCTGAACAATCCTTACCTTGATCATTCCCCTACCAAGTGATGAAGCTATCTAGTCTCAAAGCCCTAGTTAGGTGCCTGGCACAAAAGTTCTCTCTCTGTGGGGAGGGGGGGAACTAATTTTGAGAGGGTCCGAAGTCTTCCCTGTCTTCTAAGGAGAGGCCAGCTCTTGTCCTGACTGGTTTCTGGGACTTTGATGCCATAAAATTTGGAGAACAAAGAGTGTGGATACAGCTGAAAAATGGAGACAGGGTTGAATTAGTCTGCCTGACAAGAGTTGAGAGACACGGCATTGGAGGCGGGACAAGGAAATATCAGCCATCTGGCGCCCGAGAGCTCATTTTGGGTTTGTTCTGGGGAAACCAAGAAATATTGACCTGGGGAGGCGGAAAGGGACTTCCTTGGATATCATTGGGGATTAGGAGTTGGCTTTCCTGTTACAGAAGCCTCACTGGGGACCAAATTGGCCCCTTGGTTTTATTTTAGAATCTGTGGATTTGGGGGTCCTAATGGCAGGAGGTGGAGGAGTCACTCATGGTGGGAGATGGTGTTTTGTTAGATGTCCTGTAAAATTAAAAAAATAATAATTCCCGGGCCGGCCGAGTGGCGCCATGGTTAAGTGCTGGCTTGGGAAGACAGCGGCCCCGGTTCGGGTCCCACTTATGAGGGCCAAAAAAAAAAAAAAAATAATAATAATAATTCCCCCATATTCTGCTTGATATTTGAGTGGTCTGCCAGGCATCCATATGGGTTAGAATCCTGTTTATGATTATCTGCATCTAGAACCTTCTGTTTCTGGAAGGTTACTGATGTTTCCGGGAACTTAGCTCCACTGTACGTCAAAGAAGACCCTGCGTTGTGTGGCAGGGAGCGTCATCAAGAAGGAGTCACCATTTTGGAAAGCTGTGACCCTCTTAGTGACACTTCCGTGTCACACACCTGCCCTTTCTGTATGTCATATTCCGCTATTCCACCCCTAAGTGTGAGCACCTGACTACCTCATTCTGGAGAAACCCATATTATTTCACTGTAAGGCATTTCATTTATAAATTCATTTCATTTCTCCTTTTTTATTTCAATCAGGGCATGATGGTGATTGCTTATTAAAATAAGGGCAGGTAGGTTGTATTATTGGTGAACTTCCATTTGGGGTGGCAAAGAGGGATTTTCAAGATATTAGCCAGAACATGGGGACACTGGGTCTGACGGAGCTGAACCCCCCCGCCTGGCGGGCCGATGCATGGGGGTCTGCTTTTCAGCTCCTTTTGGTTCCTGGAGTCTGTTCCTTTGAAGGCACAGGCTGGGCCCGTAATTATATTTGGGACACACAAGCGTCAGCTGTAGGCACCTGGGAGAGTGAAATAAAGAGATGTTTCCTTAGGGAGCAACTGCACGTCCCTTTTTCCTATGGTTTGCAGGGTGGGGGGCCAGACGCCTGACCTGCCGTGTCAGTGTGGGGTTCTGCGCAGAGTTTTAAAGTGCTTCTGCTTCTCCTTTAGCTCAGTCTGAAGAGAGCCTTTCCTTCATGAGCCTAGTTACAACTGAGCCGCCGGGAAGCCCAGGCGGTGCCAGCCTGTCCCCTCTCAGGGCCTGAGTCCTTCCTCCCGCCCTGGGCAGTGATGGCTGGCAGCCTGCCCCTTTATGCGGCCAGAACCATCCGTGTTTTCACCCCGCGGGACCTCGGTAAAGCTGGAATCTCCAGCCCTTCCTTCTTTGGGTGGGATTGTTCTTCTCCAGAAGGCTTAGAGATATTGTAAGTGAAAAATGTGTCTGCAGCTGGGCGGGCGTTTTATTCTGATAGACAATTCCATCGGGATTCTCCGTTGTTACGATGGAGTGTGGCAGGTGAATCCTCCAGTCAGGTACCTTGGATCCCACTCTGCCTCTACCACATACTGGAAGCTGTGTGACTTTGAGCAAATGACGTAGCCCCTCTGAGCTTTACCTTCCTTATTTGTGAAAGGGTAGTGATAGTATTATGAGGATTAAATGATATAATGTATAGAACATGCTTCGCACCCAGTGCCTGGGATCAACTACCCACGCAGTAAACATCAGCTTTTTAATGGCAATTAGTATGTATCATTACACTACGTCAAGCTTGAAGATTCCAAGCTCGTGTTCTCATACATACTCTCTAGGCTTTTCAGTCTAACAAAACTCTCTCTCCCTTTCTCTGTCTCTCTCTTTCTCTCTCTCGGTGTGCAAACCCAATAGCCCTTCATAGGTTTTTCTGAGTTGTTGCATTTTCCCAGGGACTTCCGGATCGTTCCAGTACCAATCAGGAGCATCACTGGCACAGGGAACCCATGTCTGTGAGGGCTGCCCTCTCACTGCCTTAATCCACTTGGGCTGCTGTAACAAAATACTGCAGACTCATAGCTTAAACAATAGGCAGGCCTTTCTCACAGGTTTTTTTTTTTTTTTTTTTTTTTAGAGGGCAGTGTCACTGGCCCTCATATGTGGGACCTGAACTGGGGCCACTGGCTTCCCAAGCCAGCGCTTAACCACCGCACCACTCGGCCGGCCCTCTCACAGTTCTGAAGTCTGGGAAGTCTAAGAGCAAGGTGCTGGCCGATCTGGTGTCTGGTGAGGGCCCACGTCCTGGTATGCAGGTGGCCGTCTTCTGGTTATGTCCTCAGACACGTGGTTGGGGAAAGAAAGGGCTCTGGTCTCTTCCTCTTTCCTTGAGGACACTAATCCCACGCTGGGGGGGTTCCACCCACATGACATCATCTGAGCCTAGTCACCTTCCAAAGGCCCTCCTCCAAATACCATCCCATTGGGGGTTTGGGCTTCAACATATGAACCTTGGGGAGATACAATCATTCAGTCTATAGTACTTCCTTTTCCAAAAGTCTCCCTTAAGCCCTGTCTGTCTTTGTCTGTTCTCTCTTGACAGACTTGGAAATTCACACTCCAAGACATGCCTTGAGTTGTCCATGGCTGCAAAGCTTATAAGCACCAGCTTCTCACATAATTGCATTCAGCCATGGGAGCAGAATTAACCACTGTGCTGCATCCATCCAGAGAGCACAGATACCTAATTAGTATAATAATAACAAAGTGAGGAGACTCAACTTGACCTTCCAGATGTGTCTGTGGCCCGGTTCATTTGATTCCCAGGTCTGTCACTCAGATGTTTAACAAGTTACCTCACCTCTGGGACTCAGTTTCCACATCTGTAAAATGGGAATAATAGCAGTGCCTTTGTATTGCTGAGAGGCTTTTTCTGGCACAATGCAGGGGAAGCACCTATCAAGAGCCTGATGTGGTAAGTGTTCAGTGCATGTTAGACATTATTAGCCAAGGCGCACAGTCAGCAGAGGTTGGTTTTTATTGGTGGATGATATTCCGTCCTGTGTGCTGTCTTTTAGGGTGAGCAGAGTCCAAAGGGGAGGAGACACAAGTCAGAGTTGGGGGATGTTTCCATCTAATGTCTCAACAGGGGGTAAACCTGGGGCTTCCTATGAGAGCCCCTGATGTCTTTTTTTTTTTTTTTTAGCTGAGCCATCCTGCCACCTGTTGGCAGCTCAGCGGCAGCTCAGCTCGGGCTGGGCATCGAACTGCTGTTGCTCAGAGCTCAGCTCCCACTCTTGAGCGAGCTCTTAATCAACTGAGCCACTCGGCCGGCCCTAGCCCCTGATGTCTAAAGCAAAAAGCAGACTTGAGAAAGGAAGAAAAGCTGCTCGTGGGAGGGGTCAAGAAGGAGGAAAGGTCAAACTTTCACTGCAGGGGAGAGGGGTGGAGTCAACCTTGGAAGCTGCGCCCCTCCAGCTCCAAAGCTACATATTGATATGTCTATGTATCGATGCCAACTTCCTCTCCTGCTTACCCCTTCCGGTAAACTGAGGCGTGTGACCAGGAGGGCTTGTCATGGGCAAGAGATGTCACAGCTCCTCCTTAAACACCTCTCCATCCCCACTGCCGCTTGCCACTTGTAAACCCTTTCAGAATGTGATAACAGCTTTGAATTTTCCCGTCATCTTGATTTGATATGAGAAATTTGGGATTTCCAAATTGACAGAGCAACCCGATTTTAAAGACGCTGGAAGGCAAACATCTGTGAAAAATCACAGGAACAATGTCAACATCTGTCCCTGAGGATGGAAGTCGCCGAGGTTCTCAGTTTACAGCCAGTCAACCTTGGAGGCCGTGAGGCTTGCAGACTGAAATGCATGTTGAAGCTATCAGAATGGCTGGTTTATTTAGTTTGCGTGCCTATCAGATTTTTCATTGTTTCCTGTGTAAAAAATATGCTGGTGTGAGTAGGGAATGTGTGCCTCTGGAAAAAAAAAATTGAACAGTACAAAAAAAAAAGTGTACAGGGAAAAGGAAGGCTTTTCATCCGAACCACCAGTGCCCCTTCCCCAAAGGTACAAAATGTTGCTGGCGTCTCTTACAACATTCCAGAAGAGACCTCCTTTGTAAAGAAGAATGTATGTGTATATAGTTCTTGTTTGAGCGTTAAAAGCCAGAAATGATAGCACATTGTACACATTATTCTGCATTTCGATTTTTTAAATTAACAATGCATCTTTGCAGCACATCAGGACACATAGAGATGCCTCATTCTTTTTAATGGCTGTGTAGTATTCTAGCGTATGGCTATACACACATAAAAATTAGCCAACCAGTGGGGGAACATTCGGGCTGTTTGCTGTCATTTTCTACCACACTTTATGCTTGGGTTTACATCCTAGTGCATGCGAATAGCTCGTCTGTAGGATAAATGCCCAGAATTGGATTTGCTGGGCACAGAGGATGTGTGTTTAAAATATTATGGCTTCTAGTTTGAAAGGAAGGTTTTCTTCTTTATCTTGGAGGGAGCATCACCCGCTTCAAGGAGATCGGACTGGTGGAGCGTAGGGACCATTCACAGATGCTGTGGCCACCTTGCTGTGCCCAGATTCTTCATCAGCCGAGAGAGCTGGAACAATGTCCACTCATTACATCTTTGGGGCTTTCCGACTGTACTGAGGTCCTGTGCTCAGAGACACATGAACTACCTACCACATATTCACAGTCACCCTGTTCCCGCGGACCGGTGCGTTTCCCTCTTTATCCTAAACGTCTTTATCCTGCTGTTCCCTTCTTCCTCCTACACCGACACCTGCCCCCTTTTACTGCAGCTAGAACGCTCAGTCTTGCCAAGTCAAGGTAAACCCAGGCCCTTCCGGTTTAAAACTTAGTCTCTTGGGTAAGCAGTCAACTCAGGATTCTTAGGTTTGAAACCGTAACTAATTCAGGCTTTCTCATAGTGTTGCCTTCCCTCTTTGGTCTTGGCCTTGCGCTGGGCATTGTGCCACCCAGGCCCCTGTGCAGGACCATGAGGCACTCCTGCCCCAGCTGCCCGGAGGGTTGGCCGCTGACCGCTTAGAGCTGAGTTGTACCTCTGGCGGAAGGAAGCTACCTAGTTCTAGGGAACCCTCCTCCCCCTCAAGGCATCCATGGCCAATGACTGCTCCTCAAGGGCTGCGAAGGCCTTGTCCCCTTGCCTTGATTTGGGATGTCTCGGATTCAGTGCTCCCCTGGGACTGGCTCAGGTGTCTGTGGCAATCTGCCCGGCGCTTCCTTACAGGCTCTGCTCCCTAGTAAGCCTCCCGCACACAGACCTCCATTCCTTCGTTTGCCTTCCTGCAAACCCAACCTGTGACAGACTTGGAATGTCATGGGGGGCCGTGGGTGTGGGGCACGAAGGCACCCCACTGGCTTGCTGAGGGACAGCTGCCCCCCCTGCATGCCCCTGGAGAGGGATGGCATTCCTGTTGCCTATGAGGTGGGTCCTGTGCCGGGTGGGGGGTGGAGGTGGCCCCGGTTCTACCGGAATGTGTCTCCACCTATTTCCATCTATTGCTCTGCTCCCCAGAAGCTGAGGAGCGCAGCATGTTTCTCATCCGTGTGTGGTCCTCAGGCAGTGAACGGGTGACTCAGCATGTCGAGGGTGGTCAGATTCTGCACAGTAACCTGTTTGTTAGTCCTTGGAATCTTCTGCCTGCCAATGCTTGTTTACCTGGGGCCTTGGGACGCCTGGAAGGTACAGAACGCTGTCTCTATGATTCTTTGGAATTGATTCTTTGGAATCAATCGGCCATGGCCGGTTGTACCAAGGGGCAGATACGGGACTGAAGCCAGGCTAGCGGCCTCTCTCCCAGGAATTGGGAATTGACAGTCTCTGAGCTCATCTCTGGTGGGTGCCTGAAACTAGAGGGGTGGAAAATTGATGACAGCATAGGCATGTCTGGTCTATGGGCACTTACTTGTAGCAGAGAAAATGGTGAGACACACACACACACACACACACACACACACACACACACACGGACACACGGACACATAGGCAGGATGGACCCAGAAAGAGAGACAGGTTATGTGGCCCCTGC
The DNA here is from genome assembly GCA_033961575.1 of Aselliscus stoliczkanus. Lineage (NCBI taxonomy): Eukaryota > Metazoa > Chordata > Mammalia > Chiroptera > Hipposideridae > Aselliscus > Aselliscus stoliczkanus. The sequence continues at coordinate 5,224,709 of CM066741.1, read as the reverse complement.
CGGGAAGCCTCACTGTACTTCTCTGGGTTTTGTGAGCTATACCCTGTGTTATGCGTTGAATTGTGTCTCCCCAAAAGATAGGTTGAAACCCTAACCCCCGCAGGATTCAGAATACGACCTTACATGGAAACAAGGTTGTCGCAGACATAATTAGGTAACATGACGTCGCATTGGAGTAGGGTGGCCCTTAATCCAATATGACTGGTATCCTTATGAGAAGAGGGTAATGGGCCACAGACACACACGTCCTGTGAGGACGAGGTGGAGACAGGAGTGATGTTGTCACAAGACAGGGAGTCCCTGGGCTGCTGGTAGCTGGGAGGGACACGGAGACATCCTCCCTGAGAGGCACCTGATGGAGCACAGCCCCCGAGAACCCCAAGAGAATCCATTCCTATTGGTTTATCTTTTTTTTTTTTTTTTTTTTAGCTGAGCCATCCTGCCGCCTGTTGGCAGCTCGATGGCAACTCAGCTCGGGCTGGCCTCGAACAGCTGTTGCTCAGAGCTCAGCTCGCACTCTTGAGCGAGCTCTTCACCAGCTGAGCCACTCGGCTGGCCCCCTTTTTTTTTAATCTTTTTTTTTTTTTTTTGAGGGCAGTGTCACCGGCCCTCATATGTGGGACCGAACCCGGGCCACTCTCGCTTCCCAGGCCAACGCTTAACCACCGTGCCACTCGGCCGGCCCCATTCCTATTGGTTTAAACTATCCAGTCTGGGGCACTTTGTTATGTCAGCCCCAGGAGACTAATACACACTGTATCCTTCTTGAGCGAGTTCCATGCCTGATAATGAGATGATCTCAATCGGAGATCTCGGCCCCGTTCCCAACTGCAGCAACAGAGGGAGGTGTGGAGCTGTGTGAGCCATCAGCCGGATCCAGACTGGGGCCCGCAGCCACGTGTCCTGGGCTCTTCCACAACCAGCTGTAAGGAAAGCAAGGGACAGAAGGGACCTGTAGATTAGAATAACTTAGAAAGATGCATCATGAGGGGAAGGGCACAGAGGGGAATACCTCTGTGGTATTCGTTTTTTGTTTTTTTTAAAGATTTTATTGGGGAACCGGGGAAGGGGATCAGACAAGCTGCTGTCCTTTTGTTCTTCAGTCTAGTTGTGGAGGATGTCGCTTCACTGGCTCATGTTGGTATCATCATTGCGCTCTTATCAGGTGAGGAAGATTGGTCGCCAGCCTCTGGATGGTCGCTCACAGCGGCTCTTGGCAGCTCATGCTGGCTGCCAGCTGCTCACGCTGGCTGCCGGCCACTCACTGTATCCTATGACAGCCCACGGCAGCAGGGGCTGCAGCTATGCCGTCCCCAGGGACTCACAGCAGCCCAGCTCCAGGTGGAGCTGTTGTTCACCATCTTAGCTGTAGAGGGCAGTGTCACTGGCCCTCATATGTGGGATCCGAACTGGGGCCGCTGGCATCCCAAGCCAGCTCTTAACCAGTGAGCCACTCGGCTGGCCCTGTGGTATTTGTTTTAAAAAACCTACAACTCCAGTTTATCGTGAGAAAAACACTTATCACAAATTGAGGGACATTCTACAAAATCCCTGAAGGATTCTCCCTGCAACCACCAAGGTCATGAGAAACAAGGAAAGACTGAGAAACTATCAAAGACCCGAGGGGCCTAAAGAGACATGATAACAACATGCAATTGGGTTTTGTTGCCTATGCTTTTTGTGTCATATCCAAAAAAACTAATTGCCCAATGCAATGTCAATTCACAATAGCTCTAACATATGGAAATAACCTAAGTGTTTGCTGATGGATGAATGGATATAGAATGGGACACACACACACACACACACACACACACACACAGTGGAATATTATTCTGCCATAAAAAGAAGGAAATCCTGCCACTTGGAACAGCATGGATGAACTTGGAGGACATTATGTTGAGTGAAATAAGCCAGACACAGAAAGACAATGATCTCACTTATATGTGGAATCTAAAAAAGTCAAACCCATAAAAATGGAACATAGAATAGTGGTTGCCAGGGCCTGGGGGATGGCAGAATTGGGTAGATGTTGGTCGAAGTGTACAAATGTTCACTTTCAAGATAAATGATTTCTGGGGATCTAACTACAGCATGGTGACTATTGTTAATAATACTGTAGCGTGTACTTGAAATTTGCTAAGAGAGTAAATCTTCAGTGTTCTCATTACACACACACAGATGGTAACTCTGTGAGGTGATGGATGTGTTAATTAACTTAATTGTGGTAATCATATCACAATGTGTACATATATTAAATTATCACTTTGTAGACCCTAAATATATACAGCTTTATTTTCAATTAGACCTCAATAAAGCTGGAAAAATAAAGGGGAAAAAAAAAAGTAGTGTGGTATCCTGAGTGGGATCCAGGAACAGAAAAAACAGTTAGTGAAAAAAACTGGTAAAATCCGAATACGGTCTCGGGTTTAGATAGCAGTGGTGTTGGTTTCTTGGTTTTGACACATGGACCGCAGCAACATTGGGGGAAATGGAAAGTAGCCAAGGGGCTAAAGGGGGGGTGTCCCTACTCTCTTTGCAGATCTGCAAATCTAAAATAATTTCAAAATCAAGTTCACTCAAAAAAAAGATACATCAAGTTCAAAAATTGGGCCAGACTAAACTATGGTGTCAAAGGATGCACAGGTGGGTGATAAAACTAGAAAGAAACATAAGGAAGTGATGAATGTGAAAACCATTAGCATTAGTGGGCCAGGGGCCTGTAAGCAGAATGAAGTACATGGTGGGGCTTCTGGTGGGGATGGGGCTTCTGGTGGGATGGGGCTTCCGGTGGGGATGGGGCTGCCAAACTTTTAATTCTTGACCAGTGGGAGGTAGTTGCAAAGATTTTGCCTTATAATAACGCAATAAGCTACAGGTGTGTTTTGTGTGATGTTTGTTGTTCTAGTTTTTAATGAACAGGGTTAGACAGCAGCTCTAACAGGGGCTGGGTTGCTCTCTGCTCTAACACTTGCTTACCCGGCTCACTCTGGTCTCGTCCATTCCAGTCTTGTCCCCCTCAGCCAGAGAGATGTTCTAAAGCTGCAAAGCCTGTCATGTGTTGGGTGTCAAGGTGAACCATTAAATCAAGGAAACTCCAAGGACTCTCCCCTTTGTCTTTGCTGACACAGCTCTGTGTGTGTTCAGGTATCAGGTGACCATGTGCCTGTGCCTGGGGAAGGTGGGACTTGTCCTTAGCTCCAGGGGGGACCCACGAAGGCCATTCCCCTGTGCCAGATGGTCTACGGATGGGCATGTGATTCTGCCCTGGCTGATGGATGGAGTGGGGGGAAACCTTTGGCAGCTTTCACGGGACCCCTGAGAGAAAGGGTCCCACCCCTTCCTCTCTGACTTACAGGTGGACTTTCCAGCCCAGCCGCCGTCTTGCGATAGTAAGAGGAGACCTGCCCACACACGGAGGGTGGTAGAGCAGGACAGGAAGCCTTGGGGCCCTTATAAACACTGTGGAGCTGCGTGTCCATCCTGGAGATAAATCAAGGAGACTAAACTCCAGGCAATTCCCACAGACATTGAGGTGGGCTTTGGGCTGACCAGAATCCTCACGGGCTTTGGCCATCTTATTTAGACCAAAGGGGAGGATTCCACTGACCTGCAAATTGTATTTGCTCATACATTTGTTTCCCCTTCTCCCTGCCCTTGGCTATGAGGCTTTGAGCACAAGGAGAATGTGTTTCATCTGAGTTTTCTTAGCCTCAGCACAGTGCCTGGTACAGAGTTGGCACTCAATAAATATTGGTCACGTGGAGTTTATCATTCACTCTGAGTAAGGTTTGACCTAGGAGAGAGACCCATGGTCTGAAGCCCAAATAGGAGGCTGGTCTGGAGAAGTGGAGAAGAAGCATTATATAGTGTCATCCTCATTATCATTGTCATCATCATCATTACCATAATATCACCATCATCACCACCATCATCACCATCATCATTATCATCATATCACCATCATCACCATCACCATCATCACCATCATCATCACCATCACCATCATCACCACCATCACATCACCATCACCACCATCATCATCACCAGCATCACCATCACCATCATCACCACCATCACCACTATCATCACCAGCATCACCATCACCACCACCATCACCATCATCATCACCATAATCATCACTACCACCATCATCACCATCACCACCATCATCATCACCATCATCATCATAATCATCACCACCGCCATCACCACCATCACCATCACCACCATCACCATCACCACCATCACCGCTACCTCCGCTACCTCCGCCATCACCACCATCATCACCATCATAACCATCGTACCATCATTACCATCATCACCAGCATCACCACCATCGAGTCCATGGTGGTGCCGTGTAGGCATTTCACAGATGATCAAACATAGTTTGGGAGCAGTGCATTGATTTGCTCAGTAAACTCTGAGCAGGGCTGAGAGCTTAGTGTCAGCTGGATCTGTTTGTAGGCTGGATCTGTCTCTAACCTGACATAGACTAGTTTTTCTATTTCCTTATATTGAAAGTGTGTGGTGGCAGGGGGAGCCTCAAACTCAGTTACCTGTATTCAAGCCACAGCTTTCTCTGAGCCCTGGTCTTCTCTGCTGAAAAAAGGTGTGTTAGTTTTCTATTGCTGTATAAAAATTACCACAAACTCTGCAGCCCAAAATAACACATATCCAAGGGCACTCAATATTTATTATCAACTCAGTTTCTGTAGATCAGGAGTCTGGGTACAGATTAGCTGGGTCCTCTGCTCGGGGCCTCCCTGGGTAGCAATCCAGGAGTCAGCTGGTGCTGTGGTCTCATCAGAGACCAGGTTGGGGAAGGATCTGCTTCCACGATCCCTTGGGCTTTTGTGGTTGCAGGACTGAGTCTCTGATTTCTCGCTGACTTGCAGCTGGGGGTCTCTGTCAGCTCCTAGAGGCTGCCTGCAGGCCTTGCCACCTGGTGTGCTCACACCATGATGACTTACTTCTTCCCAGCCAGCTGGGAAGTCTCTCTCTCCAGTCTGCTAATGTGGAGTCTTATATAATGAAGCAATCACGTGGTGACACCTAACACTTTCGCCGTAGTCTCTTGGTTAGAAGCAAGTCACAGGTTCTGTCACATTCAAGGGGAGGAGATTGTACAAGAGGGTCACTTAGGTGCGTCCCCCACAAATGAGGCCCAAGGACCATGCCAGCACTCCGTGTGATCATGCTTGGTAATATTAAAAGGGGCTGGACAGGCGGCAATTCTGTTAGGATGTTTATCAAGGACCAGTGCTACCCAGGCACGCCTCTTCAAATAAACCTCCTTTAACTTGGGACTCACCTTACCTATGAGTTTTGAGGACTTGCCCTCAAAAACAAGAGCCTTGAGAATCCTGGGGCAGCTGTGTCTCAGGCTTCAGGCAAATGATTTGGGCCCCGTCCTGAAGCTGGAATCATGCCAAGGGGAGGGTTTCCCACTCTGCATGTCTCTGCAGCAGATGCTTCTGTGCAGGATGTGTGTCCACTCCTAGCAAGGTCAAGAGAATCAAATTAATTTCTTTTATGACCCGAGGCAAGCTTTAAATTGGCTCTTCCGAGATGAAAAGGGACAGACAGGAGCAGCTCGCAACGCTCCCAACTCCCCATCTCCTCTGCCTCCCTCCCATCAGGGTTCCCGTGCTATAATTGGGGTGGGATTCCTTCCACCAAGCGAGGCAGTCGGCCTCTCTCACTGCAGCACTCACCACTCCGGAGACAATGATTTCTTTCTTTCTTTCTTTCTTTCTTTCTTTCTTTCTTTCTTTCTTTCTTTCTTTCTTTCTTTCTTTCTTTCTTTCTTCCTTCCTTCCTTCCTTCCTTCCTTCCTTCCTTCCTTCCTTCCTTCCTTCCTTTCTTTCTTTCTTTCTTTCTTTCTTTCTTTCTTTCTTTCTTTCTTTCTTTCTTTCTAAGATTTTATTGGGGAATTGGGGGAGGGAATAGCATTGGGGAATCAGGGAAGGGGAACAGACAAGCAGCTATCATTTTGTTCTTCAGTCTAGTTGTGGAGGACGTTGCTTCACTGGCCCATGTTGGTATCATCATTGCGCTCTTCCCGGGTGAGGCAGATCAGTTGCTGGCCTCTGGATGGCAGCTCACGGTAGCTCACGGCAGCCCACTGCCACGCCACTGCAGTCTATGCCCTTGCCGGGGACTCACGGCAGCCCAGCTCCAGGTGGAGCTGTTGTTCACCATCTTAGCTGTAGAGGGCGCAGCATCACTTGCCGTCATGTGGGATCCGAACTGGGGCCCTGCTGCTCAGAGCTGGTGTCCCAAGCCAACTCTTAACCAACGTGCCACTTGGCCGGCCTGATGATGGTTTCTTGAAGTGGCCTTTGGGCGACTCCACTTAGATGGTGCATGCGTCCTGGTAGAATTCAGTGACCTCTAGTGGAGGTCAGGGACTGTCAGCAGCTCCAGGAGTGGGAGCAGGCAAAAGGGGTAAAAAGCCTGGCACAAGAGGTGCGCCTTTCTGGTCCTGTAGCTGCCAAACAGGGTGAAAAGTGGCCCCCGGCTCTCAGCCCTTAGCGATGATGGTTGCACCTCTTATCTGGACAGGGAGCTGGGGGCTGGGTGACCATATGTCCTGGTTTGCTGGGACAGTCCCCGCTATGTATGCGTGCCTGGTTTTGCCTCTCAAAAGGTTTGGGTTTGGGGGCCAGCCAAGTGGCGCGGTGGTTAAGCGCTGGCTTGGGAAGCCAGCGGCCCCGGTTTGGGTCCCACAAATGAGGGCCAGTGACACTGCTCTCAAAAAAAAGAAAAAAAATGGTTTGGGTTTGGATGATAGAGTAGATGGTCGCCCCAGTTCAGGGTTTCTCTACCTTGGCACTGTTGAAATTTTGGGTGAGATGATTTTTTTGGCATTAGGGGGCTGCCCTGTGCACTGTCGGATGCATAGCATCAACCCTGGCCTCTACCCTCTGGGTGCTAGTAGCGCCCCTCCCCACAGACCATTGCTTGGGGCCAGGGAGGATGGATTCCCCGGGGCTGAGAGCCTTGGTCCCACCTAGACTTCTGCAAGTGTTATCTTTTTCAGCAAGTCTGGGGATGACTCATGGAGGGTAACTCTACCCAGTGGTTGGCTGCACTGCACACATCTTACTAAAGATGTAACTTGGGCAAAAGCATTGCTGCACATTGCAATTGAAAGTCAGGGCTCTGGCATCAACATTCCCCAGTCTCCCCTCCTAAGGTAATAGTCACCCTCCCAACCAGGTGTGTGGCTGAGGGAGGTGACTCCCCCGATTCTATGAATTCCAAAGAATGCCCATTAACTCTATGTCTAAGTGGGTCTGCTCCCCTGTAGTGTGCTCTCTGCAGAATGCCAGCTGCACGTTTCCTGGGAAACGCATCTCTAAACGGACGTGGGTGGGTTCTTATCGCAGAGATGGGGACTTGCCAGATACTTGGCACTGCCTTTTGGAAGGGCACTAGTGCTTCTTGAAAAGTCACTAACTTGGTTTATACTGCCTTTCCCTGGCTTGCAGGGCTTGTGTGGCCGGGCCAGCAGCAGCTAGGAGCTGGTTAGAAATGCAGTTTCTCAGGCGCCATCCTAGACTCACTGAGTCCGAAACTCGGAGGGTGGGGCCCAGAGATCTGTGATTTCAGAGACTCTCTGGGTGGTTCTGATGCTCACTGAAGTTTGAGCTCTGCTGCCCTAAACCTTCCCTTTTCTTTACAGAATGGTAGTAGTAACAGTAATGGCTGCCTATACATGATAGGATCACATGAGCTGATTTCGAGTCGGTGGCACAGAGCCTGGCATACCGTAAGCACTTAATAAGGAGTAGCTGCCACCACAGTCTTGGAACAGGTCCAAGGTCCCTGAGGTCTTTGTCTGCCCTGCTTCCTGCCCCTTTTCAGGGACAGTCCTTTCTGCTGCCTGTGGGTCTGGCGGGGCTCCCAGCATCATCCCCTCCTCCTCTCCCTTTGTCATGGTGTGACCAAAGCGTGGCCAGTCAGATGCTTGTCTTAGGGGATATGCGTCCTAAGCGGAAGCTCTCGGGGAGGTGCAGTGGTTAGATCCCACTCAGCCCAGGACACTCCAGCCCCATGCTTCTCAACCTTTTGTCTGCTCAAGACTTTCCTGACACCCTGTTCCAATGCAGATTCTGATTCAGAAAGCCCGAGGTGGGGGGCGGGGGGCGGGGCTCTGGGAGGCTGCTTTTCCCCCAAGCTCCCTGGTGATGGCAGTGGCCACACTGTTCCCTGTGGGTTGGGGACCACTCTTAGAGGGGCATCTCTAGAACACCGGTTCTCATTTTTAGCCTCATGTTAGAATCACTGGGGCATCTTGGAAGGTGAGACATAGCTCCACTGGTTAAATCCCAGTGTTCGAGGGTGGGTGGGTGGGGTCCCAGTATTGGTGGTTCTTGAAAGACTCTCCAGTCAATTCTTACCTGTAAGACCTACCTGGGTGGAGGACCACCAGCGTAGGAGATAGTCCAGGTGCTTCTAGCAGGGAGACCCCTGCAGCCTCCCTAGGTCTGGGCGCTCTCTGTCCTTTCTTTGATGCTGTGAGTTCCCTTTTCAGTTTTCGTTGATTTTCTTTCTGTTGCTTGCAACCAAAGAACCTGAACTGATGGAGCCTCAGAAGTAAGCAGCAGAATGAAGGCTGGTATTCCATTTCTCGGGCCTCTCAGATCTCTCTGCAACCCTACAGGCTTCTCTGGGACTGGGTTTGGGTTTGGCTGGGATAGCACCATCAGTATACAGGATGTCCGCTCTTCCCTTTGCACACCCCGCTGCGGGGCCTGCCTCTCTGTAGGACTGCATTGCTCTGTTCTCAGTCCCAGGTCTGGATTCTGTGAGTGACAGTTTCACTAGTGTTTGACAAGGCATGCCAGCTTATGGGAGCGGGAACCATCCTGCTCCCCTGTCAGGTGATGATAATGAAAACCCCTGGTCTGCACCAGCAGGGCCGGCAGCAGCTGGTGGGGGGCCGTCTTCCTGTCTAGAGCAGGGTTTTGACACCTCTGCCCCCTGGGCTCTGCGGTGGCGGGGAGCTGATCACATCTACTTGGGGGAGCTGGTTTTCTCCCACTCCCAATGGGCTGGCCTTGACCTGGGCCAGCTGACCATGATCTCCTGGAGACAGCGTTTCCAGGGAGACCCAGATGCAAAACAGGTATCTCAGATGCCTTAAGGGGCTGTAGCTATGCCCCGAGGTCCAGATGCCCGGCCCATATCCCCGTCTCCCCTCCTGGAAGATATCTTCACCTCTGAAGTCGGTGAGGCCCTCACAAGCGGACCTGACGCTCACTGGCGTGGCCAGTGTTGAGATGCTTGCACACCACGGGAAATAGCTGCTTCCTGCCCCTCCATGCCTCCCCCGCTCCCCGTGCATCTGCAGAGGTGGTGCCTGGCCCAGCAGAGGCGTCTCCAAAGCCTGCGCCCACTCCTCATTCTGGTCCTCGGCACCCCTGCTGTAGAATTGTGGGGCACCACCCTGCCACCAGAGGCGGATCCCAAAGGCCAGGAGTGCGGGGGACAGGGGAGCAGTGGGAGGAGCCGTGTGGCAGGGTCAGCCTTGAAAGGTCAGAGGCTCAGAAGGGCCTGCCTTGGGGACAGGGCTTGGATTGGGAGGAGACGTGCAGCGAGAGAGCTTTGCTTTTCACTTCAAGTCATTTTTATCATGTGGTAAAAAGCAACTTAGAAATTCTTGTAAAAATCAGAAGTGAAAATAATTCCTCCGTAGCCACGGACATACCAATGAACAGCAACAGTCAGTGCTGTGGGCTAATTTATATCCATGTACTAGGCTCTCTGCGTGTCACCTAATTCACTTTGGGTTCTCATGGCAGCCCAGGGTGATCAAGGAGTCCTGGCCTTAGCACTGAAAGCTCCACGTCCTGGGAGCCTCCTGAGTCAGAGGCAAACCAACCCCGAGAGGTGGCTGCGGTAACCACATGCATTTGAATGGGAGGAAGCTGAAGCTCAAAGAGCTGCCTGTAACTTGCATGGCGCTCACACAGCTAGTTAGCGGTAGACACACTTAGAGAAGGGTTACGGAACTAGTTAGTGGTCGACATCGTTAGTTAAGAGTCATACTACTAGTTAGTGGCAGACAGTTAAGAGTCATGGTACTAGTTAGCAGACACAGTTGAGGGTCCACAGCTGGTTTAGGAGTGGACACAGTTAGTTAAGGGTGGCACTGCTAGTTAGCATTAGAGCTTCGTTAGACTACGTCACATGGAGCTTTAGAGCTGAAAGAATTAAGGGTCACATGTCTACCTCCCTTGTTTGTAGATAGGGCAACTTGGCCCCAGAGTGGTCAAGTGACCTACCCAAGGTCACACAGTGAGTTTTGTGTTTCCAAGGGACCTCTGGGCTGGAAGTTAGGGGAGATTTATGCCGCATAGGGAGCCACTAGGAGGCCAGCTGGCTTTGAGGAGAGCCCCTCGCTTTGAGGAGAGCTGGCAGGAGAATTGGCACCAGGTGGGTGTTTGGGACCAGGGCCTGTGCCCAGGGCTGCGGCAGGGGCGGGAGGCTGCTTCTCTGTCATTTACATACACAGCAGCAACAGCCTGGGGGAAAAACAGCCCAAACAAACTCTCCCAGGATGTTTTGGACCTCATCCCAGGATTGGAAACAGCTCTGTAAGATAAATAAGATAAAGTTGGTGTGCCTCTAAGGTTGAGCGATCAGATCACTGTTGCATTTTGAAATATTCATGAGGGCAAGGGAGGTATGAGAAACAGCTCCAGAAACATATTCTGCTTTGAAAAGGCAGGATTCAAAGGCATGAAAAATGAACCGGGGGAAATTAATGTTGGGGCGGAGGGGGGGGGCTGCTGGGGGACAGTTATTGCCCAGAAGGAGTGAGCGGGGAGTGGTGGGGGAGACGCTTCAGACTGGGCTGTGATCAGAATTCTCTATCCTGCCTGGGAGGTTTGAAATGTCAGCTGTTTCATATATCATTTGAAGTCAACACTTGGTTGCAAAATGGATGGTTCTAGCAAGAATTAAAAAGCAGGGTGGGGTGGGGTGGGGTATAAGATAGAGCGGCGCTGGGCTGGAGAGATGGAGAAAAATCAGTAACGTGAACCAACTCCTGTAAATTATGGACAGATTTCCCGGCTCTGAAGAGGAACACGATGCCAAGAGACAGAAATTTCTAAACCTGGATCTGTTAAAAATTTCTGCAATTTCTTGCACATCTCTGAGCCTTCAGTTTCTCACTTTGCAAAGCCCAGGGCTTGGGCTGGCTGCCCTTATAGGTCACTCCACTCCATCCCTTGGGGGCTTGGATTTCGTGATATATTTAGAAACCAAGGGTAGCTTAAGTCAAAGTGGTCACGTTTATTCACCGAAGTGAGACATATGCTTTTGGTTATTGGTGAATGTTGGGAGGGCCACTCAAGGCTATGCCAGGCCAGTGAGTCCAGTGGGTGTGGCCCCCCTTTAAGGGCAAGTCCTTGGGGTGTCAACAGGTGCAGCCATTCTGGAGGGAGGCCTGGCACGAAAGCACAGGAAGCTGCATATCCTCTGGGGTCCCCGCCTGGCAGCATCAACACCACCTGGGAGCTTGTTAGAAATGGAAACTCTCTCATCCCAGACCTTCTGAGTCAGAATCTGACTTTTAACAAGATCGCTTGGGTGAGGGTGAGGCATGTGCATGTGAAAGTCTGAATGGCACTGACCCAGGACACGACAATTCCACACCTAGGCTTATACCCCAGAGAGAGTCCCACCCAAGGGTGTTCAAGGAGCTGGGTTCGTGGTAATGGGGAATTGGAAGCAACCCAGGTGCTCATCAGAGGGGGAATGGCTAAGCAAAACGTGGCAGATGCAGAGTTGAGAAGAGCAGATCTGATGTATGCATAGTAATTGTGGGTAGATCTCAAGGACAAAGTGCAGAGGGGGAAAACGTGAGGGACAGAGCCACACCTGCAGCGTGACACACGGTCAGTTTGAAACACATTACACCAACATGACTCGGTTAAAACCCCACGAGGGCAGGCGCTTTTGTTGAGTTTTGCACCACTGAATACCTGGTCACAGGAAACCTTCAATATTTGATGAACAAATGCACTTTACAAGAACGCGTCTTGATTCGAGAGAAGGGAATATATTCAACAAGAGAGGCGTTTGCTTTCTGTGATGGTGCTGTGCCAGCCGCTGAGGAGTGAGTCGCTCTGCCCTTTGTACCTGGGGTGAAATGAAAGCCCAGACTTATGTGAGAGGGGTGCTGGCCAAGCCCGGCTCTGCTAGCAGAGCTTGTCCCAGTCTGCAGCGGCTTGGCTGTGTGGCCTCTGGCCCATCCCAGGTCCTGCTTGCTTGTCTCTTGGCTTGTCACCTTTCTGATTTATTAAGGCTTCAGTCTATTTGTTCCTGAGGAAACAGACTCTCCAAAGAGTCGGATGCATGCATCACCACGTTTATCCAGCCAGCACTGCCCGCACCGGCGGTCCTCAACTGGGGACAGGTTTACTTCCGGGGGATATTTGGCAACGCCGGAGACATTTTCGATTGCCACGACATGGGGAGGGTGTGTGTATGTGCTACTGGCATCTAGTCAGCAGAGGCTGAGGATGCTGCTAAACACCCTACAGTGCACAGACGGCCCACGGCAAAGAATGATGGGGTCCAGTGTTCAGGTTGAGAAGCCCTGCCCTAGAGGCCGGGGTCTCTGTTACCTCCATTTTTACAGGTGAGGAAACAGGCCTGGAGAGGTCGGGTGATCCTTCCCAGGGCTCCAGAGCTGGTGAGCAATGGAGACAGGACATAAACCGAGTGGGCCTGGCCCCACAGCCCTTGTTCCTGACCATTGCACACAATGGCCTCTCAGAAATGGAAAACCCAAACCAACAGAGATGGCACGGCTTTTTCCTGCATCGTTCAGTTATGCTACAACCAGGGTGACCAGCTGTCCTGTTTTGCCCAGCACTGAGCGGTATCCCTGGATGTGGGGACAGGGGGCCTCCCTCATACTCTCCCGGCTCTGTAAGCACCGGGGCTTGTGCCCCGATGACTGCATTCAATCCACTGAGTTCATACTATGTACAGATCGCTGTTGATACAGGGATCAAACCCCAGCCCCAAGGTCACCTACAATGGCTAGATGGTCCATAGAGTTCAAGGCCAACTTTGTCCGTGTTTACCTGTTAGGTCCTTGAGTTAAGTCAGCAAGCCTCTGGGTTGAGCGGCTTTCATCCCTTGAGGGTTTTTGAGGTTCGTTTGAGAACTAGGTCAGTCGGGGATAGCGTGGTAGAGGAAAATGTCTCCTGGTTTGATGGCAAGGTCATAGTACCCGTCTGACCTTGAGCAAATTGCTTAACCTGTCCTGGCCTCCGTGTCCTCATTTGTAAAATGAGGCTATAATCAGAGGCATGACTGTGAGTAGTTACCTTGTACCAGGTACTGTGCTAAGTGCTTTTCTTGTGAGATGTTTTACATACGCTTAAGGTGTTAGAAGCGTATCTCATTTAATCCTCAGAGCAATGGGAGGGGCTTGCCCAGGAGCCGGTCTGTGAGGGAGTGACAGCGTCAGGGAGCAAAGCCGGACTGCCTTACGCCCCAGACCACACTTTTACCGCCACGCAGTGTCTCCTGCGGCTGTCTCTGAGATGGAAAAACATGCCAATTAGCGCCAGAAAAACCAGAACGTGGCCTCAAGGGCACTGTGTTGAGTGCTTGCAAAGGCTTGTGTATCTCTCCATTCCCTAAGGCCCCCGAAGCATGTCTGGCCCCCCAAAGCCTGCGTGACGGGCCCCCTCCAGCTGGCCTCGCTCGTTCCCCTCAGCAACGTGTGTTGGTGCGATCAGTGGAGTTGAAGTCTCGCTCAGGCCCCAGGAACCTTATTCCGTGGAGAGGCAGCGCTCCTGCCTCCCAACAGCCGCCGGCCTGGCTGTTCTCAGGCCTTCCATACGAGCCTGGCTCAGGGGGCAGGATTTGTGTGTCCACTCCCAGAAGGTCCTAGATCTGGGGCTGCCGCATGCTGGGGTGTTCGAGGAGGGGCGTCTGCTGGGGCTTAGGGAAGCTGGATCGCTTTCTGTTTGTAGCCCGGTGCCTCCTTCTTGCAGCCTAACCATTCTGAGAAGGAAAACGGCCGCCGTTCATTGAGACCTTACTAAGTGCCGAGCACTGTGCATGGAAGGCTTCCCTCCTCTTTCCCTGCTACTGGTTCTTCTTATCCTACTCTTTGCTTTTTCTTCTGTTCCACAGCTGGTCACTGTATTCCATAAACCTAGAAAAGGCCTTGGCCAGTGTCATTCCTCAGTATTTGTGGAATGACTAGATGAGTGCTTAGGTGTTGGGCTCTAGGCTAAGCCCGGGATGTGTCTTATTTTACTTAAATCTCCTGAAAATCCTATGAGCCAGGCACAGTTTTTATCCCCATGTTAAAAAGGAGCAAATGTCGGGCCAGCCGAGTGGCGCGGTGGTTAAGCACTGGTTTGGAAAGCCACGGCCCGGGTTCAGGTCCCACATGTGAGGGCCAGTGACACTGCCCTCAAAAACAGAAAAAAAAAAAAGGAGCAAATGTACTCAGGGAGGTCAAGTGACTTTCTGCCAGACACACAGCCAAAAAGTGTCAGAGCAAGAATGCAAACAGTTCTCCAAATCCTATACCATCGTCCTGTACTATCTCCCATATACGGACATAGGCTCTCAGTATTTACACGTCTGTATCTCCAAGTCATGTCCACAGATACGTACCCTGTGTAATATGTATGTATGTATATAATATGTGCACACATCCATGTGTAAATGCATCAGTCACCCACAGCTGTGTAACAAGCAAACACAAAAACTCAGTGGGTGGTAGAAATAAGCTTTTATTTCTTGTGCATACATCGCCAGTTTGGCGGGGGAGATTGCTTGAGGCTGTAAATTGCATTCAGCTCTGATCCCTACATTCCCTTCTGAGGTCCCCCTGCCCCCCTCCCCCAAACTGGAGAAGCAGTGGTTTCCTGGTGAAAGATGGCAGCTCCCAGGGGAGTGGGTGGAAATGTTTGATGCTTCTTAAGGCCGAAGCTGGCAACTGGTGTGTTGTCACTTTTGCCCGTGTTCCATTGGCCACAGCAATCCCAACATGAACGGGGCAGGGAGTTTTGTTTCTGTGGTGGAAGGGATGGGCCGGGTAAGAATTTGCTGAATAATAACGTCCACCAATATTTTGCATTTTCATTATATATGGATGTATATAAATTTTGATTTCTTTTGATTCCACGAACCCAGCTTCCACGAAGAGCTCTGTTATATGCCTCGCTTTTATAGGGCATTAATTTGCCTGTTTGAAAATGGGATGCAAATTGACTAGCTGCTGTTCAGAATTAACGCTGCTATTTATTTGAGTGGAGCTAACGCACACTCGAGCCCCGCCATGTGTTAAAGTGGCACAGACAGGGTCTCGAGTTCTGCAGCCAGGTTTCCTGGGTTTTCATGATTACCTGGGTGGCCTTGGAGAGGCCTCTCCGAGCCTCAGTTTTCTTTGCTGTGAAACAGGAATGGAACAAGTCCCTAATGTGTACAGCCCATAAGGATTAGGGAAGAAGATGCACATAAAAGTTTAGTGCAGGGCCTGGCTCCAGAAGTATGGCGACCCATACTTATTAGCTATCGTTATTAATATTAATAGTATTCCTGTAACGAAAACAGGCAGCACAAGTAAGGCTGCTCAAGGCTCTTACCCCGGGCTGTCCTCTGTTGGTTCCTAGTCTCTTTCCCAGTGATGAGCCCACTCTTTCCTTCTGGACTTGGCCTTGGCCCTGGCCGGAGACCCCCTGCCTCCAGAGGTGTTTGAACCCATCGTACTGATTTGTGCCGTCTCGGCTTCCCTGCCTGGTCAGACCCTCGGAACACAGGGCCAGCCCCGATCCGGTCCTGCCAGTTTGTCAGGGCCTGGCAGGCTGGTTGTGAAATTTCAACACGAGGATGGGGGAGGGGAGACCCTTCAGATGCCCACCGACAGACACGGCAGCGTGGATGTTTGTGAGTTGTGGGTGGGTGGGGTTCTTTTCACCCCAAGTCCTCCGGGAGCTGTCAAGCCTAGAATCTTTGCAGTTTAGGCAGTCTGTTTGTAATGGTCGCAAGAAAATCCATTCTGCCTACAAATGTGGTGACCTTTAATTTTTATTTATTTATTTATTTTTCCCCCCAGAATTTTCCAAGATGCACATTGACTGTTCCTGTCAATGTGGAAGGCTCTGATGCCGCCTGGGGCACTTAGGTTGCATTTGCCAATCGCTGACTGCTGTAGCCAATTTGTTCCTGATCTCAAGGTCGATCTTGAATAATTTCAGCTGGGCTCATCTCTTGCATTGCATTACTTAGCGATGAACTATTAAGGTGGTAGAAGGAGAGGGTTATGGGGCCGTTTCTCTTTTGTGGACGTCCTTTGATTTTGGTCAAAGAGAAGGCTCTTGGCCTCTGCTATTCACAGACTAGGTGGCCTGGAGCGAGAGAGGAGGGAGTGGACACATACCAAGGACCTGGTGTAAGCTAGACACAGGGCCAGCTGTGTCATCGACCTTGCGAGGCGACCCCTATGAGCTCCGTAACACAGAGGAAGACTATAGAACTTGCCGGGCGGGGACAGGGTCTGATCCCAAAGCTGGAGTTCTGCCCTCGGTGGTAATATTTCAGCAGCACCCCGCTGAGCGTACAACAGCGCGGCATTGGGATGTGCTGCACCCCTTCTGCCCTCGGCTTTGGATCAGCCCCTCGAGGTCTGAGACGGCGTCTGGTTCACCTTTGTTTTCCCAGAAGGGGTGAGGTTGGCATCGCAGCTGTTGCTTGATTCCACGATGTAGACCTAGGCAGGAGCACGGTGCAGCCTGGTGGCCTCACACACGGCCCCTGGGGAGGGACTGCGCCCGTCTGAATTCCTACACGTTGTGTGACGGGCCGGAGCAGGGTTTGGTGGGTGTGTTTTAGTGTGGGAGTGCTCTTGACCGAAGGGAAGCGAGGGAAGGAGGAAGCAAGAGCCCAGCGCTGTGGCCTGAGTGTTTGTGTTGTCCCTGCCCCAAAGTCATACACCAAAGGAGGTGTATGAGGAGGGTGACTCGGGCAGAGGATGGAGCCCTCTCACTGAGATTCATGCCCTTATAGACAGACACCAGAGAGCTCCCGTGTCCCTTCTGCTGTGTGAGGACACGGTGAGAAGGTGCCATTTGGGAACCAAGAAGAGAGCTCTCGCTAGACACTGAGCCTGTTGGTACCTAGATCTTAGACTTGCCGGTCTCCGGCACTGGGGACAATAAACGTCTGTGGTTTATAAGCCACTCCGTCTATGACATTCTATTCCAGCCTCCCAGACAGAGTAAGACAGTAGATATGGAGACTGTGGCACAGGGAGGTGACCTACCTTGGCTGAGGTCACACAGAGTGTACGTGGCAGGGTTAGGATTCCAGCTGAGGCAGTCCAGCACTCACCGCCCCAAACGGGCCACCCTTGGGGATGGACATTTCTGGCTATAGGACTTCTTTAAGCAACACTCTCGGTGCCTTGAACTCATCGTCTTCTCTCTTGCTTCTGCACCTCTGCACATTGTCTCTGCACTGGAAACACTTCTTCCCCTTTAGCCTGATGTGCTCTGATCCATCCTTTGAGTCTGAGCTTCGATTTGGCCTCTTCCAGGAAGCCCTCCAAGCTATCTCCTCCCATTTAAACTTTCCTTGATCAAAGCATCTATCGGGATGTACTGCAGTTGCCCTGTCACTTGTCTATCTCCCTGACTAGTTTATGGTTCCAGTGGGATGGAGATTTTACCTGTCTCATTTACCACGGTAATTGAAGCCCCAGCATTTTGTTTGGTACATAGTACCGTGTTTTCCCCCCAAATAAGCCCTAGCCAGAGAAGAAGCCCTAGCATGATCCCTCCAGGATATGGAGGGCACACACCCCTCACATGAGGGTTTTATGACCTGTTGCAGGGAGAAGGGTGCCTTTTCCACAAACTCCTTCAGCTTAAAATATTCAATATGCCAAGGTGCCATATGTTGGCACCTAAAATCACGCTACGGCTTATTGTCTGGCTAAGTCTTATTTTTGGGGAAACAGGAAATGTACTCAATAAATATTAATTTAATGGCTGAGCATTTCAGGTTGAGAGCGGAATACATTGGGGGCTTACAAAAGTCATTGTTCAGTGAAATTAAAATGACACGGACTAAATGCTTTCTGGGAAGGTTTTATAACCAAGCAAGTCCATAGGCCCGGCTGGCTAGAGTCTGCCTGAGTTTGTGGGTAGATCCTCCCTACCCGCAATCAACCATCCCTCTACCTGGGAGGACCTGGGAATTAAAACAAGATTCCAGTGTAGAAGGTGAGAGTTCTTCAGAGACTCTGTGGACATTTTTATTTAATCACTGCTCAGTTCATTTATTTAAAGTAGTGAACGTATTTCTTTTCATTATGCAAGTAAGAGATTCCCATGGCTGAAAATCTGGGAAACACAGAAGAGAAACCCACCCACTATCATTTGGTAGGTAACATTTCTTTAAAGTCTTCCCCTCCCCCATACATATGTTTTCTTCTTTTTTTTAATTAAACACACTTGCAACCCTGCTAGGAATATAGCTATGTAACCTGCTACTTTTTTTTGTTGTTTTTTTTCACTTAGCAAGATGAGATTTTTTTTTTTCCAGGTTTAATTACAGAGCTTTAAAAATAACCATTCCCACTCAAAAAAATTTTTTTTCCCCTTCTTAAATTTTTTATCAAAGTAATATGTACCCGCAGTAAAAAAGTAGAAGCACGGGCCGGCCGAGTGGCGCGGTGGTTAAGCGCTGGCCTGGGAAGCCAGCGGCCCAGGTTTGGGTCCCACATCTGAGGGCCAGTGACACTGCCCTCAAAAAAAAAATAAAAAAAAAAATAGAAGAACGGAAGGGCTTCTAATGAAAAGAGCAGTTCCTGGCCCCTTCTCCCCACTCTCCTCCCCCAGCCCCCATTTCCCAGAGGCGGCCGCTTGAAATGTTTCCGTTTTTAGGTGTTCTGGTGTTTATCTCTGTAACCCCAAATAACACGCTTATGCAGCTGTTTCTCGATTTATCAATTTGAGACATTTTCTGTTGACTCTTTGCCATGGAAGATGAGGATTCAGCATATTGACATTGCCGCTCCTCCCCTCCGTCTCTCTCTGCACATTTTTTTTTTTTTTACTTGAGAAAAGTAATACATGCACATGGAAAGTCATGCCAACAGGATGAAAGGGTCCCGCCTGCCCTAATGCTTCAGTCTTGTTTCTCGTGTGTCTTCGTCTGAAGAGTATAAGATGGCTGCAGACTTTCTGACACTCCACTGAGATGTGCCGGTCTGTGTCCCCTCCTCCAATCTGTGCCGGCCTGTGACCGCTGTGACTAATAGAATGCCATAGAAGTGATGCCGTGCTGGCTCTGGTCCTCGCCTGTAAGCAGTTGGGCAGTTTCTCCTGCCAGCCTCTCGGAACCCTTGCTTGTAAAGCCCTGAGCCACGATATAAGAAGTCCAGTGACTCTGCTGGAGAGACATTTGGGGGAGACCCTGAGATGAGAGGGAGAGGGGTCCCGTGGAGCCCAGCGTCCAGCTCTTCCCCCCAGAGTGCCTGGCACGTCACTGAGGCTGTTTGGACTTTTCAGAGGAACCTGGAAGCCAGCCGAATACCTCTGAGTGACTCCAGTGGACACAACACGAAGCAGAAGAATTTCCTAGCTGGGTCCCACTTGAATTCCTGACACTCAAAATCATGAGCTGTAATAACCAGGGTAGTTGTTTTAAGCTGTTGAATTTTGGGACTAACCAGAGCAGTGTCGTTCTAGAGACACTCCGTGACTGCCAGATTTTGGGAGGGTTTTCTCAGCCTAGCAAGAGAGCCTGATAGAAAGTGCAAACACCAGTGCTCTATTGGGCTGTGTGACCCCAAGGAAGGAGGGAAAGAGGGAAGGAGCGACAGCAAATGCAAGGTGAGGGCCGCAGCTTTACAGAGACACAGCATCTGGCATAGGGCGCCTCTAGAGGGCCTCTGCAGAATCCTGTCGGTTACCTGCCAGCTGCCTCCCACCTCCTGTTTCCATTGGTCAAAGCTTGCTCCGTCCTGTGCTGCTATTTGAATTCCTAGCTCCTCCTAGCAGCTACTGGGGAACCCAGAACCTCGGGGAATTGGTGGGTGTGAGGGAGTCCAGCCCTCGCCCCACCCAGGTAGGCTGAGTCATTTTTTCTTTTTTCTTTTTTAAAGATTTTATTGGGGGGAATTGGGGGTAGGGAGCAGTGTTGGGGAACTGGGGGCAGTGAACAGACAAGGTGCTGTCTTTTTGTTCTTCAGTCTAGTTGTGGAGGATGTTGCTTCACTGGCCCATGTTGGTATCGTCATTGCGCCCTTCCTGGGTGAGGCAGATCGGTCGCCGGCCTCTGGGTGTCGCTCACCGCGGCTATTGGCAGCTCACGCTGGCTGCCGGCCACTCACTGTAGCCTATGGCAGCCCACGGCAGCAGGGGCTGCAGCTATGCCGTCCCGGGGACTCACACAGCCCAGCTCCAGGTGGAGCTGTTGTTCACCATCTTAGCTGTAGAGGGCAGTGTCACTGGCCCTCGTATGTGGGATCTGAACCGGGGCTGCTGCGTACCAAGCCAGCTCTTAACCAACGCGCCACTCAAGCCGGACCTAGGCTAAGTAATTTTTGATCGGATGCCAGACACGGTGAATTTTACCCCGTTGGCTGCTGGATATTTTTGTGCCTGGAACTGTCCTAGGTGCTGATACAGCATGGAATGAACAAAAGAAAGATTCCTGCCTTTAGTGAGCTTTCATACCAGTGTGGGAAGACAATGAGTAAACGATAATCATAATTCATGTTTGCTATTATTGTCTTGTTACTTATCTTCATGAGCACCTACCTCCAACAGCCATCATTTTTAGTGGTTGCATAATATTTGATTGAATGTTTACATCACTGTTTAATGATGCATTTTCCTATTGATGGTTAGTCACATTACTTTCTCTAATTGGAACTGTCAAGAAACTTACAGACTTAGGATTCTAGGTTCAACAAACAGAGGCTGAGCATTCATTCCGAAGTCCATTGGAGGAGCAGCCACCCCTACACCTGGGGCCATAGGTTGGTCTTCCTTGCTCTGTGAAGTAGAATTGCCCTGGTTGGGACTTTTCCTACCAGGTGCGCCCCTGGCCAGCAAATGCGATGATGAGTGATTTTGGGATGGCAGGATGGACTGTAGACACCCCCTTCCAGAAAGCCTCCAGCTCTCTGACTAAATCCTGTACCCCAACATGCAATCAGTCATCCAGTGAAGGCCTTTGATATCTCTTGAGTCTGTATCCCCCCACCCCCTTCCCATACCTCAGTCTTCATTTGGATTCCTGTTGCCTTTGAATTGAACTTCTAGTCTGTCTCCTATTTCACGGCTCTCCACTCTCCAGTAATATTTATTTATTTATTTGTTTATTTATTTGCGCCAGAGGATGTCGCAGTTACTTGCCCATGCTTTGCCCATATCCCCTGGTATTCACCATTCCTGTGGTACACACCTCTGAAAGTACCTGGGGCTTTCTCGGATGAGCCCCTAGTGGGGCAGGCTAGAGAGGATGCTCCAGCAACTTCTGGAAGTCGCTGTCCTGCCTTCCTCACCTGCCCTTCTCACCTGCTCTCCTTGCTCCCTCATGTCCCCAGGGGAACTGAGCGCCACCTGCCCAATTAACTTGCTCAGTGCACGTCAGGCTGGCTTCTTCCCCTGTCTTGTCTTGCTTCTCCACTATCGTACCAGTGTTTCATGGGATCGCTTCCCAGAGAAACCACTTGCCTTCAGCCCTTCTCTTAGGATCTGCTGCTGGGGAAGCCCACCTACCAATGAAGAATATGAGGGCTCAGGAGGAAATATGAGGTCAGACAATTAAGTTTGTGAACTCATCCTAGAAAAAGTGTTACATACCTCATTGTTGAATATCATCACTGCAGTCACGTTCGAAGGACTCCCCTTGGGAAGCTATGTACCAACGGCAGCGCCTAGTCCACCCTTCAAAGCAATTATGGAACTTTTTCTGGAATGGCCGTTGGACCTGTTGTCATATTACTCTTGATGTGCTGAATGTCATCCAAATGTGTTCCTTTCAATATTTCCTTTATCTTCGGGTAAAGAAAGAAGTCATTGGGAGCCAGATCAGGTGAGTAGGGAGGGTGTTCCAATACAGTGATTTGTTTACTGGCTATAAACTCCCTCGCAGGCAGTGCCAGGTGAGCTGGTGCATTGTCGTGAAGCAAGAGCCATGAATTGTTGGTGAAAAATTCAGATCATCCAACTTTTTCACGCAGCCTTTTCAGCACTTCCAAATAGTAAACTTGGTTCAGTGTTTGTCCAGTTGGTACGAATTCATAATGAATAATCCCTCTGATATTCAAAAAGGTGAGCGATATCGTTGCAACAAGTTCATGAACTTAATTACCTGATCTCATATAACACAGGGGTCCAACCTAGTGGTGACAAGTGGTGAAGCATGACTTCACTGAGCAAGTGACTTGTCTAAGCTTAGACCTGAAGGATGAGTAGGAATTAGCTAAGCCAAGAAAGCATGGGGAGAGTCACAGGGGAAGAGTGTTCTAGGCCTAGGGAGCAGCATGTGTGATGGTCCTGGGGGAGGAAAGTGAGCGTGGTCGGAATAAGAGAGTGAGGCAGGGTGTGTCAGCCTCACTGGGAGGATGTATGGCCTGGAGATGAATTTGGGTCCCAGCCTTTACATCTCTTTTCCTTTCATTCAGCTATACATTTCTTAAAACCCTATTACGGCCTGGCTTCATTTAAATGCATCTGAAATGAAATCTCTAATGTTACCAGTGTTGTCAGACGCAAAGGCCTCATTTCTCTTTGGTTCTTTTTCACAGAATGCTATCTATGAATTTCTGGGGAGGATATGAGGATTTTGATTGTTTTGATTTTTTTTTCCCCCTTGGTATGACCACATTATGTTAATTTCCCCATTGTCTTAGGGTATGAGAACATAAAAGCAATAACTCATTTATATGAAGACTGAATGTGCGGAGAGGTTGTCATGGAAACAGGCGGGGGGGTGGTGGAATATTCACATTGGCTTCAGTAAATTGAATAACCCCCGTTAAAAGATTGAACACAGAACTTATTTACCCAATTGTGTGGTGTGCGGAAGAGATGAGAAAATCAACATGATAAATGAGATTTTTTTTTGGCAGGCAGGGGGTGAGGATGAAGAGGGTGAGCGAATGCTGGGGATGGGTTATTTTTAACTAATGATTTGCTTTCTTGCAAAGGCTGTTTTCTGTGTGGCTGAATGGGTGTGGGCTCTGGGGGCGCGGGGAAGGGCCCAAGGGAAATGGCGTGGTAGACCTGCTTCCAGGAAAGATCAGCCCAGGGAGGGGGCGTACCTGACGCCTGAGCCCTGAGCACATTCCCACCTTGCTGCATCCCCTGAGGTCTCGGTCAGAGTGATTGAAGGGACAGGAATGTTTCCAGCATTTTCCTTCTTGTTGCTGGCAGGATTGTTGACTGTGTTTCCAGCTGATTTTCCAAACACATACTAGTTCTGTTGTTTGCTTTCTCTCTCTTTCTTTCTTTCTTTCTTTCTTTCTTTCTTTCTTTCTTTCTTTCCTTCTTTCTTTCTTTCTTTCTTTCTTTCTTTCTTTCTTTCCTTCCTTCCTTCCTTCCTTCCTTCCTTCCTTCCTTTTTCCTTCCTTCCTTCCTTCCTTCCTTCCTTCCTTCCTTCCTTCCTTCCTTCCTTCCTTCCTTCCTTCCTTCTTTCTTTCTTTCTTTCTTTCTTTCTTTCTTTCTTTCTTTCTTTCTTTCTTTCTTTCTTTCTTTCTTTCTTTCTTTTCTTTCCTCTTCAGGTCTTGCCCCCAAAAAAATCTTTAAAACAGAGGACGTGGAAGAAAGTGGGGAAGCAGAGGTAGGCTCAGCCGTAGCACCTGCCTCGATGGCAGTGGCAGGCAGGGCGCGGGAAGCCCCTGGAAGTGGGGATGGACCCAGGGTGCCATAACCTCTGCTGCTGGGAGGGCCGTGTGGGTCCAGCCAGGAGATCCAGTCCTGGGCTCCGGAAGGCCCTGATGGCAGTTCTTCAGGGCCACCTTGGTGTCGCATCTGTAAGTCCTACTGGTGAGAGGGGCTTTTGAGGGGCAGGATTCTCATCCAAGCTTCACAGTCCTCTCCTCTTCATTACATCTGGCTTCTCACGGCCTGCTGCCCGGCAGCTTTGGGAGGAGGTCTGCAGCCGATCTGTGTGGGGGTGATGGCAGCCAGGCCCCATTCGTTTCCCTGCGTGGATCCACACCGTCTCTGTCCGCTCAGCCCGCTGTGATAAGTCACCATGGAATGGGCGGATGACAAGCAGCGGGAGTTTCGTTCTCAGGCTGGAAGTCCCAGACCAGTGTGCTGATAGCGTGGGGTTTGCTGAGGTCTGTCTTTTGGGTTGCAGACTGCTGACTTCTCGTTGTGTCCTCGTGTGGCGAGACAGCAATTTGGGTTTCTTGCTTTCCATTTATTTATGTATGTTTTCAATAAAAGTTGCATATATTTAAGGAGTGCAACATGATTTGAGATACATATACACAGTAAACATAGTAAACCGATTATTACAGTCAAGCTAATTAACATATCACCTCCTCCTATGGTTACCATTTTTTGTGTATGTGGTGAGTGCGCCTGAAATCTACTCTTATAGCAAATTTCTGGTGTTCAATAGAGAATTATTAACTGTAGCCACCCTGCTGTACATTAGATTACTAGACTTATTCTTCTGCTATAACTGTAATTCTGTACCCTTGGACCAACGTTTCCCTGCTTCCCCACCCCTCCAGCCCCTGGTAACCAAAACCTTTTGGAAATGATGACATGAACTTGATACACAGGATCTTCCTCTGGTATTTCCTCCATTTGATGGGTGAGGAAACAGACAAACAAAATGACTTAATTAGGAAACGACTGGAAAGACTCTGAATGTTCAACTGAACGTACAATGGAATGTTATGGATTATATAATGTGCGTGACGCACAATAACATCAGATGGCACCTATATTGTAAAATGCAGTGGGGAAAGAAAGCAAAATGACACCCGTGTAAATTAAATGCATGAAATAAAAAAAGAAGAAAATACACAAATTAACAGTTGTCTCTAGATAGTAGTTATGGCAGTTCAGGTCCTCTGAGAGGCAGAAGGCAAAACAGAATTCATTGTGCAAGAAATTTATGGGAGTAAGCGCCTGTGGAGGAAAATGGGGAAGGCACAGGGGGAAGCAGGGGGAGCCTCCGCCGCCGTGCAGGTCTGACACCTCTGAAAAGACAGAGGGAAGGAACCGGGGTTCAGCCCAGTTCTGAGAAAGTGTCAGCCAGGCAGATGGGGAGTTGCTGAGGCAAAGCTGCCTGGTGGGCAGATCCAGGCATCTGAGCATCCAGGTCTCCAGGGTGCCACTTTTTCCCAAAGGTAAACATTCATTTATGAATTATTTACTGAGTGCCCATTGTATGCCAGGCATCAGGAATACAAAAATCTCCAAGACCCTCGGTGTTGTTTGTAATGCAGCCTAACAAGCAGCCAGTGACAGCACATCCTGGAAAGAGCCCTTGTGGAATCCTGCCTGGGTCCCTCTGATGCCCAAGGAGAGCTTAGAGCAGGCTGTGCCACCTGGGCATCAGGAAGAAGGGAGAAAGTCACCTCCAGGTGGACTCAGGGCCTGCACAGAGATGGGTCATGGGGAAATCCAGTTTAAGTCCTGATTTGAAAACAAAAACAAAACATTTTCCTAGGATGAAAACATGTCACAGAACACACCGTAACTCTATTCCCTTGATTTTTGTTTATCTCTTGTAAGGAAGCATGACCTATGTATAGTAAATTTTTACGTGGATATGGTCCTTGTAACCACCATCCAGACCTAGAACCCTTGAAGCACCCCCAGAAAGCTCACATGAGCCCCTTTTAGTCACTGTCTCTCCAAGGTAACGGTTAGCCTGACTTCTTTCATTTAATGAACGTGCCTGTTCTTGAGCTGTGCATCAATAGAATCATACTTTATGAACTATTTGTGTGTGTGTGGTTTCTCTTGTGTAACGTGTTTCTGAGACGCACTCGTCTTGTTGCCTGTAGCCATTTTCCTTTGTAATAGTGTCGCATTCCACTGTATAACCAAACCACCTGTGATGGGCATTTGGGTTGTCTTCAGCTTGTGACCATTATGAAAGCTGCTAAAAAGCTTATACCAGGGCCGGGTGAATGGTGCGGTGGTTAAGAGGTGGCTTGGGATGCCAGCGGCCCCGGTTCGGGTCCCACATATGAGGGCCAGTGAAACTGCCCTCAAAAAAAAAAAAAAAAAAGCTTATGCTAAACCTTTTGGTGGGTGTATACACTGATTTCTGTTACACAAATACCCAGAAATTGCTGAGTTTCAGGGTATACATATGTTCATCTTAGTAGATATAGCCTGTCTCCATGGTGGGTGCACCAGTCCACGCTTACCAGGGAGGGAGGAAAGTTCCAGTTATCCTACATTGTGATTGACATTCGATATTGATGTTGTGCTCCAGTATGACCTTTCCTACTTTATCTGTCTCTTAGAAAGTTGCCACCCATTGTTGAAATTCAGCGACCTGTGCATTCATTACGGAAACAGCATTTATTGAGCATCTACTTACTATTGGGTATGTGTTGGCTGCCCACTAGCCATTACGCCTTCTCCTTTGCTGGGCGTTTGCTACTTTTGTTCATTTGTCAGTTGCCTGTACGCCAAGGGCAGATAGGCTCTTTCCTTCTGCTTCCCCAGGATGTGGGTCTCAGCTGGCCCAAGCCAGGCAGACTTATCAGGTTCCCCTTTAGCAGCGACTGGTTAGCATTGGGCATGTTCTCTGTTCTCGGCAATGAGCTGTAAGGAGCAGAAAAAAGCGCCGATGCCCTGATGTTGAATTCACCTGTCTGGACCACTTATACCTGGGCTTTTTGTGAGATATAACCAACCTGGTTTTAGTTCAACCCTCTGTTACGTGCAGCCAAAAGGTCCCTAATGAATTGTCTCGTTTGGGTCTCTCAGAAGCAGACTCTGAGGTCAGGGCTGGAGCGGAGATAGTCTGTTAGGCTAGGGAAAATGGAAGAGAGGGGACAGGCCGGGAGGGAAAGTGGCTGATAAAGGGTGCACGATCCAGTTAGGTACCACTGTGGGGTCACGGAGGTTCATCTCTGGTTAACTCGAAAATGGCATCAAACAGGGATTTGCAGCCTACAGCGCAGGGCAAATCTGACCTGCCTCCTGTTTTGTAAATAAAGTTTTATTGGAATAGTCACACGGATTCCTTTATGTCTCATGTATGGCTGCTTTCCCACCACAGAAACAGCACTGAGTAGCTGGGAGAGACTACTGTCTGGCCCTCTGCATGAGAAGCATGCCGAATCCAGTGGGGAACATGCGCCCCAGTTACCTCACCTGGGGGCTGAAGGAGTTGGGGGATTTCTACACCCCTCCAGTCAGCCCTGGCTGAGTCCTCCCCCCGACCTCGTGGTCATTTCCCAGTGCTTCTGACCCTCCATGGGCCCTGGTCTCCATCAGTGGGCCTTGCTTCAAGCAAAGAGATGCAGATTGGCCACTGGCAGCTGGGCATGCGTGGAGCCTGTGAGTGGGTGCCCCCAGGATAGCTCTGTTTCACCCCACAGGAGCCCACACTCTGACCTTGGCCTCTTCTCCAGTGCCTACAGGGAACCTGCTCACAGGCTGCCAGTTCCTGGGATTCCGCTGAAGGCGGGGGTGTGGTTGGGGGGGTGGGGGTAAAGAGGGTTGAGGGGTTTGGGGCAGGATGATTTTTTTCTGGCACCCCTGGGCCTCTGGATCCATCTTGCCTCTCCTTCTCCTCTCCTGTAGGGATCCCCAACCTCCCCCTTCTATTATGCAGGTTATTGCTGGCTAGTTTCCACCTCCAAATTCCTTTCCTCAGTGCTTCCCCGGGCCCCAACAGAGCAAGGCACTCACTCATCATTGATCAAGTTAAAAAAGAAAAAGGACCCAAAGAAACAAATAAAACTGCGTTTTGGTATTTTTCCCTCTAGACAGAAACATGTACTTTTTTTTGCAGCATCATCAAGGTGAGGCTCCCTTCGGAAACATTTTCCTGCATTCTGTGATTCTGCCGAATCCTCTAAATGTCATCTTCTCCTTTGCCAGGTGGCGTTCAGGCCACGCGCAGTCACATGCTTGGCGTCCGTCTCCGCGCCCCGTGCTCCACATCTGCTTTGGTTTCTGAGCTGGAGACCGCGCGCTCCACCCAGCGTGAGGTTAGACCCATGGGCCATGGGTTCATTACATCACCTGGGGTCAGCTCCTCGGAAGTCCTGTGTGTCTTGATTTCCTGGTAGCTAATTAAATATGGCATCTAAATGCTGTCTAGAAAGTTCCTGTCATATTAAAGTTCCCAAGAGTTTAGGTCTTTGCATCCAAAAAGCAAAAACAAAAACAAAAAACACTGTGTTTTTTGGGGGGGTGGGGGATGGGGGTGGGAACTAGTTGGCGTACAAGTGAAAACTGATGAATACTAAGAAACCTGGATCTGGCTGCCAAATTCTGCCATGTGAATTGTGCTTAGAAAAATCTAACCAGCCAAGTAGCTGCAGTGGGTTCTTGGCTCTTCCTGTCCCACAAGTATCATCCCCTGTAGCAAATGCAGAGCTCAGGAATGTGATTTCGGTTTTATAAAAGTTGTACTTTTTCATTCCTCTTAAATAATCTGATATTTATTTATTTATTTATTTATTTATTTATTTGTTTGTTTGTTTATTTTAGCTGAGCCATCCTGCCACCTGTTGGCAGTTCAATGGCAACTCAGCTTGGGCTGGGCATCGAACTGCTGTTGCTCAGAGCTCAGCTCGCACTCTTGAGCGAGCTCTTACCCAACTGAGCCACTCGGCCGGCCCCTTTAAATAATCTGATTTTTAAAATGCTCATTTACAAGTAAAAATGGAAAGGTTAGACAATTAAAATATTTTTGTACTAATTTCCATGAAGTCACTTAACTCTCCCAGACTAATGTCAGAGTTTTGTCTTCCAGCCTACCTTGTGTCTCTGCTGTACATTTTCTACATTTAAAATGAGACAGTACTTTTAATTGGAATTCCCTAGGTATTAGAGAGAACTCTCTCTCACTCCCTCATTTTGAGTCAGAGAATCAAAGAAATGGCTTTTGTAGGCTTAAACGTCAAGCTGAACTATTGAAAAATGGTGGGGTCCAGGAACCTGCATTTATTTTATTTTTTCAAATTTCCTCCAGCTTTTTTGAGATAGAATTGACAAATAACATTGTGTAGGTTTAAGGTAATGATTTGATACATGTATATCTTATGAAATAATTACCACGATAAGGTTAGATTAGTTAACACATCATTCACCATTACCGTCTTTTCTGTTTTTTTTTTCTTGTTTTTTTTTTTTTGGGTGTGTGTGGTGAGAACATCTAAGACCTATGCTCTTAGCATCTTTCAAGTATACAGACAGTATTGGTTTTTTTTGTTTTTGTTTTTTTTTGAGGACAGTGTCACTGGCCCTCATATGTGGAACCCGAACTGGGGCTGCTGGCTTTCTAAGCCAGCACTTAACCATTGTGCCACTTGGCCAGCCTGAAAGTATTGTTAATTATAACTACCATACTGTACTTTAGATCCCCAGGGTTTATTCATCTTGTAACTAAAAGTTTACCCCTTTCACCAATATCTCCCCATTTTCTCCACCTCCCTGTCCCTGGTAACCAACATTTCATCCTCTGTTTCTATGGGTTTGGCTCTTTTAGATTCTATATATAAGTGAGATCATACGGTATTTGTCTTTCTCTGCCTGACTTATTTCACTTAGCATAATGCCCTCAAGTTTCATCCATGTTGTTGCAAATGGCAGGATTTCCTTTGTGTGTGTGTGTGTGTGTGTGTGTGTGTGTGTGTGTGTGTGTGGCTGAATAATAATCCATTGTATGTATATGCCACATGTGCTTTATCTATTCATCAGTCGATGAACAGATAAACACTTGGTTTGTGTCCATGTCCTGACTACTGTGAATAATGCCGTAGTAAGCATGAAGGGGCAGACATCTCTTTGAAAAAGTCACTTTATTCAGGAACCTGAGTTTAAAATAAGCACCTGAGGTGAGACTGGCTACATAAGTTGCAGGGCCCAAAGCAAAGTGAAAATGTGGGGCTCCTTGTTAAAAAAAAAAAAAAATCGTTAGGAATTTCAAGACACCAGCCGCAGTGTGGGGCCTCGAGGCCTGAGGCTGTGTGCGACTGTGCAGGTTGCACTCAGGAAATTGCTTTGTGGTGCATGGTTTAAACGCTGCCTCAGTTTCTCTGGCTGCGACATGGGTGTGAATAAAGAGGTTATAACTGGCATCACGTGCAGAATTGGGTTTTGTTGCTTGTGTGAGTGCAACGTAGAAGGTTTTTTGAATAGCATTTTCCCTACTCTTACATATGATACATATTTGTGCATTCCTATAGGTAAGTAGTTTTGCAGCCCTCCCTAGGGGACGTTTTGCACTATCTGGAGACATTTTTTGTTGCCCCAACTGGGGTTGAGGAGGGGTGGATGCTACTGGAATCTAGTGGGTAGAGCCAGGGATGCTGTTAAACATCCTACAATGCACAGGCCAGCCCTCCCCACAAGAAAGCATCACCCCATTCTTAATGTCAGTAACGCTGTGATTGTGAATCTGTGCCATCCATCCATCCCAGCCTGGGCCTGTACCCACTCTCTCGATGTGAAATCAGAGGCCTAGGGAGGATGAGCATTTCTATGCATTATTTCTTTGTAGTTAGAAACACAGTACACCTTGTTCCAGGAAGGAGTAGACAGTCTAATTTCTGAAGGACAAAATAAAAATAACTAAGCCATCCGTGGAAATGTGTTTTCAAGGTCACTGTAGACTGAGGAGAAATCGTCAGGCCTGGGTTTGTCCAGTGAGGTTAGCGCTTGTGCAGTGGGCCAAGTCAACATCCTTTCAGTGGCGTCTTGTCTCCTTCCTGATTTAGAAAAGGCGAACCCACCTGCTGTCATGAAAAATACCTTCCAGAAGCTGCCGGGTAATTGGGTGATATTTCTGGATTTGTCTCCCTGTCTCATGTACATCAGTTAAACTTTTGACTCTCCAGTGCTTTCTGGAGAAAGTAATAATCGGAAACCAAATCGACTTGGTTTTTTTCTCCCCCTTTGCCCCGTCTTTGTAACGATTAATCTTCAGTATCTATGAGCGCTGGGTGATTTGCAGAAACTGCAGCCGCTTTATCAATATCAACCTGGCGTCCATTGATCAAACCCTCATTTAGGCGTTCGCTGCCGTCTGCTGGGAATGGCCCAGGGACAAGGAGGGGAGGGAAGAGGCCACTTCAGGAGGCCTCCTTGCCTGGGAGTTGCTGCCGCTTTCTGAGATAAGCCTGAACATCACGGGGCAGCACAATCACTTAGGGAGGGGCCTTGGGGCCACGGCTGTGGGTGCGTGGCTGCATACGAATAAACCCGATTGTGGTACATACAAATAGAGCAATGCCTGGACTGTCCAACGGGAGTGTTTTTTTCTTCCGTGTGTCCTCATATGTGTTTCCTCTGTATGTGTCTGCGGTCTCTGGCGGGCTTGCAAGCAAAAGGGATGCCTCTCCATTTTGTTGGAAGAGTTGTTTGTGTGCGTGCAGAGTTTTTAAAAAAACCTCACATATAAGTGAGATCATACCGTATGTATCCTTCCTGGTCTGATTCGTTTCACCTAGCGTCATGCACGTTCATCCATGGTGTTGCACACGGCAGAACTTCCTTCCTTCTTAAGGCTGAATCGTATTCCACCGTGTGCATGTCCTACATTTTCTTTATCCATTCATCCATCAGGGGACAGTTAGGCTGATGGCTGTTGTGAATAATAATGCTGCAGTGAACTCGAGAATGCTGATAATCTCTTTGGGATCCTGATTTCAATTCCTTTGGATAAATACTCAGCACAGATCATATGGCAGTGCTATTTTTAGTTTTCTGAGGGATCTCTGTACTGTTTTCCATAGTGGCTGCACCAATTTACACTCCCACCAATAGTACACCAGGGTTCCTGTTTCTCTACACCTTCGCCAACATTGAACTTCTGTTTTATTTTTTAAAAAACAACAGCTATCCTAACAGACGTGAGTTGATATATCACTGTGGTGGTTTTTTTTTTTTTTAAAGATTTTATTGGGGAATTGGGGGAGCGGAACAGCATTGGGGAATTGTGGGAGGGGAACAGACAAGTTGCTGTCCTTTTGTTCTTCAGTCTAGTTGTGGAGAACATCGCTTCACTGGCCCATGTTGGTATCATTGCGCTCTTCCCGGGTGAGGCAGTTACTCTCCAGCCATTGGACGGCCACCCAAGGCGGCTCACAGCAGCTCATGAAAGTGCACGCTAGCTGCCAGCCAGCCCCACTGCAGCCCACACCATCACTGGCGACTCACAGCAGCCCAACTCCAGGTGGAGCTGTTGTTCACCATCTTAGCTGTAGAGGGCGCAGCGTCACTGGCCCACATGTGGGATCTGAACCAGGGTCCTGCTGCTCAGAGCTGGCGTCCCAAGCCAATTCTTAAGCAATGAGCCACTTGGCCGGCTCTCATTGTGGTTTTGATTTGCATTTCCCTGATGATGTTAGCAATCCTGACACTGAGTGTCTTTTCACGTACCTGTTGGCCGTCTGTCTTTTTTGGAGAAACATCTGTTCGGGTTCTTTGCCCATTTTAAAAATCAGGTTATTGGCATTTTTGCTATTGAGTTGTATGAGTTCCTTATATATTTTGGATATTAACCCCTTATCAGATATAGGGTTTGCAAATTTTATTCCACATTCCATAGGTTGTCTCTTCATTTTGTTGATTCTTTCTTTTGCTGTGAAGAAGTGGGGGTGATGGTCAAAGCATACAGAGTTTCAGGTGTTCCATATACATAAGATCCGGTGATCTATTACACAGCATACTGCCCAGAGCTAACAATGTGGAACTCCTAAGAGTTTCTAAGCGGTTAGATCTTATGTTGAGTATTCTTAACACACACACACACACACACACACACACACACACTAACAGTAATTATAATAAAAGGAGGGAGCTTTGGGAGGTGAATTGGATATGTTTATGGCCTTCATGGTGGTGATGGTTTTACGGGTGAAAACTTAACCCCAAACTCAGAATTGCATACCTTAAGTGCGTACAACCTATTATGTGTCACTTATACCTCAATAAAATTGTTTAACAAAAAATGGCACAACGCTTACCATTTTTGGAGCAGCCACTACATACTGGACACTATATAAATTAACTCATTTTTCTGGGCAGCTCATGATGAATCCTCACTACTTCTCTAATCTGATTTAAAGACCTTGCCCTGTTCCTGTTTGCTTTTTACAACCTCATCACTCACCACCTTTTTTTTGTTTCATCCGCTCCATTCCGGCCTCACTGAACTTCTTTCTGTTGTTCAAATTGACTTTGCTCACTTGTACCTTTGGGCCCTTGCACATGCTAAGCTCTGGGCTCAGAATAGTTCACTTTCATACCCTCACCCTCACCAATATCTTGCATCGCATGACAGGATTACTCACGGCTATCAGAGGAAAACTCTACTGTAACGGCTTGACTAGGCAGGGTTTTATTTGGCTTGAACCATAATAAGCTCAGTGGTAGACAGGCCATGATTAGTAGAGTGAGTTGGAGGTGCCTGTGGGGACCCTGGCTTTCTCAGCTCCCTGCTCTGCCATGAAGCTTCCAGCCTCATGGCTGCAAATGGCTGCTTGACCTCCAGGTGTCACATCAGCAGGTGTGGAAGCCGAGGAAGGAAAAAGAGCCAAAGGGCTAAAGGGCCGCTCTTCCTTTCACTGGTCGGTGCTATGCCAGGTGGCCAGTCCCAGCTGCTAGAGATACTAGTGAAGGAAGGTTTTCAACTGGGTACCTTGTTACACTCAGGAAACAAAACAAAACATCAGGATTCTATTGATAAGGAAGGAGGAAAAATATTGATGTTGAGGAGGTAATTCCTACATATTCTTTAGCTCTGTTTAAATGCTACTCAGCTCAGAGTTCCTTCCTGAATCCCTAAGACTGACTTTGGAATGGACAGGTTTTAGGAGGTGTCACAAATGGCCCTGAAGGTACCCGTCTGTTCCTTACTGGACTGTGAGCTCCATCCTCTTTGTTCACAGTGGGGATGCTGGTACCTAACACAGTTCCAGATGTGCAGGATGATCAAGAAATACTTGGGGAGTAAATGACAGTAGCCACTATTTTCACAGACTGAGTTTGAGAGGTGAAACTAGTTGCCCAAAGCAACACTGTTTATTCATGGATTCCTTCACTCAGGAATGTTTGTCGTGCACCTACTATGTGCCAGGTTGTGCTTCAGACACTTGGGATACAAACAAAGCAGATAAATTCCTGCCTTTTGGGTATATTCACCTTACATTTTATTATGAAAAATTTCAAACATACAGCAGATTGGAAATAGTTTCATAGGGAACCCTTGTGCACTTGCTACCTAGATTCTGCCATTCCTTGGGGTACTTTTATTCTAGTGGAGGAAGGCAGACAGTAAACTATAAACAAAATAAATAACTACCTTATATAGCATTGTAGAAGGTGGCAACTGCTATGGAAAACACAGCAGGTGAAGGGCTTTAGGGTGTGCAGTTGAGGGGGCAGGTGGTGGTGGCCAAGCTTGGCTTCACTTAGATGGTGACATTGTGTGAAGACTCAAAGGAGGTGAGAGAGGCAGCCATGTGCGTATCTGAGGAAAAAGCATTTCCAGGTAGAGGGAATGGACGGTGCAAAGGTCCTGAGGCGGAAACCTGCTGTGTTTAAGGAGGAACAAGGGGGCCTGTGTGGCTGGAGGGAAGGGAACTAGGAGCAGAGTTGAGGTGATGGAGTCAGCAGGGGAGGAGCAGGCGCTCAGCCTGGGACACGCTATGCTTGAGCTGCTCAGGGGCAGAGCTGGGATTGGACCCCAGGCCTCCCAACCCTTCCCATGTTGCTGTGTCTGTGGGCCAGGTGGCCACGGGGTCCATCCAGGGCACAAACCTGCAGGGCCATAGCAGAGACTTGAGTCTCCCAGGACAGACCGGCAGCCGTGGAGGTTGTAAGCAGAAGTGTTTGGGGTTGCCTTTTTGCAGCACTAGCGGAGGTCTGCAAGGTAGAACGTCCCTGAGAAGATCAGGGGCGCGCGCTGCGGTTGGCAAGAGAACTTGGTCCAAATCCTGCCTCTGCTACTTGCTAGCCGAGTCTAACCTCTCTGAGCCTCCCTTTCCTTCATCTGTAAAATGGGGGTAATAATAGCATCCATCCTTTAGGGTGATGGGGGAGTAGATGAGGTGATGCATATACGTGGCTCAGTGTGGTGCTGGGCCATGGGTACCGTCAGAACGGCACAATGGGACACCCCACAGGAAGCCACAGAGAAGGCGGGGCTGCTGAAGGGAAACATGTCCTTCCTCAGCATCATGGGGCCATGGGCCCCGAGAGCAGTGGACGGATGGCTTGCTCATCCCAGAAAGTCCACGCCTCCCTAGGGAGGCCTCATCCCCACAGCGACGGAAGAGTGAGCCCTCACCAGCCCAGACTGACTTTCTAGCCTTAGAGGTCCTGACATTTTCCGGCCACCAACCTTGGCATACCATGTCCCTTCTTTCCTGCTCCTTGAGGCCTGGATATCTGTTTCTTTAGGACCCTGCTCCAGTGTCTCCTCGTTAAGGTGCCTTTTGTCACTGTCCCAGTCTACGGGATGCTCTGTCTTGTCCAGGCCCCTTCTGAAGTGCTTGCTAAGACTCAGATCTGCCCCGGGGAGGTAAACACAGGGGCAAGGGCTGGGCAGGGAGGTCATGGCCTGCTCGCGGAACGGTGTCAGGGCTGACCACAAGATGGCGCGATGGAGCCACCACTGTTAGTTGAGGCATCTTGACGTCAACATATTTTCTTTGTGTTTATTTTCTTTCTTGATGAGAAATTTGTGATTTTCAAACTGTCCCAGAAGGAATAGAACTGTGACTGGCGTCCCAGAGGTAACGTCGGTGATTTAAAATACCCCTGATAGTCCTATCACATCACCTACTGTTAAAAATTCCGCTCCCACGCCCAGGGGACTTGAAAGGAGAATGTCACACATCTGCCACCATCCTCCATCCATACAAGTAATTTGGTACTTGCTGTAGACACTTGACATCCAAATACGGCCCATCCGCCCCCACCCCCCCATTGTTTGAATTATATTTTCTGTCTTGGATTAGAGTGTAAATCCTATGAGGGCAGGACCAGGGGTCCATGATAGCCCAGCAGAAGCTCCAAGAAGTCTTGGTGGACCTCATCTGCCTCTCTGGGGCTCGGAATCCAAACAGCTCCTTGGAGAACTAAGCAACCCAGCTCGGAAGCAACCCCAATCCATTTCCATACCAATGAGAAGGAAAGCAATCCATCCTTTATGGCCAAGCGGCAGGTCTCTTCATTTCTTCCTGGAAACATCATTGGTGATGGCTGGGAAGCCATTATTACTCATAGGGCCCCCAGTCCCATTCCTCACAGCCCTTCCTGATGCTCCCCCAGTGACACAGGGAGTGGCATGCAGAGGCCCTGCCCCGGGGGACTCGCACGCAGGAGAGGAGGAGAGCTTAAAGGAAGGAGGGTGGCTGGCCTCAAGTGTCCAGACGTCAGCCCTGGTGCCCCTCCCTCTGTGGAGGGTCCCTGAGTAGATTTGAGCAGGAAAGCCTGTGCGTCAAGGTGCCCTTTGTGGGCCGGCCGAGTGGCGCGGTGGTTAAGCGCTGGCTTGGGAAGCCAGCGGCCCCAGTTTGGGTCCCACATATGAGGGCCAGTGACATTGCCCTCAAACAAACAAACAAACAAACAAAAAAGATGTTCTTTGCAAAACACCACAACGTTACCCACCTATTTGACTTAAAATAACCAAAGTTTCTAATCGATTGTGTGCCAAGTTGGATGCCACGTTACATTAGATTCTTATGCAGACAAGTAGAAGTTGGTGCCAAGATTTAAAGAAAAATCACTGGGAGAGAAACATAATTTTTTTTTAACCATTAAAAGTTATTTATTTAAAACATTATTTAAAAAAGCATTTTAGGACATATTCATTCTTCCATTCGCCCATTCATGTAAATATTTATTTAACAGGGTGTTTTAAAATTATTTTTATATTGCTATTTATTTAACATAGGTATCACACACACAGCTCAGGATTTGAAAGATGTGAAAGATGGTACAGTAACAGGTGGCACTCAGTCCCACCCTCGTCTCAGCCTCTGTGTCCCCTCCCAGGGATGATAGCTGCTCTGTTGTCTTTTAGAAATATTCTGTACTTGTAAATGCATATTTATCTTTTTGTCCATTTGTTGTCCATCTGTCCGTCCATCCATCCATCCATCCATCATCCATCCACCCATCCAGGTTTTCTTTCCAGGAATGAGGGAAAGGCAGCCATTATTGGATTTTAGGTGGCAGACCAACCTTGTTTCCATTGGAAAAGACCTTTGGGACCACTGTCCTTGGGGCTTGGCCAGCCACGCCAAGGCCGCAGTGCCGGAATGTCAGAGCAGACGGGGCATTTTATTTTATTTTTATGTATTTATTTATTTATTTTAAGCAGAGCCAACCTGCCACCTTTGGCAGCTCGGCTTGGGCTGGGCATCGAACTGCTGTTGCTCAGAGCTCAGCTCGCACTCTTGAGCGAGCTCTTCACGCACTGAGCCACTCGGCCGGCCCCCCAGACCGGGCATTTTAAAAACAGCGAGGTGCCGCTATTTGGATTTCACTCTGGTCCAACCATCTGGTCTTGTGTCTGATTCTAACACAGAGGGAAACTTGTATTAAGTGAGCAAAAAGAAATGAAAAGGTTTCCACGGGCCTGCTCTCCGTTGACTTGATGGGGCACAATGGCGGCCTCCTTATGTCATCATTTTCCATGAGGTAGATCATCGGGGAGGAGGGATCAGAGGCTGGGACTTGGGTCTGGGGTCTTACAAATCCACAAGGGTGGGAGGTGAACCGGTGACGTTTGCTTTTATGGCTCTTGTCCAATAGTCACCCCTTAGGGTGGGGAGGCTGGGTGGGCGTGGTCAGCAAACACTGGGAAACCCAGTTCCTTTGTGGAGTTTCTATCAGAAAGAGAAATTAAGAAAACAACCCCATTGGGCTGGCCGAGTAGCACGGTGGTTAAGCGCTGGCTTGGGACGCCAGCGGCCCCGGTTCGGGTCCCACATATGAGGGCCAGTGACACTGCCCTCAAAAAAAAAAAAAAAAATATATTAAGAAATGGGAGTTTTCCTGTCCCAGTTGGTAGAGCTGAACATCCAATGTATTTGAATTTAATCTTAGTTTACTTTTTGTTGTTTCTTCATATCTTTGTTGGGATTTTAAAAGAGATTTTTTTTTTTTTTTTTAAAAAGAAGGACTGTCCTCCTCTCTGGACTTGGTGTCTTGTTTTGTTTTCAGACTGTTAATGTCAAGTTCATTAGAGACTAAACTTAAACTTGTTTATTCCCATCAAACTATACATAATATACAGTGGAGCTTTTTTTTTTAACAGTATATTACATTTTAAAGATAAATTTTATTTTTTAATCAGTTATTTATTTTTCTCAGTTCCAGTTGACATTTTATATTATTTTATATTATTATTTTTATTTAATATTATTTTATATTATTTTATATTATGATTTTATATTAGTTTCAAGTGTACGACATAGTGGTTAGACAATAAAAATAATTTTTGAATTTCAAAATAATTTTAAACTTATAGAGAAGTTGCAACGACAATACAGAGCTCCTCTAGCCCTGTCACCATATAATACTTCTCACCGTGGTCCATTCGTCACAACCCAGGCACCAACACTGGAACCTAAATATTAACTAAATTCTAGATTTTATTTGGGTTTCACCAGATTTCCTCTCTGCCCTTTCTGTGTCCAGGATCCAACCCAGAACTCCACACTGCGATCAGTGCTATGTCTCCTTAGTCCCCTCTGGTCCTTGATGGTTTCTCCATCTTTCTTTTTTTGCGTGTCTTCCACACTCTCAGTAGTTTCAGGGAGTATTAGACAGGTATTTTGTAGAATTGGATTGGTGGTCTTAGCCAAAGTCTGGCCATCTGGCCACCCACCCATCACACCGATGAACGGCTCTCCTGAAATTTACCGTGGCACGAAAATTCCGGATGAGCCTGCCATCTTTGGTGCTCTGAAATACAGGGGTGACCCATCGTGGAGACAGAGATATCACAAATTCAGGCGCTTCCTCTGGTGGTGAGATTTTTTTTTTTTTTTCCGTAGGCTCATAAAAGTTGGATGAGATTTCAGCCAAGGCCAAGGTAGCAGGGTGTGTGCTACAAAAATTCCCAATTTACTTCCTTGCCATGGGAGGCTGAGTTCCAAACCCCTTCCGTGTGCAGCCTGCTTTGCCAAATAATGAGGCTCTGGGTTCTTCTGAAGGCAGCTGACCTTTGGAGCAAATTATCCAAGGA
Organism: Aselliscus stoliczkanus; assembly: GCA_033961575.1. NCBI lineage: Eukaryota > Metazoa > Chordata > Mammalia > Chiroptera > Hipposideridae > Aselliscus > Aselliscus stoliczkanus. The sequence continues at coordinate 5,185,271 of CM066741.1, read as the reverse complement.
AATCTGATTAGCTAGTTCACTGGGTTCCTCCAAAATGGATCTCGGTGTATTTATGCTGCAGAAATGTCAGCGTAATTGGAGTTCCTGGAGCTCAAAGAGCTTCTTTTCCATTGTTTCCATCCTTTGGAGGAAAAAAAAAAAAAAATTAAAAAAAAATTTTTTTTTTTTAAACAACCAAACAAAATCCAAGGCCCCCAAAGAGTTAGTCTTTGACTTATAGTCTTTGCTTTTGTACATGGTTCAGAAGCTCTGTCTGATTGTGTTTATTACTTTATTAATCAGGGGAACAGCCCGAACATCATTTAAACAAACAAGCCAAAAAAAAAAAAATCCTTCCCCAAATAGATGATGTGAACTTAATAGAGATGGACTTCCAAAGACCTTAAATAAATAAACTGACTTTAATTCAAGGGTAAGTGTGGGGTGGTAATTACTTAAGGCTGTATGTGCCATGCGATGTAACCAAATTTGAAACTCACTAATTTCATTACTTTAATGGAAGTCTGCATCCCATTCATTAGGCTGACATATGACTAGCCATTAGTAACAGTTCATTTCCAAAGCTATGGTGGATACAGGGTGATTGGAAATGAGTGAGGGCCAGGCCTTGTAGAAGTTGACAGTGCTCAGAGGGAAGCTTGTGGATAGGATTTGTGGGGGAGGCAGGGAGCCCAAGGAGGAAAACTATCATCTTGGATGGAGACAGAAAACCATAGAGACCTTGCATTCAGAGAGACCTGGGTTCAAATTCTGGGTCTGCCATGTACTCGCTGTGTGACCTTGGGAAAACTACATCCCCCCTCTGAATTTGAGTTTCCTCCTCGGTGAAATGGTGGTCATAATAGTTCCTCCCTCATAAATTTGCTTGAGATGATTCAGTGAGGGCTTATTTTAGGGCCTGGCACATAGTAGGCATTCAAGAAATGTAGCAGTGGTGACAGTGATGATGCTATTGTTAGGTAGCAACAATGTTTTAGGGCCTTGGAGAGTTTGCCGATGAAAGAACCGAAGCTGATGGGGTCAAGCACGGCGTCCAGCTTTGCCTTGTTACTCAGATTCCTGATTCCCAAGATGATGCTCTTACCATCTCTTTTTTTATTATTTCATTGTTTGGATAGGCAATTCATTCACATGATTCAGATTTTCTTTTTTAAACTGTGTCAGGATATCCAGGGAAAAGTATCCCTCTTACCTCTGACACCCCCTTTTTCACAGGCAGCCACTGTGACTGGTTTCTTCTTTATCTTTGTAGAATTTCAGGCATACATAAGCAGATACAAATGTACATATACTCCTTTTTTTCTTATTACACAGATAGTTCTGTATCTGGCACTTTTTTAGTTATAATGTATCTTGCGTATCTTTCTCCACCTGCATAGAGACTTCCTTCATTCTTATTCGTAGTTACACATTCTTCTATTATGTGGCGATATCGTGATGTGCATAGTTGTTCCACTTGGTGGACATTTAGGCTACTTGCAGTCCTCTGTTGTTACAAACCACATTGCGATGAATGACGGTGCACATGTGTCCTTTGGCACAGGTGTGTGTTTATACCTGTAGGAAAGTAGCGGTGTATACACTCTTGCTGAGGTGAAGGGTGAGTGCCTTGGTAATTCTCAGCTGCATGGGGTGACGGCTGCTCCTGGCTATGTGGCCTTGGGCAGGTTCTTCACCACCCTGAGCTCAGCATCCTCACCCATACAATGGAGGTGATAATCCTTCCATCAGAGCGTGTAGACAGCAGTTAGCGTGACGCCTGACACATAGTGGGTGCTCAGTGTGTAACTGGGGTTTCTGGGTAAGACTAGTGATTCCTAACAGCCTCCCAACTATCCAGCATTATGTTATTATACATTATGTTATATGGACTATATAATATTAGTGCGGAATAGCCGACATTTATTGAGGGTTTACTATGCAGCAGGCACTGTGCTTACTGCTTCCCATGAAATAGTCGACGTACATCTCATGACAACTCTGTGAAGCCCTTTTGTTATCCTTGCTTTATGGATGAGGTGGTTGAGGCAGGAGAGTTGAGTATGTTGTTTACGGAAACACAGCTGGTAAATGGCAGAGCTTTTCTTCCAGCTGAGGCAGCCTGTCCCAGATGGCCCCTCTGACCCCACTTCCTGTTCTCTGGACCCTTGTGTTATGGGTACTGGGCTGGCCATCCAGACAGACTTCATGGGTGGAGAATCTATCCCCTGGAGCGCCAATTCCCTTCTTATCTCAGTGTCACCAAGTTCAGCTTCCTTATCTCCTGGGCAGATATCATTGTGTTCTGCAAGGTTCAAGGTCACTTCCAGGTCAGCTTCTAAAATGGTCCAAGGCTTAGGCAGTGTGATGAGTACAAAGTCAGGAGATTTTTATCCTCACATGAAGAATAGAGACACTGTGCAGCCACTTTCATTCTTGCCGAAAGGATCCATCCCCCGAAAGCTGGGTGATCAGAGCTTTAGAATACTGGGAGGAACTAGGAAGCACTGTGAGGGCAGGGAGTTTCCTTTTGTCCGCTGTTGTAACCCCATTGATTAGAAGAATGGTGCCACAATAGGAGGCACCCACGCTGAATGGAGACATGGGTAAATGTGTGAATTTGGGAGAAAGACTATTTGCCTCAGAATCCTCAGAGATTTTACCTTCCTTGTTGTCATGGAAACCAGGCACTATCCCCCAGCAAGCATGACATCCGTGACCACCAGCCCTCTGCACATAGGGGGGGTAGGAGAGAAAGGGACCGTTTTTCAGGTGGGATATTTTGATTGGAGGGGGTCTCTGATTCAGAGTGAGGTGAGCTCTTGGCATTTTAAATGTAAGAATTTGATATTTGCTGAGACATTTTGGCACGCAGTGCCAAATCTCTAAATTCCTAAATTTACTTACCAGCCCAGGGAAGCATATCCCCAGCGATAATTTCATTTACAAAGGGCTCTAATCTGGTGTGAAGTCTGCAGGCATGTTTGTTTAACTCCGTTAGCCAGCCAGGAAGGAGCAAAGGGGGTCCTTATGCAGGTGGGAGCCCGTTCAAGGCCGCTCTGCTTTATGCGCTCTCTGCAGTGAACCAGAGATGCCACCACTGAAAGTTTTCTGTCCCTGCTGTGGTTACTGCTAATTCTCTTCTAATGTTAGACCACGAATGATTAATAATATCGCATTCCAACACTCTTAGACTTGTCAATTTTTTTCAATCCCAAAGCATATAATTATAGATTATTTTAAGTTCTGGGAAAGGAAGTCAACCACAAACCACACTTTAACTCATCCACAACCACTTCAGAATATTTCTTTGAGTATTTTTCTGTACATATTTGTAATCCCAGTGTACATAAATTGTATTGCATCTTCCACCTGTGGTGCATTACAATTATTTTGACTTATTATGAAACTTTCAAACAGACAGAAAAGAAGATAGAAAAGTATAATAAAGACCCACATACTCATCACTTAGAATTAACACTAATTTTTGTTGTGTTCGTTTTGTCTGTGTTTTTTCCATCCCCCTGTAGTATTTTAAAATAAACCACACACCACCTCATGGAATTTAACCCTAAAAGAGTGGTTCTCAACTGAGGGCGATTTTGACCCCCTCAGAAAATAGTTGCCAATGTCTGGAGACAGTTTTGGTTGTCACATGGGAAATGCTTGTTTAGTGAGTAGAGCCAGGGCTGCCACTAAACTTCCTGCCATGCACAGGACAGCCCTTGTCCCCCAGCAGTAGAGAATTATCCAGTTCCAAATGTCAGTAGGTCTGAGGTTGGATAACTTTGCCCTCAATTATTAAGAATGCATTCTCTCAAATGTAAATTTCCATATAACCATGTATCACCATCCCTTCTAACAAAGTTAAACGTAATTCCTTAAACTCCTGTGATAACAAGTCCATTATTTCCCCAGAATTACCCTAGTGTCTTTTACAGCTGGTTATAGCAAACATTAGCACTCTTTATAGAATCTCATTCTAAACAACTACAAAATAGTTCGCCAAAATTTATTCTGAGAATCCATTATTTTTGGCATTAGTTTTGCTTCCAGGTTTTAACGAAATATTTCTGTAAATAACAACCGTTTACTTCTTCTTTCCAAACTTTATGCCTTTTATTTCTTTATTTGCCTAATGTCCGGGCTGGGAAATTTAGTGAATATTGAACACAGGTGATGAGAGCGGTTGTCTTGTATTGTTCCTGATTTTAGGAGAAAAAAGTGTAATGTTTTACCATTGATGATGATGTTAATTTTAGGTTTTTCATAGATGTACTTTATCATATTGAAGACGTTCCCATCTATTTCTAGTCAACTGAGTTTTTTATCATGAAAGACTGATGAGTTTTGTCAAAGGTGTTTTCTGCATATTTTGAGATGATCAAATGATTTCTCTTATTTTGTGTGATAAATGACACTGATTTTCATGTTAAACTAACCTTGCTTTCTTGGAATGAACCCCACTTGGTCATGATATATTATCCTTTTTATATATTGCTGGATTTCATTTGCTCGTGTTTTGTTTAGAATTTTTGTGTTTATGTTCATGAGAGATGTCAGCCTGTTACTTTTTTCCTTTGCAATGCATATCTTTCTCAGACTTTGGTATCACGGTTATGCTTTTATAGATTAAGTTGGGAAGTGATACTGCCTCTATTTTCTGAGCTGTACAGATATGGTATTATTTCTCCCTGAAATATTTTGTAGAATTTACTAGTGTACCATATGTACTTGAAGTTTTTTTTGTGGGCAGGTTTTTATTACAAATTCAATTTCTTGAATAGATACAGGATTATTTATTTATTTTTGTCTCCAGGGTTAATAATTTGTGGTTTCATTTCATTAATATAAATTGTTAAATTATTGTCACAATATTGTTTTAATTTTTTTTTGTATTTTGAAATAGCTGTAGGATCTGTAGCAATGTTCCATTTTCATTTTTGATATTGGTAATGTGTGTTCTCTCTTTTTTCTTGATCATTCTTGACTTTGCACTTTACTTTTAGTGTCTTCTTTCTTCTACGTACTTTAGGTTCTTCTGCTTAACGTGGAAGCATAGATAATCAATTTTATACCTTCTGTCTCCAATATAGGTATTTAAAGCCATAAAATTCCCTCTAACCAGCACAGCTTTAGCTTTGTCCCACAAATTTTGATATGTTGTGTTTTTACTAGTATTCAGTTCACAATATTTTCTGACTTCCTTTGTGATTTCTTCTTTAACCCGTGGATTATTTAGGAGAGTGTTGTTTTATTTCCCAAACTTGGGAGATTTTCTAGGTATCTCATTGTTCATGAGTTTTATTTCATACTATTGTGTTTCTCTGTGTGATTTTATTCTTGGTGTTCATTAAAACGTGTTATATGGCTCAGAATATGGTCTATTTTGCTGAATGTTTCATGTGCACTTGAAAAGAATGTGTTTTATGCAATTGTTTGATGTGGTATCCTATAATAGGATGCCAACTTGGTTGATAGAGTTGTTCAAATTATGTTTATCTTTGCTGAGTGTTTTGCTTGTTCTATTAATTACTGAAATAGGGTATACATTCTCCAATTATAATTGTGGATTTCTTTATTTCTCCTTCCTTCAGTTCTGTTTATTTTATTTTTTCATGAGTTTTAGAACTCTGTTAGGTGCATATATATTTTTCATTGTTTTGTCTTCTTGATGTTTGATCCTTTTCTCACTTTGAGGTTTCCTTCTTAATCTCCAGTAGTACTCTTTGTCTTAAAGGCTATTTTGTCTGATGTTAACATAGTCACACCTTATTTCTTAATCTTAGTGTTTTCATGATGTATTTTTTCTTTTCATGTTACCTATTTGTATCTGTTCAATGAAATTGTGTTTCTTAAAAACAGCAGATAGTTGGGTCTTGTTTTTTATATCCAATTTGACAATCTCTTTTGAATACAGTGTTTAGTGCATTTACATTTCATGTAATTAGTGATATGGTTAGGCTTATTTCTTCCATCTTGGTATTTGTTTTATATTTTATTTGTTCTTTATGCCTTTGTTCATTCTTGTCTTCTTTTGGGAAAATTGTATATTTTATTTTTATTATTATTTTTTTAAAGATTTTATTGGGGAATTGGGGGAGGGGAACAGCATTGGGAAACCGGGGAAGGGGAACAGACAAGTTGCTGGCCTTTTGTTCTTCAGTCTAGTTGTGGAGGACATTGCTTCACTGGCCCATGTTGATATCATTGCGCTTTCCTCAGGTGAAGCAGATCGGGTGCGGGCCTCTGGACGACAGCACATGGTGGCTCTTGGCAGCTCACACTGGCTGCCAGCAGCTCACGCTGGCTGCCGGCCACTCACTGTAGCCTATGGCAGCCCACTGCAGCAGGGTCTGCAGCTATGCCGTCCCGGGGACTCACAGCAGCCCAGCTCCAGGTGGAGCTGTTGTTCACCATCCTAGCTGTAGAGGGCAGTGTCACTGGCCCTCGTATGTGGGATACGAACCGGGGCCGCTGGCATCCCAAGCCAGCTCTTAACCAATGCGCCACACAGCCAGCCCAAATTGTATATTTTTTAATATTACATTTTATCTCCTGTGTCAATAATGAGATTATACCTCCTCTTGTAACTTTCCAAATTGCTGTAGAGATTACAATGATGGCTGTCTTGGATGGGACCTTCACAGTATACTGTCAAATAATATTTATTTCACAAACAATGTAAAAACCACATTACAGTATCATTACACTTATGTCGTTATACTCTTTGTATTCTTCTATTTTACAGTAGCATAGATGTAAATCCCATAATATGTTGTTATTATTTCTGATCCACACAGTCAATAGTCATTAAAAAACCTGAGGAAATATAGATATAAAAAAATATAGATATAGATAAAAAAATATATAGATATAAAAAAAGATCTTTTCCATTTACGCAGATATGTACTCTGTCTGATGCTCTTTATTCTTTCTTGCAGATCTTGGATGGTAATCTGATATAATTTCCCTTCAGCCTGAAGAACACCTTTCGGTAAGTCTCTCCACTTTTGTCTCTCTGAGATTATCTTTATTTCCTTTATTTTTCTTTTGAAAAATTATTAATGTGTCTTTTAGTGTTTGATTGTATGATGGGCATTTTGTATAGAAGAACAGTAGAGACTCAAATAAAAAAAATATTTGCTTTCAGAAAAGCGGATGCCTTTTCTTATGTCAGGCCACCGGAGGGCGAACTGAGTTCCTCTGAGGCGTAGTATGAGTTGCAGCTTTTGTTTTATTGAGTTTACCACTGGTTTAAAATGTTTTGATGGTGGGATTAGAACTTTCTCTTCAGGAGGTCCTGGGATCTGATCACTGGTGAGATTCCAGAAAGCTTCCCCTGACTTAAAGCTGAGCATCAGCTTTTGGGACTAGAGGAATTTCTAATCCTTTAACCCTTGGATACCTGCCTTTTGGGTCACTGCAGAGCTTTCTTTGCTCTCCCACCCCACTCTCCCTGCTTTCTGAACCCTGTAAGACCTGTTTTAGCCCTGATGCTCTGCCCTGGGGTATTCGGAAGGGAACATTTCCAACCCCCTGTGAAGTCTAGAATGCCTTGAAGTGTGTGTGTGTGTGTGGGGGGGGTGGGATGGTATTCTCTTAGTCCTGCCCTACCTCCATACTTCCGCCAACAAAGCTTTAGGGTGTCTCTGCTGCCCTCCCGGTACAGACTGCTTCCATGGATTTATCTCCGCTCTCCTGCCCTGCCTAACTCTCCCCCCCCCCCATTTCAGAAAACAGCTGCCTTGCCCGTAATTGGAGGTTCCACATATTTCAGGGGAGCTCTCCTTCTCACCCCGACTTTTGGACTAACATCCTGAGTGTGGTAAAGACCCGTGAAAAAGGGTTCCAAGATGGGTGGAGACGTGCTCTGTGATGGGGGCCCCTTGGGATGCTAATCTGTCATGCCAGACGGCAAATGTCCATTGCCAGTTTGGTAGGAGTTCGGCTGTTTTCGCCTTATCGCCAGCCGCCCTTCTCCTGCAGCTCTGCCAGGGATAAGATCCACGGTAAATCTCTCCTCTAAAAGGATACTCACTTTCTGGAGTTCAGTTCATTTGTGTTTATCTGTGTCCTTAGCTCACTGAAGGGTTTCAAAAAAACCGATTTTGTAGCTTATCTGGCTTTTTTGTTATTTGGGTGAGCGTGGCATTCTGTGGTGACTTTCTATTTCTGAATTGGAAGTAGGATGCCAACCCATTATACTTCATTAGAGAGCTGCATTCATAAAGTTGTTCTTTTTAAAACTTATGATAATTTTCTTAGCATAGATCCTACAAAGTGGATACTGGGCTAAAATCTCTACAGATTTTCATGGTTCTTAATAGAATATGTACCTATTGCTTAAAGAAAAGGAATCCACGCCAATTTTCAATGAATGAGAATAACCATTTAGCTCCATAAGCTTTGAGTATTATGATTAATTGTATTTTGCCAACTTACCAGGCAAAAATATTATCATGAATTCCGCACCTTTAATTTCAAATTGTACAGGATCCAAATTGTATGTTCACTTTTTAGCAGGACTGACTTTGCACGGAGGCCAAGTGAACCCATCAAGCATCAGAATTGTTTGAGCAGATAACAATGGCTAACATGTATTGAGTGCTTATTATGAGAAAAAGTGGCACTTTAATCCTTACAGTTACCTGTGAGGAAGGTATCATGTAATTCCTTCTTATGGAGGATCTATTCCTTACGCAGGAGGGAACAAAGGCTCAGAGATGGTGGGACACGGTTAAATCCAAGCTGGCCTGAGTCTACATCCTCCACCAGCCACACAGCTCTGATGTGATTTTTGTCCTATCTGAACCCAACCAGTATTGTCACTGGTATCGGTCAGCTGTTGCCACAGTCATGCTGCAGGACAAACAGCCCCCCCAACTCAGGTGGAGGACAGCAGTCACCCATTCTCATTGATGTGCAGAGCAGCTGTGGCCGGTCTCCTTCCAGATCCCTTAGAAGTCAACCTCTTCATCATTTATTGAAGAAAAATGTGTTGCGTGCCTCTTATTTCCCAGGCGCTCTTCAGGAAACAGCAGTGAATGAAAAGGATAAGAATCCTACCCTCATGGCGCTTAGGTTTTAGTGCAGAGGACAGATGGCAAACAAATAATAAGTAGAAGACATGCTAGGGAAGATGCTGATAACTCCTAATGAGAGAAATAAAGCAGGGGACAAGGAGGGGATGGGTTGTCAGGTAGAGATGGGGGTTGCTGTAGCAATGATTTCCCAGGACCACCCCACTTCTCAGGATGCCGCCAAACCCCAGCATTTCTGTTCATTTTTATAATGCAGAGCTGTTCTGCTACCTCTTTGTTTCACTGTCTTCTTCCCAACTGTACCCTGGGGGTACCTCACATTTCATAAGCAAAGCTGCCTATCAAAGTATTTTGCTAAAGAAAATAGATTTAGTCTGGAGAGAAATAATGTCTCTCCCTTAAGGGCAGAAGCAGCTGCAGTCAGTAGTAAGTAGTTTTAAGTAGCATTGTTGTATTTTTCCTCTGTCACTCATGATTGCACTCTCTTCTTTATTTAAAGTCGGGGATCAGAGGTGAAGAAGTGTAGGGAACTTACTCAGGAAAGGAGACTTGTATTTTGGGGCACCTGCCAGGTGTTAGACCTGGTGCGAGCAGTTGTCTTCCCAACACATTATTGTTTTTATTTTCCTAATGAGTAAACAATTATGAGCAGGGAAAAGAATCTGCCCCCTGCAACCCCCCAGCCACTGGGCCAAGGAGCTGCAGAAGCAGGGTTTCATTCCTCAGGGTGCCCCCCTGCTCCCCCAACCCCCCTGCTGTTCCTTTAAACTGCGTGTGAGGGATGCTTACTTAGCGTCTAACTCTAGACCGAGATGCCACTAGCCAGCTTTGTGGTGTGGGGTGTCTCTCCCACCTCATTTTAGTCTGCGGGGTATGGACCCACAGCTGCCTTCGGTAATGGGAGGAGGCAGTCAGGACTGGGGGAAATGAAAGACTTCCCAGGGCGCCGGGCAAATGAATGAATTCCTCATCTTGTTTGGCTCCTTATGGGATCATCCATCATGATTTAAGAAACGGAAGCCCAGGGTAGCTGCAGGCATGCTTTCTCCTCAAAGACACAGAGGCAGTGTGATTGATGGCTGAGAAACTGACTTATTCTCTGTTACCGTTACCTGGATCATGCCCATCACGCTATATTATATACTGCGTTATCATATAATTTAGACTCCCTTGTGCTCCACTGCTCTTCGCGTAGGAGGAGCGTTGGTTTTTCTCATCCCGTTTTAACTACTAAGACCAAATTCTCTGGATGTAATGCGGGCAGGTATTTGCTGAGGCCCCGCTGTGTGCACAACAAACAGGATACAGAAAAGCTTTGGTTTGGCTCTTGTCCTCAGGAAACTTATGCTCTTCCTTCACCCGTTTATTTTTAGATATTTTAAATGTAATATTTGAAACACACAGACTCTATATAAGGTATGGAAGTTGTAAAGTATATTCATAGAACGAAGACCCAGAAATCATTGCTTGTCAACTAAAGTGATGAATATCGCGGATCTACCTGGCTATTAGTTACCCCCCTCCCCCATTCCATTCTTATTCAGAAATCCACTATCCTGTTTTTGTGTTTATCATTCCCTTTCTTCATGATGACACATCACAAATGCATTATTCGCTATAGGTGTTGTGTTTTGCTTGCTTTTGAACTTTATAAAAATGCTACCATACTATAATGTTTTGGAATTTGCTTTTTCACTCAGTGTGGATTCTAAGATCTACTCCCTATTTTCTATGCCTCTTTTCTCTCTTTTCTTTGAGAGTTTTGTTTGTTTGTTTTTATTTTGTTTTCATGTTCTTGTCTTCCCCCTACTGGTTTGGAGTTTTCAAGTTCTGAAATTTAAAATTCCAAAGTTAAATTTCTCCCAATTCTAAAATTCCAAATACTCCCCAACAACAACAAAAACCTTTAGGCTCCTTTTCTTTTCCTTTCCCCTTGAAATTTTACTGTGTACACTTAACAAAATCAAAGGTCAATAAGTGTGTTCTCCTTCTAAATAATAGAAGGACTTCACAGTACTTAAATGCTTGTGTCTCAAATGTCAATGTTGTCAATTATTTCAATTTTGTCTGCTTTTTAAACCCCACAAATTGGAATATTATTATTAATATTTTATACAAATATTGATAAATACAGATTTATGTACTCGTTAAAGAGTTTATTTGCTAACTATTCATTTCTTCACACAGCTGAGAACTTCCTTCTGGGCCATTTTTCTTTTTCCATTTCACTTAGAATCCCTTTCATGAAGCTCTATCAGTAGTAAAATCTCTTAGCTTTTGTTTATATGAAAATGTCATCATCTCACACTCATCCTGTTTTTTTTTTTTTTTTTTTGAGGGCAGTGTCACTTGCCTTTTTTTTTTTTTTTTTTAATCTGAGCCATCCTGCCACCTGTTGGCAGCTCAATGGCAACTCAGCTCGGGCTGGCCTCGAACAGCTGTTGCTCAGAGCTCAGCTCGCACTCTTGAACGAGCTCTTAACCAACTGAGCCAGTCGGCCGGCCCTCACTGGCCCTCATATGTGGGACCGAACCGGGGCCGCTGGCTTCCCAAGCCAGCGCTTAACCACCGCGCCACTCAGCAGGCCCATGGACTTCTTTTTATTAATCTTGGTTATATATGTTGCGCTTGTTGTATCTGAAGATTTATAGATTTTATCATTTCTGGAAAATTCCCATCCACTATCACTTCCAATATGCCTCTCACCTGATCTCTTTATTCTTTCCTCCTGGGACTCCGGTTGGACATATGCTAAATAGTCTGTCTCTTTCTATCCTTTAGACCGGGGTTGGCAAACTTTTGAGATGGAAGAGCTGCCAGGGGTCGGCAAACGGCAGCTTGCGAACTGTGGCTCTGAAAATAAAATGATCACAGTTTCATTTATAAAAATTTTAAAGGATATTATTCACAGGCCTTTTAATGATTGCCCTAGGCTGCCCCTGCCAGGCATATGAGATTCCAGGTGACTTGACCTAATTTTATCTCATCAGCTTCACTGGGGGCCACCTTGGCTGTGACTCCCTGTGTCTATGACAAGTCCTTGAGTGGGGTCCCGTCAGGACTGTGACTGCTCCAAGTTCTTTCCTGCCACTGGGTCTTTGCATTTCCTTTTCCTTCTGCTTGTAACCTCTTCTCATCCTCACATCTCAGAGAAGCACCCCTAAGGCCACCACATATAAAATGGCCCCTTGCCCATTATGGCAGGTAGCATAGCAACCCTCTCCAATAGGTCCCCATCTGAATAGCTGAACTTGTGACTCAGTTGCACGGCAGATGGAGTCAAGGCTACTAATCTCCCTAAACCAGGGAGATTGTCCTGGAGTATCTGGGGGGTGAGAGGTCGGGAGATGGTAAATAAGCAGGGCCAGAGACATGCTGTGTTGCTGCCTTTAAAGATGGATAAGGAGCCAAGGAATGCAGGTGGCCTCGGAAAAAGGAAGGGGAATAAACACTTTCCTGGAGCTTCCAGAAGGAACACAGCCCTGCCAACCCCTCAATTTTAACCCTGTCTTAACTATAGAACTGTAAGATAATAGATCTGTGTTTTGTTGTTGTTGTTTTTAAAGGTTTTATTGGGGAATTGGGGAACGGGAAGAGTGTTGGGGAGTTGGGGAAGGGGAATAGACAAGTTGTTATACTTCAAGCTTAGCTGTGGAGGGCGCAGCTAAGTCAGCTCCAAGTCCAGTGGCCATCTGGCTGCCCGTCGTCAGCTCTTGGCTGCTCAGCTCAAAGTGCCATGTTCAATCTTAGTTGCAGGGGCGGAAATCAAACCAACAATCTTTTTTTTTTTCAAAGATTTTTATTGGGGAATTGGGGGAGGGGAGCAGACAAGTTGCTGTCCTTTTGTTCTTCAGTCTAGTTGTGGAGGACGTTGCTTCACGGCCCATGTTGGTATCGTCATTGTGCTCTTCCCGGGTGAGGCAGATCAGTGTCCGGCCTCTGGACGGCTGCTCACAGTGGCTCTTAGCAGCTCACACCTGCTACCGGCCGCTCCCGCTGGCTGCTGGCCACTCACTGTAGCCTATGGCAGCCCACTGCAGCAGGGGCTGCAGCTATGCCGACCCGGGAACTCCCAGCAGCCCAGCTCCAGGTGGAGCTGTTGTTCACCATCTTAGCTGTAGAGGACAGTGTCACTGGCCCTCATATGTGGGATCCAAACCGGGCTACTGGCATCCTAAGCCAGCTCTTAACCAACGGGTCACTTGGAGGGCCCAAACCTGCAATCTTCTTGTTAGGATCACGTGCTCTCACCAGTTGAGCCATCCTGCCACCTGTTGGCAGCTCAGCGGCAGCTCAGCTCAGGCGCAACCCACTGTCCCATGTGGGAATCGAACCAGTGACCCTGTTGCTCAGAGCTCACACTCTTAACCAACTGAGCCACTCGGCCGGCCCAGATCTGTGTTGTTTTAAGCCACTAAGTTTGTGCTGACTTATTACAGTAGCCATAGAAAACGAATACTGCCATGTGCCAGCCTAGCTTCTGGCACTTTCTAACACGTCACCCACTTTATTTCCGTTGTAGCAGTCATTACAGTCTGTGGTAACCTTCTTATTTGTTGCCCATTCGAAGACTCTAGTCTAATGTGTGTTTTATAAAGACACAAATGTAGTCGATCTCATCCAGCAGCTCACTTAATAGATTCAGTCGTTATTGAATGAATGAATGAATGAATGAATGAATGGAAAAAAAATGAATGTAACTTCCAGAACTCATTTTCCCCATCAGTAGAGCTACTTGTTTCCCCGAGGACATTTACCATTTCTGAGAGTACAGAAGGACACTGAAGGGTAATGTGGCAGGTGGACCACGCGACAGGATGTGGGAAGAGCAGACCAGGAATTCTGACTGCTGGCCACACCAAACCCTGAAATTCAAGTCCTGTTTGGGAGTGAGGCAGGTTGGAGGAGGTTAAAAGCAGCCCCCTACCCTTTTTTTTTAAGTCATTTTTCTCAGCTTGCTTTTAATTGGCTGCACATTTGAGTGACTGTCAGGAGGGAAGCCCAGTGTCCCATGCGCTGCCCTTTCTCAGGAAAATGCCTCGGGCCAGGACCCTCTGAGTTTTAACTACCTGCTCGTGCGCACTGAGACCAGTGCTCTGCCATCGCAGGAGTGTGTGTTTGTTTAATTAGGGCGCCGAGTACAGCCTCATCCGGTGGCAGATGTTGCCATGTGTAATATAATAAATAAAAGTCTTTATAGGACCCAGCAGGCAGTGGAGCCTTCCGTTAGCAGATGGCGAAATATTAAACTGGCACGGCAATAACTTCACCGCCAGAATCAGCTGGTCCCTGCCCAGCTTTGCTCCGACATGAATCAACTTCATATAGGATGTGTCACTCAGCCGCACCTGCAGACTCTCACCTGCCCGCCCTCCCTGCCTCCCCTGCCAGCACCGTTCGTTCCGTGGCATCTCCTGATGCAAGTCGGCTCCCTGGGAGGTGGACTCTTAGAACTGCATTAGTTAGGCGATGAGAGGAACTGGCTGGGCTGGACTACAGGGCTGCTTTATGGGGGAGAAAATGCAATAAGCCAGGCGGATATCGCCTAGCCCGTTTCTACTTGGCTCCAAATTAGCCAGACTCCAAATTACCCAGCCTGTCATGGGTCATCACGGTACAGGGGGATGATCCCACTTGGCTCCTCCTGTTTAGGACCTGAGTAGGGGGTGATGGCTAAATTTACTCGGGGACCCCAGTGAATTGGAAGAAAACAGGTCTTTTTGGTGTGAAAAGACGTTGACTGACATGTCTGCAGTTGCTCAGGCAGTAGAGAGACGGGCTTTGGACTTGTTTACCAAATGCTGGGTTATTCTTCTCATGTTTATGGAGGGCTCCCTACGTTCCAGCCAGGACTCTGGATGTGGGCTTTCCACTCCATTTCCACTGTGCCCCATGAGATGGTGCTAACAAACCCTTTCACACTTCCTGTGTGCCAGGCACTGTTCTAAGAGCTTTATGTACCTTAATCCACATGACCCTCCCAACATTAAACCTTACGCCGTTTCTCACATGGGAAAACGGAGGCTCCACGAGGCGACATGATTCGTTCAAGATCACACAGCTAGGAGATGGCAAAGCTAAGATGCAACCCAACTCTGTCTAAATTTGGAGGCGCTGTTCTTAGCAATTGCATGATCCTCCACTCCAGGAGACGTCAAAGGCAATTTTGACAGAAGATGGCGAAGATATAGGCAAAGTACTACCCAGAAAATGGAGTGCAGAACTGATACTAGGAAGGGGGCCATGGCATCTGACATTTGTTGGTGCCTGAAATCAACTTGACAACTTTTGAAAAGATACTTGAATAACACTTCTCCTTTAATCCTTATAGCAACACTTGGGGGCATCTACTCTTATAGTGTGGTTTTACTGATATAAAAATTGGGATCAGAAGGAAGATTTCACGTGCCCAAGGCCACAGAGCCAGCAAGTAGAGGGGCTGGGATGGACGCAGAACCGGTCTCTTGCTTTATTCACTCAACAGCTTTTCAGAAGACTTCGCGAAAGAGGTATTTAGAGATGTAAAGAATTTAAATAGGTACGAGGCGAAGGCATTCCTGGCAGAGGGAACAGCACGAGTGAAGGCCTGGCGAGTGTGGACATGCGTGCAGGTGTGTGCGTGGGGATGGGAGCCACGAGGCCGGCTGCCCAAAAGGAAGCAGGGAAGCCCTGAAGCCGAGAGAACTGTGACTTTTCTTCCCAGGCCAGCAGGGTGCTGACGTTTTTGCTGATGACCTTTTTAGTCATGCTGTTGGGTTCCCCTCATCCCCATTCACTTCTGTGGGGAAAGTGACATTCAAGACTGTCCTTGTCATCCTGGTCAGGGGAGCGGGGTCAGGCTTCAGAATTCCTCCTGGTCCCGCCACGTCGCGAGTGTCGCAGAGTCTGTGGCCTGAGTGAAGGCTGGCCGCTTCTACTGTTTTTCGCCCTCTGACCTCCCAATGTCTGGAATTTGGTTTTGTCAGACCACCCGGATCTGTCCCCTTATCTGCTCACCCCTGACCCTCTGGGTCCCACAGACTCCCAGCCTGGACCTCTCCTCACCAGCCGGTCCCATGATCCCTAAGCTCAGCCTAAGCAGGAGCCACAACTCGGGGAGTTTGAGGTGAGCCTGGAGCCTCCATAAACTCCTAGATTATGGAACCACAGGATCATAGATATCAGAGTTGGTTAACCAGCTCACCCTCATTTTGTTTCAAATTCATTGTCCCTATTTAAAAAACACTTCTTTATTTTCTTATTACAATAACAACGTGTGTTCATTGTGTAACATGAAGAAGATGCAGAAAAATAAAAACAATGAAATGACAGCCGACAGCCCAAAGACAACCATTACTGACCATTATTCTCTATTTCCTCATGGTCGCTTATACAGACATGTACCAGACACCCGCCTGTGTCTGAGATGCTTATGTGATGGAAATCATGTTGAATAGATAATTTAGCATTCCAGTTTTCTACCCTCATAAAATCAGTGCCAATTTCTCACACCATTAAATCTCTTCGTAAAAATTTAAAGATGTGGGAAAACACCTCAAAATGATATTAAGGGGCGAAAAGCAGGATTCTAATTCATGAGTTTGACGGGCTTTTGATTGTGTTGGATAAACATGCACATATACTTGAAGGCCCATACACTCAAAAATAAGGACATTATCCAACCTGTCAACAGGCTGTCTCTGCTGATGGGTTTCATGTTCTTTTTGGAGTCTTTCTGTATTTTCCACATTTTCAATAATGGATTTTTACAATGAGAAAATTATGCATAGTAACATAATATTCCAAGGTACGGATACACCATTGTTTATGTAATTCTTGCCCTGTTGAGGGCCTTTGGGTAATTTCTACGTTTTTTACAATTATAAATAATGCTCCACTAAATATTCATGTTTGTTCAACAAATATTTGAGAGTCTAGGATGTGTCATATATCGTGGTACATATCTCCTCATGCACCTGCTGCCATTTTTTTTTTGTTTTGTTTTAAAGATTTTATTGGGGAATTGGGGGAGGGGAACAGACAAGTTGCTGTCCTTTTGTTCTTCAGTCTAGTTGCGGAGGATGTTGCTTCACTGGCCCATGTTGGTATCGTCATAGTGCTCTTCCCGAATGAGGCAGATCGGTCACCAGCCTCTGGATGGTCGCTCACCGCGGCTCTTGGCAGCTCATGCTGACTGCCAGCCACTCACGCTAGCTGCCGGCCACTCACTGTAGCCTATGGCAGCCCACTGCAGCAGGGGCTGCAGCCTACATCGTCGCCGGGGCTTGCACAGCCCAGCTCCAGGTGGAGCTGTTGTTAGCTGTAGAGGGCAGTGTCACTGGCCCTCATATGTGGGATCCGAACCGGGGCCGCTGGCGTCCCAAAACCAGCTCTTAACCAATGCGCCACTTGGCTGGCCCCCTGCCATTTTTTTTTAATTTTTAATTTTTTAATTTATTTTTTACAGCAGTGCAATAATTATACTTTTTTTACCCCACATAGTACCAACTCCCCTGCCCGAATCCACCACCCCACTCCCCCCATATCATAATATCTATTACAACTCCCCTGACCCCACTCCCACACTGTACTCCTCATCCCGTGACTATATATATATATATATATATATGTATATATGTGTGTGTGTGTATATATATATATATATATATATATATATATATACACACACATTTAATCACAGTTAACATTCAATATTATACATCAGCTTCAGGTGTGTACACCTGCTGCCATTTTTCATATGAGGACACTGAAGAGCAAAGAAATCACTAAGCTTGTTGGGGGTGGGGATGGGTCTGTGCATTTGGCTCTTCCAATTCTGAGGTTTTTTTTTCCTTTACCAGGCTGCCTCCCCAAAATCTCTGGTCCCCTGTTTGCAGAATGGTAACAAATCAGGGGTGCACGGAATCCCAGATATCCTTCCCCATCAGCATTATGGAGCTATAATTAACAGATAACATTATGTAAGTTTAGTGTGTTGTAACATTTTATGTATGTATTGTGAAATGATTACCACCCTAGGTGGTAATTCAGGAGTTACTCCCCTAGTGACGTTCAAGTATACAATATAGCGTTGTTAACTGTAGCCACCATTCTGAAGGTTAGATCCTCAGAGCTTTTTCATCTTCGAACTGGAAGTTTGTACGCTTTCACCAACATCTCCCCACTTACTCACCTCCCAGCCCCTGGAAACCTTTGTTCTACCCTCTGTTTCTATGAGTTGGCTCTTTTTAGCCAACTAAATCCACATAAATGCGATCAGGACGTATTTGTCTTTCTCTGCCTGGCTTATTTCACTTAGCATGTGCCCTCAAGTTTCATTCATGTTGCTGCAAGTGGCAGGACTTGCTTCTTTTTTATGGCTGCATAACATTCCATTGTGTGTGTATCACATTGTGTTTGTCCATTGATGCTGGCCGAAGCCGTTTCCATGTCTTGGCCATTGTGAATACTGCTGCCGTGAACACGGGGGTGCTGATAGCGCTTTGAAAGAGTGATTTCGTTTTCTTTGGATGTATACCTAAAAGGGGGATTGCCGGGCCCTAGGATAGTCCTATGGTTGTTTTTGGAGGAACCTCCATGCTGTTTTCCACAGCAGCCATTTTATATTGCAACCATTAGTGCACAGAATTTCCTTTTCTTCACAATACTCACCAGCCCGCGTCTCTTCTTATCTTTTGGATAACAGCCATCCCGATGGGTGTGAGGCGATAACAGGCCTCCCTGAATAGAGTGGGGTGGAGTACTTACCTGTCCCCACCTCGTGGAGGCAGCAGACAAAGCACTTCAGAGCCTGTGCTCTTAAACCACTAACTTGTCTTCATGGGAAGCTGTCCTCTCTCTCTCCGACTGTTGTACGTTCCTGTGTGCCCATCACAGGTGTGGCTTTGTGATGTATTTGTAGTCCAGCTCAAACGTCACCGGCTCTCTGAAGTTTTCCAGATGCCCTCAGAAAGGTTCCCAGGGGCTCTTTATGTTTCCTTAGGGCTTTGTTTACGGGCGCATTAAAAACCATATGTTACTGTACCCTGGTTATTTAGGGATCTCATCTCATTGAATGGGTTATGAGCTCTTTAAACCATGGCCCGTGTTCTCCACTTTGCTACCTTGTCCGTTTGCTTCTGGTTCTCAGTCTGGCCAGTTCCCTCCATCTCTGCTGCATCCACCCACCCAGACGATGCGTCCGTGAAACCCATCATCTCCCACCTGGAATGCTCCACCAGGGTCATCGTGGGACTCTGCTTCTGCGCTCGTGCCCCTTGCAATCCATTTCTTACAGTAATGAGAGGGATACTTGGAAATCAGAAATGCCCAGCAGCTCAACAAGCTCTGTCCCCTGCCAACCTCCCTGACGTCATCCCAGGAAACCCCCACCCCCTTACTCGTGGGGCTCTCCTCTCTCTGGTCCCACTCAAGTCACTTGTTTATTACATTATTCTGTGGGGTCATTTGGTTTATTTCTCAGCAGACGTTCAGTCTCTTCCCTCTCCAGTTGTGGATGGATTTTGCTTTCTCATCCCATGATTTTAAGCTTAGCCTTAATGACTCATTTAGACCAATAGGATGTTAGTGGGCAGAGGTCTGAAATATGATGCAGTTGTTGTGTTTGTACTCTTCACGTCTGCTGTGGCCATGGGAGCAACACACCCAGGGCCACCTGCTGTCCCAGACGAATGAGAGATGCAGGGAACAGACCTGAGCAGAGCTGAGGGGTGGGGAGCCAAGCCCTGCCTAGATCAGCCAGCCCCAAGCCACGCACAGCTGCCTGAGCAGATGTGAATGCTCGTCACTATAAGCCCTGTTCCGCTTTCTCCGTAGTCATTGCTTTAGAAATTCCGTCGTTTCTCATCGGGGCATACTTCCCAGGAGGAAAGAGACAATGTCTGTTTGGTTCGCTCTGTGACACCAGCGCTTAGCAGGTACTCGGTGCCAAATAAATATCTACTAAATGCACCATGATGTTCTGCTCCCACAATTCCTAGCACAATACCTGCGCCAATCAGAAGCTGCTGAATGGAGTCGTTGAGCCCTCCAGATCGGTTTGTGTTGTGTCCTGACAAATATGTTTTTAAGCTCACATTGGCACGAGGGCCAAAAATGGTTAGTGGGGACACTTCTCTCCCCTTTCCTGCGCTCCCACCCTGCAGAAAGCCTCCTTGGGAGGTCACCACACTGGAAACAGATGATGTGTCACCTTGGTAATTTAAGCCATGAATCTGTACTTGCTTAAGGATGAACTTGTTTGGAAGAAAAATGAGAAAAATGCTTGTGACTGTCCAACAAGTATCTGGATAAGTGCATCAATTTTGGTTCTTGGCAGGTCCGGCACACATTATAAAAGAAAACTGCTGAGGCCAGCAGCAGGGAAAAATCACATGCCTTGTTTCCACAAACACAGCTTTGGGGATGGTAATCATATCTCGTCGCAAGGGTGACACCACCGTGGGCCTGGCAGAGAAACGAGCTCTACCCCATCGCAGAAGGAACAAAGTGGAGATCGATAAATCATAAAATTAGCAGAGACATCATCTGTCTTTCGTGGCTTTCCCTTTATTCCCGCCAAGGTCCCTCAGGACATGAATTCATTTATTGCGTTTTATCTTTGGGAAAACGCATCCAAGCTCTGGGGGCTGCTTTCAGTCAGGGGAACGGGGGCAAGAACATGGGGTCATTAATTAAACAAGATTGGGAGTTTCCGTCCACGCCTCGCTCTCCACTGACTCCCATGAATTGAGTTTTAGGACTGCGTCCGGGTCTTACTTCATCAGAGGCAGGTTACTGGAATGTGTCCTGTGAGGGAGAGAGAGGGGACATGTCTGCTTACTCTGAAGAAGCGATACATTTAAGACAAACTTATCTAAAGTTATCTAAAGATTAGTTCTGTCCCTGCATGTGAGGTGGTAAACATGGGAATCTGGAAGGTACAGAACTTGGAGTCATCCAGTGGCCGTATTCTTGATTCTCAGACAAATGCTGAGTAGGTTTTTAAGGTTTCTGAAATCATGGTGTATTTTTCGTTTGATATGTGCAAACGTGTAGGCTTCTTACTATGTCAAAAGAACCCTAGAATCGAACAAGCACGGTAGTTATTTGATTGAGTGTTTTGCTTATCCATTGCTGGATATTAAACCACAACACACTTAGTGGGGCAAGGCTAATTCATTCTATTGCTGTGATTCCAGAGGTCTGCTCTGCTCCGTGGGCAAACCGTCTTCCTCTGTGGCATTAGCAGGATCTGCAGGCATTGGCGAGTCGGCCTCGGCGGGCGCATCTGACGGGCTCGCTCATGTGGCTGGTGAGTCAGTTCTCACTCTTGGCTGGGAGCTCAGTGGATTGTCTCGGTTCTCCTTCGTGTGTCTTCTCTCTGTGGCTTGGGCATCTCCCAGCGTGGCAGCTGGCATTTAATGAGCAGGGAGGGAAGGTTGCCAGTCCTCTTAGGGCTCGGCAGACCCAGCACATCACTTCCGTCCCATTCCCCGTTGCTCATAGCCGATCATGAGGCCGGCCCAGCCACGAGGAGAAGGGCACGTGAGTTGGGGGCCGTCTTTGAAAATTAGGGACCCAGTGGACTCTGGTGCAAAGCCTAATATAGACGCATCTTTGCTGTGGTCCTTTGTGAATAGAACAATTCCTTTCCCCTCTCTGTGCAAGGAACCTGGGCTCGGCTAAGCAAGGAAGTTTTTGCTAGAAGGGGAAGGACCATGTGCCTTGTGGAGTGGAATGGCCAGTGGTTTCCAAAAGCTTGTCTTAAGCCCCTCTGTCTCCTTGGCGTTCATGAAACAAAACGAGCAATTTTTCATTCTCAACTCCCTCCCCGTCCCCCCTAAGAGAAGCTCTGTCAGGCTCGCCCAGCTCAGCTAATGCCATCTGCTCCATTGCTCAGGCCCCTACACTTGGACTCATCCTTGTTGGTTTTCTTTCTCCTCTCCCTCCCTCATTCCATCATGCTTCTTCATTCATTTGCCATTCAGCATGTCTCCTATGTTAAAAAAAAATAAAACCTTTGCTTTTGGAATCATGCTAGATTTACAGAAAAGTTGTGAAGATGGCGCAGAGAACCCCTGCCTTGTCCCTTCAGCCAGCTTTCCCTAATATTAGCACCTTACGGAACCTCGGTTCATTTGTCAAAACGAAGAAACTAACCTCCATATGGTACTGTTAGCTCGAGTAGAGCCTGTTTTCAGATTTCACCGGTTTTTCTACTAATACCCTTTTTTTTTTTTTGACCCAGGATCCAATATGACAGCATGCTGTATTTAATAGTTAGTTTTATGATTGTTTCTTTAATTCTCCACAGACAGCGTGTACCTCGTTGACTGCCTCTGGCGGGCAGACCACTCCCGACTTCTCCTTTCTTGGTGCTGCCCCATTTTCTGTCTCAGAGGGGCCCCTCTTCCAGCCCTATCACCTCTGTCCTCTGCCCACCCAAGAGAACCATTTGCTGCTGGTTTACCCTCCCATTCTTTCTTTCTGCTAATATAAATAAATATATATTCTCATCTCTTTCCTACGCGAAACTGTATACTCTTTTCTAGACCTTGCTAATTTCATTTGAAAGACAGAAATTGGAGACATACATTGAGGGTACAGAGCTCTAGCTAAAGCTTTAGTGTGATTTTGTAGCACTCTGTTGGGTGGCTGTATCATGATTTATTCAACCATTTCCCTACGGATGGACATTCGGGCTGCTTCTATTTATGGGGTTTTATGATACTGCAATGAGTCAGTCGTGGTTCTTTTAGGGAAAAAGATGAGGCCGGGAGGGAGAAAAGTGATAATGCCTTTGAAAACCCATAAACAATGGAACCGAATTGCTTTTTCTATGGAAACCTGGGGCCTCTGCACGTTACCTCTTCCCTAAGGATTGTCTCTTTGCGATGGCCTTGACTGGGAGGCAGGCTCTGAAGAGGTATCCTTGGAGATAAGCAAGGGACCCTACAGATGAGGCATCAAGATTTACACTTGAGCTTGCGCTTTGCAACAATTGCTGGGGGTGAAAATTATGGCAGCTCAGGAAATGGACTCCAGTCAAGAAAGCTTTCAGTGCAAATATTCTCTTGGAATAATTTATTAACTCCCGGCAGACCTTGTGGTCAGGCACAATTAGAATCTCCCACAGAGGCCGCCTGCCATTGAACAAGCTGGGGCTACTGCCTGCCGTGAGGAATTGAGCAGCAGGCCCAGGGGACATCTGAGAGCCCCGGCCTCTGAAGATGGGATGGAGGGGACAGCTTGGTGTAGGGGGAGGAACCGGGGCTGGTGGGAGCACAGATCTGGGTTCAGAACTTCACTCTTAGGGTTTTTAGCTGGAGGCCTCCGGGCAAGGCACTTTACCTCTTTGAGCCTCTGTTTCCTCATCTGTGAAGTGGGGGTAAAGATTGTTGTGAGGTTTAAACGAATGAGCTAAAATACCTAAAGCTCTTAGCATAATGTACATAATAAATGACAGATAATTAGTCTGGGAAGAAATTTCAACTCCACAGGGAACGAATATGGAACAGTTTTAGTTTTTGGTCCTACGATCAACTGCGTTAAGTCTCTCTCTTCCGGGGTGGCAGATCCCTTCACTTCTCATTACTTTCAGTTATTAAAAATCTTAGCCAGGTCCAGTTTAAACCTCCAATTTCAGATCCAATGAAAAGTTCCCTCCCTTTCGGATGGCAGGGATGTGTTTAGCTCCTTACACCCCCTCACCCCATTCTTTGATGTATTGAGGTGGGGAGGAGGTCATGAAAAAGGGGTCGGCGTACCCCTTACCTAACTTCACAGGATACGGTTCTGACCTCCCTCTGGCTGACACCAGGTCTGCCTCCGGCTCGAGACTTTTGCATTCCAACCAACCCACAGAAACTCCGTCTGAGCAGTCCTCTGTGAATTCAAAGCCAAATGATGGCAGCTAACATTTATTAAACACTGACCGTGTGGCAGGGATTGTGCTAAGTACTTTATATGCCTCTCCTCTTTCGATCCTAACAACAACTCTCAGGTAGGTCAATGTTACTGTGTCCAGGGTACAGATAAAGCTCACAGAGGTCAGGTGCCACCCCAAAGTCACACGGCACAGAAGTGGCGGAGCTGCGGTACAAACCCAGGACCCCACAGTGCAGGCCTTTAACCATTCTGTTACATGAGGGGTTGAGTATAAGTGGGACCAAAACATAAGTATAAGTGGGACCAAGCCTTTTAATTTCTGAGCTGTCAATCCAGAGATCCCAGGCCTGGCCCCCAATGGAGGGAAGTACATTGGGGGGTCTCTCTGAGTTGGAAGTGCAGCCATGTGTGAGAACGAGAGATCAAGAGCATCCTTGGACCCATATCTGAGGTGGTCAGAAAGAACCCGCCATAGGCAGGCGGGTAGACCACGTGGGAGCTGAGACCAGGACACCTGCCACCATGTTATCTGTCTGAGGTCCTCTGGCCGCTCTGATCTGATGGATTTAGAGCATCTGAATTATAAACCGTCGAGCTTAATCAGTTCATGGTCTGGTTTTGCAAGCATTTTGACTTTGGTTCCTGCCAGCATTTCGCTGAAATGCCTTGAGTTGCCTGTGTTCCCAATCAAATGCTGATCGATACGTTTGCGTCAAGTGTCTCTGAGTGGCCAGCTCTGTGGTGGTCACTAAGGGACAATGTGTCCTGTCGTCAAGGAGTTACTACCTTCTTGGGGGAAACCTAACATGCAACCACTTGCGCCATCTTAGCCCTGTGAAAGATCGCTTATATTTATTTATTATTTGCCATGTTTTGGTGTTATCCTTTCACTTTGCACTTGGGGGATGTTTCATTAGCTAATACCATGAAACAAACCTTCCCCATCCTCAGAGGCATGTCACAGTGAACGTGAACTTAGCTCGTGTACCTGGGGAGGCGGCTGGGCTTGCTTGGAGCCACCGCAGCTCCTGGGAGCGAGGCTGGGCTCCGCTCGGAGGTTCGGCTGCAGGCTGAAGGTCTGAGGGTTACCCGGCTCCACTCCTCTCGCCCCCTCTTTGGACTGGGGGGCTAGCCAGTGTCCTCGTGGTGATGGCAGAGATGCAAGACAGCATTTCCAGCTCCCCAAACCTGTCTAAGTCTCCTGCTTGCATCAGGTCTGTCTTCATCCCATCGACCACAGAAAGTCACATGGCCAAGCCCAAACTCAAGCAGTGGGGAGGAATGACCATGTGACATGGCAAAGAGACCGAGGTCGGAAGGGGGAAGAGCTCAGGGGAACTTATAAGAAGTGGACTCGAAAGACTCCTGGTGTATTGATGCTGCTCAGAAGGCTGCCTACTTTACCCCCAGTCCCGGTCATGTTTCTGCATCAGAGAAAGCTGTGCTTCCCTTGAGCAGCTAGGGTGTTTTTATTGGGTGAATGCCATGCGGCTCATGTTTCACTCTTCCCTGTGGCGAGCTGGCAGCTCAGAGTCTTAGTTTAGCTCCTGTCTGCCGGATGGCGATAATGAGCATTTCTGATGCGGACGTGGCTCAACCCACCTACGGCTTCATCTTACCATTTCCTTGGAAGACACCCTAACTTACCTGATCCTGGTGTACTGCAAAGGCTTTTGTTTCTAGTTACACTTCTATTCTTGAAGAAGGCGGGTCAGGTGGCCCCTGGGAAGTTCAGGCCCACCCTGGTTGAAAACCACTGGGCTGTAGTATATGCAATTGTAGGATGTTGGGAGCCCAGGGACAGCTTGCTAGATGAGGTGGCACCAGAGTGGAGGCCTGGGGGCCAGTGGCAGCAGCTAAGTAAAGGGGAAGGGAGCTGCCATTTCTGTTCCATGGCGCAGCAGGTGTGGGTGGAGCTGCATGCTCTGGGCAGGAGTCCCTGGTGAGAGATGAGTCAGAGGTGAAGGCAGGGCCAGGCCCTAAAGGTGTGGTCTTGGTGACGGTGACACAAAACCTCAGTGAATTAGACTCTTCCGGTGAGTGCTTCTCAACCTTCAGGATGTCTAATGAGGGACACATGACAAACACGCAGACTCCTGGGCCCCATCCCAGCGACATAATGCAGGATGCTCAGACAATATGAATAACGCTATTACGAATATCTGTGTATAGTTCCCAGGTGGATGCATCCATAGGCGTAGAACCGATGGATCATGCTGTTAACCCTGTGCTTAACCTTTGGGGGGACTGCCTGCCAGCTTTGTTTTCCAAAGCACCATTTTACGTTCCCAGCAGGAGTGTGTGAGGGTTCTGACTACTCCATAGCTTCACCCACACTTACTACTGTCCATGGGTTTTTGTTTTTTTTAAATTGGGGAATTGGAACAGTGTTGTGGAATTGGGGAAGGGGAACAGCCAAGTTGTTGTCCTTCAGTCTTAGTTGTGGAGGGCACAGCTAGCTCAGCTCCAAGTCCAGTCGCCATCCGGCTGCCTACCAGCAGCTCAGGGCAGCTCATCTCAAGGTGCTGTGTTCAATCTTCGTTGCGGGTGGGAATAACCACCATCCCATGAGGGAGTCGAACAGGCAACCTTGTTGTTAGGAGTACATGCTCTCACCAGCTGAGCTATCCTGCCACCTGTTGGCAGCTCAGTGGCAGCTCAGCTCGGGTGCAGCTCACTGGCCTATATGGGAATCGAACTGGCGGCCCTGTTGCTCAGAGCTCACGCTCTTAACCAACTGAGCCACCTGGCCGCCCTTGCCTGTGTTTTTTTATTATATCCATTCTCCTGGGTGGAGAGTGGTACCCTGTTGTAGTTTGGATTTGCATCATGAGCTTGTTGGTGAGCAGAGTTTAAAGCTTCCCGGGGTTATTCTAATGTGCAGGAGGCAGGGCTGTGAACAACCTGTCTGTGCGGAGGGACAGCAGAGATGCTTCCTGGAGGACAGGAAGCCGCCTGGAGAGGTTAGACTTGCAGCTGGACCTGCAAGGTCCTCCTGGGAGCCCCTGCAGGAGGGAGGAGAGTTGGCCCGCTAGCAGCAGGCTCCTGCAGGGGTGGAGTGGAGGGGGCCTAACTGGAGAGAGAAGACTGGAAACATAAAGGGGGCTGGGCAGGAGAGACACAGGAGGAAGGGTGAGGTTTCACGTGTGTTCTTCAGTGGCAGAAACGGGGAGCCAGTTTTAGGGAATGGGTCAGTCCAGGGGCCGCCCCCTACCCTCTCTGATCCTCCCCTGGCTCGTCTCTAAGTCGGGGTGACAAGCCTTTGGTGCAGGGTGTGCACGGGGATTAAGTGAGGTAATTGATACAGCCTGGCGAGCTCCATCGACATGCACTTGGCTCATACATCTAATTTATTACCTTGCGTTATTATTTACATTTGGCTCCCTCGCCCCGGGACTGTCTTATTTATTTATCTTTATAACTGTCTCGTGTGTTTGTATAACCTCAGGGCCTGTAACTGATCAGGGCCAGATTTACAGTCCCCGTCCCTTGTCCTTGTTAACAGCTGAGCGCTCCCTGTGAGCCAAGCGGTGTGTACAGTGGTTATGTTTCGGCCGCTTCCAACCTCCCTCCAAGGGTCCCATCCCCGGTTTACGGATGAACAGTCAAGCTCCTGGGAGTTAGCTGTGTGTGGCTGAGTACATTTACAGTGCAGTGGGGGGAAGGGAATAAAAGTTTATTGATTCTGTGTGCTGTGCCAGATTCTGTAGTTTTTCTTACTCAGTCTTCCCATCACCCGGTAAGAGGGGCGTGATTATCCCCATTTCGCAGATAAGGAAACGAATTGCCCAAGGCCACAGTTAATGAGGTCTGACTGCAGAGCCCGTGGTTCCCCACGTAGCTGAGACCTCCAGGCGGTGCGGGAGGGGTTACGGAGGGGGAGGTCGGCAGCCAGACCTGGGAGGAGCCGCTCCAGGGTCAGCGCCTGCAGGGCCGCCCTCTGTTCCTAGATGGCGCTCAAGGCTCGGCTTCCAGGACACACCTGGCGCTCCAGTGTACGTCGGGAGAACAAGATACTGGTTTTATGCAACAATTTATTGTAAGGAAAGCAAGAGATTAAAAAAAAAAAAAAAAGAAGAAGCCCTTTGTTTTTTCTTTGTTTTCTGCTCGCAGAACTAATCTGTTGCCTCTAAGCCTGCAGTTCATCTTTGTAGCTACATCAGACTAATGTGCTGATGGCCAAACCCTGGGGTTGGGGCCGCCGTGGCACTGGCATGGTGAGACACTGGAAGCAAAGAATCAAGTGAAATGGCCCTCTCCTGACCCTTGCATCAGAGCTTGGTAGGTGTCAGCCAGCGCCCCCACCCTGGAAAGCAGGGTCCCTGCCCGTTAGAAGAAAGAGTGTGGTCAGAGCTGGGAAGGCTTTCTCGTTTGGTGTCTGGCCCCGCATTTTGTGGGTTTAGAAGATGGATGGCCAAGTCATGGGTCCAAATTCAGGCCTTTCGGTGCAATTTTGCTTACCCCATTCTCCTTTTCTCTTTGTTTAAAAACAAAAACGTGTCAGTATTTGTCGTGTAGACTGGGGGTTTGTGAACCTGGTGAGTGAAGTGGGTTAGCTGTGAAAAATAGAGTGGTGAGGACTGTGGCAAATTTGAGGCGCCCTTCTCCGTTTAAGGGGGCAGCTGGTACTCAGCTCTAGCTAAGGGGACAGGCGGGCCATATTGCCTAATTAAAAAAAAAATTTGGCCTGATTTTTTTGAAAAAAAAAAAAGAGAAATCTAGATTTTTATGAGATATTTTCTAATATTTAACAGTTATCAACTAAGTAAAAAAAGGGGGGATGACAATACCCTCTGTGGTCTTTGGTGCAGATAAACTCGAATAGCCTCTTGCCACGTCCTCGTGGGTGTGCACATGCGCGCAGGGGAGGGCTGGAAGATCAGAAACACGCTCGGGTTGTCCAGGGGCCAGAGAGGAGCCGGGCTGCGCCCACCGGGGAACCAAGCCTCAATCTGCGGGAGCCTTGGGGTTACATGGGAGGATCTTGGGCGCTGGGGTTTTTGTCTGGTTTGGGCAGCACCCCAAGGGGTATATATGGAGGGGCACAGCTCGAGGGGAGTGGACGTCGGTGGGGGGAGCCCTAAGCTAGGGCACAGAGCCTCAGGTCAGCCTAGAAAGGCCGCGCCAGGCTGGTTGGGGAGGCGGCCTGGCTGTATTGTCAGCTGCTGGGACCCACGTTGAAAGGAGAAACACAACTGTTTGGGAGTTGAGAGCCATGTCATCTTCATTGCCCATTTTCCTCTTCACGATTATCCTTAGCACCCTTCATGCACGTGGTGGAGCCGGATACTTGGCTCACTCCGGCTCCCGCCAACCCCGCCCCGCCTTCCTCTTTCTGCTGTGGCCGCCGGGGAGCGTGGAGCCCAGTGGGAGGCCCAACGCCTAGAAATTGCGCAGCACCCACCGGATTGCGGATTGCGTGGGTGCATTTCCCCTTGGTCCTCGGTTCCTGTCCCGCATACATATTTTCCCTGGCTTTGTCTTTCAATTACATTTTCCATTTTTATTGTGTTGCGTTACCTTCTGGGAAGCTGCCTCAAGTCGTTCGTGGAATGAATAAAAATGCTTGTGCAGCGGGGCATTTGGGCTGACTGGGCTGGAGGTCTAGAGGTTTCACTGTGGACAGTATTTCCCTCTGCCCTGCCCCCTCCCAGGTCCCTAGCTTTGTTGTGGGAAGGGGAAGGGGCATGGGCTAGCATCTACTTTCTATTTACCCCTCTGTGCTGACTCTGAGGTCCTATGATTAGAGGGAAGGAGAATGACAGCTTTTTTTTTTCATGGGAGGCGTGGTGACATCCGGGGCAACATGTGGTGGCCAGAAGTTGGCAGAACTCTCAGAGGGGCTTGCTGTGGCTCCGGAGACCAGCAGAATAGCTTCAGGGCCCGGGTGACAATTGATGACACTGGGTTGTTGAGAGCGCCACTCTCCCAGGCTCTGCCGGCAAACTGGTTGTTTGCTCTTCTCAGACAACCCAATTGCCTGGAATCTGGAATATTCTGTTGGCTAGAAACAGCAGTGAGGCTTCCTTCAGCCTCTCTGTGAGCAGACTTGTGCCCGTGCAGACACGAAAAAGCTTGTGGACTGATTGCCAAGCCTCACAATGCACCTGGACTCTTCAGGTTGGCCGGAGCCCATTTGGAGGGCAGCAGTTTCCTGCAAAACCACCCAGGTGAAAAGGGCACCTACTGTTGTCATTTGCATAGAAAAGAAAGTATGCTGAATTTGTTTGGTTCGATCAACATTAGAAACTCACGTTTCCACTGACCCAGCGACTCCGCTTCTTGGACTGTATCCTACAGAAATGTTCAGGTGTGCACGGAGTAACATACATGCAGGATGTTCATTACAGCATGGGTTAGGGTAGTGAAAAAGTGGGAGTAACCGAACTGTGCGCCAGTAAGGGTGTGGTTACATCATGGTGCCCCATGCTAGGAGCGCCAGGCAGCTGTGAAAAAGATGAGAGAAATTTATGTGTGCTGACATGGAAATATCTTCCCAACATCCCAAGTTTAAATAGCCTGTATATCCATCTGTATGTATAAAACCATGCATAATTCTATATATAGCTATACCTGTAGCTATATGTATTGTATATTACTATATATGCGCGTATAACTATGTACACAGATATGTATATAGTGTAGGTGACTTTATTTATGCCCAAGAAAGACCCTCTCCCCCAAAGGGAGAGATCTGGGTTTGTAGACTGACTGCTTGTGACCAAATGATCATAGAAAGCCATTATCTGTGGTCAGGGTCATACTCGCAATATTTGACCACCCATAGGGTATGAGCACTGCCTTATCAGAATAGATGCTGGAGCAGATTCTGGGGACCCCTTGCTATGCCAGGGGTTAACCCTTTAGTCTTTAAATCATGAAGGCTAGGGGTCTGGGAGGCCCTAAGGGTGGCTGCCAAACAGCTAATATGGAAGGATTTCCTTATTTTAACAACCGGTGTGAGCATACTTATGCTCCTGGTTAAATATCCGCCTTGCCGTTGGTAGTCATATTTAAAAATCCCAATGAAAACGTGTTGGGCTTCCTCTATACTGGTTTGTGGGCTCCACGGAGCAGAGGCCTCTGGGAGTTCCTTGATCCTGAGCTGTGGACTTGACCTTCTGGGAACCAAATGCTCGTCCCAAGTGTGGCGCTGCAGATAAGTTCTGCTCTATCGCAGCCTTTCAGGGAGCTGACCCATCCTGCAGCATACTTGGTCTAACGAGTTGTTAATAACCAGGCCCGGGGGTCCCCGGGTGCAGACGGTTTCCGTATTGATCCCCACCTGCATTGTCAGCACTCTGTAAAGACCGAACTGTAAGTGCTTAATTCAGTCCCATTCAACCAATAATTTTGGTTTTGTCCTCCAAACAAAAGCACCCTTGTTTATTCTTCTCTTTTCCTCCCACAAACAATATAATCAATCCATTCCTCCCGCTGCTTTGCCCAAACCTAGTCTGCTCCTGTAATCAATACATTTCGAAATGTCAATGTATTCCTGGGTGAGCAGGAGGGGAGGGCTTGGGAAGGGGGCCCCGGGGCAGATGGGAAGACAGCCGAGGCGACCATCGCCGGGCAGACAGGGTGCCATTTCAATCCCAGCCGGGCAGTCCCCGCGAAGGCCAGATCTCTGGGCTCCATACTGGCATCCGTGGTGTTGACTGTGGCCTTCCGACTGCGGTCAGAGGAAATACATAGGCAGCACCTGACGTTATTGGCGTCACAGCCTCCACACCAAACGGCTAACTTGGAGCTTCTTTTAAGTGATCAGGTAAACTGTGTGGGAGTCACGCCCACTCTAAGCCCCCCCAGATCACTTGCCCTGAGCCCTGCCTTATCCATGAAGCTAGTGTTGCAGGGGGCTGGGGACGGGTGGGAGGCAAGGAGAGGTCTGCGGGGTGAGCCGGGGGCAAACCAGCCTGCTTTTCTGATTCGAGAATTTAAGAATATTCCTGAAGAATCGGAGTTTGGATGACTTGTCAGAGGTCATTGTTTGGGGAAAGAGGCGTTAGCACTGAGTATCGACCATGTGCCACTAATTTTATAAGTAGTATTTTTTAATTATTACAATAAATCCTTATTCCAGAGATGAGGAAACAAGTGGAGGTGAAGTGAATTTACTCGAGGTCGTCAGAAGATAAATGACAAAACCCCTTTGGGAAGTGTGCCTTTGAGATGAGAGAGAGAGAGAGAGAGAGAGAGAGAGAGAGAGAGAGAGAGAGAGAGAGAGAGAGACCTCTGTGCCTCATTTGCCTCATTTAAAAACAGAGAACAAAAATAGCACCTCCTCACAGAATGGTTAAAAGGATTAAATGAGCTGTGCCAATAAAGTGTTTAGTCAGACTAAGCACTTAGAAATAGTTGGTATTGTCATTATTATCATTATAATTATTCCCCTGGTATGCATCAAATATTTGCTTTCAGAAATTTCTGGAAGCAGCACAATTGCAAAAACTTTATTTCTCCTTGATGTTTTTCTTAAAAATAAGTGTGACATTGGCAATGAATCAGATAGGATCCCTATCCTCAAAGAGATGCCCATCTGAGTTTTTTTGGGGGGCGGGGGGCGGGTACAGAGGAAGAAGGAAAACAGCCAGTTACAATACTGTGTCATACTTATGATGGAAGGAACATGTTAGAAGGAGCACAGAGCGGGCGGCTGGGTGGAGACATCAGAAAAGGCCTGGAGGGAGATTTGAACTTTGAAAGATGATGACGCAGCAGACAAGGAGTGGGAAGGAAACTGGCTCAAGGAGTAGGAGCGCCTTCAGGGAGGTGTGCAAAGGCGTAAGGGGTGATTGCACGTAGGTTCTTGCCTCTCAAGTGCAGGGGCTTTGGTGAGAAGTGGCCAGAGACAGGGCTGGCTGGCTCGGTGGGGCGGGGTCACCAGGGCTTTTGTTTTGGAGGTTTTGTGAATCCTTCAGCGTTTTAAACAGCAAAGTGGCACATTCAGCATCTTGTTTCAGAAGATGACCTTGTGTTGCCCTTGGGGGCCTCTGCT
Organism: Aselliscus stoliczkanus; assembly: GCA_033961575.1. Taxonomy (NCBI): domain Eukaryota; kingdom Metazoa; phylum Chordata; class Mammalia; order Chiroptera; family Hipposideridae; genus Aselliscus; species Aselliscus stoliczkanus. Next base: position 5,152,379 of record CM066741.1, on the reverse strand, counting down.
GGGGAAGCCTAGACGTAGTGGGGCCGAGGTGAGGCTGCTGCAGTGTTCTGGGGAGGACGCCCGGCCCTGGACAGGAGTCAGAATCAGCTGTGAATGGAGGAAAGTGGGATGGGAGAGCCGTGCACACCCGGAATCCACAGGATCTGGGGACCCGTTGGATGTAGTGACGGAGGGAGAGGAAGTCTAGAATGACTCCAGCTTGGGTGCTTGGTGGAGCCGTGGACTGAGAAAGGAGGCAGAGGGAGAAGCATGTTCTTTTATTTATTTATTGTTTTAATTGGGGCACAGTGTTTTTCCAGGACCCATCAGCTCCAAGTCAAGCAGTTGTTTCAATCTAGTTGTGGAGGGTGCAGCTCCGTGGCCCATGGAGGGATCAAACCGGCAACCTTGGTGTTATAAGCACGGCACTCTGAGCACCTGCGCTAACCGGCCGCCCCGGGAAGCATGTTTTAAGAGAACGATAGGAAGTGAGGTTTTAGACCCTTCAAGTGTCAGGTTTGGTGGGCAGGATATGGGGCGCCTGGTTCCATAGTTGGTGATCAATAGAAGATGAATGATACTTGTTGAGGAAATGCATAGATGGCTGAAGCCACAATGTGGAGGAACATGAGTTCAGGCAGGAAGCAGAGGGAAGAGTCCTGGGGAACCTTACCCACAGACCTCTCCCCGCAAACACTGAATTAAGAGAAGCTGGGAATTTGGGAATCCCGAGCCTGTCAATCAAGAGAAAGAGATTCAGGGTATGGCAGAAAGCCCTTTCCACTGCTGATGTTGACCTATGAGATTTATGGACTGGCTAACCTTTTTCTTTCTTAGAAATAACAGCCAACGTTTATTGAGTAGTTGCGGTGTGCTGGGTCCTGTGTCAAGGACGTGCCCCGTGTATCTTCTCTTAAAAGGCAGAGCATGGTGGCAGGGAGATGCTGTGTGTATTCCTTTTCTAGAGATGAAGAAACTGAGGCTTGGAGATGTTCATTGTTCGAGTCCTGGTATGCAGGGGCTCGGAGGGCAAACCCGTGTCTGGCTGACTCGGAGTCAGGACTCGTCCTCACTTTTTTTCTCTCCTGAGCTTCTGCTCATTTGAAATTCACAGCTGAGCATCCCTGGGTTTGCCAAAGGTGCTTTGACTCAGCAGACAGCCAGGTTGAGAGGATGCTGCTGTTTGGGAGGAATGAGGGAAATGGAAGTTGTGACACTGGCCTGTGTGTCTTTGGGTTTTTCCAGGTACTTTACCTGCCGTCTGCCACCCCTCATCTCTCATGACATTAACTTGATGACTTTCAAAACAGCTGCCAGCTTTGGGGGAGGGGCGATCCATTGGCCTGGAGGACTTCTCTCCACCTGGATGAGCGTTGGGATTAAGGGTGAGCTAGTCTCACGGTCAGTTGGGTGAACAGATCCCTTCTGTTGTTGGATGAATGGATTCAATAACATGCCTTCAATGAGCTAGGTCTACTGGGTGCAGCGATCAATTTTAAAATGGGGTGAAGGACCTGTGTGGGCTGAACATACAAGGTCAGAAAATTAAGTTTGTGAACTTGTTGATAGCCTTTTTTTGATATCGGGGGTGGGTGGGGGGTTATTCATTATGAATTTGTACCAACTGGGCAAACAGTTAACCAAGTTTACTATTTGGAAGTGCTGAAACGGCTGCGTGAAAAAGTTAGACGACCTGAACTTTTCACCAACAATTCATGGCTCTTGCATCACGACAATGCACCAGCTCACACAGCACTGCCTGTGAGGGAGTTTTTAGCCAGGAAACAAATCACTGTATTCGAACACCCTCCCTACCCACCAGACTGGCTCCTAATGACTTCATTCTTTACCCAAAGATAAAGGAAATATTGAAAGGAAGATATTTGGATGACATTCAGGGCATCAAGAGTAGTATGACAGCTCTGATGGCCATTCCAGAAAAAGAGTTCCAAAATTGCTTTGAAGGGTGGACTAGGAACTGGCGTCGGTTCATAGCTTCCCAAGGGGAGTCCTTCAAAGGTGACCATAGCGATATTCAGCAATGAGGTAGGTGGCACTTTTTCTAGGATGAGTTCGCGAACTTCATTGTCAGACCTTTGTATGACCTTGGCCTGGCTTTGATAGTTTCAGAGCAGCTCCTTCAGGGATCACAAAGAAGAGGGCCTGCCAGTACCCCATTCATCTATTTGTTGAGTGGCTTCTTTCTCCCAATTTCCATCCCTTGTGGTGGAAAAAGCACAGTCTTTAGAGTTAGGCAGACATGGCGCTGACGTCTAGCCCGCGTCTTGCTAAATGCATGGACGTACACAATGATATCAACTTCGTGAACCTCAGTTTTCTTATCTGAAGAAGTGGGGCCCTTAGAACTTACCTTGCCATAACCCCTAGTGTGGATGTGAAATGGATGCTGTATTTGAGGTGTTGTCATGGGGTCTGGTGCTATGAAAGTCCCCTGTGTATGTGTGAGTCCCTTTCCTGAAAGGAAACGGAGGGTGTACCCCTAGATAATTTATAGCTGGATACTCACTCTATTGCCTCCAGGAATTTTGATATTTTCATCCAAAAAAATATGATATTCTGGCCCATGTTTTATCACCGTGTTGCAAAAGTAATGAGGAATCGTCCAAGGAAGTCAGATGTCCTAAATGCTGCAAGCCACTGCTTGTAACTGAGTGCCAGAATCTGCATAGCACAGTACGCATGCTTCCCTATTATTTATGGTACAAAAATCACAGGAGCTGGATTCCAGTTTAAATGAAGAACAGCCTTTCCCCCTGGAAAAAAAAAACCCACAACAACCCATAAAACAAAGTTGCCTCAAAGTGGGGAAAGCCAGACTCGCATTCACACTGACCTGCAATTGAGGACGCGCCATACTTGCTGGAACGTATGCTGACTTTCTGAGTCTTGCACAGTTTGGATGCTGGTCGCCTCCCACAGGCCGATGCCCGAGCAGCTCCGAGGCTCAGAAAAGGGAGATGGCATGGGCCGAAGCAAGACTGAAGGAAAGCTCTTTGCAGGACAGTGTGGGGAGAGTGGGTTGCCTTTTGACAATAAACTCTTCAGGATCTTTTGTGATGGGAGCTTAGAAGGTCAGAATACAAGGTGCCAAAGGTGCAGGAGGCCCAGAGTTCGTTCTGACGTTTGCTGGGCATTTGACCGGCGTGTTACCTGCAGGATCTCCTCAATTCTCATAGCAACCCTTGAGGCAGCTCGTATATCATCCCTATTGCACATGCAAACAACCAAGGTACAGGGAGGGCAGGTGGCTTTATGAGGCCCCTCAGCTCAGTGGCGAGGGCTCAGTGCCTCCCTGTCATGCTCTCCTGCATGATAGCATCCACCCACCTCCTGCACTGTCTAGCTTCTTTCCTTACTTATTTTTCACATTGGCACTTAACCACCTCCTATTACACACAGTAATGTGCTTATTTGTTCTGTTTATTCCCTCTTACCTTCCTCTCCCCCATTAGAATATGTCCCCAAACTTAGATGGACCTCAGCCGAGAACCACGCCAGGTACTTTCCTTATGTGTTGCTTTTGCTGCTGCTGTGTTGTCATTGTTACCGTGACTTTGCAATTCTTTTCTCCAATCCATTGCTTCTTATTTTTTATATTTTAGCAATAGGCGATGCCTTGTGTCTCAATAAACACACACGTTTCTGTGTGTTCTCCCGTCTTTCCTGGGAGTCTGCAGAGGCAGACTTCGTCAGGTGTTCATGGCTGCAGGTGGCAGCTTTCTTTCTTAATTTCACAGAACCTGCTGCGGTAGGATCTGTAGTCAGCACCTGTTTCTCCCTCCTCCTGGGTGGACAATTGCACTTCTAATGCCCTTGGCTTTAGGTCACGTGAGTGGAAGTGGCACATGCTGCTTCTGGGCAGCAGCAATGCAATACTGACATGAGGTCCTGCAGGGCTGTGTCCCCTGACTGAGGCCAGCCCTGTTGAGATGCCGGGTCCCTGGGTTCCCTGTGTACGGAGCCATCACACACACACAGGACAGCGGCTGCTGCCCTAGAAAGCTGCCCTGACTCAAAGAAAGAACTTTTGTTGTGTTGTAGTTGTGCAATTTTGGGGTGTGTGTGTCATTGCTGTAGCTCCATTCAGGCTACATTGATTGACTCCCCTTTTCCTTCAAGTCCTGGTGGCAAGTCAGGCGATGACTGGTTGGCGCTCAGTGTGCTGTGTGAGGTTCGAACTTGAGGTTCGCAGGCAGACTTAGGTTGTCTGACCTTGGGCACGAGACTTGACCTTTCTGCTTTCTCTGTTTTCTTGTTTTTTTCTCCTGTAAGTAGAAGAGACTTATACTCACCTTCTTGGGTTGTTGTGAGAGTTAAGCATCGTAATACCTGTAACGTAGGCAGCGTACAGTAGGCGCTTCGCGAGTGCTTGTTTTCTTTCTCCCTTTTCCTGCACTGTCATTGACTCTAAGGTTTTGTGCTTGATTTTTTGTCTCCCAAGTATTCCACCACTTTCTCATCAACTGGTGTTTCCTCGTTGCCAGGACGTCGTGCCAAGTAAGCATGTCCCCCGTCGCATCCTCTGAGTTCTGAAAGATGAACTTGTCAGCACGGCGAGGCAAGGATTGATCGGATGAGACACCCAGCAGCTGTCCGGAGCGTCAGCGTCCCCACTGCTGCTCCGTCTGTCTCTGAGCCAGTCTGTAATCTGTACTAGGAAAACATGGTCTGGTTGATTGCTCCGTAATAGACTTTTAGCTCATTAGCACTTGTTTCGCTTTCTTCTAGTTCTCCATGATATTTGTTTTCATTTTCAATTTCCATTCAATTCAATTAGATGCTTGTTTTGACTCAGATGCTGAACTGGGCATGGGGGACACAGAGGTGGATGAAGGCATAGCTCCTGCTTGCAGGAGTGTCACTCTGTGAGGGGAACAGATATGTTAGCCAAGCCAGCCAACCAACTGACCGACCGACCAACCAACCAATTAACTAACCAACCAAGAGGTCAAAATCCCACACACTGTGCTAATTAGAAAAACGTAAGCTTGTACATGCAGAGAAAGGACTCAGGAAGAATTGATGAATTCCATTGGGTATAAGAATGGGAAAAGGATACAAAAGACTTTTTCCAAAAGATTATGTGTCAGCGGGGTTTTGAAGGGTGGATAGGAGTTCACTAAGTGGATTGTGGAGGAAGAACATTTGGGAAAAAGGAACAGCATTTGCAAAGGCACATTGATATGAGACGTGAAGGATTCTGGGCAATATATGTGCGTTGGTGTGTGGCAGAGCATGAAATGCAAAGGGAGGAGGGCTGGAGATGAAGGAGGCAGGCCAGGGCCAGAGGACATATTCTGGAGTTGATGGGTACTTCTTAGAACTGCGTCTCTTTGAGATGTGTCTTGACTGCTTTGTACTAGCCATGAATTCCATTTGATAAGATTCTGTTTGTTGCCCTGCCTGGTCATGTTGGGTGTTTGGAGGTTTAGCCCTCACAGCCCTGGATGGAGTAGAGGGCTGTGGGAATATGCTGGAAAGAGCATGGAGCCAGGATAAAGGCCTGACTGTGTGCTTTGTGAGCCCCACATTCCTGGGTAAGCACCTGAAGTCTGTATTACCCCCGGTGAGAGGAGCAAACCATGCTCACCTCACTGAGTATCTGTTAGGATTACAACGTAAGAAATACTACACTACCCAGCCCAGAACGTAAGAAATACTACAATACCCAGCCCAGAACTCAGCGTTCATTGGGTACTCACTACATTTTCCAGTTGGATCTATCAGCTATTTGTGTTTGGGAATTGCATTAAGCTCATAAAGAAACAATGGTTGCAATTGATTTAAACATGGAAAAGTGTTACAATTGATTTAAAAATTGACTTAAAGATTTGAAAACTGTTCCCATTGATTTAAAAAATACAATTAGGTCCTCTTTCTTTATCAGAAAAGTTCTTGGTTCTTTTTCATGACAAAGCTTTCAGTGCCCTCAAAGGAGGAAAACAAACTTATAAAAAACAAAAACAAAAACAAACTTGAAACAATATGACATTTCTGTGGTATCAGACCTCAGAGGTCTTACCTTGAGATTATTTTGGTAAATCCATTTACATTTTTCACTCGCCTCCACACCCCCAAATGTCATGGGTTAGAACACACTGCTATTTTGACATCTCCATTGTGATATTTATTTTAAGCCATCAGTTGAGTTTTAAATATCTCAGCAGTGAACTCTGGCCTTTGTGGAAGGAAAACTAATTATTTCCCAGACCATTCGGTGAAGCCAGCCCCTGGCATTTGTTTCCTGACAGCCCAGAAAGGAAATGTGAAGTTGGTGGCTTTTTGAGGGAGAGGACGTGCAGTCGGACAAGAGCTCAGAAACTTGGGGTCCAGCATCATCTTGTCCAGAGGAAACCCTGACGCTCCCGGAGAAAGCTGGGGCCAATTTCACACACGTGGTTTTGTAGGTGACTCAGGCAAAACAAAAGCAGTGCTAATAATGGGTGAGGTAATGGCTGGTTGTCACAGATGTCAAGGGCTGATGAACTCTTCTGCAGTCATGTGACGGTTCCAACAGCTATGCAATGGAGAGTTTTAGTTCCCTTCTACGGACGTGGAGACTGAGTCTTGGAGAAGTGAAGTCTCGTGTTCAAGGTCAAAGGGCCAGAAAGCCCAGAGCCGTTTTCTGCCGGACACCGGAGTATCTGATCTCAAGCCTGCGGCTCTACTGCCCGGCGGGTCTTATGCTGTGTGACCTTGGGCAGCTCACCTAACCTCTCTGAGTATCTTAGTTTCTGCCTCCATCAGATGGGGGTGACAATATCTACTACCCACCTCATATTTGTGATGATCAGATATATTATACTCCCTGAGGCAGATGTCCCTAGAGAAAGTAAGTGAAAGTAAAACATTGTGATTCATTGGGTTTCGAGTGTTCTGACTTCTGTGTCTTAAGGGCTACACTATCCCTACCTCCACCCTGTCCCCTCCCTGGCTGTCAGGCTCCTGTCATAGACGGTCCCCCTGTGGACCACAACACACATCCCTCATCTCTTTATCTTTCCCACCTCCCCACCTCAGGCTGTTGTCGCCTCCCCAGAGTTCCCTGACTTCGGAAGTTATTATAAGTTTCCTGGTGGAGGGAAGCACTGGGGGTTTGGGGAGCATGGAAGAGAAGCAACTGACCAGCCGGGGTGGGGGGCGGTTAAAGGAACTTCCTGAAGGAGCTACTCTTGGGGGCTAAAGAGAGTGGGGCGGGGGGAAGGAAAAGCCACTGCAGGCCCTGTAAAGGCATCGCGTGTTCCGAGACCCACTAAGTATTTGCACAGGATAAGGTGGGTGTGTTGGCATGTTGGCATTGTTAAAAACTGGATGAGTATTTTTTCCCCCTGTCTCCTCAATCACACTGTTAGCCCTGGGAGAGCAAAGACTGCACCCTAACTCCCTGCCCCTCACCGTGCCCTACCTGGGGATAGGTGGAGCCAACCCCAGGAAAGAATCAGGTTATCACCCCTGTGCTAATGGGTTGGGTTTACTGAATGAAGGGGGCAGTATACCAACACCGGAAGGCCACAGACTTTGGGGTCACACAGACGCCCTGCACGTCACTTATTCTCTCTGAGCCTCAGTTTCTTCATCCGGAAGCAGAACCCCATTGTGTTGGTGTGAAAATGAAATGAGACGTGCCCACATGGGTCAGTTCGTGCTGTTTTGCCGACTGTCCTGTGAACTAGTCCTCATTGCTTCGTGGAGGCTGCCGCTTTGCTGAGGGCAGCTCGGGCTGGATGAGTTATCTAGGCAGGTAACCGGCCCCAGCTCAGGTAGCTCACCGCGCTGCCACCCCAGGAGATGCGGCTTCTCCGTCCCCCTGTGCTGGTGATGGGACTTGGCTCCACGCCAGGCAGGATGCAGAAAAAGTGTGGATGCAGGAAATGCTTTGTTTCTTTACGCTCACTCCTTGCAGAGTCGGTGGGGCTGTTACAGGCTGGTAGGGCCTAGGAAATGTTCCGGTGTCACACAGCCCTTGGGAATTCACCCTGTGCCTGCTGCATACAGCGTGTGCCCCACGAGTGCAGGCATCTTTGTTTTGGTTGGCTCCCCAAAGCCTAGAACAGCTCTGAGCACACAGTAGGGGTTCAGTCTTTTTGTTGAAGGGATAAATGCTGTCTCTATCCCTTATTTGCCTTCAAGATGGAGTTGGCTAGATCACGTGTTGTCCCATCCTGTTACCTCTTACCGGGCATCCCATGAGAGTGGTACATGCCACGGCGGCCTGGAGCTGAGCTCTGTGACATCCAGGCATCCAGGGAGGGCCTATTTCATTTGGTCAAACTTGACATGAGTTCTTGGTCTTGTGGCCGCAAGAATGTATGTGCTTTGAGATGTTTGGTCAGCTTGCTGTCCTGCTGACCTGTGCGTGTGCCTTGGATCGATGACTTGACATACTCTCAAGCTATGACCCCAAATGATGGATTTCTGTGCCTCTAAGAAAGGACCCATAGAATGTTACAATTACTGTTATTCACGGGTGGCTGAATGCCTGCCCTCCCGTCCCCTGAGAAACCAAGTCGGGTCACCAAGCACCTACTGTGTGTGCTGGGTGAGGTGCACTCACTCACTGTCCATTTCTTTCCCTCTGTATTCATGGGCATCACAGTTGTTTTCAGATGCACAAGGGCATCTATGAAACGAATCTGCCTGTCTGAGTGCGCCTGTGTACTGAAAGCTCTTTCCATGAGTGTTTTAAAAGACAGTTGAAAAGATGGTAGCCATGCTCCTCTTCAAACTCCATTTTCAGTTTGATTTTCTTCTTCAACACAATGTGACATTTTCTTGAAAGGAATATTCCAGTTTAGGAGCCAAATGACGGGTCAGCACGGCCATGGTAAGAGTAATAATGGGCAAACAAGGAATTTCAGACAGAATTACTGGACGCAGCCCATCTGCCTGGGTTTTGCTGTAAATTACTATCCTGCCAGGCCTCATTCTTAGGGACTCACTCGTTTCTAGCTGAGCATCAGTTTACAATATGAGGTTGACGATCAAACACAGGCCTCCCCTAAAGCAGTGGCACCGGGAGAAACTGCCCCAGGGACGAAGCCGGCCGCGGTGGAGTGCCCCCTGGAAATGGGGGTTCAGGAAGCAGCATCTGTGCTCCCACCCTCCTTTTGTTTTCATTTCACAATCAATAAAGCCATGAAAGAGGGAGAACTATGTTGGTTACATGACTTTAAAATAGCCTGGCACAAAATATAATTTCTTATTGATTCCTTTCCCATCGAAGGCAAGGTCTGTGGATAAAAGAAAATTGACTGCTGAAAATTCTAAAATAAAGAAAGTAAATGAGGGAAGATGTTTCAAGTTTTAAAGGGGAGAAAAGGGTATAATCGATGGTACCCAAATCCGCTGCTTAGAAAAGTAAGGCTGGAGCTGAGATCTAAGACGCTCTTGATCTGATCGACTGGCTTTCATTTACCCCAGTATTTGGGAAATATGAAAGAGACCAATGGGCTTCAGAAAGCAAAGCCTGTAGAAAGGTGTTTCTGATACCCTAGAAAGTGAAGAAATACAGGAGTGAAAAACGACTCCTGGGAACTAGGTAGGGAATTTTTTAGTGCATTGGTATGTGGTTATGACCGGTGACAAGCACTAGAAACCTGAGTCAAACTGGTTTGAACCAGGGGTCCTTAGTTGGAGGTGATTTTGCCCCTCCCCCAGGGGACATTTGGCAGTTACTGGAGACCTTTTGGGTTGTCACATCTGTGGGGGGAGGATGGCTGTTGACATCGAGTGGGTAAGAAGCCGGGGATGCTGCTAGACACCCCGCAATACACAGGGGAGCTCACATGCAGCCGAAGGAATCAGTAGTGCTATAAGGTTGAGAAATTCTGGTTGAAGAAGAAAAGTAGAATTTATTGACCCGTAACTGAAAATTTGGTTGGACCCAGATGTTCAAACAGTGTCATTGGAAGCCTTCTATTTTTCCTGTAAGCTTCATTCTTGGCGAAGGTCCTCCCCCTCTTAATCACAAGATGGGCTTTGGCAGCTCAAGGTTGCTATTGGGTCAGGTATTCTAGTGAAAAAAGAGACTTCTTTCTCCTGGATTGCCCCCAGGAATCCTGAGATGGACCCTCATTTGGCTGACTTTGTCATGTGGTCATCCCTGAACCGCTCCTTGTGGGGCTGGAATATTGGCTAGACTGGGAGACACGTACACCCCTGAAACCCAGGCTGGGGGTGTTAGGTGGGCCCCATCTACACCACTTTGGACTGAGAGGATGGTAAAGCATTTTTCCAAAAGGAAAAGTCAGGAGCTATTTCTTGCATAAGGGACAATAGATGTGGAGCAGCCAAACAACGTTTATTTTCTGGCGAAATTCTGAGGGGTGGTGGTATGGGGGATACTAAGTCCTCTCCCCTCCATCTCTTTCCTCCTCCCTCATCCAAGAGCAGTTATTTTTAATACTTCTATGGTAGACTTTCCAGTTCTCTCTCTATCCTTCCTAATAGTCTTGTCATATTACAATAAACTTACTTATTTACACATCCATGTGTTGCCCTGGACTGTGAAGTCTGAAACACAGGCGTCCTGTTAATTCGCCTTTGTGTCTCCAACACCTTGCACAGAGTAGAGCACCTGCTATGTTAACATTTAGGACAGTTAAAAAGTCTGTTTGGTCCTTTTGGCTATTGATCATTCATTAATCACATGTTTATTGAGCAGCTACTACCTGCCTGACCCTGTGTCAAGCCCTGGAGACACAGCGGGAAACAGGGCAGACACATGTGGGTGTACCATCTGGTGGGGTGGCAACCACTGGACAAGTGACCAAAAAAGCTCCGGAAACCGCAGCAAGGGCCCGCCTTGGAGTGGAAGTCAGGGGGGGATACTCAAAGGGGGCAGACTGGACGGTGAGGGAGAGCTAGTTTTGCAAAAAGTGGGTGGAAGAACTTTCCGTGCAGAGGGAACAGCCTGTGGAAAGCCTTGATGGGGCATGTGGGCATGTTATTATGCCTGTTTGCAAGATGGGGTTGCGTTTCAGGCCTGACTTAGGGAAGGGTGGCCCCGGCCTTCCCTGGGATGAGCCTCTTAGGCAGCGATTATTTCATTTCAAGGAACAGAAGCTCGGAGAAATTAAAGTGAATCGGAATGTTTTTGTCAGGACCCAGAAGGTTCTCAGGGAGGCTGGTGTGACAGCTGGACCCCATGGGGCTGGGATGTCGTTACATCTCGCTCTCTGGAGCCCATCTGTGCACATCTGCTCCGGCCTCTGCTCTGCAGACACCGTGCCTGCCGCCGAGACCCGGGCTTTGCTCTTGATTCCTTTCCACTCGCCCCAGGCTCTGACTCTTCCTCCGTGTGGCCTTATGGTTCCAGCCTCCCACATGCTCTGACCAAATCAGCCCTCGTCTCCCTTTCACATTCCCAAGTGTAAGAATCAGAGGCCCAGGTGGTGGTAGGTGTCCACTCTGGTCCAGCCAGCTGTGGCCAGGTGAGGGCCGTCACATGGGTGCCTCTGCTGTGTGTAGGCTAGCGAGGGTCTCTGAGGTGGTATGTGAGTGGGGAAGAACTGATGAATCTCTGGAGTGGTGTGGCTGCTGCTCTGCTGCTGCTGATGCTGGTGATGCTGACAATGCTGGTTATGCTGATGATGGTGATGCTGGTGGTGATGGTAATGATGGTGATGATGGCGGTGCTGGTGATGATGGCGGTGCTGGTGATGATGGTGGTGGTGGTGATGGTAGTGATGGTGGTGATGGTGGTGATGGTGGTGATGGTGGTGATTATGATGGTGGTGATGGTGATGATGATGATGATGGTGATGGTGGTGATGATGGTGGTGATGGTGGTGATGGTGGTGATTATGATGGTGGTGATGGTGATGATGATGATGATGGTGATGGTGGTGATGATGGTGGTGATGGTGGTGATAATAGTGATGGTGGTGATAATGGTGATGGTGGTGATGGTGGTGATGGTGGTGATGGTGGTGATGGTGGTGATGTTGATGCTGATGATGGTGATGATGGTGCTCAGTCCTCTTCTAATAACTTTATGTTTGTTAGCTCATTTAGCATTCAGAACCACCCAGTGACAGGTTAATATTATTCTCTTTTCCTGAGGAGACAACTATGATGCAGAAAGGTAGACAAATATTGCTTCAGCTGTTATTGTTGTGAAATGTTAATTGCCTAACATGTCTGGATTCCAACCTCAGGGGAAATGTTACCCCCAGATAATAGTCTAGGGAGCATAGCCATGGTAATTGTCACCCCATTCCCCTTCTCACTCAGAATACTCCAGCCATGCTCATAGTCTCCTGGTTTCTAAACCCACAGCTTTGGCACCTGCTGTTTCCTCTGCCAGAAATTCTCTTCTCTCCTACTTTACTTGGCTAATTTTTATTATTCTTCAGGTCTTAGCTCCAACATTATTTTCTCAGCAAGGTCCTTTCTGATTCTCTGAAAAGAATCAGTTTCACCCTGTTTCTTCTGGTTCATAGCACTGTGTTCTTTTCTCCTAGCTTTTATCGGAATTTGTAACTTTATAAGTTTTGTACCGTTGTTCCGTCTAGACCATTAACTCTTTGCAAGATGGAAATCATATCTGCTTGGTATGTAGCAGGTGCCCACAAAATAGTGGTTCGGTTGATAAAGAAAATGTAATTATCCAGAGGGAGGCTCCTTTGATAATTTTGTTTACAAAGAGTAAAAGCATAAGCTACTGGTAAAATGATCCCATCTTTCTGTGGAGGTAGGAGAATGCCTTAAATTGGGACAAGTCTGCTGTTTGATAATGTTGCTAAATTGAAGATGCCCAAATAAAATTCACACATGAGTTGTCAAGATTCATTCCCTGTTCCCAGTTTATTTTTTATGCTGTTATTTTAGGATGATTCACAGGGCCAATCTGTACCAAAATGTTAGGAAAGAGAAGGGAAACTGAGGTTTATTGAGAACCCACTAAAGACCAGGCACCATGTGAGGCACTTTGTAAATTATCATCTCATTTAATGCTCCTGACAACCCTGTAACACGTGGGTGATACACCTTGTAGAGGGTCTCCTTCAACTTCCATTCCACCCTCTGTCTACTGTGCCCATGTGCCCTGCAGAGGCTGGAGGCCTCCGATGTACATTTCTCAGCCTCCCTTGCAGCTAGGATCCCGGCTACGACTCAGGCTCTGCAAATCAGATGCACCCCCACGAGTCTTGAATTCAGAACTGAATTAGAGGGGAGAACAGCGTAATGCAACCCACCTTACTGCTATGGATCATGGCAGAATTGGGGTGATTCTGCAGCCAGTAACTTCTTGATATGATGACTTCTCATAGCAGTGGTGGTGGTTTTCCCCACCATCATAGAGGCTGGGAGATCATGGAGGCAGGGAGTTTTTCATGGAAGGTCCAAGTCTTTGAGACCTCTGGTTGGTTTTCTCGATCACCTTATACCCAGTCATCAGTCCTTTCTGCTTATAGTAGCTGGAGCGGTTTCTATTGTCTACAACCGAACACTACTTAAACCCTAGGTTTCCTGGGCCCTGCCCCCGCTCTCCCCATTGTACAGAGGGGGACCTGGGCCGAGGATCAGGCTTCAAATGACTTGCCTCAGGTTTCAGAGCATGCACATGGCAGAGAACTTGACACCCGACTGACTCTCCATTTGTTTATCTTCAATGCCACCTCCCAGGTCTGGGTCCCATTTTCTCTGCCTTTCCTGCAGTATCTCCGCTCCCCCCCACAGCACATTTTGTTCCAATCACTTGGGACCTGACAGTCAAGTTTCTTCCAAGACCTGAGGGACATGATGTAACCCTTCCCAGGGCATCCCTGCATCTTTCAGAGGACCATGGGGACAGTGAGATGTGGAACCCTAAGGCATGACTCACAGGTGGCGTTCCAGGCACCATGGCAACTGCTTGAGGAGGTGGCGAAGGTGGCAGCGAAGGAACCTGGGATGGGAGGCGCTGGAAGGAAGGTCAGGAGGCATAACTGGGGTTCTCATCTCTTAAGTGTCCTGGCTGATTTCCTTGAGGCATGTGTTAATCTTCTCAGTTTGCTGAAAGGGGCTTGCTCCTGGTGGGAAGCTTCCAGAAGTTTTGGATGGGGGTCTGTAAGCCTGCTGGAGCACACCCCACCTTCTGACCCACTCCCAGGAGCTGTCCTGTCAGGTTTTAGACATGCCAGCTAATTCCTTTCTATAGATTCTCCGGGCTTTGTTAGGAGCCATGGTATCCAGGGTATCTTTCTTTATAGACATTATAATTAGTAATTGTTTTGAAGGGCAATCGCTGTGAAAGTACTTATTTTCTCTTTTCCTGGAGGACAGGACAATTTCCAAGACTGATTATTTCACAATCGAAATTCCATGTCTCCCAGAGGTAGGTTTTTAGAGCGGTTGGTGGAAGCAAAATGCTCCCTTTTTATTTTTCCCATTACACACCCAGGCAGAGACACTCACAAAAGCCATCTCTGGGAAGGGAAGCAGAAAGGCAGAGCCGGCATTGAGTGGTCCACAGCTTTAGACAGACCGTCGCCTGGCTCTCTGGCTAATGGGATAGATGATAAATGCTCCCGAGATACCATTTCAGTCAATTAATTAGTTAATGTTTAAAGATGGAAAGTGTCGTGTAGATAGAGAACATTATGAATCTCTTAATAAAAAAGACTTAAAATAAGAAAAAAGAGGAATGAGAGGATGGTGCCAGTTTTGCCTTTGAACTGGAATTTCTCAGCTTCTGGAATCAGCCACAGGCCTGTGAGCCCCTATGGCCAGCTCACCGCCAGAAAGTTCTTTCTCGGGGTCAGAAAAGTTCAGTCCAGTGAGTGTGGTGAGGTAACGGATTATTTCCTTGTAAGTAGAAGTCACGTAGGAATAGCCAGACCTGGGTGTGTTGTTTGAGGCTCTGAAGCTGGTTGGAGCAATTTCCCAAATCAGCCACCCTCAGAAATAACTGGAAGATGGGGGTGCAGCATGCAGGCCGCTTCTTTAGGTAGCCCCGAGATTCAGGGTCCAGAAGGTGAAATTCAGCCTGTTTTTGTTGTTGTTGTTGTTGTTGTTGTTGTGATGCTTTTGAGCTTTGAGCTGGAGACAAGAAGTAAAGCAAACGGTGGGATGCTTGGGGTGAATGTTTCCTGAAATGCAGATGGGAGCATAAGCAGTGGTGTTACGAAAAGGAGAGGGTCCCAGGAAAATGGCTCCCAGTGGGGCTGCAGAGCCCAGTTCTCAGGATTTTGTACTGCTGGCTTCCATGCCGGTTGAGAGGTCTCTTTGGTGAGAAGGCTTGAGTGACGGCACACAGCCCACATCCAATACAGTGTTCATCAGACCCGCTCACTCCAACCATCCTAGCCCAGGGGTCGGCAAACTGCAGCTCGTGAGCCGCACGCGGCTCTTTGGGTACGTTCCATCTCAAAAGTTTGCCGACCCCTGGAAGAGCCAATCCTGTCCCTCACAACAATTTAAAAATTATTCGAGAGCCACAAATGTATTTTTACATAATCACCATTATGTGAGTAACATCCTTTAAAAATTTTATAGATGAAACTGTGATAGTTTTATTTTCATTTTCAATTTTACTTCAGAGCCTGCAGCTTGCGAGCCGCAGTTTGCTGACCCTTGGCGACTCTTCCATCTCAAATGTTTGCTGACTCCTGTCCTAGACAGATACCTGTATCACCCTTTCTGCTGCTTGGATCTCATCTTCCTGTGGAGGGGACCCCAAAGATAGGGGGTGCATGAGAGAAGCACAGCCACAGTGGCTCCTTGAAATTCTCCTGTATCCAGGTATTTGACAAAGTAGCATTGTTTGGTTTGAAATACACATACCTGATATGACATACTCATGATTGTAGGCTGATAAAAGACTTTCTTTCCTTGGTGCAGCTGCTCAAACATTTTTCATTAACAGAAGTTGGAAAACAATTGATTACAAAGCCCTATCTCCTGTCTTCCCACACAGTATCTGTTATAGTAACAACGGGGGATTCAGGCTTCGGAGTTAAGACGATTCTATGGTCAGAAGCCTAACTATCACTCCCTAGCTGTGTAAACGTGTGGAGTTTCCACATCTGATCAAAACCTCAACTCCCACATCATCTGTTGGGGTAACAACTGTATTTGTCTTGGGGGGATTAGAGAGACCGTTACTCATTCATTTATTCCACAAATATTTATTGAGTGTCTGTAACATGGCAGGCATGTGCTGGCATTTTGGTCTCACATGAGAAAGACAGGGAAGTTCTTTGCTTTCATGAAGTTTATATTCTCCCAGGGGAGGCAGACAGTGATTAAGTTAATTAAAAGCAGTAATGGCCTATGAAGAAAATATAATACAGGAACCTCATAGAGAATGGCTGGGCATGGAAGGTGGGCAGCTCCGCTGGGGAGGACCCTCTCTGAGATGACACTAGTTGAGAAATGAGGGATGACAAGGAGTGAGCCACGCACATATCTGGAGAAGAGCATTGCTAGCAGAGGCAACAGCATGTGCAAAGGTCCTGAGGTAGAAAGAGCTTGGCTTGCTCTAGAAAATGGAAAGGGCTAGCTAGCTAGCATGGCCGCAGCATAGTAAGTGATGAGAAGGTGGAGATGTCATTACAAGGACAGGCAGGGCCGGATCACGGAGGGCTGCGAAAGCTACGATCAGTAGTAAAAATACATTCTCAATCCAGTGCCTGACACACAGGCAACGCTCAATAGTTTTTTCCCCTTTTTTGCAATTCCTTTCCCTTAAAGCGTGGTTGAATTTTGGTCAGAGCATCCAAGTACCATTCTGGCTCCTTCTTCCTCCCCTAGAGCTGAAAGGATCTGTCGGTGTAACAAGGAAGGCTTTCCTTTTCTCACCATGCCATGGACCGAGGAAGGCGCGAGTGGGAGTTTTCTGTGTCGCATAAAGAGGGGGACGAGACTCCAAGATGCTTGGGAGACTGAGTCACCGTTGAGTAGACAGAATGTGAGACACTAATTTAATAATCTTGGATTTGGATATCTGTGAAGGAGTCTCTACCACATTAATTAGAATGCAGTACTACTATGAGCTGGACTTGAAGAATCTGCAACCCTCAAATAACCAGAACACATACCTCCCTTGGCTTCCTGAAGAAAGGAATAGACAAGGACTATGAGTGACAGCAAATCTGCCTGAAAGTAAATATCCCGCAAGCTGAAGCTCTCTGCAGAGCCAGTCTAATTTGCAGCACGGTTTTCAGCCTGAACCAGGATAGTGGCCTCCCAGGTCTGCGGGATGCGCACCTCTGTCAGACAGGCTCCGTGTCTTTGGGGGAATTTATTTACAGTGGGCAGCAATTGGGGGCTAACTGACTGATTCTGTTTCCAAGTAATAAAGGAGGAAATAAATGGCATTTTCAGGTTTTTCCCTCAGCTTAAAAAAAAGAAACCCCAAATAACAAAACCAATATGTGCCGAGTCCTGGTTAATCAAGTTTTTGTGGTGGTTGGCAGACGAAAGCTGAGCAGATTTCTTCTAAGTGCGGTGCGAAGTTGGGCTGGGTTTTGCTGTCATTTTGTCATTAGGACCCAAGGAAGGAATCCCGCCAATCAGAGATAATTTTCCTGGGCTTCCCAGCGGGCAATGAAAGGAAGAGTCGAACTCCCCGTTGCTCTCAAGTGGCAGCGAGCGACTGTCCAGCAGATGAATTGAACAGATGGGAGGAAACGTCGATGCGAAATTGATGTGTGCCCTGGTGACGGGAAGAAGCCGCTGCTTAGAAGGTGACTCGGGTGGGGGCTGCACAGAGAGGAGCTCCTGCTGAATACCGAAGGCCTGCTCTACCTTTCATTTGGCCTCTGGAGAAGAACGGATATAGGGAGACATTTGGCCAAAATCTCACTGCGGAAACAATGAACACATAAATGTTACTGTAATAAACATTCATGAAGCATGTGCTGTATATGAGGTGCTATCCGTAAGTGTTAAGAGAAAGAATTACATCAGGCCTGCTCTCTCCTAATGTGATGAGTCGGGGGAGACAAATGGGAGAGGCAAATGACCCTGATGATTAAATTCAGGGTGATAAGGACCATGATAGAGGGGACACAATTCAGAGACGGGCCTGGGAATTCAGAGATGGCTTTCAGGAGGAGATGACCGGGATGGAATTTTTTATGATGATAGATTGTATTATATGGTTTCTTAAGCTGAGAGCCTGTATTGATGATCTAATTGCTGCACAGCAAATCATCCGCAAACCCAGCAGCTGAAACCAGCACACGCTTATAATGTCACAGTTTTTGTGGTCAGGGGTCTGGCTGTGAGCTGGCTGGGTCCCCTGCTTCATCGTTTTGCACATGGCTGTGATCAGGTGTTGGCCCCAAGTCTGTGGTCTCATCTGAAGGCTCGAGTGGCGAAGCGTCCATTTCCAAGTTCACTTAGTGGTGACGGACAGCAGTTCTTCGCTGGCTGTTGGCCAGAGGCTGCCTGCAGTTTCTTGCCCCAGGGGTCGCTCCCACTTGGCAGCTGGCATTAGGAAAGTGTGCAAGGTGGGGAGACAGTAGAGGGAGCCTGCCCGCAAGGTGGAAATCACAGCCCTTTCTGACCTAATCGTGCTCAGAAATCATCTGACCTAATCTGCCCATCACCATTAGGCAGAGAAGCCAGTCACACTCAGGGGAGGGCGCCGTCAAGGGCACGATCTCAAGGGCATGGAGATCATTGGCGCCTGCGTCAGAAGCTGTCGGTCACGATCCCAGAGGCAGGTCTGGAACGAAGACTCGTTTTATTATAAATTCACCTGTTAGGAGGTGTTTCCAGGAGAAACACAAGCAAGCGTGTGATGACAAGCTAAGTCCTGCAGAGGACTTTGGCTAGTCTGCAGGGGGAGGGTCTGGAGACAGCGTGTTTTGGGGTTCCCCCCTTTGGGGACGAGGGACCTGGAGTGTTCTTACCCCTGCACCTGCTGTTCCTTGGCTAAGGGCTGCTCTTGGGGAACATTAAGTCCCCAGGAACGTGGCTCTCCAAACACGCACAGAAAGTGGCTTTCAGTAGCCTGAGGGTGCTGAGAATGCAAGCGCATGGGGTTGGGGGGTTGTGATGTGCTGACAATGTCAGAGGGAGCGTGGGGGACATGGGAGAGCAGAGACTGCCTCTGCTACTCAAGTTTATTACTAAAAATCATGAAAATATAGGGAAGTATAAAGACATGGAGAATTCTGCCGGAGTACCGGTTACAAGATGCAGCATTTAAAGGTTAGAAGTGAGTCCCGGAAAAGGAGACGGGGAGGGAGCGTGTAGACGGAGGAATATCAGGATGGGAAGTGTGGAGGTGAGTAAGCATAGCGCCTGACAGCCACGCTACGCAGATTAAAACAAGAGACTAAGTAAAGCAGAGGGGAGGGAGCCATAGGCCACCGTTGGGTTTTTCTGGCCTATGCATACCCAGTGAGACCTGGGGATCAGCTACTATTTTGGTCACACTTTTTAAATGGATCCCAGCTATTCAAAATTAGGTTCATTATAGTTCTCATTCATGACACACTCAACATTTCTCCAAGAATAAACGTTATTTTACTTGATTAAATATGCAATAATCTAATAAATGCCCTCGCACCTGTCGTCCCGCCCAGAGGCTGTAACATTGGCGATCAATTACATCTATTTCTAGCTCACCTTTTAGTGGGATTCTGTTACCTTGCATGTTCATCCGCCATCCTCCATCATAGCAACCCGGCAAAGAGTGGACAAGCTGACATCCTCTCTCTCGTCCCGCTGTTTGTAGACTCTATCCAGTCATGGGAAACTCACGGCTTCAGCAAGCAGCCAGATCTGGTTGCTCGAAAGCTGGCGCTGCCCGCTGATTCTTGCTGTGCTGTGTGTTAACTTCCTCCCTTTCACCTGGAATCTGGTGACCAAAATCGTCATTCAACATGCGTTGAGCACCTGCCCGGATAACGCACCGTGGGGAATGCTGAGATGGTGAGGACAAGGTTTTCGGCCCCAGCGGAGGTGATACTTTCGTCGAGGAGATAAGACAAATACACAAATAATTATGATACAATGTCAAGAGTGCTGTGTACTAGACGAGAGGAACAAGCAACGCATTATTGGAATTCAGGGAGCGAGACAGAGATTAATTCCAGGTAGCGGAAGTTGGAAAAGCTTCATGGAGAAAGGAGCATTTGGTCTGTGCCCTGATGGGAGGCGGAGACGATGGTTGTGCAGGTTGGGGAGAGGGGATAGGACCGAAGGGACAACGTGGACTAAGGCTGGGGGGGGGACAGCGCAGCCCTGGTCACGCCAGGGACAAGGTCACGGGCATCGATTTGCATTGTCCGGGAGTGTAGGTGTGGAGGTCGAAGGTACAGGGGACTTCAGGGGGCTGGCCACAGCCTTTCCTGGTGGTGTACACTGCTCACCTGCCCACCTGCCTCCCCTCCCCGTCAGCCTCACTGATTCCTCCTCAGCCGCCTCCTCCCCAGCGTGACTTACGGGCCTCCCGTGGACTCTCCAGGTTCCCTCGCTTTGCCGCCGTCGTAAGCCTTTGCTCTGTCCTGTCTCGTCATGGCTCTTATCAGAGTTGTGTGTTTTTGTCTTGGTCTCTTCCTCTGTAGACCATGAGCAATCGAGGGCCGGTGTCATGACCTCTGTCCCATCGTATCACTTGCACTTAGCACAGCACCTGGCGTACGGTATGACTTTCAGATGAACGGATGCTCCCTATGCTGGCCCTGTCGCTGTCCATTTCTCTCTTCCATTACCCTGTCCACTGGACTTTGAATGTCTATTTTGTTCCCTCTGCTTTGCCCTCTGCCGTCACTCAAGGTCTCGACTTTGCTTTATTCTAAAGTATGTTTTTATTTGATGCATTACCTTTAGATTCAGATTCCAACTGCCGTACTGGTCAGCCCTGCAAAGAGACAATCTGGGCAAATCCCGTTTATTCAGCCAACCCGCTCTGTTTTGAGCCCCAGTATATAATCGCCTGGGCATTTTTCAATTCCACAGGTATTTATGGAGTCCCGACTACGTGTCAGGAACACCTGAGGGCTGCCCAGCGATGCCCCTGGGATGACCCAAGTTTGACTGCATCCCTGAATCTCCCCAGGAAAACAAGGAGCCTGGACAAGATGTCAAGTTTCCATGGAGAAGAGAGGCCTGATGTGTCAGCCTGATTAATTCATCCCGTGCCACAGCTGGATGAGTGTTGGGTTCAGCAGGCGAGTCCTGGTGGCAGCCACCTCTCCCACTGATCATTGGGAATCTATCTGGGCTCTTTCAGTGGGAACGAGAGATTGTAATTCCAAAGTGGAACAGAAAGAAATGTAATTGGCTCAATGGGCCATTAATGATGCTATTGAACAGCTCTCTGCTGGAGCAGGACGATCTGGCCGCCGAGAGCCCGGCCAGGCCACGGGAATGGCCGACTCTGACCCAGGGCGTTCTGCGGGCTGTAAAGGGCCTTTTGTGCACATGATCTCATATAATTTGTTGTCACCCTCCCTGGCCAGAGTTGGAGCTCTAGGCTGGCCAGACACCTGGCTATGTGTCTGGGGTTGGGAAGGAAGCTCCCTGTGGATATTTGTGCTTTTATAAGGTGGTTGCGGGCAGCACACCCCCTCGTGTCTGTTGTTGCCTGGTTTCCGATGAGGGAAGAGTGGGGAGCAAAGCCCGCCTGTCCACCGGAATGGCTGAGTAAGTTATGGTGCGTCTCCCCGCGGACCAGTACGTGCCCATCAAGGAGAGCGACCCGGAGCTTTACCAGGTGACTTGGAGGGCTTCTTACAAGGAATCGCTGTGCACAATACGATCCCATTTCTATAAAACAGAGAGTGACCACCCGTGCTCATTTAGGTCCGTGTGTCTGCCTAAAGTTCAGTGAGGATGGAGAATATATGGGAGGTCACAGGCTGCGCTGTTTATATTGGGATTTCAGGCAGGACAACTTGGGGCAGGGTGGGGATGACAGGGCAGGGCGAGCAAGCAGAAAATGATAGGGAAATAAAGGAGCCCATTTCTCTCTCTGTCTCTTACACACACGCATACACACGCAGAGCATGATTTGGTCATTTTTATGCACTTATTTAAAATTTATATATGCAAGTATATAAATGTGTGTAAGGCAAGAATTGAAAAAAGGATAAACAAGGGAATCCAATGACATTATTTTTATTGGCATGACATGTATTCGTGACAAAACTCCGTGCGTGGCGTGGGTGATACAGGGATAAGACCCGGGACCCATCCCTTAGAAAGTACTTCAGAAAGTAATCTATCGAAGTGCAGTAAAAACTAGAGTGGTTTTTGATGCTGGATGCACACTCGAGTTGCCACGGGAGCTTCACAAAAATCCTGGGGCCACACCCCAGACCCCTTGAACCCAAACCCAGAGTTTGGGCACCTGAACTGAAAAGAAATCCCCCCTAATGTGAGGGTTGAGAAACACTGTCTTAGGACCTGGATTCTAATACCTAAGACATACTATCCTGGGCCAGAGTATCTGTGAGTAACTTGAGACTAGCCTTTTGCAAAGCTTTCATTTCTTGAACAAAACGCTAAAGGTAAAGCAAAAACGCTAGGGCAGTTTTGGCCCCGTGAAGGTGGTTCCTGAATGCTGTGTGATGCTGTCTGTCACCCCAAGGCTACTGAACTAAAGTGGGGTTACCAGGAAGGATGCTAAAGGATGGATGGAGCCAGAGAAAGGCGTGGCCTGACCCAACCTCACAACCCCTCCCCAAGGGCTCCGAGTCCCTGCAATCTGCTGGAGGTGTGTGTGTGTGTGTGTGTGTGTGTGTGTGTGTGTGTGTGTGTGTCTGGGTAGCATTCAGATAAAAGCAGCACCCCCTTGACCTGCGGTTACCTGGCTGAAGCAGTGAGGTTCTGGAATGAACTGGGGGCTCTCCCTCCTCTAAGATGTTCACACCTCCTAATGAATTGTTTCCCATTTAAAAATACACAGTCGTGTTGCTTAAGGAGATGCAACAGGTGAAGCCCAGTAATTAAGGATCTCCGCAGGAGCGGGAAACTGCGAGCTGCAGCTGGTTCTGTGTAATGGTGCAGTTAATCAGCCCGCCTGGCCTGCACAGGGAAGGCGAGGCACCAACCCTGGGCCCTCCTCCTCAGAATTCTCATGTCCCGTGTCTCGCCCATGTGTCAGGGCTGTGGAGGGAAGGTGCAGGGCGGGGCAGCGGTGAGGCAAACAGGTGCAAAATGAAGGTTGCACTCGCCCTGCAGGGTGGCATTTTAAGAGGGGGAAGGCAAGATCCTCAGGCCTATTGGGGCTTAGGCTCAAACGCCCATAATCCCACTTATTTGAAATTTTATTGGCCAAAGCCAATCACATGGCCAGCTCAGAGTCAAGAGGGTGGAGAAATAGATAACTGGCCTGCGTGGGAAGAAGAACAAAGTCCTGTCATCGCAAAGGGGTGTGCACATAAGCCTGGGAGGAACCTGTGGCCCACTTTACTAGTCACCATAATTCTGGTTTGACTCACAAGCACCGTCAAGGCTCATCATTGCCAAGTTCTAGTCCAAGATGCAGTCCTTGCAGCAGTGTGGACCAGGTAGGAGAGTGAGCCATGGGACTCTGCCAGCACGGTCCTCCTCATGTGACTGATGATGGCTCACGGGGAGAAGCAGCAGACCGGCCAAATCCCATGAGGTTCTCAAGTGCCTATAATTTGCATTTCCATATTTATTGGGTTGTTGAAAAAGTCATGACACATTTTTGCAATGAAAAACATAGAAAACATACGTCATGACTTTTCCGACAACTCAATATATAGACCTGACCTTGTTGTTTCTTTTGACCCACCTGGTGCATTCAAAGGGTTTCTCTCTCAGCCCTGGTTGGTCCCACACGTCTCCTTATGTCTGTGCCCAAATTAGCCCCATCCCTTCAACTGTTCTGTGTTCCTACATCCTTATGACACAAGGGTCATAGATCTCTGGTTATCTTGGGCCTGGGAAGCCCCTTCTTGGTAACATAATAGTACATCTGTTTCTTCTGGTGGTGGCCCCGCTATGTTGTGCTTCTTGTCCAAATCTTACGAACAACTAAACATTTCTATCCCGTGGGCTCCTGTAGGTTCCTGTTGGTGGTAAACCGACTCCTCGGATTGGCCATTGTCCTGGTATTTTGGGTATTAGGTCGTTTCCCCACAGGTAATTAGGTCCATCTACTTAAAAAGCACTGTTGAAGCTGAGCACCCCAGTCTCCTTTAGACCTTTATTCAAGAGTCACTTCCTTACGGAGTTCTTCCTGACCCTGCTATTTAAAATGGAAACGCCTCCCAGCCAGTTCCCAGCCTCCAGCCCCTCCTTTTTACTTTTTCTCTCCATACCCATTGACTCCAACTACCATTCTGTGTGTTAGACCTGCTTGTTTACAGGCTGTCTCTCCTCTCCCAGAATGTAAGCTCCATAAAGGTAGGGGGTGTGTGTCTGCTTGGGTTACTGTTATAGCCTCAGCACCTCGGACAGCGGCTGGCTCATAGTCGATAACTCAGCTAATACTTATTGAATGAATGGATAAATCAGCTCTGTCTCTCTCTATGTAACTATATATCTCTATTCTGTCTGTCTCTGCTTGTCTCCATCCATGCATTCATGCATCTATGCGCGCATCCATCTACTCATCCGTTTATCCATTCATCCATCAATCCATCCACCCGCTCATCCATCAGTCCATTCACCCATCCATGCATCCTCCCTCCCTCTCTCCTTCCTTTCCTTCCACCCTTCTATCCATCTATCCATCCATCCACCCATCCATCCATCCATCCATCCATCCATCCATCCATCCATCCATCCATCTAGTGCGCCTGCCTGGTTAACACACTAGCATGGCTTAAACAATGAACCTAACAACTGATGACTTGGAGCAGATCAATTAAATCAGTGTCTATGGCCTTACAGGCTTCTGGTTCTTGCTGAGTGTCTGTCTTTGAGATGAGGGAAGTCTGTGGTGAACATAAAGGCCATTCTTCAGCTAGACAGAGCCCAGGTCCTGCTACATCTGAGAGGTACCATCAGGGAGCACAAACCCTTTCATGCTTGAAACTTTAAAACAACGGAAAGTGCAAACATTAGAGAATTTCTCCTTTGAATCTGAGATGCTTTGGAGCTGGGGGGTACTGGGAAGGTCATTGCAAGAGGTGAGACTCGTTCCATCTTTATATTATCCCGAGGATATTTGTGGGTTGTTCTCTGCCCCTGTACACCTCTCCATTTCTAAACGTTTGCTGAGGGATTTTCTTTTGGGGTGACTTGATTGTCGCACAGTGAGGCAAAGGTGAGTGTGCCAAGGGCATTGCTGGTTCAGGGTAGGAAAAAGGTGTCTGCTCTCTCTCCCTGTCACTGGCAGCCGTACCCCGCCTCCTGGGGCTGAGATGGGCGCTCCGAGAACAGAGTCCCAGGGGAGTGCCCAGGACTGTATCTCGTCACACCACTGTTTTGTTTGACTCATACTGTGTTGATTTTAGTTTACTTTTTCTTTTGCACTATAGGCTGATGACACGCCAGCATCGGTCTGTACAAGAAAGAGTTAACACAGCAGGCCTGAGGTTGCCATCTTTAGAAGGGCCTCCTTTGGGGCCCTGGCACCAGGGAACTCCGTGTCTGGATTGTTCCCTAATGTCCTCAGGGGCACTGAAGAGCTGCTCCCCATTCAGCAGCCTGGAGCTGCAATAGTTGCATCTGGTGGTTGTGCCTGGATGGCCCGTCCCCAATACAACCCCTGAACTTTGAGTGTAAAGTAAGTGTAAAGTAGGCTTCCCTGGGCAGAAACACTGCACACACGATGCTGAACCGTGCTGGAGGAAGGGGCTCGCTCAGTGTAATCTGCAGGGATGGAGGCAGGCCGGGCGAATGTTGGGAGCCGGTGTGTGGATTCCTCGCACCCTGCCTGATGCATCGTCCTTTCCCCTTGCTGGTTCCTTGTACTTACCTGAGGCCGTGGGTACAGTCCCCTCCCAGCTAGGTGCTGGCTTCCTAGCACTCCACCAAACACATCTGTCTCATTTATTTGTCTGCAGGTCCTTTTCCTTTTAGCCCCACACTTCCCCATTCATTTACATTCCCTACCTTTAAGAGGCCGCCATTTGGTGCTTAAGGTTTATATTTTGGTTTGCTCTTGCTGCGTGCATGTATATAATTTCTGTTTTCGCAGCTTTAGTGAGATGTAATTGGCATATAACATTGTGTAAGTGAAGGTAGGATACATCGGTTCGATACACGTGTATATTGCAAAATGATCACCACCGGAAGGTGAGCTAGCACCGCCACCACATCGTCTAATGACCGTTTCTTTTCTGTGGCGAGGCCATTTCAGATCAACTCTCAGCAACTTTCAAGTATTTAACACAGTGTTTTTAACTATAACCAGCACGCTGTACATTAGAGCCCCAGAACTTACTCATCTGATTTCTAACGTAGTTCTTAATTGTAGAGTACAATTCTGAATCAATATCTTATATTTGAGGGCCGGGCGAGTGGCGCGGCGGTTAAGCGCTGGCTTGGGAAGGCAGAGACCCCGGTTCAGTCCCACATATGAGGGCCAGTGACACTGCCCTCAAAAAAAAAAAAAATCTTATATTTTAAATGATCAGATTTTTTTTTTTTTGGTATATTGATCTATGAATTTTAATAACGTTGTAGACTCCTGTAGCCTCGACCGGCACAATCGGGGCTGACCACTGCCATCACCCCAAAAATTCTTCATGTGATTCCTGTACAGTCACACCCGCTCCCCACCCGTAACCCCTGATCTGTCTCCCCCACTGTAATTTTGTCTTTTCAAGAAAGTCATGTAGCTGGAATCATACCGTGTGTCACGTGTTGAGACTGGCGTCTTTCACTCAGGATAGTGCCCGCGGAGACCGACCCAGGTTCTGGCCTGCGTCAGCCACTGGTTTTGTTTCGTGATGAGCGGTGATTCTGGGCCAAGGATGTTTGCTTATCCATTTACTCACGGAAGGGCGTTTGTCTCCACTTTGGGGTGATTATGAATGAAGTTGCTATAAACAGTTGTATATCTGTGTACAGGTTATTGTGTGAGCGTAAGTTTTTATTGCTTTAGGGCACTCAGGAGTGGTATTACGGGGCCATATTGTAAGTTTATGTTTAACTGTATAAGAAACGGCCGCACTGTTTTGCGGAGGGTGCCACTTGCTGTTCCCGTCGCTAGTGTATGAGAATTTCCAATCGCTCTGCGTGTTTGCCGGTACTTTGCATTGTCAGGTGAACCTGTGTCTTTTGAGAGTGCCCCCTCCATGTTTTATTTTTAGTGAAGGTATAATTAACATAAAGAGCACACATCTTGCATGTCTGGCTTGATTGTTTTACATATGTATAGATCCCTGCATAATCACCAGCAAGACTGAGCTAAAGTACATTTCCAGCGCTGCAGAAATCTCTGGAGCCTGGGAAACCCCTGGAGTCCCTCATCCCTAAAGGGAGCTATTGTCATGATCTCAGAAATGATTGATTGCTTTTGTCTGACTTTGAACTTCATTGAAGAGACCACACAGCATGTGCACTTTGTGTCTGGCTTCTTTTGCTGAACCATATGCCTGTGAGATCATTATGTTACATATAGTGGTAGCTTTTCCATCTTCACCGCTACATAGTATTCCGTTGTATGACTATATCTATTCTGAGAACATTTTTTTTTTTTTGAGGGCAGTGTCACTGGCCCTCATATGTGGGACCCGAACCGGGACCGCTGGCTTCCCAAGCCAGCGATTAACCACCACACCACTTGGCCGGCCCATGACTATATCTGTTTATTAACAACTGGTGTTGCTTGTGTGGGGCTCCTAGGATGAAACTGCTGTGAACACACTTGTACGTGTGTTTTGGTGACACACCCATTTCTCTTGGGTATACTCCCAGGAACGGAATTGCTGGGTTGTAGTTTTTATATTTGTCTTTAGTACATACTGCCAAACAATTTTCTAAAGCGCTTTTATCAGTGTACCCCGCTAATGTGGACACTTCAAAAAAAATGGGGTTATTAGGAGTTGAACTGATGAGCTCATGCTGTGTTTTGCTCCGCCTCCGGCCGGCCTCTCACTATAGTTGTAAAGTCCATCTCCCCTGCTGTCCATCTAAAATGGCCCTTCTGACGCTCCCCGGTGGTCACTCACCCACTTCTACTTGCCTGCTTCCCTCGTTGCTTGTAACTCCCTGAAACCATGAATAATGTTGTAGCCATTATCTTCCTATACGTCCTCTCAAAGAGCTTTGTAAGGGTTTCTTACAGAGCCGCTGGCCATTGGGTCCGTGGCTCTGACTTGGGCTAAACAGTAACAGGTTCCTTGGGCACCAGCGTCCATTGTCATCAGCTGTGCATGGTGACATGCATTCCTTTCTCCCCCACCTTCCTGCCAATACCTGTCCTTTATGGAAGTTTGTCAGCCTGCTAGGTGTGAGACGTCTCATTACTATTTTCATTTGTATTGCTTTGCATACAAATACATTTTAGCATCTCTTTATATGTGGTTCACGTTTACTTGTATGAATTGAGTTTCTTTAAATCAGGGTTTCTCAGCCTTGGCACTGTTGACTTTTGGAGCAGGATGACTTTTTTGGGGGGCTGGCATCCTGGTCATTGTAGTGTCTTTAGCACCATCCCTGGCCTTTGTCTACTGGATACCAGTGCCACCTCCCCCTAGCTGTGACAACCCAAAATGTCTCTAGACATTGCCAAATGTCCTTTGAGGGGTTGGGGGAAAAAATGCCCCCAGTTGAGAATCAGTATTGTATTAATAAAAGGTTCAGAGTGAAGTAGACACTAATTAAAGATAAAGGTCCAATGGTTTAGGCCATAGAGGTTAGCATTTTGGGTGGCTGAGTTAGAGGAGGGTGAAAATCTGGGTTACGCAGATTGGAGCTGTTGTATTCTCTGACCTACTAGGTCCCAGTGGCATCAAGATCAGGAGTCGTTGTCCCCCACATTTTGCTGATCTCCCTGTTACCCACTGACTTTTGTCTTGGGGATTTTCAGCCTGAGAACCAGGCAAACCTGGTTAACAGTGACACCCAGTGGGACACTGACAGGAGAATGAGGAAGCCAGGTTAGTGGGAAACATCCAGGCCCCAGAGGGTCCAGCTGTGGTTGGGGAGAAATGAAAGCGGTGGGTGGAGAAGCAGGGTCCTTCATCAGAGCTGGAGCTGGCCCTCAGAGTGGCGTGGGTGGGCCTGGGGCACACAGGGCCTGCGATGTGGTCTGTCTCCATGGGAGGCTTGCTTTCGAGACTGTCAGCCCCCCACACTGGGCTTCTTTCCTCTTCCCTGAACACCACGAGACTGCTCCTGCCTTGGGGCCTTGGGGTGCGATGTTCCTTTGGCCTCAAATGTTCTTCCTTTTGTGCCCGGGCAGCCGGCTCTTTCCCATCACGGAGGACTGGGCTCAGGTATCATTCCAGACCATGCTGTTGTTTACTGTCATATTCCCAGCTCCGAGGACCACGTTGGATGGATTATGAATTTACCATGTTCATCATCTGAGAGATGAGAAAAGAAATTCAGAGAGCTTAAGAAACTTTCCGAAGGTCACACAGCCGTTAAATGGAAGAGCTGGGGATGGAACTCAGAGCTGTCTTCAAGGTCATGGTCTCATCATTATATTATGCTTAACCTCCATCTGTGAAATGGGATGATAACCTTTGTCCAAATTAGCAAGTGTTCAACTAAGATCTGGCAAATGCCCTAGACATTGGATACAGTGGGGAGGGAGAAGGCAAGGGCTCTGGCTTCATGGGACAGTCAGACTGACCAGCAAGGAGGCAGTTACCAGGGAGTGTGACGAGTGCTGTGACAGGAGATGAGCCTGATGAGTGGACTTGGCCAGGCTTGGAGAGTAGGGGATGAGGGAAAGAGGACTTTCCTAGGAAGGGAGGCATTGCACGTGAGAAGAACCTAAGGCCTTGGAGGAGCAGAAGGAAGTTCTAGGCCACCGGGGGGGTTGGGCAGGCGAGAGGAGCTGTTGGGCTTGGTGAGGGTGGGGGGCAGGGGATAAGGATCTAGGGACAGAGGCTTTGAACTGCATCCCAAGGGCGCCCGTCCACTTCAGTGACTCAGGTGGGATATTGGAGATATTTGGGGTTAGAGTTTGTCTAAGTGGATCTTATGTGACTTGGTAACTGGTACCCAGCACAGACTTTGATGGAGTTTATTAGCCAGGTAGCCACATTGGGCCAGGAGTTGAGTTAATTAACCACTTAATCACTTCATCAGTCAATCACATTAACTAACCAATTAATTAAATAACCTGATACTGAGTGCCTAATATATCCCAGACATTGTCCCAGGTGATGGGGGAGGCAGCATTGAATGAGAAAGCAACAGCCCTGCCAGTCACAGGCCTTGCATGGGTGAGAGAGAAAATGACTATGTAAGATGCACAGTGTGTTGGGCGGTGTGTGCTGCGGGAAAGGATAAAGCAGGGAAGCGGGTAGCATGTGGCAGGGAGGAGAGGGAATTAAATAGGTGAGAGAGAAGTTCTCGCATTGAGAAGGTGATATTGGAGCAGAGTCCAGAGGGAAGTGGGATGGCGTGCAGGTACAAATGACCTTGAAGCGTCCTTGACGTGTTTGAGAAACACAAGGCAGCTGGTAGGGCTGGAGTGTCATGAGCCCAGGGTCATGGGGTCAGACAGAAAGAAGCCAAGACCAGCACCCCTGTGACGCGAAGGTGAGCGTCCCCAAGGCTCCTTTGAACTTGTCACCAGCTTGTCCCGGCTGTGGATGGTCAGCTGGTGCAGCAGGTACTGACTGGCTGGTGGTACTTACTCCCCTGCCGCTCCAGTTTCCAGCCAGCCAGGTTTAACTCAGATGAAGTCTTCGGTTTAATACAGGGTTTATGTCCCGTGTGCTTAAGGATATGGCTTGATTTAACCGTTGAATCTACAAACTGACCTTCCCGTTGGGGGTTTTGATTCTTTCCACTAGATCGAAAGATGCTACCTGTTTGTAGAGGGGTAGATACTGTTGTACCCCAAGGACGTTGCATCTGTGCGGATGGACAGCCCCAAGGGGACTCAGCTGACTTGGGTTAGCCTTGGGAGAAGCCCTCGCTCTTCTGGGGGGCCGGGCTCTCTCTTGCAGTGTACACTGTGTACACGTAGGGAGACAGAGGCACCCGAAGAACTTTAAAGGATGGGAAGCAGTAACAGGGAACCTTCATGTTCTTGACATGAATATCCCATTGGATTTTTTTCTTTTTTTTCTTTTTTTTCTTTTTTTGCTTAAAAAAATAAAAGGAACAGGATGTTGGGAAGCGATACCTCCAGGTTTGGCCCTACACTCATTTGAAGACTATTTATTGAACAATTACCATGTGCCAGGAACTATTCTGGGTGTTTGGGATGTGACAATGAGCAAAGTAGACAAATACCTTGACCTGATAGGATTTACATTCCAGTGGGGTGATGGAGAGGAGACACATTTAAAAAAAGAAGAAAAATATGTTACATGTTAGATGGTGGGAAAGGTTGTGAAGAAATCAAACAGGGCCAGGGCATGTCGGGAGAGGTGGGATCTAATGTGAAATTGGTGGTCAACGTTTTTGTTGTTATAAAGGAAATTATTGGGAAAATTTGTGAGATATGAATAAAGTTTGTAGATTACATAAGAGTATTAAGTCAACATAAATTTTCTGACTTCATGTGGTAGTTATCCAAGAAAATGACTTTGGTCTTAAAAAATAGACACTGAAATGTTTAGGGGTAAAGGAATATGATGACCTCAGCTTACTCTCAAGTGGTTCAGAAAAAAATACAAATATGTACATAGAAAAAAAGATGACACAGCTAGTGTGGGAAAGCGTTGACTACTTTTGGGAACTAGGTGAAAAAAGGTAAGTGAGAGTTCCTTATATGTTCTCTTTATTTATTTTTTCGAGGGCAGTGTCACTGGCCCTCACATGTGGGACCGAACCGGGACCGCTGGCTTCCGAAGCCAGCGCTTAACCACCGCGCCACTCGGCCGGCCCCAGTTCCTGATATGAATGTTACAACTTTCCTGTTAGTGTGACATTATTTCAAAATGTAAAAAAAAAAAAACCCATCACAAAATTAAGCAAAGTGCTCAGGGGCCATCACAATTTCCCACGCTGCCTCCCACTACTCCACCTTCGCCTGGTCAACACTAAAGCTTCACTGAATTATCTGTAACCGTCTTTTCTTCTTCCCACTCCCCCAACCCACCAAACATGCCATTTCACAATTTCCTCTGTTTCTTCCTGGAAAACTCCTATTCATCCTGTAAAACCCTCATCTGTGAAAACTTCATTTTGTTGTTTTCTAGCCCCTCCAAAGAGGATAAATAACCCCTTCCTGTGTCTCTTGCATTTCCTTATATTACTGCATGGAATACACATCGCTCTTTATTTGGTGTAAGTTGTTTTACGCTTTTCTTCTGACCACGAGTGTCCTGGGGCTCGTTCAGCTTTCTATCCCAGGCTAGCGTGTTGCCCAGCCGAGAGTAGAAGCTCCCTAAGATCATTGCTGAAGTGACGTGAAGGGTCTGGTTGGAGAACAGGATTTTGGGGCGGCATGGCCCAGTGAAAGAAGGGACCCTGATGGCACAACCTGGCAGTCAGATCAGTGAACAGGAAGACCTTTTTATTGAGAGAGAAAATGACACGTCTGCAGTGGAGGCAACACATTTAGGGAAGCTTCCAGAGACACATCTTTAGAGTATTTACACCCTAGAGCTGGCTGACAGTGATTGGGTGTGGGGCAGACATAGGGAGGTGTTGGGGGTAAGTTAATGAAGAGCATCATGACTCAGGTTGGTCCAAAAATAAATTGGTAGTGAGAGGTTGACCAGTTAGCCTTTTTTATTAAATGATCAAGACTTCTTTTGACCAAGATCCTTGTCAAGTTTTCTCACCATGCTGTGTTCTAAAAATCACAGGAGCTCAGGGCTGCACTGAAGCTCGCAGGCCCTTAGTCCAAACCTCACAGAATGCTCGGGCCCCTCATTACTTTGACGCCCCTGGTGTTAAGCTCAGGGGGAACGTGACCCTGAATTTTCACCTTCCAAGTGGCATGTGGAATACGAGACTGTTAACAGACCTGTTTCCGACTCGCTGGGTGCTGTGAAACAGATATTCTTTGTTGTATGTGACACAATTTTTTGTCATTGTAGCTATTGATAGACTGCAGTTCAGGCCAGCCTTTTCCCTAAAGCTCGGAGGCTCGGGCCCAAATTGGTTAGAATAGGGCCGAGTCCTGTGGGGCCTGGAGGAATCTGCCGATGAGGGAGCGAAAGAGAATGCCGTGGAATTGGAAGAGTGTGGTGGGTAAAAGGAAAGAGGGCGTCTTAGAGACAAACAGCTCTGGGCTCGAGTCACAAGCCGGCCACTCACCAGCTGTGAGACCCTGAACAAGTCACTTGTCCTCTCGGAGCCTCAGTGTCCACATCTGTGAAATGGGGATCGTCATCGTAGCTACCCCAAAGTGTCCTTGTGAGGATTAAATGAGTTCATGCATATAATGGGCTAGTGTAGTGTGACACATAGTAAGTGCTCCACACATTTAGTTACTAATAACACAATAAAATGATTAAAAAGTAAAAATAATGTATCTCATTTTCTGGTGTGTCTCTGCTATTCCATGAGCACTGCTGAGCAGGGCCTGTGGCTGGCTTACCTGTGACATTGCGCTCCCTCTACAAGGGCAGCACGGAGAAGGCGGTTGGTGAGTGCATTTCTTGGGCTGAGTTAGACCCACCATCCTTGCAGCCCTGATCTTGTCCCCAGGAAGAGCAATATGTCTGTCTGGCACTGCTGTATCTGAGCACTGAGCCTGGCAGCTGGCACATAGAAGGCACTTAAACATTTGTTGCCTGGTAGGGGAATGAATGAAAGGGGCAGTAACCATGGTTTCTGAGTGGTGTGCACGGTAACGCCCACCACACGCATGCTCCGGGCTAGACAGGGCTATGGTCACCCTGGCTTTCGGTTTGGGGTAATGCTAAGGATTCTTGAGAACCGCTACCACATGTGAGCACTCACTATACCCCGATCAGCTGGGATAGTGTTTATGAGGAAAAAGTTTGCAGTTGCACAGATCTAGGGCAGAATGCCAGCTCTGTCATTTGCTCGTTTGACAAGTTCTTGTTGCCTCGTCAGCCTCAGCATTCTCATCTGTGATAGGGAACTAAGAAGTATCTACCTCCTGCAGTGCTTGGAGAATTTAGTGAAGTCCTGTTGCAATACAGCCTGGCTCTTGGCTCATAGCATCCTGGAGAGCCATTCTAATGACGACAGTGAGGATGGTGGTGACGGGTGGGTAGCTAGCCAATAAGCTATTAAGTCACACCCACACTTCTCTTACCTATCCAAAGATTTATCATGAGAACTTGTTTTCAGAGTCTCAGATGCTTCTGAAAACTGCATGAACTGTTTTTGAAATGGCCCAGCCTGGTCATCCCAGGCGGTGCATTCGGCAGACGTGCGATTGGTGGTGAGCTTACGGTGGGTTTTATCGGTCAACTCTTCTCTAAGCCGTTTGCAGTCGGCCCTTTTACAATCTGTTCAGTAACTTCTTCACAAATCGGTGTCTGTGTCTGGTTCGTGGATGTCACCTTTCAACGCATCCCTGTCTTCTTTGTGGCCTTGCTAGGTTTTTGGTACCTGCCAAAGGTGTCACCCTCCAGGCCTTGGATGGACATCGACATAACCATGAATCCTGGCCTTGGAGCTCAGGTAGAGCAGTGTTCTCTTCCTGGCTGCTCACTTATGTCCGATTTCAAGTTCTTCTCAATGGCGTGTATTTTTTCATTTTTCTCTTTATTCTTTTTTTAATCAGAGAGATAGTCCCACAGATGTTTGCCATTTTCTGTTACGTGAGAGGACAGCTGTTGTTTTGCTCTCTCCTCTTCTCCTGGGACCTGTTTTTCTTCTGCAACAATGTGCTTCACATGGTGTTGAGTCCATCCTGGACTCTAGGGTTTGCTGTGTGTCCTGGCCTGGCCAATCAGATCATTGCATTCTCTGGACCCCAGTGATTGGTTCAGACATGGTGTGGATTAGATGCTGTTGTGTCTGTTGGAGGCACAGGCTGAGGCTCTTTTCTTCTAGGACTGCTTGTGATCAAAGTGAAACGAGCCTACGCTTCCAGGAACCACTGCGTGGGGCCTGGTATTGAAGCCCTCACAGTAGAGGGCTCAGCTAAGAAAGATAAAGTGAGTCAAGATGTACATGTGAGCCTCAGAACCAAGTATTCCAGAAATCAGTCCTCCACCTAGACTTTTAGATCCTGTAGCCAATAAATCCCCTCTTTTGCTTAATCCAGTTTGAGCTGCAGCTCCTGCCGACTGCAACAGAAAAACTCCTAACCAATACACTTAAAAACACCAGCAACACAACAACCCCCCCACCACAAAACCCAAACAAGAAAACCACTGAATGACGCTTTATTTATTTATTTATTTATTTTTAAGATTTTATTGGGAAATTGGGGAAGGGAACAGTGTTGGGGAATTGGGGAAGGGGAACATTGTGTTTTTCCAGGACCCATCAGCTCCAAGTAAAGTTGTTGTCTTTCAATCTTAGTTGTGGAGGGCGCAGCTCAGCTCCAAGTCCAGTCGCTGCCTTCAACCTAGTTGCGGGGGAGGAGGGGTGCAGTCCACCAGCCCATGCGGGAGTCGAACCGGCAGCCTTGTGAAGACCATGTGCTTTCAGCAGCTGAGCCATCCAGCCAGCTGCTTTAAAACTCATTTTTTTGAGAAGCCCTTGGCTGTTTGTTTTTAGCAAATTATTCAAAGATTTATGCCTTTCAGACTATATCCTTGACATTTTCTGCTATTCTTTGATTTTTTTTTTTTTTTTTTTTTTGAGGGCAGTGTCACTGGCCCTCATATGTGGGACCCGAACCGGGGCCGCTGGCTTCCGAAGCCAGCGCTTAACCACCGCACCACTCAGCCGTCCTCTTTGATGTTTTATTCTTGATTGTGAGTCTCTTCTTATATGTGTTGTAAGGTTTCAAAAATCTAAGCAAATCTTTAGCCTGGACCCATGATTTTGTAAAACATTTTTATTAAATTTTTTTCGTGAAAAAATTTTTTTTGCCACACATCTAAATTTAGAAATATAGAAAAATGGGACCAAAAAAAAAAAAATACAGTGATCTGCTTCCCAAACAAAACCAGTTAACAATTTTCCAAAATTATTTCCGTACTTTTCTTTTCCTTGCATGGATTATTGGATGACACTCTATCAACAGTTGAGCATAAAGCCTCAAGTCGTTTTTGCAGATTTAATACGTGCATCTGACATAAAATTGAAAAGACACCACATGCTCTCCTGTACCCTGTGTTTTTCATTTAGCGATTCATGTTGCAAAGGGTTCTATGTCGGTACAGAGAGAGCCACCTCCGTCTGCTGTTCCGCCGATGTACCAGAGATAACTTATGCAAACTCCTTTTGTTGGACACTTAGTTTGTTTCCAGGTTTTGTTTGCCATTTTGAACCAGTGCTGCTCCTCTTTGTGCAGGAAACCTTTGTGCTTCTTCCAAAGGATGCTTTCTCTGCAAAGAAAGAAATGGTCAAATGACAGGACCGCTTTTTAAGGCCATTGATGCCATTGTGAAATTACCTTTCAAGGATGAGTGCATTGGCTGCTCCTTTCAGTGGCAAATGAAACGCTGTGCATGTTTTTTTTTTTTGTTTTTTTTAAATGTTTGTCTGGTACTGAGATCAGTGCCTGGCACATAATAAGTGCTTAATGTGCCAGATATTATTACTGCTACTGTTATTAAATTCCCCCTTCACCCTCCACACCCTTATCTGCCTCATCAGTATTATATGACAACAGACTGTCAGTCTTTCAATTGTGCAAATGGCCAAGGCTGTGGACTGTGATCTTGGAAACATATTTTTTTCCTCTGAATCTTAAGAAACATTCCTCTCCCTTCTCAGGGAATAACACAGGACATAATTCTGAAAAGGAAAAAGAAATTAGGGATACCTCCATGGGTTAGGCTGAAATCTAAAATAGGACTTTCTCCCAAGTTTCTTGTTGCTTCCATTTTTTTTTTAGGGTCCCATCAAAATCTGATGTCCTTAGCACAGAACTTGGCACACAGTAGGTACTTAATTTTTTTTTTTTTTTTTTTAGCTGAGCCATCCTGCCACCTGTTGGCAGCTCAGTGGCAGCTCAGCTCGGGCTGGGCATCGAACCGCTGTTGCTCAGAGCTCAGCTCACACTCTTGAGTGAGCTCTTAACCAACTGAGCCACTCAGCCGGCCCTAGTAGGTACTTAATTTTTGAGGGAATGAATGATGGCTCCATTGTTGGGCTGTTGGATCAGAGTCTCCATTAGTCAACTGTAAGCTCAATACTGACTGGGATCTTATTTCTTTCTTACCAAAACCATGTATTGAACATTTGTTAAATAAATAAATGGATAAATCCAGGTGTCTGCACTGCTCCCTAAGTGATTATATTGGGTTGTCGGAAAAGTCATGACGCATTTTTTTTCTATGTTTTTCGTTGCAAAAATGCATCATGACTTTTCCGACAACCCAAGAAAACAGTTCTCATATTGTAACTGAGACAACCCCAAACTTGGCTCCCTTTTCAGCATCATCACCTGCGATTCTTTGAAAACTCGCTAGCAGACTCCCAGGGACCATGTGTTGCTCACTGGACTAGCAACTTTAAGGATGGGATCCGTGTGTGACACACCTCCCCTGGGGACGCTGATGTGGCCATCCTTGCAGAGGTCATGGGGGACCAGTGCTTGGGGGACAGTGGTGTGTCCTATCCCAGTAGCCCATGATGATTGTTTATTTCTGAAGTGGCCCCTTGGCTGCTCTGTGGGTGACCTTATCTGCCAGTACACACTATTTCCTGCTGATAAGCCATCCTGACTCTCCACCCCCTCCCCCTGCCCGGCTTTAATCCTATTAATAAACCTGTCCCCTGGCCTCTGAGGATGTGCCCTTTATATCTTGCCCGTTAAGGCTGCAGGCACACAGCTTTTTGCCAGCATCCGAGCATCCACAACTCAGTTTTATTACCAAGCTTGGCTCTCTTTTGGAGAAATAGACTTGCTGTCCGTGGTTTCAGTCAGCAGGCTCTTGCTGGCCAAACGGCTCATCCGGTGTTTTATGGGGCCCTAGTGATCCCACCACCTTGTGGAAGGAGTGGGCTGGGAGGAATTAACATCAGTCAGCGGGGCTCCCACAGGGAAAGCGGGTGCAGTCACTCCGCTTTTCAGGGGAGGAATTGGCTCATGGGGATGAGGTAAATGACCCAGGGACATGGGTTAGCAAGACACTGAATGTCAGGATCTGAAGCCAGGTCTGTAAGATTCCAGGATCCTTGCGTGGAGCCTGGGGTGGCTCAGCGCGTGCAGGTCCAAAGGGGGCTGGCCAGGACGCAGGACCAGAGCGTTCATGGAGGGGCTGGCCCCTGGGCCGGGAGACACTGAGTGGGCGAGCCAGGAGGCGTCTCGGAGGCTGGGACGCCGGGGCTGGAAGTTACAAGGGGCCTCTGAGACTTGGCCTCAGGAAGGGAGGAGCAGTTGAAAGGGCTTGGGCAGCGGGTCTGCCGGCTGCTCCAGATCATAATTTGTCTCCAGCTAAGCTTGCCATTGAGTTCGATCATGCCACAAACATTTATTGAGTTTCCTCCTGTGTGCAGGAAGTGCCGAGATGCTGGGAAAACAAGGCAGAAAAGGCCCCTGCTAGTTCGGAGCAGATCTAATATTAGATTAATAATCATTGCAATCATAGCAGCCAACAGTCACCGAGCACTGAAGTGCTAGGCACTGTTTTAATTACTTCGCATATATTAATACATTCAACCTAACACCCACCCTCTGAGGCAAGTGCAGTTATCGTCTCTGTTTTATGATTGGCCCTTGAGAGGCTCTGCTGGGACTGGGACCTGTCGCTGTCGCCTTCCCCAGTCCCTAATCTGATCTACTGGACCCTGTTTCCTCCCATTTGGCCACAGGCCATTTTCTGCAACTTCATTCAGTCGCTTTTGATAACTTCCAGTTTCATTTACTGTTTTGTGCTTTTAATTGTTCTCGCAGGCATTGCTTAAAGAGCCTGCTTTTAAAATGTAAAGCATGTAATTGGCCTCTGCGGTGAAAAGGCAGGCACCTGCATTTTGTAGAATGTCATCTGTATGCAGATTACCAAACAGCCTCCTGGGCTTTCTGCCCCGAGGCTTTGGGAGCTCCCTGGAGATCCCTCCTGACGTCCCCTGCCCCCTGGAACCTGACACTGATTTGTTGAATTGCTCAATTCAAATGGCTTGTTGCTCTTTCCTTTCCTCCTGAGCGTCCAGCCCAGTGAGGTGGACCAAGTCAGATGAGGCTAGGGTCCTGCCCTTGAGAAGCCTACAGTCTAGCTGTTGAGATAGACTGTTGAGGTACCAAGCTCTGAATAGTGACAGAGCTGAGGTTGAGAACCACTGTACTAACAGGTGCTCATCTTGGCCGGGACCCTGCAACGCCATTCCCTTTAGAGGTGCTATGCCCCCATTCAGGCAGAAAGGCCGGTAAGAGCTTTGGCGGGGTCAGTCCCTCTGTACCTCTGACCCTTTGGAACGTGCCCACCCTGCTCATGTTGTCCTTTCACACAGAGGGAAGTTTCCAGAGCGATGTCAACATGACCACTGATTGCCCCTGCTCTCTGGCTTTAACATTTCATCTGTTCTGACGAGGACTCAGGCCTTGATAAAAGCTCTGGACAAGGGTCCCTGCTGGGGCAGCCCTCAGCTCTCTTGCCCTGAAGGTTCCAGAAGGTGTCATTCTACAGTGGTTTAAAGCGTGGTCTCTAAAGGGGGGAATCTAGGTTAGAAATCCAGCTCTGCCATCTGCTCTCAGGCAAGTCACAGAAGCCCCCCCCCCCGCAAACTCCGTTTGCTCCTCCATGATACGAGGACAATGACAGTGCTGACCGGCCTGGGTTGTGGAGAGCATGAAAGGAAATAATCATGTGTCTCAGTCACATCAGTCACAATAACCATGCGTCTCCTGCTGCAATGACACTGTGTAACAAACACCTTCAGAATTTCAGTGGCATACCATAGTAAACGTCCGTGGTGATTAATTTTATGTGTCACCCTGACCGGACTATGGGTGGGATGCCCAGAGATATTTGGTCAAGCGCTATTCTAGGTGTGTCTGTGAGGGTGTTTCTGGATGAGATTCACATGTGAATGGGTAGACTGAGGAAGTAAGATTTCCCACCCTGATGTAGGTGGGCCTCACCTCATCAGTTGAAGGCCTGGTTGGAACATAGAGGCTGAGTAAGGGGGAACTTTGCCTGAGCTGGGACATAGGTCTTCTGTCCTTGGACTAGAACTTTCGCCATTGGCTGTCCTGATTCTCAGGCCTTTGGACTGTGTATTTATATCTCCTATCGGTCCTGTTTCTCTGGAGAACCCTGACTGATACAGCATCCGCCTCTTGCCCACGTGCCTGCCAGTGCCTGTGGTTTGGCTGACCGAGACTAGTTCGTCTCCAGCACTGTAGGCAGGTCCAGGTCTCTCATCCTCCTTGGACCAGCAGCTCCTAAAAACATGTTCTTTCCAGGTAGAAAGGCAGGAGGCCACGAGGGCAAGCTCCACCACACCAGTGCCGTTCAAGCTTGTATTTATATCCACATTTGCTTCTATCCTGCGGACCAAAGCTTGTGATGTGGTCAAGCGTCAAATTAACAGGGCCGGGAAGTATTTGCCCACAGTAGGAAGGTGAGAGGAGCAGTGATCTGGGCCCCCACTCACGCGGGGCGAGGGCTCCACACACGTGCTTTGTTGTCCTTCACGGTAGGAGCCGTCACTCTGCGTTAGCCCAGTCTCGGCTCCCCGGCCTGGTGCTCTGACCTGTGATGATACACGAGGTTCAACAATTAAGTTTGCGAACTCATCCTGGAAAAAGTGCCACCTACCTCACTGCTGAATATCACTACAGTCACCTTCGAAGGACTCCCCTTGGGAAGCTAGGCACCCAGGCCAGCGCCTAGTCCACCCGTCAAAGCAATGTTGGAACTCTTTTTCTGGAATGGCCATCAGAGCTCTCTCTTTGTATTACCCTTGATGCCCTGAATGTCATCAAAATGTCTTCTTTTCAATATTTCCTTCATCTTCGGGTAAAGAAATAAGTCACTGGGAGCCAGATCAGGTGGGTAGGGAGGGTGTTCCAATACAGTGATTTGTTTCTGGCTAAAAACTCCCTCACAGACAGTGCTGTGTCATCTGGTGCATTGTCATGATGCAAGAGCCATGAATTGGTACTGAAAAGTTCAGGTCGTCTAACTTTTCACGCAGACATTTCAGCACTTCCAAATAGTAAACTTGGTTCACTGTTTGTCCAGTTGGTACAAATTCATGATGAATAATCCCCCTGATATCCAAAAAGGGTAGCAACATTGTTGCAACAGGTTCGCAAACTTAATTGTCAGACCTCATATGCTTGCAATCGCTTAAACCTCTTGCCTGTGAACCGTCTCAGATTGTTCATCTTGTCCTCGCTGGGCGCCTCGGTTTCCTCTTCCTTCTGTGCCTCCTTGTTCAGTTGTGTAAATAAGCAGCTCCCCGTCTGTCACTGTCCAGTGTCACTGCCCTATAGCAGTACATGTTCGCACATGTTAGCCTTTACATGGTAGGTGCCATTGAATTGAATTCACTTTGGTCTTGGTTCCCTGAAGCTTTTCCTTTAGTCTCTGACTCTCCTCGCTGGTTATCTCAAGTCCCTTCATCCTTTTCAGAATCTGGTCAACCAGGGACCCTTTTTAAATGGACGCGTCCTCAGGAGTCTCTTCTCAGCATTGTTATTCCTGTCCCCACTCGGATCAGTGAATGCCACTGCTGTCTGATGACTAGCTCTTTCCCTGCTCTGACACGGACACACACACAGGGCTCTGAAATCCACAGGGTGTTCGGGAAATGTCTGTTGATATTGAGGGTTCTTAAAACATGGTGTCTATTTCTTGCTTGTTGGACACCGAGTTTCCCCTAGACTGAGAGA
This sequence comes from Aselliscus stoliczkanus, assembly GCA_033961575.1. Classification (NCBI taxonomy): domain Eukaryota; kingdom Metazoa; phylum Chordata; class Mammalia; order Chiroptera; family Hipposideridae; genus Aselliscus; species Aselliscus stoliczkanus. Next base: position 5,110,489 of record CM066741.1, on the reverse strand, counting down.
CAGTTTAGCACATGGTTAGGCACACAAGCTTGAGAACAGTAATTCTCAGTCCTGGCTGCATGTGGCATTCACTGGGGACATTGTGAAAGTACTGGGACGTGGGGTTCTGTACCCAGGGGTTTGGATTTAATGGGTGTAGCCTGGGCATCAGAATCTTTAAAAGCTTCCCATGTGGTTCCAATGTGCAGTCGAGGTTGGATTGTACCACTTGAGAGAAGGTCAAATTTTATTTTATTTTATTTTTTTATTTTATTTTTTATTTTATTTTATTTTATTTTTAATTAGTTTCAGGTGTACAACACAGTGCAATAGTTATACATTTTACCCCTCAAAGTGACAACCCCCCACCCCCAATTCGCCACCCCACTCCCCCCATATCATATATATCTATTATTCTTCCTCTGACTCTCTTCCACAGTATAATCCACATCCCGTGACTATCTATATATATTCAATTACAGTAGGTATACCACCTCCGCTTTAGTAATACAGTGCAGTGATGAAACCTCTACTCCATCCATGAAATGGTCTCCCTAACAAGACCTATGATCATCTGACATTTCACAGAATATTTACAACATTATTAATTATATTCCCCAAACTGTTTTTCATATCCCAGTGGCAATATTGTAGTTGCCTATTTTTGCTGTCTAATCCCTTCCCCTTCTCCCTCATCCCCATTCCTCTCCCAATTAGCAACCCTGATTTTTCCTCTATATCTATGAGACAGTTTCTGTTTACTTTGCTCATTCATACAGTTTTTCATATTCCACATATGAGTGAGATCATATGGTATTTGTCCTTCTCTGACTGACTTATTTCACTCAACATAATAGTCTCTAGGTCCATCCATATCATTGCAAATGGCACGATTTCATTCTTCCTTATAGCGGAGTAATACTCCATTGTATAAATATACCACAGTTTCTTAATCCAGTCATCTACCGATGGGCATTTTGATTGTTTCCAAGTCTTAGCTATTGTAAATTGTGCTGCTATGAACATAGGGGTGCATAACTTTTTTTGAACAAGTGTCTTGGTTTTTTCAGGATAAATACCTAGGAGTGGAATTGCTGGGTCAAACGGTAGCTCTATTTCCATTTCTTTGAGATACCTCCATACTGACTTCCATAGTGGCTGCACCAATCTGCAGTCCCACCAACAGTGCAGCAGGGTCCCCTTTTCCCCACAACCCCGCCAGCACTTGTTGTTTGTTGATTTGTTGATGATAGCCATTCTGACTGGAGTGAGGTGGTATCTCATGGTGGTTTTTATTTGCATTTCCCTAATGACCAGTGAGGTTGAACTTTTTTTCATATGCCTGTTGGCCATCTGTATGTCCTCTTTAGAGAAATGTCTCTTCATATCTTCTGCCCATTTTTTAATTGGGTTGTTTGTGTTTTTGGTGTTGAGTTTCATGAGTGTTTTATAAATTTTGGATATTAACCCATCAGATATATCGTTGGCAAATATATTCTCCCATTCAGTAGGCTTCCTTTTTGTTTTATTAATGGTGTCCTTTGTTGTGAAAAAACTTTTAAGTCTGATATAATCCCATATGTTCATTTTTTCTTTTACTTCCCTTGCCCATAGGGATGTATCAGTAAAAATATTGCTCCGGGTAATGTACTCCCTATATTTTCTTTTAGGATTTTTATGGTTTCAGGTCTTACATTTAAGTCTTTAATCCATTTTGAATTTGTTCTTGTATAAGGCGTAAGGAGATGATCCAGTTTCATTTTTTTGCATGTGTCAGTCCAATTTTCCCAGCACCATTTATTGAATAGACTATCTTTACTCCAGTGTAAATTCTTGCTTCCCTTGTCATAGATTAACTGTCCGTAAATGCTTGGATTTACTTCTGGGCTCTCTGTTCTGTTCCACTGATCGATGTGCTTGTTTTTATGCCAATACCAAACTGTCTTGATTACTGTGGCCTTGTAGTAGGTTTTGATGTCTGGTAGCGTGATCCCCGCGACTTTGTTTTTATTTCTCAGAATTGCCGAGGCTATTCTGGGTCTTTTATGATTCCATATAAATTTTAGGATTATATTTTCTATTTCTGTGAAAAATGCCCTTGGTAGTTTGATAGGAATTGCATTGAATCTATACATTGCTTTAGGTAGTATGGACATTTTAACTATATTAATTCTTCCTATCCATGAGCATGGTAGGTGTTTCCATTTATTTGTATCGTCTATGATTTTTTTCTTCAGTGTCTTATAATTTTCTGAGTACAGATCTTTCACTTCTTTGGTTAAATTTATTCCTAGGTATTTTATAGTTCTTGACGCAATTGTAAATGGGACAGTTTTCTTAATTTCGCTTTCCATTAGTTTATTATTGGTATATGCAAATGCCACTGATTTCTGAACACTGATTTTATATCCTGCTACTTTACTGAATTCGTCCATCAGTTCCAATAGTTTTTTGATGGAGTCTTTGGGGTTCTCTATATACAGTATCATGTCATCTGCATATAATGACAGTTTTACTTCTTCCTTGCCAATTTGGATGCCTTTTATTTCTTTTTGTTGTCTGATTGCTGTTGCTAGAACTTCCAGCACTATGTTGAAAGAGGAGAAAGTGGACAGCCTTGTCTTGTTCCTAATCTTAAGGGGAATGGTTTTAGCTTTTCCCCATTGAGCAAATTTTATTTTAAACCTTGCCTTTGCACTTACCAGCTTGGTCAAGTTCCCCAGCCCATCAGATCCTAATACCCTCCCCTATAAGACGGGACTCATAACATGTACTTCCCCGGGTTATGTAAAATGGAATGAAATAGCCAGAGAGCAAGCATCATTAGATTCCTTTAACATGGAATTGTGTCATATTTAAAAGACGCAGGCTTGTCAATGAAAATGAGGACAACGTAGAAAATGAGGGGGAACGAACTCGGTGAGTCCTACTCCCGCGACTTTTCGTGGACCGCCTTTACTTTTTGTCTTTTTGATGTTGCGCATATTGTTATTTTCCTTTTAACCAATTGAAATCGAGGTTGAGATACAATTTGTGGCCTGGTGTCCTTCACTCCACTTCTGCGACGGTGAGGTAATAGCCACCATTTGAAATCCTCTAAGGTCTCAGAATTCTGACTGCCTCCCCAAGTTAAGGTGGCTCCCGTGGATCGAGAGCCATGAGGCGTTGTCACCTCTCTTGTGGTTTTCTTGGTCACCGTTTGGTCCTTCAGAGGCCGGCTTTGCACGCTCCAGGGCACTGCTTGGGGTGGGCCCTGCGGGCGCGCGTGCCCACCCAGCTGGCTTTTCATCCGGGGGGCCCCTGCCGCCCTTTACATTACAGGGCAGATGTGCCGCTCTCTTTGCGAGGGCTCAGCCCTGCTGTTGGGCTGACAGCAGCTGTTCTCTGTTACGACAGGGAAGGGATGTCTGCCTTTACCCCATTCTGTCAGCAACCCAGCCACTCCTCCGCGAATACCCTTCATTTCCAGCCCCGTGAACGCTGCCCTGACTCGGCAGAAAGCAGCGGCCGTGTCCGCCATAAACGTCCTGAGCATGTTTAAGGGAGGCTGGCTGAGCTGTGACAGTCGGTAGGTCAGGTGTATTAAATGCATTTTTGACTTAGGATATTTTCTTGTTTTTTTTTTTTGTTTTTTTAAAAAATTTTTTAAAGTTGGAGAACAGTGCGTTTTTCTAGGACCCAACAGCTTCAAGTCAAGTAGTTGTTTCAATCTAGTTGTGGAGGACGCAGCTCAGTGGCCCATGTGGGGATCGAACCAGCCACCTTGGTGTTGTGAGCACTGCGCTCTAACCACCTGAGCTCATCGGCCGCCCTGACTTAGGATATTTCCAACTTATAATGGGTTTATCGGAATGTAACCCCTTCGTAAGTCGAGGAGCATCTGTAATTAACAGTATGTTTAGGAATCTGGTTTGGGTGTTTCACATACACTGTCTCATGTAAGCCTCTCAGCAATGCCACCAAGTTGGGGTGACTGTTTCTTTGGTGATGCCCGCCCTCCCAGGATCTGCAGGCAGCAGGCTCCTGGGAGAGGCTGTCGGCCCACCCACGGCAGAAGCTGGGTCCCTCCGTCCTGCCGGCCTAGAGGGGTCTCATCTTGTTCAGTTTCCTTTCTTCCCACCCATGCACCCCCTGCTGTGGCGCCCTCCCCCCGCTCTCCCGAGGCTGCACCTCTGTCTTTCCTCATTCATGCTGAAGGGCCGGGCTGAGACGGGAAAATTTCAGAGGTGCCCCAGCCAGGACGGCTGTGCTGTCCATCACGCTTAGCGAGTGACAGACTCCAGGGCGTCACCTGCCTGACAGTGATGACACTCCCCGGGGAGCCACAAAAGCAGCGCCTGCAAAGGGAACGGCCCCCGGCACCTGTCTGAGTGCAGGACATAGCTTTGGCCTCCCTTTTCCAAGGGGAGGCTGAGTGCAAGTGACAGTGTCCGCCAGAAGTGGCAGCTCTGATGGACGGGTTTTGAGTTGGCCACGGGTCCTGCTCTTGACTGGCCTGGCCTGGCCAAGGCGCTTTAGAAGGTGTTACTGGGAAAGCATCCGGTGAAGACAGACTGGGGGCAGGCAGCTTGGCCCCAGGTGTTGACGCCGCTGCTCCTGGCTGTGTGGCCCCGATACGTCGCCTCCATGCTCCGGAATCTCAGGGACCCCCGGAGGCTAGCACCGCCCCTGCCTGGCAGGTGGGTACATACCCTGCCTTAATTGGGGGGTTTCATGCATGGACAACATGGACACCTCTTTTGGGGTGTACATGGTGGGCTCTAGGGAGTGGCTGGTTCTTAGGTCTCATTTAGTGACTTTTATGACACACCCCAGATTGTGTGATGCCCCTACCGATGACTGTCGCAGCTGGGCTCTGTCCTCAGGTCAGATTCAGAATGGGTTATAAGGCTGTGGAAGCCCGGGTTTGCCCCGAAGGGGGCCAGCGAGGCAATGTCTGGGAGGAAACACCCATGACGGGCACGGAAGTGAATCAGGGAAGGGAGAGTGGCCAGTAAGCCTCCCTGTAACGCCTGCGAGGTCGCTCCCTGGGCCGGAGGGGCGGGATCCTGCTGGGAGCCCCGGGGAGGGCGCTTGGCACCAGGTCAGAGCCCCCCCGCCAACCTTCCTGAGGGGCCTGGGGTGTTTATCCTCCTACCCTCCCCAGTCACGGAGGGGCGACCTCTGAAGCGGGGGGAGTATGAATTCAGTGGCACGTCTATCCTGCTCTGGGCGGGGGGCGGGGGCAAAGTGTGCCCAGACCCAGTGAGTCCTCAGGTAAAGCAGCGCCTCTGCCGGCATTGGGATGCCAGGGGTCTTGCTCTGGAGAGGTGAGGCACCAACAGCATCTACGGTGCCATCCTAGCCTGGCTCAGCCTAGCCTCCAGCTTTATCTCCACCCCCTCCCTATACACACCCCAAGTCCACAATCACACACAACCCACAACTCCTTGCCACACAACCGACTGACCCCACGTAACTCAAAACACACATACATGCAGCCCACAACACACACACACCCCACCCACAACCTACAATGCTGTTTCCTATTTTACAGATGTGTGAAGTGAGGCCCATGGGGTTATGAGTTACCTGAGGCTAGACTCGCACTCTCTGGCCTGTTCGAACCAAACACAGACCCCATGAAGATGAGGACTCACCTCAGAAAGCTCCTTGGCTAGTGCACTAAAAATACCTTTCTTTAAAAAAGTAGAAAATATAAGCTTTTCTCCTTCAAGTATATTTGGAAAAGGCCTTTAAAACAAGTATCAAAATGGTTTCATTTCAGTTTTTAATCAAAGCAGAATTTTCTGGCCTCAGTTTTCTTTATCTGTAAAATGGAAGTGTTGGGATGTGTCAGACATTTGCACTGTGAGTGTGGGACCCCCTCCACCCCCACACACTGATGGAATCTTGGGGAATCTTGGGGAATTTATGGAAAAAATTATATGTCGGCCTATTTTTTTCTCCGAGAAAAAAATAGGCAGGCACATAATTTTTCAGGTTATTATAGTTTTGCGACCTCATGGTGTTTCTCAATCATTGCACTAGATTTTTTCTAAGGGCTCTTCTGCAGGAATTGTGTGAAAGTCTCTGTGAAATGTCAGCAGGTACCATAAACCTGAGGACCAACAACTATTTTTTAAGGGTTGCAGTAGCAGAGTGGGAAGAGTGGTATTTCTTGCTTTTTTTTATGGCTTGACATTCAACAGTTGTGTCAGTTGGCGGAGATTTGAGTTGTTAAAACAGCGCTGGTGAGAGTTTAGTGTAATGGGCTTTTCATCCACAGCTGGGGCGAGTGGCAGTAGGCTCCATCCTTTCAGGATAACCGTTAGGCAAAATGCATCAAGAGCCTTCACATGTTTATATCTCCGATCCGGTAATTCCACTGCTGGGATTGCAACTTGGGAAAATAAAGGATCCTGGAAACCTACAGCATAGAAAAAAGTATTGTATAAATCTTAAGGTCATCTTGGTAGACTTCTAAAAACTAGTTGACAAAACCTGACGTCTGTTACCGATAATAGGACAGTTGGAATCCAAGAATGCATTGTTTTTTGAGACATAACCTTCTCAAATCTATACCAAGCCCACAGCCGGCCAGTATCATGCCTGTTGATTCAGAGACACTAAAAGGCCTTTCCACTGAATACGGGAAGAAACTGCTCTCTCTGTCACGAGTTGCGATGCCTGGGGTTGCTTGCCAATGCAATTATGGAGGAAAGTGAACTAAGGACACAGACTGAAAGGAACATGGCAAAACAAATCATTACATAAAATGATAGGCATACTGACCTAGGAAATCTCATGGAATCCACTGAAAACTATTAGAAGCAATAAGAGAATCCATTTGTTTGGATTCTGAACTTTACCTTCTCCTTACCAACAATAATCTGGTAGAAAATATATTAATTTAAAAAGATTTCACTGAGAATGGTCACCAGCAACTTAAACCATCTAGCAACAGACGATTAATGTGCAGGACATATGGAATATTTATTTATTTTAAGTTAGGAATGTATTTTAAATGTACTAGATATTATAAAATGCCACTCGATGTGTTCTAGCATGAGAAGACCAAAAAATTGTAAGCCAATTCCTGCCGCCCTATAAATTTAGCATTAATCTGTAAATTTCACCAATTATTTTTGTGACAAAAAATGATTCTAAATTTCATCTGTATGCATAAATATGTGAGGATACCAAGTTCCATCAGTGAATTTTGCAACTACGGTCTTCTGAACTTAAATTTTTCTATAACAGGCATTTTTTTTTTTTAATCCACACAGTGGTACCCAAGTAGCACTTGTTTTTTTTTTTTTTTTTTTTAAATTACAGGAAATAGGAAGGGAGTGGGCATAATGGGTGGCCCTACTGAGTTCCCACTGGTTTTGTGCTTTTAGCAGCTTGGGGATCCCAGTGTGGCTTGTACCACTTCTTGTTATTACGAGGGAATTTCCAGAAATTGTCCATCACTGCCTCTCAGGCTGATGCAATCCGTGATGCACCTAAAATGGGTATCATTTACACAGCGGGGGTCCTCTTAGGCTTAGGCACCTGCCCCACTTCCATTTCACGCACAGATTTACTCAAAAGTTGGGTCTGGCCACTGGCAGCCCTACCTTGGCTCTGGATTTTGTGGCAGTGGCCGGCAGTGGGAGGCATTGCTTGTCTTATGTCTCTTCCTAGGGATGGTGTTGGGATATCGGGATTCAGTGACCCAAGCTGGTGACACTAACAGGACAAGGGAGGGCTGCCTGCCATTCTACATAATAACTGCTCTAGCTACTTGGAATCAAAAAAGAAAAGAAATCACAGAATTGCAAGTCTGAAAATGTTCTAAAATGTCCAGCCCCATTTTGCATGCTTTTCCCCCATAGCCTTCATTCGGTGCAGTCTGAAAACCTGCAGTGGGTTGAGTGTGGTGTGGTGCAGTTCACCACTTTTGTTTGTGTTCTTACTGCCCTTTTCTCTCACCAAAATATAGACCCTGTGCAGGCAGGGCTTGGACCATCTTGTTCGTGGTTGGGTCTTTACTGGTGTCAGTTACGGCTGGCATGGGGCGCGGCCTCCATAGATGCCGCCTGAATAGTGATGAAAATATTCGTTACCGCCCCCAGGAGCTCACAGTTCAGTGGGAGAAAAAGGGATTGAATTCATTTCAGGGCAAGGTGATAATTCTCTGGTGAAGGTGTGCCCAAGTTACAAAGAAATATAAGATGGGTTTTTGCAAGGGATTTCTGAGGAGGCCTCACCATGGAGGTAGGGATTGATCTGATTCGTAAAGAAAGAGTGGGCATTTGTTAGATGAATAAGGTAGGGGACAGCATTCCTGGAAGAGAGGTGGTACGGGCTGAATTATATCTCCCCTAAATTCACATATTGAAGTCCTAAACCCCAATAACTTGGAATAGGACTGTATTTGGAGATACGGTCCTTAAAAAAGTAACTAAGTTTAAATGAGGTCATAAGGCGGGCCCTAACCCGATAGGACAGGTGTCCTTTTAAGAAGAGGTTAGGGCACGGACACGCACAGGAGAGATTAGGTGAAACGCAGGGCAAAAATGAAATGGCCATCTACAAGCTGCAGGAGGAACCAACCTGTTGTCACCTTGAGCTTGGACTTCCAGCCCCCAGAACTGTGAGAAAAGACACTTCTTCTGTTTAAAGCACCCAGCCTACAGTACTTTGCGACAGCAGCCCTGGAAGGCTAACACAGTGGGATAAGCACGTGCAGAAGTGTGTCCGGGGGAGAGAGCGGGGCTTCTTTGGCGTGACTGTAGGAAACGGTGCTAGGAAGAGGGGGGTTGGTAAAGAGGAAGGCGGGGGCTGTCAGACTCACGCTTCCATGCAGGAGGCCGGCCTGGTGTGTGTGTGGGGGGTCGGTGGTGAACCGGGGAGCACAGACGCCATCTCCCGGGGGGGAGGGGTGCCTGTTGGTCCTGGCGGGTGGGTGCCATGTGGTAAATGGGGTCCACGTGCTGCCAGAGTGACCTGTTTTTCAAGATGAGTCAGATAATCTGAATTTTTAATATAATTTTGTTTGGGGTTTTTTGTTGTTGTTGTTTGTTTTGAGGGCAGTGTCACTGGCCCTCATATGTGGGACCGAATGGGGCTGCTGGCTTCCCAAGCCAGCGCTTAACCACCGCTCCACTTGGCCGGCCCGAAATATTTCACACTCCTATTTTTTTTGGTTTTTAAGCTGAGCCATCCTGCCACGTGTTCACAGCTCAGTGGCAGCTCAGCTCGGGCTGGGCATCGAACTGCTGTTGCTCAGAGCTCAGCTCGCACTCTTGAGCGAGCTCTTAACCCACTGAGCCACTCGACTGGCCCTTAATATAATCTTGTGATTTTTGGAAGTTAGCAATTAGTGTAATATTTTAAACTCTGTGAGGGCCACAGAAGATACATAGAGACTAGATGACGCCTGTGAGCTCTGAATTCATGGTCCTTGGACCAGCCCAGGGCTGATTCGTAAAGGATGCCGCGTGTGCCCCGAGGAATTTAGGTTTTTCCTGCTTGGCCGGGGGAACGGTTGGCGAATCTTGACTGAGATAAGTGACCTGAACTCACACAGGTGGTGGTTTAGGGCAGAGGGCCTTTCTTAAAGGGCCAGAGAGTGAATAGTGTTTCCTCTGTGGGCCACATGGCGCCTGCTCTGCCGTTGCAGCATAAAAACAGCCATGGAAGCACACAGGCATGGCTGTGTTCCCGTAAAAAGAGATGGTGGGCCAGGCTCTGCCCATTGGCTGTAGTTTCCTGATCCCTTGTTTAGAGGGCTGGAGATTCACCTGGGCTGGGGGCCGAGGGGATGAGTCAGAGAGCAGTTTAGGGAAGAGGTGAGCTGAGGCTGTGATAATAGAGATGGAGAGAGGGGAGAGATTCAAGAGCTGTTAGCAGGTAACGTTCTCAGGATTTGCTGATTGATGGGTCAGTCAGGGGTAGAGGAAGACGAGCCAGAGGTAATGCTTCCACCGAGGGGGTCAGTTTGAGCCCCTCGAGTGCCCACATCCTCCCATGCTGGCCCATTCCACTTGGGGGTAACCCCGATGAATCCCCTCCTCCCTTGGACCCTCACCTAGGGGCCCCTCTTAGCTCACAGGTGTCCTTGGCATTGTCCTGCCCTGCCACCACAGCATGGAGACTTCCCAGCGCAGAGGCAGTGGGCACGTTTAGTGTGCGTCAGCTTCAGGTTAATACAGAGTCTCTGGCTCCTGGCCTTGCGATAAGAAAATGGGTCTCTAAGCAGTTGGAGGCACTCCGCGGGAATCAGAATATCCTGGGACTTGGGGTGCCAATTACCAAGTCTCCGTAGATCCCCACTTTCCAGGACAGTGTGGAAAACATGTCCTAAATTGTGCTCTGAGCAGAGGTGGCATGGCCAGGCCTGAAGTGCCCCCGCCAGGCTCTGGTTCGTGCCTACAGAGCCCGGAAGCCACTTTGATGTGCTCCCGAGCCCCCACGCCCACCCCCTGCCCGCCCCGGAGCCCCTGCGGGGCCTCAGGGGAGGCTGGACTCTCTCTCTTTTCTCTGCCAGAGCCCGCAGAGGCCTGCCGGGAGCAGGGGCGCCCAGGAGGGTGAGTTCAGGACCTGTCACGGAGCTAATGAATTCTGCTCGCAGCTCTGCGGTGTCTGTTGCAGCCGCCGCTGAGAGATGTGTGCAAAATGGTCCCCGGACACTTAACAGGGAGAGGAGGAAAGGATCGATGGCCTGGTGGCGGGGCTGCTCCAACTTTGAAGAAAGTGGCAGGACAGAACTTTGGGAAAGTGGCCCAGGAGGATGAGAAGGCATCTACGAGTGTGGGCATCAGACGGTATTTGTTTCAAGACCGACAACGCCTGCTCCTGCAGCCAGAGGTGACCGAGACGTTGAACGCGCAGGAGCCTGATGAGGAAGCGACAAAGAGTGGGGGAAGGGAGCTCATTGGTTGGGCTCTGTGGCAGGAGCTGGACCGACCGGTCCCGTCGCACATGTTAGTCATTGACTCGTCCCAGCACTCTGAGAGCTGGGAGGCCATGTAATTACTTCTGGGTGTTAGGCATGCTCTGGGCTTCCTCTTGTTTTTTCCTACCTTTGTTTTCTCTTCTGCCTTACTTTCCCACTTTTAAGAAATCATATTTATAGTTGGGTGTGGAGGAGATAAAGTCTAAACCAACATCTGGGCGTGTGGATCTGTAGCTCACAGTTGTCTTTGTGCAGTGCAAAGACAACTTTTGTGGAGGGCAGCGTTCTTCAGTGAGAAAACTTTGGGAGTCGTGGTTGACATGAGAGACTCAGGATGCCCTGGAGGGGCCCTGTGACCCTCCGGTGTCTGCTCCTCAGCCCCCACTCCATGGGTTAGCCCTGTGCTCCCAGGAGCATGGAGGTTCTCTGTACAAGCGGAAGGGGGCCTCGTGAGCATTGGTGCAGCAGCAGTGCCACTGTGGGGCCAGTGGGACACAGCACAGCGCCTTCTCGTGGTCAACCACAGCTTGGTTCTGACTCAGTGACCCTGGAAGGAATGGCGCCGGTCAGCTCCCCAGGGGTTTTAGGTAAGGCAGTTAGCTCAGAGAGCATCCACATTCCCCGCCCCTTTTTAGGAAAGCTAGGCCCTCACACCACAGCCGCTTTACAGCCAGCCGGATCTACCCACCATCCCGTCACCTGAGCTCCCGCTGTGGGTCTAGTGTCTGAAAGAGACACCTTTCGTGTGGTCTCCTAGGAGGCCGTCACTAGCTGGCCAGAGAGAGACCAGGTACCCGCCTGGTGAAACCCAGACGATTGAAACAGCTCAGGTGGTCACTTGGCGGCTGGGGGTTTCATGGTGGAGGAGACGGCTGCTGGTCTGTTGTATGAGAGGTGGACTTTCGGTGGGTGGACGCGGGCTCATTCCAGGTGGGGGCACAATGTCGGCGGGAGAACAGGGTGGCCTCATGGAGCTTGGGTTGGGCAGGCGGAGCCATTCCTTGGGTCCTCCTCCTCTGCACGCTCTTTGTGCAAAGTCCCACGTGGCTTTGCAGCTCCTCCCATCAAAGGAGTGGGGCCTGTTTCTCTGCCCTTGAACTTTAGGTTTGGCCAGGTGGTCTCCTTTGGCCAATAGAATGAGGTGAGAGTCACCGCGTGCCAGTCCCATGCCTATGCCGTAAGAGGCCTCTTGCGTTTATTTCTGCCTGCTCTCTGCTGTCGCCCTGACAGCTGGCCACCCTGCAGGCTCCAGAAGACGTCCATGGCTGAGCAGGGCCAGCTGCCCCCAGCAAGCCAGGAGAAAGTCAGCCAGCCAGCGGAGCCTGCGTCAGCCGAGAGGCAGCTGCATGAGCTGTAGAAATTCTCACCGTGGCACGCCCCGGGGATTCCGTGGTGGTCACACAGCAGTCACCAGCATGTAGCTGTCGTTAGCTGGTGGCGGAGGGAAGGAATTCAGAGGGGCCACCCACTTCTGCAAGGTCGTACTTCTCTGTGTGTATGCTTAGGGCTATTCGTGTCAGGCTCTTTTCCCTTGTGGTACAATCTTCCCCAGAGAGAACACGTGACTTCTTCAAGGCCTCAGGAGCTGGCCGCAGGATCAGGGCTAAGCTGGAAACCCACCCCCCGCCCCCCCGACCTCTGGGCCAGAGTCTCCGGCAACCCATGGCCTTCGTGCCCCTGCTATTCATGCAGCACGTGGTCTGGGGGTCAGGAAAGCTTTCCCTTGCAGGCTGGCCAAGGTCTTAGGGTTCGGCAGACACCAACAGTCAGCCATGACCCAGATTGATGTGGCTGTTTACCGTAACATTTAGCAACCTCTCCATCAAATAAATGGCCGGAGAGGCTCCTGACACTTCCAGCATAAAGGAAAGAGGAGCTGTGTTCATCAGCTTTACAAGGTTGCATGAAAAAGCCCCGTGAAAGGGATCCGGGCGAGCTGCCAGCTGCCGCTCTGGCTGAATTGGGGATGGTTGTCTGCGGCACACCTGCTCTGCGGCACACCTGCTCTGCCACACACCTGCTCTGCGGCACACCTGCTCTGCCACACACCTGCTCTGCGGCACACCTGCTCTGCCACACACCTGCTCTGCCGCACACCTGCTCTGTGGCACACCTGCTCTGCCGCACACCCGCTCTGCGGCACACCTGCTCTGCCGCACACCCGCTCTGCCGCACACCCGCTCTGCCGCACACCTGCTCTGCGGCACACCTGCTCTGCCGCACACCTGCTCTGCCGCACACCTGCTCTGCGGCACACCTGCTCTGCCGCACACCTGCTCAGAGTTTCCTGTGGGGGGTTTGGAGGGTAGAAGGGGCAGGGACAGCCCATTGTGCAGGCATATGGCTGTGTGACTCACCCGCTCTGATCCTTAGTTCCTGAAGTGTTGATGGGCAGCTTTATCTGCCATCCTGTCTTTCCGTGGTCTCCCATGATGAGGCAGGACAGAAGGAAAGGGAGGGAAATGATGTGGCGAGGAAACAGCAGGTTTGGTGCTGGGGCTGAGGGAGTCCCTCGTTTCCCCTTTCACGCCATTATCCTGCCCTCCGTTCCAATATCCCTTCATTCCGGTGAGTTTCCCTAAGGACCACACCAGCTGGTAAATCATTTCACCTCTGAAACACAGGCCCGATGGGGTTCCCTAGGGAGCTTTCAGTAAAACACCATTTCCTTCTCCGGTCCTCATCTAAGTCTCTGCTTCCTGTGCAGTCACCCCTTGAACATTCAGATGCCCATCCCCCAAGCGAAAGAGTTCCTGACTCCCTTCTCTCTGGCTCCTGGTTCCTATGAAAGTCTTTGCAATGGTTGCTCACACACCCACCACTTTCTCTTCCAGCCACAGCGGTTTTAGGTCAGTTCTTCAAACGTGCTGGTCACTTTCCCGCCTGTTTTGGTTTGGCCACGCTGGTCTTGTTTCCTGGAACGTCCTTCCACCCCAGGTCTCATCTGCTTGGTCCCTCCTCGTCTTTCAGGCCCCCGTCCCATTTTCACTCTTCAGTGAGCGCTTCCTTTAGTCTCCGGATTGACATTAGACCCCCCACTCTTTTTCTTTCTGGTAGCACACGGCTCTTTTTCCTTCAAATTTCCATGGCGATTGGAAATTACATATGATAGAATGTACTGATTGGGCATGAAAGGAATTAAAATGAGGAGAAATTATTAGGTTAAGCAATACATGTGGATGTGTATCCCGGAAACCAGAGTAGCATTGGATAGTGGTTTAAGAGGGTGGGATCAGGACAGCCCAAGTTCAAATTCAAACACTGCCACCTAACTATCTGTTGACATCAGGCAAATCGCTTCATCTCTTTGTGTCTCAACTTCTTCATTTGTAAACTGGGGAAGATAATGATAGCACCTGCCACTAAAGTTATTTTGAAATTTAATGAGTTCGTCTTTGTGAAGCACTTAGATCAGGACCTGGCACATATCAAGAGTTTGTTTAGAATAGTAATATTAGGAAGGAAATTATCCCTGGGAGAGGTTCTGTGTGCCGGGGACTATCTTGTATATTTTATATTTTGTTATGATAAACAGCATGTATCGAATCAGTAGAATTAGGCAAACGTAACCTCCTGGTCGGCAGACCAAGTCTTTGTCAGAGAGACACTTGGAGAGCCAAGCATGATAGAGAGGAAGAGATATTGCAGTGTTGATATTTTCACAATCTCAAGAAAGAGAAAACCGCAGAAGTTTTCTTAGGGGACAGGAATGGAGGTCACTGGGAAGGCTTGAATCGTGACCGGGAGGGGATGTGTCACTGGTGGTGGCCCCTGCTGATTTCTTCCACTGGTGCTGTTTGAAGCTTGTGAATTCACATTGTTTCACTTGCCCATCTCTTGGCATTGATTTATGCAGCAGATCCTTGACCGAGCGATGACGGGGGTCATTCTGGTGGCTTCTGTGGGTTGGCCTGGCTTACTAGCCATTGTGACTTTCCTTCACCTTGATTACGGTTTTTGCTTCTTGCCAGATCACCGGAAAGGGTTGTGCCACCTGAAGAGGTTACGAGGTCAACCTCTTGGAATGGTGAGCAGGCTCAGTGAGTGTGTCCTGAACACAAACCCCGCCCTGTGGAAGGAAGTTCTGGACTGGGAGACACAGGGATCTCCTGGGAATTCCAGATGGGAGAAGACAACCCAGGAGAGGGAGGAGGATTGTCAGAGGCCCTGCACTAGGAGTGATCATGGCCACTGAGGGTCTGTGGGACCAGCACAGCTGGGCAGTGAGGGTCCTATAGGGAGACAGGGCCAGACAGGAAGTCCCCACCTCTGACACCATGGGCTAGCAAGAGGCGGCTGCTTTAGGAAGAACCCCTCAAATTCTTCTCCTGGGTGTAAATTTGAGAGTGGGAAAGGGACTCCTTTTGTGAAAGATTTACCCATGTAGTACAGCCAAACGTCATCAGGCTCATTGCGTTACTTCAGTCATATTCACTTATAAATTGCTGGTGCTGCCGCATTTTGTCCTCATGGCAGAATTCTCCTTTTGGAGTTAAATATGCCCAGTAAACCATTTGAGTTTTTGTTTGACATTAGAACGATATAATATGGAATGTGCACAGTCACTGCATGACAAAAAGACATACAAATTTAAGAGAGGTTGAGATGTGCGCACGTGATGGTGATGGTGGCGGTGAGGCTGCCGGCGTGAGAGGCCGGGGCGCTTTGGAAAATCTGACTCCACAGAGCTAAAGGAGGCAGCGCTAGTTCCCACGTCTCAGTCCTGTGACCTTAGAAGCCTCGGGAGTGGCGAGTGGCCAGGAGCGAGAAAACGTGGCGGCGCTGAAGGGCTCTCTTATCTCCTTGCCATCCAGAGGGTTGCACACACACCAGCAGTGATGGCATCAGCTGGCAGCTTGTTAGAGATGCGGGCTTTCGGTCACCCCCTCAGCCCCGCTGAACCAGCATCTGCAAATTCAACAAGACCCCCAGAAGACCTGATACCCAGTCAGGCTGGAGAAGCACTGTCTTCTGAGACCACGATGAAGGGAGGCAAACGGGGCCGGTTACGTTTAGACCGGGTGCGTTCCGAGGGCTGGCCCGTGTGCCGTGGACTTCTGAGCCTAACTGACTTGGGCTTCTGCCCTGTTGCCCCTCTTTGCTTTGGGAGAGTCTCTTGTTCTTTTAGAACCTCCACTTCCCCACACATTCAATGGGAATAACCGGACTTAGCATGTGGTACTACTGCAACCGTTAAATAAAAAAAATATGTATAAGTGAAGGATCTGGCAGAAACCTAGTATGTAAATGGTAATTGGGTCATTTTTACCCTGAGACACTCACTGATGATTGTTTTTTCTGAGTAGGGGAGGGCCGGTGGAGTGGCTCAGTTGGTTAAGAGCACCAGCTCTGAGCAACAGGTTCACTGGTTTGACTCCCACATGGGCCAGTGAGCTGTGCCCGAGCTGAGCTGCCGCTGAGCTGCCAGCAGGTGGCGGGATGTCTCAGCTGGTGGGAGCACGTGCTCCTAAGAAGGAGGTTGCGTTCTAACCAACTGAGCTACCCGGCCAGCCCTGCTTCTGCTTCTTGAGCCTCAATTTCCTTATCAGTCAGACCGCATCCTGATTGGGAAGATTAAACAAGGCGACACACTTAGAGAGCTTGGTGCAAAATCTGGTATATAGTAGGTGCCTAATGTATGTTAACTATTATTAATAGCCATTGCAGTACTGGCTTTGTGAGCCAGTATAAGCCAGTTCCTTTTGCAGTGCCTTACTTACTTTTTAAATTTTTTTAAATTTTATTTTTTTCAGTTTTATTGAGGTATAATTGATGAAACTGTAAGATACTTAAAGCGTACATTGTGATGAGTGGACACGCGTTTACATTGTGAAAAAAATTCCCCCATTGAATGAACACCTCTGTCACCTCCCATATTTACTATTTTTTTAGTGAGAACATTTAAGTTCTGCTTGCTCAGCAAATTTTAATTCTACAATACCCTTGTATCAACTATAGTCAACTAATATATTTAGGTCATGAGGCCTTCTTCATCATATAGCAGGAAATTTCTACCCTTTCACCAACCTGTCCCTATTCCTCCCACCTCCCAGATCCTAGCAACCACTTTTCTGTTCTCTATTTCTATGAATTTGACTTCTTTTTTTAGATTCCACATATGAGTGATACCATGAAGCATTTGACTTTCTGTGTCTGACTTATTCCACTTAGTGTAATGCCCTCCAAGTTTATTCATGTTGTCACAAATGATAGGATTTCCTTTTTTAGGCCTAAATACTATTCCACTGTACGTATATTCCACATTTTCTTCACCCATTCTTCTACTGACAGACACTTAGGATGTTTCTGTGCCTCGGCTATTGTAAATAATGCTGTGCTAAACATGGGGGTGTAGATATCTTTTCAAGATCATGATTTCATTTCCCTTGGATGTATATGCGGAAGTGGGATTGCTGGGTCATGAGGCAGTTCTATTTTTAATTTTTTAAGGAACCTCCATACTGTTTTCCATCATGGCTGCGCTGGTTTACATTCCCACCAACAGTGCACGAAGGCTTCCTTTTCTCCACAACCTCTCAGTGTTTGTTCTCTCTTGTTTTTTTGATGATAGCCAACCTAACAGGTGTGAGGTGCTGGCTCGCTGTGGCTTTGATTTGTGTTGCCCTGATGATTAGTGATGTTGAGCATCTTTTCATGTACCTGTTATGTGCCTTACTTTTAAAAAGGTGGAGTAAAGATTATATGTTAGGTCCCTTTTAAGTCAGCCATGTTGCATGTTTTTCTTCTTAAATCTCTTTGTCTGTGTTCTCTCATGAACAGGAGAAAGAATCTATCTGACTGGAATCTATGTATCTCTGTATCTCTGTATGTATGTATGTATGTATGTATGTATCTATCTATCTATCTATCTATCTATCTATCTATCTATCATCTATCAATCATCTATCGTCTATCAATCAGCTCTCTAATACCCATGTCCTAAAGACTCCAGGAATAACAGGAGAAAGTTTAAAAACATTTCCAGTCCTTGACACTAAGCAGAGTGTAAACATTTAAGTAGATACTGAGTTCATTGGCAAAACATTCTCTTCTTTACTGATTAGAACCTTTACAGGCATATTAGAGATTTTGACGTTGGCGTAGTTGCTGGGTAGCTGATGGTTGTCCGACTGTCTCTCCCTCTGTCTTTCTGTCTGCGGACGGTTTGGAGGAGTGGGCTAAGTCTAGTGAAATCTACCTCACTACCCGACTACCTCACAAAATGTCCAAAGTCTAGCTTTTTCCCCTTAGACCAACATCTTAAAATAAAATAGTGATTAATAACACTTTTAACTATATTGCCTAAAATAGTTTAATGGATTTCAATGAAATTTATCCTGAAAGAAGAACTAATGGAGAGATGTAATTTCCATGAGGAGTAGTTATCCCAAATATCATTATGCTTCCAGCGGGGTGTAGGGGACGGAGGGAGAGGGCAGGAGGAATGAGTGGTGTTATAAATGCAGGAATTATTCCTTGGATTTGAATATGCCTGTCACACATGAAACCCTCACAAACACCCTTTCTCGCTTCATCTTCACAGCCACTTTGTGGGTGTGAAATGGTTTTCCCATTTTACAGATTGACAGGCTGAGGCTCGTGCTCTCACAGTGACACACACGTCTGGTAAACCGAAGAACCAGGGTACGCGCCCAGTTTCCTAGACTCCAAGTCCAGTGTGCTTTAAACTGGAACACAGCCTTCCCAGTGTAAACCCAGGGCCTGCTCGCCATCCTGCTCCCCATCGCGAACATACCGTTATCGCTAATTTTCAGCAAGTCGGAACACATTTTATTCTGAAAGCTCCGCAGGGAAAAAGGATCTGTGGATTCAGAGAGCACTCCACCGTCTCGTAAGGCCTGCGCAGCTTGCGGTGAAGAGCCCCAGCTCTCTTTTAAGATTCCAAGGAAGCTTTCTGCTTATTTTGAGCTCCCTGGCTGCTCATAGTCTGAGTAAGCAGATGTTTTGGAATTTACGCCACACTCAAAGCAAACACTCCTGTGTTGCCAAGGAGGCCTGCTCGCTTCCTTCGTGTCCTCCTTGCTTTTCCGCCGCTTGCTAGGTGGGCATATGTACTAGTCTAGAGCAGCGCGACCTGCTAATTCATGGGTTACCAAATTCAGTCAACCACGTGCAGCAGCAGGATTTCCGGCCAGATGCTCTGAGAGAATGCCCGAGGCCCGCCCCTTCCTGGGTGAGCGACCAGGGACTCGAGAGGGGCTCCCCCCATTTCCGGAAACCAGCATGTGGCACCTGGACCCAAGGCAGCCCCTCTGGATCTCTGTCCAGGATTTTCCAGGCCACCTGCTCATGCAGCTACTGTAGGAGAGATAGGGTGGAGGGAAAGAGAAGGGCGGAGGTGGGGAGATGGAGGGGGAAGATGGAGTGAAGGGGAGGGGCTTGCGGTATCTCCCCCTCAGATCGCTTCCTCCGAGGCCTTGCTCCTTCCCACCAGGCATCCTGCTTTACATTCACAGCAGGTCTGTTTACAGGACTTGCTGTGCAGAGAGAAGGTGGTTTATACAGCATTTCTGTCCTTGCGGTGCAAGTGTGGTCCTAGGTGGATGGGTACATGTTTGTGAATAAAT
Source organism: Aselliscus stoliczkanus (assembly GCA_033961575.1). Classification (NCBI taxonomy): domain Eukaryota; kingdom Metazoa; phylum Chordata; class Mammalia; order Chiroptera; family Hipposideridae; genus Aselliscus; species Aselliscus stoliczkanus. The sequence continues at coordinate 5,090,998 of CM066741.1, read as the reverse complement.
GTGCTCACCGCTCCTAAGTGCAAGCCCAGGAGTGTATTTCCTGAACAGAATCGCCTCTGTCTCCTCTTCGCCCTCCGCTTCCCTGGGAAGGCTCCTGTTTGTTCATTTGGTCAGTCTGTTGATTTGGGGTGAAGGAAATAGAGAGGATCTAAGGGATTTCTGAATTTTGTTTCTTAAAAGGGAATAAATGTGGAGCCCAAATGGCACTGGGGGAAACGCAGGGCTGTGGGGCTCATTCACGCTGAATCTGAGAAGAGAGGTGGCGAAGGTGGATTTCCAGGAGGCCCCGAGACCGCCTTTGGTGATGATCCTGAGCCCTTGCCGTCTTCCTGGACACCACGCCTCACTTCCTGTCATCCCGGCCTCCTGGAAATAAGGAGGCGCTCACTTACCTTAGAGCAGCGTCTGGTGGAGTGCAGATGCGCCCGGGTGGTTCCTGGGTGAACTTAAACGGCCCGAGGTTTAGGTTTACTGGGAGGACAGTTAGGAGGCAAAACACAGCTAGCACATCGAACCCGTAGTCTCGGTGCTAATACCAAGTTTCCTTTTGAAATGTATTCAATAAACATGCAGAGTCTGTTGGAAGAGAATGATTAAGTGAATAAATAACAGGAGACGGGATTCACCGACACAATGGAAAACTGTGCAGAGAATTTAAAGACGCCCCCTTACTGTCTGATCCTGGGCGCTGTGCTTTGATTGAGGCGCTCAGAGAGAATTCTCCTCCTCCTCCTCCTCCTTCATCTCCTCCGGCCCCTTTCCCAGGACTAGGAAAGGCCTTTCTATTTCCAGTGGCCAAATGCATCTTGGGAAGTTCATTGTTGGGACAGTTTTAGGGGCACAAGCATTTTGATGCTTTCACCTTTCCTACCCCATGCAATCATTTTATTCTGTTAGTGTAACGTGTTGCCTCGTTTCTGTGACTTCCCCCTGATTTTTTTTTATTATTAGTCACAGTGGTACAAAACAATGCAACAGTTATCCTTTTCACCCCTTACCAAGTGACTTCCCCTCACCCCTCCCCTGCCTCCCACTCCTGATATCATACATATCTATTACAATTCCGTTGACTCCATTCCCACACTATACTCCACATCCCATGACCATATATGTATTAAATTATAGTTGACATCTAATATTATTCAGCGGCAGCTTCAGATGTACACTGCAGTGGTCAGGCCTCTAACACCGTTCATGAAGTGGTTTCCCTAACAAGACATGAGACTATCTGGTCCTCTAAAAAATATTTTCAGCATTATTGATTGTATTCCCCAAACTGTCTCTTCTATCCCTGCGGCAATATTGTAGTTACCAGTTGATGTTGCCTTGTCCCTTCCCCTTCTCCCTCATGCCCATCCCCATCCCATCTAGCCCTCATCAGTTTTTCCTCTGTGTCTCTAAGACTATTTCTGTTTCCATTGCTTGTTTATCCCGTTCTTTAGATTCCACATGTAAGTGAGATCATATGGTACTTGTCTTTCTCTGACTGACTTATTTCACTCAGCATCATGTTCTCTAGGTCCATCCATATTGTTGCAAATGGTATGATTTCATTCTTCTTTATAGCTGCATAATATTCCATTGTGTAAATGTACCACAGTTTCTTAATCGAGTCATCTACCGATGGGCATTTCAGTTGTTTCCAAGTCTTGGCTATTGTAAATAATGCTGCAATGAACATAGGGGTGCATATATTTTTTCGAATTAGTGTCTTCGGTTTTTCAGGATAAATACCTAGGAGTGGAATTGCTGGGTCAAAGGTAGTTCCATTTCCAGTGTTTTGAGATACCTCCATACTGACTTTCATAGTGGCTGCACCAATCTGCAGTCCCACCAACAGTGCAGCAGGGTCCCCTTTTCCCCACAGCCCCGCCAGCACTTGTTGTTTGTTGATTTGTTGATGATAGCCATTCTGACTGGAGTGAGGTGGTATCTCATGGTGGTTTTTATTTGCATTTCCCTAATGATCAGTGAGGTTGAACATTTTTTCATATGCCTGTTGGCCATCTTTATGTCCTCTTTAGAGAAATGTCTCTTCATATCCTCTGCCCATTTTTTAAATTGGGTTGTTTGTTTTTTAGATGTTGAGTTTCATGAGTGTTTTATAAATTTTGGATATTAACCCCTTATCAGATATATCATTGGCAAATATATTCTCCCATTCAGTAGGCTTCCTTTTTGTTTTATTGATGGTTTCCTTTGTTGTGAAAAAACTTTTTAAGTCTGATATAATCCCATATGTTCATTTTTTCTTTTACTTCCCTTGCCCGCAGGGATGTATCAGTAAAAATATTGCTCAGGGTAATGTCTGCAAATTTACTCCCTATGTTTTCTTCTAGGAGTTTTATGGTTTCAGGTCTTACATTTAAATCTTTAATCCATTTTGAATTTGTTCTTGTATATGGCATAAGGAGGTGGTCCAGTTTCAGTTTTTTGCATGTGTCAGTCCAATTTTCCCTGCACCATTTATTAAATACACTATCTTTACCCCAGTGTAAATTCTTTCTTCCCTTGTCATAGATTAACTGTCCGTATATGCCTGGATTTATTTCTGGGCTCTCTGTTCTGTTCCACTGATCTATGTGTTTTTATGCCAGTGCCATGCTGTTTTGATTCCCCCCGATTTTTGACGTAAGGGTGTTTTCTTATTCAATGAAAGCATTTCTGACCTAAAGGTACTGGTGGCAAAATGACATGTTTATCTGTATGACTCAGTAGGAGTCCTCAACTTCTGGGGGAAATAATTCCATTATTCATACCCAGGAACAAGGGTGAGCACTGCGTGAAAACCTTTAGGGATCACAGAAAACAGGCTTAACTCTTTGCGGCCAAGGGCGGACACAGCACCATCCAAGATCCAGCTCGTGTGGCACTGGCCAAACTCCTGGCTGGCATGGCCGCTTTCGCTCATGCTTTTTGCTCTGTCCCCGCCACTTTCTCCAGCCCCTTGTATGCCTTTTTCACTTCCTCAATGACGTAAAACGCTGTGCTTTTCATCCACAGCGTTTGTGTATTTGCTTGCCTCTGCCTTGAATGACTTACCCTTCTCTTGTCTCTTCAATTAGTGTGCATCCTTCAGATATCATCCTAAAATCACATTCTTTCTTTTGAATTTGGGAGAAGGGCATAAACTAGGACCAAACACATTTTTTTCAAAAAGGCAAGGAGTGATTCAGATGGAGATCAAAGTATCACCTTCGTTAAACTGGAATAATGATGTTGGAAACTAGGACTCATTTCTGTGGATAAGTGAGATTCTTCAAACCAAATCCAGAATTAACTCACAGGCATCTCTGAGCCCTACATGAATCCCCAGTAGTGGGTCTGCCTCTGTAAAACTAATGCATGATATCACAGCTAAAGCACAGGCAACAAAAGGAAAAAAACAGATAAGTTGGACAATCAAAATCAAGAAACTCGTGTGCATCTAAGGACAACGCACAGAATGGGAGAAAATGTTTGCAAGTCAGTTATTGGACAAGAAGTTAATATCCAGAATATATAAAGAAATCCTATAAACATAACAAACAACCTGATTTAAAAAATGGGCAAAGGACTTGAATGGACATTTTCTCCACAGAAGACATACCATTGGTCAACAAGCACATGAAAAGATGCTTAACATCACTAATTATTCGGGAAATGCAAATCAAAGCCACAGTGAGATAACACTTGATACCTGTTGGGATGGCTGTTACCAAGAAAAGATTTTAAAAGTTGGTGAGGTTGAAGAGAACTTGGAAGTCCTGTGCATTGCTGGTGGGCATGTGAAACGGTATGGCTACTATGGAAAACGGTAGGGTAGTTTCTCAAAAAACAAGAAATGGAGTTGCCACATGGTCCAGCAATTCCACTTCTGCAAAGATGTCCCAAAGAATTGAAATCAGGGACTTGAGCGGAGATTTGCATGTCCATCTTCAGAGCAGCACCATTCACAACAGCCAAAAGGAAAGCAACGCAAGTATCTGTCGATGGGTAAATGGATAAGGAGAATGTGGTGTGTACATACGGTGACATATCAGTCAGCCTTCAAAAGGGGGTTTCTGACACAGGCCACAGCGTGGAGGAGTCTTGAGGACATTACGCTGAGTGAAATAAGCCAGTCACAGAAGGATACATACGGAATGAGTCGCCCTATGTGAGGTATCAGAAGAAGTCAAACTCACAAAGACAGGGAGTGGGATGCTGGTTGCCAGCGTTTGGGGGGCAGAGGAGAATCAGGATTACTTAATGGGGGTAGAGTTTCAGTTTGGGAAGATGAAAAATAGTCCTGCAGATGGAGGGATGATGATAGTTGCACCACAGTGTGAATATATTTAATGCCTCTGAATTATACACTTAATGTGGTCAAAATGGTTCATTTTATCTTTTGTATATTTTGAAAAAAAAAAAAAGAAAGAAAAAAGCACGAAGGGGCAAGCAAAGCAGAGCTTTCTGCAGAGGCTGACTCCTAAAAGGGAGAAGGCAGGACGGGCCCAGCAACAATTCTCTCTCTCCCTCACCGGAGCGCAGGAGGGTGGAGGCAGGGCGGACTGTTTCATTAACGGAATTCTCTCCTCTGGGGAGGCAACACGGGCCTGGATTCTCTCCTCTGGGGAGGCAACACGGGCCTGGATTCTCTCCTCTGGGGCGGCAACACGGGGCTGGATTCTCTCCTCTGGGGAGGCAACACGGGCCTGGATTCTCTCCTCTGGGGAGGCAACACGGGGCTGGATTCTCTCCTCTGGGGAGGCAACACGGGCCTGGATTCTCTCCTCTGGGGAGGCAACACGGGCCTGGATTCTCTCCTCTGGGGAGGCAACACGGGGCTGGATTCTCTCCTCTGGGGAGGCAACACGGGCCTGGATTCTCTCCTCTGGGGCGGCGACACGGGGCTGGATTCTCTCCTCTGGGGAGGCGACACGGGCCTGGATTCTCTCCTCTGGGGAGGCGACACGGGGCTGGATTCTCTCCTCTGGGGAGGCGACACGGGCCTGGATTCTCTCCTCTGGGGAGGCGACACGGGCCTGGATTCTCTCCTCTGGGGCGGCGACACGGGGCTGGATTCTCTCCTCTGGGGAGGCGACACGGGCCTGGATTCTCTCCTCTGGGGCGGCAACACGGGGCTGGATTCTCTCCTCTGGGGAGGCGACACGGGGCTGGATTCTCTCCTCTGGGGAGGCAACACGGGGCTGGATTCTCTCCTCTGGGGAGGCAACACGGGCCTGGATTCTCTCCTCTGGGGAGGCAACACGGGCCTGGATTCTCTCCTCTGGGGAGGCAACACGGAGCTGGATTCTCTCCTCTGGGGAGGCAACACGGGCCTGGATTCTCTCCTCTGGGGAGGCAACACGGGGCTGGATTCTCTCCTCTGGGGAGGCAACACGGGCCTGGATTCTCTCCTCTGGGGCGGCAACACGGGGCTGGATTCTCTCCTCTGGGGAGGCAACACGGGCCTGGATTCTCTCCTCTGGGGAGGCAACACGGGGCTGGATTCTCTCCTCTGGGGAGGCAACACGGGGCTGGATTCTCTCCTCTGGGGAGGCAACACGGGGCTGGATTCTCTCCTCTGGGGCGGCAACACGGGCCTGGATTCTCTCCTCTGGGGAGGCGACACGGGGCTGGATTCTCTCCTCTGGGGAGGCAACACGGGGCTGGATTCTCTCCTCTGGGGCGGCAACACGGGCCTGGAGGAGAGGCAGCTGCGCCACACCATCCTGAGCCTGGATTTACTCAGTGTCTCTGCATAGAGTCCCCTTTTTCCCCCGCATGGCTCTTATCTCAGGTTATAATTGTACTTCCGTCTTTGAAATCATTTAGTATCATTTACTCTATCTATCTATCTATCTATCTATCTATCTATCTATCTATCTATCTATCTCTCCCTAGGATTAGGTTGAACCATATGAAATGGCCAAGTGAGAGAAATGGGTGACTGTCGGCTCTGTCATGCGGTTCAGTGTTCAGTAGAGAGCAAGCACTGGAAGGTGGACACTGGGTCCGGTTTAGGTAACTCCTCCGCCATGCAGGGCTCAGCCCAGAGCCTGGCACCTGAAGAGGCTCAGCAGATGTTATTATCCTTGTAAGCAGGAAGAACTATTTACTGGGTGAATGGCTGGGTGTCCCCATCAATGATCACAAGTTAAAAGATGGAACGCTTTAATCCTTTAAGAAAAAGAAAGACAGGGGGATACCTACCTCATGCTGAGTCCTGTTATGTATAGTATTTAATGATCAGGTTTCATTTATGACCCTGTATATCCTTATTTTGTTGACTTGAAAAGAATAAAGCGGTAGGACTAAAACAAATGAAATGCGGCTTTCTACAATACACAGGAATGAATCTTGTAATGAAGACGTAGGAATCCATGTATGATTGCCAGCTTGCTTTAAGGAATACACATTCATTAAATCACACAAGATCAGGGCTGCCCTTCTTGTGCCCCAACAGTCAGCTGGATATTAAGTCTCAAGCCAGGAGCTGAGCCAGTTCTGCTGGGATCTGTACCCACACGTGCTTCCCGCTGTGTCTTTGCCTTCTGCCGTTATTTTCACCTGGATTCATACTACCTTTTGTCCCATTCTATTCCATCTGAGCTAATATTTTAAAAGCAATATCTAGAACTTTGAGGCGACCCTGACTTGCATTTCCAGGAGTGCACAGATAAGCCCCCCACCCCTGCTTTCCCCATTACCTCACCCTGTCATTGGCAGTCAAAGTTTATTTCTGGAAACAGAATTCCATTTCCACCAATTTTTTCCCCCTATAGCCTATGCAGAGGTAGAATAGCATCACGACTTTGGAATTAGATGGCTGGAACCTGTACCCCAGCTGCCACTTCCGAGCTGTGTGACCTTTGGCAGGTTACTTAACTTCTCAGTGCTTTAGTTTTCTGATTTCTGAGGGAAGCTTTAAATGGTCTACTGTGTACCAAGATCTGAGAACAGGTCCTGGAACATAATTGGAGCTGTAGCAATATTAATTGTGGTTAGTTGTGAATATCATCACTGTTCATATTATTGTTATTACTGATGATATAGGAACAATCTCTTGAGTCTCTTAGTGTGAGTGAAACCTTTCAGAAAGGATCCCTAGGAAATCAGAGGCAAAAAAAAAAAAAGGAAAAGAAAAGACAGTCAACTAAAGTTCCAATGGTTGGGTGTTTTTTTTTAACATTGGTTCTAAGATAGAGGAGGCAGAGGGCAATTTTGAATCTCAGTGACAGGAAAAGCTGTAGGAACGGGGAGAAAGGTAAGCTTAGTGAATGCATCGCCGTACAGTATCAGAGAGGGCCAGCGAGGTGGCCCATTTGTCTAGCACCTCAAAGCCGTAGATTTTGCTTTTAAAAATATGCATCCATCTTAAATAGGATGGGGGAAAAAGTGACACCGAATCCACATTAAAACAGGCAAAATAAGAAAATCCCAGGGATCTGAGCTGGAGCAAAGCTCCAGCAGAGCAGGAGAAAGCATGAGACTTGACATTCAGCAGGCATGCGGGGAAGGCTGTGAGATGAATGTGCCGAATCCAAGCAATTAGCATTTGGAATTTGGGAGCTCAGAGGTTATGGGCAAAAGCTGACATAACCCATCGCTGGCAGAAACATTTCCTCCCAGACAATGAGAGATGGCCCAGAGCCATTCGGTCCAGCTCGAAGATTCTAAGACATCAGAGGGAATGTGGACTCAGTGTGACGCATGGAAACCCCTGGAGATAAAGAAGAGAAGCTGCTGTCTGCATTCTAATATCCCAGCTCACCTTGAAGAGGCTGATCGTTGCTCTGAGCTGCAGGGAACATAGCTGGAACCTTCTCGATAGTGACAGTGGAAAATGATAAGGATAACGATAATGAGCTGGGCTCTTTAAATGTGTAGGCAACCGCATGGCCCAGGCATCACTCTCCATCTTATGTTTCAGGTGAAGTCTTTTGTGGCAGCAGGGTCCTAAGATGACCCTTGTGATCCCCTCTCACTGGCCTAATGCGCTGGGTCATCCCTTCCCCTCTACTGTCACGTGCTTCCAGCCAATAGACCACGGCAAAGGTGATGGATGGGCTGTCACTCCCTTAATTATTGATTACCTGTCTTCTTATATATTCATATGGATGTGATTCTGAGAAGACTCAGTCCCATTCTCTTGCTATTCTTGAAGAAATAAGCCACCTTGAGTGATTCAGCCACAAGAAAATGACTTCTTCCAATGAAGGAATGAGCTTGGAAGCCCATTGTTCTCCAGGCAAAGCTCTTGATGAGAACGCAGCCCAACAGATACCCGGATTACAGCCTAGCGAGACCCTGAGTGCAGAGGGGTCTGTCAGGCCATGTACAGACTTCTGACCCATGCAAACTGTGAGATGATAAATGTATGTGGTTTTAAGCCGCTAAGTGTCTGATAATTTGTTACACAGCAATAAAAAGCAAACACATCTTTTGTCAATGGACTAGGTTCTGTGATTCAGATAATCCAGCAGCCTCCCAAGAGGGCCAAACCTGAGTAGGGTTAATAAAAAAATGAGCTGAGGCCTCTCCTGAAAGTCGCTCCTTTTCCCACGATGAGCTCCTTGTCCTAGAGTGAGTTGTCACACAGCACTCTGGACTTTGCCATCCTACACTTGTCACATGGTAGGCCACGTGCTTGTGTGCCTTACTCCTACTGAAATACAAACTTAGTAGGGCAGCGAGTGAAGCCTGCATCCTCAGCGTCTAGCCCAGTGCATGGCTCATGAACTATTTGTTAATTGAAAATATGCACGTGTGAACGAGCGCATGACTGACTGCACACCATCAATCAAGGTGTGTCAGCCTAGCGATTAAGCGTGAGGAAGCTGAGAGGAAAGCAACCTGCCCAAGATGTCGTGACTAGAAAGCGGTGTAGATCCGGGGTCTGCAAACTCCAGCTTGCCCATCACACCTTTTTGTATCAGCCACATGGTAACAAAAGTTTTTGCATTTTTTGAACAGTTGGAAGAAAAATCAGAACATTATTACAATGTGTGAAAATTATAGGAAATTCAAATTTCTGTGCTCATCAATAAAGTTTTATTGGCACGCAGCCATGCTCATTTGCATAAGTTGCCTATTGTCTAATGGCCGCGTTCATGTCACCCTGGCAGAGTTCAGGAGTTGCAACTAACACCATATGGCCTGCAAAGGCCTAAAACATGTGCTATAATATCTCGAGTTTTATAGAAAGCGTTATGTCTGGAGTCAGGGTGTGTGGATTCAAATTCCACTTTATTTCTCTGCTCTGTAATCTCGGAATGTCACTGAAACTTTTTTGTTGTTTTCATCTGGAAAATGGAGATAAAAAAATGGCCTAACTCTTAACACTGTGGTGAGAATCACTCACCACGCATGTGAAATTCTTATGCCCCAAATAAGCTCCCAATAAATATGAATTATCACAGTCCTCATCCGACTATTCCATGTCACATCCAATTCGAGCTATGAAAGTTTATTCTGTAAGGGAAACATTTATGTTATTACAGATGGCTGTCTGGTGTTTCTGGATACTTTTCAATCATTGTAGCCAAGATTCTGGTGACAAGAATGGGTGAGCTTTGTACCCACTGAGCTGCCATCTTCTGCTAGTCCCTGCTAAGCAGAACAGTACATTTCCTAGATGTGTGTGTGTGTGTGTGTGTGTGTGTGTGTGTACACGCACATAATACATGTTGCATTTAGTGGATAATTCTCCTTTCAGTAAAATGCCATGATTTGAAGCCTCATGACCAGACAACATTGGGAATTTGGACTCCTGGATGGCACTCGGCTCCAGTCTCTAGTATATGGTTGTGGGAGCCAACCGTTATATGACTCTCTAGGGAGAGTAAGAGAGGGGATGAGGTAGCATTGTCTATAAATAGAGTTAAAATATTTCCCCCACCAGCCTTCATGGGACCTGAAATCCTCCTATTGGATATTCATTACTTGAGTTCTCAAGTTACTTTAGTCTTTAAATATATTCTAGCACCTAGTGAAATGCGAAGTATATTGTCAATCCATGTGTCAAGTGACAACTGAGCAGGATTGTATAGAAATATTTTCATGCTAGTGGGTGGTCCAGTGAAGGCTCGTCTCAGAAGAGATGAGGGTTTGTCAGGAATCTCACCTCCTTTTCTCTCCATGAGACCCTGGTGATGGTTTCCTTTTCAGAGGAAAATACCAAAGGCCAAGGGATGCATACTCGTGGTACCTGAGAGCTCTACCTTGAGCAGATATTTGTTCTTCCAGGCGGCTGCCATCTTTCCCCCGAAAGCTTGATCAGCGTTTCCCCAAATTTGGCAGGTATAAGAATAATCTGTAGGGCAGGTAAAGAATGAAGGTTTCTAGACCTCGTCCCCAGAGATCCTGGTGCTTTGGATCTACTGCAGATGCTTTTCTCCTGTGAGAAGCACCCCAGGTGTTTCTGATGGAGGCGGTCTCTTGACTAGACTTTGAGAAAGTTTGACCTTCAAACTCTGTTATTTCAACCGAAAGGAGTGATTGGTTTTTGCTAGTTCCTTTGCTGTGATTGGTGGTCCCAAAGGTGACCCAGCCCCAGTAAAGCTGAGAATCCAACCTCTGTCACCATAGAACCAGTTAGCTCCAGGGTTCTTCCAGGCCAGAGTGTTGAGTGTTGGAAGTCTAGGGCATTGGGCTTTCCGGTCAGATGGGCGTGGAGTCAGAGGTCTCTGACTCCAGCAACTTGTTCAAGCCACAGGTGCCTCTTTTGGTCTTTGGCAACAACCGCTAAGGCTGTCTGGTCACTATACTATTCTTCTGAAAGGTGCTCAGAAGGAAAGCTTTGCTGAAGCAGTGACCACTGGCTTCCCATTCCCTGGGGCCAGCCTCTCACATCTGGAGCTAAAACAAGTGATGGAGCCTACACACTTCAAAATAAAAGCCCCCTTGGCCTTAGGCAGGAAGGCATTGTAAATCTTTCTGAGAACTTGAGATGCTGGTTAAACTCGTTATTTGCTCTTCAGGACTCCCTTCTTATAGTTTTCATCCTTTGTTAAATTTATAATGTCGAAATCCTTAGCCTAGATCCAAGCCTTTAGGGAAGAAGCAGACAGAAGATTTAAAATTTATCCCGTCCCCGGGGATGTTAATGGTGAACTAGACTTTGGTAATACGTTCCTAATTGTCACCATAAATCAACATCTTACAATATGTTCACTTTGCTCATGTAAATTGCCGATTGGAGAGCTTTCTTCTGTTTTGGAGACAGCTGTAGGTACGATGACACAAATGGCCTGTCTCTGGGGATGTGGCCCAATAAACATACTAATTGATTCCCTGAATACCTGCTACGATCCTTACCCTCAGAGAAAGTGCCCTCCTAGCTGAGGGAAGAGGCTCCTAAGTGTTGAGTATTAAAGTTTTAACAGTACAAAGAGAAGGACACTCATGCCCCTGGGCTGTAGTTTTTCACTGAAATCTTTGTACTTAAAGGATTGTTCCTTTCAGTGTCTCCTGGAATATATCAGCCAGCTTATGCTGTCTTTGAGAGTTTCTCCAAGGATGTCCCATTCCTTTCTCTTGCCCACACTGCCTGCATTCCTTTTCTAATTAATCCATGCATCACACATTTGCTGCATCCCTTCTATGTGCACTGTTCTTGGCATGGGGCTATAGCAGTCAACAAGATAGAAGACAACCCTACACCTAGAGGGCGTATATTCCAGGGGAGGACTACTCACCACTGATTTTTTTTTTTTAATTCGGGAAATGGGGGAGGGGAACAGCGCCGGGGAACCGGGAAAAGGGCACAGACGAGCCTCTGTCCCCCTGTTCCTCAGTCTAGCTGTGAAGGACGTTGCCTCACCTGCCCATGTTGGTGTCATCACCGTGTCCTTCCCAGGGGAGGCAGTCACTCGCCGGCCCCTGGACAGCCACCCACAGACGGTCCCCCACGCCGGCTGCCGGCCACTCACTGCAGCCCATGGCAGCCCACTGCAGCAGGGGCTGCAGCTGTGCCATCCCTGGGAACCCACAGCAGCCCAGCTCCAGGTGAAGCTGTTGTTCACCATCCCAGCCGCAGAGGGCAGTGTCACTGGCCCTCATATGTGAGATCCGAACCAGGGCTGCTGGCATCCCAAGCCAGCTCCCAACCAACGCGCCGCTCGGCCAACCCACCACTGATTTTTATAAATAAAAATGTCAGGGTTTATGGCGAAAATAACAAATGCTTTTTTAATTTGAAAGAGGGATGTTTGGGGTTGGGAGGTTAAAGGAGTCTTATCGGAAGAGCTCTACTCTGAAACGAGGCCTGCATGAAAAGCAGCCACCCACGGTCCAGGGGGAGAGTGGTACAGGCCAAGGGAGAAAAGGAAGAGGGACCCTAAGAAGGTGATTGGCATATTTGATGTATAGTAAAAAGGCAAAAGTGGCTGAAGTATATGTAAGAGGGACAGTGCAAATAGATGAAATCGGAGAGGGTGTCAGGGGTCAAATCACAGAAGGCCTGGCAATGGATTGTATTCTGTGCATGAAAGGAAGCCCTGTAGATTTTCTTTCTCTCTTTCTTTCTTTCTTTCTTTCTTTCTTTCTTTCTTTCTTTCTTTCTTTCTTTCTTTCTTTCTTTCCTTCCTTCCTTCCTTCCTTCCTTCCTTCCTTCCTTCCTTCCTTCCTTCCTCCTCTCTGTCTCTCTCTTTCTCCCTCTCTCTGTCTCTCTGTCTCTCTTTGTTTCTCTTTCTTTTATCATGATGTCATTTTAATTTAAAAGACTAGTTCATTCTGCAGAGAATGTCCTGCAGCAGGCCAAGCGTGGAGCGTGGAGGTCCGTGGGAAGAGTGGCAGCTTTCCTGGTGAGAGATGACCACCAGGATGAGAGGGATGGAGTGAGGATAGAGAGAGGAGGCTGGATTTGATGCCAAGGCCTGGCACTGGCAGGACGAGGAATGGCCGGAACCAAGGGTGACATTTCAGTTTGGACTTGAGCAACTGGGTGCTTGCTGGTGCCGTTTACTGAAATGGGAAAGATGCCTTTCTTTAAAAATAATTTTTTATTTTTTGATTGCTGTTGACATGCAATATTATTTTAGTTTCAGGTGTAAAACATAATGATTAGGTAGTTATATAATTACAAAATTATCACCCTGATACATCTGGTACCCACCTGACATCATATGTAGTTATTACAATATTACTTACTATATTCCCTGTGCTGTACTTTACATCCCCATGACTATTTTATAACTGCCAGCGTGTACTTCTTTTTTTTTGAGGGCAGTGTCACTGGCCCTCATATGTGGGACCGAACCAGGGCCGCTGGCTCAGCGTGTACTTCTTAATCCCTTCACCTTTTCCATCTAACCCCTTACTGTCCCCCAACTGGCAACCTCAAAGTGTTCTCTGTATCTAAGTTTGTTTCTGTTTTGTTTGTTCTTTGATTTTGTCCTTAGATTCCACATATAAGTGAAATCATATGGCATTTGTCATTCTCTGTCTGACATAAACAACACTCAGTACAATCCCCTCTAGGTCCATTCAGGTTGTTGCAGATGGCAAGATTTCACTCTTTTTTATGGCCGAGTAATATTCCATTGTATTGGGTTGTCGGAAAAGTTATGACATATTTTTTCTATGTTTTTTGTTGCAAAAATGCGTCATGACTTTTCCGACAACCCTGTAAATATGGACCACATCTTCTGTATCCATTCATGTATTGACGGACACCCAGGCTGCCTCCACATCTTGGGCGTTGTAAACAATGCTGCAATGAACAAGTCCCCTTGAAGTGGCATTTTGGGTGTCTTCAGATAAATACCCAGAAGTGGGATTACTGGGTCCTTTCTTGTTTCTTCTTATAGCTTATCTTTTAAAGTCTACTTTCTTGGGTATAAGTATTGCTGCCTCAGCTTCTTTGTTTGTTTCCATTTTCATGAGTTATCTTTTTTCATCTCTTTGCTTTCAGTCTGTGTGTTTCCTTCAACCTGAACTGAGTCTCTTGTAGGCAGTATAGGGAAGGGTTTACTTTTCTTTTCTTTTCTTTTTTTTTTTTTTTTTGAGGGCAGTGTCACTGGCCCTCACATGTGGGACCTGAACTGGGGCCGCTGGCTTCCCAAGCCAGTGCTTAACCACCACGCCACTCGGCTGGCCCAAGGGTTTTATTTTCTTATTGATTTAGTCACCCTATGTCTATTGAGTAAAGCATTTAATCCATTTACATTTAAAATAATTGCTGATAGGTATGTAGTTATTGACATTTTGTTATTAATATTTTTGATCTTTTCCTCTTTCTTTCTTCTCCTTCTTCTTTAACATTTAACATTCCTTGTAATACTGGTTTGGTGGTAAAGGAACTCCTTTAGCTTTTTCTTTTCTGGGAAGCTCTCTATCTGTCTTTTGATTCTAAAATGCTAACTTTGCTGAGCAGAGTAATCTTGGTTGTAGATCCTTTCTTTTCATCACTTTGAACATTTCATGCCACTCCCTTCTGGCCTGCAAAGCTTCTGTTGAGAAATCAGCTGCCAGTCTTATGAGGCTCCCTTGTAGGTAACTAACTGCTTTTCCCTTGCTGCTTTTGAGATTCTCTCTTTGTCTTTAATCTTTAGCATTTTAATTACGATATGTCTTGGTGTTGGCCTCTGGGTTCATCTTGTTTGGGACTGTCTGTGCTACCTGGGCTTGTATGTCTATTTTGAGGCAAGTTTGCTATCATTATATCTTCAAATAGGTTTTCAATTCCATGCTTGCTCTCTTCTCCTTCTGGTACCCCTATGTTGCAAATGTCGTTAGACTTGATGTCCCAGAGGCTGCTTAAACTTTCTTCATTTTATTTTATTTTTTTTGTGTGGATTCTTTGTTCTTTTTGCTGTTCTGATTGAGTATTTTCTGCTACCTTATTTTCCAAATCACTGACTTGATCCTCTGCTACCACTATTCTATTGTTAATTCCTTCTAATAAATTCTTTATTTCAGTGATTGTATTCTTCATTTCTGACTGGTTCTTTTTTGTGTTTTCTATTTCCATTTTTGTTTCCTATCTCTTTGTTGAAGTTCTCCCTGAGATCATTGAGCATCCTTATAACCAATGTTTTGAACTCTGCATCTGGTAGATTACTTGTCTCCATTTTGTATAGTTCTTTATCTGGAGCTTTGTTCTTTTTTTTTTTTTTTTTTTGAGACAGGTTTCTTTGTCTCCCATTTTGGCTGCCTGCCTGTGTTTGTTTCTATGGATTTGGTTGAGTTGCTATGTCTCCTAGTCTTGGTAGAGTGGCCTTATGTAGTTAGTAGATGTCCTCTGGGGTCCAGTGGCACAGTCTCCCTGTTCACTTGAGCCAGGTGCTCCAGGTGTATCCTTTGTGTAGGTTGTGTGTGCCCTCCTCTTATAGCTGAGCCTTGGTTGCTGTTTGCATGTCAGTAGGAGGGATTGACCCTCTCTTTGGTTGATCGGTTTGGAAGACTGGCCGTGACTACAGCAGAGTAATGCTATGCTGGTGCTGACCCTACACAGCAGGATTTGCTTTAGCAGGGCTCTGGTCCCTGCCCAGCCTGCCCTTTGGGTGTGTCTTTTGTAGAGTGTTGGGTGGTGCTCTGGTGTGGTCTGAAGCTGGCCTCCAAGGGTGTTGGTTTTGGAGCCTCTAGCAAGGGGCTCTGGGGCAAGCCAAGGTCAGTTGCTGCCTTTGCCCTACCCAGGGCCACTTGGTATGAACTACAAAGCGACATGCAGGTGGTTGTCACATGTGCTGGGCTTGGAGGTAACTGGCAGAGGCTAAGCTGGGAACTGAGGCTGGATGCTGCCAGTGTTGTGCATGAGGCTGCTTAACAGGAGGTATGGAGCATGCCAAGGTCAGGTGCTGCTTGTTTGGGGTTTGTGACTCTTAGAGAGATTTTAGGAAAGTCTGCAGCATGAGCCAAGACAGGCTGTTTATATACAAAAGCCATTGAAAGTGGCTTCGGTGTGCCAGCCAGTTGGGTGGGGCAGGGTCTCATGGAATCACCAGGGAGGGGCAAATGGTGTTAGCCAGGTTGATGGGGACTCAGATGTGGCCCCTGCCTGTGTCTGCACCCAGGGGATCAACAGAGGAACAACGACTTCTGCCAGCACTTCTGTCTGGGAACAAGCTGCCCCTTTAGCTCCCACCCTGAGGCCAGACCACTCAATTCCTCCCTGTATGTCCCTGGAACCTTTTGAACTCCTTCCCAGCGCTGGAGCTCAGTGTGAGTGAGTCTTTCAGCAAGTAAATCCATGTGCAGGCCCTTTAAGAGGGATGCCTGAGTCTCTAGCCCCCTTCTGTCTCACTCAGTCACAGTCATTGCTGGTTTTCACAGCCAGAAGTTGTGAGGACTTCTTTTCCTGGCACAGGAACCCTGGGCTGGGGAACCTGGTATGGCACTGAGACCCCTTCCTATGCAGAGGGGACCTGTGGAGCTGAGGTATTTCTCCTGGTTTTTAACTGCCACTTGTGGGTGTGGGACAAGCCTGTTCCACGTCTCCACCCTCCTTCCAGCCTCCATTTGGCGTCTTCTGTATGTCCCTCGTTATACGACTTCTGTTCAGCTAGACGTCAGGCGATTCTCAGTGAGGTTGTTCTGTAGTTTTGTTGTAATTTTGATGTGGTCGTGGGAGGAGGCAAGCACAGCGTTTACTTTGCCATCTTGACCACAGCTTTTAGATGGCACATTTTGTTTTTGCTTGGAATTTTCTCTAGGGGAGAGGAACATGACAGTTCTGTTTTGGCCTTGTTGAGTTTGAGGTGACTAAAAAACATTGAAAATGGTTTGTTGATGCTGCAGGTCATACATGAGCCTGGAGCTCAAGGGACAGGTGAGAGTAAGAACATTATAGGGGACTGAAGAGACTCCTGGCTGAAGGACAGAAAATGACAGCTTCCATTAGCACTGACTTTTTATTTGTAAAGATGATCATCAGAGTCCCAATCTGGCAGAGGCATTGCAAGTAGAGCACGGGAGGCCAAATATTCAACATGTCCCCATTTGTGTATCTAGTCTCTCACTCGTATTCTTTCATGATGTTACCTCCGTGCAAATTGCTAATTCATTGTCATTCAGCAAATGTTTCTTGAGTACTTACTGTGTACCAGACACTATGCTAAGCTCTTGAGAGATGAATATATATGCATATATACATATACAGAGCATATCAAAAAAATGTGTACACATTTTAAGAAAGGAAAAAACTGTACTAAAATTATGATACTCAAAATATACCAATAACAAGAGATGAATACAAGTCATGTGTAAACATTTTTTTGGCACCCCCAGTAATACATCTATCTCAAAATATAATAATATCTATAAAATATGTTATATATTAAACAGATCAAGATGGCAGGGGCACTTTTAAGTATATATGCTTTATGAACTATGTTGTAGTTGTTTTAAGGAGTAGTTTTATTTTATAGGGTTTAAGAGGCCAAGATTTGGATCCTCACCCAGAAACATGCTAGTGCTAGGTCTTTAAAGTTAATTTTCTCTTTTAAAGTCAGCACACAGTAAAAATGATTTGTGTGTGTGTGTAGCTCTATGAACTCTAACACAGGTATGTATTCATATAACTACTTCCACAACCCAGAGACAGAGCAGGTCCATCGCCCCAGAAAGCTCTCTCGGCCTCTCCTGGTCCAGTCCTGATCCACCCCTGCTCCTGACTAACCTCTCTGTAAAGGGCAGGGAGGTGTGTTAAGTTATTTCTGAGTTCTCTTCCAGGTTTCAGACCCTCTGATCTGTGATCCCTGGTGTCTGGCTCCTGAGTAAAAGGCCACAGAAGGCGCACAACTTGAGCGAGAGGAGAAATAAAAGGAGAAGCGGAATTTAGTCAGGAAAATATATTGCATGGGACACGGCTGGCAATAGACACGTCCTCAGAGAGGAGAAAAAGGAGAATGGATGAAGCCAGGCTCTGCTTACCTCGGATATATGCTCTTTCCGATCAGAGGGCTACATTTCATCCTGTACTCACCCAGAAAAGCCAGCGCTGGAAACAGGTTGCCACTGCATGGAGAGCCAAAGCCATGCAGTGACCTGGTAACCCTGGGGGAGGTGAACCCCAAGTTCCTGAGGCAGGAAGCAGAAGGACACGTAGCTGTAAAGTTGTCAAGTAAACGTTTGAGGCTCATGGCTGCATGAAGTTCCTAAAAGGATCTCTCCACAAATACCCGATGCTTCGAGAAAGGAGAGGGAAAGCAGTCACCACCCCCAGGAACGCGTGTGGTGCCGACCAGGTCACACCACGAACGTGGTCGCACATCACTGCTTCCCCTCTTTCTTTCCCTGGCTCCGGTCTCTGAATTGCATGGCACATTAAACCCTTAAACAAGAACAGCTTTCAGGATCCACAATGCATCATTAAATAAGTTAAGCAGCTAATTAAAGGGGGACCCTGTCTCCCGGCTTTCATTGTACTAAATCACCTGTGCCCCATTTGGGCGAGTGTTTCCAAGCCAGGAATTTGCCTATGAGAATGATCTCAAATTAGCACAGCGTGTTGGGTTTCATTTCCTCTTAGGCAGTTATCTATTAGTAATTGGAGAAGGCATTACAGCAGAATAAATAATTGAACATAAATTAAACAATCTTGGAGTCACAGTTGGGCTGAAGAGAGGTGCAGGAGTCACACACTTGAGCTCTAAGAGTGCAAAGCACCCTCACCCAGGTTGTCTGTCCTCAGCTGGTGTCGTGGAATTCTGACTGGTGTGCATGCCCTTTTCCTAAGTGGATTGCAGACCCTGGAAAGGCCAGACCATCTGCTGATAGTCAAGTCACGGTGTCACCGGGAGAGCTTTCAGTGTCTGACAAGGGACCTCACAGGTGGCCTTTATTCTGGGGGTAGATTTATCATGCTCCGGGGCTTGCCGGGCTCAGAAACTTTCTACCTCAGCACAGGAGAGTGGAATATTCTCTCAGGCATTGGAGAGAGAGCTGGAGTGAAGCAAGCTTGCAGAAATGGAGAAAATGCCTCAATACCAACAGAGTCATTTAAAATGAAGACATGTGGCAGCCTGGAGGCAGGGTGTCCCATTTAGTTGCACAAATAGAGCCCTGCATACCCCCAGGGGGGTACCTTTCATATTGGGGTTTTTGCTAAGGGCCCCGCTTTTGTCTTCTGGACAAAGCCTTGTAACCTATTGGGTTGTCAGAAAAGTCATGACGTATTTTTTCTATGTAAAAATGCGTCATGACTTTTGTGACAACCCCATAGAAAGCAAGTGGCCTCTTAGTGTTAAAGCTGAAGAAGCAAAGGCCAAGGTACGCTGGTGATACACTAAGAAACATATGTATCTAGTGGCAGAACCTGGGCTCAAATGCAGGTCCTCTGGTTCCCAGTCTAGCCTTACCTCTCACTGCATGCTGACATTTAGATTCCACACCATATGAACCTATTTATATAACATTTTGGAAATGATGTGATTTTACAAAGAGAGGAGCCAAGTTTCAGCGATGGGGAAGGGTGTAGGTGGGGTGCAGTTATAAAAGGGCAACATGGGGAATACTTGGAAATGATCTGTGTCTTGATGCAGTGGTGGATACATGTGATACAATTATACACAACTAAACACACATGCATATAGATAGCAATGGGGAAGTCTGGGTAAGATCAATAGATTTGATCGCTGTCCCTGTCGTGGTTATGATATTATGAGATATTCACCTTCTCCTTCACCTTCTCCTCCTCTTTCACCTTCTCCTTCACCTTCTCCTTCTCCTTCACCTTCACCTTCTCCATCTTCTCCTTCACCTTCACCTTCTCCTTCCCCTTCTCCTCTGTATCCACAGGGCAGTGTTTCCAGGACCCCCCATGGATACTCAAATCCCAGGATCCTCAACCCTTTTTAAAAAAGGTGTCATATTTGCAAATAACCTGTGGTTATATCTAGGTCACGGCAGGGTGTCACTTCATTCACATGGACTCAGTGTATTGCTCGGGGTGTGACAGGTTCACGGTTTACTCTGTGGGGCCTTCTGGGAGCCATCATCATCTTCTTTTCTCCTTCTTCTTCACCTTCACCTTCTCCATCTTCTCCTTCTCCTTCACCTTCTCCTTCACCTTCTCCTTCTCCTTCACCTTCTCCTTCACCTTCTCCTTCTCCTTCACCTTCTCCTTCTCCTTCACCTTCACCTTCACCTTCTCCTTCTCCTTCACCTTCTCCTTCACCTTCTCCTTCACCTTCTCCTTCTCCTTCTCCTTCACCTTCACCTTCACCTTCTCCTTCTCCTTCACCTTCTCCTTCACCTTCTCCTTCACCTTCTCCTTCTCCTTCTCCTTCACCTTCACCTTCTCCTTCTCCTTCTCCTTCACCTTCACCTTCACCTTCTCCTTCTCCTTCTCCTTCACCTTCTCCTTCACCTTCTCCTTCACCTTCTCCTTCACCTTCTCCTTCACCTTCTCCTTCTCCTTCTCCTTCACCTTCACCTTCACCTTCTCCTTCTCCTTCACCTTCTCCTTCACCTTCTCCTTCTCCTTCTCCTTCACCTTCACCTTCACCTTCTCCTTCTCCTTCACCTTCTCCTTCACCTTCTCCTTCACCTTCACCTTCTCCTTCTCCTTCTCCTTCACCTTCTCCTTCACCTTCTCCTTCTCCTTCACCTTCTCCTTCTCCTTCACCTTCACCTTCACCTTCTCCTTCTCCTTCACCTTCACCTTCTCCTTCTCCTTCTCCTTCACCTTCACCTTCACCTTCTCCTTCTCCTTCTCCTTCACCTTCTCCTTCACCTTCTCCTTCACCTTCTCCTTCACCTTCTCCTTCTCCTTCACCTTCTCCTTCACCTTCACCTTCTCCTTCACCTTCACCCTCTCCCTCTCCCTCCTTCTCTCCGTCTTCCTCCTCTTCCTCTTCCTCTTCTTGTTCTTCAATATTTTCGATCCACAGTTGGTTGAATCAATGGATACAGAATCCGCGGACATGGAGGGCCGGCTGTGTAGTTTTGTAAAATGTTACTGTCGGGGAAGGCTGGGCAAAATATGCAAGCGGGATTCCTGTATTATTGATTACAATTGCGTGTGAGTCCACAATCATCTCAATGAAAATTTCCATTAAAAAATAAATGAGCGAGGGTTCGATATAAAACAGAGTTAAATCCCAGTTACACTGTCTACTTTTCTGATGTCCGAAATGTTTATTTAAAAGTTCCTTAAAAATATTGTGAAGTTTTTTATTATGAATCTTTTCAAACACATAGAATAGTAGAAAATACAGTATAATGAACACCCATATATAGGTATCTCCTAGCATTTTGCCGTATTTCACTTGCTCATTTTAAAGTATGTGTAGACACATCACAGTTGACCCTGAAATATGCAAATCTGCATTTCCAAAGAATAAGATCATTTTCCTACATAATCACGGTACCGTTAGCACACCTAACAAAATTAACAATAATTCCTTAATATCATCTAGTGCATTAGTCCACATTCAAATTTCTCTAGTGGTCTCAATTTGTATTTTATAACTTTTTTTTTTTTAAAAGCCAGGATCCAAGCAAAAAGAAAGCGTTTCATTTGGTTTCTTTTATGATCTTTACAATCCTTTACAGCTACTGTCCGTTTTCGTACATTAATTACAATATCCTTAAGAACCCAAGGACAGCCTTGGGATGGCCCTATTTTTGGCAACTGTCTTAAAAAGGCATCCTTCACGGAGTTCTCACCAACTGTCGCTTATCTTTGTAGGATGGTATTTACCTTATGAATATATTATCTCATTTGATTTTCTCAGCAACACTGGACACCCCCATTTCCTCAATTACAGACTTGAGATCGTATTAGCTCTCACTCAAGATAAGGATGACGGAGACACTTATTATCTGCACTTTGCAGATGGTGGGAACTGAGTTTTAGGGAGGGTGCGTGATGTTTGCAAGGTCACCATTAGCAGCAGACTCAAGCCTGCTGGTTCAGCCATCTTTCTGCTGTGCCCGTTTCCACGGACCCCCCAAGGAAAGGAGGGGAGGGCACTGCGTGCTGATTTCCACCCAGCAGGCTGGCCGAGCTGGACACTATATTTGAAAGTGTGACTTTCTCTTCTTGCTGCCAGAGGCAGAAATGGGGTTTACCCAACATGGCTAGAGGGCTGGGGGGCTGGGCTCCATCCCCACCTGTGCTCTGCTGACCCACTGTTTTTGTAGGTACTCTGGATGCTCCACCCACATCCCTTCAGCTCTTCCCACTCGTTTCCTTGGGAGTTAGCCTCATTTTCCACTGCTGGTGCCTGGATCTTTTTGCCCGAAAGCTCTCTGTGTCACTGGACCCCACTTTGTCCAGGCTCACGGGAGGCTGAAAGGATTGGGAACGTAACACCCCCAGGAGTAGCTGCCAGCCTGTGATGATTGACAGTTAGGGAACAATATGCAGCTCTTAGGTTTCTCTGCTGGGGGATCCCACGTGCTTATCCAGCCGTGGCCCCCGCTGCCCACAGTGGGAACTCTAATGACACACCTTTGTTCAGGTTTCGTTCCTTCTCCTGTCTCGCTCTCTTCATCCTACCTGTGTCTGTAGATTACCTCCTGATAAATTACTTGGCTTGAATCCTTATTTCAGGGTTTCTTTCTGGAGGAACCCACAGGAAGACACGTCCCTAAATCTTTAGCCAGAACGACCAGGAGATGTGGCTTTGGTTTTCTGGTGCATACAATTCATGGGGACTTGCCAAGAAAATGGCTTGGAATAAGAAAAAGATTGAGAGCCTAGGATGAAAGGTTTTCTTCCATACATAGAAGGTAAACGACCTGGCTATTGAGAGTTACCTGTGTTCAGATCTTGGCTTGGAACGAGAGTGAGGTCCCTAAGGATAGGACACCCCTTAAAAGATATTTCACCACATCCATTTAGAGAGACCTATAAATTCTAAAACTACTCTTCTGTTTCGGGAACTTCGCAAGTAGAATATTCTTTTTTTTTTTCCTTAGAGGGGAAAAAAAGCTTGCATAGAACTCTGCTTTTAATTAACAACATGTAGTTAAACGAATATTGGTTCATTAGACAGAGTGCGAAGTTCTACCTGCGGCAGCTTTCAAAGGGGGGAAGCAGCAGATCTGATCTATGTCGACTATAAAGCATCGTTTCTCAAGCAGCTTAGCAGAGGTAACGCAGGGCAGATTTATTTAGAGCATTAACCTCGGGAAATAAAACGAGAGTCCAGTGCGGGGTTTGTAAAACGGTCGTCTCGCCCACACTGGAGTGCTTTCCTACCCAGCGGAAAAGGGAACATGATGGGAAAGACAGGGCCTGGGGTGGTGGATGGCTGCCCTTTAGAGAGCTTTGGACAATATGTGTTGTTTCAGCATTTATCCAAGCACCTCCTGTAGATAAGGAAGTGCATTAGAGCACAATTCCTGGCAGGTCCACATTTCAGTCCCTTAACTGTTGACTTTTGGGGTGGTGGTGGTGGTGATCGTGGGCATGTAGGGGGCGGGCAGGGCTTGAATAGCATGGGTCTTCTAGCATTCCAGGGTTCAGGATACCCATGTCCACGTACATGACCAGGATTTTAAACTTTTTAGCTGTCAGGAAAACAAAACAAACATATCAGCGATGAAGAGAGAATGGACCAGCCACCATCACTTCCCCCGCTCTGTCATCCCAAGCACCTTGCCCCAGGGACAGGGCTATGCCACTTCCAGTACAGATTCAGTTCTGAGAAGGTGCACGAGATTTGTGTCATCACGACATCCTTGCTGTCAGGGCTGACGCCATGCACTTGGGTGCCTTTTTAGAGTTCAGAGCTCTTTTGTCATCATCTATTCTTTGTTCCTTACCGAATGTCTTCATCACTAGATCTTGGTGGTACTGGTTGTTGGAAAAAGGGACATTTCGAAGAGGAAGTGTGATTTTATTTCTCTTGCTATACCGAGGATTTCTTTTTAATGAAAACATCCCCTTAGTGCATTCGTCCGGCAAATATCTATTGAGTGCCTGTGAGTACTAGACTCTAGGATGGAGGGCTAGCATGTGAGTGAGACCCGAAGTCATAGCTAGGACAGCAGTGTTCCATGCGACTGGGATGACGGAATGTTTCGTATCGGCACTGCCCTGCTGTCCAAGGTGATGGCCACAAGTCACGGGCAACTACTGGGCACTTGAACTCTAGCTGGTGAGACTGAGAAATGGGTTTTTGGTTTTGTTGGTTGGATTTCATTTATGCTTAAATTTCAGTGGCCACATTTAAATGGCTATTTAAAATGGCGACCATATTCGAGAAGGCTGGCCTGGTGAGTGAGAATGGCGGATCATCTGAACACGCGTTGACAGCGTTTGTTATGTACTTTGAAGGAGAAACAAATTGCTTTGAGAGCATGTGCCAGACACATTGGACCTCGTGTGGGGGAGGGGAAGGCTTCTTTGAAGAAACGACATTTGAGATCTTTTGGTTCTTCCTGGAACTTTTGAGGAGTGGGGGGGCCTCACAAATATCAAGGTGAAGGAGCAGATGCTGACATTGTTACATCCCTTTATTGCTCACAGCGCTCTCTCTAGGAATGCTCCTGTCACCTCCTTGCTTACTCTTTGGCCCCAGACGAGCATCCCTGGACAAGTAAACCCCTAAGAGGAGCCCCAAGTCCACCAGCTCAAACATCTCATCACTATTTCCCGGTAAGAGCAACTTAAGGTGCATGCCATGCATTATTTACTGCTTATCGTGTTATAGACGCAATCAGGTTCCTGATTCTTTTCACCTACCATAGTGTGACTATTTTTCCATGTCATGAAAGATTCTCGTTAATTCTATTTTTGATGGCTATCATAATTTCCCACCCTGTGGCTGCACTTCAGAATATATTTCCTCAATGTCCTATCTTTGGCATTCGGGCAATATTTTCTTTATCTTTGTTGTAAACAATGCTGTGATGGACATCCTTGAGCTGAAATCTCATTTGCATTTCTGATTGTTTGCTTAGGGTGGATTATTATAGGAGCTGAGAATACCTACTGAATCAAAAGTCATGGTGTTTTTTATTTTAAAGGATTTTTATTATTATTATTTTTTCCATATTGCAAACTTGCTTTCTAAAGAGTTCGTACGAATTCATAATCCTTTAAGCAGTGAATGAGCATTCTGGTGTATTTTCCTGTTCTTTAAGATGATATCCAGCATGTCTGCCTGTTGCTATGGAGACTTTATAACCATTATTTGTAGAGGCCGCATGCAGCTTGAGTGCAGTGATGTGATGTGATGTGCGATGACCATCCTCTTGAAAGAGGTTGTTCATTGGTGCTGTTCATGCCAGGTTCTCCGTGGTCCAGGCAGGTGTAGCCCCTCCATCGGGTCCCAGCTGTCTGGAATCCATGTGACTCTCCAGGGCTGTTCTATCAACTTCCCACATCCATGGGCAGCATTTCTTAGGCATGTCCTTTCCTTTAGTGATGTTCCAGGAAGCAGGGCTTTCTTGGAGGAAAGACCAGCCCACGTTGGCAGCACAGGTCTTTGGCCAGAACCAAAGATATCTCAGCTGGGGCATTCATTTATCCCTGATGCTTCTTGTAGGAAAGAGCACTGGAATGGGAGTCACAAGATTTGGGATGAGACCTGGCTTTCTTGTGTTTCTGACATCCTCTGTGCCTTTTATATCCATCGAGACTTTTTGGTTACAATGGACAGAAACCTAACTCATACTACTTGAAAAAAAGATGGTTGTTTCACTTAAGTGAAGTTATTGGGAAATTATTGGGTTGTGGAAAAGTCATGACGTACTTTTTCTATGTTTTTCATTGCAAAAATACATCATGACTTTTCCGACAACCCAATAGTTTCAGGTGTGGCTAGACCCAGGGTTTCTAATAATGCGACAGCCTTGACCTGGCTCTCTGATATGCCCATTCTGCTCATCTCTGTATTGGTTCCATTTGCCCTCTTCTAGTGGATCACAAAAGATACTCTCAGTACCCTAGTATGAGAGTCCACAAACCATTGCCCATGGGCCCAATTCAGCCTGCTGCCAACTGGAACACAGCCATGCTTATTCATATAGATGTGGCCAATGCCTGTCTTTGTTCTAGAGCAACAGAACTGAGTGATTGTGACAGAGAATGTGTGCGGCTTCCAACGCCTAAGATATTTATTCCCTGGCCCTGCACGGAAACCCCTGCTGACACCTGCTTTAGTAGAAAGGTACCCTCAGTCTCACAGATGCCCCCATGCGGGTCAGTTACCAGCTCCCCAGACATCTCCTCGTCTTGGTTTCATTCCATGATTTGGCCTGACTTCTTGGATCCGAAATCCTATTCCTTGGACCTTCTAACAGATGAAGACTGTGGCCATTCTAAAATATTTTCCTTAGTTTCACTGACCCTAAGACAGGGTCTGTGTGGTCCTGTCCCTACGCCTGGTCACACTCCCCAACTCCTGCCTGTCTGGAGACAGGTTGTCCACTCACCCCCACAGCCTGCAGTTGGCCTCTCCTATGTCATGGGGCTGTGTCACTTCTAAACAGAGTATGTCTGCAGGAGTCTAAATGCTTTTTCTTCATGAGGCTTTAAGTTCCTGAAAAATGACCTGTGGTGTTAGTCTTTGAATCTGATATATGGCTTTGGAGGTTCCTACCATCAAAGGTTTTCAAACCCCATCTATGAGTCAGACCAGAGTAGATTTTTAAATTATTATTGCAAGTGAAATTCAACAGGAAAAAACAGATAAATAAATGTTTGATTTTTGAGTGTGCATATGAGCAATTGGAATCTTAACGGTCCTCCAATCTTATTCTCCTTTCCCCAGAATTTCCCCCAGTCCTACCCTAACCTTCACCCTAATTCCAACCTTAACTATAACTCTAGCATTAAACCTAATCCTTCCCTTAACCCTAACGTTGCCCTAATGTAATGTAATTTAATTCAATGTAACCTTAACATTAACCTTCACCCTGATCCTAAACTTTAACTCCAAACCCTAACTCTAAATTTAAATCAAAATCATAACACTGACCTTAATCCCCAAAGCAGTCTGGGACTTTGAATTTAATAACCATTGTCTTAGAATAACCTATTAACCATGTAACTCAGTGAAACTTTTCTGGGTATTCTGCACCAAAAGAGGTTAGGTCAGAAGCCCCACCAAAGAGGGGGAATGAGAAGTGTTACATCTCCCATTCTAGTTTAGGTTTTTGTTTTATTTTATTTTTTTTTTAGCTGAGCCATCCTGCCACCTGTTGGCAGCTTAGCAGCAGCTCAGCTCATGCTGGGCATCGAACTGCTGTTGCTCAGAGCTCAGCTCACACTCTTGAGTGAGCTCTTAACCAACTGAGCCACTCGGCTGGCCCACATCGCCCATTCTAAAAGAAATGCACTGATCATTGGAAAAGCTTAGTGTTGCCACAGGCAATCTCGGGCAAATACTTATTTTAAGCAACTGACCAACATGTTCCCTTTATATCAAGATAAAGGTACCATTCCTTCCTCGTTTCCAGACCAGCTGTAGGGCCCTCAGATTGGGGAGAAGTCCCTTAGGGTTTGGGGCCACGTTCAGAATAGAATTTGGTCCCGCTGTGGACTACCTGGCGAAATTGATGATTCTCTGACATCCTGGGTCAATAAAAATCCATGTAAATGGAAACTGTATTAAAGGAAAGGATATATTTGAGAAGACAGAGGAAGGAGAGGAAAGGAAGGGAGGGCAGGAAGAAAGAATGAGAAATAATCAGAGAGATAATAGGCTCCAGCCACCAATCTCTTGCTATGGTCTGATCGGATCGGCCCTCGGCTTTCACTTCTTCAGTGGCTGCCCCATGTCTGCAGTGTAAAGCCAGGCTGCCTGGCGGCACATGCAGCCCAGCATCATTGTGTACCCCCCATTGTGGAATCCCCTGTTTCAGTCCTACATGATGACACGGATTTTCTCCAGTGCCCCGTGCCCTGTCACACTCCTGTGCTACGCCATGCTTCTCTCTCTCTCTGGAATGCTCCTCTCATTGTATCTGCCTGGATAAACTCTGTCCATCAAGATCCTGCTTAGGGACTACCCTCCCTCAGGCTGCCTCTGCCCCCAACCCCCACGCTTCTCCCTGTGGTCCATGCTAGCATCAGTCCCAGGACCCATTCCCTCATTCAGCAAGCTTTTGGTGGGCTCTACTCTAGCCAGGGCTGTGCTGATCAACAGTCAGCTTACCGTCTCAGTCCCAAGTGGTTGTGGAAATAGATCAAGGAAGTTACCTGACCGTGCTGGGATATGGGAGATTTCAGAGGGCTGTGAGCTTCTGGAGACAGGCAGTTCCTTGAAGCCCAGGGGCTGAGTGTTTCTGGGGGGCAGCAGCATGATGGAAGCGTGCGAGCTCGGAACTTTGAAGGCAGGAAAGCACTTCAGGGAGATTTCGTCTGTGGTCCAGGTCATTCAGGGTTTTGTCTGCTATAGAAACATCTGGACTCCGTCCTTAACAACTGCAAGTAAAGCATGGAAAGTTCTGAACAGGAGATTCACATAATCTGATGAGCAATCTGGGCATATTTGTTTTCTTTTTATCTGTTTTATTTTCTTGTGTTTCCTATACTAACAATATATCAGCTGGTGTTGCCGCAGGATGCCACAGAAGACTGTCTTACTGAAGGCTTGTTGCTGTCTTTCACGGTGGGTGCTGCTGTATACACCTATTTCACCATTTTGAGATCCATAGAGGTGAATTCGCTTGTTAAAAGTCATGCTTGTAAATGGCAGAATAATTCTGCACTTTGTAATTATCAAAAATTAAGGTATTCATAGTCACTACTCAAGAGAACTCAGAGACATTGGCTTATATGAACGTATTGGTCTACTTGATGTTCTTACAAGTCTTGGAAAGGCTTCATTTCCGTCTCCTGAATGGTGACCCCAGGCATGGTCCTAATTCACCTGGAAACTCGGCTCTTGGGGACCGATCCGTATTTTGTTAGTCTTCATGGCTTTGGCTCCACCACACAGAAAGCATCTGGCTATCAGGTGTGAGCACGTGGCTGCGTTGTTCTCTTCACGCAGAAAATCAAAAGATTATGGTTCCCTTCTCATCCTTCGAGGAGGAGCGGGATTAGGGGAGCCCCAGAGCCCCTGGCCATTGGCATGCTTGGGTCGCTCCTGTGACCAGGGAGATAGGCATCTGATCTGGTCGGAGGAACACAGCACCTTGCTGCATTAGGGAGACCCTATTCTTTTTTTCTTTTAATTCCTTCTTATCCCTTCTTCTGTTTTTCTGCCTCTTTCCTTTTTAGTTCTTCCTTCATCCCGTTCACCCTCACCAACATCATTGCCATCCAGAAACGTATCAGCATCATGACCACTTCTCGTCATGGTCTTATCGCTACATTGTTGTTTTTCTGTTGTCATCATCATCAGTGTCCTTGTCTACCACTTCAGCCCATCATTGTCTCATTGTGATCTTATTTGTATATTGTTTTTGTCATTGTTGCCATCGTCTTCGTTGTCATCGTCATCACCACCACGATTGTAACACCCTTTAAGCGAGTGCTTCCTCTGTTCCAGGTACTGCACCCAGCTCTTTACACACATTACCTCACATCATCTGCAAAACTACTTTTGTGCATCATTATCCCTATGTTACAGGTGACAGGTCTGAGTCTCAAAGAGGTGAGGTAATTTGCCCAATGTCATGAAACAATCACCACCATCAACATCGTCTCTCCTATGAAATTAAGATTCATCCCAGAGGTGTCAGTGTTTGTAGGGATTAAGGCAGTTACAGGGTTGAGCTCTTACGCTCTACCTGCAGGCTGTTATGACTCAGAGAGATTTAGGGTTCTTGTTTCCTGATTCAGAAGCACTGTTTTTCTTCTGACTAACCATTAAATTTATTGTTATGATTATTATTTCTAAAGGGACACTTAGAGTTGAACTGTTCTAGATAATAAATCAGAGCCACACTTCAAACCAGGATTTGCCCGAGTCCAAAGTTGGCATTACTAGTACCATACTTCTGTACCTCTTTTTTTTTTTCCTTGAGGGCAGTGTCATTGACCCTCATATGTGGGACTCAAACCGGGGCCGCTGGCTTCCCAAAGCCAGTGCTTAACCACTGTGCCACTCGGCCGGCCCACTAGTACCATACTTCTGACTTCTGGGGATTACGCCAATCCTGAGTCTTGCGATTCCCAGGCCATGGTTATCTAGCTCCCCAGAAAACCTGTTTGGGCTCCCTGGAGCACTGAAGTTCCCTGTGACATCAGCTTCCTCCAGGAAACCCTTCCCGAATTGGTGGCTTCATCTCCCAACTCCACCTCTTTCCCTTCCTTGGCCACCATCCCACCCTTTTTAGGAGATAGTAGAATATGATGGAAAGACAGCTGTGGATTCCAATCCAGGCTCTGACACTTACTGGCTGCAAGACTTGGGATATTTTAGCTCTGTGCTCCTGGATTTCCTCAGTATTCTTCTATAAAACAGAAATAACACCAACCACTCCGTAGAGAGTCTGTAGAATTTAAATGAGAATCTATGTAAATGGTTTGACACATATTAGATATCAAGAGGTGTTGACATTAACTCATCCAAATGAGCTAACCTTTTCTTCTGTTTTCCCTGCAGTACCCTGCTCAATGGCTAGTGGAAATCCTTAATGTCTAGGACAGGGAGAGATGAAGCCAACAGATCTGAAAGGGTTGTCTGTGGCCAACACAGGGTCCTTTGCCAAGTCAGCCAGCTTGGCTAAGAATCATATTCCCCATTCTCTTAACATCCAGATGTCAGCTACTCATTTATCCTACTCTTTAAATTCTCCTCCCCGCTTCCACCCAAATAAAAATCTACTCACACGAGAGCATTAATGAGCCAAGCGGAATTTACTGAAGATGTAAGCGGAGACAGAGGAGTGAGTTTATGTCACATCGCTTGTAGAAGCCACCTGAAAAAATTCCCTAAGTCTCTTAGTAATACGTCACCCAGTGTTTTCTTCCCCAACACCCAGTGCAATGTCTGATCCTCTCTTCTCTATTATCAGAGCAATTCTTCTCTGCCCCAAACTTGCAAATTCAACTCACACAGTTCTTTGCAAAATAAAAGAACCCAAGGTTAACCACGATCGCCATTGATCCAAGGCACTTCGGTGTCTCTCTTGTTGGGACTTGTGCATGACTTTTGGGACCTCATGCTCTACTCCAAACTGTGGAAGTGTCTCCTAAGCAAATACAGTGCTCTCTCCTGGAGAAGTCATCATACCCATGGGATGGGGGATAAAATCTAGCTCCACCTCATTACAATGTGAAATCACAGTGTCGGTGGATTCCAGACACTTTTATCACTGAAGCCTGTTTATACTGAGTAAATTATGGGTTTTGGGTCCTGGAGTTGGGGCTTCAAATCTCACGGTGGTTTCAAATTTGTGCTAATGTAAGTCTCAGAACTAGACCCTCCATGCCTGGATGTAATCTGGTTGGAATTGGAGCTCGATATCCATTCTCTATAGCGCTCCCATTTGTTCTTGTGCCATGTAGATACGTACAAATGAACGTTAGAACTCAGCCCGTTTAGGACCTTATTTCTGCCCAACCTGTTTCATGTCTGCTCATTAGCTAATTGATCAGTTAATTAATCGCTTGTACATTTATAGGGTACTACCTATGTACTTAACATTGTGTTAAATATTGGAAACATGGGAAAGAAAGGTAGACACAGCTCCTGTTTTCACAGCTGTGTGTGTGTGTGTGTGTGTATGTGTGTGTGTGTGTGTGTGTGTGTGTGTGAAAATACAGGTGGTTTCACGTAGAGGGAACACACAGTGGTGAAAGGGAACACACAGAGGTGAGTGATGAGGCTGAGAAGGCAACATTGGCCAGAACCCAGCCAGAGTTGAGCATAATCGCAGAACTGTATCGAGAAAGCTGGAAGCGCCCACTCTGCCACCCCAGACGCTCACCTGCTTCATGCCAGGCACCTCTTTAACTCTTATTTGTTGAGTTGTTTGTCCATGACTCTTCGTTCAGACACCTCTCCCTGTTTAGCCAGGTAATCTGCCCCTTCTCTGACAGTAACAGGACATGCACCATGGTAAGGGGCGGTTCTCCGTAGCTTGGAATCTTCTGGGGGAAAGACAATGGCGGAGGCGTAAACCACACAGGAAACATTGAACTTTGGGAGCCAGTGAACAATAATCTGCCAGTTTATTCCACTCCTGCCCGAGGTTTATATATGTGACTGTCACTTTTATACTCTTCTCCACCACTGGTAATTTTCTCTCCATCTAATTTTTATTTCCCAAGGGTCTGCCAAGGTTAAAAGTGCTGGAAAACCAATGACTGTTCTTGTGCCAGGGGATAGTAAATTAAATTAACCGTTGTTGGTGGCCAGCTCTGGTCAGAACTATTTATATGTAAATAGGTGAAACCCCCAAGGCATTGCTTGCAATTATTAGTTGTTCTTTCCACATGTTGACCATAATATGGGGAGATCCTGAAGAAAACTGGTTGCAGGGGGAGGGATTTCCATCTAGTCTTTCCTTACAGTCCTGGCTGGCCTTGGGAGGCTCACGTACCACTGAGTCCATGGCGAAGTCTTCCCTGCCAGCTTAGTGAGGGAGAGTCTGAGGGTGAGGCTATTCTTGGTCCCAGACTGACAGGGAAAGCAGCACTGGAAGGGTTAAACCCTGCTGCATGGCCATTGGTCAGCATCTTGTCAGGCTCTGGCCAATCAGCGCAGTCAGCGTTTGCTTCCTGCTTCCTGGATGGCCAGTATCAATGGCACCAATCACAGACTCCTCCCCTCATGATTGGGGTGTTCCTAGTGACTTTTCCAGATGGAGGATCTCTTTGGAGGAACATTGACAGGCATAAGGAGCTCTCCCAGTCAGTGGCATCAAGTTTTGGAAAATACAGGATGTAGTCCCGATATGCCAACTTGGTGTCTCCAGTTGGCTTTTGACAGTCAGGGGATTACAGAGGATTCCTTCAAATCAGCAAGTCCATGATCTCTGTTGCCTTCTTTTTCTTCTCCAGTGCTCAAGGGACCTAACTCTGGCATTCCTCTTGAAACTACTGCTCCTCATGTTGTCCTTGACTCCATGCAATCAAATGATTTCTGGGCTTCCTGTTTTGATGCTCTTGAGCCTGCCTGAATGGCTCATTAAATCAAGCTCCTCAAGAGAAGGAATTTAAAGCAGGCAAAGGGGGCTTATTTACTGAAGTAAGAGAGAGGTAGCAGCTGTCCCCATACCTCAGCCTTCCCTCCGCTCTGGCCCCGTGTGGGAAACGCTCACAGATCCTGGCAGCTTCACCCCTGCCCTGGGCAGTTGGTCTGTTAGTGGCCCTTGTTGCACCATGTCTTAGCAGCATGGTTTACCGATTTCTCCACTCTATCCCCAAGTATCCTGAGCTTGTTAGAGAAGTAGGACTTGGTGATGGGCTGAACACACTCAATTCATCTACCCTACGTGAGAGTCTCGAATAGACCACTGGAGATTTTGAAACCCTGTTATCTTGGCCCTGGTAGAACTCTTTTTCCTTAAATTTTCCCTTAGACGCTTCTCGGCTTTCACCAAAGGATGCACCATTGCTTCAGGGAACCCAGTAGTGTTCCCATTGTTGGGAATCTTCTTCCCCACATCTCCCCACAGTCCCATTTGAAGCACCGCATGAAAAAGTGTTAGGATTGGATTCAGGTCTGTGTGCACAGTCCAGCCGCAGGAGGACGTGGAAGCTGATATCAGGAGAGCGTTTTTTTGCTGAGCTGTTTTCCCTGCACTAACGCACGGTCACCCTGCCTGCACCCACCCACCCACGGGGCTGCTTCTGCAGGGGAGGGGTAAATTCATGGCTAAATTGCATAAAGACACCATAGAACAGGAACCTGCCCATGGGAGGGTTGACGAGTCCTCCCAGAGGCCCTTATAGTAGAGTGGCAGCACTTCCTTAGGGCCCGGAAAGTGTCCACTTTTCTTGGGGAGCCGTGTAAGGGACGAGGTCCCCTTTGCGTCTCATCTGCCAGGGGGCTACGCATCAAATGGCTTCCCTGTAGTAAATATGTAGGGTCTTGAGATGTAAGTCTCTGAATTACACGTATATTGCTTTACCCAGTCGTGTCCTGACATCTGAGTTCTAATTTTACCTTTCTGTTTTACCCAATCACTATCGTTTATACCCTTTGGCAATGAATCAAAAAAAATAAAAAATAAACCGTACTGTGGCGAACGTCTGGGAGCTGCAGAGTGATGGCTCAGGGTCTCCCGGAGAGGATGCTTCATTGCACGCCAGCGCCATTACTCTTCTCCCATTGGCTCCCCGTAACCTTAGCGATACGTTCTTCCAGGCTGGCTAGGTACCTGGAAAGCCACGAAGCAGCTGTCATTATGCCCAATGGCTTGGCCATTGTATGATAAACGGGGCCAGAGGTAGTACATCTCATAACAAATTAAGGGAATGAGGGTGTTGTTAAACTCACATTCAAACCAAGTGCTTTGGGGGAGACTATTTTCTGACAGGCATCATGGAATTATTTCAGAAAAAGGATCATGGCCGGAGAGGAAGCTCACTTTGTCCCTGTCCAGCCTGAGCGAGCTCCCTTCCCTGGGCTCACCACCTCTTTCCTTCACTAGAACAGCAAAAAAGAAACTTAAAGGAACATTCTCCAAAGCAAAACTCCTGCCGGAGTTGCCTTAAATGCTGAGTCATCGTCATTGAATTGTATTATGTCCCTCTACACACACCCAACAAACCAGATCACGAGCGCATGTGACTTTATTCACACGGGCAGTTTAGGAGTGTTTGTACTGGGGACAGCGGTACAGATGAACTGTGGCCATGTCCTTTTTTAACTGGTGCACACGTCCGAGGCTGCCCGACTCCTAAATGGGCCTTTTGGAGAGCTCAGCCATAATCGAATATGCTTAATATTCACACATTGTAATTTGCACATTAAAGATCTTGAACAAAGATCACGCTCTTGGAAGGTATTAAATTTAAAAAAAATACTCCCCCAGAATTGCATTTATTAGCTCCTGACTCCTGATTTATGTTTCATTAGCCTGTGGTGATAAGTATGGAACCATATAAAGGAAAAGCACGAATCCCCATTTTGGAACATTAAATCCAGATTTTTGACGATAACCTATTTTCGTGCTGCTATTAGGGGAGCACCAGCTTGTACCCACATCCAGTTATTAATCTGTGAAATGTTTTCTCTCTGGTGTGTTATGTTCTTTCGAAGTCTGCTGCACTTAACCGTCACTGACTAAGTGGGTTATTAAATGGGAGTGAGAAATGAATCAATCAAGTATATTCACACGCTCAGGCTCCAGCATTGTTCTGTGACTTCATTATTTAGGCATTAAATTCCATGCAACACCGGATGTAATTGTCAATACAGAGGGATGTGATTTGTGGGGAACGAGTTCTTTCTGGCAGTGACGGTTTTAGCTTTACAAGCACAGCAGAAATGCTTGTGATATGATAACCCCACGCTCATGGCGTCCGTAATCCCATCTTTCCGTGTGTTGGGGAGCTGATGACATTTTCATTATAGAATGGAGTTGTTCTTTGAAGCAATACCTGCAAGCACTGGCGTACCTGGCCACTGGGCATACAGGCTTTGGTGTAGAAGGTTTATCAGCAGCACCCTAAGGCAACCCTTACTCCGTTTACCCAGTTTGGACAGAAAGCAAAACATAATCATCATGTATAACGGGAAGAGCCAGACTGCCTGCATTCGAATCCTGTCTTTACCACGTCCTGGCTGTGTGACCTTGGGCAAGTTACTTGACCTCTCTGTGCCTCAGTTGTCTCATCTGTCAGTGGGGTTCATGACGATAACAGTATTGTCTTGGTTTGATTTTCCCCTCAGAAGCAGACACTGAGGCAAAGATTTGGGTGCAAGTAATTTATCTGGAAGGTTCAGAGAACATGGGTAATGGAGTGGGGAGATGATGTTCAGGCATGGGGAGAGGTCTGGTCAGTTACCCCAGTATTGATGGGATCTACAGTACTTAGGTTTGGCTTCTCAAAGCCCTAAAAGGCAACTCCTTTTGGTTCTAATGGTAGCTTGAGAGAGGAAGTTACGCCTAGTCCGTTGGCTCAGCAACGATGCTTTAGACTAGTAATTTTCAAATCCACTGTTGCAGTGGGGGGGCGGGTTCACTATGGAACTTAGAAAAACATGTTGCTGCCCAGTGGGAGGAGGGTGGGGTCCCGGGGCCCGGCTGGGCCCTAAAGGCTTTCCCAAGGCCAAGTTGAACGCCACAGCCCAGGCCTTACTTCTTCAGGGAGAGACGTGCGCCCTGCGATAAAGTAAACACACACTTTCCCAAGAGGGGACGTACACTGAACAGGCAGGCAGAACGCTGTGCCAGGGGCCGTGCTTTTCGATGCCAGGCCTCCCAGGGGGTCGGGTCTGGTCACTGTGCGGATGTCAGGCAGCATACAGACCCCTGGGCTCTGCTGTCTCCCTCTTACATTAGAAACCTTGGAAGGCTCTGAGAAGGAATGAGACGGGGCCATCCAAGGCTGCGTGTGGAAGGGCTGAGTGGCAGTGGGGAGGGAACACACGGCAGCTGGAGGAGGAGGGAGCCTATTTCCCACTTTGAACGGGAGCGACCCCGTCAGCCGAGGCTAACCCTGTGATGGGAAGCACGCGGACGCCTCAGGTAAGGATGCATGGGCCAGGTGGAGGTGCGTGTGTTTCTCCAGCCTGCCTGGTGGGCAGAGCTCCCTGGGGAGAATGTCCAAGGGTGTGCGACAGGATCCATTCCAGGTCGATTGAATCGGAACCTCTGGTCCGGGGGCCTGGGAAGGTGCAGATTGGTTGTTATCAGGCAAGTGGGGACATAGGCGTTCGTTGGGTACAGGCGCACCCATTCCTCGTGCAAATCATCCACCCATTCATTCTGTCATGCGCTCACCTATTTAATTATTCAATGCAGTGTCTAGTATGTGCCAGGTGCTATAATAGCTACCAGGAATGCAAAGAAAAATGACACACAGCCCCTACCCTTTAGGGGCCCAGAGACCGGTCTGGAAATTGACAAGGAAGAGTCCCTTACCGTGTGGCATGGTGACAGAAATCTATGACAGAGAATAAAACAGCAGAGGCAGCTAATACACTCTGAACCCGCCTGGTTTTGCTTGTCGTCACCAGTCCTTTCTAGGTGGTTATTGAAAGTGAAAACACTGTGATGTAAAACCGTCCTTGCACACGCCCTCTTTGGGGTTGTCCTGTTCATTTGCTCGGTCTCAGGGTTTCAGAGGCGCATATGCTGCCCCTGTGCTCCTGGAATTCTAATTAGCGAGCAAGTGGAATTGACTGGGGTTTCGTACATCCTTTCCCCGAGAAGGATTTCAGCCCCAGGCTCAGTTTCCTGCCTGCTGTCTTCCTTCCTCAGGGACTCAAGTGCCACCCGCCCCAGGAAATGAGCCCCTTGAAGCAAAATGATTAGCCTTGGCCTCAAACTGCCTTCCAGAGGTTTGCAAACAATACAACTGGCAAGTACGAGGAATGGGCTGGGTTCCTCTCTTTTCTCTTAAAATAAAACATATCATGATTGAATCCCACTGTCTTCTGAAGATGAATATTTCTGCTGGGCAGATTTGCTTTGTAAATTATAGACTCAGTGGCTTTCTTTTATCTTGCTGCGTCAGTGAACTGGGAATTAGACATATTTGCAATCAAATAAAATGTGAGGGCCCTTGATGGGTTGGGATTCTGACAGCTCCGGGGCTCGGATGTATAGAAGGTGGTAGCATTGTCCCAATCATTCAGTACGTTTGTCGGGGGGCCTTCTGGGTGGGCGGGGGCAACATTCTGTGCTAGGGATGGAATGAAATAGCAGTGACTGAGAGGTTCTTGTTCTCAGGGGCTGAAAGTTGCTGGGTGAGCTGGATGTTATATAAATAATAAGACTAGAAGGACTAAGATGAAGAAAGCATGCAATCCACAAGATTCGTGTCTAGCCACTCAGTAATTCCAGGTCTGTTTCTACGTGCAACAGATAAACCATTGACGAAAGTAGACAGACCTCACTGTCTTCATGGAACCTTTATTTCTCCTTGTGTGTTATGTGTATGTGTGGGATATATGGGCCATATCTTCCTTATTTATTTTGACTGTCAGATGGTGAGTGTTATGGTGAAAACTAAATCAAGGGAGGGATAAGGTGTGTGTGAGTGTGTGGTATGCATACACATGTATGTGTGTGAGTGTTGTGTAAATACATGCATGTTTGGTGGAGAGTATAATTTTAGATTAGGTGGCTGTGTTGGTCCTGTATTCCTGCTGTAATGAGCACCCACGTGTTACTTAAACGGCGGCGTGTTTAAGTGTCCTAAAATAACACAGATGTGTTATGTTGTAACTCTGGAGGGCAGCAGTTGGAAATGGTCAGCAGGACTGCTTCCTTCTGGGGGCTCTGGGGGAGACCGCATTTCCTGGCCCCTTCCAGCAGCGTCTGAGGGTCCCCTGCACCCCTTGGCTCGTGGCCCCATCCCCCACTCCAAAGCCAGCCTCTTCGTGTTTTTCCACTCTCCCTCTCACTCTGACCCTCTCGCCTTCCTCTTATAAGTAGCCTCGTGGTTACATGGGGTCCCACCTGGCTAATCCGGGAAGTCTCCTCATCTCTGGATCTTTAGTTTAGTCACATCTGCAAAGTCCCTTGGTCACATAAGGTGCTACATCCACAGGCCCCAGGGATTCGTGCGTGGGAGTCTTTCGGGTTGGGGGGGTGCTCTTCAGCCGACCACAGTCCCCAAGGAAAATCTCAGGGAGGAGCTATTTGATGGAGTTCTGAAGGAGAGGAGGGTGGGAGCCTCGCAAACAGTGGGGACAGGGTGGGGGGGGAGAGGGGAAGGGAGTTCTAAGAAGAGGGAATAGTAGGTGAGTTGGGACAGTGACAGGAAAGCGTGAGGAGCAATAGCACAGAGGCCAAGGTGGCTGGGGCAGAGCCGAGTGATGGGGGGTGCTGTGAATGGGGACAAAGGTGACGGGGCTCGGTAGTGGAGTCTCAGTATGGGAACTTGGCTTCTGCTCTGAACCCACTGATTACTGGGTTCGAGAACTGCATACGGGAGGAGCCTCTAAGCCAGACTTGGGGGGCGATGGGGTGGGAGGGTCTTCCCAGAGGAAGGAAATGTAAGCTGAGATCTGCAGGCTTCTCAGAGACGTTCCTGCTAATTACAGATAACATTTGTTGAGTGCTTTGTGTCTTCCACGCTAGCCACTTTATAGACGGACCTCACCTCACACTCGCGGTCACTGTGTGCCCTCTAAACAATTCCGTAACGCCACAGGCTGTCGTGACGTGGGTGGGCTTACTGTTATCTTACAGAAGGCAAACTAGACTTGGGAGGATTCGTCTTTGGGCAAATGCTGGGGCCGGAATTTGGCCTTGGCTCCTTCCAGCACCAGAATCCAGACTCTCTGATCTGCCCTTTTATTATATGTGGCTGCCTCCTGGTTTCCAGTTGAATGGGGACTGTGGGTCAGCCTCAGTGACCACTGCCACTCGGAAAGGAGTGATGCAGGCGGGCCTGAGTGGCGAAGGACCTTGCGTTTTCATTGGTGTCAGAAATCTGAGCACAAGGGGTGAGGCTACGGAGGCAGAACCATCCCGGGAGAAGCTGGTGCTGCCCTCCGTGTCCCATTTATCTCTTTGTTGACCGATGCCAGGCAGAGAATGGGCCAGGCGCAGGCACGGCTAGTGTAGGCAGCCTCGGAGGGTAAGGCTGGGGACAGTGCCACGTGGAGGCACCCATCCGGCTCTGACGGTGTGCTGGGCACGGGTGGGGCTCCTGACAGCACAACAGATGGGGGCTCTGGTATCACGATGCTTCCTGTTTGGGCAGAAGACAGCAAGCAAATAAGGGCGATGGCAGAGTCCGGTTAAGCGCTATAAAAGAGATAAAATCAGAGGTGTGATGGAAAGTAACCAGGGGGCAATTGGATGGGGGGTCAAGGAAGGCCTGTCCAAGGAGGTGCCCCTCCCTTTGAGACCCAAAGGACAGGAAGGCCCCAGCTATGGGGAAAGCCAAGTTCACACTGTTCCAGGCAGAGGGAACAGCAGCATGTGTGCAGGGTTTGTGTCCTGGATGAGTTTAGTCTGAGAGGTAGACATTGGCCCCTGTGATTGGGGCTAGTGAGAGAGGCTGCTATGGGCATGTGTACGCCGATGCCAACTCGACTGGGCCTTGTAAGCATGATGCGGTTTTTGGATTTTGCTCTGAGGGGGATGGGAGGGCCAAGGGGGGTTCAGAACGGGGACTCGTTGTAATCTGATCTACATTTTATAAGCTCACTCTGGCTGTTGGTGAGGTGGTTTGGAAGGAGGGTGAGTGACAGCGTTCACAGCCATGCAAATGGCCCAGCACAGAGGTGGAGGTGGCAACAGGCGGACGGATTTAAGAAGTGAGGGGTACAGGGAAGGGAGGAATCAAGGGTGATTCTAAGATTTTGGCTTGAACAACTGGGTGCATGGCGATGGTGACAGGGGAGGCCCGGAGGAGAAAGGGATGCGAAATTGGAGGCTGCGGGGAGTGTGAGAGAAGAAATGAGGGGCCCAGGTGGAATTAGAAGACAAAGGGCAGAAGTCGAGGTACCCAAGGAGACAAAGGCAGAGGGAGTGGAGGAGAGGGACGCGGAGGGCTTGGAGGAGGCTAGCGCGGTCATCAGCCAGCGTTGCGAGCGCTGAGCCGTGCTCTCAGCAGCCGGCATTGGTGGCCACCGAGCTTGTTTCGCCAGAGCGAGGGACCCCACCTTGCTGCCCGCACCGTGCCATGATGTCCAGCCTCAGGCTGGATGTGATGGGGCGAAGGACACCTATGATTTTAAGGCCTGTGGAGAATAAAGAGCGATAAAGTCTTGCTTGGAGGAGGCTTGTGAACGCTTCCAGAGGTGGGCTGGGACCATCCCTGCACAGATGTGCAGAGCAAAGTAGCCGATATCCGGTGAGCTGAGCGCCCGTTTGTTTTAAGGTGAGGAACAGACCTCTGGGTAGGACTTTCTGGGGCTTATCACACAGTGAGAACATCGAAACAGTCCACCTGGGTCGCAGTTTGGGCTTCCCCAAGTCCTTCCTGTGTTTCATGCGGCGTAGTTTTCCTTCATTTAAAAAGCCTGTTAGTGAGGTATAATATCCATTCAGAAAAGCACATTTACATAAGTGAGTGGCTCAATGGATTTTCGCCAACCGAATATAGCCATGTAACAATCACCCAGATCAAGAAATAAAATGTTTTCTGCCAAAGCATTTTAGAATTTCAGAACCAGGTACTAGAAGTTGCTATTTCTTGGAGGTCTCTCCTGTCTGTGCCCCAAATCAGGCACCAAACCCCACTTCTGCCAGCCAGCCCCACTTTGTACATATGGAAAGTTGGTTCCCTGTGGCCTCGTGGTCAGGCCCGTGACCCTCCGAGTCCCCCATCTCTTGCCCCGTTCTGCTCCGCTGCCGCCTGTTGGATGTGCCCGGCGTTCGCCAGTGGGACACTAGTGCCAAAGTTTCTTGGGTCTTTCTTTGACCAAGGATGTAGCGCCTTCTCAGAGTCTACCCCTTAATCCACGTTATCCAAAAACGTGTAGGTGTGCACGTCTTACCGTTCCCAGGTTCAAGGCGGCTAGAAGCGTTACAAAGAGCCTGGCGTTTCTGGTACCAGCTTTGGAGTTTTGGGTCCGAGAAGATAATCTGGGTGAAGATTGGACTGAATGAAGAATGGGGTGTTTAAATTATTTATTTTTGGAGGGAGGGAAGGAAGTCAAAGATTCTTTGTGTGCCAAGGACTAGGGGATGCTTTTGGGGTTTCTTCTTTTTCTTTGAGGTTTGACTACCCCGTGAGGTAGCTGGCATGGAGCACAGTAGCATGACAGTGGAGATCGGGGGCCCGGAATCAGTCAGAACCGGGTTCAAATCCTGCCTCTCATTCCTGCCAGGTGTGCGAACTTGGCAAGTTAAGCTTCCCCGAGCCTCTGTTTTTCGACCTGTAAAATGGAGATCATAAGAGGTACCATCCTGGGCCGGCCGAGTGGCTCAGTGGGTTAAGAGCTCGCTCAAGAGTGCGAGCTGAGCTCTGAGCAACAGCAGTTCGATGCCCAGCCCGAGCTGAGCTGCCGTTGAGCGGCCA
The DNA here is from genome assembly GCA_033961575.1 of Aselliscus stoliczkanus. NCBI lineage: Eukaryota > Metazoa > Chordata > Mammalia > Chiroptera > Hipposideridae > Aselliscus > Aselliscus stoliczkanus. Next base: position 5,049,078 of record CM066741.1, on the reverse strand, counting down.
ACAGGTGGCAGGATGGCTCAGCTAAAAAAAAGAAGAAAAAAAAAAAGAAAAAAAAAAAAGAGGTACCATCCTGGGGGAGAGTTACAAAGTTTAAAGGAGGGATTACATGGAAAGTGTCTGGCACAGTATTTTTTTTTTTTTTTTGCCACTGGAATGATTATCACAATTAAAGGAATAATAATTGTCATTAGAACAAGATGACGATTCTTCTGATTGTTGCTTTTGTTATTATTGTTCTTATTACTCTTACCATTCGGCAGGCGATGAGACCTGCATTGAGTGGCTTGTCCAAGGCCACAGGGCAGGGACCGTACCCCGACTCCTAAACCAGTGCTCCTTGCCCTTAGCACATTTCCACCACTCGGCACACCCTGGCCCCTTTCTCGGCCCATCTGGCCACCGAGGGCAGCTCTGGTGAAGCAGTGGGGGCAGCTGCCAGCCTGAGAGGAGACACTGGGCAGCCCTGTGTGCCGGGCATCATTTAATCAGATGACCTCCAAGGCTGGCTTTTCCGGCTACGGTTCAGCTTCCAGAAGCAGCATTAAGGAGTTAATGGGGCTTGGCGGAGGTGCTCGGCCATCTGTTCTTAATTACCCAGAGTGCACGAGGCCGGGGGCAGCCTGGCGAGGGGGCGACAGGGCGCTGCCAGCGTGGTCGAGTTGGCTGCCCTCTGCCAGCCGCTTGGCCTCGTGCCTTCCTGCAGCCCCACATTTTCAGCGCCCCCCCTTCCCTTTCGTGTCTCTGCCGCCTCTGAATCTGGGAAACAGGAGCTTGTGTCCAGGAACCCCACGTGAACAGAGCAGAGATGGGGCGCAGGAGAAGTGGGGTGTCTGAGGGCCAGGTCTCCAGGTGCAGAGCCTGAGGTGGGATCCTTGAGCAAGTGGCTTATTAGTGGGGAGCTCTCAGGGGAAGGGGGGTGAGGGGAGAGGGCCAGAATGAAGAGCCTGAAGAAGGATGGAGACCAGCTTCTCACGGTCCTTGGGGGGCTCGGGAGCTGGAACCACGGCAGAGCCACTCCCACCTCCATGCAGCGGGGCGAGGAGCTGGGAGCTGCTGTCAATCAACTCCGCCCGCGGCTATGGGGAGGGGGTGATCCCACCAGAAAGGGCGTCTGCGTGGCGTACCAAGAGGAGGGTGGGAGGCTCTCAGGCAGACCCTTGACCGAGAATCTGCCCTGGGAAGAAACGCAGCCCGTTCTCTGCTTTTGCCCCCGACAGGAAGGTGGATCACGGCCCTCACCCTCAGGGGCCTCTGCAGTGGCCTCCACACCTGCTGGCCGAGGCGGGGAAGGGCACCTGACCATTTGGAGCCTCCGTCTCCTTCCCTGTGAAATGGGAATGACAGTCCTTGCTGCCTCTAGGGCTCCCTGTGACGCTGTGATGAGCTGGTGCGTGTTCGGCCCTAGAACAGGCCTGGCACTTCGGGGCTTCTGGACAGCGGTGGAGGGAGTGACAGCGGTCCTTCCGTGCCTTCTTCCTCCGCTCCCTTCCGTCCCCTCCTCCTCCTTCCTGCAGCATTGCTGTTGGTGGCGGAGGTGGTCGTAGAGCTGTCCTCCAGCAGCTCAATGGGCTTGCTTTTCGAGCGAGGCACAGTTCAGTTTGGGGGAGGAGCCCAAGCCCATTGCCAAGTGATGCCATGCCATTTCTGAGACAGCCATAAAAACCCATGTGTGTGAATCCCTGGCCTTTCCCTGGGACCCCTGAACCGGCACCATGGTGGAGTAGAGAATATGAAGCCAGGTAGCCCAGGATTCACGTATGAACTCTGCTTCCTGTGAGCTGTGTGGCCTCGGGTAAGTTACTCACCCTCTCTGAGACTCCGATTTCTTATGCATTAAAGACCAACGTGGCGACGCTGGGAAGAGGAATTGAGGGGATGTCTGGAGTCTGGCGGTGTGCGCCGTGGAAGTCTGGGATCTGGGCTTGTCTTCTGCTCTGGCGCTTTGTGGATGTTTAAAAATTAGCCTCTCTTCTCGTGTTACGTGCTGGCGGGTTTGGATTCTCAGTCACTTCTGTCTTGGACTGTGGACCACTGTGCTCCTCCCTGCATCAGTTAGCCCCAGTTTCAGGCCCTTTAGGTTTGGGGAGCGTGGAATCAAGGTGTCCGCTGTGGTGCTTCTGACTGAGGCACGCACTGCTCCAGGCTGCCCTGTGCTCAGGTACAAGAGAGACAGGGGTTCAAAGCCTCGCTGTGCCCCTTGGGAGCTGATCACTTAATCCTCCTGCTCCTGCGCTATCATCTGTAAAACGGGGCCACTCATCAGCCCTTCTCAGCATCATTGTGCAAAGTAAATTAGATAACACAGTTCAGCCAAGACCTGTCCCATCGTGGAAGGAGAACCAATGGCAAATGGTGTCATTAATGACATCGAGGAAGAGCCCATCTGTGTAGCAGTTTGAGGAAAATGCTGAGAACTTTTTAGTGATTCAAAAACGTCCATTCACCAGGCAGAGCGGCCCCGCCCTCCTCCTCTCTATGGCTCCAAGCGGGAATCAATTGCACCCTTAGATCTTGGCTGCGGCCAGCCGCCTGGCGCCCAGTAGGGGCGGTGACGATGAGCCTAATGATGAAGGGGCGTCGCGTGTCCCCATGATCATGGCAGAGTTTGAGGCCCCGGATCCCCGTGGCGCGATAGAGTCGCTGCTTGGCGCTGAATGTTGGATTTGTAAGTAGAGAGCCGGGGACCTCGGCCAGTATTACAGCTCGATTGTCAGTTCACCGCGGAGCTCCCAGTGGCTGCTCTGAAAATGTCATCCCTCGCTTTCAGGCGGGAGCTGAGGTTGTCATTCGTGCCATTTGCCCAGCATTTCCAGCTGCCCGGTCCTCTGGTAGGATTTTATGTCCCCATCTACTTTCAAGTTAGATGTGGATGTATGACCCGCCCCGGTCCCCGTCAGCCCTTGTGGGCGTGTGGCACGCACGAGAAAGCAGTGTTTGTTGTGTTGAGATTTGGGGTTTGTGTGTTGTCTAGCACGACCAGTGTACCCTGACTGATGGATCTGAGGGGCGCATACACGGTCCACGAGGACGGAGACTCTGCCTGTCTTTGTTCACTGTCTCACTGCCAGGCCCTAGCACAGTGCCTGGCACGTCCAGGCAGTGGGTACATGCTTACTGAAGAATGAAAGGAAGGCCCTAGAACCACCAGACCTCAGCTTGACCTTGGCTTTGCCACTTTTCAGCTCTGTGAACTCTGGAAGTTCACTTAACCTTTGTGATCCTCACATTTTCTCATCCATGAAACGGGAGCGTCATTCCTCGCAGTGTTCCTGCTGGACTTCCTCTGATAATGTGAGCATTTCTGGCGCTTAGTAGGCACTCAGTACACCGCAGCTAACAAATACCTTTTGCTTTGAACAGAGAAGGAAGGGATGGAGAAGAGAGGACTGAGCCTGTATAAGTGCTCCCTCCTGTACGAAGGATTGGGGTGAACACGAACTGGTAGGTGGCACTCATGAGGGAAGGGGACCCCAGTGGTGAGTGGAGCCCCCCAAACGAGTTGGGGATGGATGAAGGGAGGGAGGGCTAAAGCAAGGAGCAGGCAGCTGTCTCTCTCCTGGGATCCAAGAGAGCTAATTCAAATGGCACCAAACCTCCCCAAATATTTGAGCAGCAGCCATACAGCTAGTGCGCTTTTAATTACCCTGCCAATAAAGATTCCTGGGCAGAGCAGCCTTCGTTGCACAGTAATGTTTTGCAATGTTTTTAGTAATTGGGTTAAGATAATTTATTAGAGTACTGACTGGATGTGTTTCAATAATTGCTAAGACTAGAATATTAGCCTTTCCTCTGAATGCAAATCACTCCCCAGTGGGCCAAAGCGTTGGGGAATATGGCTCTGCATACACAGATCACTTTGAGACAAATTCCAAGAGCTGACCGTAGCACCCACATGTGTATTTTAAATCGCACTGGGAAGCTCCCAGAACTGCGAGTGATGCGCTGGGGGCTTGTTTTGTCCTCGAGGTCACAGGCAGTAGTGGGCTGACCTACTACTGTTTCTATTAAAATTAAAGGACACCTGAGTGTGGTTGGGGGGTGACGAGGGTCGGCGAGGGCCCCGCTGAGGTCACTAACAGCATGAGAGGCATAGTTAATGGCTACAACAGATGGTTTCCCCCCTCCTCATGTCTATTTTCTGTACTGAGCTTGTTGGGGGAGACACAATCTAACCCTATTTAAGAAAAATAATCAGCAAAAGTATTAACAGGAATTGAGAGGAGGAGGGTCTTGGCAGGGGGAGAACGTTTACAATCAAGATTTAAAGGTAATAAGCTTCCTAAGGTTAATTTGGTTTGTCTGGCATGAGCACAGCATTGGGAAAATGAACTCATTTAACGGAACCTTTGTATTGCTGGCAAATGATGATAGTAGTGGGGGCTGCATGTGTGGACTTGTTCCGGTGCCAGATTGGGTGGGGTCCCAACCACATTGTGTGTATCCAATTCATTTAATCTACACAACAGCCCAACGAAGGGAGGTATTATTATTCCCATGAGGAAGCTGAAAGCTGAATCTCGGAGAAACGAAGCATGTTGGCTAAGGTCTCCTTTTTTTTTTTTTTTTTTTTTTTTTTTTTTTAAATAAGTGGAGGCATCAGGGTTTGACCCAAGACCCTGGCTGAACCACAGGCTGTGTTGCAGTCACCATTTACTAATCAGTTACCATGTTTTGCACAGCAGCAAGGTCCATTGTGGGCACTGGTCCCTCTAACTGTTTAAATGCTCATTGAGATGTGTGTCGTTGCAGTTTGGAAGATGAGGACCAGAGGAGCAGAGTGGGTCTCTGATTAGTGGTGAGGCTGATGTGCTGCAAAAGGCGATGGTGATTTAGATGGGTGTGGATAGGCAGAGAAAATGAAGAAAACATTGCAGACCTAAACAAACGCCTACAGCCCCTACTTTCCTCATTCATAAAATGGTGATGATACTGGTAATGGTTTCAAAGGTATTTGGTGTGATACTCAACGCATAAGTGCCTCCATATTGGGTTATTTCTTGTATAGAATAATGGTAATCTGGGTTTTCCGAGTACTTAGGAAATGTGAAAAAGCAGTAGTAACTGTTCACCACTGTTTGGGAAATAGTTCAAAGTAGTTACATCTTCAAAGAGTAAATAAACCTTGGTAAATAGATTCCCAACACAGGAAAAAAAAATGAAGGCACAATATTCCAACTGCAGACCCCAAAGAAAGAAATGCGAGTCAGCACCTTGCATATCTGACCTTTTTCCAAAGTGAAAGTTTTTCCACTTTGAGATCTCTTGGGGCTGCCTGTGGGTAGTTCTGTTTTACGGAAGACAGGGAAAAAGATAAGTAAGACTGGGGCTGCTGTGAAGATTCACTCTTCTCGCCATCACACCAAGGGTTGACCACATCTGCCCTTATCCTCATGACCGAGCAAACGAGGTACGGAGGAGGGTAGGATGCCCATTGTACAGGGGATCAGTGAGGCTCAGCAAGGACAAAGGACTTTCTCATGACCACAGAGTGACCGACCACATGACAGAACAGAGGCTCAGACCTGAGTCTGTGATTTTGGGTCCCCTGATCCATTCCCATTTTCCCCAAGAATCCTGGTAGAGGGTAGCAGGTCCTACATTGGTAGCTGGGTAGCACTTTAAATGGTCACCATTCCATCACCACCCCCATTGTCGCCATCACCACAGGACCCATGGGCAAGATGGACATGCCACCATCATGGTCAAGGTAGCTTTATGGAGCGCCTTTCTCCCAGCGAGTTCCCACCTCGGCTGAAATGCTGTTTGTTAACATCACCAGTGTCCCCAAGTAAAGAGGAGAGAGTCTGTGTAATAAGCAGCCACCCAGCTTCCCCAAAGGTTTCCTAATTGATGATACATTATGAAGAGAACATTCTTTGCTATGTAATTAATGGAAATTTACCATTTTTAAAGCTTCATCTGGGAAATTTTCCATGGCAAATGAATTTGTCGATGGGGCCCGAGAGAGAGGCTATCACCACCGTTCCAGTGTGTACTTCTTCATTAGCTGGGTGCTGGAGGTTAACTTCTCAGGCACGTCTTCTGGTGGCTTTGATCTCCGATGACAGTGTTAACTCTATTTGTTCCTCGGTATCAGTCTGGTATTTTAAAACAGTCTTTTAAGATAGCCTTGCTAATTATTTTGCTGGAAGTTTAATTAAATCTTGTCACAGAGGAATATGCTATCTTGGGGAATGGCTGGTAGACATAAGTCAAATTGCTGAGAAGAAAGGAGACAGAGCAGATATGTATGCAAACCAAGAACGGTGCAGAAGATGGAGCACTCATTAAAGGACACAGGATTGACTCAAGTTCAAATCCCTTTGTTTGAACCATGTTCAAGGCTTGGAGAGGATTCAAAGTCTGTTTTAATTTTACCCTTCGAACCTGATGTATTGTAATCAGTCAATGTTTTTATTTATTGGGTTGTCAGAAAAGCCATGACGTGTTTTTTTTTTCTGTTTTTCGTTACGAAAATGTGTCATGACTTTCCCGACAACCCAATATTTCTACTCTGGGACCATAAAGGTAAATAGACAACATCGCCATCCTTAAGGGACTTATAGTCTTGGAGGGCGACGGATGCGGACAGAGTCAGATGTCTGAGAGCACCCATTGCGGTGCCTTTGGGAAAAGAAACATTCTCGGAGAAAACCTTCTGGAAGAGTGAAGTGGATTCGATGTATGATATGGAATGGTCTCCAAGATATGTTTACGATGAAGAAAGAAAGTACCCAGGTGATATAAAAATGGGGTTGGCAAACTCTTTCTTCAAAGGCCAAATAGCACCTGTTGGAGCCTCTGGGATCTGTATGGTGTCCGCCCTCATCGTGTGAAAGCTGCCGCCGATGGTACACGATACATATAGGACTGAACCTATGTCCTGTCAACACTTTATGCAAACTGGAAATTGAATTACAAAACTTTTTCACGTGTCACGAAATCGTCTTCTTCTTCTTCCCCCTGCCCCAACCACTTAAAAATGGAAAAATAATTCTTGGCTTGCTGACCATACAGAAAAACAGGAGGCAGGCTGGATTTGGCCTGTGGACCACCTGGGTCGGAGAAGGAGCACTCAGAGGGCAAGGGGCTTTGAAACAAGAGGCAAGTGTTCCCAGCAGGAAGTGGGTCCCAGTGTGAAACCCCCGTCGCGAAAGGAGCCCTGCCATCCCGGGTGGAGACACCAGGACCAGACTGGTGCCAAGAGCTACCTGGGGGACCTCAGCCTTCCTTCTTCCACTCCCCTGAGGATAGATACACGTTTTCCCAAACCCGAGAGAAACAGCCCTTGACTAGAGTGGGAACTTCACATTTGATTGAATGTTTACCTTCGAGTCTGAACCAATTCAAGACAGTTTTAAACGTCCTGAGATGAGGACATAAGCAACTGGCATGTTTAGTGTTTTTCACACCACCCAGTGGAATGGGCTCTGAGCGAGACGAAATCGGGGAACAGAAAGGGTGCTGCAATTTTAAAAAGACTTCCTTTTGTTGGAGCCGTTGTAGGTTCACAGCAAAGTTGAGGAGAAGGTACAGAGATTTCCCTCTACACGTCCTGACCCCCCACATGCACAGCCTCCCCCATGATCAGCATCCCTCACTGGAGTGGGACATTTCTCAACAATCGGTGAGCCCACATGGACACGTCATTATCTCCCACTGTCCACAGTTCTTACCCCAGGGCTCACGCCGGATGAGGTACGCTCCACAGGGCTGGACAAATGCACGATGACGTGTCTCCACCATTACAGCATCACACACCACCTTTCATCCCTCCCATCATCTCCACCCCTGATGACCACCGATCTTTTCTTTATTTCCATAGTTTCTCCTTTTCCAGAATGTCATAGAGTTGGAATCATACAGTGTGCAGCCTTTTCCGATTGGTGTCTCTCACTTAGGCATGTGCATTTGAGGTTCTTCCCTGCCTTTCCGTGTCTTGATAGCTCATTTCTCTTCAGTGCTGGATAATGTTCCATCATCTGGATGGTCCATAGGATATGTATCCATTCACCTCCTGAAGGTCACCTTGGCTGCTTCTAAGTTTTGGAAATTATGAGGAAAGCTGCGGTGAGCATCTGTGTGCTGGTTTTTGAGTGGACGTAAGTTTTCAGATCCTTTGGGTAAATGCCAAGGAGCACGATTGCTAGTTCACATGGAGAGAGTGTGTTTGGTTTTGTAAGGAAATGCCAAGCTGCCTTCCAAGATGGCGGCACCGTCTGCGTTCCCACCAGCAGTGACCCCACGTCCTCGCCAGCGTTTGGTGCCCTCAGTTTCTGGATTTTAGCCGTTCTAATAGGTGTGTGGTTGTGTCTCCTTGTGGCTTTAATTTGCATTTCCCTGATGACATATGACGTGGGGATCTTTTCATGTGCTTATTTGCCATCTGTGTGTCTTCTTTGGTGTCTGTTAAGGCTTTTGTCTCATTTATTAACCAGGTGGTTTGTTTTCGTATTGCTGAGTTTGGAGAGGTCTTTGTATATTTGGGATTACAGTCCATCAGATGTGTCCTTTGCAAAACTTTCTCCCAGTCTGTGGCTTGTCTTCTCAGTCTCTTGTACTTCACAGGGCAGACGTTCTTAGTCAAGTCCAGCTCATCAAGTCTTTCTTTCATGGGTCATGTTTTTGCTGCCATATCTAAAAAGGGACCCTCATTCCCAGGGTCATTTAGATTTTCTCCTATGTCATCTCCTAGGCGTTTTGGAGCTTTGTGTTTTACATTTAGATCTATGATCCATTTTGAGCTAATTTTTGTGAAAGGTGTGAAGTCGGTGTCTAGATTCATTTGTTTTGCTTGTCCAGTTGTTCCAGTGCCATTTGTTGAAGGGACTTTGTTTTTTTGTTTTGTTTTGTTTTTTGTTTTTTTTGAGGACAGTGTCACTGGCCCTCATATGTTGGACTGAACCGGGGCCGCTGGCTTCCCAAGCCAGCGCTTAACCACCGCACCACTCGGCCGGCCCTGAAGGGACTTTGTGCCACTGTTTCGCCTTTGCTTCTTTGTCAATGGGGCTATTGACTCTCTTTGCTGCATTTTTTTACCTGCGAGTCGTGGGTGACGTTCAGTCTTCCTGTACATAGTGTTTATATATGTATTCCACGTCTCTGGAGGTCTAAACAAGAAATGTGGTTGTTTTGGGGTGGGGGTGGGCCCTGGGGTGCACGAGGTGAGAGAGTACTGTTTACTTTTTTTATCCCACTTAGAAATGACTGCTGTCGTTCAAGCAAGAGGTGGTGGCCGTCTTTTGCATCGTGGTTTGAAGCTTGGAATTGACTCTAGATGTGAAGGGTGTAAGCCCAGCGGTGTCCTGATTAGGTTTGTGTAATTAAGCAGGCGGCCTCGTCACCAGTCAAGCAACGAGGTCACCATGGAGAAGGCTGCAGGCAGCAACATCTTTTAGGAAGCCGTTGGCGCAATGTAGGAGAGAGAAGTTGAAGGTCAGGGCTGGGGCGGTGACGTGGCATCATGGAAGGAAGGGAGATTTGGGAGATAATTAGGAATAAGCTCAGTTCTGCAGCAGACAAAGAGGAGGTCAAAGAAACAGAGAAGGCATTACAGGAACTGTGAAGGGGGAAACTAATCGAATGAGAAGAGACAAAGTAATCCTGACGCAGTGCCCATCTCTTTTATTGTCTTGTATATTGCCCATCTCTTACATTAAAAGTCGTTTAAACCTTTATTGCATCTCCTGAAAATGTTAAAAAAGGGAATGTGGACATAATGTTCAGCCGATCTCTCTTCCGCCTCCCCCTTTACCCCTCCCTCTCCTGCCTCCTTCCACTTTTCCCTTCTCCCTCTGCCACTCTCATCAGCATGAGTGGCACTGACCACAGTGGCTCATTTATTCTTCCCACCTGCCCCAACCTTTCCCTCCAAAGCCTAGCCTTTGTCAGCTCTCCTCCTCCATGCCCTCGACCACCCAAACTTCTCGATCGGTGTCCCTTCCACTATGTTATTCTAGCCTTTCTGCCTCCTTTCCCTTCTTCAGCTCTGCCCAGGAGAACAGGCTGAGAGGCAGAGCGCCGGGGTTGGCATCCTGGCTCCACAGCTAACTGGTTAAGCGACTGGCAAGAAAGGGACTCTCTAAACCTCCGCATCCCTCTGCGTGAAAGGGGCAGTGACCATGGTACCTCTTTCACTGGGTGGTGTGAGGGTTAAATGGGATGATACTGGTGAATCCCAGGACGGTGCTGACATATGGCCAGCTGATGAAATGGTAACGATCGAAACAGTGATCTGTATTGTTCTGATTAACCCAGGAATTGCCCAAGTTCCATCAGCAGCTGCGTGAGCAACAAAGAAACAAACAGCAAAACCTCCCAAACAAAATCAAACAAACAAACACAAGGAAATGTACAGACAGAACAGGTCTTATTATGTGGAGTACAGAAAGGTTTTGCATACTGAAGTATGCATTTATGTGTGTCTGTGGGTGTTTTTCCACTCATAAAGTATCATGAGGTCTCTCTCCCTGTGTTTTCTATCGCTGCATAACAAACAGCCCCAAAACTAACTGTTTCAAACAACACAGTTTCTGTGGGCGAGGCATCCAGGAATGGCTTAGCTGGATGGTAAGTGTCAGGATCCCACACAGGCTGCAATCAGTGTCAGCTGCGGGGTTATCATCTCAGGTTCAGCCAGGGCAGTATCTGCCCCCAGGCCTGCTCAGTGGGGTTCTTTTTTTGGGGTGGGATTGAGTTCCTCATGGGCTGTCAGTTCCTTGCTGGCTGTTGGTCAGAGACCACCCCCACTGTAGGCCATTCCCACCCCCACCCAGCTCTAAGCTGCCCTCATCGGTGTCCTGTCTCAGAGATTTAGTTTTTCTGATATTTCATGCAGAGTCATACAATATGTGGTCTTCTGCCTTTATTTTTTTTTTTAATTTTTTTTGAGGGCAGTGTCACTGGCCCTCACATGTGGGACCGAACCGGGGCCGCTGGCTTCCTAAGCCAGCGCTTAACCACCGCGCCACTTGGCCGGCCCGTCTTCTGCCTTTAACATCTTCCATTTAGCAAAATGTTTTTGAGGGCCATTCATCCAGGTGGTAACATCTTTCAGTGTTTCTTCCTTTTTATCGCTGACTTCCATTCCATTGTATGGGCGTACCACCTTTTTTTTATCTACTCGCCAGTTAATGGCCATTGGGGTTGTTTCCAGTTGGGGCCACTTTGAATGATGCTGCTGTGAGCATTCCACTAAGCGTCTTTTGTGGGCATATGCTTTCATTTCTCTTGGGTAGACACTTAGAAGTGAGATTGCTGGGTCATTTCCACATGCGGTCAGTTTATGTTTACCACTTGAGGAAACTGCTGACCTGTTGTCTGAAGCGACCACAGCATTCTACATTTCACATATGGCGACATCCCGGGGTTCCCATTTCTGATTGCGTCTTATCACTGAGGTTGAGAACAGTAGTTAAATAGCAGATTCCCTCCCCCACCCTCTCCCTCCCTGATTCAGTCACCGTTCTGCCATTTGTGATCTGTGTGCCTTTGGATAAGCCAGCTGAGCCTCAGTTTTCTGCTTTGCAAAATAGAAATAATAGCCCTCTTTATATGGTGGGTGGGGGAGTAAGTCAGATGATCCAGCCTCATTTCGGTATTGGCTCTTATCTCTATGAGTAAATCTGGTGTGTGTGTGTGTGTGTGTGTGTGTGTGTGTGTGTGTGTGTGTGTTGGTTTGTTGGTTTTGAAAAATCATTTTACCCATGGTGAAGTAGGACAAAAACCTTTAATATTTGGATTCAATAAATTAGTACAACCTGCCCCATTTGGGGGGTGATTTAGTACAAGCTTCCAGTCTTGAGAACATAAAGGTGCTGCGCTGGTTGGAATCTCTCTGGAAATAACATGGATGACTTTATGTCTCCTCCCTGCCCCAGTTCCTCCAGTTCTTGAGCTTTTTTTCTTTCCTGGCTCTAGGGTCAGGGTCCCCTGTGTGCCATGTGCTGTCCCCTGTAGCTGGGTTTCCCAGGCCAGTTTTCTGCCCTTTCCCAGTTCCTACACAGGGAAGCATCTTCTTTTCACGATCCCTGCTCGTCTTTGACCCCGGGATGACCCCCCCCCGTCCCCCCCAGTCACTCAGGAAGTGCCATTGTACCTGAGTACCAGAGCCATTCTGTGCGATATGATAGTTAGAAAGTGATTGCACTGTAGTTCCTGGAACATAAGCTGTGTGCTGCCGCTGACAAGAAATAGAGCATCGTGGGGCTGCAGCCATCGGAATAACTGAACATAGTGTGTCACGTGCATGCACTGAAGCACACGGCTTTCAATTAAAGCGAGCAAACCAAAAAAGCCAAGAGAAAGTCCCAGGAAAATGCAATTTGCAGGTTGTTCAATATTTGTTTTGAATGTCTACGTTCTTCCGAATGCCGGCGTGTAATGAGAACACCGTTTCCCCTTTCTATCCGCGCCTTCCCTCCTCCCTCTGACTTTCTCTTTGCACTGGAGGTCAGAGGGCTGCCTTGATAGCCTCAGGGAAGCCCAGCTGATGATGGCCCCACGTGGGCTCACAGAGGCGTGCCCACTGGTGTCCAGGCCGAAGGCTGCGTCACCCCAAAGCCAAAGCCAAGTCGGGTGCCTGGCTCCTGCTTCCTCCCTTTTAAGAGGGTTTTCCAACACACTCAGAGAATTCCACCTTTGGTGCAGATGCTTGAGAACCAGAGCTGAGTTCGAGGCCCCGAGATGGCCCTGCGTGGGGGGATGTGCCTGAGGACTGACAGTGGCGACCTGCCATGCAGCCTCTATGCGGTCTTGTCCGTGAGTCTGTCTGGCAGATGCGTCCATTCATCCCATGGTGTAGGTCCAGTCATGCTCAACTTACTGCCTTGTCGTCACAGAGTTCCCACCTGTATCTTAAATGAACTCCCTCATTTAATGATGGATGGGGGTAGTTGCGTGTCCCTTTAGAGACGTTGGCTTGGAGCCTTGCTACTCACTGGGTCCACAGACTGGTAGTGTCAGCACCTCTCAGAGCTTGTGAGAAAGACAGCTAAGACCTCCACTGAACGACAGTCCCAGGGTATTCGTAGGCACATTAAATTTGGAAAGCGCCATGTTAAAGCAGTAGTCTCATAGCCAGAGCTGCCTCTTGGGCCTCGAGGGCCCAGGAACTTGTTAGAAATGCAGAGTCTCAGGCCGCCCCCACGCCCATTGAATCAGAAGCTCTGGGGCAGGACCGCAGTCTGGATTTTCATGGGCCCTCCGGGGTTCTGATGCCCACTCTCACTGGAGAACCGTTGACTCACAGAGAGGGTGTTTTTTCATAAGCTGATTTCTCTTCTGATGTGCTAGTCTGTATCTGACATTTATACCTGTAAATACACCGCCCTGGCCTTTGAACCACTGTATCAAAGAAGCTTGTTTGCGTCCACCTGCCCCAGCGTGTCGGGACTCCATGACGCGGAGGCAAAGCATTGCGTGTCATTGACTGGCTCTAGCTCGGTGAACGCTGGCTCGGTGGGTTTGTCCCTCCCACGTAGGATAGTGTCTGAACACCAGCTGCCTCTCCTCTTCGTGTTCTCATAGGACGCCCCTATTTGGATGGGGTGCAGTGCCCTGTGCTGCCCACCATGACAGCTCCTACCCGCCCTGCTCCTGGGGCTGTGTGAGCGCCCTGGCATGATGGCGCCCTGCAGAGGCAGGGTCCCTGGCGGCCAGGACGCTGTGTGACCTGGGCCTCTGGGCCTGTATTCAAAGGGCTGATCTCATTTACCAAAAGAGAATTATACTATTGTCGCTCCTACCTGGCAGATCTTTTGTAAATACCGAAAGGATGTCTTAAACACATAAGTGCTTTGAAAAGGTAAAGCCGCTCTGCAAATACGCAGAACCCTTCCTGTTGTGAATGAAATGAGGGGTAGGATGGGGACAGAATTAAAGTGCATGTTCTGAGGGAAGGGAATTTAAGAAAAAAAAAATCACCTCTATTCTTCTAACGTTGACATAGCTGTTCTTTCACAAAGCTTATGCCTGAAATGAACTCTATTTTTTATTTGATAAAATTTGCATCTATTTAAGATGCATGCATGGTATTTTGATATACATACACATAGTGAAGTGATTGCCAGTCAAGCTAATTAGCATTTCCTCTCCTCTCATAGTTTCCTTTTGTTCTTGTCTGTGGCGAGAGCCCCTAAACCTTAGTCTCTCAGCAAGTTTTCAGTATAGAACCCGGTAGTATTAGCTGTAGCCGCTGTGCTGCACAATTGACCGCTGGAACTCACGCATCCTCCCTAAGTGCAGCTTTCTACTCCTTGGCCATCATCTTCTGGTTCCTTCCTGTTGGAGGAGGTCATTGAGAGGACCTGGCTGATGGCTGGCCAGAGAGCTGGACCCAGGCACCCCCTCCCCCGTCCTGGGAATACACACCCCTCCCGCCGTTCCCATAGCCGGAGCCCTTTCAGGGACGCAGCCCTGAGACAGGAAGGCGTTGTCGAGACCATGTGGACAGGACATGCGGCTGAACCCAGCCAGGGCCTCTGTATAAATGGGTAAGATTCTGGCGAGTGCCGCAGAGGTGTTTACTCGTCCTATGGCCGCCCTAACACAAGCCTTGCGTCTGAGTTCCCTTGTTTGTTAAACCTGCCCCCCCAGCAGTCTGCAGCGCCCCAGCCTTTCCGGTCTTTCCTTGCCCTCCAGATGTGGGGCCAGTTTATGAATCAACACTCCCCTTCCCCAAGCCCCTATTAATCACCATTTCACTCAGCTTATGTGGGTTTGACTCCATATTTTATAGGCTCCACATATAACTGAGATCATGGAGTATTTGTCTGTCTGTGTCTGATTTATTTCACTTAGCTTGACGTCCTCCAGGTTCATCCATGTTGTTGCAAATGACAGAATTTCCTTCCTCTTTTAAGGCTGAAGAGTATTCCATGAGACAGTAATACCTTGGTTTGTGAGCCAAATTCGTTCCGGAAACAAACTACTCGTATTGCAAGACGTCGCTCATTTACCAAGTTAAAATGTCTTAGAAATGTTTGCTCATCTTGCGGAATACTCACCAACCAAGTTACTCGCAAGCCAAGGTTTTACTGTATATGCGTATGTTTACCGCTGTTCCTTTATCCATTCATCCATGGGTGGACCCTTAGGTTGCTTCCACATTTGGTTGTTGTGAATAATGCCACAGTGAACACCGCGGTGCATATATCTCTTGGAGGTACTAATTTCATTTTCTTTGGCTATACACCCAGCAGAGGGGGCTGCTGGATCATAGGGCAGTTCTATTTTTAATTTTGTCTTAACATGGGTTTCCCCAGATGCAGATGTCAAGACAAGACTTGCAGGGCAGATGGCGTATGTAGGTGACAATCTCCAGACACGCTTTCAGGGAGGAGAGTTGGAATGGGAGACACAGAAAGGAAAGTGACCTGGAAACGGTGTGTCACCAAGCAGGGTGCATTTGTAGGCAGCTGGAATTCAGCCCCACTGGGGAACTCTGGGAGCATCTCCTGTGTGTTTGTGGGGCGTCATTGGTTAGTTGCGGCTTCCAGGACACAGGTTCACTGGCACTTTTGTTCTGTGTCATGGGACCGAGGCCTGAGAACGCCCTTCTCCGGGGAGGTGCAAATGCCGACAGTTAGAAATCAGACCTACTCGCATCGAAGTTGCAAGGACAGAGGCCTGTGGGCAAGCCACACCTGCCTGAGTTATCTGTGTTCAGGGGTTCCCGGTCCACCAGGAATCCCAGGTCATCACGGTTTCCATGCAGACTCTGGTGGGTGCGAAAACCACCTAAGACGTTTGTACAGTGAGATGCACAGGCCCCGCCCAGACTCACCACATCAGAATTCCTTATGTGGGGTCTGGGAGCCTGCATTCTATGCGTAAATAAGCACTAGAGTGCACACACCAGGGTGAGAGAACCTGGGTGTCAGGGATGACAAGCGTGCCATGCATTTAGCACTGCTCCCCGACATGGCGTCCATGGCAGACATCAGTAATCAGTCACAGCTCTCTCGGCCTCGGCCCACGCGTGGCCTCAGGGGGCTTCTCAAGGCCAGGCAGCACTTCTCGTTAATCAGGACAGAATGCCAGGCACCTCGAGAGGGAAAACTGAGAGCAACGTATTTCTTGAAATGGGTTAGTTTCATCTCAGGCTTGGATAAAGAAGATAAAACATGGCTTTGGTTATGGACCAAGATAAAATAGGACAGATTAAAATTAGGATAAGAGTCATCTTTGTGGGGACATCGCCATGGCTTGGGGATAACTGAAGGGGCTAGCGCAGCTTTGCTGCAGGGGGAGGGTAGGGGAGCAGTGGAGGTGGGGGTGGGGGGGTGGGGGGCTGCATCTGCTGAATGAGGGGAGGAGGGTCCAGATACGCAATGGCCTGTGGCTTTTATATTGAGATTCTGGTTGTCTGCAAGAAGCATCGGCATTTGTTATGCACTGAATGTTTGTATGCTCCTCAGTGCCTATGTTCGAGCCCTAACCCCCAATGGAATGGTATTAGGAGGTGGTGCTTTGAGGTTTAGATGAGGTCATGAGGGTGGGGCCCCCACGATGGGGTGAGTGCCCCTATAAGAACAGGAAGAGACACGAGAGCGCCCCGCCCACCTCTCTCTGCCATGTGAGGACGCAGCGAGAAGGTGGACGTCTGCAAGTCAGGAAGAGAGCCCTCACCAAGCGCTGAGTCTGCGGGCATCCCAGGCTCGAGAGCTGTGAGCACAAAGTCACTGTTTAAGCCACCCCGTCGGTGGCATTTCGTTGTGGCAGCCCGAGCTGACTAACAGTTTTATGAGAGATAAAGCAGAGGAGGGAAGGTGGATTCAGGTTCACAGCTCTGTGAACTCCCAGCCTTGTTGCCGGAGAGCAGGGGCGAAGGTGGGATTGTTCTAGATGGTTCTCGATTCTTGATAACACAGTCCCTCTCCCCCCCCCCCGCCTCCCCACCCTTTTTACCAAAGAAGAAATTCCTTTCTGGAGATGACATCACTTATGCAAGGTCACAGAGCATTTTGTGGCAGAGCCAAGATGCATACGCATTTTTAACATTCAGCTCAGTGCCCTTCCCACTCCTTTCTCTGGCACTTAGAGGGTTTCCAGAACCCTCAGCCACGTTTTGGATCTCCAACACCACTTGCACAGTATTTCCTCGAATAGCACGGAGGTCAGTGTCTGCTAATCACAGTCTCCTGGAAACCTTTACAGTGAGATTAGAAAAGGAATTGGACGAGGCTAGGTGGTCTCCATTGGGACCGAAAATGTAACATGCAGAGTGGGAAATGCAGGGTCTTTGGGGAGCAGAGAGAAGGGGAGAAGCGCCCGGCTTCTCTTATCTCCCTGCCACACGCGAACTCTGTGGTGGGGGCTTCCGTGTTTGATAAGCTGAGCTGGTCTTATCGCAGCCTTTGGCACATGCATTGATCATCCCTTAAACTGTGCCCGGGGAGGCATTGCCTTCCTCTCTCAGGATTGCCCCCCCGCCACCGCATCTTCTTCCCTCCCCCGTTATTTGCTGATGTTGATGTCACATGCAGGGAAGGCTGCTTTCAGAAAGACATCTTTTTAATAACTTGTCTTCTAGGACAGGAGGAAAGGGGTGCACATCTATGCTTGGGTAGGTTGCTGAGCAAACCCCCCGCACTGCCTGTCAAACCTCTCCTCCTATCGCAGGGAGCCTTTGACAGAAAAATGGGCCCTGCGTCTGGTCCCCACATCCGGCCCCAGTCACTGCTGCCGGGTAGCAGATTACAGTGGCGGAAAGGCATGGCTAAGGCAGCCCAGTGGCAGAGAGGCAGGATTCCTCAGAAATCTCTAAAACAACCACAGTGAGCCACACGAAAGCCTGGGTCATAGCTTCCTGGTTTTCGTGATTTTTCTCAAGAAATTAAAAATCTTAGTCAAACACCTTATCGCCAGGCAAGGTGGTGACTTAAAAAAAAAAGAAAAGATTATCCCCCAGCTTGTATGACTGATCCTGAAAGTGGCACATTACCACTCATTCTGTAACAGAAAAGCGTACATGCAATTTAATTTTATGCACTTCGGGATGGGAGTTTTTAGTGCTTAGTCTAACCGATCAGGTGGGATAAGAAGGCTTCGAGAGCTCGTTACCTCCCACATTGGAAACCCTTTATTGCCTGGATGACATTTTTGGAAAACCAGGGACAACTATTGGCCATTCTCAGAATTTGTTTGCTGAAAGAATACAGCATCCATAAACAGCAGGGACGGAAAAAAATGGCCTTGGGTGCAAGCACCACGAGATCGTTTGTTGTGGGTACTCTCCAATAGCCACGGATCATTTTATATCTACTCGGCCATTCTACTTTCTCTGATTAGAGATTGTAAGCGCCTTTGAGATCTCAGTAGGTCTGGCAGCTGTGCCTGCAGATGCAGACCTCGGGGGACCAAGTGACTGGTCCAAGATCACACAGCTGGTAGTGGGGCCGGGTAGTGAATTCACCTCAGCCCTTCTGGATTCTTTGGTTGAAAATACCAGCAATTTTTTTATTTTTTTATTTTTTATTATTTTTTTATTTTTATTTTTTATTTTTTTTTAGCTGAGCCATCCTGCCACCTGTTGGCAGCTCAACGGCAACTCAGCTCGGGCTGGCCTCGAACCGCTGTTGCTCAGAGCTCAGCTTGCACTCTTGAGCGAGCTCTTAACCAACTGAGCCATTCGGCCGGCCCTACCAGCAATTTTTTTACTCCGGGGGTGGAAATCATTGTCATGTTTTGCAAATGACCTACGGTCATGAAAAAGTCACTGGGAGGATGGGCCCATTAGTTAAGCAGTTATAAAGGAAATGACCAGGATTCCTTCGGAACGCCACGTGGGGTCACGGGTGTCTGTGCAGGTGTCGCACTGCCCGATGGGAACAGAGGACCCTCCCACAACTGTGTGCGCAGCCTTGCCCCCTAGGGTGAGGGGTGTCCGCCAGAAGGAGGGCCCTGCTTTGCTCTGATTCACAGAAACCCTTGTCCACGGCGCACCTCTCGGGAGGTGACAGCCACTTCTAATTGGCACGGAAACGCCACAGAAGTCCTTAGTGACCTTGGCCTCGCTCAGTATTAAGGTCCAGAGTGCTCAGAGCTCCGTTAAATGATGACAGTGGGGGTCAGGTGGAAGTCGTCGCAGACTTAGAGGAAACTTGGCTCCTCTCGAAAAATGGACTCCGGCTGCATGATACGTGAAACTTATTATTCGCTCCTGGGACATGTATGTGCCTTTTCCTAGAAGTTTGTTTATAGGTGATCAGGGTGCAGAACCCTCCTGGGAGGGCACTGTTGTCAGGCCTCCTTGACCTCAGGCTGCGGAAAGGACTTTGAACGTGGGCTGGACTAGCCTTGGCAGAGCCCTCCGGGGGGCAGCGAATAACCCAGATGTTTAGAACCATGTTGGAAATATTTTGAACCCCTTGTTTGGACCATCGAAGGTGGAGCCCACTGCGTGGTAAAAGTGGGAATTTCTCCTGAAAGAAGGGTTTGTACCCATGGTCTGTATCCTGGGACGGAAAATGGGGCGGCCTTGGGCCGGGAGAGGGAGGCTCTTTGCATCTGGGGCTAGGGAGGGGAGGGACCTTCATTTATAAGGCTTCCTCGGGAGAGGCAATAATTCTAGCGGCAGCAATGAGTTTCTTTGTGTGAAAAGTTTTGAAGGCCCCAACTCTTTGGTAAAGATTTGTTTCACTTTATGGCGTGGTCTTGAGCCTGCTTGGAGGGCGGATTAATGGAAGGGCTTCTGTCCACGCTTAGAGAATTGAGTTGGTACAGAGACGCCTGAATAGGCACTGTCAGGTGTGTCTGTCTGAAATCTGTTGCTGAGCTCTTTGACCTTTCACACAGGGACAGTCTGAGGAAGCCTCTTGCCAAAATGTGTGCTTTAATGTTGACATAATAGGGAGGTATCACACGATGAAGTCGGAGACAACTTGTTCTGGTCCCAGGCACCAGCTCTGTAACTTATAAGCAAGTTATTAACTTTCGGGGCCTCCATTTCCTTCTCTGAAACATAACCGTTAACTCGCCTCACAGAGTTGGGGCGAGGATAACTTCTCGGGCAGGGACTTGGTGCCACACACATAGAAGTGCTCAGAAAAATAGCTCCATTCTTTTCAGAAAAGGGAGGGGTTTTTTTAAGATAGAAAGGAAGGCTTCCCAATGTTACTTCAGTCCCGCTCAAAAAACATCATGCTGGCTTCATCTGGACCAGGGGTCAACAAAGTGTTATTAGAGAGAATTAGAGAGAAATATTTCCTGCTTTGGGGCCCTACAATCTCTGCTGTAGTATCATGGAAACAGCCAGAGACAATGTATAGACGAATGGGCATGGTCGTGCCCCAATAAAATTTTATTTATAAAAACAAGTGGCAGGGGTAGCTTGCAACTGCTGGTCTGGGCAGCGTCCATCTCAAAACCTCTGGGTAGATTCATAAATAAGCTTGCTCCACCCTCCTTCCCTTCTTGGTGAGCCATTTTTCTCTGTCGTTTTTTTCTCTGGGCAGTTGACCTGGTCTCTTCTCACTAAACGAGGATGCCAAGGAGACACCTAATTTTTAAATAAGATGACCAAGAGAACAGAGAGGGTAAATGGTTAAGCCCACACACACAGCAAAGTGGATGCAGAGCTGTCTTGGTTTACCCTCCCCCCAAACCTCTCCCCTAGCATCCATCTCTTTATTTAACTCACTGACCCATCTGCCCTCTTGGAAATCATCTGGATTCGAAATGGCACCGTTAGCACACTTTAATTCTTTTGCCCTACTTTTCCACATCCGTCCGTGGCTGGTAGGAAGTTTCCAAATGAAGTGTCACTGCTCAAAGTCAAAAATTAATTAATTAATCAGTGGCCAGACACTTGCAGTGCCCAGAATGCTTATCAGTCAGCCTCACCAGCCTCGCTAATTAGAAAGAAATCAGGGTGGAACCAGACAGATCAAAGAGCCTGGTCCATCTCCCCAAGAACCTCCATCACGCCGGTCCTGGAATTCTAATCAATTCCTCCATTTGAATACTTTTTCTGGGGCTGGCGCTAGTTTTGCTGAGGGCACAGCTTTCAAGCAAGGACTCATCACAAGTGTTTCCAGTTAGCAAGTACCCTACCTGGGGCACCCCCTTCAATAAGGAAAACGTCCAAGCGTCTTTCCAGATGTGACCCAAAACGTATGCAAATTGCTCAGTTTTCCCAGGTACGATAAAATAGTTGGCACCTGAAACTTTACTCATCTGTACTGTAAAAAATGTTTGCCTGGGGCGGCCAGGTTGCTCAGTTGGTTAGAGCTTGTGATCTTAACAACAAGGTTGCCGATTCGATTCCCGCATGGGGTGGTGGGCTGAGCCCCCCGCAACTAGAGTGAAAACGGCGACGGGACTTGGAGTTGAGCTGCGCCCTCCACAACAAGGTTGAAGGACAGCGACTTGACTTGGAGCTGATGGGTCCTGGAAAAGACACACTGTTCCCCAATTTAAAAAAAAAAGGCGTTTGCTCAATATCTCCTTTTGAGTACACATAGGGCTGTGCATATAGCCCGGGAGACGTTTTTCAGGTTAATACACTTTCATTTCATTAATCAGTGACAACACTTTCACACAATGACTTTATCAAAGCATGATTTATTGTACATACCATAAATTTCACCTATTGTAAGCGTACAATTTAATTATTTTTAAAATAAATTTACTGAGTGGTGCAACCATTATCACCACAATCCAGTTTTAAAACCTTTTCATCACTTTAATAAAATCACTCGGGTCCATTTATAGCTAATCCCTAATTCCATCCCCAACCCTTGGCAACCACGAATCTATTCCCTGTCTCTCTATAGTTACCTTTTGTGGGCATTTCTTATAAATGAAATCATACGGGGTGTGGTCTCTTGTATCTGGCTTCTTTTACCAAGCATAAGATGCTTGAGGTCCGTCCATATTGTAGCAGATTTCAGTATTTTGGTTCTTTTTACGGTTGGGTAATAATTCAGAGTCAGACTAGACCACATTTTATTTATCTGTTCTCGAGGTGACCTTTTGGGTTGTTTCCAGATCTTGGCAATTATGAATCATGCTGCTATGAATGCTCATAGGCGGGCTGGTATTTTCTAAGAGTGAAATTGTTGGCCCATATGGTACATTTGACCTTTTAAAGAAACTGCTAAACTTTTTCCCAAAGCAGCTACACCATCTCGCATTCCCATCAGAAAAGCGTGTAGGGTTCCCACTGCTCCCACACTTGTTATTGTTTGTCTCAATCATACTGGGTGTGAAGTGGTATCCTGTTGGGGTTTTCATTTGCATCTCCCTAATGACTTGATAGCTACTTAATTGCCTGGAGTGATTTATACCAGCATCTTCCACTGTGTATCTGGAACAGTACCAGGGCTCTGAGACACCTCACAAGTAAGAGGGGTTCTCTGGGCCACACGTTTGGGAAATTCTACAAATAATTTCTACCTCGAGTCCCAGTTTCCTGTATTGAGAGCTCTGGCAAATTCTACAACAAAGAAGCCTGTCTGAATTTCTTTAACTCAGCACTTCCTAGATTTATTTGAAAATAGAAATTTTGTCACCATGGTGGAAATAGGTTTGGGGAAGTGCCAGTGTCTGCCTGTTCCTCAGACTCACGTCCCTGGAGAGAGTGGAGCTGGGGACTGGCCAGTGTCTTCCACGCAGTGACGCTTGTCCTGCAGGAAGGTGGCTGACTCCAGGACACCAGGAGTCCCTTGTCTTCCTGGAGTTCTCTGTCTCTACCAGGGTTGGATTTCTGCAAAATGTGGGCTTTGGGGAAGGCGGTGTAATAAGTGGGGGGTTTTCTCCTGGTCCTGGTATTGTTTGGCAAAGGAGTGAGGTGACCTGGACTACGAAAAGAAGGCATGTCACAGCTTTCATGGGACTCATTACTATACAGAAATGGCTTGACCTTTTTACTGCATTAATTGATTTCAAGTTTGCTCTCCAAAATGTGCCAAAAATCCACAGAAAATAATTACGGTATTTATATTTTTAAGTAACTACAGTGAAGGTGCTACATTCTATTAAAATAAGTGATTAATGTAAAGTATTACAATTTCTGGGGCCAGCCAAATGGCGTGGTGGTTAAGCGCTGGCTTGGGAAGCCAGCGGCCCCGGTTCAGGTCCCACCTATGAGGGCCAGTGACATCTGCCCTCAAAACAAAAAACGAAACAAAAGAAAAAACAACAACAACAAAAAAATTCCCTATTGTTATTCATTCTTGAAAAACACAAAAATATAGAAAAAGTGTACATCTGCTTTCCTAAACTTCCTTTCTGGAACACTGAGCTCATGGAATAAAGTCAAATGCCGCAGTCAGTGGCATGGAAGTACCATTCGACTATGGACCAACGTCGCAGCAAAAATGTTCAGTTTGTGGTTCCCCCAAAAGATATGTCCACCTGGAACCTGTGACTATGATTTTATTTGGAGGAAGCATCTTTGCAACTGTGATCAAGTTAAGGATCTTGAGATGGGATCGTTCTGGGTTAGAACAGGCTCTCAACCCACTGCTGTGTATCCTTGTAAGAGACAGAAGAGGAAAGGATGCAGGACAAAGAGGACATGGGCAAAGGAGCACGCAGACCCTGCAGCAGCTGGGAGAGGAGCGGGAGGAGCCCTCCCGGGGTCCCCTGGAAGGGCTGTGCCCTGCGACACTTTGATTCCCAACTCTGGCCTCCAGAACTGGGGGGGAACACGTTTCTGTTGTTTCAAGCCGCGGGTTTGTGGTCACGTGTTACGGCGGCGCCAGGAAACGGATACAGACCTGATACACAGGAGGGTTATGACGAGAAGATGTTTAATGCGGTGAGAGAGCTCAGTCCTTCCTCCCAGCCCACACTGGGCACTGAACCCGTGTGGAGAAGCTGGTGACACTGGACAGATCTGCACACTCACAGGTCACATGCAGCCTGATTATCCTGGAGAAGAAAATGAAAGGGGCATATGGGGTAGAGGCAGGGGCAGGCCGGAGACGGGGAGATGAAGAAAAGATGGAAGAAAATCAGTCAACCTGTCCTTGGGACCCAAGGGTCAGTCTACTGAAGATTGGAGTCTCTTAGTCGTATGGACTGAGGAATAGAGGGTCCCAGAGCGGATGCCCAGGGGAAACGGGGGCCCATCTGACCACAAGCCTGGGCCACACACAGCCGGGGGCTTCCTGGGGCGAATCTGCAGCCTGACAAAGGCTGCCTTCCAGTTGTCTGCTTTGCACAACCTGGCTGCTGGCTTCTCGACAGAGGAGGAGGCAGTGCTGGGGCCGTGTGGGGGGTGGGGTGGGGAAGAGGGTGTATGTGGGGTGGGGTGAAGGTGGCCGTTTGTCCCAGCAGCAAAGCTCTCCTGTTCTATTCTTGAGCCCAAGTCCCAGCTCTAATAGCACCTCAGGCGGCAGCCTGAAGGGGGCTAGTTAGGACCGGATGGAACATTTGTTTATCGCAGCCCCACCCACAGGGTTATGTGTGCTTTATACGTCCATACCTCGCTTTTCAGTGACTAGCCCAAGGTCCCATGGCTAAGACATGAGGGAGGCAGATTCCAGAGTGCCAGTCTGACCCCAGTGTCCAGGCTGTGAGACCCAAGATCTCCTCGTCCGCTGCGAGGAAGGTGGCCGGGCCCACTCTAGCTCCCGAATTTCTTATTCCAGACCTAGAAGAAAGTCGCCGACAGCAGGGAGTTGTCACAGTTGTCTTACTGAGGAATCTGGGTGGTTTGGTGTGTATGTGGACATAGGTGCTGGCTGCCTGGAGATGCTTCTCGGTGTAATTATAATTGAGAATCAGTGGGTGGATGGGCTAGAAAGTTCAATCCTGCAATCCAGCCCTGGGTTTGAGAATGACTGAGTGACAGCAAATCATTGAAGCTCTCTGAGCCTTAGCTTCCTTATTTGTAAAACGGGAATAATTCTCTGATATCTAACTTGTAGAGATGTGAATTAAACAACTCTATCACCTATCTATCTATCTATCTATCTATCTATCTATCTATCTATCTATCTATCATCTTCTATCTATCATCTATCTATCATCTATCTTCTATCCATTTCTACTTTATCTATCTATCCATCCATCCATCCATCTCCACTCTACCTACCTACCTACCCATCCACCCCTTTACCTGTCCATCCATATCTATCTATCTATCTATCTATCTATCTATCTATCTATCTATCTATCATCTATCTTCTATCCATTTCTACTTTATCTATCTATCTATCTATCTATCTATCTATCTATCTATCTATCTATCTTTCTATCTATCCATCTACCTCTACTCTACCTACCTACCTACCCACACACCCCTTTACCTATCCATCCATCTGTCTGTCTATCTATCTATCTATCTATCTATCTATCTATCTATCTATCTATCTATCTATCATCAATCGATCATCTATCTATCTATCTATCATCAATCTATCTATTATCTATCTATCTATCTATCTATCTATCTATCTATCTATCTATCTATCATCTATCTTCTATCCATTTCTACTTTATCTATCTATCCATCCATCCATCCATCTATCTCTACTCTACCTACCTACCTACCTACCCACCCACCCCTTTACCTATCCATCCATATCTATCTATCTATCTATCTATCTATCTATCTATCTATCTATCTATCTATCATCTATCTATCTATCATCTATCTTCTATCCATTTCTACTTTATCTATCTATCTATCTATTGCTGAGCACTGTGGATCTGCTTGGCACATAGTAGACACTGAAAATAATGGTAGATCTTAATGTTAACCGTTGTTATCACTTTTATTATAACTTCAGTCGGCTTATGGGATGAATATTTGTCCCCCAAGAGTTTCTTTCACTGAAAACTGACACCAGCAAATGCCCCACATTATTTAAAGGAGAAATTAAGTGTTTTTGAGGCTTGCTAGTTTAAAACATTAGTATTATTATTTTTAACCTAGCTGAGCACATTGAAAATGGACTAAACATTTGCAACCACATGGGTACAATCAGCAGCCCTTCAGGCCTCAAAGTAGCGGAATTGTATGGATGATTTTAAAGCATGACGTGGTGCGAAACAATGACCCATTACCGTGGTTCCTTACCTTAGGTTAGAGACCACCCTGGCTGCAGAAGGCACGGCCCAGTCGCGACCAGCTCCCGTTTCAGGGCAAAGATGGTGACGCGAGGGACAGATGGGAGCAAGTCAGATGCTCCGGCCGTGTGGCAGGAATCAAGCTGTGAGTAACTCGGTCATTGTTTGAGAGTGGGGCCGGGTGGCATTTGAAATAATAAGCAAGTCCTCTCCGAGAAGTCATGCCCCGTAACCTTTCAGAAGATTACACTGCCCTGCATCTTGGCAAAGGGTATTTATCAAAAGGAGAGCGGGTCCATGGTGAGACGGATTTGCAGCAGCTGGAGACTTGCCACCCGGAGGGGGTTGGCGACCTCACCGAGAGCTGAGAGTCCGGTGGTGCTGGAATCGCTTCCTGTTCAGACCTATATTTTGGGAATGGCCTGGCGTGGAGGGCGCAGACTCATACGTCTCTGTCCATAGTACTGGAGGGGTTGTCAGCGGGCAGGGGCGAGCTCTGTCCACCCCCAGCGGCCACACCCAGCTCCAGCGTGGGGACATAGAACCCCAGGTGGCACCATTCCCTGTCTGTTTCTTCCCCTCACCCCATTCCCCAGGCTACATTCCTAGGCTGTACGTTTCTCCACTGAAAACTTTTGGAAATGAGTTTTTTTTTTTTTTTAACATTACACCAGCAGACCATGTGGGGCTCAGATTAAACATGTGCCTTGCTGTCCGGTAGGAACCAGTTTGCGACCTTTGGAAGAGTGAATGTCAGTAAGCCAGTCCCAGCTACAAAGAGCTTTGTAGGCGTGTCAGAGTGATGTTTTTCAAACTGCAGGTTGGGACGCATTAGGAGATCATGATATTAATTTAGTGAGGCGTGGTTGCCTTTTTATTATTTAAAAATTTTTTTAAAAATTTCAATTACAGTTGACATTTAATATGATTTTATATTAGTTTCAAGTATACGGCATAGCAGTTAGACATTTCTATAGCTTACAAAGTGATCCCCGGATAAGTCTAGTCTCCACCTGTCACCATACATTACAGTATTACTGACTGTCCCCTGTGCTGTGCTTTACATCCCCGTGACTATTTTGTAACTATCAATTTGTACTTCTTAACCCCTTCCCCTTTCTCACCCTGCCCCAATTCCCCTCCCACCTGGCAACCATCAGCCTCTTGTCTGTATCTGTGAGTCTGTTTCTGTTTTGTCTGTTCTGTTTTCTAAGTTCCACATATAAGTGAGATCATATGGTATTTGTCTTGCTATGTCTGATGTTTTCTCACTTAGCATAATATCCTCCAGATTTCATCACAAATGGCAAGATTATCTTTTACAGCTGAGTAGTATTCCATTGTATATATGGACCACTTTAACCAGTCATCTATTGATGGGCACGGAGGTTGCTTCCATATCTTGGCTATTGTAAATAATGCTGCAGTGAACACAGGGGTGCATATATCTTTCAAATTCATGTTTTGGATATCATTGGGTAAATACCCAGAAGTGGAATTGCTGGGTCATAAGGCAGTTAGTTCAATTTTTAATTTTTTGAGGAGCCTCCATACTGTTTTCCATAGTGGCTGCACCAATCTGCAGTCCCACCAACAGTGCAGCAGGGTCCCCTTTTCTCTGCATCCTCATCAGCACTTGTTTGTTGATTTATTGATGATGCCATTCTGACAGGTGTGAGGTGATACCTCACTGTGGTTTTTACCTGCATTTCTCTGATGAGTAGTGACATGGAGCATCTTTTCATATGTGTTGGCCATCCATATATCCTCTTTGGAGAAATGTCTATTCAGGTCCTCTGCCCATTTTATAATTAGAGTGTTTGTTTTTTTGGCGTTGAGTTGTATGAGTTTTTTTATAGATTTTGGATATTAACCCCTTATCAGATATATCAGTGAAAAATATCTTCTCCCATTCAGTAGGTTGTCTTTTCGTTTTGTTGATGGTGTCCTTTGCTGTGCAAAACCATTTTAGTTTGGTGTAGTCCTATTTGTTTATTATTTCTTATGTTCTTCTTACCTGAGGAGATAATATCATAAAAAATATTACTAAGAGCAATTTCAGAGGGTTTACTGCCTTGTTTTCCTCTAGGAGTTTTATGGTTTCAGGTGTTACAGCTGAATCTTTAATCTGTTTTGAGTGTATTCTTGTATATGGAGTAAGGAGGTGGTCTGGGTTTCATTTTTTGCATGTGTTTGTCCAGTTTTCCCAACACTGTTTATTGAAAAGGCTGTTTTTATCCCGCTGTATATTCTTGCCTCCTTTGTCATAGAGTAACTGACCATATAACCGTGGGTTTATTTATGGGCTCCCTATTCTGTTCCACTGATCTGTATGTCTGTTTTTATGCCAGTACCATGCTGTTTTGATGACTATAGCCTTGTAGTATAGTTTGATATCAGGTAGCATGATGCCTCCACTTTTGTTCATCTTTCTCAAGATTACTGTGGGCTATTTGGGATATTTAGGGCTTCCATATAAAATTTAAGATTATTTGTTTTAGTTCTGTGAAAAGTGCCATTGGTATTTTGATAGAGATTGCATTGAATCTATAGATTGCTTTGGGGAGTGTGGATATTTTAACAGTGTTAGTTCTTGCTATCCATGAGCACGGTATATCCTTCTATTTATTTGTATCTTCTTCGATGTCTTATAATTGTTCATGTGCAGGTCTTTTCCCTTTTTGGTTAAAACTATTCCTAGGTATTTTATTTTTTGATGCAATTTTAAATGGGGTTGTTTTCTTTCTTTCTTTCTTTCTTTTTTGAGGGCAGTGTCACTGGCCCTCATACGTGGGACCCAAACTGGAGCCGCTGGCTTCCCAAGCCAGCGCTTAACCACTGCGCCACTCCACCGGCCCAATGGGGTTGTTTTCTTAATTTCTCTTTCTGATAGAGAGATTGTCCTGATTTTCTTTCTCCTGATTCCAAATTCCCTGAAGAAGGGAACTCATTGGCTCAACTAAAATGACCCTAGAGAGGTCCCCAACTCCTTCCACAGGTGAGGACAGCAGAACAATGCACCCAATGAGCCAGGAGGCAGGTGGTTGAGGGGTGAATAGCACTGGCTCTGAAGCCAGACACAGTGGGTTCCAATCTTAGCTTCGCCACTTCCTAAATATCCGACCTAGAGAGAGTTATGTATAATAACTTCTCTGTGCTTAAGTTTCTTCACCTATGAAATGGGGATATCAATCCTGCCTCCCAGGGTAATACCCGATAGGTATTATATGAGTTAATATATGTCAAATATTTAGAATAGCACTGTGGTACTTAGCAGTGCCTTGTTATTCTTTGAATGAAGAGGAATATGATCATCCTGATGGGGCTGGGGGGGGGGCTGTTGGCTTTGGGGCTAATGCAGAACCCCTCGTTTTCCTTCCCCGTAACAAGACACAGCACTTAGCACGCTGTCCAAGCTCATCGTGTCACACAGAATGCATTTTTCCTGGCTGCCCCGTCACCTGGAGGGCAAGAGGCAATGAAGCAATGAACCTCCAAATAAAAGTTGCAATAGAATTTTCTTTTCCTCTTCAAACAGCCTTTCAGCTGTGGTATTCGGTGCAATTTCTTCATAGGGGGTATTGATGATGTGCCATATTTCATTATATTCAGCTCTCCACTTTGTGAACAGAGAGAGAGAAAGCTCTACTAACGTGCCTGAGGCATCTGCTCTCTGCTATCCAGGTGGAAATGGCACCAGTGGAGAGAGCCTGGTTACAACCCAAAGGGCTGCTTCCGCTGGGCTGACCTTTTTTTTATTTTTTTGAGGGCAGTGTCACTGGCCCTCATATGTGGGACCCGAACTGGGGCCTTTGGCTTCCCAAGCCAGCACTTAACCACCACACCACTCGGCCAGCCCTGGGCAGACCTTAAAAGACCTGAGCGTCTGCCCTAGGCGGTGGGATCTTGGACCACACTTGAACATTCACCCACCATCAAGTGTGGACTCTAGGACAGCATTCTCCAAACCTGAACTTGACTATGAATCACCTGTGGACCGTGTTAAGATTCAGATTCCGAGTCAGTAGATCTGGGGTGGAGTTGGGGGTACTCCCTCTCTAATAGGTCCCCAGGTGAGGGCGAAACTGGTCCCTGGGCCATTTGAGTAGCAAGGATAGCGCATATCCCTCCATCTTCCTGGCTTGCTTAACATCTGTTCACTTGTTCTGACATTTCTCTCTCAGATTAACCACATTGTGGGGGCTTGATTGTTTCTTTGTTTTCCTATACAGATACTCGGCAATTGTGTATTGAGCATCAAATCTGTTCCTAAATTGTTACAACCCATGTTTTCATTCCAAACCAGTGTTTCTCTGCCCCGGCACCATTGACATCTCAGGCTGGATAATTCTTTGGGGGGCTGCCTTGAGCATTATAGGATGCTGAGCAGCATCCCTAACCTCTATACCCTAGATGTCAGGGGCACCCCCTCCCTCAAGTTGTGAAAACCAAAAATGTCTCCAGACCTTGCCCAGTGTCTCCCAGGAGGCAACACTGCCCTGTATAGAGAACCACTGGGTCAGCGATTTGTGACAACTGAAGCTACCGGCGTATCCAGCGGATGCTTGTTCAGACATAGCGCTGCCTGTAGGAACAGCTCCCATGTGGATGGCCTATTTTGAGCCTTGCCAGGATGCTGAGTTTCCCAGATGAAAGGGCTGAAGTGTCATGGTTCAGCTGAGACTTGAACCCAGGTCTTCGGGAGCAAGCTCTGAGCACTGTCCCTTGTACCACCTGCTGTCTGTCTCTCTGCTCCTCTGCCTGTCTTTGGTTTAGAGGAGCTGCTGGGCACAGTCGGTTTAGCGTTTTTCTCTCCTTCAGATTGTAATAACATGACAATTATCATTTGTCTTCATGCGTTTGAAGAGGTAGAAGAGCGCAGTGATTAAGCGCTCTCCAGAAGTAGAGAGAGATTTCTGGTTCTACTACTGGTTATGTTTATCCTCTCTGTCTTAACCCATTCAGGCTGCTCTAGCAAAATACCACCGACTGGGCAGTTTATGAACAACAGAAATTTATTCCTCACTGTCCTGGAGACTGGGAAGTCCAAGGTCAGGGTACCAGCAGATTCGGTGTCTGGTGAGGACCCACTTTCTGATTCATAGATTGTGGAAGGGATTGGGGAGCTCTCTGGGGTCTCTTATATCAGAGCTCATTAATTCCATTCCGGAAGGCCCCACCTTCTTGAACTGATTGACACCTCCCAAGCCCCGCCTCCAAATACCATCCCTTTGGGGATTAGATTTCACCATAAGAATATTTAGGGGGCATAGACATTCAGTCCACAGCATTTCATGTCCCCGCTTAAGCACATAGGAAGTGGAGATAAGAGTCAGTGCCTCGTAGTAGCGGTGGTGATGGTGATGGTGTTGGCAGGAGATAAAACAGTGCCTAAAGCCAGTGGATACTCACAGACTAATTTGCCACTGCCTCTCTTGAACCCCACTGGTTTTTCTCACTGTTTAAGGCTTCACGGCGGTCCTTTCCTACCAGTCTCTTCCCTTCGCTCCCAGGAGTCTGTATGGGCTCCCACACGGGGCACATGGTTCCATTTGGTTGACAGCTGCCTAACCCCGCTAAACACACTCGAAGCAGAGCATTTGGTTAAAACCTTGAATGAGAACATGGCCTGAGGCTGAGTACAGCCTCCAGCTCTTCATTCTTGGAATTGAAGACAGTTGACTTGGAGGGTGGGTCTGACTTGAGTTATGTATCCAGCTGCGGGGGCCCCTAGGCCCATGGGAGGTAGAAGGAGAGAGATGTCTGCGGTGTGTGCAAAGAGAAAGTGGTGAATGTGGCGGGGGAGGGTCCCGCCTCGGAGGCACCCTCCCCTCGCCCTGCAGTGAACCCTGAACTCCGGCCAGTCGTGTCAGTCTATTCCTCCTTTCTTTGGAAGGACCCAATGAGTGGAGAGAGAGTGGGCAACTTCCTTCCCATAAGACAGGTGTGTTGCCTTCTCTCTGTGAACCAAGGGGGAGCTGTGGAGAAGCAGAAGGGTCTGCCCTTGGCAGTCACCTTGACTTTCGGCAGTCAACAAATTGACCTCATTTTCCCTTTACCCACGTCAGTTTTCATCCCTTTGGCATCTTGTTACTATTCGCTCACTCGATCATTTAATTGCTTCATGCAGGTAATTGCTTCTCCAGGTGGCTGGTGGGGATTGCAACTGCTCCTCATTGGAACCCCTCTGCTTCCAGCAATTATCCCTGTCTCCCCCTCAGAGCGGTGCCATATGCCAGAGTGGGGCTCGTGGGGGACCTGGGACAGGCTGTAGGAGAAGTTTTAATTTCGTGTCATCATAGAGAGCAATACCATTGTGTAAAAGCCTCATGTAGAGTCATGTACATACAAAGGGAGTTATAAGTGTCATTGTTTTTAATACCAGCCCATTATTATTGTACCTTTCTCTGCCTCTTGCACTTTTCACGTAGCAGTACCTGTGGAACCCCGGTAAAGAGTTTGAATGGTATTCTAAGTACAACAAGAAGCTCATGGAAGCTTTTTGAACGTGGCGGTGTATTTTATTCTTTAAAAGATTATCCCAGATCAAGTCCAACACCATCTGTAATGAAACATTCCTGGACCCCAGGCTCCCAGGCCTTGCAGAGTGAGACCTCCTTTCTCAGTTTCTTATACCAATGTCCTGGATTTTCTAGACCCCAATGCTGAACCCCCCAAATATTCTCACACCAGATTATCTATCTGCCACCCAGCCACCCCCACCCCAAAGTTTCATCACTCCGGGTTCTCTTTGTACTCACTTGTATCAATGATTCCTATATCTGAAGGACTGACTTCCTTTCAACTCAACTTCTTTGAAGTCCTAGGTCTTTGAATTGTTTTCACTTCTTTTATTCTTGAAGAAAATTCCTAATGCTTGTGTTTCTACGTGTCAGTCGCAGGGTTTGCCAGTAGCAAATATAATATATGATGTCTGTGTCATCTCAGTGGACAAGTGAATTTAGTTTAAAAGACTCTCAGGGCTCATATATGATAATTGCCCAGCCAAGGCAAGAATCCATTCTTAGGACTGTTTAATGGTTATCACATTCATACTTCCAGGGATGGGGAACTCACTACCTCTGATGCCAGTTGATTTTGTCATTGGACAGCTTTGACTGTTAGCCTCTTTTCTTAGATTTTGCCTTCTTCTAAAGGGTTACTATTCTCAGTTTCTAACTCACACTTCTAAAATCATATTCCTATTTTACTTCTTAATATCTAATTGTAATTTCCCCAAATCACAATGACTGTTTTCTCATAAAGCATGTGCTCAGCTTTTAATTTTTATAGCTCTGTAGAGGCATAATTGACATATAACAGACTATGTATTTAAAAGTGTAAAATCTGATGAGTCTTGGCCTATCTCTACACCCATAAATCCATCATCACAATAAAAAAAGTGAATACTCATCACCCGCCAAAATTTCCTCATGCCCCTTTGTACTCTTTCCTTCCTATCCACCCCCAGGAGTGACCTGTTCTTGCTTTGAATTTCCTAGAATTTTTTTAATTTTATTTTTTATTTTAGTAATTAAAGTTAATTGGGTTGACAATGGTTAGTAAAGTTCCATAGGTTTCAAGTGTACAATTCTGTAATACGTCCTCTATGTATCACATTGTGTGCTCACCACCCAGAGTCAGTTCTCCTGCCATCACCATATATTTAACCCGTTTACCCTCATCTACCACCCTCACCCCCTTACCCTCTGGTAACCAATGAACTGTTGTCTGTGTCTATGAATTTTTGTGTCTTCATTTGTTTTGCTTGTTCTTTAGTTGTTTTCAGTTTTATGTCCCACATATCAGTGAAATCATATGCTTCCCGACTTTTTCTGTCTGACTTATTTCGCTCAGCATGGTATAGATGAAATCATACGGTATGTGGGCTCTTGTGTGCTTACTTCCATGTAGCATCGTTGCTTTGGGATTCATCCGCGTTGTCTGTATTGATAATGCATCGCTTTTTATTGCTGCTTAGTATTCTGTTGTATAGATGTACCACGATTTGTTTATCTGTTCCTTTGTTTAAGAACATTGGGTTGTTTCCAGTTTGGGGCAATTACAAATAAAGCTTCTATGAACATTTGAGTTAAAAGTCCTAGTGAATGTACACGTTCATTTCTCTTGGATAAATACTTAGGCCTGGAATGGCTGCTGGATCATAGAGTAGGTATCCGTTTAACTTCTACAGAAGCTTCCAAATTGCCTTCCATATGGTTATACCATTTTATATCCTCATGGGCAACGTAAGAGGGTTCCAGTGCCTTGTCATCCTCAGCAATGCACCGCAATATGCTTTGTCTTTTTATTGTCAGCTCTGTCCATTTTTGATCCTGTGATCTTACAATACACTGGCCATATCTTTATTTCCCCAAAGATCTGTCCCAGGCTAGCCACCATTTTTGATGATTTGCAGCTGCCTGCTTATATCAAATTATTCCATAAAAACTATTGTAACCTCATATGTAAGAGGCCTTGTGTTACTCAAGACACTTATTTGGATGAAGGCAATTAGGTCATTCTTTAGCAAACAATCCCAAGACTTAAGATGTGAGTTGTGATGGGTGGGAGTCGGGGTGTAAACCAACATGATGTGTTCTGAGAGCACCCTTGTTTGAGTATTGCTTTGCTTTGGGGTGCAGGCAGCAAGTCCCAAGGGAAGGCAGGTCCTTCGTGGGCCACACTAAAGGGCTGGTGATTAATGAATTTTGAGGTATGGCCTGACACAATTGGATCTGCACTTTATGAAGTTCACTCTGACGGTGTAAATGAAAAGATTTTGTTTCCCTTGAGCTACAGGCCCTGCCACACCTCTCTCTCTCTCTCTCTGTGTTGATTTATCTTCTTTAGATTCCCTTTGGTGCAGTGGAAGCCTTCCTCTGTGTTTTAAATTCTGCACATCTTCGGCTTGAAAAATCAAAATGGTACCAACTGCGTGTGGGTGCCAACTGCTGTGCTCTATGGTGGGGACTGTGGTTTTCAAGGTCTCAGTGCTGAAAGGGAAGGACTGTCCGTGTAGAAATGGTCTTTGGCTTGGGCTGCCCTATTACCTGCCAGAGACCTCCAGGGATGCAGTGTCCTGGGGATGCATTTGTCAAGGTGCTGGCAGAAGCCACCTGGATAAATGGAGGCAGCACAAGAGGCCAGACCTTGATCTTGCATCTGTGTTTCTGTGCAGGGTGACATATAATAGGGCACACTGGTATGTCATCCCATTGTTAAAATGTTAAAAGACTTCCATATTGGTTGGTATAGAGCAGTTTCTCCATGCACCCCAGTTCCTGGGGCCTCTGCCTTCACATACGGCACCCCAGGACGCTGCTCAAATGCAACAGCTGGCATCCTTCTCAATTGCTCAGTACCTACACCATCACTGTTGTTATATGGTTATTGCGCATTTCACATTTATTCCCAAAACACAAACAGGCAACCTAAGGAGAGATGATGCCACTCTGATGTAGTGTATATATAAGGCTGTGCTACAGGTGGCACTTACATGTTTAGAAACCAAAACACACTCGAATCGCTCTGTAAATCAGCATAAATATTTCACCAATAAATCAGTGCTTTCTGAAGGAAATGGTACCATGAAGAATCACTCAAGCAAATCTAAATGAGCTCGTCAGCAGTGGGTTCTATTTTGTAGAAAATTACGAGATTCCGTGTCAATGTCCAGGCCAGCGGCAGATTTCTCAGAGCAGGGCTTGTTCCTGTTATCCAGTTGTGGAAACACAGTGAAAGTATTTTTTTGTTGTTGTTCACTTCAATATAATTTTCATCACACTTGATTTTTAGATACTGAAATTGCCCATAATTGTGTCTGTCCTATTGCTATGGTAATATGGACAATTATAATGGATTATCCTTTTTTCCCCCCGGTCATTTGTTGATGCCTTTTTTGTTGTAAGGATGTGAAAACATAAGGCAATTTCACCAATTACTGGTAATGTTATTCAGATATTTAATTTATTTTCTGCATGCATAATCAGCCATAAATACATTTTAGCTAATGGAGCTGACAAGGGTGTAATATAATTTGAGCCCAAACAAAATCACATTAAGAAGAAAGTTCAGAACCCAGACAAGGAAAGAAATAAGGAACTCGGTGTGTCTATAGCTCCCTTTATGCCGAATCTTCTAATGTGGTCTAAGCCTTTCAGGTTTGTCTGTCTTTTGGGTTAATATAAAGTGATGAAAGGGCCTGCTAACATGCATGGTGCATAGTAGATGCTTAATAAATAGTTGCTTCCTTTCTTTCTCTCCAAAAACCTAGTCGACTGTGAACTTGGCGTTTGCTGTGGATTGAATATTTGTGCTCCCCCCGCCCCAAATTTTATATGGTGAAACCTGACCCCCAATGTAATAGTATTAGGAGGTGGGGACTTTGAGAGGTGATGAGGTGGTGAGGGTGGGGCCCTCATGAATGGGATTTGCACCATTTTAAGAAGAGACATGACAGAGAAGACCTTTCTCTGCCTCCCTCAGCCATGTTCAGGACACAAGGCCATCTGCAGACCCGGACAGAGGTTCTCGCCAGACTCCAGATGGGCTGCTGCTTTGCTCTTGGGCTTCCCAGCCTACAGAACTGTGAGTAAATAAATGTTTGATGTGTAAGCCCTCCAGCCTGTGGCATGTTTGTCACAGCATCTAAGACAGTGTTGTTTGATCTGGGCCTGTCCAAACTCTCCCCCCAGCCTGCCAGCCCCATGGTCAAGCCACAGGGTGCAGAAAGTTTGCAGGGATGTCGCACTTAGAGCCCCAGAGCCTGAGTCAAGAGGAAAAGGGAAGGTACAAAAATGGACCCTCCCAACCCAGGCAGTGCTCCCCAAACCACACTAAGCCTGCCGTGACCCCGTCTTATCTCAGTGGCCCGTGCTAGCCTGCCACACATGTCTGTGATGGGCCATCTTACGCCTTACTCTGCAGTGGTACCTCTGTGTTTAGAAACTAAACACGTTCGATTCTCTCTATAAATCAGCGTACACGTTTTCACCAACAAATCCGGGGTTTCTGAAGGTAACCCGTACCATGAAGAACCGCTCAGGCCTGGTAGATCCAGACCAATGTCTTTTTTTTTTTTTTTTTCGCTGAGCCCTCCTGCCACCTGTTGGCAGCTCAGCACCAGCTCAGCTCGGGCTGGGCATCGAACTGCTGTTGCTCAGAGCTCAGCTTGCACTCTTGAGCGAGCTCTTAACCCACTGAGCCACTCGGCCGGCCCAAGACCAATGTCTTCTTGTCCGCGAAGACCCCAGCAGCTGCCCAGCGGCACTCCTAGTCCCTTCCTGTTCGAATGCTGATTATCCAGGGAGAAGCTCAGTTAGCTGCTGCTCTGCCTTTTAACACGTTAACCTCCTTTTCTGTCACAAAGACTGTTTAACCCCGCTCCTGGCTGTCTTCCAGCTGGGTGGCCCTGGGGAACAGGGGGCAACCAATCCTCAAACCTGGATGTACTGCTAGTTTTATAAGCCCAGGAAGACTCTCAGTGGGTGATTTGAAATTGCTGCCTTGCCCGGAGGGAAGCGTGGGAATGAAATATGAGTGCGTGGCTGCACCTACGGACCTTTAGGCCGCCTCGCTGCTGGGTGCTGCTGGGCATTCTTCCTGGTTCTGCAAAGCACCTGGGGGTCCCTGGAGCACACGTGACTAAGTCGGGAGGTCTTCGCTTGCCTTATGGTAGGAGAAGAAGGTTGCCTTTATATCCAGGCATGAGGAAAGATATGGGCACCTGAGGCTCTGCTGAGGAAGTTGGGGGTAGCTTGGCAGCTACCGGGGTGAAGATAGACCCTTTTCAACTGGCCAAGGAGCAATTTCCTGGCTTCCGCTCTCCAGTGAATGCCGTCCACGGGCTCCCCTCCGCAGCCGGTCTCTTGTGCTGTTTGTTCTTTGTTTTCCCCAGCACACTCTGGCAGGGCGCTCTTGATGTCTGCCTCTGTCTTTGCAAAGAGATTCCTGTGTTTTAAGCCTGTGCAACAGTTGCATGCCTGAGGGATGCTGAAAGAGGATCTGAGGCTGCATCTTCATCACGTGTAACCCCCAAAATAAGTCAATGTCTGTTTGCCCCTTGACAGTCTTGTTCAAGAAAAGCGTTTTACGCTCTGCTGCACTTGGCAATATCTGTGCCACTTGGCGCCGCCGTCTTGTAATTTGTTTGCTGTTTCCTGAAGGAGGGGGAGGGGATGAGGGGCTTAGTCAGGTATCCAGGTATGATTTTGGTGCGGCCTGGGCCACTGCAAAAGGTACTAAGTCTTGTGACCTTTAGGGATAGACCTACAATGAGGAGGTCCCAAGTAGGGCCATTTAATAGATGGAACATAGAAGAAATATGTACCCATTTGCCACTAGATTTAGGGCTCACAGAGCAAATACAAGAACATGAAGCTATGGTAGTACTTTTTCTGAGGCAGAATTCGAATCTTGGTCTGCCTGACTTCAAAGCTGGCATCATATAGCTCAGTGGTGCAGATGTGACTGTATGACCACGAAATCATGGGTGGGGCGGTGCTGGCAGTAGAATGCGACCTGTGACATCATGGGAGCCTGGCCACTTACACATGAATTGTGATGGCTCTCTCTTGGGGTTTTAGTTTGTTAGGTAGCAGCTATTTCAAAGCACTGGCTTGCAAATGTGCATACTTACATACATACAAGGTCTTTCATTTAAGTTTGCGAACTCATCCTAGAAAAAGTGCTACCTATCTCACTGCTGAATATCGCTATGGTCACCTTCGAAGTCCTCCCCTTGGGAAGCTATGTATCGATGCCAGTGTCTGGTCCACCCTTCAAAGCAATTTTGGAACTCTTTTTCTGGAATGGCCATCAGAGCTGTCATCATATTACCCTTGATGTCCTGAATGACATCAAAATGTCTTCCTTTCACTATTTCCTTTATCTTCAGGCAAAGAAAGAAGTCACTGGGGGCCAGATCAGGTGGGTAGGGAGGGTGTTCCAATACAGTGATTTGTTTCCTGGCTAAAAACTCCCTCACAGACAGTGCTGTGTGAGCTGGTGCATTGTCGTGATGCAAGAGCTATTGAATTATTGCATGAACTATTGTCAAAAAAGTTCAGATCGTCTAATTTTTTCACGCAGCCTTTTCAGCACTTCCAAAGAGTAAACTTGGTTCACTGTTTGTCCAGTTGGTACAAATTCATCATGAATAAACCCTCTGATATCAAAAAAGGTTAGCAACGTTGTTGCAACAAGTTCACGAACTTAACTGTCAGACCTCCTATGAAAGGTTTGCAAAAAGGAATAATAAGAAGTCATCTCCTAATGTGATGAACATGTCGTTTTAACATACACCCTGCTGTATGGTCACAGCGTCTTAATTTTTCAAACCTTGTGCTCTTCCGGAATGAAGAAATGAGGTCCCAAGCTAGACATTTGGAATACAGGGTCCTCTTGTATTCATTGAGATGTAATTAACCTACAAGAAAACGCACCGACCTAAAGCGCTCAGTTCAATGAGTGTTGACAGTTGTATACACCAGCCTAACCACCACTTAAAATGACATAGGTTTCCTTCGTCCCTTTCCAGTCAATTCCTTCCCCTCGCCTCCATGGCCTTAGGTTCGCTTTGTTGGTGTACGGGTTTCATGCATAAATTTACTCCTGCGGTTTGGGTTGCTTGTTTCCTGCTTCAGACTGTCTTTGAGATTCACGCGTGGTGTTGCCTGCACTCATAGTTCATGCTTTTCATTGCTGAGTAGTAATAAATCCATTCTAAGAATTCAGAATTCTCCTATGTGGCAATCGTCAATATGGCCGAGAGAATTCTTGTACAAGACTGTGGGTAAATATGTTGTTTTTTTCCAGTAAGTTTGTAGGAGAAAACTACAAGGACGAGAGAGAACCAGAGTTCCACTTTTATAAGAAACTAAAAGTGGTAGTAGTAACGTTTGCACACTCACATCAGCGATGTATAAGAGTTCCTGTTCTTCCACATCCTCATCCACATTTGGTGTTGTCAGGTTTTTTTGGTTTTTTAAAATTTTAGCCATTCTAGTGGGTGTCTAGTGCTATTTGATTACAGTCTTTAATTTATATATTCCTGGTGACTCATGATAGGGAGTCCTTTTTCAAATGCTTGTTGGCTTTTCGTTTATCTTATTTTGGAAGCATCTGTTCAAGTACTCTGTGAGTGTCTAAAAATTTTGGATGCTGATTTTAAAAATTGTTGATTTATGGGTTTTGTCTAGTCTGGGTGCAGGCTCATTGTTTCATGTAGATGTTGTAAATATATGTCCCAGTCTGTGTCTTGCCTATTCATTGTCTTAATGGTGTCTTTTTTTTTTACAAAAAAGATTTTATTGGGGAATTGGGGCAGGGGAACAGCGTTGGGGAATCGGGGAAGGGGAACAGACAAGTTGCTGTCTTGGTTCTTCAGTCTAGTTGCGGAGGATATTGCTTCACTGTTGGTATCATCATTGCGCTCCTCCCGGATGAGGCAGATGGGTCGCCGGCCTCTGGATGTCGCTCACCGTGGCTATTGGCAGCTCACACAGGCTGCCAGCCACTCACGGTAGCCTATGGCAGCCCACTGCAGCAGGGGCTGCAGCCTACACCATCGCCGGGGCTCGCACAGCCCAGCTCCAGGTGGAGCTGTTGTTAGCTGTAGAGGGCAGTGTCACTGGCCCTCACATGTGGGATCTGAACCGGGGCTGCTGGCATCCCCAAACCAGCACTTAACCAGTGCTCCACTCGGCCGGCCCAATGGTGTCTTTTGATGAGCAGAAAATTTTAATTTTGAGGATAGGTCTAAATTTTCAAAATTTTCTTCTTAAGATTTCTGTTTTTTTGTTTGTTTGTTTGTTTTGTTTTTGTGCTCTGTTCAGAAATAACCTTTGTCTACCCAAGCTCCTGAGAATAGTCTCATTTTTTTCCCCAGAAGTGTTAAGGTGCTGATTTTTATGTCTAAGTACACGAGTCATCCCAAATTAATTTTTGTATTATATATGGAGAAAAGTGGTCAAGGTTCATTTTTTTCCTATATAGGAAAATCTGTATAGACCGAATTCAGTTGCTTTAGCAACTTTGTCAAAAAGATTTTTTTACCCCGTAGAATTGCCTTGTCATTTTTTCTGAAAAATCAACTGACAATGTGGATTTATCAGCTCCAAGTCAAGAGGTTGTCTTCAATCTAGTTGTGGAGGGCACAGTTCAGTGGCCCATGTGGGAATCGAACCAGCAACCCTGGTGCTATGAGCCTGCGCTCTAACCACCTGAGCTAACCGGCTACCCCTACACACTCCTTTCTTTTCCATTGATCTCGTTTTCTATCCTCCTATCCAACTGTCTTAATCACCGTAGCTTTAGAATCAGACTTGAAATCAGATAGCGTTAGTTTTCCATCTTTGTTCATTTTTTCAATGTTGTTTTGGTTATTCTAGATCTGTGGTACTGCTATATACATTTTAGAATCATCTTGTGTATTTGTAATAATTAGCCTGCTGGAATATTGATGGGAATCATGTCAGCTTTGTATAGATTTGTACACATTAATTTTTGGATAGCAATCCTGTGTGCTGTGACTTTGTTATATTTACTAAATAGTTCTAGCAGTTTGGTAAATTCCTGTGGACACACTCTGTATGCCATATAATGTATAAATAATTAGAATTGTATCTCTTTTCCAATATTTATACATTTTATTTACTTTTTATTGCACTGGTTATGCTTTCCAGTATAATGTTGAGTGAAAGTGGTGAGAGCAAACCTCATTGTCTCATTCTTAATCTGGGAGAAAAGGATTAACATTAAATATGATAAGGGATATGATAGTATCTGAAAGTTTTCATAGATTTTTTTTTATCAGCTTGAGAGAGGTCTTTTTCCTTCCTATTTCTAGTTTGCTGAGCTTTTTTAATCACAGAAAAGTATTGAATTTCTTCATCTACTGGGATGATTATATAATTTGTCTCTTTTCTTTCACTACTGTAGCATATTTTATTAATTTTTTGAATGTTAAATCAATATATCTTATATTCCTAAGATAAATCCTATCTGGTCACGATGTATTAACTTTTAAAAATTATAGTACTGGGTTCTTTTTGCTGAGGTTTTGTTAAGAATTTTTGTGTCTCTTTAGAGGTATTTTGGTCTGCGATTTTCTTCCTAATCTTTGTCAAGGGTCGATATCAGGGTTATATAGGCTTCCTGAAATTAGTTGGAAAGTGTTTCATCCTCTATTTCCTGAAGGGTTGTGCAGAACATATATAATTTCTTCTTTAAAAGTTTTATGCAATTATCTGGTGACACCATCCGTGCCTGAAGTTTTCCTTGTGAGAATTTTTTTTTCTTTTTTTAAAACTATAAACTCTTTAATATATGGGAGGGTATACTAGCTTTTAAATTTCTCCTTATGTCAGTTTTGATCATTTGGTTTTCTCAAGGAATCTGCCCATTTCATTTAAGTTTTCAGATTTGACCTAAAGTAGTTCAAAATATTCCGTGACCGCCCCCTTATAGGCTATGTGGTTTGTAATAGCGCTTTTCTTTGCATTCCTCTTCGTGACAATTTATAGCTTCTCCCCTTTTCCCTTCCATCTTGGTAGGGCTTCATCAATTTTATTAGTCTTTTAAAGAAGCAACTTGTGATATTATTTATTTTCTACTTTGTTAACTTTTGCTCTTCATGATGTTCTCCCTTCTGTTTACTTTGTTCTTTTTTTTTCTAGTTTGTTAAGGGGTGTGTGTGTGCGCGTGTGTGTTGAAGCTCCTTGGTGTAGCTTAAGTGACTATTTTTTGGCGAACTCTTGGGTGAGAGCCACCATCTCTCATGACTTTATGTCTGAAATGGAAGGCCACCCACTGATTTTCTTCCAAGTACTAAAATTTCCAGATGAATTTGAACTACAAGAACGGTTGCTAATGCTGCCTCAAGAAACATGGCACGTTGATTACAACCCTGGCTTTGCTTCTCCATGGCTGCCTATAGCCGCAGCCTTCGCAAGGTGGCTCGGCAGTTCCTCCCATAAGCAAGTGGGACCTATTCCCCTCCTCCTGAAGTCTGGCCTCGCCTTGTACGTTACTTTGGCCAATAGGATATGGTGGAAATGACGGCGTGTACTGATACCAAGCCTCAACAGGCCTGGCGCCTTCCTCTTTTTCTCCTGGACTCTGAGATCTCGCTGCCAGGAGCTAGGATGGCTGTAGAAATTCACAGGCCTCAGCCACGCCCTTCTCTCCAGCCAACAGCCGACCAGCCGCAAGATGTAATGACTGTGCCCGCTGGCTGCAGACACACGTGAGATCACGTGAGCGTTGCCCAGATCAGTAGGATGTCCGCGCCTGCCCACAGGCAGTAATAAGTGCTTATTGTTTAAACCATTGCAGACTGCGGGACTTTGTTACTCAGGAGGAGCTAACGGGTGCGACTGGTACAACCCCTCCTGTTTGCTTCCTGCAAATAAAGGCTGGGATTATCCTCTGTGAGAAGGAGGAGGTGAATTTGATGTCGTCCTGGTGAAGTCTGAAGCATCCAGTCATCTGTGTGTGATAAGAAGAACACAGAATTACTTTTCTCAACAGCCTGCGTTTGAGTTCCACTTGGGGAGGAACGGCTTTTATTTGGAAAAAGTACGGTGGAAGCCTTCCTATCTGATGTCATTAGAGCTGGTAGTTGGCTGGTTAATCTAGCAGGAGAATTAGAGCTGCCTGCTAGCCCTGAGCTTTCAGCTTTCTGTGGAGAGCACACGGCGTGTTTGCAGAGGCAATGGAGGGCATCGTTTATGTTGATAACGTGGGCGTAGTGGAGGTTGAATAGGAACTCAGCCTGCGGGTCCCCTACCTATGGAGGGAGAGGGCCTCGGTGGACAGCCCACGAGGGAGAGGAGTCAATATTATCAGGTGTAAACGTCTGCGTTCCATTTCCCAGGTGTGGAAAGAACGCCCCTCATTCATTCATTAATGCAGAGGACTTCACTATATTTTGATGAAATTAGGAACTTTGTCATTTCACCCACTATACCCCAAATCAATTGGTGCCTGACACAGATTAGATGCCATCTATGGGT
The DNA here is from genome assembly GCA_033961575.1 of Aselliscus stoliczkanus. Classification (NCBI taxonomy): domain Eukaryota; kingdom Metazoa; phylum Chordata; class Mammalia; order Chiroptera; family Hipposideridae; genus Aselliscus; species Aselliscus stoliczkanus. The sequence goes on along the minus strand of CM066741.1, from coordinate 5,005,039 downwards.
TGGATGTAGAATGATTGAAGCAGGGTAAAAATTAATCATTTTAAACCTGGCAGCCGCATTTCTTTCAGGGAGCAACTTACTACTCTTTAGGGAAACAGCTTTACTTGGACCACTCGTGTTTGGAAGGTGGTGAGATGTAAGGCAGGGTTAGGAAGGAGCCAGTGAAACAGAGACTGAAAACCTGCCTGCGAAAGAGATTAACAGCACCTTGGGTGTCATGGCTTTGGTGGGGCAAGGAAAAGTCCAGGAGGAGGTAGCGGAGAGAAACGGGGCTGGCCCGGTGGCCCCGGAGAAGCCTGTGGGCAGGCAGAGGGACAGGGCGATCGGAAGACAGTGAGATGCTTAGCTGGCTTTGGTTTGTCTGTTGTCGTGCTGTGGTATAAAACTCTCTTCCTTGTCCCAAACTTGCACTAAACATCTGCCACACTTCCAGCCCAAGCCGAGGGGTGGACATGGGTCTCTGGTAAATGTTCGTGCAGAAATGGCCCGAGAATGATGTTGACTCACCAGCTGAACGATCTCAGCTGAACTGTGGGACGCTGAGCTGGACGCGATGAAGTGATTGTGACAGCCCTGCCCCGCCAGCTCTGGAATCTCTGCGGAGAAGGGCACGAGCCCTGAGCTTTTCCACAGCATCTGGCCTGTGGCCTCAGCTAATTTCATTTGCATTGCAAAGGAGTGGGCGACTCAGGGGAGCTGATAACAAGGTGGTGTGGTTATCAGTGTAGGTATTAAGAAAACAGACCTTTCAGGAGACTGCTGAGCGAACGGATGGGCGCAAGATGCTGGGAATTAGCGAATCTTCTGGAAAAGGGCCCGCCACAGAAGTTTTCACCTCCGTGCACTGCTCCTCACTCAGCGAGCTGGATAAGGCAGAGGGGGCCACCTGCCGCGCCTGCCGCTTTCACGCACACTCAAAATCCATCGCGTGGCTTTACGTACATGTGTCAAAACACTGCATTTATTTGTTTTTTTCCTCAGGCTGGAGGGAGCGATTTGTACTTTTAATTGATCAAGTCTGTGCAAACATTATTCTGTTTTCTATCTCCCATCCTGAGAGTTGGATAATAGGGATTTCCTGAGAATTATTTTGTTTTTTAGAATGCTTTTAGCAACATTGCATGATTTTAATGTTTTTATGGTTAAGAAATTCCCTCCTTGCCCACTCGAGCCACACCCAGCCTTCTCCAGCTCGTTGGAGCTTCAGCCTGGTGCCAGCTGCCCACTCCCTCTGGGGAGAGCGGGGTGGAAGGCCAGCCTACTTGGGGCACCTTTCCAAGAGGTTCAGTCGTTCTGGGACCCGGTTTTGCGCCTGGGCCTCAGACCAGAGCAGGGCCCTGTGGGGAAAGCACGTCTTCCTCCGTAGCCCCGCCCTGGGCATTTGTTTCCCGGAGCAGGTGACTTACTTCCTCCAGGTGTTTTCTGACTGAGGAAGCACGGGGAGCCTGATGCATGCCACACCTCTACCTCCACCCCCCCAAATTGTTGGGGCTGTGCCTCCCAGATGGAGGCTTGGGGACTTATATGAGAATCTTATATTGAGTGGTATAGCACTCCAATCTTAGGGTTCAACACACTGGGGTTCAAATCCTGCTCTGCCTACTCATTTCCCCCACTTACTAGCTGTTACCTCACCTCTCCAAGCTTTAATTTCCACCTCTGTAGACAGAGACTAATCAAACATACATGATTCCAGTGGCTATTTTTATTTATTTATTTATTTTTATTTATTTATTTAAAAATACTATTGCGTGCATTCCACGCTGGAGATTTTGATTTAATTGGTTTGGGCTGCAGCCTGGACACTGGGATTTGAAAACTATTCCCAAGTGGAGAAGGAGATGAGGAGGGGGCAGGGGAGAGAGCGTGTCAGCCTACGGACTGTGTGTCTTTCAGAGCCAGTGACTTAGCCTCCTCTTCTTCATTCCGTCATCTGTAAAATGGGGATAACAATAGTACCTACCTAATAGGATTCTTCTTACTACCAAGTTAATATCATCACGGTACTTAGACAAGCATGTGGCATACAGACCAGGCTGGTTAAGTGTTTGTTATTATTTAATGATGAAAATCATTGTAAATGGGTCGTATTTTCTTTTTCACTAGCTCAGTGAACAAAATGGGATTACCTTTCTTTTTTTTAATGTTTAAAGCGTTTCATTGAAGTTAAACATGCGTTCATAAAAGTGTGGGACTCGTCAGTGGCCTGTGTGACACATGTCCAGAGGCGGGCCCCATGCCCACATCGGTCTGTAGAACATTCCCTAGAAGCCTGCTCCCCGCTCCGCCATTATGTCCCTCGCAGATCGCCAGTGCTCCGGCGTCCACCACCAGACTTGAGTTATTTTTCCTATTTTGCGTTTTCGATCAATGGAGTCACACCCCAGGTACCCTCTTGGTCCTGACTTCTTTTGTTCAGCACTTCTTCTATGAAATCCATCTGTGATTTTCTCATTCGAGCTGCCATTGTATGACTTGTATGACTCTATCACAATATGTTTATTACTTAATATACTGCTGAATAATGGGGTGGGTTCCCGTTCGGGGCTATTATAATAACACTCCCACATATTCTTTTACACATCTTTTGATACTCATTTTCTGTTAAGCAGTGTAGAGAGCATTTTTTTTTTTTTACTGATTTTCGTTATTGTCACTTTCAAAATAATTATTTTGGTGGATCACGCACTGTTTCAAGCTGCCGTTCCCTGATAAATGACAATGTGGATCACGTTTTCCTAAGCTTATTGGTCACCAGATAGCCTTTTAAGGGCCTGTTCAGTTCATTTGCCCATTAAAAAAAACTGAGTTGTCTGCCTGTCTCTTATTTATATTGAATTTATAATTCTTTCCATCTGATTATGAGTCCTTCGTTACACAGTCCTTTTTGTTTTTAAACCAGTTTAATAAAAACATTCTCTTGTGTTATTTTCTGTATATTTTTTTTTGTTTGCCTTTCAGACTTCAGTCTACAATCTATTGGAATTTGTTTTGTGGGTGGTGTGAAGTAGTGATAAAAGCTATTTTCCCATATAGGTGTGAAATTGATCTGGCATTAATTATTTCTTACAATGTTGATTGTCCCCATAAATTAGGTAGCCATGTGTGTGGGTATGTTTCTGAACTGTCTATCTTATCCCGTTGGACTGTTTCTTTATGATCATACAAAACTACATCTTGTTAATGACTGTAGCTTGAAAGTAAATCTTGGTATTTAATAGTGTGAATCTTTCAAGTTTGTTCTTCTTTGCAGTCCTACTTCCTTTTTATTTTCATATTTCGAACCAACTTATTGATCTACCTAAAAATTCTGCTACAGATTTAATTAGAATCGTGTAAAATCTGTAGGTAACTTCTTTGGGGAAATTGACATCTTTAAGATGCTGAGTCTTCCAATTCATGAACATGGCATATTCCTTTCTGTATTTAGATCATCTTGGATTTTTCTCAGTGATATTTAGTAGGTTTCCAGGTAGAGGCCTTACACAATTTTCCTTAGATTGATTCCTAGGTATTTGATGTTTTCTGGTACCATCTGAAGTTAACGGTATCATTAAAAAATTTTCATTTTCAAATTGTTTGTTACTAGTGCAGAGACATATCATTGTGTTTTATATATTAACTTGATATTCAGAGTTATTGATATTACTTATTAAGTCTAATATTATTTGGAGGTTCTTTTGGATTTTCTATGTATAAAACCATGCTGTCTGAGAATAACGATAGCTTTGTTTCCTTCTTTACAAACCTTGTAGTTCGTTTTTGCCTTAACTGCGCTGGCTAAGACTGCTCGCTCGCTCACACAATGTTAAACAGAAGTAGTGACTGCTGACTTCCTTGCCTCATTCCCAACCTTAGAGAGGAAACTTCCAGTATTTTGCCAATAAATTGTTTCTTTTAAGGTGTTTGCAGATATACTTTATCGTTTTAAGAAATTTCCTTTCAATCCTTAATTTGCTTAAAGTGTTTAAAAATGATGAATAACTCTCTACCTATAACAAATGCATTTTCTGTATTTACTAAGATATTGATTTTTTTTCTTTAACATATTAATGTGCTTAATTATATTGGTATGGTTTTGAATTATAAACAAACATTGCTTTTCTGGCATAAATTCAATGTGTGTGTGTGTACATGTGTATGCACCTGTGTGCATGCATGTGTAAGTTTTAAAATTATGGATTCAGGTTTTTAATAGATGCAAGATTATTCATGTTTGTGAATCTTTATACCAGTTTGATCAGTTGTGTGTTTCATAGGATTCCTTAATTTCATACAATTTTTAAATTTATTGGCTTAAAGTTGTTAAATTTGTTCTCTTAGGATCCTTTTAATGTTTACAGAATCTTAAGTAATTTTCCCTCTTATTGCTACATCGGTAATTTGATTTTCTGTCCTGTTTTTCTTTGATCAGTCATGCTTGGCATTTATTAATTTCATTCTCCCTTTAACAAATCAATTTTTGGCTTTGCTAATTTCTTTTGCTTGCTTGCTTTATATTTCATTAATTTCTCTTATTATTGTTGTTATCATTATTACTTTTGGGAGAATTTCATTTCCTGTTCTTTTTCTAGCTTCTTGGGATCAATCCTTAGATACCTGATTTTCCCCCTTTTTCCTTTGTAGTGTATGCACTTATAGCTACACATGTGTCTCTAAGCAGTGCTTCGGCTCCGTCAGGCCTCTTTCTGGGAGATCCGTGATGGGCAGCGGCCAAGGGAAACCCCACCGGTGGGCAGAAGCGGGAGCAGTGGACCTGGTGGTTCTCATCGCGTGGGAAGAGAAATGGCCAGACACGGAATTACGTACCGACTCATGGGACCTGGCCGGCGGTTTGGCTGCATGGTCAAGGACTTACAAAGTGGCAGGATGGAGGTCACACATGGGCTCAGCAGTATCTGGCTAAGGCCCATCGGGCTGAATGCCCACCCTGCGAGCAGGGACCAACACCGACCCCCAGGGTGGCATCAGGCCCCAGGATGACCAGCCCGCTCCGTGCTGGCAGGCGGGTTACACTGGGCCCTTTCTATCATGGAAGGGGCAGTATTTCATTCTTATTGGACTAGACGCTTACTCTGGGTATAGTCTTGCCTTCCCTGCCTATAATGTGTTTGCCAAAACTCCTACGCATGAACTTACAGATGTCTTATTCACCATCATGGAATTGTACATGGCATTGCTTTATCAAGGAATTCACTTCATAGGAAGCAGTGGGTCCAAACACCTGGAATTCACTGGCCTTACCATGTTCCCCACCATCCTGAAGCTTGATAGAACAGTGGGACGGCCTTTTGAAAACTCAGTTACAATGCCAGCCAGGTGGCAGCCCTTGCAGGGCTGGCACAAGGTTTTCCCGAAGGCTGTATATCCTCTGAATCACCAATAAATGGTGAGATTTCTCCCATAGCTAGGACTCATGAGTCCAAGAATCAAGGGTGGCAAGGATGACCCATCAGGCGATTCAGAGATCATCAGGACTACAGCGTCACCACAGGACCAGTGGGCCTGGGGGCGGAACTTCCATCCAGAGCCCAGGAGGTGACGCTGCCACCCCCGTGGGCCCAGAAGGAGGGACAAAGAGTCAAAGAGGATTATTATTATTGAGCCTTAGAATCTCATCAGTTTTGCCTAGCTAGTTGATAGACTTTGTAGGGTCCTATTGCCTTATTCTTCTTTCCAGTTTCCCCAGATAGAATGGAATTGTCTATCCTATGCCTGCCCCACCACAGTATACTGGATGCACATACTTGTCTGGTTTCACAGTTTCGCTGCTGAAGAATAATTTTGTGTCAAGATGAAGAGGAATCATGCTGCAAGCCTCACTCATCCTTGGCTTAGATGATATGTAGATGAGACTTGGGACCTTGGGCTGTACAGCGGATGCTGGAATGAGTTAAGACCTTTGGAACTGTTGGGATGGAATGAATGTATTTTTTATGCAAGAAAGACGTGAATTTTCAGGGTCAGAGAAGAATGTTATGAACTGAATTATGCCCCCCACCGCCTCCAATTCATATGTTGAAGCATCAACCTCCAATGTTACTGTATTTGGGGATAGGGCCTTTATGGAGCTAACTAAAGTCACAAGGGTGGTGCCCTAATCTTAGAGAACTAGTCCTTAGAACAAGAAAGGACAGTATCTCTCTCTGTCTCTCTGTCTCTCTCTCTGTCTCTCTCTTCCTCTCTCCCTCCCTCTCTCCCTCTCCCCTTCCCTCCCTCCCTCCCTCTCTCCCTGTTCAAATACAACAAGGGAAGACCTTATGAAGATGTAGTGATAAGCCAGGAAGTGGGGGGCCTCACCAGAAATTGAATCAGCAGACACCTTGATCTTGGATGTCCAGCCTCCAGGACTGTAAGAAAAGAAATTTCTGTTGTTTAAGCCGCCCAGTCTGGTATTTTATGGCAGCTCAAGCAGACTAAGACAAGCTCTATTTGGTAAGTTTAGATATGTCATATCTCGATTATCATCCACTTAAATACATTTCTCATTTTCCTTATGAGTTTTCTTCGGTGGGTTATTTAGTAAATACATTGCTTAATTTCTGAACATTTGAGGATTTTCTAATTATCTTTCCATTATTGATTTCTAGCTTAACTTCATTGTTGACAGAGAACATACTCTGTATATTTTTTATTTTTAAAATTTATTTTGATAAATTACCTGTGTGTACTTAAAAAAAATCTGTGTGTTCTGAGGTTGTTTGGTGTAGTGATTTATAAATGCCAAGAATATCAAATTGGTTGAGGGTGTTTTTCAAAGTGTTGTATCTATATATTTTTTGTTGCTTTTCTATCCATTTACTAAGAGAGATACAGCTTTGTGTAGTTCTTCCTTTTTTGTCAACTTTTTCTTCATGTATTTTGAGACTAGGCTATTAAGTCCATACAAATTTGTCTTTCTGGTAGAATAACCCTTTCATCGTTATGAAATATCTTTCTGTATCTCTAATGTGTTTGCTGTAAAGTATACTTTGTCCATGTTATTATAGCTGCACTGGTATATCTTTGGTATATTTTTTCCATCCTTTTACTTTCACCCTGTCTATAGCTTTCTATTAATGATCTGTTTCTTATAAGCAGTTGGTTCTTTTTATTCAAGTTGATGATCTCTTTTTCAATTGGTGTATGTAGTCCATTCATATTTAATATTCATCACTGAAACATTTACATTGAAATATATCATCATAGTTTTGTTTCATTTGTTTATGCTTTTTAATTTTCTTTTGGATTAATCAATGATTTTTTTATTATTCCATTTTACCCATTTTTCTAGCTTATTGGTGTATATTCTTCTATTTTTCTTTCAAGGACTAGAGAAACATTCCAAAATATAGGTTTAGAGTTTATGATCTTAGAAACAGGATTACTTGAATTTGATTAAATATCAACATAAACAAGGGTATATTATAAAAATATGGCGTAGCTCATTGAAATCAAGAGTAAGAAAGTAGGTGAGTTAGTTGTAGAATCTTTTTCCTTTAGAAAGAAGAGCTAGAAGTGGAACCATTAAATGAGTCAGTCGACATGTCTGATTCTCTCTCTTTCTCACTTCCTTCCTCTCCTCCACTTCTTTTGGTGGGTTTGCATCCTTCTCTGTCTTACTCTGCAAACCAGCTTTCTCAACGTCCGCATCAATTTAATAGAATATGGCTGGCTCACCACCATAGGTTGTATCGTTACCATTCTAGCCACTCTTGGAGATTGACTGGTGGCTACAATCCCAATTTCAAATATCTAAGAGAGGCTGGATTGGTCCAGCTTGTGCCTGCTCCTTGTCAATCACCCTGAAGGATGGGATGGGAATGGAATATCACATTATAAGTAGCATTCCTGGAAATCTAACCGTGTATGGAGACAGGGGCTGCCCAAGAGAAGGGAGTGTTTATTCATTGGCTCATCCCACAAGATACCCATTCTACTGAATGGGCATTTAATGGCAAAGATTTTATTTTTAAAATAATTGACTTATTGTACAGCATTCTCTGAATTTTAATAGATGTGTAGATTTGTATAACCACCATCATAATCAGGATATAGAATTAGCCAAAAAACTCTCTCGAGCTATCCCTTGGTAATCACACCCAAATCCCCAATTACCAGATTTTTTTCTCCTTCATTATAATGGAAATGAAGTGTTTCTTGAGCAATTCCTGGATGTGTCTGGGTAGAGGTTCTTTTCCAAGATGAGGCCGAAATTTTTTCTCATAGCTGTGGCATTGGTACCTATCATCAGTACACTCACTTGTGTTTTCCAAATATAAGTTCATGAAATGTAGTCATGATTCAACAATCCCACCCCTGACAGGATTCAAATATATGGCACAGTATGACTGGCTATCTCGTTGTTTAGGAATTAATTTATCGACTTATATTTATTGTGTGCCTATTAGGGGCTTGATAATATTCAAGGGGAAAATCAGTGTAAATAACAGATAAAAATTCCTGTCCTAGCTTCCATTATAGAGGAATCACAGTCTAATATGGAAATAATATATGGCAAACATCAAGTCTCGCAGAAGGCGAAGCCTCCATGTTGCTGATCTATTATTTATGGGTGTCTTCCAGGGGCGTCTTCTCCAAGGCCTCAGGTCCAGGCATTATGTTCAGTCTGTCCACATCTCCAGGTGGATCCTCAATCCTGCGTTTAGTTCCTTGGCTTTTGATAAATAAAAATTGTCCCAGGTCCAGTTTGAGACAGAAGTTTTTTTTCTGATGTTAATTCACAGCCTCCTACTAGGAAGAAAATGAAGATCTGTGATAAAATGCTTAAACAGTTTTACATTAAACTTTAATGAGATTAAGACTTCTTCTGGGAAACTACCCACCGATTTAGCTGGCTGTCAGTCAAGGCTCTAATGATCTTTTTAACTAGACATTCTTTTTACACGCATCCAGTCTAACTACGATCATCTCATCTTCCTCTTCCTATAAAGCGTTCCTTCCACGGCCTCCTTTTTCGCCTTAAGTTGCTAATAACGTGTTGATCTATGCTCATCATTAAATGATCTGATAGGATATTTTAGACCTAAAAAAAGATCGGCTTTTTCTTTGAGCCTTCTGTCAACAATAAAAGAGCTGTGGTATGTACTGTAGTTAATGAAAGTCGTTACCATTGGGGAGAACCGAGCGAAGGGTGTATGGGATTTCTCTGCATTGTTTCTTACAACTGCTTATGAATTATAATCATTCCAAGATAAAAAAGTTTAAGAACAGAGGTGCCATCTTTGCTTTCTCTGCTCTTCCCCATCCATTCCCTCTGTGTTTTTCTGGCATTTTCCTTAGCTGTCTAGAGTCACTTCCACTCTCTGGCAGGGGTGCTATTCCTGTCAGCCCCTCCCCCTTCCATCTCTATGGTATTTCCTTATACACTGTAGCTGCGTTATACCGTCAGCGCTATGCTTGCGGTGCCCATTCTTAAGCCTTATGGCCATTCAAGTAAAAGTTGTGCTTTGTGCTCTGTCTTTTCCACACAGGATGTGCTCATGAAATGTTTATTGAATTAAATTAAATTTTAAATATCTAACCCCCTTGATAGCTGTTTGGGGATCTGGACCTCTAAACTAAGGAAGAACAGTGAGGTGGGCCTGGAGAGTCCCTTAGCTGCTTTTCATGAGGATAGTGGGCCAGTGGCTCTTTGCCTTGACTGTGTATTGGCGCTACCTGGGTGGCTTTTCAGAAATTCCAATGCCTAGGCCCCACTCCCAGCACTGATCATTTAATCGATCTCAGGGGGGTATGGCCCCCTTGTTTGTCTTTGGGTAAAAACCAATCGATGAAAGTATCTGGGGTTCCTGTTTTCATACTCTAGGATTTTATTCATTGCCCCAACTATTCCAATCTCCTAGAAATTTTAAAAAAAAAGTCAGAATATATGCTATACACTGAATATTTAAATGCATCATGATTTCTATTCCAAAAACAAAATCCCATTAAACAGAATCAGTCATCGGGTGATAACTCCAGGGTATTATAGAGGTTCTGTGCAAAAGAACAATAATGAAAGGAAATAAATTGGGGGGTGGGGGGAATTTCTTTGGTTTAGTCTAATTTGCAGCCAGGTTTGAGGACCACTGGTCTAGAACACTCATTTCCAAAGTCTTCCATATGTTTGAAGGAGAAAGTACACCTCCCATCACTAAAAATGACTGACTGTGGCAAGGATTTCCATCCAGAAGTGGGGATGCGGGTGGCTAAGAGAGGGATGGCTAGTTTGACAAAGCTGCCTGGGGATTCCAAGAAGTCCTCTTGAGCACGCATTTGTTTTCTCCCTGCCCACACTCCCCTGCTCTCAGAGTTTCTACCACACTTCCTTTTTCCACCAGTACCGACTAAATCTCCTCGCTTTACAAGAGGCATCATGGCTAAGTGGTTAGGGGATCACGCTCTGAATTCAGGGCCTGGGTTAGAATCCTGTCTCTACTTCTTAGTAGCTGAGGCAAGTCTATGGCTGCAGCTCACTATGCCTGTGTCCTCATCTGTCACATAAGGTAGTTATAAAGCCCGTCTCATAGAATTGTTGTCACGGTTAATAACAGTTCATTGAAAGGATTTGGACTCTGATGGGCCTATGGCAAGTATGCAGGCCAGGTAAACTGCTACCTGCCCCTCTTGCCACCCCCCCATTGTCATTATCGTTTGTCCATGCATCATGCTAAGTGCTGTGGCGCCGCAGTGGATCTGATGGACTCGAGTCTTGCCTTCACAGGCTCATTGGGGGAAGCAGGCATTAGGTAACACGCCCCGTGACTGCTCATCAGTAGGCAGCGACCTCCAGACCCAAAGATGGGCTGGAAAGCTTAGCTCTCCAAGGCCTGCCTTCCCACTCCAGCTGTTACCCTCGCAGTGGTGATGAAACCATCCTGCATGAGGTCGTTGGTTTCCACAGAACTTTAAAGCTTTTCGGTTTGCAGGATTCCTTGGGCCCTCACCAGAGAAGACAGACAAGGAGGTGGGTGCAGACATTCGGCTTTCCCAGCCTGAGCCCCTCTCATAAATCCAAGTTGGGGGCCCCACTGCCCTGTCTGCTCCCTCTTGTCCAGGAGCATGACACCCTGGATGTCGCATTACTCCACTGCCCATCGTCCCCAGCAAAGTGCCTTGGAATGCTGGGACATGATTAGATGGCATATAAAGTAAAGTTGTTGTTCCTTCCTCGGAAGGCAAAGGATGGGAGGACATTTGGAATGCTGTGAAACAGACACCCAGCAGGTTTCATCTTTCATGAGTGTGGCGCCGCGTTAAATTTTTCAGAGCCCTGTGCCTCAGTGCAGTCAGCTTGGGTTTTTCTATCTGAATTTATTGAGAATATAGAGTCACAGAAGGTGATTAACATAAATTTCAGCCTCTGATTCAGCCTGTTGTTGCTTTCATCACTTGGGTGAGAACTTTCAAAAAAAATTACCCATTCAAATAAGTTGGCTTTGAATCCCCACTCTGCCATTCAGTTGGGTGGCCCTGAGTCTAGTGGCCTCTGTTTTCTTACCTGTAAAGTGAGAATAATGAGAATATACCTATTTCAGGGAGTTGCTTTAGGACGAATAGAATTAATAAGTATTAGTGCTTTGAATAGTCGCTGGCACATCATGGTCACTCCATAACTGTTAACTATTACTATTATTTTATACCAAATAGGGTGATTAGCTAGATTTTTATAATTACTTTTAGAGAAAAGTGACAGGAGCTAATGTGTATTGCGCAAAGCACTGTGGGTCCCTTATATACCAAGCCTCTTTCAGTTCAGATTTCCAGATAAGAAAAGCGAATCTTGGAGGGTCAGGTAACTCCTTCCAAGTCAGAGCCACCCAAAATAAGGAACAAAATGAGGCTGGCATCACCCATCCCTGACTTCCCAAGTCCATGGTTTTGCCTCTTTGCCAAGTTCACCATCACAACATGCACAATCCTAGGCCCTCTCAGTACACTTGCCTCCCAGGCCTCTGGGTCCACCTTGGGGAGAAGCCCTACTCCGCCCTCCTGCAGTGGAAACCTGGAAAAAAGCTGAGAACCCGTGAGGTACGCTGTGCACATCTGCATTTATTTTTCCTGTATTCCTGCTGCCATGTCTGAGAACACCGTCGTATTCAGGGTTGGCTGCACTGATTTTATTTGTCTCACTAAATGAAGCTGAGAGAGGGGAGTTATGCAACAACTACTGGAAATTTCCCCATTGTCAAAGCTGATAATATGCCACACTGCTTCGTCCGTCAGTTCTATATCCAATTTCCAAGTACTGTTGGTATTACCTCTAAATACCCCTTGAATCTGCATCCTTCCTGCCCTATCCAACTCATTCTTTGCATTGAGGCCAGAGGGATCTTTCAAAAATGCGCAACTACTGTCACATGCCCTGCCCAGGATACTTTAGTGGCTCCCAATTGTTCTCAGAGTAGAGCCAAATCCTAACCATGACCTTCACGCGTGTTCCAGTCTTCCGCTGTGTCCCAGGCAAGGAAGTGGCAAATGCAAAAGGCTCTAGCGACCTTTCCAGAACCTTCACGCTAGGAGAGCCCCTGAAACTCTCCCAACTCCAATCACACCATCTCTCACTGTTGTTCCGGCCATGGACTCTTGGCATATGCCCTTGTTCTTTGCCTGGAGCTCATTTCCACTGTCCGCCCCACTTCTTAACCCTTACTTCTTATCCATCAGTGCTCAGCTCAAATGCTGTCTCCTTGCGAAAACTTTCTCTGGTCACCCAGGTTAGGGACTGGTCCCTGATAGCCACATGCCAAGGGCCCCATAGTAGGTCGCCTCTGAAGCATTTGTCATGATTGTCACTGAACATATAATTGTATCATGCCTCGTTGGAGCTCTCCCACCAGCATGGAAACCCTGCACAGGTAGACATCATGTTTTCTTATTCTCTACTGTATGTACTCCCATCCCCTTGCAAAGTAGCTCTCAGATAAATATTTGCTGAGCGAATAAATAAGCTCGAGGGACAGACCGATCTTTTCTCCCCTAAAAGAGGCTGCGATCTGATAGATAAGCTTTGCTCTCTTATTTCAGAGGATCTTATTATTACCCCGTATATTTTGAGGGGAAACCCCGTGAAATCATGGCGGGCGCCTTGGTCACTAAGTGTGGCGTCATTACTCGGGTCTAGAGAGCAGAGTTCTGTGCAGTGGCCTTCCCAGCTGCATCTCTCTGTCATGCCAGCTTCTCCAGTATGATTATCTTGCTTTCATATGTACACAATCTGCCTCTAACAAATGGCTTTAATAATGGCTGTCTCCTGCAGAAGAAACCAGTAAAGGAGATGTTTTTCCTTGGTTAGTGTCATGGACTAGACCCATGCCGTGAGTGGAAGAGCTAGAAACAGGGCGATATTGGCTGTTCTTTCTCCCCAGAGTTTGCCCTTGTTGAATCCTCTGCTCTTTTAGGTGATAAAACTCATTTTTCTTGCATCCCGTTTCTGGAACCATCTGGCGGTATTCTTGGCTTCCATAACACATAGGCAGAACGACTCATTCATTGGCACTCTATCCCTTCCCCTCACCATCGCTGCCGTCACACTTGGGTGCTCCGGCCGCTGAGAGCTGATTCCTCAGGGACTGTACATGGCGGTGCTAATGTCCCCATAACTCACTCCAGTGGGGTGGCCTGCAGAATGCCTTTAGCTTGGGAGTCATCATCCTGGGTGGGTGGGTGCTGGCTGGAATGAACTCATGATATTCCTTGTCACCTCCGGGCAAATTTCAGAAGAGAGGTTTTGGGAAGATTCGGTGAGATAAAAACAGACACATTTGCAAAGTTGATTGCAGCACTTCCCAACACTTGTAAAACTCAGGAATAAGCAAGGGAGGCAGAAAGAAAAAAATAAGGATAAGAACTTAAAAAAACAACAAAAAAAACCTAAATGCAAAAACCAATGCTTGCTTTCAGGGCTGAAATACCTGACATTTCGAGGGCTGTGACAATGACATTCTGACATCCCGAGTCCCTCATGGAGTATCAGGGGCAGATGATGCCAGCCTTGGCAACCTGGGGTCATATCTGGCATCTTGGCCACCCGGGTTTTAGGAATGGATGGTGAACACGCCTGCTCAGAGGGAGGCAGGGGCATCTGACATCCACCATTCCTGCCGACGCGAGGAGGTAACAATGACATCATAATATTTACTGAGGGCTCATTAGGTACCAGGAACTAAGTCATCCCATGCAATCCTCAAAAAAATCCTATGAAGTAGGTTTTATTATTAACCCCATTTTGCAGAAGTGGGGTCTGAAGCTCAGAGTAGTTCAGTAGCTTTCTCATGGGCACATTCCACTGAGAGACAAAGACAAGTTTTTCACCCACGTTTGACAGATCCCAAGTCCAGTAGGCACGACGGGCGTGCGCCTTTACTTTATAAAGGTGCCACGCAATACATCAACCCTATTTAGTCAGGGGAGAACCCCTCTGTGACCTCCTTAGTTCCCTCCTTCTAAATACATCTACAAGAACCTCCTTTCCCTGAGTCATTTCCTGTTCCCTATCAGCTAAGAGAATTGAACCAGAGGGATAGTTTTTATTATGGTAACGCAGAGCTGCGAACCTCTGTGGCCCCTGGGGAATGTTAAGCCATAGGCTGAGAGTAGCTTTCTCTCCCAGAAACCTCTGGTTGGAGTTCATGAGCTGCGAGATGAAAGTAAACAGCCCGCCTCGTGGAACTGGTTATGTAAAGGAGTTTCTTTCTTTCTTTCTTTTTTTTCTTGCTTAACACTGTTGGATATTATGCAAAATTCCTTGTAGAAGAGCCTCCTAATAAAATAAATCAGCTGTTTCCATCTAATGGGATCTGTTTAAAAGAGATACTCTGGTGATGAGCCTGCCTGGCCTCAGACCACCTGAGAGCAGGCTGACCATTAGCTAAGCCACTGGGAGAGAAGGAAACCTGGACTGTTACATATTAAATGGACCACTAGAGAGGCTGTACTTGGAGTTCAGGCAAAGTGCATTGCCAAACATAAAGCTAAAATAATTCAAATATGTGTGCCCTAATGAAAATCAGGTTCCTAGATTTGGGCCTCCTTCACAGAATGCAAAGATAAACCCTGATGTGGTTTTTAAGAAGTGTTTGTTATACCTTTTTCATTAAACCATTCAGTTAAAATAAAACTCTTAGAAGCGCAATGGAAAAACGCTATTGGTTTCCTAACATCTCCACAGGTCACCATGGAGGGTTACTTTTTTTTTTAAAGTGTCATTTTGAACTCACTTATTTTTTAACATATCTAATCATTTTACTTCATTACATATGCATATATTCTTCTTTCTGAAGTTAAAATGGAATCATGTTTGGCTAGTTAGGAATATCATGGATGGGACCCCTCTGGAATTTTCTTGACCTGACTCTTTTACATTGCTCTTGCCTTCTAGTATGATAAGATGTTGTAGGATCGCTTATCACACTTCCTGGCCAAGATGAGGAATTGACCACTTATCCAAAAACCGCTAGCACCTTTTAGTGGGAAATGGTATTTACATACCACAGTCTGGCTGTGTCATCATTTCTAGGCCTTTTATGGACACAGAGCTAGGAAATGAATGTTTTCCAAAGAGAAAATAATATGCTCAACCATCGATATCCCCAAAGGCCAAAGGGTTCACAGCCCCCAAGTTCTCTGATTCGGTACTTGGGCGTCGCTTTCTCATGACAAAACCCTCAGCCCCTGTGACACCAACATGACCACTCACTGACTTGATCCTCCAACATCCTTAAAACGGTTCCAGCATAACAAAATCAATAGGATAAGTAAAAATAGGATCTCCCAAAACAACTTGCAACTTCTTTGGGGTGTTTCTAACCTTCGGCAGGATCCCAGTGGGGACATGCTAGGTCATGACCGTATTTTCCAGTGGTTTAACATAACTCCTCACTGGTAAGCCACCAACCTGATGAACGGGTTTCGTTCATTTATTTCATTGTGCTTTCGATTTCTAGGGGTTGCTTTTTAAAGTTTTGATGTAATTTTATTTTGTAATTTTGTGAACTATTTACCTGTTTAAAAAGTAATAATTGGAACAGATTGCATTCAGAGAAGCTTTGGCTTCCATTTCTCTCCCTCCCTCTGTTTCTTACCAAGTCCATGAAGTAACTTTTTTTTTTTTTTAAAGTTTTTGTTTATTCTCTCATTGCTTTTCTTATATCTACTCTGATAAATATTTCTTCATATCTGCTCCCTTTTCTTAGGTAAAAGTAGTTTGCTATAGCCATTCTTCTGAATGTCACTTTTTTACTTAAGAGTGTATCCTGGAGGTCACAGCTTACCACTTTATAGAGGTACAGGAAATTCTCATCATTTGTGGTTATTTTCTGTAAAGTCACCATGAACACTGAATTAGCAAATCCTCAATCATTGCACCGAGGGGAAACACATGGTTAGATTCCTGCCAGCCTCTGGTCACAAAATTTTCATTAACCCATCACTACATAGGTGTGTTTCTCTTTCAAGTCCCTCATTTGATATATATTGGTAATTCATTAACTTTGAACTCAGGCACTGTACCTCATGCCTGAACAAAGCTCAGCTAACACAACACACAGTATTTTCTCTGTTGGGAACATCACAGGTTTCTTTGGCTTCTGACAATTTGATAGCCCTTTGGCATTATGCTTGGGGCCCTCTTAAACAGTGAAAGCACCATCAAAAAGCACAACTGTGTGAAAAACATGGCTCAAAATACTCTGCGAAGGACCCTTATATGTGAGAACTGAAACAAGGTGGCAGAGTCGCATTTTCTGACCTCCGCCAGAAACGTGCACATTGGACAAATGAGATTTTTGCTGCTCTGTGCCTGAGCATGTCTGGGAATGGCTGTAAACATGCCTTTGATAGCGATGGGGGCGTTTACAAATAAATTTCAGCTAGTGGGTGAACTTTTCAACTATAGAATCACAAACAATGAGGAGCGATCGTATTCCCCATTCCTTTGCTATAGTTGCGTAGTACTCCATTGTGAGGACATATTTTTTCAGCTGTCTCCTATCAGCAGACACTTGGGTGGGTGTTTTCCAGTCTTTCCTATTACAAATAATGCCATAATAAATAGGCTTGTGCATTTGTACATGCAAATTCTCGACAACTTCTTGACATGGAGTTCTTGAAGTGGCATTGCTAATCAAAGGATAAATGCATAGATCATTTTTTTGTAAAAACCGATGATTTCCAGTCCATAAGGGTTGTACCATTCTGCATTCCCACCAGAATACAGGAAAGAGTGTTTCTCCACAGCCTCGCCAACCAAATCCATTGTCCATCTTTTGGATATTTGCCGATCATTAAGTGATTACTTCAGTGGAGTCTTTTTCTTTTCTTTCTTTTTAAAATTGGTTTTATTATTATTATTAACAGTTACAGATGTACAAAACAATGCAATAATTACCTTTTTCACCCCTTAAAAAGTGATTTCCCCCTCCCCTACCCCCCCCTCCGATATCATACATATCTATTACAATTCCATTATTTTAAAAAATTTATTGGGGAACCTTGTGTTTTTATCAGGACCCATCAGCTCCAAGTCAAGTAGTTGTTTCAATCTAGTTGGGGAGGGCGCAGCTCAGCTCCAAGTCCAGTCGCCATTTTCAATCTAGTTGCAGGGGCGTGGGGTGGGGATACAGCCCACCATCCCATGTGGGAATCGAACCGGCAGCCTTGTTGTTCAGAGCATGGGCTCTGACCAACTGAGCCACCGGGCCACCCAGTGGAGGCTTAATTTGCATCTCTCTTATTATCAGTGACATTGAGTATCTTTGCATATTCCTATGGGGCACCTGTATTTCTTTTTCTGTAATTTTTTGGTTTTCCTGTCTTGTGGGAGGAAGCTTCTTGTTGGCGGGAAAGGTCAGAAATAAAGTAAAACTGTAAGAGTGGGTTTTCCTAATAAGGGGGCAGAGGAATGAAGAACATAAGCATTGGACAGGATCCCCGGGGCCGAGCATGCGGGAGTCTTCAAGTAGGAAATGTGGCCATACCTCTAAGACAAACTTCATGTGAAGGAAGGCATCGGGCTTTTAGCCAGTGGCTGGAGCTGAAAGTCCTGAAGTCCGATCTGCAGTCGCGAGGCAGGAAAGGTGGTAGTGGGCGCTGGACCAGGAAACCATCAGATGTAAGAAAAGGGATCAAGCAGAAGCCCAGCCGTGTGGCGCAGGCTGGAGAGAGGCAACTGGTGAATCACTGTGTGCAGTTAAGAGCACTGGCTGAGAAATCACGTAGCAATCAGACCCTCTTTCTTCTGCTTAGAGCTGTAGGATCTTGCCTGCGTTTCATCATCTTCCTGAACCTCATTTTCCTCCTCTTAGAAACAATAGGTGGGACCTCCTAAAGTTTCTGTGAAGGTTAAATGACACTCTTGCACCAAGCATCTTGTACCATGTCTGGTATTTACCAAGTGACTGAAACTCATAGCTCTGAGCATTACTGTGATATGGAGGAAACTCCCTGCCTTCATCAGGACATGCCCAAGCATGGAGGGAGGGCAAGGAATGAAGATAGGAGCCCTCGATGGATGGGCCGCCAGCGAGAGCAGGGGTTGCAGGATGAGGTGGGAGATGAGCCCCTCCCCGCCGTGGATCAGGCTGCAAGAAACAGGGGACAGCTCGTGACACTCTGTGGAGAAGGAACTTTCCACAGCTTTTTTTTTTTTTTTTTTTGAGACAGCGTCACTGGCCCTCATATGTGGGACCCGAACCGGGGCTGCTGGCGTCCGAAGCCAGCACTTAACCACCGCGCCACTCGGCCGGTGCCCCCCCACCCCCACCGCTTCTTAAAGGGCATCATTAACATTTTATTTAATCTCTATGTTGGAGTTGAGGCCTTTTCTGCAGGATTCAGGCATCTTATAAGGACACTCTGATTTAGCTCTCAATGCATCAGTCCTCCCTCAGTTCAATCCGTGGGTTTCTTTTGGTCGTGACGACACCTCCTCACCCTCGCAACTATAAAGGAAGAGACGTGAAGCAGGTCAAAGGTAGGCCATACTTAGATCCACTCATCTATCACAGTGGCTTGTTCAGGGATGGCCGGTACCTGAACACAGCCAAGGAAAAACAATGAGCTTTCAGTCGGACCCCGAGCGACAATCTCACTCTGTTCACCAGGAATTTGAAACCAAAATGATGTAAGTTCTGAAAACATTACAGTTGTCTTTGATTGTGATAGAAAAACTTGTCAAAAAAAAAAAAAATGAAGCCACCACAAGGTGAATCAAGTTGCAATTGATAGAGAGAGGAATTAGATCTTGTTAACACTGTTTCAACCCCTGATCAAGCTATGCCTGTAGCTGCACCAGCCCTGAAATGGGTTCAATGATGTGAGTGGATAAACTCCTTTTGTGCTTCGGGCAGCTTGGACAAGGGCTGGTGTCCCACCCAATGGACATTAAGTGACAGAGTGGCCAGATGTCTTCATTATTGTGCCACCCAGTTAGTTCATTTTTTAAACAAAGAAGCGCTTCCCCATGTACCAGTCCACTACTTATTACACTAACAATTCAAGGCACCTTCCAGGTTCCAGGCAAACACGTCCTTAATCTCCAGACGTGGAAAGGCTGGGAAACAAGCACAGGATGACTCTGGTGCACTAAATTTTTATCCAATCAATTCCATTTTGAGAGGCAGCAGGGGGAGTGTTTCATGAGAGACGCTCCGGACTCTGGGAGCCCGTTCCCCTCTTTGATCTGGCTCCTGCCTGCCGGCACTTGTGTGCCCTATTGGGAGGCTATTATTAAGATAGAATTTGTATAGATTATTTGCAAGCCAACAAAAGAATTTCCCTGTTATTTATTCACAGGGCCTAGTGTGCAATATAAATTTAGCCAATTTGAAGAGCTTGGCTCTCTGATCTTGTTAGAGAGAGCGAAAGGCTATTGTCTGCTGCTCACACCATGACAGCGCTCCTGCTGGAAATCTCATTTCTAATTGCAGGGAGGTCAGCTTAGAATGCAAAGCAAGACCTGCTTCCCAAGCTTCGAGCGCAGAAGGAAGCAGTGTGCTCTGAGTCCCCAGTGAGCTTATAACTTCGGGGATGCAATAATACTGACCTGGGTCCACCCCCCAGAGAGAACCACACTGGAACACCTGGCCGGATGCACATGGAAGAAACAAAACTGGGGGCTGCCCAGGAGATGTCCCCGAACTGGCCTGAGATGAGACACTAAAAACATGCATGAGACCAGGAGCTTTTCCAGCCCAGAATTTTGGATCCAGCTACTGCCCCCAAACAGTGCCCCATGGGAATGTGCGGTTGTGTGCATGACAGTCTCAGAATGGCAGAACTGTTTCTTTAGTCATCCCCATATTCCCAAAGTTACCAACCTATTTCTAAAATTATATCTAAGCTTATTATAATGGTATTTATATTCTTATGTGCTTATTAAAAATACCATGTAAAATATTAAAAGTACAAAGTAGAAATAATCATACTACCAAGAGATAGTCATTATTTATTTTGATGATATGTCCATGAAGAGTGCTGGGAGGAAGCCCTATATCGGGGTTAGTTATTGTTGTTATTTACAAAGACCAATGGGAAGTGTTTGCATTGTTTCATATGTGGCTTAAATCCTCTCAACATCGAAGGCATTTGCATTGCGTTAGTTTCAGTGATAGTGCAATAATTTCCCATTATATGAATGTACCATCATTTCTTTACCCAAATCTGTTATTGTTGGATATTTAGGATCTCCACCCCTCTTTCTTTCTTCTTTTCTCTCTCTCTCTCTCTCTCTCTCTCTCTCTCTCTCTCTCTCTCTCTCTCTCTCTCTCGTTTTCTCTATTTTGTTATTTGTTATGTAAGTGTGCTATTATAAAGAGTACTGTGCTAAACATCTTACAGAAAATCTTTGAACATGTCTGTTATGGTTCCTAAAGATAAATGCCTCAGAGTTCGTGTTGCTGGGTCAAGGGGCACAAGCGTTATCAGATGCCTGCTACATGCTGCCAAATTACCTTCCAGGAACCTTTGAGTATTTTATACTCCCACCAAAGGGTAACTAAATAACAGTTCCTATTTGCATACACTCTTACCCAAACCATGTACACTTTGTATTTGCCATTTCTAAGTTCTCCTTGAGTGCCTTATTTTCAGATGCTGTCATTCTTGGGTACCAAAAGATGCATGCCATTTCTGTCCTTGGCGGAAAAGTCTATGTCATTATCATCACTCTAACAGAAAGAGAACTGGCTTTGAAATCCCAGGGGCTGTGGTCCTATCTTCTAAGAGAGGCAGTGGTTTAGTTATCTCTTGCTTCCTAACAATACACCCCAAAACTCAGTGACTTGAAGCAGTGATCTCAGTGTTACGTCTGTGGCCCTGTGGGTTGGCTGAGCTCAGTTGGGTGGCTCTTCTGCCCCGCATGGTGCTGACTGAGGCGGACATAATCTGAGGGCTTGACTGGGCTGGAGCAAGCAAGCTAGCTCACTTGTATGGCTGGCGGTCGGTGCTGACCTTCTGCCGGGATTGAATGTCTCAATTCACACAGTCTCTCCATGTAACTGGGTTTCTCACAACATGAGGTCTGAGTTTCATGAAGCAGAAAACAGACACTGCCAGTTATTTTAAGGCTTGAGTTGGGAAGCCCACATTTTTCCTGGTCAAAGTTACAATGCCATCCAAGATTCAGGGATTGGGGAGATACGTTCCACCTCTTCATGTGACAGGTGACATGTACGTTCAGGGTGGGGAGGGATTGTTGAAGACCATCTCTGGATACTAGTTACCAAGGGGCGGCAGGAAGAAAGGGAAGGAATACACACTTCACAGCCAGGTGGCTTTGGACCTCAGTCTTGGCTTGGGCACTGCTGTGTTACTTTGGCCATGTTACTTAGCTTCTCTCAGCCTTAGTTTCTAAATCTGAGAAACAGGATGACAAAACTTGTTCATAATCATAAGAATGAAAAGTTATGCAGGTGTGTATATTTAGACAGTTGTACCATATTTAACAATGGTGATGTGTTCTGAGAAGTGTGTCGTTACGCCATTGTGTCATTGTGAGAACATCATGGAGTCACTTACACAGACTAGGTCGTATATCCTACTTCACACCTCAGCTACATGGGCTGCCAGCCTCTGCAGTATGAATGGCCAAAGCAGTTTGTTTGTGACTTTCAAGGAGAAGGCTGGACTTGATAGCGATGTTGACTTTACCGCAAGCTCTGGGCAGAATTGTGCAGTGAGCATCCATATACCCATCTCTTTCTCACTTGACCTTCTTGCTCCAATACACACTCCTACCCCATGTATTCATCCTGTGGATGAAAATCCTTTCAGCATCTGTTTTCAGAATGGGGGGGCTTCATCTGTATTAAATATATGCTCACTATGTGATAGGACTTTCCAGCTCTATTATAATATTATGGGACCATGGCCGTGTATGTGGTCTGTCATTGACCAAAACGTCCTTATGCAGTTCATGACTGTGTGTATGTGTATATGGACACATGTAAATTTATACACACGTGTGTGTGTGTGATATACATGGTTGTCGGAAAAGTCATGACGTATTTTTTTCTATCTTTTTCATTGCAAAAATGTGTCATGACTTTTCCGACAACCCAATATGTGTATGTTTACACATATATCTGTATTTCTGTCTCTGTATGGATGTCTCTATCTAAATTGTATGTATAGCAAGCACAGGATCATTAACGAAGGTTGTTAATACAATTCCCAACTTTGCCAATTTCTAGCTACATGGCCCAGGAAAGTCATTTAGTCTCTGTTGCCTCATCTGCAAAATGGGAAGAAATGGCATCTTCCAAGGTTAAGAAGAGTTAATGAAATGACTCTTGTCAGCCCTTGTTGCCCCTTGGCCATGTTCTAAATATCTTCTTTCTATCTGGGGATGTGGAAACCAGAAGCAGATAGGCAATGTCTTGTTAAATGTTATTTATGAGGATTCTTGGCTGATAATGAATAGCAGACCTTTGTTTTCCTTGATTGAAAACTGTAATCTCCTCAGCTCTTTTATCAGGATACATAGAAAATTCAGACAATTTGATTTTCTGTGTTTATTTTAGAAATAAATGTACACATGGACATCATGGTATAGCAGGGTGGGGGAATTAAAATCCTGCCATCTGCTATCAGACATCTTTCTAAAGAATGGATAGTTAATGTCCAATCTACAGTATAAATTTGTTATTTGCAGATATTTTTAAGAAGGGTATTTGCTTTATATATGAGGGAAAGAGAGGTGGTGGACTCCAACTACAAAAATAAGTCCCATGTCCCAGACTCGAAGTGATGCTAGGATAGATTTAAAACACACACACACACACACACACACACACACACACACACACACTCCATCTGAGCAGAGAAAAGAGTGCCTAGGAAAAGTATAAGCTTTGGAAATGATGGGACTCTCTGGAGGGACAGCATGTGACATTGGTGTTCAAGGTAATTTCATTTAGATATTGAAGGAGGCCAAAATAACCCTAAATACTTTCTGTTACTCTAGAAAATGAGGCCATTGGAAATTAGCAACTCTGAGATTTATCAGGGAACACCTTCTCTGTAGTTCCTTTGTCGCCCACATGCAGAATCTTTCATGGACACCCCGCTCTCCCCATAGACTTACAGTTGAACATTGCAGATTGAACACACCCATTTATCTCCATTCCTCCCTGGAGACTCCCACTTAAATGACACCGAAGGGATAAAATAGTATAAAGAGAGTGAGAAATGAACAAGGGCAGGAAACTAGAATGAGAGAGCAGGCAATACTGAGGAAGATATGTCGACCAAGCTTTGAGCAATGGAATGTGGACTGATGAATGCTAGCTGAAGTAACAGAGTGAAAAAAACTAAAACCTAAGGACTTGTCAAGGGGGGTGTAAATAAAAATCAGGCGATTTGGGCCAGAGAGACTCAGGAAGTTTCAGTAACTGGAGGTACCAGCTACTCCCGAATGCCCAAGTAAAGGGTATGCTGATAACAGGAGCGTCCATTGGGAGACTCCCAGGAAACCAACCCCAGCCTGTGAAACCAGGCACAGAATGGGTGGGAAAGATATGGGAAAACTGAGTCAGGATGGCTCTTCATTTAGAAATATCAAGCACAGGGAATAATGAGCATGTAAGGTGTGGAGAGGGAAGGATTAAATGAAAGTGAATGGTGAGACTGCCCAGCCTTCTTTCTCTGGGCTCCTGGGGGCTGGCAGCCAGGATTGTGCCTGAAGATCGAAGGAGATCAGAAGAATCTCCCTGAAAGAAACAGGACCAATAAAAAGAAACTACAGAGACTAACATTTCGGATTTGACCAATAGAATGGTTTGGTCCACAAGAGTGAAAAGTTTCATGAATTTCAATTGATGAACCCCATCCACAGACCCTCCAATCAGTGTGTGTGTGTGTGTGTGTGTGTGTGTGTGTGTGTGTGTACACAGAAAGACTCATGCATCTTATTTAAATGTTAACACATAATAAAGGGTCGTCAGCCACTTGAAAAAAGTCTTCAACAGGAGAAAAGAAAAACTAAAACACACAAACAGTTCAGTGGGATTTGAGGAAAAACAAAGGCAATGCAGGAAGCAGAAAAAAACTTCAAATAAATGATAGTGAAGAACCTCACAGAAATTAGAGAAAATATTTCATCAGTGCAACAAGAGAAGGATGCTATCAAAAATGAACTGTAAGAGATCAAGAAACAACTGTTAGAAATTAAAAACATGGAAGACCAAACAAACTTTTGGAAACATAGTTGAAAGAGAAAATTCAGGAAATTTTGCAAGAAGGTAGAAATAGAAGTCAAAGAGATGG
Source organism: Aselliscus stoliczkanus (assembly GCA_033961575.1). Lineage (NCBI taxonomy): Eukaryota > Metazoa > Chordata > Mammalia > Chiroptera > Hipposideridae > Aselliscus > Aselliscus stoliczkanus. Next base: position 4,980,295 of record CM066741.1, on the reverse strand, counting down.
AATTACAGGAGATTCAAGAAAAGTAGAACAGTTCAGAAGGTGTGTGTATATATAACTACCAGGAACTGCAGTGAGAGGGGATAGGTAATAGCAGGGAGAGGATTACTAAAGGACAAATGCTATAAAATCACCCAGAAGTGAAAGATATGAAGCTCCAGCCTGGAGAGATTTACTGAATACCTAGTAAAACAAATTGTAAAACTCATTATAAGGTACACCATTTTAAAATCACAGAATGCTAGGCCGGCCGAGTAGCGCGGTGGTTGAGCGCTGGCTTGGGAAGCCAGCGGCCCCTGTTCGGGTCCCACATGTGAGGGCCAGTGACACTGCCCTCAAACAAACAAACAAACAAAACCAAAATCACAGAATGCTGAGGCAGCAGAGATAATCCTATCAAGGGAATAAGGAGACAAGGATTAAGATAAGGAATTGACATTGGACTTCCCAACAGAAACACTAGAAGCTAGAAGACAATAGATCCATGTTCTCAAAATTATAACCGAGAATTTGATGCCTACACAATCAGTTACTGCAGAGTGAGGCTGTAATGAAAACTATTTTCAGCATGCAAGGACTCAAAAGTGGACCTGAAAATCTTTTGGACGATGTAACTTTCTAAAAAAAAAGAAAGCGAGAGGGAGAGGGAGGGGGAGAGGGGGAAGGAAGGAAGGAAGGAAGGAAGGAAGGAAGGAAGGAAGGAAACTTAAGAAAAGGGAAAATATGGAAGCATGGAAACGGGATTCCTGAGATCAGAGAGGCTAAAGCAAGTCCCAGGAGGGTGGGCAGGTGACGGAGGAGGGAAGGATGGCAGAGACGCAGCTGACGCGGACAGCGGCCTGTCCACACTGGAGAAAACGGCCCAGGGGTCCTGCGGGGACCGCTTAGGCAAAGGACTGATAGCTTAGTGAGTTTTCGCACATTCAAATTTGTTTGGCGTTCTGGTGGAGATTTCTGGAAGGAATTTGTGTTAAATGCAAATCAGTCAAAGGATGGGAAAGGCAGTAACTTTGTGAAAAACGAAACCTATCGGGGAAGAAATTGAAGCGTATTTTACTTGGCTCAACAGCTGCAGTGATACAAATGCTGATTATTGATTTAACAAAGAAATGCAGTATTACAGAAATGACAGATGTGAGTGTGTAGGGGGAGAGAGGGGGGAAGGAGGGAGGGGAGGAAGGCAGAAGGAGGTTACACCTTCAAATACCATCAACAGGAGGTTAAAATTGACAAGGTAAGAAACAACAGTGTAAGCCTGTTATACAGAAATAGTGGCGGGAAATGACCAGGTAAAACTTATTCCTCTGGGGAGCAGTAATTAGTGTGTGTGTCTGGGCGGGGGGGAGTAAGGAAGGGGATTGTTGTTTTTCGCTTAAGCCTTTTAATACCCAGAGTTTTCAAACTATAAATACATAATATTTTGATAGCAGTGAACATTAAATTTAAAAAAGAAGGCCCCTCAAAACAGGCCTCCGGTATTTGAAGGCGATACTTCGGCGAGACGCATCCCCGCTGCTCATTTGCACGAAGCCATCGCTGAATGCTGATTTTCTGCCAACCCCTCCATTCCATCTGATGCCTCATGTAATCTTCCTACCAGCTTCTCCAGGTGGGCACTTTCGTCCTCGTTTTGCAGACGCCGAGACTCTGGGAAGCTAAGTAATCCTGAAAGGAAACCTCAGGCCAGGATTCAAGCACCCGTTTGTCTGACCCCGAAGTCCTGCCGTTGCTGTCAGCCCAGGCTGCCTTTCTGCAGTTGGTATCTATGTCTGCTCCACACCCACCACAGAATCACAGAATTTTAAATCTAGAGGGACTCTTACAAATCATCTGGTTCAAAACGTTTCATTTTGTTGGGAGGAAAATTGAGGTTCTGTCATTTAACTGAAGAGACGTGGTTATTAGCTGACCTGACCCAGGTTCGGCAATGGTGACACCTTCCAAAAGGCAGGAAATGAGGACTCCTCTGGTGAACAGAAATCACAGCTATTGATTGGTCCCCCAGAATAAGCACACCTGACTATTTGAAGAAGAGAGAAAAGCAGGAATTTTCCAGGACCCAATAGCCCCTGCCGTGGTCATGTGTTCTCTGAACTGTATTTTTAGCACCCCACAAAATACCCTGGAGAAGCCCCCATTATCTCCATGAACTGAATGTGGTGATAGCCCCATGGGGCTGAGGCTCTCTAGGGCAAGAGTCACCTGTTCTTCCTATAGGGGTTTCCTGGTACACATCCAAACATGAACCCCATCTCAGCATCCTGAAGCAGGGGAGCCCCAAAGTGAAGCAACGTAAAGGAATCTAATGTTTACTGAACGCCACTCAGTGCCTGATGCCGTGCTTGGAGCTGTATGTTTGCAGCAGCGCTGTAAAGTACGTATCCGTCATTATTCCCATTTGATCGATGAGAAAACTGAGGATCAGGTAAGTTAAAATCTTAAGAAGGGCCAGGGTTTGGATGAAGTTCTGATGACTTGTCTCCGGGACTCATACTCTTCACTATCACTCTGTATACAGCCTGTTCCCTTTTCTGTCTGTCATTCAAGGTACCTCGGAACCAAAGCCGACCAATCAGAGACAGGCATAGAATTCAGTGACTGGACCCCACGCTGCTTAGGCGGTGCCTTTCGCCGGGAGCATCCTTGGTCCCTGGACTTGCTGTCTTCCAACACACTGCCTCCCTCTTTCACCTGATTACTTCCCATTATGACTAGCTTTACACATCTGTCTTCTCTGGGAGCCTTCCTCACACCCAGTAGCCTGGCTTAGAAACCCACCCTCTTCCTCACCTTCTCTTGTCATTTACTCTCATGTTTGGGCATCATTCTCTCGTGTTCCCCTTTCCCACCAAACGAAATGGCTGCAATGGCTACAACAAGCATTAAACATCATTCCAGTGTGTGGTGGACTGAGGAATGTCCCACCTCTCCCAGTCACTGCAGCCTGTGACTATGTCACTTCACATAGCAAAGGGACCTTGAGGTGGGGAGACTCTCCTGGATTATCCAGGTGGGTCCAATGTGATCTGAGAGTCCTTGTAAGAGGAAAGCAGCGGACCCAGAGCCAGAAAAGGGACACGTAATGATGGAAGCAGAGGTGCGAGTGACACATTTTGAAGATGGAGCGGGGGTTCCATGAGCCAAAGAATGCAGACAGCTTCTAGAAGCGAGAAAAGGCCAGGGAATGGCTCTTTCCTCTAAAGCCTGTGGGGGGAACACAGCCCTGCAGACAGCTAGAGTTTAGGACTTCTAACCTCCAGGACTGTAAGATGATAAATTCGTGTTGTTTTAAGCTCTTAGGTTTATGGTAATTTATTACAGCAGCAGTAGAAAACTAATACACAACTCTAAGGCTTAGGTAGTGCCTGGCACATAGTAGGAACTTAATAAGTATTTCTTCAGTGAATGAATGAGTCATTAGTCCTGTGATGTATGTGTCTTGTCCCACATACGTCCCTCTGTAGGTAAAGGCTTATGAGTAGGCAGTAAAAAAACACGGTGGAAAGGGCACGGGCCTGGAAATCGGTAGCAGAAATCTTATTATTACAGCCAACCAACACTGGTTTCCGCAGCTTCTCTGTGAGTCAACCCAATAGATTTACTCTGTGACTTGGGAAAATTCCTTTACTCTCTCCAGGCCTCTGTTTTCTCATCTGTAAGAAGGCAAAAGTGAGTTCAGTCCTCTTCCTGACAATGAAATTCACAAAGACGGATGATGTTATTTAGCCAGAGTACTAAGAAGACAAGGTACTCTATAAATACCAGGTAGCATTATTGCTTCATTAATAATAAATATTTAAGAAATAAATCCACGATTCCAAAAACAAATAAAGCAAGACATCCGAAGTTCCCTGTCACTTAGGGAAGGTTGGGTTCTCTTCCTGAACCGAAACACTTAGGGCTTTTAAAAGCTTCGTGTTTTAATATTCTGTAACTTAAGAAATCAAGCACATAGCTTTAGGATTAAATATTAAAATATTAAATATTAAATTGGACAGCAGAAATCCATCACAGGCTTGAACCTGCCTGGTTTACTCAGGGTCTCTAGGTACTTTAAAAAAATGTAAGCACTGCATATTCAGTGAGGTCATTTCTTTCTTTCTTCCTTTTTTTTTTTTTTTTTTTTTTTTTTTTTGCCAGACACACAGGCACCGTATACATCTTTTTATTGATCAATCTCAAAGAATTGAATGAAACAGACCAAATCCTAGTGTCTGTACTTGAAATAGCCTATCTAGAAAGATGAATGTAGAGGTTACATTTAGTAGACATGGCCAATGATTCCAAGCGAGAAAGTGGGGCGTGCTTTGCCTCCTTGGTTCATGCCTGTTACTTCTTGACTCTTCATGACAGCAGCTCCATGAAAAACCCGACTGCAACCCTGAGCCTGGTCTCTGTGGACGTTTTGTCTGCCACAGGGTTTATCGCCCCTCTGGGTGTGTCACCCTTATCCAGGCTGCAGTCCTCAACAAGACCTCGAGAACCTGTTTATTTGACTGATGGAGTCCTCTACCCAAGGAAAATTACTTTGAAGTTTATCTTCACTCTGTCCGAGTGTCACACCCTTGTTCAGAGACCCAAAGGCTTCTGCTGTTCAAAATCCATTTCTGGGAAGTGAGCTGACCTAGTCCTTTATAATTCACCCTTTAGGTAAACCGTGTGGCTTAGTGAATAGACAGACCTAACTCCACTGTTTAGCTGGGTGAACTATATAGCAAGATATTTTACATTTGGAATGATTTCCTCATCTGTGAAAGAGAATGGGACAATCATATGTGATGCTGTTTGCATTGCCGCTCCCATGCATGGGTTTGGAGGTATAAATGGAGTCACATTTCCTTAGTGACCCAATTAGCATAATCTTAAAACCCCAATGCTGGCCTGGCAGTAACTCCTCTGAGCGTGTGGGAAGGTGGATGTAGTGACAGGAGGAAGAAGGCGCAAGTTGTCTCTCTAATGCGATGCTCAACTACAGCTGTTCCAAGCTATCCTAGGGCTGGATTTCCAGTTACAGGTCTTAAATTCACATACACATGCATAGTCAATAATCCAAATACTGCTGTAGTTCCCAGGGGGCTGGGACTCCCGAAGTTTCTGGGCTCAGCCACAATCTGTGTGTAGAATCAGCTCCTCTGACTATTGGGATCTTGGCATTGAACCGAGATAACAAGTCGGACTTGCCCTGACACAGGAGACCTCTTATATCTTTTCATGTTCACTGATTATTCAGGGACAGCTTTGCCATTAGAGATAGTCCACTGTCACTGAAACTCAAAATGATAAGGGGTCAGTACTCATGGGAAAGTTGCCTATATCCCTCACTAGTAACCATTGAATTCCAGATCCATATTATATCCCAAGGAGTCACAGAATACGGTCATATTTGTTCAATGATAACCTTGCCCTGCGAATGTATAGAAAACATGACACAGTGGCAGATGTGTGGCTCCCTTCTGAATTCCCTCGGAATGCATTTATAATTAGTTTCTTCGTTTCTCCAAAATTTCTCCGTCCTCACAGCTTAGACCCGTGAGATTTTCCTACACACCCCGGATCCTAGTTTCCTGTTTTCCCTCCAAATTCTTTGACTAGGTAATTCACCCTTTTCAATCTCCCTGCACACACGGTCTATTTATATATTGTCTCTTAGCGTTGGAGCCATGCAAGCAACAATAACAATAGTTACAGCATTAAAGAAACACACAATAGTTTTTGCGCGTTAGGCTTTTCAGACCGGAGCCTTTACGGATGTTGTTCATTCCCAGGCATTTATTGAGCAAATACCTGCAGGCTTCTGGCGCTGTCCTAGGTGCTGAATCCCCAGAGCTAAGGCATGCCTGGTTCCTGCATTCTTGGACCCTGTGGTCTTGATTATCCATGGAAAATTACAGCCAGTGGTCTGCTTCTGTATGGCCCATGAACTAAGAATGCTTATTTTATTTTGTTTTTTACATTTTTTAAAGAGAGAGACAGAGCAGACAGAGACAGAGACAACAGTCAACAGAGATGTCATGTGGTCCACTAAGCCTAAAATATTCACTATCTGACCCTTTACAGAAAAAAGAAATCTGCAGACCCCTGGTCCTCTCACTTTATTTTCTCAGCTATCCTGCAAGACATATTTTTTATTATATGCAGTTTCCTTATGAGGAAACAGGTTCAAAGAGGTGAACTGTCTTTTCCAAGTTGATTCAGCTACTACTTTTCTGATCTGGCAATTCAGATTCGAATGGTTTGTCTGGGGCCAATACCTGCGTGCTTATTCTAGACTTGGAAAGAGAAACTAGTGTTCAAATCTTAACTCTGCCCTGTTCAACTATGGAAACCCCTTATCTTCCTGCCACCATGTTCTTCCGAAAATACTATTACTCCACTGTAAGGGAATGGGGAAATAGTGCTTTAAAAAAGTCAACTGCTGATGGATCAAGAAAAAATGAAACCTTCAGGATAAGGTAGAAAGAGTGGTAGTCTTAGAATTAGGAACCGTAGTTTTAGTCCTCTGTGGGTCTCAAAGTCCTCATACATACATACATGTAAAATGTAGCAGTTGGATGGTTTGACTTCTAAAATACCCAATGACCTGAAATTTCCTTCCAGGGATATGTATCCTTTAGTCCAAATGGACTGTCCACATTTCTTCTTATCTCACCAGTGACCATATCATAACTGTTGACCAACTGGATAATGGTTAAATATTTAATTTAAATATTTTATATTGGGAAGGTATAAAGTCCTATCTATACCTCTGAAAAGTCTTTCTATTTCTGTTTGAAGGGTTATTGGCATTATTTCCTGTTGCTCTAGCTTGTGCTTTGTCATACGGAGGGCAAAGAGCCTAGGACACCCAGGATGACTGGTGACTAACTCCTAATGGTGACCAGTGAGCTCCCCACTCCGCCTTCCAGGATATCTAAAATTGGTAGTGAGTCTGCTGTCCGTCTTTACTCTGAGCTCCAAACCACTTACCGTTAATAGGAAGTGTGCTTTGTGATTTTTCAGTGGAGGATGTGCTCTTGGAGGCATCTCACTTGCACCTCTGTGTCCCGAATAGCTTGCAAGGAGATACTTCCCCACCTGTATGTTAGAGCCCCTTACCCAAACCTGGCTCTCATTATCCTCCCTCGGTCCTGTGTGTCTGGATCAGAGAGTTTAAAACATGTTTTGGCAAGGGAGAGATTTGCTGTTGAATGGGAACTGATGATTTGCATTTCCAAATCTTTTTGAGGACAGTGGCTCTCTGTGTGGGCTGGGTATTAAATCATCTGAGGAGCTTTAAAAATTGCCAAGGCCTGGGTCTTACACCTGGAGATTCTAACGTAATTGAGCTGCGTGAGCAAAGATTTAAAAGCTCCATTGGGTATTTGAATGTGCATATGGGTTTGAGAGCTATTAATACTATTCCAGAGAAGGTACACAGAGATCAAGCAGAATAGTAACGGAGGTGTCTGATCCTGGATTACCCGATTTAAGATAGAATCAAGCTCCCATGAATTTATGTAAAAATTTACACGCATGTAATGTTTTCAACATTTGATCTTTCAATGTATAAAGATTAAGCATTTATGGATTTTCCCAAAGAACTTCAGTGTGAAACATGCTTTAGTTTTTTTTTATTAGATCTTTTTTTTTTTTAAAGATTTTATTGGGGAATTGGGGGAGGGGAACAGACAAGTTTCTGTCTTTTTGTTCTTCAGTCTAGTTGCAGAGGACGTTGCTTCACTGGCCCATGTTGGTATCGTCATTGTATTCTTCCTGGATGAGGCAGATGGATCACCGGCCTCTGGATGGTCGCTCACCGCGGCTATTGGCAGTTCATGCTGGCTGCCGGCCACTCACGCTGGCTGCTGGCCACTCAGGGTAGCCTATGGCAGCCCACTGCAGCAGGGGCTGCAGCCTACACTGTCACCGGGGCTTGCAGCCCAGCTCCAGGTGGAGCTGTTGTTCACCATCTTAGCTGTAGAGGGCAGTGTCACTGGCCTTCATGTGGGATCTGAACCGGGGCCGCTGGCATCCCAAGCCAGCTCTTAACCAATGCGCCACTCGGCCAGCCCTTTTTATTAGATCATTTTGAAATACCCAGGCAGGATTGAGGGTGGGTGAACATACATGACCAACTTTCCGTCTGTAATGATTTACGGAGTTATCCCAATTCCAGTCATATTCAAGGCTTTTCCAATCATACTTGTGGATAAACACTTCAGATGATTTTAAAATATAGATTTTGTTGTTTACTAAACCTATCAATTTTGTTTTCTGAGTTAGCATTTCATTTTATTAAACCCCATTTGGCAGCATTTTGGTGAACTATACGGTCTAGAGGAAAAGAATGCCTTGCTTTTGCCACAGGATCATGTTTGTAATGGCAGAGAAGGCGACCTTGGTGGGGTTTCCTGTGTCTTGTAGGAATTGTTTGCAGCTTTGGATAAAGCGCTGCTGAAGGCTTGGGCAGAGCCAGAGATGTTGTGGGGAAATGGATTCTCACTTGGGGAGGTGGGTACCCAGCTTACCTCTGATGCCTTTGTAACATCATCTCCAATTGTATGACTCCTGTAAGCAGAAGAAAACGGCCAGCACATCTAACTGTGTGATTCCTTTAGTCTGAAGAGGTGGGTCGAGAGCTTATTCAGTAACAGAAAATGGCTCTAGTACCCACCTTGGGTATTGTGTGTACAGGCCTGCACACAGGTTTCCATTCAGAAGCCCCCACTAGGGTAGGCAGATGAATCATTAAGGGAATGGGCTTATTTTTAGAAGAAAAAAAACACCCCCAAGTGGCTTGTTACTGGTGCATGTTGTAAAGGCATGGCTGTAAGCTGATGGGGGATCCTGGTTTCCTAGAAAAACAGAGAGGCCTTAGAAATAACTGATGTGTCCTTGACTTTATTCTGCAGACGACATTGTTCTGAATTCTATTCAGCAAACATGTACTAGGCATTTCGATGTCCCTAGTGTGGCGTTGGGTCATAGGGCTAAGGGACGGATTCATTTGCCTTGACTTCAGCCTGAGGAGGCAGAAATCTCTAAGTGAAGAGTCGCAATTCAGTGTGTTAAGAGAAGCCCGTGTGCAAGGAACCTGGGACCCCACAGAGAAGGGTTGGTTGTCTCTGGTGACAAGGGGTCCTTGGTCAGGGACAGTTTGGTTTATGGCCCAGAGAGACACACTCAGAGGAGGACAAATGGAAAGTGAAGCTGGTATAAACACGCAGAGGGAATCTCATCAGAACAAATACAAGAGGATCGTGGAAACTGAGATTATCAGAGACTCTCACCCTACCCTGCCTATATCATCACTTCTCTCTTCAATCCAGCCAGTCATACATCAGTCCACAGAACCTTCCAGTTCAGTCTCTTACTCCATTCCAGGTACCCAGGAAAGAGAGACGGTGATTGGCTCAACTAGGGTCACGTGCCTGCTCTGGTCCAGTCAGTGAGACCAGGAAGCAGGGTCATCCGGTGGGGACTCAGCCCTTTTGGCAAGCCAGATTTTTTCAAAGCCACTCTAAGGAAGGAGGACTTTGTGGAGCTGTCATTACCTGCGATTCCAGGTGTCACTGCCTTTTGCCATTAGACTAGTTCCTAAACCACAACGTAGCTGGGTAAGTAAGACATAGTTTATATCCGTCCACATGTATGTGCACAGAATTAGACATTATTAACTGTTTAACGTCTGTAGTGACCCCCCCTTCTCATAAGCCCAGGGCTGGGGATACTCTTTCTTACCATTTAGTGATGACAGGGCTCAAAAATGGCTCCCCCCAGCCAGCCCCCAAATGGAATGGATCTCAAGTCATCTGAGAAAAATTAGAAGATCTTGCTTTGCTACGACACAGCGTGTCATAGGTCGCATTTGTGTTGCTGTGGATTTAGTTAGCTGTACATTGAGCATCTATTTTATTACAAAACCACAGCAAGGACTGTAGGGCAAACGATATGGAGGCTTAACATATTCTCTCAGAAGCTGTTCTGAAAAGTTCCCTTAAACAGAGTGCAGTAATTGTTTAAAAGAAAAGCCTTGATGAATGATTTTGGCAACAGTAGATGCTGTGAGAAGCAGAGAAGAGGAGATGTCAGTGAAACTGGTGGCTCTTGAGGAGATGAAGGAGGGAGACACGCAGGCTCCAGATAGCATGGGAGCATGGACTTGGGTTAAAAGACAGCTCACAGAGAGATGTTAGGTTGTGGAACCTGATGTGCAATGTGAAAGTCTTCCTTATTCACACCATGGAATCATCAGTAAATTTTACACTATTCACTAATGCACTCATGAAAATAAATTCTTTCCAGGGTCCTTTAAGAGGACACGATAGGGCAGCTCCTATCCGGAGTAGCTACGTAAGGAAATATGCATGGGTGCTGTGGTCAAGTTGTTTACAGTGCACAAGTGAATGTCATCAGTCTGAAAAGGTGACTTTGGATTTTCTGGTTATCTGTCTGTCTGTCAATGTTGTAACTTAACCAAAGGACCTGAACCTGTTACCCAGCATTGGGGTATGGGACGCTTGTAGGTTCATCAGAACACAAGAGCACACCTGAAATACTTGTTTTGAAACATACACTGTTTTGGTGTTGGAGCACAAATTGGAAAGATCTAGAGCCCTTGCTCCCTAGAAACTCATGCTCCATTGGTGGAAACAGGCATACAAACATGTAAAAACATATGACCTAAAATGAATCCATAGGAGACTGTAATTGAACTTCGGTAAGGAGAGAGTCTCCATCACATGTCGACACATTCCAAGGGCAGCAGAAATTCTGAACCCAGAACATTGAACTCAGAAAGGCCCTTGATGTCTGACGATTAGTGGGCATTTCTGACAGTATGAGTCTTAGCTCGACTGATAACATTTGGGAGAGGTCAAGTTTTGCAGAGACTTTCTGCCCACCAAGAACAGCAAGGAATCAATGGATTCTCAGCGTGAGGACAACGTCAGGACGCAGTCGGAAGTGCAGTTGCTGCCACTGGGAAGCTCTCCATCCCTCAAGTAATGCCCTGGAAAAATCCACGCACAGCTTTCTCTCGTGAGACTGTCGGACTCTGAATACGGTGGACCCTCAGCTTGTCCCTGCCTAGGTTGTTTGTCCCTTCAATCTGAGCTCAAATGCTCATCATTAAGGAAGGCTTTTTGACCAGTTAGTTAAGGTAACGCCCTTCCCCCCTCACTACGTTAACACCACACTATTCATTTTTTTGCCTTAGCACTTGGCATAATCTGAAGCCATCTTGACTAGTGCCAGGTTGCCTGTTTGCCCCAGGGAAGCATCAGTAATTTTCACATCCTTCACCAATGCATTTATGAGAATGAATTCTTTTCAGGGTCCTTCAGGAAGATATGATAAGGCAGCTCATATTGAACCACCCAAGTGTGGAAAAAGGCATGGACCCCGTTGTCAGGTTGCTTGGAAGGCCCGTCTTCCTTGCCCCTTCTTCCTCATTCCTTTCTAGGGCAGAAGCAAGCACTGTGATGGTCGTGTACACAGAGTGGAGGCTGGCCTGAGCTACACCTTTTTGTGGATTGGAGACATTTGCCCTCTCTAAACAGATGGGTGAGAAAGTGTCCCACCCTCTTGGCTGGCTGTCCCATGGGCTCACAGCTTCGTGAGTGGATTCTACCCCTCTCACTTTGCTTCTATGTGCAGCACAAGAACTTCAAAACCATAGGGGGCAGCCATGCTTGTCCACGGCTGTGTGGGACTGCCCATGCTACAGAGCAAGTATTCATTAACATGCGGTGAGTGAATGAGGCACCCCGCCATCTACTGGATCCTCCATGTTCTTCAGCAGTATTCTACAGGACAGCATAAAGAAGCTCTTGGAAAGCCCTTTGAGACCCAGCTCCGATCCCGCCCAGACCAGGTCAGGCCTATCAGAGGCCCCCAGCCAGAAGAAAGCAGCACTTCAGTAGCGCAGTAACCAATGGAGGATGACCTCTGTGACCTTCTGATATTTCCTGAATGCACCAACCTCAGCAGCTCTTATTGAAGTGTCACTGTCAGCCTGGTTCTTGCCGATGACTTCACAGCACCCTGTGTGCAGCCAGGTGGAAGGCTGAAGTTTTCCGACCGAGTCCGCCTTCCCACTGGCCCTGCAAGCTCCCACAAAGCCAGGCTCCTGCCTTTTAAGAAAAGCATAATCGAAATCTCACCCGGGACTTTGGCCCATGCACGGGTCTGCCTCTGATGGGGACATGAGGCAGCTCTGCAAAGTAAAGAAAATCCCACGGTGATCTCCTCAATCAAAACTTCAAATAAGAACCGGCTTCGGCAATCCATTCCCTGCAGAATTAACCTTGGTTTCCCAGGAGGCTGCTTCTGACTGTATGCGTCCTGACTAAAAGGAGATGGGAGGGCTTACAGCCTGGCTTGTGTGTTTACCGCAAAGGCGGAGAGGCTGAAATGAAAGTGAACTTGAAAGGGAGGCTTGTTTCCAATGACCCCAGCCTGCAGACAGGAGTTGTAAGATGTAAAAGCAATTATCATACACGTGGACCGGAGCCGCACTCACAGATGTGCACACGCCACTCCTTTGTCTGCCGTTTCTATCATTTACTCCTGTCAAGGTTAGTAAAGTTCTGGGGGCTGCAAGGCAACCGCAGAGCCTATAATCTAATTTCTGGGGTTCTTGAGGCGGCACCTTCCTCCTGGAAGCTTTCCTAGGTTTGATAAGTGTCCTTCCTCTGTGCCTCCCCCCCACCTCCCCATTGAACCCTGTGAGTTTCTTTATTATTGAATTTGTCCCATTTCATTACAGTTATCTGTTCATCTGTCCATGACAGGGGTTATTTTATTTGGCTTTTTAAAAAAATCTTTAAAGTCAAATACTTAACACATTGCCTGGAATAAAATGACATCTCAGTAAGTTCTTAATGAAATAGTCAATGGACCATTCTATTAACAGCTGTGTATCGAACTCGTACTACTTGCCGTCTCTTTCGCCCACACTAAACAGAACACCAGAAATAAACCACACAGTAATGATAGCAGTGACTGTTGTTCCACTTGTCTGTGTCAAGCCGGGCACTCCGCTAATTGCGTTATACAAAGCTTTCTCACTAATACCTTAAGGGCGTGCTCTGGTATGATCTTCATTTTATAAATCAGACCGATGAGCTGACGTTCCCCCAAAGCCACACAACAGGGCAAGAGGTACAACCCGGCTTTGCTCCAATCTCTTAATTCCCTGGTCTTCATTCTACAGTGGCTGCTTCTCTGATCTTAAGAAGCAAGTGATGTCATGAGGGGTGGGGCCCAAAAGCACAGTGCATGTAAAGCATTGGAAAACCAATAAGTGCCACGTTCTAGAAACAGAGAGATGGGCATCAGTGCATCATGAGTCCTCTGTGGACTGGATTCATCATGGAAGAACTTATGGAGGGGTTCGGCCAAGTGGTGCGGTGGTTAAGCACTGGCTTGGGAAGCCAGTGGCCCCGGTTCGGGTCCCACATGTGAGGGCCAGTGACACTGCCCTCAAAAAAAAAAAAGAAAAGAAAAGAAAAGAAAAGAACTCATGGAGGGTGTAGGATTTAAATATATGGAGGAGAGAAAAACCCATTTTCATGGTTGACAGCAGAGCAGTATTGGCTGAGCTTGGGGTTTGGACCTCGGGGCTGAATTCTGAGTCTGTTCCTTAAAAGCTGTGTGAACTTTTGGGGCTGGCCTTTTGAGCCTCCCCACCTCTATATGTAAAAGAGGCATAATAATACCCCTTGTGTCAGTTAAGAATGCTTTCATAGGCACGTAAAGAAATATTAATGAAAAAATGGAAATCACAGAGCTCTAGCCAATGAGAAATGGGATAAAATATAAAGATACATGTGAGTCTCTGGGTTTGCTCAGCAACTCCGTGGTGTCATCAAGGACCCCAGGCTCTTTCTGTATCTCTTACTATACCATTCTCAGCTGTAAATGTCTCACCCTCATGTATGAAAAATGGCTGCTACAGCACCAGTCCTCACGTCCATGAGTCTTACGTTATAAGATGAGTGAGTTCTGGGGATCTAATGTACAGCATGGTGAACTACAGTCAACAATACTGCCGTATATACTTGAAATTTGCTAACAGAGTAAATCTTAAGTTCTTATCACACACACACAAAGTAATTATGGGAGGTGATGGATGTGTTAATTTATCTGGCTGTGGTCATCATCTCACAAAGTATACATATATGCATCAAATCATCACATTATACGCTTTAAATATATACAATTTTATTTGTCAATTATGCCTTCATAAAACTGGACACAATAAAACTGACAGTACATACCTAGTAATATTTATGAAGAACCAACACTTATACACGTATTGTATTGTGCTGAGTCCTATGTGTGCGTTCTCACTGAACCCTCCCCAAACCCTAGGAGCTTAGCTGCTCCTCCAGTTTCAGAGCATCTCTAGGCCTCAGTTTCCTCATGTGCAAAATGAAGTAGAAGCACCTAGCCCGTCAGGCTTTGCGACAAGTGAATGAGCTTATTATCCACACGGAGGGCTGGCGGGAGTGTCTCACGGACAATCAGCGCTGCATAGGTGGAAGCCATGTCAGCATCCCTGTCTCCAGACAGGTAAACAGAGGCTCAGACGTCTCCTTGGTCACAAATCTCGCAACAGCAAGACCAGGATTCACAGCCAGCCTGTCTTGGCTGCAGCCGTAGGCCATCTCCTGAGCGGTGTCACCTTTGACCGGCCCCACACATCCGGCCCCTGTGTCCAATGACACGCTGCTCAGGGCACAAACTGCCACTCACCCAGGCCCAGCTGACAGAGAAGATGGAGGTTCAGAGGCCTTAGCTGGACACAAGGCCGGCCAGAGCCTCTCACAACCAGGAATAGGGGCCTCTAGCGAGATCAGCCTTGTCTGAAACTCCCTGAAAGCCTGGGGGTGGGGGGGGGGAGGAGAGGTACATAGGGGATAGTGGAGCAATCAGTCGCACCAAATTAGTGTAATTAGGCACCCTGGACCGGCCTGAACGGTTAACCCCCCAAATGGCGTTCAGCTCCCTAATGGAACCAAGCCTTCCCTTCCTGTCAGTAGCCTGTTAACAATTCCTTAACAACAATGATTAGAATGAAATGCCAGGGCGAGAGAGACGACTGCTGTTTTCACATGTATTTTAATAAATAAACGCATGTTATCTGGCTCCTAGCACAGAAGTATGTAAGGGCGACCTATCAATCAACTTTCCTGAGTGTGAGATCTGTTGAGCTTCCCCTAACCCCCCAGGCCCTCGGTTGCTACAGCAACCCCAAACCAGGAGTGGTAGCTGTAAAGTTAAAAAATATGACTTTTTCCCAGCCAGTCATGCTTCTCTATCAATCCCGGGACCTTTGCCTGAATTCCGAGCGAGGGAGGGATTTTTGTCCTCTCTCCAGCCATAAGTCTGACTCAGAATCTATAGCAACCAAAATTAGACTATAAATCATCCTAATGGTGCTTTTCAGAGAACTCTTTACTGGATCAATTCAGATCATACAAGGTGGCAAGCTTCGGAGCCCCGTCGCTAACAGCGGTGGTGTCAGAGGTGCTTGGCTAGGAAGGAAGGGATCGCAGCGGAGGGTTTTGGAGCGAGTGTCTTCAATGATTGGCCCCCAGACTTCACCTGTGGATCCCTTGCCGCCACTCACTCTGCCTCTCAGCTGCTGTCTGAAGTTGCCTCTCCACGAGCTGCCTCGGACTCCCCAGAAATAACTGAACCCCACAACCTCGGATTATCCAGCACGTTATACAGCCGTGGGCCCCAGAGCCAGTCCGGCCTTGTAGTCAGGACTTCGGGCTACTCCCCCATCTCTAGGTCTGAATCTAACACCTAGCGGTTGTTTGAATTTGGAAAGCGATGGGACTTCTTTTAAGCCTCAGTCCCCTCATCAGTGAACTGGGAAGAGCCATAGTGTTTATCTTCTATGCTCTTTGTCTGGATGAAAGAAATAATAGGACATGCCCAAAGAATGTTTGCTGTCATTTTGAAAACACAGGATGTGAAATATGAACAGTTGTTGAAGGTAAGGGGTGCTCGTTGCACAAACCTTGCCACGTTCCTGCATGTTTAGGGAAATGTTATAATAAGTGTTGGATAAAAAGAATTGTAGAGTCAAGATGGCAATCGAGGGGACTGTCAGTTCCTCAGATCTGGTGCTACTGGCTTACCACGCAGGCTCTGTGCTAGCTGCTGAGATCACAGAGGCTCCCAAGGCAGAGGAGGTCCCTGTCCCAACCTTCTAGTGGGAGGACGCTTAAGGACCTAGCACACTCTGGGAGAACAGCTCCCTGCGGAGTGGCAGGCAGAGGATTTTAGGAGCAGAGATAAGGGCAGTGACTCAGGCTGGGGGCTGAGTGATGAAGTGGGTCAGCGAAATGGCGTGAGGGGACAGGCTCCTGCTGGTGACCGATGGAGCGGTGTGCACAGAGACCCTTGGTGTGTCGGAGGGCCTAGGAGAATGCTTTCCTTCCTCTCCCAGCCCTGCCCGAGCAGGGCCCATCTTTCAGGGTTCCGTTTTATTCCATTCTGTCCAATAAACACCTACCCTCTGTCTGCCCTCTCCCAGGCTCTGTGCTCAGCACAGGGGATTGAGTGGAATGGATGACAAGTCATGTTCAAGTCACTGGGCCGTAGGTTGCTGATCCCAGCTTTGGAGCATGTGTGGGACCACTGACTGACACCCCATGAGGCAAGGGAGTCGAGTTTCGCACCCCTATCTCCATCAGTCAATTGCTGTGGGGTGCTTCTGGGTAGATGAGTTGTAGATGAGGTGAGGCCCGGGCCAGCCATACCCTCTCGCTGTCCTTGTCCCCCTGCCCCGTACACACAGGGTGATCTGTCTGGTGAGTTGGGTCAGCCATTTGCCTAATGTCCAGAGATCCTCTTCACTGTGACCCGTCGAGATTCTGATTTGGATCAAGGAGAAGGCAAATGTCAAGTTCATGGCACTTAGACCAGCTCTTCCTGAAAAGCCCAGCACTGTGGTATTGGGCATGCGCCCCACTGATAACAGTGCGGGGTTCACTTCCATTTGGCTCAAGTTCTGCCTCTTGCAGAAACCCCACCGAGAGGAGGAATAAAGGGTGGGACAGAACTGGGGATCTAACTGGCCCTCCCCCACTTCACCAAAATAGCATCAACATGAATCTTAAAGTTGAATAACCTATCCCTCCAGCTCAACGCAGCATGGGGAGGAAATGCTTCGAGTGCCCCATCCTTCCGACACGTCACTTGGGTGGCTCTCCATCCGAGTGGTTTTCAGCGCTTTGTTTTGTTTGTTTTCTCCATTCCTGCTGCTGCGAAAGGGGATGAACTGCCCTCTCAGAGAATGGCGGTGATTTTCCATGGTGGTGATTTCCCATGGAGGCTGTGGGCCCCTCACAAGATGGGCTTCAGTGATTAGCACGTCCGGTATGTCTGCTCCCAGCAGGCCATGGGGCTTTGCTTCTCGTCTCTGGATCTGCCAGCTCACAGACAGTTCTGTGGAGGCGAATCCATTTTCGTTGGAAAGTATTTCAAAGCAAGCTATCAGGGAGACCACCCATGCCCGCCCCCAGCCTGCTGCAGGGCTGTGTCTCTCGGTGTGTGTTGGTTGGCTTTGCAAAGACTTCATTTTATGGCCTCCCTTCCTCTAAAGGGGAAGACTTGAACCAAGCTCAGGGGTCCTTTCAGTCTGGATGGGGTCCAGACAGCTTCCAGATATGGGGAGAAGTCCAATAGTTTCTTCTTTGGCTGGTGGTACAATAGTGTTCGTAATAAACCATAATAGCCACTCCCGATGAAGGAGCGAGTGTTCGCGGCAGAGGGTCACAGAGGCCGCGGGCCGTACTCGCTTCTGTTCATGGCTCTGTGTGTTACGGATGGACTTTATTCTGGGGACCCCGCCACTGAGCTCCATCTTGACTGTCTAACTTTCACCATGTAAAAGAAATAAGAAGAAGAACTTTTGAGAGCCAGTTAGATGCTAGGTGCTGTGCTAGGAAATGCCCTATTATTTCACCCTCACTGCAGAGAAGAACTAGACCTCTACTACAGATGGGAAAACAGAGTCCTAAAGAGGGGAGGTGGCTTTCCGTAGGGCCACAGAACTCGTAAGAGGAAGAGGGAAGATTTGAACCCAACTTTGATCTGTGCACACAGGCTGTTTCAGTTTACTACACCATGCGAGGTCAGTGGTTCTCAATTGGGGGTTACTGGAATCTAGTGGACAGAGGGCAGGGACGCTGCCAAATATCCTGCAATGCCCCGGACAGCCCCCCACAGAGCACCACCCACCCAGACATCAGTGGTGCTGAGGGCGAGGAAGCCCCGTGTTCGCTGAGGTTCTCAGCTAGGGCTGACTTAACGAAAGGCGGCTCAGATGTCACCTGGAGAGCTACCTCGGGCAGGTGAGCCACACTGCCGTGTGCAGGGAAGGTGCTCCCGCTTGGGCTGCTCATTGTCTCTGGAATCTCCCACGTCCCCCCTTACAGGATGGCACCTGGAAGACTGTCCCTTTCCAGGTCGTACAGGAGTGTTCTTTGCCCAGAGCAGGGAGAGAACCGGAAGGCTGAGCCACTCCCCAAAGCTCCCCATTATGTGCGAGGGAAACCAGACCCACACCCCCGTCTTCCGATGCCTGATCCAGGGCATGACCCCACCGGCCGCACTCCCTCCTTGCAAAGCCGGTGATGTAGCCTCTATCTTCCTGCCTCAGTGTCTCCCAGGCATGGTTACTATCCCAATGGCCTCAGCTCTGTGACCACCTCCCCACAGGAGGCAGCATTACAGATGGGGACACGGAGGCACAGTGAGGTTAAGGACTTGCCGAGATCACACAGCAGACTGGGCCCCAGGGCTGTCAGACTCCGCGGCGCCAGCTCGTCTGGGTTTCGTACCCGCGGCACTCCGGACATTTGGGGCCGGAGAGCTCCCTGTGGTGGGACCTGTCCGGTGCGTCGCAGGGTGAGAAGCAGCACCCGTGGCCGCTACCTGCCAGATGCCAGCAGCCTCTTCTCTCCCAGTTGTGGCAACAGAAGTGCCCCCAGATGCTTCCTAATGGCCCATGTGGGGAGGGATTGTCCCCAGCTGAGAATCACTGGTTGGAGGTAGCATCCTTGCCCCGTCTCATATGTAGCCACCAGGCTTCTCGTGATTCTGGGATTTCCCACCTACCCCCCTGGGGTACCCCTGCCCATGTTTGCCCCCCCCACATCCTGCTCTTGTGGGCAGGGCACCCCCTCCCGGCACACGTTGCCATCTTCCCTCGGACATGTTCATGTTGCCGATGTCATGACGCTCGGGAGCTGTCCCCATGGCTTGGCCTTCTTCTCGCCCTCCTCATGCCTTCCTCTCACCCTGTGTCTTTGAATAGCTCACCTCCCCAGGACTTCCTCACCTGCGAGTCCTTGGCGGACCCCACCTCTCGTCCGTGGTGGTCGCCCCTCCCGTCCTCACTGAATCTCTCCCTTTCATCCTTCACGTGGTGCAGCGCGGCGCTGAATTATTGACCCAGCCACAGGAGTCTTTAAAATGTTTAACTCAGATCACGTTGCGTCGCCACTTAAAGCCCTGCAGTAACCTTCCTGGCATCAGAATAAAATGCAAGCGCCTTCCCAGGCCTCCGCAGCCCTGCCTGGGCCGGGGCGCCTGCCTGCCTCCCTCCCTCCCTCCCCACCTCACCCCCTGCCTGCCCGCTCGCTCAGTGAATGTGGCCCCTGTATCTTCTTCCTGTGCCTTGGACACGCCCCCCCCCCCCACCGTAGTCTTCTGGATCTTTGGGAAGACCCCTCCCTGCAACACTCGTTCTCTAGATTCTCTGCTGAAATGTCACCTCCCCAGACAGGCCTCACCCAACCCCCAATATAAAGTAGCCCCTTGGTCTCAGACTGGCCCTCCTGCTTAATTTTCTTGAGGACCCTAAGCATGGACCTTAGCCATTTGCCTGTTTATCGCCTGCCCATCCATCCCACTCGCACCCAGGACTTACCCTTCACAGGAGCAGAGGCCTTCCCTGCCTTACTCACCTCTGCCTCCCCCGTACCCGGAACAGCACAGGCTCGGGATGGGAATTCAAAAACCTGCGGAGGGAACGAGCCCTGGCCGTCAGTTTAGCACGCAGATTTCATTCAATAGAAGTGCCCGAGGAGTTCAAACGGTTATTATGGGTAAATAACGCACAGGAGTATGTATTTGGCTCTCCCTGTCCAGTTTCTTTCCAACTCTTGAGAAGCAGCATAATATATTCTGATTTTTTTTTTTTGATTGAACTGTCAGCGTGATTTATTTCATAGCATCTTCTTCCCACTCCCTTTGTAAATAACAGTGCCTCTGAGAGTTTTTTGCTAACATTTGTCTTGCTAATTTGCTGGGGGTGGGGTGGGGAGGACGGTGGCCTTTTTTAAATTTTTTTTTTTACCCCCTTATCACGGGTGTGAAGAAGGATTCTTTCCTGCATGGCATTAACTCTACAAAATCAAGGTTATACGGTGCATTGACTTTCTGATGTTTTACAAACTGGCCCAGACTCACTTCACAACTTGAGAATAATTCAAATTGGAAATCACCTCCTTGCAAACCATCAAATGGATGGTATTCCCATTGCACTCCGTACCCAACCTTGTGAACAGTGGGGTTCGAGCTGAGCTGCTGCTGCTCAAACTCGGCGTCAGACGTTTCTCCTTGGGGAACCCAAGACGGGTTCAGTGGAAACCCCTCTGGACTGTGCAGGGCGACGGCAGTGAATGTGGGCCCCTGAGTATGGAAGACGGGGTTTGTAGCACACCATTTGCTCTCTTGGATTATTGCGATCTTTCTGGACCCTTCGAGATGACCACCATGGGGCTGGAATCCTTCTGTAATTGCTCACGGGCTTGTTAGAGTCTCCGGCAATATTATGCGTGATATACACATATGTATATCCGCATATATATCCAGCTAAATAAATACATGGAGCTCCTCTGCCCCCATCTCTCTCAGCTCCCACCTCTCATCAATCACAGTTGTCAGGTTTAGCTCCCCAAATATTGTTGTCTTGAATCTGGCCGGAATAGCCTCTCTATTCCAGACCCACTTCCCCAGCACAAGCCCCTGAATGTTATTCCTGCCTCCAAACTAG
Source organism: Aselliscus stoliczkanus (assembly GCA_033961575.1). Classification (NCBI taxonomy): domain Eukaryota; kingdom Metazoa; phylum Chordata; class Mammalia; order Chiroptera; family Hipposideridae; genus Aselliscus; species Aselliscus stoliczkanus. The sequence goes on along the minus strand of CM066741.1, from coordinate 4,959,234 downwards.
CAGCCTGAATCCTGGCTGAATATTAGAATTGCCCAATGAGCTTTCCAAATACGTCAGGGCCCAGACACACCTCCAGAGGGTCCGATTTAATGGGTCTGGGGCGGGGCCCTGGCACTGGATTTTTACAATGCTCCCTGTAGCCCGGATTCAGAATCCCTGCATTAGTCCTACCTGGCTTCCCACAGCGGGCAGGAGGGTCTGTGATAAGGCCCACCTGGCTAGGTCAGCCCCTGCTTAGAACCTCATACTGCTTTCCAGTGCCTTCAGATCCAGCTCTGAAGTGACCTGACCCCAGCCTGCCCTGGGGCCTTGTGCCTTCCCTTTTGCACATGCGTACAGCGCCACACACGCAGTGCGCCCCAGCAGAGATGGCCACTGGCCGGTCCTGAGTCCAGCAGGCCCGTGCACGCCCCCTCACTTTGCACGAGCCCGCCTTGCATCTGCAATGCCCTTTCTCCCCAACCTGCTACAGGTGCTTCCTGATCTGCCCACACTGGCATTAGGTCTTACTTCCCCTAAGAAGTCTCCCCGAGTTCCCCTCTGTCCTCTGTCTCCTCATGCTTTTGTTGGCAAGGGCCACCTGACCCCAGTACTGTGCTGGGCACACAGGAAATGTTCAATGAACATGTAAGACTGAATACATTCCAACTGATGGTCCCAGTGGACCATCCTCTGCCCCAGAGTAGGGTCCGCTTTAGATTTCCCCAAATACATGCTGACAAAGATATGTGGAGACAGAAAATCAATGAGGAGTGAAATTGAATTAGTGCATTGTCATGAAGTGAAAAAAAAAAAATGCAGATCACCCTGGATTGAAATCATGGCAGTACTACTTACTTGTACTACTTACCAGCTGTGTGGCCTTAGACAAGTTACTTAACCTCTCTGAGTCTCGGTTTCCTTGTCTGTGCAATAGGGATACTCATACCTAATTCACAGTGTTGTGCTAAGGAATAGAAGATGGAATGCTAGTAAACTGTCTGCTGAGAATCATAGCACAGACAGGGAAGTGGTTAACGAATTATAAATTAAGGCACCTTATCCCCACTCCCTACCAGTTTTCCTTGAATCTTCGTGGGAATATGAATTGTTAAGACACACAGAGAACTATCTCTAAATAGTGATCCCAGCACGGCCACCATCCACTGGGCACCCCTCTCTGTTCTTGGCATTTTGCTTAGGACTTTACACTCAGGAAGCTGTTGAATTCTCAGGGAGATGCCGTAAGGCTGGTACTACTTTTTTCCCCCCATTTTACAGCTCTAAATAAGGCTTAGAAAAACTCACAGAGGCAAAAAGGGGAAAGACAAGACTCTAAACTAGGCAGGACTTCCTTTCCAGAGCAGCCCACACCCCCTGTCCCACCCGCCACCTCCCTTCCGGGACCCTGTCAGATTTTGTTTTGCTTACAGAAGAATAAAGGGCCACCTGACTGGCTCTCACTATGAAACGGGTCGATTGTTCCTTGTATTGCGTCTTCCCTCCTCATGCCAAGCCTTGCAGACAAGCCTGAAACGTTTTGCCTGTGCTGGCAGCCAGCATGGGGAGTTGACAGTACTTCTTCTTAGGGCTCAGGGCTTGGTAACAAGTGCATCCGTGCAGCCTGGGCTGTGTCGCTTACAGGGATGGAAAGGTGTGGCAAGCTGAGGACATGGCGAACGTCTGAACGTGCAGGCTTCAGGGTGGTGGTGCAGGGTGGCTAGTGGGAGAGCTGGGGCAGGTCAGGGGCCCGGCTTCCGGGCCTGGCCACGCCACTCATGTGCTGTGAGGCTCCAGACAAGTTGCCCCACCTCTCTGCATTTAAGGTCCTTCCGAGGTGAGATTAAGAGGTCATGTTGTGCTGTGGGAAGGGGAGAGGAGAAAGGGGTAGGGGTGCTGGTGGTGAGGACTGTAGGTTCAAATGGGATGAGGTTGACTCATTCTTGCTTCTGCCGTGGGAACGCCAGACCCCAGCGAGGGGCGCATGTCCTCAGGATGGGCTAAGTAGGCTCCGCACAACCACAGACCAACCCAGAGATTTAGTGGCTCAGCTCAACCGAGGTTTCCGTGTCACTCATTCAAGTTCCACAGCAGGCTAGGTGGCTCTTCAGGGCTGTCTTCCAGCTGGTGACTCAGAAACCCAAGCTGCTGTGATCTTGTGGCTTCCAGGTCGCTGTCACCAGGGACTAGACTGCGGGAGCACCTCGACTGGCTCCTTATGCATCACCCGGGAAGGGACACCGATGACTTCCTTTTACAGTTCATTGGACGGTATGAGTCACATGGCCCTGCCCAACTTCAAGGAGCTGGGAAATGTGGGGACACTTATGGCTATGAAGGGATCCCTAAGTAGGGACCATGACAGCATCCAACTCTTCGAGTCTAAAAAAGAGAAAGTGAGCACTTATTAAGCGCTTCCTAGGCCCTTGTACATTTAATATCCTGTTTGTTCTTCATCACCCCTCTGCTGTCGTCCTCATTTTTCGCATGAGGACTTTGAGTCACAGAGAGCTCGTGTGAGAGCAGAAACTCTCCCTGCCGGCCATCTGCTGAACTGGACCTTAAGCCCAAGAGTCCGATAGGAAAGCCCCAAACCCTTTGTACCCATCCCAATGTTTAAATGTAGCTGCAGGACTCTCCCAGTCTATCTGAACACTGGGTCCCCTCATCCCTGATACTCTGTCCCTCTCATGTCCTGACACGAAACCCCTTTCAAGAATGAAACACAAACCACAACTCATTTCTTAGGTCCGGTTATGTCCCGCGGACGCTGACTGCCACTCTCAGAATTCACCGCAGTGCGTTCTGTACGGAGGGTTAGTTTTTGTCACGTATTTTCTCCTTGACTTGAAGTACTTGCTGCCTCTTCCAGATTCTTTGTGATGTCCTGTGAGATGAGAAGAGGAACAAAAAAACCTGGGCACTGGGAGATACGTGATTCTCCCAGCTGTAGAGAAATGAGAAATAAAACGTGGTCTGTCTGGGTCCCTTGCTGTTTAGTCTGCTATTTGGAGGAGGCAACAGCGTCTAAGACGCTAAGAGAAGAATTTCAAGGAGAAGAGGTTGTACAGGATCAAATGCTATTGACAACTCCAGGGGTGGCAGGAAGCCACTGGACGTGGCAGGACCGTGGTCATTGGTGACTCTGTAAAGCAGATGTCAGTGGAGGTGTGGGAACAAAGACCTAGTTTCAGGATGCGTGAATAGAAGGTAAGGACTTGGAGATGGTGGGTGTGGGAGATGCTTTCAAGAAACTGGGCAGTGATGAGGCCCAGAGGAAGACATGGGAGCCTGGAGACAAAGTAAGTGCTAATTAAATTTGTTGATTGAGTGCTTTTTTTTTTTTTTTTTTTTTGCTGAGCCAGTTCAGTTCTTAGTTACTTCCTGTCCATTAGTTTGATTGCTACTTAGGGAACGGGAATTGGTTTTGTCACTGGCTATTTTAAGTGGTAATTTACGGAGGTCAATCTACTGAAAAAAACCCAAATGTGTCACGGAGGCCACCCGGGATTGTTTCGCAGTTACTCACTGTGTTGGACGGTTCGGGCCGCTGCTTTAAACCATTAACACAGATCATTCAGTCATTCAGTGCTGGCTGTAAAAGATCAGAATTCCGTTCTTTTGTTTTTCATTGTAGTGTTGCGGTCGGGGGTGCCACGTAGCAGCCACATGCCCCCAGACATGAGATCCAGCCCCTTTGTGCCTTGGTGTACTCGTCTGTTGCCATAGGACAGTGCGTGGGCACATCAGGAGACTGGGGTGGGTTCGTGCTTGGGAGAGGAGTAGACGGACCTGGCATGTACAGGCGCTCAGGGAAACGTTAGCTATTTGTAAATGTTGACCTCAATGCCTGTTGTGGGTCAACATTGTTGGCGTCCCTCGGGATTTCAGGGTGGACCAGATACCTGGTCTCCTTGTCCACACAGAGCGTACAGACTGGCCGTGTCACAGGAAGTTCCAATATATCTCGACTGATGCTAAGGTGGCGAAGGTGCAGGGTGCCACCTAACACAGACTCGCAGGTACAGAGAAGATTAAAAAGCATAACTGAGCCTGCTGTAGGACTTCACTGCCTTCCCATCTCTCCTGGGAGAAACGTCCTTCGCATGCCCCCCCCCCCCCGGGGTCCTGCCCCAGACTTCCACCGTCTATGGTCTCTTCTGTCACTCGCTCGCTGCGCCCTGGGAAATTCTGACCATTTTTGTCTCAAAGGCGCCATGTTTCCTCTGGTCACGTGTTTCCTCCCTCCCCGCCGCCAGCTTGGCTCAGTGAATCTCTACTCATCCTTCATATTTCTGATGGCCGGTCCTTCCTCAGTGCCCCCCACACCAGGGGAGGGTGCCGGGTGCTTCCCTGTCCGGCACATGGCAGTTTATACCCAGCTCTGTGTGATTCTAACGTGACGTCCGCCTGCCCCGGTGGGATGTGAGCCCCAGGCAGACGTGGCTGTCCTGTGCGTGGATCCCCCTTGAACTCCAGCACGTAGCACTATGCTGCGCGTGGCGGGCGCTTCAAGTATTTGCAGAAAGAGTGAAGACGCTCCTTGAAGGTGAGCACATTGTAAACCTGCGAATCCAACCACGCCAAGGCCCATCAGAGCTCATCGCTGTCTGATTCCGCGTCAACAGTGTCTGCTTTCATGGTGGTGGGTCTGGTGGCCAAGACAGCCACATGCACAGCTGGCCGCTTTGGCCTTGACCCAAGAAGGTCAGGTCCTGGCGCTTCAGTGAAGGAATCTGAATGGACGTTGAGGGCAGGATGAGTGAAAGAAAGGCATCTTGGGTCACTGAGCCCCGAATTTTAAATACACACCCCCTTGTCATGTGCGTTCAACCCGGAGGAGGGGTCGTAACCACTTGGGACCACTCTGTGATGAGAAATGGAAATGTTAGAAGTTTGTTACTTTTGTGTCCAGAGGATTTCTGCTTATGGAAATTCCTAGAATAATCCCAATGGCTGGGAGAGTCCCAGTATAAAGAGTGAAAACAGGGGAGTCACAGGTGTCGCTCACTCTTACCAGCTGTAGGGCTTGGGGGAATTCCTTAGCTTTCTCTGTGTGCCTTTCTCCGTGTACACACCTCAGATACGCAGGTGATGTCATTTACTCACGAAGCTGTCTCAAGGCTTAGAAACAACATAGGTAAGTGGCCATCACAGGACAGGCAACACAATAGGCGCTCCATAAATGGGGGCTGGTGCCTGTTGTCCCCTCCCCCTCCTCCTAATTAACTTACCTGGCGTCAGGAATTTACCAAGATAAAAAAAAACAGGTAGTAGAAATCAGTACTGCAAAACAAAAAAAATAAAAAAACAGTTGATAAAATTTACCACGTGTCTACTTCTGTGACAGCGCCTCTGCTAAGACTTGGAGTCAGAGCAGTGAACGAGAAATGAGGGCCCTGGTCACATGGATGTTAGAGTCGGTGATGTTTGATTTCTAAAAGACCTTTTTCAATTAAAAAAGCAATTGAGGAAATGTATCTATAAAAACTTGGAAAAGTAGAGAGAGGGATTATCCGTAGACTCACTACTTCAAGACAGCCATTGTAAACATTTTGGTGGTTTTTCTTCAGTCCCTTAGTCTATGCTAATTACTTTTACTGAAATCTATGACAGAAGTATATTTCTGTGCTGTTGATAGTGCTTTGTGTAAGTAATTTTAGTGACTGCATAATGTCCTGTATAATGAATGAATTTACTGAACCAATCACCTGTCATTACACATTCATTGCATAAAGGCCTTTCCCCCTGCACTCTGAAATATTTCTTTAGGATAAAGTCTCAGGGTTGACATATCTGGGTAAAAAAGCTACAGAGATTTTTTTTCAGGCTCTCAAAACATCCCGCTCAGCTGTTTCTAGCAGCGTGTAAGCAAGTCCTGCCTATGTCTCAGTACATATTTCTTACAATGTCCCTTTAAAAGGAGAGAAGATTGAAAATCCTGCCAAGAAGATACAAAGTTAAAGCCATATTAATCATCCCAGCTTAGCTTGGAAGGCTCAACATTAATGTTCCTCTTTAGTATGTGTGGCATATTATGTACAATTCATCTGAATATAAATAGTCCGGATTGTGACATTACATTATTCATGATGAATCAACTGTCCATGCTCCATTCAGTGCATCACTCAGATACGCAGCGCCCTGGCTAATTAATCAGCAGGTAGAAAACGGATTGTGTTCTTCAGGAAGGGGGAGTGGAAAGGCCTGATGTTTATTGAGCATTTATTACGTGCTAGGTGCTTTGTATAAATCATCTCACTTAATGAACAGCCCTTGAGGTTGGTAATTGATGTGCCATAGTCTCCTCTTCCGCTTCTCTTTCTTCAGGCTGCCACCCCCCGCCCTTCCCGCCGTGTCTTCACTGGTAGCTTCTATTCTTCAGCCCTCAGGCAGGCAGCCCCAGGACGCGGCATCTCAGAAGCGAGTCATTTTCCCTTGTGTAATTAACAAGGTGCGTTGGGGCCGATGAGAACATGAGCTGGGGAAGGAAGAAAAGGGTCATGGGACAGTGGCCAAGGTAGAAATTCCGGGGGTCAGTTTCAATACACTTTTTGTTTTCTCAGCTGTGGCAACTCAGATGATTTTTCCTGTGGCACTTAGCACCAGGGCCCCTCTGCTGGATGTGAGAAGGGGACATAAGGGAGTCTGCGTGGCCCAGTTACTTTCAAAAACATTGAATTAGAGTCTTCAGAGAATTTTGGGAATGCAGTGACCTGAGTTCCCAAATACCAGCATCTATACTCTTCAGGAGCCGATTTAGTGGCTTGTGGCTAACTGGCTCTCAGTCAGACGTGAAAACATAGACGTCTGTGGAATGCTGTGCCATTCAGCAAACGATGTGTTGTTGCATTTTTAAAAAACTTTATTTTTTATTTTTATTGGGGAACAGTGTGCTTTCCCAGCTCCAAGTCAAGTGGTTGTTTCAATCTAGATGTGGAGGGCGCAGCTCAGTGGCCCCTGTGGGATCGAACCGGGAACCTTGGTGTTATAAGCCCGTGCTCTAACTGCCTGAGCTCACCGGCTGCCCCTATTGCATTTTAAATAAATCACATACAAAGTCTTTTCTGATTCACTTGTAGCCAGTAGGGGAGACCCTAAGCTGAGTTACAGAGTGCGGATGTGGCAGCTGGTGCTGGATGCGAGAGCTGCAAGAAGCCAGTTCTCATTTGCTTTTGGGTGAGAACATGTCTTACCAGCTCGTGAACTCCAACATGGGACGTGCACCCTCCCAGTTTCTTTCGGTTGCAAGGCCGAGGAAGAAGGGAAATAAAGGATGCATGTCCCCCAAACCATTGGGGGACCCATGTGACCATCTTGAGTTGGGAGGGATGGAACAGATATAAGACAACAGCTGAGCCTACAGAAGCCCGATCTCAGGACTTGGCCAACAACGATGGGGCTCAGGTCCTCCTCCGGGAGCTGCCCTTGCAGACAGCCTCCGGAAGGATTTAGGACACCTGAGCATTTAATTGCTCCAAGCTGAAACCTCTCTGTTTCGTTGCTGCTACGATGGCGGTGTGTAGTACTGAAACGCTGTCATAATGGCCGCGGGCATGGGCCAGGCGCTGGTTTCCTGATTCTCCCAGGAGAGGGAGCCGCTGAGCCGGGGATGGCTTCTGTCCTACTGGGGGGTTGGGACTCACTGACCCATGGAAGCCAAGCATCTTGCTAAAAGCTGTGATGTTTTCATGGCTATTACTATTGCCCCTGATATTGCTATTGTGGCTATTTCTATTACAGCTACTATTGCAATTACTATTAAAATTGCAAGTACTATTTTTCAGAGCCATAAGGCGAGGTGAAATTCTGGCTGCCCCAGCTATCCAGTTTGCAACTTTTGTCAAATCTCTTTCCTTTTGTCTTCTTATCTGTAAAGTGAAATAATAGTGTCTGCTGTTCCTGTTGTAGAAAGATTAGGAGTTGGGGGAGGGGAGAGAGAGAGAGAGAGAGAGAGAGAGAGAGAGAGAGAGAGAGAGAGAGAGAGAGAGAGAGAGAGAGAGAGGCTGGCTGAAGGCCTTTGAAAATTACATAGTGCTTTATAATAATATAAGGGGATGTTGTTACAATTTAATTGATCATCTAGGTAAGAAACATTTGCAATGTTTAATGGCAAAATGAGAACTGTGTGCATTATAACCCAAAACTCCGCATTTCTGCCCCATGAATTTCTATTAGAGAAACCAGCCATGAATCAATTGCAGCCCTATATGAACCAAAAGACCAGTCAACTTAGTCATTTATCTTGAGTCTCCAAGTTCTAAATCAATATTTTATGAGATGCTCGTGAGACTAAGTCTGGGAACCTCATTCTCAGCCTCACTGCAAAGCCTTCACAGAGTTTCTGTTTAAGGTTACACATTGCTTTAAGGAGTATTTCCAAAAGGCTGTCCCTTTGAACAACGCGCTCTTATCTTTCTGTTAAAAAAAAAAAAAGCCAAAGAAACTGTTCACTATTCACACACCTTGACTAAGGAAGGATATGGTAGATTTCTACCAAGTTGTCCAGGAAAAAATAATGTTTGCCCCTGTAGATATGTTTGCATGCCTAGCTTTTATCTGAAAGCGAGTGCTATTGGACACGCAATCAGGCCCCCTCATCTCACTGTGGCTTCCAGGAAACAAACCCCGCCCTTAACTGTGGTTCAGTTGCTCCCAGGGTCCCAGTGACAGAGAGCAGGTATGCTCTTTTCCAGATTTATCACCGATTATCTTTTCTTTTGCATTGTGTTACATTTAAAACACAAGGTGTGTTTGGGGAACAAAGCAGGCTGCAGGAGTTGCTGGCGGTAAAGCTTTAAATAGGTTGGGCATTTCAGTTATTTATTCAGAATTTCAGTAAGACCCTTAAACTGAACAACCATGCTCCACAGCACCCAGTACACTGGGTTTTTTGTTTGTTTGTCTTTTACCCTCTAGCATCAGAGAGGTATCAGAGATTCTAAAATTGAAAAGAACTTTAAAGATCACCTTTTATTGCACATGAAAATGCATGGGCTTCAAAGTTAGACCCACCAGATTTCAAATGCCGGCTTTGCCACATCAGAGCTGTGTGTCCTTTGGGAAGTTTTTAGAACTGCTTGGGCCTTCGGTTCCTCCTCTGTAAAGCGGTGGTGGTGACTCCGAAATGACCAGGTTGTTTACAATAATAATGGTAATTGGTGAGCGCACTTGCCTGTAGCTGGCACACAGAGGCTGCACTGAACACAGTAGGTACTATATTTAAATATGAGGAACTATGTGAGGCAGTGGGGGGATTTAAAAGATACTTAATTCATGGATGCTAAATGAATTATTGGATTAAAATATAGACACCTCATTGAGACGGTCACCCGCACATCTGCCTATTTTAAGCCTGAACAAATTAGCATGTGTTTGTTTTTCAGTTTGTTTAATGGGACAGGATACGGGGTAGGACCCTGAGCTTTCAGAAGGCATGTCATGGGGGTTATGGGCTCTTTAAGTGGGAGACGAAGTTTAAAAGGGCCAAAAATGGGGAGGCAAAAGGATACTGGTGACACATGTTGTTTACCATTGTTACATGATCCAAAGATCTATTTTCCTAATGCTTTCTTGTGATAATTTCAATTCACAGAAGGTTGAATTTTACAGTGAATATTCATATACCCACTGCCTAGTTCCTGGAGTTATATTTTACTCTGCTTGCCTAATCACGTATCTATCCACCTATCGTCTCTTTATTTATCCATCTTTCTGGCCTGCCTTCCGTCCATCCATCCAGCTCACATTTTTCATGCATTTCAAAGTAAGCTGCAGTCAGCATGCATAGCATAGCATTAGGGTTCAATATTTGTTGACAGTTCTTTTTTTTTCTCGTGAAATTCACATACAATGAAATGCACAGTTCTGAAGTGTAGCATTACATGGAGTTCTGACAAATAAATACACCTGTGTAACCCAAGCACCTAGCAAGATATGGGACATCACTGTTACCCCAGAAAGTTTCTGGCATCTCTTCCCTGTCAGCGCCTGCCCCCTTTTCCTCCAGGGCGATAACTTCTGATATTTTCGCACAGCTCAGCTTTGTCTGTTCTGGTTTCATATACATGGAATCATGTACTATCTGCTCCTTGGGGTTGGCCTGATTTCACTGAGTATGTCTGTGAGACACATCTGTGCGGTTGCACGAATCAGTAGCTTCTTTTGCGTATCGGATGGTACTCCATCAAACGAGGACACTGCAGTTTGTTCATTGATGCTCCCGTGGGCGTACACCTGGGCCAGCTCCTGGCCATTCTAAATAGATTGCTTCTGACATAGATGTACAGTCTTTATCGGACCTATGCTTTCCTGTCTCTTAGATAACCACCACATAGGAGTAGGGCCGCTGTATCATAGCATAGCTGTGTGCTTAGTTTTCTAAGAAGCTGTCAAGACTTTTGACCAAGTATTTGATCCGTTTCACCTTCCCACCAACAATGTGTAAGAGTTACCGTGTCTCTTCACCTTTGCCAACATATGATGTTTTTGTCCCTTTAACGTTAGCCATTCTGTTGGGTGTATCGTGGCATCTCTTTGTGACTCAAAGATATAATTTTATTTTTTCCCACATTTGATATTATTTGGGGTGCATCTTGCAATCTATGGCAGCATTTTAGTTGGCCTGATGCTTTTTTGTTCTCCCCACTTCCCCGAAACAAAAGGTCTCATTAAATCCATTGTGCGTGTTCCAATGAAGTGTCTTTCTGGGAGGAAACCCCAGACCCGAAATATTGCTGCTACGAGCCCCAACATAGGGAACCATGTCTGTGGTAATCAGGAGACTGTGCCAAAGGCCTAGGACAGTGCCTGGCCTAGGACAGTATCTGATAAGTGAATGAATGAATGAATGAATGAATGAACTGTCCTTCCTTGCATGAGGTCATTTTGGATCATCTGAGTTTTTGACTAAACCTGAAAAACTGAGAGCAGATGCATGGTCTTTATTATACCCCCAGACGCCCTCTTTCCTAATTATCCTGTGCAACCAAGACACCCAAAGGAGCATGAAAAACGATTCCCAAGTCAAGTCTGTGGGAAGGTGAAAAGGCCCCAACTTGATGGGAAGTCAAGCAAACCTTCACGCGGACGCTGGCAACCCATATCCCAGTTTCTGGGCGCCAGTTAGTCAGTACTTGAAAATGCTCAGAAAGGCAGGAAACTAATCACTCGCCTTTGATCCATTAGCTCAGCTGTAATGCAGCAAAGCTAATGCAGTCATAGGCAGCAGGCAGCTTCTCTGGCAGGAAAAAAAAAAGAGAGAGAGGGAGCTCCTCTCACTTTTGCAATGAAAATTAAATGTGGAAATAATTCCCTGCTCCTTTTGGAATATTACTGTGCTATTAACTAGGCTAAGATCATTAAAAAGTAATGACATGAGGCTGCATGCATCATTATTTTAAGAGAGATTGAAGGAAAATATACTGTGGGTCTTTTCAACTTGGTGCCTCACCCCTGGCTTAACAGGCGTTGGTGAGGACCACCAGAATGGTGTATTTTCATAGGAAAGTGATGCCTCCGGCTGTGGAGAAAGAAACCTGGGTCATTAGGAAACGGACCGACAGCCCTCTCTCACGTCTTCCTGGTTTTTTAAATCGGGTTTGTATTAGCGCAAAGCGAAGAGTGGATCTCAAACCTGAGCTGCTCGGAAAATGGGTCTAAAGTTTATTACGGGCTGGAAAGAAGTCCATTTTCCTCATAGCTCTTTTCAGAAGAAAAAAAAAAAATGTCAGTGGAAAATGACACGGACCTTGTCCCAATTGCTGGGACCTGTTTAGCTTTCACGGAAGTTGCGGCTTCTGACGTCCCTTGAAAATAAATGTAAATGAAGACAGACACTCTGCCCCACCGAAGCTTCAGAAGTTTTACTGGCCGCACAGGCGTATCCCCATATTCAGAATCTCTGCATGGGATGGGGGTTTGGTCCTGAAGAGAAGGCTTTATAAAGATGTGATGAGTTCAAATGACTGTAACTTGCCACATCTCCTCTCTCCTCCCCCTCCCAGCACACTGCAGTCATTCCCTGGGTGACAGATAGTGTGGTGGTAGCAGGATCGTAATCGGGAGCGACTGCTGTATTATCCTTAGCCCAGAGAAGGGTCCTCTGGTCCCAGCCTAAATATTAGGAACAGACTGTGGGAAAGGAGGCACTCTTCCTCTCCCGGTGTGTGGAGGGGGGCTGTGATGGGCTCCCAGGCCTCTGGATCTGTGTGTTTAACACAGAAATTCAAACACCTTTATCTCCAAAGGAAAAGAACGAAGTGAAAATAGGCCAACAAAATTCTCTCTAATGGCAAATGGACACGGAAGCAAAAGCTGAAACCTGTAGCTTTCAAGTTCACTGTCAAATCTCCATTAGATCTATATGTAAATTTTAATGTGATAATCTAACAGGTTGTAGGGACGTAAATGTTTATTTCCCCCGATGGCAAAGGCAAATAGTGAGGAGACTTTAGAAAATTCAACAAAGTATAAAAAAGAAAATTAAAAGCCTCTGTGATGCCATCTATCAGCAACCATTGTTAGCATTTTGGTGTATTTTTCCTCGGTGTCTCCACCCCCAGGCTCCTGGTAGATAATTTGCATAATTATGCTCATACATTATGTACAGTTTCACACCTGCTCTTTTTTTTTTTCCTAACGCGCTTGCCTAAGAATGTTCCTGTGTCATTAAAAATTCTTCATGAGATCGAAATGGTCTTTTCAACTTTATACGCTAATTAGGGAGTTTTGCATAATTTTATTTGCACACACAATTAGCCATCATGTGAGTTGTGTGGGTCTTTCAGTTCCATTCTTGTGGGAGATTCTTAGCACTCACCCCAAAACCACACTGGTGACCTTTAACATTTATTAGAGCATGTGTCCCTCAGCATGTCCCGAAAGATCACCAGAAAAAATAAAACGATCTCTCATTGACGCTTCTCCAGTAGGTTCTTTACCCAGATGGAGCTGGATTTCCAAGCCACGGAATCTTGTGGAGTGGAGAAAAGATGGCTCCCTGGGACCCATAGATAGACCCTGAGGGACGCTGAGGCAAAGAGCTGGAGCCCAGCATTCGGCCTTGGAGTCTGCGGTCTGGAGTAAGCAGGAATGAGACAGGTTAGGACGTGCCTAGCAGGACAGTCCGCTGCTCCCTGGGCACCTGGTAAGAAAATCAACACAAGTCTGAGGCTGCTGCTTTGATGCTCAGGAGAAAAGCCACCTGCATTGGAGTAAAAAAGATGAGCGTTCTGTTTCTGATTCTACACTTGCAAGCTGTGTGTGCCTGGGCAAATTCTTAACCTCTCTGAGCTACACTTTCCTCATCAATAAAACAGGATGAGGTATGACAATTAAGTTCATGAACTCATCCTAGTAAAAGTGCTACGTACCGAATTGCTGAATATCACTACGGTCACCTTCGAAGGACTCCTCTTGGGAAGCTATGCACCGACTCCAGTGCCTAGTCTACCCTTCAAAGCAGTTCTGGAACTCGTTTTCTGGAATGGCCATCAGAGCTGTCATCGTATACCCTTGATGTCCTGAATGTCATCAAAATGTCTTCCTTTCAATATTTCCTTTATCTTTGGGTAAAGAAAGGTGTCACTGGGGGCCAGATCAGGTGAGTAGGGAGGGTGTTCCAATACAGTGATTTGTTTCCTGGCTAAAAACTCCCTCACAGACAGTGCTGTGTGAGCTGGTGCATTGTCGTGATGCAAGAGCCATGAATTGTTGGCGAAAAGTTCAGGTCATCTAACTATTTCACGCAGCCTTTTCAGCACTTCCAAATAGTAAACTTGGTTAACTGTTTGTCCAGTGTACAAACTCATGATGAGTAATCTGTCTGAAGTCCAAAAAGGTTAGCAACATTGTTGCAACAAGTTCATGAACTTAATTGTCAGACCTCATATATCGATTTTATATGATCCTTGAGAGAACTACATAAGATATGTACGCAGAGCTATTAGTATGCCATCAGTAAATGGTACCTGTTGCTTTTGTTTATGATTAGAATTATCATCGTCTTCCCCAAGTTCAAATGTGTTGAACACATTTGAGTGGTGTTAGATGCAGTGGTTAGATACCTAAGCTTTGGAACAGTCTTCAGTTCAAACCCAGTTCTAGCAGATACTAGCGTGTGCCCCTGAGGGCTTATTTCTTATCATCTCTGAAGGTCAGTTTATTTTTATCAAAAGTGCATATAAAGAAGAGTGTCTTGCTGTGAGGTTGTGAGCATGGAATGGTATTCTATTCAGGAAGTAAAAGAAAGACAGGTATTTCATTTAATATAACACAGTGACGTGGCGGGAGTGGTCTGACGTGCACGCTAGGGGCACAGCTGTGAAAGTGGCAGGCACGTCTGCCCTCACGCAGTTTATCATGTTCGCAGGGTGCAGGTCGTGTGTGTTTACGTGTCTGCATATTTGTTAAAATGTTCAATTAAGACAAGCTGTGCAACCTCTTGAAGCCTGTGCTTGGCCTTTCACCCAGAATATGGGCACGTTGGAGGGGTACATGTGTCTTATTCACAGGTAATTAGGCCATCCCAGGGGTGGGGGCTTTGAAGGGGGCAGGCCAGGGCACTGGGGGAGAACATGGGAAGGCTTGGACCCAGAAATTCGATTATTGGAAAGACTTTCTGGGGCCAAGTGATATCAACACTGAAAATGCCTTCCGTCCTCTCCCCTGAGAGCCGTTCATAGCCCTAAGTGACCACGGGGCCTCCATCGCTGTCACGGGTTCTCCTGTGATTTGGGCCTGTGATTTGGTTGTCAGGCTACTCTTTTTCACAATTGTACATCACTTCTGGATAAGTGTCCCTCTCTCAAGAACACAATCAGGAAAGAGAGAAAAGAGTTGTCTAAAACATTTCGCCTTAGCCGAGGAGGAATGGCTGAATCATAGGACAGGGTAAATATTCCCAATGAAATATTCATGGAGCAGGAAATAGGATCCGTGCTTAATAAAATAATCGAGCTAGGTTCCAGCCCTCCCCCACCCTCCCCACGCTCCTCTGCAAATTATGCCCCCATCACCTGTCCCGTGTGAGCACTAAAATATATTACTCATGTTCATTGTTAATAATGCATTATTCTAATTTCCAGTTGCAAAAATATAGCTTTTCCCTCTCTTGGAGGATCACCTGTATTTTGTCATTAACATTTTGTCATGAGAGGCGCGGATGATTTAAATGGACCATAAATCGACAGCAAGCTGCTGCTTTGGGTTTGGGCCCCACTTTTTGGGGGAAGGGCTTCATTTATCACCCGGGCCTTAGCACGGTTCTTCCTCTGATTTATGTGCAAAGGAAGGACAGACAAGGGGCGGAGGGGTCTCGGGCCCTGCGGGTTAGTCATAATGCACGGAGTACCTGGAGGGCCGGCTGTCAGAGCCAGGGCTGCTCTAGCTCAGTGCGGGGAGAAACACTTGCTGATGGGTCCCGTTCCCGAGCTTTCTGGCTCCACAGATCCGGGTGTCCATCGGTCAATGTCCCGCTTTGGTCATCTCACTGGCACAGGAGGCTCAATGCAACCCACACCGAATGCCCTCTCCTTAGACATGCTTTTCATCCAGCGCCCCCGTCTCGTCTAGTTGGTTTCTCACAGCCAGAGACCTGGGGACAATCATCCGAGGGCCTGCTGCGTCCTGCCTCTAACACCCACACAACCGCAGTTCCTTTCAATACGTTTCCTCTACGGTGATCTCATTAGGTCCCTCCAAACGCCTTAAGTGGCAGGTGGAGGCGGAGCCTCATCTCCTCCTTATGAATAGAAGAAGCTCACCCTGGACCACACTGGTGATTGATGACTGTCAGAACTCGGGCATCAACTGTGATGGGAGTTGAGTGTATTGGATCAGGAACCCGTTTCTCTCTTTATCTCCTCACTTGTCTGCTTTTGTGCCCACAAGGCTTCCGGTCCTTGCGGTGGCTCAGCCTTTCCCGCCGTGAGGAATTCTCCCTCAGAGATAACAACAGCCAGCCGCGGTTCTTGTTTACCTGTCTCCACCAATGCTTACCTACCCCCGTGTCTCATTCTCTTAGAGATGTTTTTAGAATTAGGTTAACGTGGTAGTTTAATGACGATACGCTGACAGTGGCTCGAATTAACCTTCCCTCAGTAACATTTTCAAAATGACAGGTGCCTACGAGGCACACCTGTTGACTCCAGATGTTGTGCTTTTCGGTCCTGCCGAGGCAGACAGATGCTCTTGGGAGTATGGTCAGGGGAGATCAGTGCCTAGACAATTGGATCAAGACTTATCTCAGGCTCCTCGGATCTCTCACGCTGACCTTTGGAGGGGAAGCACAAAACGTTGACATTTCAGGAGTAATCGTGTCGCTTTCTAGGAGTGCCGTCCTCTTGGCCCAGCGGAGGGATGGTGATGGATGGATGGCCTTCCATTTCTGGGTGACTTCATTGTGCAGTATACATCCTCGCAGGTAATTTCATTCGGGCTGCACGGAAGCCTGTCTTATGTGGAGGCAGAATGTGATTCAGAGCAGTTAAGTAACTTGCTCAAGGTCACACAGCACTTCCACGGCAGGATGTGGACCGGAACCCGGCAGTTTGGATTCCTAGATACAGAGAGTTGGGAGGACTACCGGAGTTGGGGACACCAAAGTAAGAGGTTTCACGCATGGATGGTAAGCCTAGGACTCTAGGGCAGACCCAGGCACATCTGTGTCTGCTGTGGGTGCCCCACCTGTGAGCTCTGTGACCTTGGGATGAACTCATTCATCTCCCAGGCTGCCTGTTTCCTGTCTCTAAAATTGGGGTAACTACATCAACAGTCCTTATTTTTAACTTCACACGTATCTAAGGACCACCCATTACTGGAGCTATGGACATGCTTGTGAGCCGTGAGGTGCCGTGCAGAGGTCTGGGTGCAAAAGCGTAGCTGGAGGAATTTTATTCCTTAAATAGGGGTGCCTGTGCCTGCAGGCATTTCGCAGCCAACGGGAAAGAGGATATGGTGGCGACCACCAGGTTTTCTCAGGGCCTTGAACTTGTGTCTGTTGAAGTTCTTTGGCTGCAAGTAACAGCCAAGCCTGAGCAAAATGGTAGTTCACGGAAAACCTGGGTGCATCTCGGGCATGTGTTCAGTGATATTTGAGAGGTAAATGGACAGGCGTGAGGTAAGGTTGGAAGTAGGTGCCGTGTTCACGGGGCTGGTGAATCAGTGGCTCCTGGTTGATGGGTCTGACATCTTGGGGACCCACGTGTCCACTCTCCTTTCAATATTACTCAAGGGTGGTCTTTTCTTTTGGTCTCCAACCTAGGTCAGGAATGGTTTTCTTCTCGTGCTTATCTAAGAATAAGCATGAGATGAATTGGTTAATAACTCCTTTCAACCTTCATGCTCCTTTATAGATTAGTGTAGCATGCTGGGAATTTTCCCACAGTTCATCACTGTCACATGACTGAACTTCTCCAGGGGGTGTGAGCCCCTCTGGCTTACATTAGAAGTGTGACTGGGTTGGGTAAGTAGGCTCATTCTTAAGCATTGTTTAAAAATGAAGGTAATATATTGCTAGCAGCAATGAGACTATATTGGAAAGTGCTGGAAGAAGCAGGACCTTGAAATGCATGAAAGAGGATCACACCAGAGCACCATTTTTTTTGTGCGCACGTCTTCTGGCAACACACAGATCTCTGCCGCCCTTCCTTACCCGTCCCCTTCAGGTTTACCTGCCACCCCTCTTGGCTGGTAGGACGTTATAGCAAGGCCTCTCCGTGGCTTGGATCAGGCATCCACACTATGCCCAGAGACAGCAGAAATGCCTTGACTGGCATTCCCGCCAAGACAGTGTGGGAGGAGGGAGTCGCTAAAGGGAGATTGAGGTGATACGACCAAAGGATGTGTCCATGGATGCTGGGCGGAGACAAACAACAGAGATGTCGTGCCAAGAGGATTTTCCGCTAAAAAAAACCCTCCTAGACAACTGGTCTGAGTGTTCATGCTAGGGATTTTAGGTAAGCCCATGGCCTAGTCCCGTGGTTCTCAGAGCGTGGCCTCTGGACCAGCCGCCCCAGCGCCACCGGGGAACTTGTTAGAATGCAGCTTCCCAGGCTCCACCCAGACCTTCAGAATCAGAGAGTCTGGGAGCAGGGCCAGCCCTCGGGGTTAGTAAGCCTCCACGTGAGTCTTATAGAACCGCCGATCTAGTCAGTTGGTCAGAATGTTAGGCAAATATCCAGAAACCCTTTGACTCCTCCACTTCCAATATTTGCCTTTTCCTAATTTCTCCCCACGGGCTCTGCATCCTTGGCTCCACGAAGGAGTAGAAACTCGTAGGACCGTAACGCTCTCGCTAACCGCCCGTGCGTCTACAGGATACGTTTTCCTGTAAGATTTCCGTATCAAGCTCACCCCGTGGCCTCAGCAATATCTTGGGTCCTGGGACAAAGGGAATAATGGCATGTCCCAGCTTCCAAAGAATTCCATCTTTCCCGGAAGAGAGAAACGTCACCACAGGCTTGGGAATTCAGAGCTGGCGCAGGAGCGACGCGGAAGGACCAGTTTGCAAAGTGCTACTAGGTCACGGGCCGAATGACAGCAAATGCTAAGTGCCCTTTACTGCTGGACGTCTATGAACTTTTAAGGAGCTGGAGAGAATTGAACACCTCCAGGGAAGGGCTATAGCATGTGATGTCCTCTAAATGCACCCAACCAGAGGACACATCCTAGGAATGTCTTCTGACTTAGGTGAAATCCCCAGACACCAGTGGTTGCCCCATCCTTGATTCTTTCCCCTGTGGAGGAAGCTGGGAATTTTTCTGATGACCAGGTCTCCGAAACGTTTAATGGCATCAGTGAAATCTGGCATAAGGGTAGAAATTATGAAGTCATCCATCCTAAACAGGTAGCTCTTACATGGTAAGTTAATGAGGAAGTGCACTGGCCTGAGAGTCAGGAAATTTGGCCCCACATTTTGGGTTGTCGCTCGTTTCCACCAATTTTGGGGATGCGGAGATAAGGCAGTTAGAGAGCATCTCAAGGGCTCTTTGTACAGCTCTCATCTTCTAGGAATGTTAAAATTCCGCCAGAGGCTATCACCATTTACAACACTTCAATTGTGGCAATTTATCTTTACCATTCAGCTCTCCTTTTTATGACCATCGCGATTTGACATTTGGAGTGCTGTGGAACGTTCCACACCATCTTAGCATCTTTGTAGCTTCAAAGCAAATTTCTCTGGACATCTTTAATTGCTTGTTTCTATTCAGAGCAAAATACAGTAAAATTTAGACTGCACGTCTCTGCCCCGAAGCCCCCAGATTGAATCCTCTCATACTTTCGTTCCAGAATAAATTTCGGTAGGTCGTATTGCGCCTCCTGGTTGCCCGCTGAGAATCTGTCTGAAGAGTTCCTCTGTCACACAGCAGCATGACGTGGGGCCATATCTGACGGGGACCTGACCTCTAGGGGCTGGTCATGCCCCCACTCGGGCTCCGCAGAGGGGCTCCGGGCCTTTTTCCTTCCAGGAGCATTGTGGTGCTTGGTGCCTTCTCCAAGCTGAAGTGGCTTGTGGGGTTGTCCCTGCTTAGACCTCACCGTGGCCTAATTTGGTACCTACCTGCCGGGCACTGGCTGTGCAATGGTGAGGTAATGAAAGCACGGGCTTTGGGGTCAGGCAGAGCCAGAGGCAAACGTCATCTCTGCCCGTCTCTAAGCGGAGTTATCCTGAGATGTTCTTACAGCTTGGCAGGCTTCGGGAAACGAGCGTGCTGGGATCCTGGGACGCTCAGAAGGGCAGCGTTTTGTGTTTTTAAGGAAACTGAAGAATTGACTTTGCTCCGTCCTCCCCACCCGCTTACAGCTCTGGTGAGGATGTGGCCTCGCCAATACTGCACTGAGGTGTGAGAACCTGGAAAACTTTTTTTTTTTTTTTTTTACAAAAATGTCCTTAAATGTTAAATATATAGTTTATCAGTGAAAGTTATTTTGCAATTCTGATATGCACCTTGAATGTGTGTGTGTGTGTGTGTGTGTGTGTGTGTGTATATATATATATATATATATATGAGAGAAAGATAGGTATTGAGATTCTCACAAACTTGTAACTCACCCCAAATACTCAGCTTACACTGGGCATATGAATACACATTGTCACCCACATATAACTAGGGCCCCATGTAGCCCTGTCTTACATAACGTCCCATTTTTCTCAAAAAATATAATTGAAAAGAAATCAAAGCTTCATTCAAATGCTTGAGGAGATGACAAAGAAGGGAATAAATTCCAGCTTCCCACCTATTTCTGACGACTTCTCTCTCTTTCATGGTGAAGAACGGCTCCACACAGAGCTTTCTTCCCCTTTGTTCTGTGCGGCCCGGCTGCGTCTCCATTCGTAACCTGGGAACCTCTTCCGCTTTCTAGTTCTCTTTCCGCTTCTGTATTTTAAAAACAATATGTCTATATCTCAGGTAAGAGCCTCTCTGATTTACATCATTTTGATTCTGCCTGTATTAGCCAGGGTTCTCCAGAGAAACAATAGGATATACATCTCCTGCTGGTTCTGTTTACCTGGCAGAATCCAAGTGATGTTAAATATATAGTATGTATGTATGTATGTATGTATGTATGTGTGTGGGGAGGGAGCGAGAGGGAAGGAGGGGGAGAGAGAGAGAGAGAGAGAGAGAGAGAGAGAGAGAGAGAGAGAGAAGCTGACTGCTAAGGAATTAGCTCACACAATTATGGAGGCAGAGAATCCCAAGTTCTGCAGTTGACAAGCTGGGCACAGGGCAGCCGATGGTGTCAGTTCCAGTCCAGAAGCCGGCAGATTTCAGACCCAAGAAGAGCCAGTTTCAGTTCGAGTCCAAAGGCCAGAAAAGACCAAAGTCCGAGCTCCAAACAGTCAGGCAGGAGGAGTCCTCTCTCATTCTAGGCCTGCTGTTGAGGCCTTCACCTGACGGGATGGGGCCCTCAGCCTTTCTCCGTCTGCAGACCCAAATGTCAGTCTCGCCCAGACACGCCCCCACAGACACACCTACAATGTGTGACCCAATGTCTGGTCCCCCAGTGGCCCAGTCAAGTGGACACATAAAACGAACCATCAAGCTGCCCAGTAAACAAAATCTCAGAAGCCAGAGCGAGGTTCCCCCTGTAACAGCCAGGGGCAGACGGGGAGACAGACGTAGCCCATCCGTCTCCCTTTCCAGCCTCAGCGACCGGGCAGTATGAGAATTAGAGACGGTACGTGTAAAGCAGCCAGTGCGAAGCCGAGGAGAGGGGCTCCCATGGCCAAGCCGTATCGTTCCATTATCCTCGGCTTCTCTTACATGTATGTGCCCTTATGCTCTCACGCCGGGGCGTGAGACGATACACAAAACCAAAGAAAAAGAACAGCCGCGGGTCTGCTCTTCCAGACGAGCCCTCGCCAGGTGCCGCGTGGATGAGTGCGTGTTAATGCTGCATTCTGTTGGCAAATAATGGATTATCCTGGGCTGTGGAGAGAAAGCAGCAGCCCCTGTGGACACACACAGAGATCAGACAAAGCCTATTCCCCGGAGAAACTCACTTGCTAATAGAAAAGATAGGCTGGTAAACAGATTTTTTTATTTTTTTTTTAAAAAGGCAATGTGTAAAGTGCTAATTAGAGAGAGATGCAAAGTGTTCCCGGAACACAGAGGATGGAGTGACAAAATCCACCCGTGACTAAAGGAGGAGACTTTGATCTGGGTTTTCAAGGATGAGTTTATGTCCTCTGTGTGAAGTAAAGGGAAGGATAAGTGGTTGGGTTTCTTTCCTTAGTTTTGTTTTGCCTCTTATGTGTTAGGCAATCCCATGCCTTCCAAGTTATCGCGCGTGAAAAATTCTCATTTGGTTTATTCCTATTGAGACCCCCTAGGAAATACGTGTGAGTACTCCCATTTTACAGATGAAGACACCGAGGCTCAGAGAAGCTAGGTGACTTGTCCAGGTTTATACAGCAGGGAGGAGTGAAGCTAGATTTGAACCAAGGCTTTCCTGATTCAGTTCCCCGGGAGGATGAGGACTGCATAGACTCGAGATGTGACCAAGTCTGACCACACTGTGCACGTGTCTTAGGAGCACATGGCCAAGTGTCCGGTAGCATCTTTGGGAGCGTGGCCCTGGGTGACCAGGAGAGAGAAATGAATCAGGGGAAGACGCAGAGTGGGCAGGTGGGGTTGGGACACGGGGGGGTGGGCAGAGGGGGCTGGTAGTGGGTATAGGGAGTGCTGAGTGTCATCTCTCTCCGTACATAAGGATACGGCTGGGGTCAGGCTTATGATGATGTGCCATTAAGAGTGTGCTTCACGTGGACCTTATTTTGAACCCCACCTCTGCCAGTTACCATGTGGATAACTCAAGCTCTCTAAGCCTCAGTTTCCCCAACTGAAAACTTCGGATAATTACAATATCTCACTCAAAGGACCATTGACAGGGAAAATGAGACAATGCATGTAAATGACTCTGTATCGTGCCAACATAGATTAATTGCTCAATAAACATAATTGTTATCGTTACTGTTATATTCATTTCCTTGGCAGGGTATAGACCCATTTTTCTTTTTTTTTTAGTGTACCTAATTTAGGGAAGATGTCATCATGCATTGCTGATAGGTCCTGTGCATCTCCGTAATCATATGCTGTAGATACAGCTGTGCTTTTCACGGGCCCCTAGTAATTTATGCCAGGCTGCTGGCCTCACAGGCTATTTGTGTGTGCTCGGCCATCATGTGAGGCCCGCCTCTGCTACGTGATGATTTTTGCAACTGATCTGCAAGACTGATGAAAGACAAATCCATGTTCCTCTGTGGCTGTGAGGCCAGCGGAGGTGAATACAGTTGTTGTAATCAAGTGCAGCTCACCCCCTGTGAACATGTGAGGGTGGAGCTGCTTAGGGGACCTCGGCGGTGACAAAGGACCAGTTCCCCAGAGCGCAGTCAACTAGATGGCATTTGTCGTGTGTTCAGCATTGTGCCCCGAGCTACGCCCACGGACATGCTTGCCTATCTTGTTATGGCCGCTTATTGTGTGCTCTTCCGTGAGTTCCTTGAATTCTTGGAACTCAGTTTCCCGGCCTGCAAAACAGGGACAATACTCTATGTCTTATAGGGAAGTTGTGAGTATTCAAATAAGATAACGTGGTGTAAGCACCCGGCATCCAGTCGATTTTCAATAAACGGAAGCGCTTCAAGTTGCTTTGCACATTCACCCGCCAGCCTTTACATTCCAGAGGCAAACATTGTTAATGTTTGTATCCCCAGTGCCTGTCACATAATAGGCACGGATGTGTGTGTTTGTTGAATGAATCATCAACCAAGTAAGGTAGGCATTGTTCCCCTCGATTTTACAGATAAGAACACTGAAATTCAAAGAGATTGAGTTGATTATCCAAGGAGACACAGTTACCAAGGCATCTCAACCTGATTTTCAGCAGGCTCCAAAGACCATGTTTTTTTTCTCTGAAACTTGAGTCTTGGTTCTGCCAGATTTTAATGAAAATTAGAGTTGAATGTCTTGATCTCCTTCAACTCTTTTTTCGTAAAGGGGTGTTAATAAGAGTAACATTTCCTGCCTATCTATCATGAACCATGGACCGTGCTCGATACTTTATAAATCTTACCTCATTTAACTTGCAAAGTTGCTTTTTAAGAAACTATTGATACTACTGATAGCCATTTGAGGGAGCTGAGGCCCACCTCAGCTGCCTAGCGCTGGGGTCTGAGAAAACAATGGTGGACAGGCGAGCCAGGCTGGCCTGTGCTTATAAAGCTTATGCCTATAACAGCAACATAAATATTAATTAAACAAACACAGACATTTGCAAACATATTAGCATGGAAAGGAGAGGTGTATGGTGCTCGGAAAACTTAAAATATGGCGTTTTCAGCTGGTCTGAAAAGTCAGGGAGCTCTTGACCTGAATTCGGAGGGACAAACAGGAATTCCTGGGACAGAAGGAAAAGCATTCCCGGTGGAAGGAACAGCATGTGCAGAGCTCTGTGGTGGGAGGAAGTTTGCGGAGGACCAGGGACTGAGAGGGAGCCTGGGGCTGACCGCGGGGTGCCCAAGCTCTCCCCCTAATTCATCAGCTGCCTGGTTCTGAAGACCTGTCTGTACCCACTTATCTGTGCTCTGCCCTCTAAGTCTCAGTTTTGCCTTTTTCATCTCACCTTCATCCCAGCCCCCCTAGCCTTGCTACACCAAGCCACGCTTGTCCGTGAGAGCCCAGGACGGGAAGCAGTCTGCTCCCCGGCACCCAGAGAGCCCGGGCTCCCAGGGAACTGTGCCTTCCTCCGGACGGGACCAGATGGGCTGCCCAGATAGATAGCCTCCGTTTGCCATCTCAAGGAAAACAATAAGATGCTACAAAACTCAGCCTGGCCTTTCCGCTCTCGCTCCTGAACGTAGCAGGCGGACCTCAAGTTATTTCCGCTGCCAATTCCTTCAGAAAATGGAAGGGGGGATGGGAGAAGGCGGGGAAGAAGGAGAAAAAGAACACAGGAGCTCTTTCTAAAGAAGCCCGAAGGGCGAAGGGCGGTAGGCGGGGGAAGGCGTGGGGTGGAGAACACGGGCTTCGGTCGGACACATGCTCGTCAGCTGTGTCTCTTTCTCTCCGTGTGACCGTGAGCACAGCATGCCACTGCCCGGAGTCTGTCTCCTCAACTCCTAAAAAAAAGAATAATTGTATTTACATTCAAGAGCTGCCTTGAACATTAAGTCGGATAATACATAAAGCACTTAGGACCCACGCTAAGCTGTCAATTAGCTGTTACCATTAACAAGTATAAGGAGGAGAAAGGCAGACTTTTGTTGGTTAGAGCAGAAAACTTCTTTAAAAATTGCGGGAGCTCTTAAAAGATGATGGCACAGCCTTCAGGACTGTCAGCATTCCAGATTCCAGACACTGAAATATCAATAGGATGGCCATCTGCCCGGGATGGCAGAGGGGAGACTCCACTCTGAGTGCCTGGCTTTGAGGGGCAGAGGAAGGCATTGCGTTACATCACCAGGGATGCTCATTGCTTACCAGATGGCTCGGAAGTTGTTCTGTTCTGCGAGCTTGCTCACCATCTGATCTTTGGAAGTATTATAGTTTGATGTCCTCCCTCCCTTCCTTCCTTCCTTCCTTCCTCCCTCCCTCCCTCCCTCCCTCCCTTCCACCCACTTATCTATCTATCTATCTATCTATCTATCTATCTATCTATCTATCTATCTATCATCTATCGTCTATCTATTTTATTGATGAGATAACCCTGAAAGTTCCAGAAGATAGCATTTCCTGGGCTGGTGGAAGATCCTCTGATCTTCATCTGGTGAAATTTTGAACCTCTGGTGATGCTGACCATGCCCAATTAAACAGTCAGCTCTCCCCATCACGTTAATCCACTGCCATCCGCATCTTATTGTCCTGGGAGAAACTGAGTCCTTTGGGCAGATAGAGCTGGGGTTGAATCCCTCATAGCTGGCTGTGTGTCCTTACCCTCTGAGCCCTGTTTCATTGTTAGGAAATACTACCCATACGTGAAAGGTGTGGTTTGGGATAGATTTAGAGATAATGTCTACATAGTAACAAGCATATGATCTGACACAGAGTTAGGACAGGAACTGGAAATTATAATAATAAACACAATGATAATGATAGCTAGTATTATCATTATTACTATTTATTCAATGTATTTTTTACAAGAATGTGTAGGGTTTATTTTATTTTCTATTAATCTTTATTCAATGCATTAGGGTGACATCGACTTTATTAAGTTTATTAGGGTGACACTGATGAGTAAAATTATATAGGCCTCAAAGGTACATTTCTGTAATACATCATCTATATATTGTACTGGGTGTATTTTTTTTGTTTTTGTTTTTGTTTTTGAGGGCAGTGTCACTGGCCCTCATATATGGGATCCGAACAGGGGCCGCTGGCTTCCGAAGCCAGCGCTTAACCACCACAACACTCGGCCGGCCCTGGGTGTAATTTTTAAACTCTAAGAAGGGCTGCTCCATTTTAAATAGTCGGCCACAAGGAGTTTTCGTGTGTGTGTGTGTGTGTGCGTGTGTGTGTGTGTGTGTGTGTGTGTGTGTAATCAGATTAGCAGCCCTAAAAAGAAGTTACAAGACTAGCTCCCAGGGGAGGAACTGATCACAAGGCTGACTGCTTTCCTTCTGTGCTACAGGAACGCTGCCCCTCCACCCCCCAACTCCCCAGGGGCTGGTTTTCATTTGTCATCTTAGTAGCTCAGCCGAGCAGCACACAGCCTGCCTGGTACTGATGGGG
The DNA here is from genome assembly GCA_033961575.1 of Aselliscus stoliczkanus. Classification (NCBI taxonomy): domain Eukaryota; kingdom Metazoa; phylum Chordata; class Mammalia; order Chiroptera; family Hipposideridae; genus Aselliscus; species Aselliscus stoliczkanus. The sequence continues at coordinate 4,933,024 of CM066741.1, read as the reverse complement.
AGCCTTGCAGGGCAGCTTGGGCACCAGGATGCCTGGGAGCGTAGTTTCGCCTGTGACTTGCCACTCTCCATAGTGTGTGTGCATGTGCGTGTGTGTGCATGTGCGTGCAGTGTGTGCTTGTGTGTGCGCATGTGTGTGCAAGTGTGTGCGTGTGTGCATGTGCGTGTGTGCGCGTGCGTGTGCACGCATGTGCGTGTGCGCATGTGCGTGCAGTGTGTGCTTGTGCACGCGCATGTGTGTGCATGTGTGTTTGCATGTGCGTGTGTGCGTGCGTGTGTGCATGTGCGTGTGTGTGTGCATGCATGCACATGATCATGGGAAGACAATTCCAGGCCTTGCAGGCCCTGGTGGTGACAACTCAGTCCAAACATTGCTTCTAGCTGCACGGAAGGCCACGCCCCCAGGACCACCATTCAGTGTCCCCTGAGAAAGCTCAGGGCGGCCGGGAAATACACTGTTTGTTCTAGTCACACCTGAGCATGGGCCCCTGACCTCCTTTTCTTAGACCGTTTACTGAAAGGACCTGACAGTTGTGAGTATTTTTCTCTTACAAGTCAAGTGTTTCTCTGAAGCGCCTGAGAGCCTTCCGTCTGAAACGAACTCATCAGGAGGACGGGCCTGTCTGGGCGGGAGGTTAGCACCTCCCGGGCAGCAGGCACACAGCGGCCTGATGGGCCCGATTTACCCTAAGGAGCCCTTTGTCAGTTTTCTCTCCCTCCTTCTCCCTTTTAAAGGCCCGAGTCACCGCCGCCCAAATGGGAGTGGAGCTCAGCTCCTCCCCTGCCCTCAGTACTTACTGCATGAAATCTGCTTTCACTGCCTGCACGGCTGTCCGGTCGTGTCTGTCTTGGACGGTGGCAGGTGGATGTATGTCTTCAATGGCGTGTCCCTGGTAGAGGGTCAAAGGGCGTTGTTCCCAAATAAGAAACCGCTCCGGCCATTGCTCTCGTGCCTGGGTATTAACACCATGGGCATAACGTGGGGACACTAACAGTAATGCCTGCCTAGTGACTTTGTCTTGAGGATTAATTAAGTTAACGGAGTTAATTGACCTAGAGAAACAGGCTTTCAGCCTCCCCACCCTCCCCCAGGGTGCACCCCGAATTTCAGGAACCGCTTAAAGATCTTCTGACTCTCAGGCTATGGATCCTTTCCCTGGGGGGCATCAGGGAATGGGCAGGGTGAAGCTGGCATGCCCCGAGCAGTTACTGAGCACTTAAATGTATGCCCAGCGTGGGGCAAGGGACTCCACATCCTTTGTTTTAGGCAGGTCTTCCAGGAGAACTTCTTATAAAGTCAGGGGGTAAAGCAGATAGGCCCCTTGGCCACATGCATTTCTCTCTTTTTCCTCCTTAAGCCTCGCTGGAGAGGTAGTGGAAGGGAGGGAAGGAAGGAGGGAGGGAGGGAGGGAGGGAGGGAGGGAGGGAGGGAGGGAGGGAGGAAGTGAAGTATTAGTGGGTTGTCGGAAAAGTCATGTAGTTTTTCTATGTTTTTCGTTGCAAAAAATGCGCCATGCGTTTTCCGACAACCCAATATCTTACAGAGACAAACTGCACAGGAGAGAGACCAGGAGAGCTTCGGACGGATTCTGGAAGGTGGGAAGCCGATGAAACGGTGATGTCACTCAGAGTAGAGACAGTTGCAGTCCGGGCATTTGAAGGCACCATGGTAGGTGGGGAGGACTCGGGCCTGAGGAGCTGTTCCCAGGGCTTTGGGCTCTCTGCGCCCCCTGCCCCCTGCCCCCGGCATAGACAGCTGCCTCTACTGCCCCCCTCACCGCACCACACAGAAGTGGGGTTTTTGGGTAATAAACAAGACAGGCTGAGGACTCAAGGGGTCAACAGGGACAGCAGACATTTGGGGAGAGAAACAGGTAAACACGGGCTTCTCTGCTCCCTTCTCACCCAAATGCCTGGAGGATTTTTATCTGGAGAAACTGACAGATCCATGAGAAAAGACACCAAGATACTGAAATACTGTGGTTCTCACTGCCTCGCTGCCCTGCAAGGAATTCCATCCGTGGGCACCCTGTCCCCTTGGGCCCCGCCCTCCCATCTGACCACTGCGCAGTGCAGGGAAATCTCTAGCTGAAAAAGCAAGACCCAAACAAGCAACAGGGCAAGAACAGGAGGAAACTGCAGTATTTCGATATGTGGAGGTAAATATTAGAAGAATCAGGTAAAGGACCGGAGAGTGGCCGCCCCAAGGGGCAGGGTGGGGAGGGCTGATGCTGCCGATTTTCTGTGCAAGGCTTCCAGCACTCTTATTCTTTTTTAAATATGCGTGTATTGCTTTGGCAAATGTAACACTGAATTTTTTTTTTTTTTTGAGGGCAGTGTCACTGGCCCTCACATGTGGGATCTGAACCGGGGCCGCTGGCTTCCCAAGCCAGTGCTCAACCACCGCGCCACTCGGCCAGCCCGTAACACTGAATTTTAAAACCATGGTTTTACAAGGAAGAAATGCTTCCCGTTGAACCAGTGAGTAAACGGAGGCTCGGAAAGGTTTGCTGACTTGCCCAATGTCACAAAGCCAGTAGATCCTAGAATCCCACTGAAACCCACAAGTGTCTGTCTCAAAAAGTCCGATGTTGTTATGTATTCCCCATGCGTGCTTCCTAGCTTGCTATGTGAAACCAGTTAAAGGACAGCAGCCCCCGGGACAGATCACACCCGCTCCGTGGGCCTCCAGGAGCAGCCAGAAGGGGGGGCCGTGCGGCCAGCTCTGTAAGCCCCTGGTTAAGGGAACGCGACTGGGCCCTGGGTGCACCCAGTTACTCCCTGAGCGACTCCAGGCACGGTCCCCATTGGGTTATTGCTGAATCTCACATGGCAGCCCCCAAGGATTACGGCAACACGGCAAGGAACAAGGAAAACACGGCCTTAAGATGCATTATTGATGCCTGCCTGCGTTGCGAGCTGGGGTGGTTGGAGGCATTCTTCTCAAGATTAAAAAAAAAAAAAATCTCCTTCCCTTTAAATAAATAAAGCGGGCTCGGTGCCAGAACCCAAGCTTTTGCAAGGGCTATTGGGATTGCTAGTGGGATTGTTCGGAGTTTCGGAGGCCCCAAGAAACGTCAACCTCTGGTTTTCTGTGCCTACGCGGAAGGCAGCAAGGCAGGGCTGCTGAAAGTTTAATCTGGCCGTTGGCAGAGACTGAGAGGTGAGCGGGGGAAGGAGGTCGAGGGTCCTGGCAACTCACACAGCTGGGCCTGGGCCTGGGGGCGCAGAGGTGGGAGGCCGCTGACCCTGGTGTCTCTTTTTTAGCGGGGAAGAACCCTTCTCCAGGGCAATTCGGAACACCGGCTCCGTTCCCAGGAGCTCATTTCCTCTCGGAGGCGCCCGCTGACCGCCCGCCTTCCCCACTATGGGGTACGTTAGGTCTTGGGCACAGTTTGGGGCTCCTATGGAAGCCCCTCTGTGTTCTTCACGTAGCGCTAATGGGCTTACATTGAATTGTTGCCTTACGTCTCCACCTTCCCTCCCTGACTGTAAGCTGTGCACCTGGCTTCTGCCGTGCAGGATCTCGTCACCTGGCGTATCTCCCGGCACAGAGCAGCCTTCTTAAATATTCCCCGACGGGCAGAGTCTCCCAAGAGGGAGTTTCTTTCTTTTTCTGACCGCATGGTCCACCTTCCCATCCTTACTTACAATAGCTGAAATGTGACATCCACACGTACCATAACTGTGTTGTTATTATTTAAAAGCAATCCTAGATGGGGATGGACCGTGCCTAATGTGGGGGAAATGACACGCATACGTTAGAATAACAGAGATGATCAACCTGGGGGACCATCCCCACTCCCGCCACTGCTGTCACAGAACCCTTCTTCTGAGCAGACCTCCTGTGGGGGTGCGATCACATTCAGCCCTCAGCTTTCTCGGTCTTGGAAACTGTGGGTGCAGGAGCCCCAGGCTTCTCCGTCAGACCCCAACAAGGTGACGAGTGAGCAGACAGGCAGCAAGCCTCGCTGTAGAGAAGGTGGGCGCCAGAAACTCACGAGGGGACCAGGTCTTCTTTCCCTCTCCCCAGTCCCCCGAATCTGTCTCCGGACTGATCATCAGAGGAAGGAAATTACAAAGTCCACGTGATCCGAAAGAGCGTTCGATTCCCACAGACGTTGTTTCCCTTATGGAACTGCGTGAAGCTTCCCGGATTTGGTCCCGCCCTCTTGCCCAAGGGGGTGCAGTGATTCCTGAAGGATGGGGGCGTAGGAGATAAAAAGAAGGTACACTTTCCTTTGCCCTTCTGTGCAGGGTCAGCATATTTGCAACCCAGTCGTGTGTGAACTATTGCTGAGCTTTCCCTCTGGCTGAATTCGGTCTGGTGCCACAAGCAGGTAGGTGCTCACTTACTGGTGGGCTTTAGAGACCGCGTGGGTCCCTACCGTGCGTGGGTAATGGAGCTGATGGCCAATCAGTGAGGTCTTCCCAGTACCTGGGAGCTTCCAGCGAAGGACAAGTCCACGTTCCCCTGCCAGAATGGCCCCTTTGCTCTTCCCAGCCATGACAGTTGGAATCATAGCATCATCATTCTTCAGGTAGCTGGGAATTGAAAGGTGATCTGATCCAATCTCTTCACCTCACAGGTGGGGAGACCAAGGCTTTGGGAGGCAAGGTGGTGTGCCTGCTGGGTCCAGGGAGCGTCATGCGTCTCAACTTCTGCTCGTCTCTGCTGGTCGGCGCCACCTGTCTTGAGCTTCCCCCTACATAAAAGATGACCCAAAGTAAAAACCATCTGGTCTGCATATTGAAGCGTTTGCCACTGGCAGACGGGAGACTGAACGCTGATGGTTTCTGGGACCTCTCGCAACTCTCTGGCCTCTGAGACTTAACCCCATACACCTTCACCGTGAGCTTCGGTACACGCCAACCCTGAGACCCCCAGGAGAAGCAGCTGCACAAGCCGCTGGGACTCGCAGAATCCCAAGAAAACACGGACAGGTGGACGGCACGCTTCTCCCGCATTCTCTGTCGTCTCCAACGGAATCCACAGGATGCCAAAAAGACAAATGGGTTTTTCTCCTCCAAATTATTCCTCCTACAAATGCTAAGTGTCTCCATCTGGGAGGCATTTAACATTTCAGGCAGCTACTGCTGATCTGTAGGAGGACTCACCAAGTATCAACTGTCTCCCCAAAATATCTCCCCTGCTTGCTGCAGGACCCAGCCCAGGCGGAAGGAAAGGAAGCGCGTCTGTCTGGGGAGGCCTGAGTCAGAGGAGGGCACGGTCAGCCCTCCCCCCCGCGCCCACCCACTCCTCCCCTCCAGGCCATGTGTCGGTGAGAGACACACACACATCGCTGCATCCCTCTCCTGGAAGCCTGGGTCTCCAGAAAAATACCTCGCTCATGGAGTTCCCCCCGGCCGACAGTCGCCTGTGTCTTCTGACACTTCAAGTGCTTTCAGATACTTACAAGGACTCACACCCATTTCCTGCTAGGCCGAGTTAGACCACGTCTCATAGAAGATGGCAGTGATGGAAATATCTGAGTTCTGAATGCGGTCCAAGAACCTTCCGCTCAAGTTTGCCAGATCCAAGCATGTGGGCGTGAAAACCGGGCCGACATCTCCCAGCCGCTAACCCTGCATCTATGCGCTTACCCACCCTCTGTTTCTTTGTTATCTACGGCATGGAAGTCACTAGGAGGGGCCCAGGACACAGGCCCTGTCATCACAGAGTGTGTCATCCGTTCAGGGGGGCGTGTATAAAACATGTCCACAGATATTACTTAATCTGGGGGGAAGGTGGAGGCGGGGAGGGGGCACCCTGATACCGGACTCTAGGAATCGGAGGAAGTCGTGCTCGCTGAGCCGCCCAGGCGGGAGTGGGGTGGGGTGGGGTGGGGGCAGGCGGGTGGACATTGTAGGTGGCACTTGTCCTAGACCCTAGGAGGGGATTAGAATTTGAATCTGTGGAAACTGGTTGGGGAAAGGGCCCCTTGGTGCACGGAGCAGCTTGAGCGACGGAAGTTCAAGGTTGTAAAGGTGTCCAGAGCTGAATTTCATGCATTCATTCTTTCCTTCTTTCATTCATGGAAAGCAACATACATTTCCTTCCTTGACTCATTAAAAGAGACACATATCTACTGAGCACAGAGTTTTATGTTCAGGGCCACAGGAACCGGGCGTATTAAGATCCACCCAGTGTGGCCTCAGAGAGCTTTAACTAATGGGCAGATCAGAGCCGTGGAGGAGAAGGGTGACAGAAAGGGCAGCCCAAGGGCCAGAGGAGACTGTGGAGAGCAGAGGATGTGTGGGCACTTGACTCAGGCATGGGGGGCCAGGGAAGACTTCCTGCAGGGGAGAAAGCGGAATCAAACGCCAAAGATGGAAGATGTGTGTTTTTCCGGCACGCTCTGTGCATGCACGCGCGGGCGCTGCTCAGCGGCCAGTGCTCCGGGCGGGAGGGCGGTGGGAGAGTGGGCCTCGCCTAGGGTGTTCCAGTGCCTTTTCTTGGCATGGGGAGCTCCTCTGGTCATTCTTCTATTTATGCTACAGCGATGGGAGTAGCCAGAGAGCTGGTTCACGCCACCCCCGGAGTCCTGCTGGCAGCCCGTGCGGTGGTGAGGTCCAGCTCCCAAACGTGCAACGCTCCGTCTGCCGCTCGTTTGTCAGTACCGTCATCCATGTCGAGTGCTGTTGGTTCTCTTTTCTCAGTCTGCTGGTCTTAGTCGCCAATGGCTTCATGAAGGACAGGGAGTCAGACTCGGGGCAGCGAGCACAGGGCTGGGATGCGCGTAGTAGGTGCTCAACCTTTGCTGAACGACCTGTTGGTTTTGGAGTGTGTGTGTGAGCTGGGTGCTAGGTGTGGGATTCTGGGGGGGCTGAGATACAGCCTCCTTCTTATATTTGAGAGATTAAAATATTTCTGCAGCTTTTATCATCATTGTTGATTCTTTATGTGCTCAATCCTTTGTTCTCATCTGTGCAAATGACAGTTTAATGGCTCGAAAGATACTCTTTTGAGAGAGGATATTTTTATCTAACATATATGCTTGTATATGATCAGCATCAATGACTGGCCTCCTAAACACCTGTCACCAGATGGTTAAAACAATAGAAAAGCATCTCTTTCAAGTTTTTGGAAATTTAGATATTTGATAAATCCCTGTGTATCATTTAAAGCAGAGAAAGTATCCCTTTATACTAAACATTTATGTATCCCTTTATACTAAACATTAAGTAATGTTAAAACCCCAAAACTATCTAGTCTCATGGTTAATATGTTACTATATTAATGCGTATCTTTTTATTATTTGTGTGTGCATATATTAGTGTGCATGTTTGAAAATTCAGATTGTATGGTTATATACTGATTGATAAGATGCATTTAAACTAATGTAAATAACATGCAGACATTAAATCCTTTTATGTGAACATTTTAGTAGCTGCATGATCTGAGAACTTGGTCATTGAGGGGAGACTAGGCATCAATCGAAAGATGCCACAGATAAATACGGAATTTCTGCTGTGCTAAGGGCTGCAAAGGAGAAGCCCCATGAAAAGAGTACATGGGGGTAGGGGCTGATCTACAGGTCAGGAGAGCTTCTGTAAGAAGGTGATGACCCATCTGACTTCTAAACGATAATTCCAGTTACCGCCAGGCAGGCTTGGGGCAGAGATGGGGTGAGCAGGGACTCACAGCACTGGAGACAGGTGGCAGGAGGCCTGTGTGGGGGCTTCGGTCCTGTAAGTGATTTTCACTGTCAGCTCTGTGTCTTTATGTTACCACCGGCCTTCTTGCTGAGCTCTTGTGTACTTTTGTTTTTCAGTTGACTTGACTGGGTTCTCTAGATGGACACGCATACTGTTTGCGATTAATGGTAGGAGTGATGATGAATTCAGCCTTTGCCTTGTGTCAGGCTCCCTGCTCTGCATGGATCGTGTTCACTGTTCCTGGTACAGGAAATCTGACCCTTGTACCCGCTAAGTGAATTCCCCAAATGACGCTCTGTCGCTAGTGACACAGCTGGGATTCGAACCAGGTCTAGCGCCAGCCTCTGTGTACCCAGCCTGGCATCGAACTGACCTCATTGGCATCGAACTGACCTCATTCTTTTAAACATTGAAAAAAAAATGTATATGTGATTCTGATCTCTTATACCTAAAGTGAAATCATCCAAGATTTTCAGTTTTCTTTTATTAAATAGGGATTTATACAGAGGGTGACAAAAAAAATGAATACATGTTTTAAGAAAGGAAAAAACTGTATTAAAATGGTCATACAATGAATGACACTAGCATTCATTTGATGAACGCCATCTTTTGAGCAAACGTCATACTACACATTGCTACCGTAATTCAGTTCAACTTCGAAAAGTAATGCATAGATAACACCTCTTAAAATGTGTGCATTTTTTTTTTTTTTGGCAGCCCCGGTATATATAGCTTTCTACTTTTTTTTTTTTTTTTATTGTGGTAAGCTCACAAGAGATCTTCACATGAGATTTACCCTCTTAACAACTTTCTAACTGCACATCGCAGCATGGTTATCCGCAAGCACAGTGTTGAACAGCAGATCTCTAGAACTTACTCATCTTGCAAAACTGAAACTTTGGATGTGTGCCTCTCCCTGTCTCCCCTTCCCTGCGCCCCGGCAGCCATTTTTCCTCTTGTGTTTCTATGACTCCAATGATGTTAGATGCCTCCTCTCAGTGGAGTCATACAGTGTGTGTCCTGTGGCTGGTTCACTTCCCCTCATCATGTCCTCCAGGTTTATCCATATTGTAGCATGGTCCAAACTTCGTTCCTTTTTTATGGCCAAGTAATATTCCATTGTGTATATATACCGCATTTTCTTTATCCATTTATCTGTTGACGGACATGTAGAGTTGCTTCCCTGACTTGGCCATCATGACTAGCATTACACCGAACTTAGGAGTGCCAGTATCACTTTGAGACCCTGATTTCCATTCTTTTGCGTGTATATCCAGAAATAGGATTGCAGGATTGGATGGTAATTCTAGTTTAAAATTTCTGAGGAACCTCAATATTCTTTACCAAAGCAGCTATACTGATTCCTACCACAGGGTACAGGGGTCCCCTTTTTCCACATCCTGCCTAACATGTGATTTCTTCTGCCTTTTTGATAACAGCCATCCTAATAGGTGATAGGTAATCCCTCACTGTGGTTTTGATTTGTAAACTAACATTTTGTTCATCTACTTGTCTTCTTTAATACCTACACTATTTCAAGGACCCTAATTTTGTCGAGGACTTTAATGGGAGTGTTTCTGGGATTTTGTAGTCAGGTAAAGTGTTGGCCATTGATATGTGAGAGCTATTCTTTACAAGGCTAGGAAAATAATCCCCTATCCCATGATTTCTGCGTTTTTTTAAAAAAAATTTAAACACTCTCTGTATTTTTTTTTTTAAGATTTTTTAATTGGGGAATTGGGGGAGGGGGACAGCGTTGGGGAACCGAGGAAGGGGAACAGACAAGTTGCTGTCCTTTTGTTCTACAGTCTAGTTGTGGAGGACGTTGCTTCACTGGCCCATGTTGGTATCATCATTGTGCTCTTCCCGGGTGAGGCAGATTGGTCGCTGGCATCTGGACGACCGCTCACAGTGGCTCTTGGCTGCTCACACCGGCTGCCAGCCGCTCCCGCTGGCTGCCGGCCACTCACTGCAGCCTATGGCAGCCCCACTGCAGCAGGGGCTGCAGCTATGCCATCCCAGGGACTCACAGCAGCCCAGCTCCAGGTGGAGCTGTTGTTCACCATCTTAGCTGTAGAGGGCAGTGTCACTGGTCCTCATATGTGGGATCCGAACTGGGGCCACTGGCGTCCCAAACCAGCTCTTAACCAACGCGCCACTTGGCCGGCCCGATTTCTGCCTTTTTTAATAAGTCGGAGGTGAATATTGAATTTTGTCCAAAACTGTCTGGTATTTGATTATGGTCTTTCTCCTCTGATATGATAAATTACGTTAATAGATTTCTGAATATTAAATGATTTCTAATGTTAAATCATCCTTGGCTTCCTGGAATGAAATCTATGTGGCCGTGGTGAGTTATTCTCCCAGAGCATAGCTGAGTTAGGTTTCCTGGTATTTTATTGCATATGTTTATATCAATATATGAGATTGGATTGGCGAGTTCGCCTTCTTTGGCTGTTGTTATTAGGTGTTCGCTGCAGAAACATGCCAATCTCACTAAAGAAACTGGGACACATTTTCTATTTCTTCCACAGTGGTTGCCTGACATGAGAGTTATTTATGTTTTAGAAACTTGAAATAATTAACATTTAATTTAGGCCTAGTACTTACTTCAGCGATGACTTTTATCACTTACTCAGTTGTTCCCAAAGTTAGTGATATCCTCAGGTTCTCATTGTGTCAATTTTTATGATTCATATTTTTCTAGAAAACCATCAGTATCAAAACTTTCAAATTTACTTAGTATGATGATTACACATTTATCATACATTGCACTGTCTTATAAATTCTTAATTTGTGGTTTTGCATTGTATTATTTCTCCTCGTAGAAAGCGCTACTTAGAAGTTAGTCATAGAGCAGGATGGCAATACGTATTTTAATCCTCTATTTGCCCATTTTGTGATTTAGGGCTCATTAATTTCTTTCTTCTTCCTCATTCTCTTCATTGGTAAAAAGAGGATAACACTAGTACCCTCCTTGAAGTGTTGTTAATATCATAATTCACCACTGCTAGGCACATATTAAGTGCTCAATAAATAGTAGCCATTATTCCATTTTCAACTTTTTAATATTTGTGTTTATAAAGAAAACAGCATTCATATTTACATATTAATTGTATAGGTTATTTATTTGCTTTGCTAAATTATTGTGGTGTTCTTTTTTTTTAAAGTCTACCCTTCATTTCTTTCTGATACTTTTCTTAGTTTTCACTTGCTCCCTTTGAAGAAAATCTCATTCATGTGTTTTCTTTAGTTAATTTCTTTTCATTCTTTCTTGCTCAAGAATACAATTCCAGGCTGAAATAATATACTATCACATTGTAATATACTGTATCTGTTCAGCTCATTAATTTCTAAATAACCTATAACCAATATTTTAATTTTCTTTTTGACCAGCATGTTACTTAGGAGAGAGATTTTCTATTAGTAAAGGCTTGGGGTTTTCTAGTTTGTTTCTAGGTTTTTGGGGTTTCTTTTTTGTCTGTTCATTCATGTAGATTTTTAAAAGGTTTTATTAAATTTATTGAGGTAACATGGGTTAGTAAGACTATATATGTTTCAAGCATATAATTCTGTAATGCATTATATATTATATTGTGTGCTCACTATCCAGAGTCAGTTCTCCTTCCATCGCCATATATTTGACCCCCTTTACCCTCTTCCACCTCTCCCCTCCCCTCTTATCCTCTGGTGACCACTAAACTCTTGTTTGTGTCTATGAGGTTTTGTTTGTTTGTCTTGTTCATTTGTTGCTTTCAGTTTTATATCCCCCATATGAGTGAAATCGTATGGTTCTTGGCTTTATCTGTCTGACTTATTTTGCTTAGTGTGATACTCTCAAGGTCCTCCCGTTCTGACAGGTAGGAGGGCGTAGCTCCTTGTGGTTTTGATTTGCATTTCCCTAATAGCCAGTGACATTCAGCATCTTTTCATACATCTAATGGCTCTTTGTGTGACTTCTTGGGAGAAGTGTCTGTTCAGGTCCTCTGCCCATTTTTTAATGGATTGGGTATTTTTTTAATTGTTTTTGAGGTGTATAAGTTCCTTATATATTTTGGATATTAGCCCCTTATTGAAGGTGTTGTTTGCACAGATCTTCTCCCATTCAGTTGGCTGCCTCTTTGTTTTGTTGATGGTTCCTCTTACTGTGCAGAAGCTTTTTATTTTGATATAGTCCCAGTTGTTTATTTTTGCTTTTACTTCCCTTGTCTTTGAGGTAAAATTTATAAAATCCTCTCTGAACCCAAGGTCCATAAGTTTGGTACCTATGCTTTCTTCTATGCAATGTACTGTTTCAGGTCTTATTTTTAGGTCTTTGATCCATTTGAGTTAATTTTGATACATGGTGACAGCAGTCTACTTTCATTCTTTTGCATGTGGCTTTCCAATTTTCCTAGCACTATTTTATTGAAGAGACTTTTTTTTCCCCTCCATTGTATGTGTTTGGCTCCTTTGTCAAAAATTATCTTCCCATATATATGGGGGTTTATTTCTGGGTTCTCAGTTCTGTTGCATTTGTCTGGGTGTCTGTTTTTGTTTTGTTTTGTTTTGGGGTGTTTTGGTTTTTTTCCCCCCCAGTACCATGCTATTTTGATCATTGTCGCTTTGTAGTATAAATTGAAGTCCAGCCTTGTTCTTTTTTTTTCCTCAGGATTGCTTTGGCTATTCTGGGTCTGTTGTGATTCCACACAAATCTGATGATTTTTTGTTCTGTTTCTTTAAAAAATGCCATTGGGATTATGATGGTAATTGCATTAAATCTGTATATTGCTTTGGGTAATATTGTTATTGGAAGAACTGTTGATTCTTCCAATCCATGAACACGGGATATATTTCCATTTCTTTGTCGTCTTCAATTTCTTTGAATAACGTCTTATAGTTTTCAGTGTATACGTCCTTCATGTCCTTTGTTAAGTTTATTCCTAGGTATTTTTGTTGTCGTTGTTGCAATTGCAAAAGGAATTGTTTTCATTTTTCTGAAATTTCATTGTAAGTATGTAAGAATGCAATGGGTTTTTGTACATTGATTTTGTATTTTGCAAGTTTCCTGTATTTGTTTATTGTTTCTAATAGTTTTTTGGTGGAGCCTTTAGGGTTTTCTATATAAAGAATCATGTCATCTGCAAAAAGTGACAATTTAACTTCTTCATTCCCAATTTGGATGCCTTTTATTTCTTTCTCTTGTCTGATGGCCCTGGCTAGAATTTCCAATACTACGTTGAAAAGCAGTGGTGATAAGGGACCTGTCGTGTTCCTGAATGTAAAGGAAAAGCCTTCAGTTTTTCACCGATATTACCTGAGGGTTTTTCGTGTATGGCCTTGATTATGTTGAGGTACTTTCCTTCTATACCCATTTTGTTAAGTGTTTTCATCATAAATAGAGGTTCGACTTGCCAAATGTTTTTTCTGCATCTGTTGATATGTTCATATGACTTTTTCCCTTTATTTTGTTTATGTGATGTATCACATTGATTGATTTGCGTATGTTGAACCATCCTTGTGCCCCTGGAATGAACCCCACTTGATCGCGGTCTATGATCTCTTTTTTTTTTTTTTTTTGAGGGCAGTGTCGCTGGCCCTCATATGTGGGACCCGAACCGGGGCCTCTGGTTTCCCAAGCCAGCGCTCAACCACCGCGCCACTCAGCCGGCCTCAGTCTATAATCTTTCTAATGTATTGTTGTATTTGATTTACTAGTATTTTGTTTAGGATTTTTGCATCTATATTCATCAAAGATATTGGTCTGTAGTTTTCTCTTTTGCGTGTTACCCTTACCAGTTTTTTGTATCAGGGTAATGCTGGCCTTATAAAATGAGTTAGGAAGCATTGCCTCTTCCTCAATTTTCTGGAAGAGTTTGAGGAGGACAGATATTAAATCATGTTTGAATGTTTGGTAGAATTCGCTAGTGAAGCCATCTGGTCTTGGACTTTTGCTTTTGGGGAGGTTTGGGGTGATTGTTTCAATTTCCTTACTGTTGATAGGTCTATTTAGATTTTCCAGTTCTTCGTGATTCAGTCTAGGAAGGTTATATATTTCTAAAAGCTTGTTCATTTCTTCTAGGTTATTGAATTTGGTGGCATATAGTGTTTCATAGTATTCTTGTTGATCCTTTGTATTTCCGTGGTATCCATTGTAATTTCTTTTCTTTTTGGTTTTGTTTGAGGCTTTTCTCTTTTTTCCATAGTGAGGATAGCCAGGGGTTTGTCAATTTTATTAATCTTTCCAAAGAACCAGCCCTTTGTTGCATTAATTTTTTTCTATTGTCTTTTTGTTCTCTATTTCATTTAATTCTGCTCTAATTTTCATCATTTAGATTTTAAATAGCATTTTCTATTATATATGCCCAGATAATAATATTTTCTATATGCTCTGGTAAATTAGTATCTTCTATATCTGCCCAGAAGATGTGACCCGAATTACCACTTTTTCGACATTGTTGTTTTGAGTGTGTGTGACTTATATATTTTATAAATTTTGGAAATTGTATTAATTGACCTCTTGAAAGAAATTTCATTATCTTCTTGATATAACGTTTAAAAAATCTATTCAGTCCATATCAATTACATTATGCAAATCTTTTACACCCTTAGATTTTTTTTTTGTCTGCTCGGTCTGTCAAAAACTGTTAAAATCTCACAGCACCAATGTATCGATGCCATTTGTCCCTTGTATTGCTAGCAATTTTAGCCCCAGGTATGTAATGATTTCAACAAGGAAACATTTATGTCTGTTGATCTGCCTGTGAATTGCGTATTTATCAGCATAAAATAATCCTGTTGTTCTATATTAAGATATTTTACTTGAATTCGACTGGGCTTGACATTCATTTTCAGCCGCTGGCTTCACTTTTGTTTGCTGAGGACTGGCACCTTCTTCTCATTCTTCTGTATTTCGCCCAAATGTGGAATTCTGTTTTCTTGTAGTTCTGGCTGGTTTAAACAGCACAAAGTTGAATTTCAATTTTTGACCCAATCTCGGAGTCTCTGACCTTTATTCCCATCACTCATTTGTTCGGGCCCTTCTGTTTTGTTTTCGTGTTTCCTCAATTGTATCAGTTTCCCCCATCCATTTTGTTCACTGTGGGTGGCATAATAATGGCATAAAGGCTGAGCCTCCAGCCCTCTAGCTGGCTCTAGCACTCACGTCCAGTAGCATGTTGAGGCACACAAATCACCTGGAGAGCATCCAAAGACGTGTGGCCCCCGTAAAAGTTGCAGTATGTTCTTACATGAGGACTAGATTAAAAAAAAAAAATCTAGATCAGGGGAAAAAGTTAGGAGCTGCTTCCGCACAGAAAGAGAGAGAGAGAGATTGCTTCTGTAGAGCTTCTCAATCAGAATTCTAAACAATATGAGGGTCTCGGGAAGTCAGCGCTATGCAAAAACTTCCCAAACTAGACTCTGTTCCTCCATAAAGTCATGAGTTCACCATCATTTGAAATATGCAAGGAAAACTGGACAGTATCAGAATGCATGGAGATGGTTCATGTTTGATCAGAGGCTGCAACTCATCGGTACTCCGGATGCCTGAGAACTCGGCAGGTCTGTTACTGCTTGAGAAACAGCGACATTGACAAGATCCTCGTCTCTTCTAAATGTGTCATCTTTTAAACATTTTAGGTGGAAATTCTGATGTTGAGTCTATAGAATAGCTTTCAAAAATAAAGTCACATGCCTAAGCACCCTACCTGGATGTGTGGTTTGTATGAAGGGCTGTATCTTTACAAGTCTACGTAGAAAGGGTTTCTTAACAGCTCATTGAATATTAGAATCAGCTGGAGTGCTTGAAAAATTACCCATGTTTAGTTACCACTCAGGGTATTTGATTTAGCCTTTCTGGGGTTGGAGCTCAGGCATTGTTGTTTTATAAACTCCACAGGTGATTCTAATGTGTAACCAAGGTCAAGGATCACTGGCCTGCAGGAGGTTACCATTGATTTTCAGGTGGGAAGACTTGGCAAATATTTGTGCTTTGCCTTTGGCACGTCTGGTTCCCCATCTGCTGGCTCCAGCCGCCGATTCGTTTGGAAATTCATCACTTATGTCTTTCTACTCATGCAGCCCCGGAGGCTTCGACTGCACGATTCCAGGTGCAACTGGTTTCTCAGGCTTCAATCAGCACCCACGTTCTCCAGGCCACTCACAAAGCATCAGGGCTGTTCAGGAGACCTCCTCCTTCACGTGCAAGGAAGGCTGGAGATGCCACAGCCGCCTCGGGTCCTGAGAGCGGTACCTGCACGGGGAAAGGTAAGGCTCCATGATGGAGAGAGACGGGATTTTGATGCCATCCTTTGAGCCCGTGCTTATGGTTACCTTCATTGCATAGGTGAGGCCAGGTGAGGTGGGCCAGTGACCCCAAATTCCACACCTCAGCAGCAGAAGAGACAGGACGTGACTCCACGAAGGTCCGACTTCGAAAGGTAGGGAGCTTCTCTACTACACGGCTTTCGTTAAAATGAACAGTTCTGAGCTTTAAGGCTGGCGAGTCTGCATTTGTGAAGAGTTTGTGCCCTGGGGGCGATGGTTGCGTTCTACGAGACCAATACTTAGCGCTGCTTCTCAGGCTAATTCAAAGGTTTTGTTTGCTTGCTGGCTTGTGTTTTTGCTCACTTTTGAAAGAAGGAATTCTAGATATTATAGACCAATAATCTGCGTCGCTAAAATTGTTCTCTCGGAGTTTTTCTTTGGGTATATTCTTGCTGGTTCCCCAGAGGTAAATGCATAGTGGAGAATAGGGAAGGTATAGCGTGTTTTGGAAAGATGGGGAAAAAGGAGCCAAGGAACAATGCAGCGTGGACCACAGTCTCTTGGGACTGTGGGTTTGCTATTCTTTAGAGGAGCTTCCCGGAGCCATCCTAACAGAGCCTCAAAATAACTGTGCTGGAGGTAGGTGGGGTGGGGGGCTAGGACATAATATAATAGCAAATGGATTGAACGCTTACTCTGTCAGATGTGACACGGAGGGGAGACGAGTTCCTAACACAGTCATTTTCTGTTACTCGCCGCAGCTGCAAAGCACGTCTCACGCCATCACTGTTCCGCTTTGCTGATAAGCAGAGTCTTTATGAATTTTAAGACGATCAGAGGTATCTTAAAGGTTATCAAGCAGATTTTCTGTTCTTTGGGTGATGTTTATCAAGCTAACCTTGAAACTACTCAGAAATAGCAGGCGGAGTTGTTCTCTGGGACTGGGACAGCTATGAGTCGGGCCTGAGGATTCCTTCAAAAAGAAAGAAAATGTTTTAAGTCCGGTTCTAAGAATTTTCCGGCTTTTAGATTCATGGTGTTTAATTCCAATGTAGAATCAGACGGGAGGGGGTATACCCACACCGTGTTCCCACTGTTCCCACAAGCCCTTTGCCGGGCTCCCCTCGTATTCCACCGTAATAGCATCCAACTGTGACTGCCCTAAGCATGGCTTCCTTCCCAGCAGCTGTGATTAAAAGCACATGAGGCAAGTCGAAGCAGTGACATGCCATTCTTCACAAACAGATGTAGTTAACCTGAGTAGTCATGGGAAACTCGGTTTGACTAGCTGTTCAGCGGGAAAACATGGTTAACCAAGGATGAGGTCTGACTAGCCCCGGATACCAGGTCTCAATTCCCAGCAGGAAGACTGCTCACCTTTTCACCTCTAATTGCAGCCATCAGTTTAATCCTTAAAGAATTATGTCCAATTGGTTTCCGACTGTCAGCATTTGTAAATGTCATTCTGCCCGGCGTGTTTTGTAATGATGAGCTGGGCTTCATCGTTTTGTTAGCATGAATCAATAATGTGGAATTGTGGGCTCACTGAATTTTTAAAGTCATCTGTGAATCAATGTGAGCCATTTGTGCAGCACCCCTTATAACGTGCTAATTTGATATCAACGGGGAAGGCAGCTATTGAACACTTTCAGGTTAGCAAAGGTTAGCTTATGCTGTAGAAGAGAGATACTGTGTTATTTTGTTGACACACATGTGTGGGTTCCATTCCTGGGGGAGGGGTGAGATTAAGTGATCCAAGTTAATCATAGGTTCTGGTCCATGAAAATGCGAAACAAAGCCCCCTGCATCGAACCTTTATGATGGACCCTTCAAAATATCCATCGATGAGTCAAAAATGCCTCTGCCTTAGAAGATACAGTAGGGACACTGGAAATGAAACCTTCCGTGGAAAACGAGAGGAGTGCAGTGCCTTTCCTGGAAACTGCACTATCACAGAGGTTCATCTTTCCCCAAAGTAGGCGAAAAGCAAGAAGTACTCCTGTGGGCATCCCACAGGGTTGTTTAATATTTTTTTGCGCTGCAGAACAGTCACAGTCATATTATTCGATGGCCTGAGTTTTGATCCAACCAAACCCTTCCCTAAGCCTGAGGAAATGGACATGCATGTCATGCTATTATTAATCAGTAGAAGAGGCCCTGTAAAAATATTCAACATCGTTAGTTATAAAAGGCAACAGTTTAATTTATCCAATTAATACGTACTGCAGAAGTATTAAAGCTGTTGTGGATGGGGTGATTTACCGCTGGGAGGTAGATACGTTGTTGCAATCTTTCTGACAAGCTATTTCATAAAAGTATCATATGGCTTAAAATGATCTTACCCTTTTAACCTAGTAAAGTCAGCTTTAAGGGACATTTACAATTATGGGAAAATAGGTATGCTGAAGTATGTGTATTGGCATGTTAATCCAAATAACAAAAAATGTGAAAACAACCTAAATAACAAAATGAATGATGGAAATAATTATAATATCTCTCTCTGATAAAAATGAGGGGTTGCAAAAAAAAAAATTGGTCATTTCCAGGAGAAATATTTAAATATAGTGTTAGATGACAAAATCAAGATGTCAAGTTATATGCATGACATTATCTCACTTATGTAAAGAATACATTTTGGGAAAGATTCTAGAAGTTAATACACTGGGATGTTAACAGTTATTCATTCAACAAACATTTGTTGTCAGGCACTGTTCTAGGACCAGAGGATACAGTGATAAAACAGACACATCCCTGCCCGCACGAAGCTTACATTTTAGTAGGCACTATATGGTAGCAGTAAGAGTGATAAAGGAAATAAAATACAATGGAGTGGCTGAGTTGGTTAAGAGCTCGCTCAAGAGTGCGAGCTGAGCTCTGAGCAACAGCAGTTCGATGCCCAGCCCAAGCTGAGCTGCCACTGAGCTGCCAATAGGTGGCAGGATGGCTCAGCTAAAATAAAAATAAAAATAAATAAAAAATAAAAATAAGAAAAAATACAATGGTGGAACGGAGTGGCGTCAGCAGTGAGAGGCAGGGTGGGGGGCTTCAGATCAAGTGTCCTGGAAGCTTCTCTGAGGAGGTGACATTTAAACTGACCTGAAGATAGGGAGTGAGAGACATGATGATCTGGCCAAAGAGTGTGCCAACTAGAGGGGTGAGCAAGTACAAAGGCGAGGAGAATTGGACATGTTTTAGAAACAGAAAGAATTGCCGGACCTGCTGAATGGCGGCTGGTAGGCACAGCACAAAGCTAGCAGAGCTTGGAGACCAGTCAGGCATTTAAATCTCCTATCTGTGCAGTGGGAAGCCACCGGAGGGCGTTGAGCTGGTGAGTGACCTAATACGATTTACATTTTTAAAACACCCCTGCAGATGCCTTTGGCAATATGATGTATGGTCCAGAGAGACCTGTTAAGTGGAGTTTGTAGGTTCCCTTTAATTCAGCAAACCTCCTTCTGGTACTTTATTCCATGGATATAACTGCAGGTATGAAAATACTATATCTAAAGTTACTGTACTATCATTTGAAATAGCAAAAGACCAGTAATAACCCAGTTGTCAAAGGATAGAGGACTGGTTAAATACATTCTCTTGCAGTTTAATAATGGAATACTGAGCAATGAAATAAAGGAGGAGGAAGTTGTCCCCAAGTATATGGAAACATCAGTAAGCTGTGTGGCAAAGGGAGAGGAGCAAACAGACTGTATCATGTGCTAACATCGGTGTCAAAACGGGGCGGGGGGGAACATATATTTTATATTTGTCTAAAGACTCTGTAAGGACACCCACAAAAACTAAACTTGGGTTACCTGTGAAAGGTAGGGGTGAGAATGGACCAAAGGGGATGGGGTGTACATATTTTTACCTGGTTTGATACTGGAGCATGTGCACCATCTTATCAAAATTAAAATAGAAAATGGGACTTGGCAGCAACCTAGGGAAGATGACATGGAGACGCTAGAATGGTGGCAATGGAGAGAGAGACAAGTTGAGAGAATTGGGATGTCTTGTATGCTAAGCCCACACAATTGGATTGGGCGGTTGGCTGTGGTCCATGAGAGGAAATCAAAGATGATTCCCAGGATTTTGTCTTGAGAACCTGGGTTGACTGTGATGATTCCTGAATTGGGGGGACTGGAGTAGGAGGCGATTTGGAGGAGAAATCAGAAGCCCTTTCAAACCCTGTTATGTTTGAGATGGTAAGACATCCAAGTGGAGACTAGGTAGGCAATTGAAGGTAGGAGTCTGAGGATGAAAGTAGACACAAAACCTGGAGATCTAAACTTGGGAGGCATCACATGTAGATGTTTTTAAAGCCATGGGATTGGATGGGATTCCCCGTGGGCTGAGGAGTGTCGTTGGAGAGTGCAGGCTTCCCAGGACTAAGCCTTGTGACACTTCATCTTTTAAGTTGTGCAGCACAAGAAGATTCAGGAAAAGATACTGAGAACCTGGACTGCGGAGTTAGAAGGAAAGCTAAAATTTTTGGTGATCAAGAAGAAATAAAAGCATTTCAAGAAGGGAGTGGTTATCTATGTCAGATGTTGCTAAAAGAGAAAACCAGAGCCCACAGACGCCACCATGGAGTTTGTCCGTGTGATGGCTATTGTTGATTTAGAACGGCACCGGCCATGGACTGAAGGGGTGGTCTGCAGAAAGAATGTAAAACGGGAGGTGACGAAGTAGAAATGGTGATTAAAAATTACTCTTTAGGAAATTCCTCTTGGAAACGGAGGCGAGGAATGAGGAAATGTTTACAGGGATATGCTGGTCAGGGCTTTTGTTTCTTTTCTGTAAGATGAGAAACATTGGGACGTGTTGGCATCCCGGTGGGAATGGTGACAAGTAGAAAGAGAGACACTGATGGTGCAGCAGGAGAGGTGGTGATTCCAGGACCCGAGACAAGGCGAGGGGGTGATCTAGAGCCAAGCGGAGTGGTTGGCCTTTGTCTGAGCCCAGCTCTTCGTCCATCATCAGTGTGATTTCCACTGGAAGGTCAGGCTAAGGGAATGTCATAATATTGTGGCCTCAATTCTCCTCATCTGAAAAATAGGGAAACTGTGGTACATAGGTCGTGAGATAAAGTAAACAGCAGTGCCTGGAAAGTAAATATTAGACATTTTTGTTATTGTTTTCTGTGTTTTCTGATTATTTCATATTAAACATTTGCTAAAATAATGTATGGATATGTATATATACTATTTTATCATATTCCCTGGTTATCATGATCTAGAAACCCTTAGTACTTTGAGACATTTTCAGCACCAAGGACAGCAACCCCCATCCCCCCCCCCGCCGCCCCCTAAAAATCAGCACACACAAGATTTCAGCATAGGGTTGCCTAGGGGTCAGCCGCTCTCATAAATACATCAAGTGGAGGGGAGATGCACACAGCAAACCTTAGATTGAGTCCTATGGGAAATTTCGCTTCCTACCTGCGAAGAACAAGGCAGGGCTTTCTTTGTGGTGTCTCTGCCCCTTGTGTACGGCGTTCTGTGAGGCACTGCGCCCTATCTGCTGGGAGCCCAGTATGTTTGTGCAAGCTTAGAGAAAGCGAGCGAGAGCCCAGGAAGTCAGAACCCATGTTTCAGAGGAAGGCTTACAGCATCCCTGCAATGCTGGGAGAATGGCAGATTCCATCAGAAGGCCATGTGGGCTTGAGTTCTGAATATGTTGACTTTATCTTCTAGTAATGCATTTCATTAGGAACACGGGCTATTGATGTACCCAGACAAATAAAACGCCTTCTTCCCAGGCAGCCTCGCTCTTCAGTAGTTCTTAAGCAGAGGGAGAAGAAGGCGGTGCTGGAAGGCTGTTTGCCTTATTAACAGTTTCCCATCTGCGGCTCTGGGGGAGGGGATCAGAACCAGCTCTCACCGTCTCCTGGCTTAAGCCTGGCACTTCACGCAGCTTAGCTTATTTACGCTTGTCCACTAATTTTAAGGTAGATATCGGCCTTATCTGTCTGAGGGGGAAAGCTCTGACAAGTTTTGTAACTTACTCAGAGCCATACAGCCCGTTGACATTTGAGTTCAAGGCTTTCTTCCTGTGTTTAGCAACCGTTCCTCTGCACCTGGGTTTCTCAGCCTCACAGGGCTATTGACATTTTGTGAGGAATGATGATGGGGTGTGTGTGTGTGTGTGTGTTGGGGAGAGGGGGCTTCCTATGCATCGTAGGATATTCAGGATCATCCTAGGTACAGAACACTCCCTCCTCAGTTGTGATAACTAAACATATCTCCAGACATTGCCAGATGTTCCCTGGGGGAACGGGTGTGTGTGTGTGTGTGTGTGTGTGTGTGTGTGATAAAAGTGAACTGGCATCTTAAGAGGATTAACCATAGAGCTGGGAGGACTATGAGTGAAGCTGGGCCTCTTGTTTACTCTCTAGTCCTGACTTCCTGTGAAACTTTGTGGTAACTTTCGGGGGAGGGATGCTAATAAATAGAGAACCCATCTTGGAATTGGGGCTTTTTGCACATGGGCGGCTGGTTGGCACGACGGTCGGAAGTGTGCATTCTTACACTACTGGGGTGACCTCTTTTCTTTTTCTTTTCCCAAATAAACCGTTCTTTTGGTGGATCTTCTGGAGAGCTCTTTTTGGCCAGTTGACTGCGGGGAGTCCCCTACCCCTGGGGGGGATCTCCCCAGGCCAAGCAGCACTGGTCTCCATCATGCTGCCTGAATATTGCTTCTACAGCTCACAGCCCAGCAGCGTTCTCTAGATTGTGATCGTAGATTGTACTTGCGTGTGCGAGGCACAGTCGTTCTTCCCCTCACTCCAACTGCCCACTGATAGAGTGTCTCCTCTAAGCGGGGTACTTGGCTAGGTACTGGGGTGAGGAGATGAGTGAAGCACAGTCCCTGCCCTTGGGACAGGTAATCTGATGGGTCGCAGACAGACACACAGCAGCAGGACACTGAGTACAATACCATGGCAGCTCAGGAGAGCTGCCAAACCTGGGAATCGGGTCTTCGAGAAAGAAGAATCTGCTAGCTGTGCAGGGTCCACAGGCTGACTTAAAGGTACCCTATCATATGGGCAAAACTTAGAGATTTTTCTGAGCTCCTAGTGAATAAATCCTTAGTGATCCCATGGACAGGATTTGTTCTTTAGGATTTTATTGAGATATAACATCCATAGAGCAAAAGCGCACATTTCTTTCCCGTAAAACTTGGTGAATTCGTATATAGGTTCACACCCATGCAACCACCATTCAAGGTCAAGACGCAGAGCATTCTGTCTCCCAGTATCACCCCAAACGTTTCCCTTGTGCCTCGTCAGTAAAAACCACCATAATAATAAACACCATTCAACTTCTAGCACCATAGATAGTTTCGCCTGTTCTGCAGCTCCATGTAAAGGGAATCATTACGTGTTTTCCTCGGCGCCTGTCTTATTTATCATTACATGTGTGAGACTCATCGGTGCCGTTGCATGTGCTGGTATTTCATTCTTTTGTATCGCCATATAAAATTTCACTGAGTGAGTGTTTCCATGATTGATCCACTTTTCTATGGATGAGCATTCCACTTGTTTGCCAGTTCTGCCTGTTAAGAAAGCTGTCATCCGCATTTCTTTATGTCTTTTGATGGACATAAGTGCTCCTTTCTTGGGCATATACCTAGTAGTGGAATTGCCACTTCCCAGAGTAGGTAAATGTTTAGCCTCAGGAGATGCTGCCTCGCGTTTTCCCAAAGAGGCTATGCCAGTTTACACCCCGCCTGCAGCCCCTGCGTGTTGCTGTCCAACTTCTCAGGCATCGCAGGTGAATGTCATGTGTAAGTGAGGCGGGTATTTCAGCCATAAGTTTGCATTCAGTAAGGAGTGGGTCTGAGAGAAGGGTGACATTGCTTGTCGCCCGCCCCCTGCCTAGCCTCTGTCACAACCCCCACACCTGGCTGCCTGGGCCGGAAGGGAGACTTAGTGGATCAGGCCCTGTGTGAAGAACTGGATGAACCTGCTTCCCTGACCACCATGCTCGTGACTAATGGCGGGCACTACGGGAGTTAAGAGAGAAATCAGGGGCAAAGCATCCACCAGTCCCATTTCTTTTTCATAAGAGACACAGATCTGAGGTTGCTTATCTAATCTAGCAAACACACAGAGCTTTCTGAGGCCCCAGTGTACTGTGAAAGCACTCCGGGGGTCACATCTCAGCCAGCTTGAACTCTCCAAGGTCATTTCCTCACTCAGAACTCCTGCCCTGCCCACCTCCCGAGGTTGTTTAGAGACCAAATGGAAATATGCACGTGAAGAACGGTGTGGGCATGAAGAGATGACTCATTTTCCAAGGTGTAGCCTGGTCACCCCTGTGGTTTGTCCTGGGGGTAGGGGTCAGGGAAAGCGGTACACAGCGATGAAAGGATGGGGGTGATAGGAGCACCCTCAATCACTTACTGCTGGAGGGTCTGGGTTACACACGTCACCATTCTGGTCCTCAGTCTCCCCATCTCTAATGGCATTCCACTGGTGGCATTGGATGAGTGAGAGTGTAAATGACCTCAGATGACCTCCAACCAGGCCCCGTTATTTGCCCTGACCCCATGAGACATAACCACGTTGACTAACTTTTACTGCGTCCCAGGGGCTAAGCACTTAACACACATCATATTGGTTGTTTTTTGTTTGTTTCTTTTTAGCTGAGCCATCCTGCCACCTGTTGGCAGCTCAGCAGCAGCTCAGCTCGGGCTGGGCCTTGAACGCTGTTGCTCAGAGCTCAGCTCGCACTCTTGAGCGAGCTCTTAACCAACTGAGCCACTTGGCTGGCCCTTTCATATTGTTGATTCTTCACAACCAACCTTACGAGAAAGACACCATTATTATTCCCATTTGACTGATGAGGAGACTGAGGCACAGAGAAGGTCAAGAAAACTTGCCTGCAGTCCCATAGCTAGTAAGTGGCGGCCCAGGCAGACTTATACCTGGGCCACCTTATTAAAGCTGT
This sequence comes from Aselliscus stoliczkanus, assembly GCA_033961575.1. Classification (NCBI taxonomy): domain Eukaryota; kingdom Metazoa; phylum Chordata; class Mammalia; order Chiroptera; family Hipposideridae; genus Aselliscus; species Aselliscus stoliczkanus. The sequence goes on along the minus strand of CM066741.1, from coordinate 4,908,171 downwards.
GATTGGACACTTGACCACATGCTCATCATATAGGAAGTTTAGAGAAACAGCTCAGGAAGCAGACACCCCCCCTTGGCTGGCACTATCTGTGTGCTCTCAAAATGAGGATACTATTTCCTATCTCACCGAGATAACACGTAGAAATAAGCGTTGGTTCCCCTTTCTCTATCACGACCTAAGTCAGGGTGGAAGTGAAGCATGGTAATTGGAAATGACCTCACCTCCCCGCTCCTTGTCACAGAGAACATTCTTGGAGTAACGCCAAGCCAAAAGCTGAGGTGCAAGGCAATATGACAGTTCAGGAAGAAAACACGAGTCACCCTGCACTTTTATTTTTTATGAAATCCCACCACCCTTCCTACCCTATCATAAAAGTAGTAACTGCTTATTTTAGGAAATTGGAAAATACAGAAAAACGAGGAAAAACAAGTATCCATAGTCTTGACACCCAGACACAATGGCTGTTGATGTGTTTTCCTTATGCTCGCTTTTTTTTTTTCCCAAAGAGATGAAATCATAGTGGATATAAAGTTTTGTAGTTTGCTTTTCTGACTAAACAACATGACATAAATATTTTCCTATGATAGTGGCAATCTCTTAATCTCTTTTAAATGCTGTGTAGTGTTTATTCTATTGTGATTTGCTCAGGTCCATACTGTTTCTAAAGTTTTGCACTATTATAGAAATGCTAAGATGACCATGGTTTCAAACACAAAATTTATCCCAGTTTCTAGTCATTTCCCTATGGCACAGATAGATATTTTAAAAGGCTCGTAATATACATGGACAAATTGCTTTTCAGAAATGTTTAACCAAGTTCTAGTCTCACCATGAGAATGAGATTCTTCACTATACTTGTGCTAATAATGATAATTTTGAGGTTTAGAATCTTTGTTAACTGGATTATTAAAAAGTCTTATTATTTCAATTACAATTCTTTGACCCCAAATGTGGAATCTTTACTCATATCATTTTAGTTTTTGAATATTTCTTTATGCCTGAATTTTTCAACCGTATTGTGACATATATCAAAAGTATGTTATGTATAATTTAAATCACCACAGTAATAATACAATAAGCACTAATTTATTCACCATCCGATTTGTGAAACAGAGCATTTCTGCGCCTTAGAAGTCTCCTGGATGTCTCTCCTGAGTGTATTGTCCTCTCGCCCCCGGGGGTAACTATAATTCTGACATTGGTGGTAATTATTTTACCTTTCCATATAGTTTTACCACCCATTTATGCATCTCTAAAAACCAAGTTTATCTGGTTTTGAGCTTTATATAAATGCAATGATGATGTAGATATTCTTCTGTGGCTTATTCATCACAAATTGATATTCATCTATGTTAAGTGTATACTAAAATTCATCCATTTTCCCTACTGTATAGTATTCCACTCTGTGCATGTATTTGTCCAGGGGGGATTGTTGAGGCATTAGATATGTACAGCTTCACCTTTACTTGGTAATCTGTTAGGTTTTAAGTTCATTTTACTATATGTTGTAAATATACCTTCCGGATTTTTTGGTTCCTAACTTTTGTAGCATCTCTCTGTCAATTAGAAATTATTTTTATTCCAATATATGGAATTTTTCCCTTTGTGACTCCTTCATTGCTTCAATATCCAGAAAGTTCTCTGGCACTCTTAAATGAAATTTTTTCCATTATGCTCTTCTGTTTTGTTCTTTTCCTTTTTCTGTCTTTGAGCCTTATCTACAGTATGTGTTTACCCCTTTATACCACTTGGAATTTATTTTGCTACACAGCATGAAGTGAAAATGGTTTTGCTCAGTTGCGAGCCAATGGCTTTTTAAAGCATTGTTAAATAACTCCTCTGTGCCAGGTATGTACTGTCTCTCAGCCCCCACACCTCTCCTTAATGTATTCCCTATTCCTCCACAGCTGCTGGGAGCCTGTAAACTACATTTCCCAGCGTTCGTTGCTAGCTGATGTTAGTTTCTGCCAATAGGAAGCGGTCACATGGGATTAACAGGTGGGGAAAATGTAAGTGATCTTTCTGCATGTGGCAACAGTATCAGCAGGAATGCAGGCTGTTAGGCTCTTGCTGACACCACCTTCCCTGTTTTGATTTTCTAACTGTACAAGACAGTATATTCATCTGTGGGCAACATGCCTTAACGACGGCCTTTGTTCTTCTGGTGTTTGTATGCACTTGTAATCAGTTCCCTGTATTCAGTTCCTCTCTGAAATACCTTGAGTGCTTTCTGTTTGCCTGTGTGTACACTGGCTGATAAATCTTCCTCTCCCTACTGATTTGCAATGCCAGGATTGTGTGTGTGTGTGTGTGTGTGTGTGTGTGTGTGTGTGTGTGTGTGTGTAAAAGGTGTGGGGGGGAGAATGAATGAGAGAGAATGTGTGCTATTTGTGTTGAAGCTATATATTTTGATTCATTGATCCTTTTGCCAATTTCTTGCAAGTACTTATTTACCGTCATAATTATTATCACTTTGGCACACCTTTCCATATCGGAAATTGCACATGTTCCCTCATTCTTTGTTTCTTCATGTTGTCTTCACTCTTTCCATTTACTTATGAAACTGGGCTTTTAAGAAGAAAAAAAAATCTTTGAAAGGACCATCGACTGTGCTCTGTCTACTGTAACCTTTTCCCTGTCTCTTGGTGAAGCCGAGAGTATGTTTAAGAGACGCAAACAGAAGCAGTCACACGCACACCTGGACACACAGTGCCTCCCCCTCCGGTGGGCAGAGCGGGCAGTTGTGGCTGGGTATACAGATGAGCAATGATCAGCCATTACGAGGGCTTCTTCCCTGCCACCTCGGAGTCCCCCTGCTTGGAGAACAGTCTGTAGAACTGTCACCTCTAACAATGAAAGGGGATCCTATTTTCTCTGAGTCAGCCTGGCTAACAATGCCCAAGGTCAGAAGAGAGATTTCCTGCAAGACCTTGCAACTTCTCAGTGATCCCATTTGGGTTCATTGGATGAACTGGTTGTGGGAAGATGATCTGATTGTTATTTTAAACACTGGATGATCATAGCAGGAGACACCTCTGCAACACACTCTCTTTGCTATGGTGACTGCCCCAAGGGAGGGAATTGTAGAAGGGCCTCATGGTGCCTCTTTATTTTTTTTTTGTAAGAGGGGCCTCTCATAATATTCAGACATCACCCCTGAAATGTCCCCACCAGGTTCTCTTCACGCTTTTCTGTTAAGTCTAGTTTGGTTGGGGACAAAGGCTGCCTCCATTTGGAAGGCCCAGGCCTGGAGAGCCTCTGGAGTTGCCCTGACACAGTAGCTTTGTGTCTAGGGCCACTTTGGAACTTGAAAGCTCTCACCCAGATTCTCTTGGTTCAGCGCCCTGGAGAGTCAGCCATACTGAGTGTACGGTGCAGAGAAAGTCTTTTTTTTTTTTTTTTTAAAGATTTTATTGGGGAATTGGGGGAGGGGAACAGCATTGGGGAACCGGGGAAGGGGACAGACAAGTTGCTGTCTCTTTGTTCTTCAGTCTAGTTGCGGAGGACGTTGCTTCACTGGCCCATGTTGGTATCATCATTGCTCTCTTCCCGGAGGCAGACTGGTCGCCAGCCTCTGGATGGTCGCTCACTGTGGCTACTGGCAGCTCACACCGGCTGCCGGCCAGTCATGCTGGCTGCTGGCCGCTCACTGTAGCCTATGGCAGCCCACTGCAGCAGGGCTTCAGCTATGCCGTCCCGGGGACTCACAGCAGCCCAGCTCCAGGTGGAGCTGTTGTTCACCATCTTAGCTGTAGAGGGCAGTGTCACTGATCCTCATATGGGATCTGAACCAGGGCCCTGCTGCTCAGAGCTGGTGTCCCAATGCCACTCGGCCGGCCGGAGAAAGTCTTTTAAAGGGAATATGGGGCTGTGCCAAGGCTCGCCTGGAAAGGAAAGCGGGGTGAAGGGCAGTATGACTTTGCACAGACTTGAAGCAGAGAGGAAATCCCATCCCCTACCTCACCTCCGCTGTGAGCTTTAGAGTCAGACCACCTGGGTTTGAATTGTAGTTGCTTTGCCCCTGGCTAGCTGGGTACTTCTGTGCCTCAGTTTCCTCCTCTGTGCAATGTTAGAATTAATGGCCGTGTCAAAGATAGATAGGTTTAAACATGGTAACCCAAATAAGGGCTAAGGGTAGTGCCTCTTATTTCCCCCGGCGCCAGCCTTAACTTGTAGACAGTTAATTGTGTAGGCCTGGGAGCCAGACCGCCCAGTTTATATCCTGATTCTGCCAACGCCAAGCTGTGTGACCTTGAGTGAGTTGCCTAATCTCACTGAGCCTCACTGCGCTCATCTGCAATACAGATTTAACACTAGTACCCTCCTCCACCCGCCCCCGCATGACATTGTTGTGAAGACTGAATTAGTTAATTCACAGTAAACACTTAATGATTCTCAGTCAGGGCCAGTTGGCCTCCCAGGGGACATTAGATAATGTTTGCAGACATTCTGGTTGTCACAACTGAGGTGTGAGCTGTGGGCATATGGGATGCTGCTAAACCCTCTACAGTGCACAGGGCAGCCCCCTGCCCCCACCAGGAGTTATCCTGCCGCACAGTTCCGGAGTGCTGAGGCTGAGGGACCCTGATACAGCTGACTGACCTGTTCACGGCCGGAGGTATAAAGATGAATTACCTGCGGGTCCTGTGCTCAGATGGCTCCGTCTGGAGGGGAGACAGAATGAGGCTTTGGGATTGGAGGCCGGGCAGGGAGCTTGGTCTCTGAAAACCGTGCAGAGCAGCCGGCCAGAGGAGATCCGCTTTCATTTCATTGCTTCCCCTGTTGTAGAACCAGTCATGCTCCTGGTGAGACGCCAGGTAAGCAGGTCATTGTGGTGCCGTCTGGCGGCTCGGCAGGAAGAAGGCAGGACTCTGTGGACCCTCATGGCAAGACCCCCGTTCCAGCTGGGCAAGGAGAGGACAAGCTTGATGCTTGCTGCCTCATGAATGATGGAGGACTTAGTAAGGCCAAAGTGGGAAGGGCAGGGCAGGGGAAACCTCACGGACAAAAGGACAGAGGTATCATTTAGTCAAAAAGGGTGTGTGTATATAAGCACCTAATATGGGCCAGGCACTGGTCATACAGCCGTGAACCAAAGACAGAAGTCAGTGCTCTCATGGTCTCCTAGGGCAGGGGGGCACAGATAACAAATAAACACATGTAGGTCATGTCAAGTGGTGACAAGTCCTGCAAGCAGGGAGTGGGGTAGAGGGTGCTTGAGGGTTGCAATATTAAACATGAGAATCATAACAATATGCCCTTCTTTGAGCAATGACCGGAAGAAAGTGGAGGAGGGAGCCATGTGGGCATCTGCGTTCCAAGCAAGGCAGCGGCTTGTGCAAAGGCCCTGGGGCCGGAGCCTCCCTACATGTCCGCCACCGGGGAAATACCAAAACGTTTTCTGGAAGACGTCACTCCAGAATGAACAGTCCGTTTTCTGGGTAGCTGTGTCCATCGATGCTGCTCTGGTTACCCAGTCCAAACGCTGGTACCCATTTGCCGGCAAGATGCGTTCACCAGGGGGCACAGATAACAACCAAACACATGCAGGCAATGTCAGGTGGTGACAAACCCTTTCTGTGCCCCATCCTGGTAAAGTTCCCTGGTGGCAGCTGCGTGGCTTCCGGCACGTCCCTCTGGCTGAGTCTCAGATTCCTTCCCGGAGGCACGAGGAGCGTCAGCGGTCATCAACTCCTGCCCCAGCTCCAGGACTCGACGAATGCCTCCGAGTTCTTCGTGGAAGCCTGTAGAACACTTCCTAAAACTTGCGGAGCACTAACGCTGCACCTGGCATCGAGCTACACACTTTGCATGCATTGGCCCAGGAACCGCACAAGCCCAGAACAGCAGCTGCGAGGACACGGAGGCTCAGAGCGGCTGAGAGACGTGCCTAAAATTGCACAGCTTGTATGTAGCAGTCAAACCCAGCTCCGTCTGTCTGCAAAGCCCATACTGTGGGCTCCAGGAGCAGGAGTATGCAAGACCGAGCGAAGGCTCGCCTAACTTGGAAGGAGAAAGCCAACCTTCCGCGTCTCCTGCCTCCACTCTTACACCTGCTCTGCTGATGTCCCTGAGGGGTTCGGAAGACCTGTCCTGGATCGCGGCGGCCTTTTCAGCAGTCACAGCCAGAACGCGATGTCCTCGGAGAAGAGATGACATTTTATCAAGACCGCGCCCGGGGGCAGCTTTGCACACAGGCCAGAGGCTTGTGTGTGGGGCTGGCTTCACGGAGCATCCCAGACCTCTGTGTGGGGTCAGGTCGAGCCAGATTTCAGCCTCAGATACCAGGAGATGCACAGCACAAGGTGGAAAACACGGCTGACAAATTCACCTTACCACACATGGTTGCCTAGCAACAGCAAGTGACAAGCTGCCAACTCGGTGATACAATCGCAGTGGGGAGATCAGAGTTAGCCAATTAAAAGTTTTCTTTCTTTCTTTCTTTATTGCATTTCCCCCCCTTTTTTTTTGTTCTTGTAATTTCATTTAGCCCCGACTGCCTGTGTAACACGGCCCGTTTACCTCCTAGGTCATTCGGAAAATATGCTCGTCACGTGCCAGCCCTGGCCCAGAGGGTGATTTTATTCAAGTGTAGGTTTGTGTACCTGTCTCGAAGTCTTAGCTCTGCTGTGAAATTTAAAATTCACCTGGGAGTTAGGGCAGATCTGATTTTTATGGCTGGATGTCAGTGCTTCCCCACTGCCAATGTCTCGGGAGATACCTGCCACATAGTAGATGCTCAATAAAGGACTGACTGACTGAGTGAAAGTATGAATGTGTGAATGAGTGAATGAGCAAAAGAAAGGAAGGAAGAAAGAAAGTAAAAGAAAGAAAGAAAAGGAAGGAAGGAAGGAAGGAAGGAAGGAAGGAAGAAAGGAAGAAAGGAAGAAAGAAACCTTTGGGGATATTGTGAAGCTAACTGACAGCCACACAGGTGGGTCTAATGTCACTGAATTATAAATACAATCTTGGTATCATTCACAAAATTTTTGTCTTTTATCATTTTGTCTTTCCCATCCCCTCAGCTTTCCAGATGGATTTTAAGTAGTGATACAAAGACTCCAATTTGAGATGTGAAGGGTGAGTGGGAGTCGGAAAGAATCCCTTTTCCTGCATCGCATCCATTGTCCCCCTTCTCTGACCTCTGCATACCTCCCGTTTCCTGACACACTTTTGCCCTGACTGTCACCTCCACCTGTCCCTTGTCACATCACTCAGATAGCGTAACTCTCCCAAAGTCGCATAATTTTACAACATAGGTCATTTGTTTTATTTCCAAAGTGTCACCTCAGTGGGCAATGTCATTTGAGAAGATATGGAGACTCCTCACAAGTACATTTATTTTCATGTATAAAAGTGAAACATATATGGTTCTAGGAGAAAAACCAACAACTTGTGGTCTACGCCGGGCTGTTTCTCTAACCCCCGTGTGACCTTGGCCAGCTTGACGTCTTAGTCCTTCCAGGGCCCGTCATGAGATATTAGATGGAGGAGCTGCCCCCCTCCAGGGTCAGACATTCATGCTTTTAGAACCATGTTTCTTAACCTTTTTAATAATATTTTTTTCGTCCACCCCCCTCAAGGCTTTTGTAGATATTTTGTCCCCTAATTGTTCCCCCATGACATTTCAATACCATCGATACACCTGTTTGCGTACTGTGTGTATATCTGCTTTACACATAACAAACATCAGATCGTTTAGCACACCCCCTGAAGAACAGGGGTGATGTAGCCTCCTCTGACAAAGCCTGTTGTAGAGTAAAAGCTTCTATCTATTCCTTTGACTTCTGGAGCTCAGCAAATTAGAAAGCCAGTCTGGATTGCAAACACGCACTGGGAAAAAACAAAAATAAAAACCCAAAAAACAACCGACTTCTTTTTGGGCTGAGGTCCTTGCAGCTTTCTCTGGCACCACCTGCACGGCTCAGACTCTTTCCTGGCCCCCATCACCATCTTTATTCTTGGACCAACTGCATCTGTGCATTCGTACACCACACACTGAGCTCGTGCGTGGGGACCAAAGGGAGTGTGATGGTTAATTTACGTGTCGACTTGACTGAGCCATGGATGCTCAGACGTGTGGTCAAGCATGATTCTGGGGGCGTCTGTGACGGCGTCTCTGGGCGAGATTCACAGTTGAATCCATAGACCAAGTAAAGCCCATGGCCCTCCCAACGTGGATGGGCTTCAGTCCGTCAGGCGGAGGCCTGACCAGAACAAAGGGAGGGTAAGGGAGAGTCTGCTCTGTTCCCTGCATGCTTTGGGGCTGGGATGTTGCTTTTCTCTTGCACTCAGACTGGAACTTACTCCATTGGTTCCCCAGCCCCTCAGGCCTTCCGCCTGAGACTGGAACACGACACCAGCTCTGCTGGCCTCCAGCCTGCTGACAGCTGAGCGTGTGCCTCCTCTGTCTGCACAGTCACACGAACCAGTTCCTTTGAACAAATCTCCTTATACTGGATCTGTTTGCTTGGGGGACCCTGCCTACCACAAGGGGTTTGGGGAGAGGTGAAGGCGCAGGGGCCAACGAGGGCTGGGTCATGCTGGGCTTGGAGGTCGCTGTTGTCAGACGTGTATTTTGCCCCTCGCGCGTCCCCTCCAATCTCTGGTTCTGTGCATGCATCCCCCGGCTCCCGTGGGCTCCGCTGCTAACCACTGGCATTCGTGGTCTTCATCGGAGGGTTATTCTCGGTCTTTGGAGCTACCACAATCTACTGAGCACTGACGTTACGTCCCCTGGGTGGTCCATAGCTAAGGGTTGACTGGTGGGGAGCTCAGGCCCCTGGTCTCCTTGTCTTGTGACAGAACAAACTCTGAGGTGTAACTTAAGGTCCACAGCTCCCCGCAGGGGCAGGCTGGGGACAGGTCACCTGAAGCTTCACGCCTTCTTATATATTTCCTTCTCTAGCCTGTGTCTCTGGTCTCTTGAAAGCCCTTCCTTAATCAATAACATGCTCTAGAATCCTGGACTCAAGATCTGTTTCTAGAAGGAGCTGACCAAAGATAGTAAGCTTTGGGACTGTCTCCTAGTAAAAGTGGGAAACCACGGTTTTTCATCCCAGAGTGAAACTCTCAGGTTTGAAAACTCCCCCTCCAATACAAGTCGTGGACAAATCGTGCCATTGTCTTGGCTAAAGTAGGCATCTGCTTCCCCTTCTCTGGAGTGAGGGGACCAACTCTCGAATTTTCCCATCTCCTAGAAGCCAATTGATTTCTTGCATACTTGGATTCGTGTGCATGTGTTTATGAACTTGGGTGGCCTACTCCCAGACATCTGTCTGTCCGTCCATCCATCCATCCATCCACTCACTCCTCCATCCATCTCATCCATCCATCAGGTATCCATCTATCTTTTTTTTTGGATTATATATGTTAGGCATAGACATCTAGTCTTTTGACTTCTTGGACCCCCAGACTACTTACCATCAAGCAACCTTCCTGGTATCTGGGCCTATACATGGTTCTTTATATCTCTTTTTTTGACTATGGTCTTCAGAAATTTCTAAGCATATTAATAACATGTTTGGACAAAGAGCTTGAGTAATACCCATGGTGGGGCTCCTAGGTGCCTCGAGTAGACCCCACATCACGTTCGTACCTTGTAACTGGTTGTGCTCGAGGAAGATGCCATGTGATTGGTCATGTGATTACAGACCAGAAAGGACTTCGCTGTGGATCTCACTGAAGGCCCATCTAAGACGAGGCTGGGTCAACCCACCGTCGTTAGGTGCCTAATATGTGTTTGTTTCGTTCTATCAAAGAAACACACCTCAGTCAAAATTGTTTTTTGTGAACTCAGTGGTAGGTTTTTGTTGTTCTCATTAGTCCTCAAAGGCATTGCGTGAGATAAGTTTATAACTTCTCCAAGACTTAAAATTCTTTGGCAATAGTTCCTTCATGAATTATAAGTATGTTGTTGTTTTTTAAATTTCATTTTCTGTAAATGAATTTACTTATGACTCTCTCCGTGCCCGCCCCAGTATCGTGAAATGACGCCACAGTGATCCACTGTAAGTATTTCCTCATCAAATAGCAGAGCTCCCCCATTCAGCCCTGGTCTGCCTGCCCCATCTCCCTCTGGCATACCGATCTGGGAACTAATCATTTGCTTCTGTGCTATAGGCTAGTAGCTTCTCATTTTGTTTCAGGGAAGAGCGAAGCATTGGAATGACAAAGCCATTCTGACAAGAGTTGACGAATATCTATCAAGACCCTTGGGAGAATGAAATCTTTCTGACAACTCTATTATTTTTCTTGATCTCCAAGTCTTTGGGGGGTAATCTTTCCTTCAAGGAGATCAAACTCTCCCTCTTTCCTTGGATGTACGGGAGAGAATGGGGGGGAACTGGTTGATTTGTAAGGATCTTTGCAAATAGAACTTTTTACAAGTCTGTGAGATACTCTCCCATTGCAGAGAAAAAGATCCCGAGCTACAGCTTTTTCAACAGTTAACAGCTGTAGATGCCTACACACAAGGTGGCCCCGACACATGGTGAGCCTTTGTCTCAGAGAAGACTCGCCACTCTCCCAAGTTTTGAGCCAAATTACATTTGCAATTTACAGTTGTGGGATATGGGTAAAATGGTCTCATATCTAACGAGAATAACGTGCTTATTGTTTAATTACACGTATATTTTAGATTACATACAGAGTTATAATTTATAAATAAGGCTTTTGTTTTTTCTCGCATTTCAGGAAACAGCTGCATTCACACTTTTCCCATGCGTTGCCTGCATACCTCCCCACATTTGAGTCATTTCACAGTTTTCCTAAGTGGGCCAGGTTCACGCCCATCCAAAATATTTGAGATATAGTCGTTTTGGGGGTCACATAGGATGCTGCAACTAGAAATTGTATTCTAAGCCACCAGCCCTAATTTGCACAAATTTAGGACACGTCTTATATCGTGAAACAAAACATAATACAGAGATACGCATAAAACATATGAATGGTTCAGTAGATAATTATAAAGCTAATGCTTTTGTCATAGCCACCCAGACAAGGAAGTAGAATATTTCCAGGAGCTCAAAAGATCAAAACTCATTTCTCCTCACGGGAGGTAACACCATCTTAACTTTTGTGATCCCAAAAGCATGAACAGTTTTGTTTTGTTTTTAAAAATACGTGTTCTTTGTTTGTGTTTGACTGCACAATCCAAACTCTTAGTCTGTTTCTTTTTAATGTTGCTTCACAAGTTTTATTTGTAATAACGACTGACACCGACAATGGGAAGGACCTACTCCTAGGAGTAATTACTAAATGTGCATTAAATGTGCTGGCTTCCTTGTTTACTGAGGTTGTCATGGGACCCCTGTAAACATCCAAAGCTGACATTGATTGAGGTCATTTCAGGAAAATGTGTGTTCTCCCAGTGTTCTTCCAAGTAAAGTAATTGGCAAACGTGTCCCATAATTTGAGAACCCATAAGAGGACATGTGTTAAGGTGACACACTTTTCTGGTATATGTTTGAGCCATTGTTTTCCATTGTGTGTAGGCCTATGTGGCATTTTTTTAATTCAAATTTTCTTTAATAATAAAGTATTTTAAAGATGAAAAATGAAAAGAGTATAGTATGTACCCACATACTCAGTGACACACAGATGTCACACATGGTACTATTATATAACAAATTCTAAAAATCAGTAGGAAAAAACCCTTCAAAATAGTAGCTATCCTTATAATATTGTGTGTATGTTAAATTGTATTATGTGCATCACCTGGAACTTACCTTTGTATTCCTCCTATACACATTTTGAAATGTATCCATATTCTTATCTATAGATTTAGTTCCTTAATTTTAAATGCTGTAGCATAATCCATTGTAGAAATAGGCTATCATTCACTTTTCCACGCCCCTATTGCTGGAACATTTTGGTTGACTTTGTTCAAACATTGGATTGATGAAAAATTTCAAACATATGGACAGATTTAGAGTTGTACAGGGAAGAATTGTAAATCCTCCACCCAGATTCTACAATTAGCATTTTGCTATATTTGCTTTATTACTCCATCCACCCATCCACCCATCCATTAAGCTATCCATCCATCTTATTTTTATTTTCTGATGCTTTGCAAAGGAAGTTGCTATGTTTTACTATTCAAAATAATGTTAGGAGTGGAGAGCAAAATAGTGGTCCCGGGGCTAGGAATGGGTGGAGGGGACAAGGTGTGACTATCATGGCTGTCAGAAGAAAATCTCTGTGGCAACAGAATAGTCCTCTGTCTCAATTGTGATGGTGTTTTCATGGAACCACACATATGATACATGACATGAAATTATACACACCCACATTGTACCAATGTCAATTTCTTGGTTTTGATATTAAAGTTGCATAAGATGTAACCATCAGGGGAGACTAGGTTTCTCAGAACCTCTTTGTACTATCTTTACAACTTGGTGTGCATCTATAATTATTTCAAAATGAAAAGTTGAAAGAAAAGCAAATAGCAGGAATAAAGAGTACATTCGAAGCCCCGAGACATTATTGTAAAGGCAGAGATATTGTGATAAAAAATGAACACATGGTGGAGGAGGGTCAGAAAGCCAGTGGTGGCAAAGCAGAGAAATTGAAGGAATCGGGGTTAGCGAGCTCATCACTGAATCACACAACGAAGCCACTCGCCTAGAACTTCTAATGGACGGAATGCATTTTTCTCTGTGCAAGCCACTTCACTGGCACCTGTGTTCTTATAGATATAAGTCATAAAGAAGCCAACTTTGCCAGGTTCTTAGAATGAAAGATGTTGCAGGGAGCAAGACTATGTGTGTCTTTGTGTATTGGTATGAGTTTCTCTAGAGATATGTCTAAGAACCCAACTGCGGGACCCCCAAGTGCAGGCATCTTCAACTTGACTACAGATTTTACCAGGGGTCGGCAAGCTTTTGAGACAGAAGAGCCAATCCTGTCCCTCACAACAATTTAAAAATTATTCGAGAGCCATAAAACAAATGAAATCACCATTATGTGAATAACATCCTTTAAAAATTTTATCAATGAAACTAGGATAGTTGTATATTCATTTTCAATTTTACTTCAGAGCTGCAGGTCTGGACCCAAAAAGCTGCATGGGGCTCCCGGACTGCAGTTTGCCGACCCCTGTATTTTATTAAAGCTAAGAGGCCGTCCAATGGGAGTTGTACCCAAAGTGCTATCATTTAAAATCTTAAAGCACCAGCAATTTAAGATGGATCTGGATTTCAGAAATGTTAAAATGTAGGGATGAGGGTGGGGTGGAGTTCGAGGAAAAGCATCTTAACATCAACGCCATGCTGCAGATACCTCCAAATCTGGTTCGGGAAGTGATTGTAAAAAAACCTTTCACTCCCAATGGCGGTGTGAAATGCTCCACCTCCCCACGAAAGCTTTTGTAATTTGGTGATATGGCTTTTTTTAAAAAAAACAAAAATTTTCATTGCAGTTCCCTAAGCACCTTTGCAAAATGTTTGTGGTTGATTTGTGTTCCCTGTAGTGGGAGCTGCCATTTTTATCTACTCAGTTTTGCCTTTTCTGTATTAACTTCAGGAGCTCTTTATATCTTCTAGCTTTATTCATTGCCAATATCATCTCTTATATTCTGGATTGGTTTTGTAGCTCTCTGGGTTTTTGTTTTTGTTTTTTTCTTTTTTTTACATTTTTCTAATTGTCTCTTGCAAATAGGAGATTAACCCATGCCCTGACTCTGCAGGATGCTTTCAGAGGCATTGCTGCTTTATTACATTTCAGAGGCAGAGTAAATGGCAAATTGAACTAAGCCAGGAGAGCGAAATATAGAATACACGTGGCATCGGGTCCTCTCCTTCATCGGTGGCAGACATTATTAATCAATCAGGGGGCTTAACTCAGCAGTCCTGGAACTCATCAATGAATCAGAGTTGGCAGGCGTAATAAAACTTTTTGACAAAAGTGACAGCTTTGGGGGGATGTTCACTTGATATTTTGCTCTGGGAATTTTGCCCTTCTTTTTTTTTTAAATTCTTTGTACGTATATCTGGTAGATACAACAGAAAAACTGTAGCTTTGTCTTATGCCAGAGTTAGCATTTCTAAAGCCTGTGGCAGACATTACTGATCCATCCATCGTATTTTCTCATCCAACCTGAACTCAGACTCAGAATCTTTCCACCACATCATGGCAGACAACACTGGGCAATGGGCTTGACTTGACATTAGAGGTGAAACCTTTGATCATCCTTGAATTACTGGGCTTTGATTTGAATACTATGTTTCCCCTTTATCTTCCATCCTTAAAATCAAGGGTGACCAATTTCCTCTGAAACGAAAATGGGGACATTGCTATGGGTCCAGGAAGAATTTACTCCTTTTCTCCTTAATGAATATTCTGGAAAGGGGGTATTAAATAACTGTGCTGGGAAGAAAAATCTTAGTCATCTACTAGAAACCACCAAAGATAGCACAATCTAATTCCCAAGGATGAAGTTCAAAAAAAGAACAAGACACGACTGAGCACGGGGAAGGGGGCGGGGAGAAGGCGTGCTGTCACTTCTCAGTGGGGATGGTGACAGTTGGAAACAGATATTGATATTAAAAGGGCTCGAGACGTCTGGATGTCAGAATGGCTAAACTTGAGTGAGGGGCATGCCGACTCGCTGGGGCTGGGTACCAGTCCTTCTCCAGAGGGAGAAAATAACCCACGATGGGTGTGGAGGGACCTCAACGCACATCCTGGTTCAAGAACACGGATCTCTGGGTGAGGCTGGCCCGGCACTCGCTGAGTTAACCCTTCCATTTTAGGCGATTTTCATATCAGGACATCGCAGACTATCTTCCAAGATAGTCCTTCATTAGGTAATCAAGGACAAGGGGAAGGGGACCTTGGATTAATTTTGGAAGAGGAAACAAAGCATGCAACATTCATCATCTCCTTGACTAAGAAAGACCACGTCAGAAGACGTGGTACCAACCGTGACTCATCATGCAAGAGTGAGGATTAAAGATTATTGGGGATAATCATTCAGTGAAAGGGGGCCCTACTTGAAAAGTAGGAGCTGACTTAGAGGAGAAATGGCCGTGTCCATGCCAACCTAGGGCCACTGAAGGAAACACGAGGCACTAAATCCTTCCTGTATCCTCAGGACCTGCCAGGCGCATCCAGGGGCGATAGGACTCAAGAGTCCAGCCTCAGAATTAGAGTTCAGCGTGGGGCCCCTTCTTCTGTTTCTGGTTTCTCCATACTTCATGGTGTATTTTTGGAGGAAAAAAAAAAAAAACCTTTCATTTTTGCCAACTTGCCTCCTTTTCAGCACGTTCAAAAAGGGAGTGATTGGCTGAGGCCGTTGTGATGTCGGGGGTAATTTTGTCGCTGTGCAATTTGGCTCTTGATCTGAAGGGAAGCGAGTGCACGTTTGCCCCCTCCTCCCCCCATGTATTTTAGGCTCAAGACTTCTAAGTAAATGGAGGTGGCTGATTTTATTTCTGTCTGCAGCCTGCCTTCCCTCGCACAAGCTCTGATTTGGCCCAATCAGCTTTGTATTCATGCTGAGAAGAGAGTTGATCAAGTTCAAGGAAAATCTGTAGGCATTTATCTGGATTGGGAGCAAACATTGGAGAGGTTTGTCTGAAAGGTCCTCAGCCCTGCAGGGACTGTGGCAGGACCCCCGGACGACAATGACCTCAGGGCACTGGCAATTTCATTCCACGCTTAAAAACTGCCAGGACTCTGTCACACCATGTTCCTCGTCATTTCCAGGGTTCTTTTTAGGGGTGTAGCTCTGGCACATTTGAGAGTTATTAAGTAAATCTTCATTAGCTGGTTAAAGAGTCTCCAAAAAATTACCCAATGGCACGCAGCAGCGTCAGGATGTCAACCCCTATATTAACATGACATGTCTGTCGCTCCACCTGTCTTGGTCTTCACTTCCTGTTCATTTCCCCTTTCCTGGCTGTCATCAACTGTGTGTGTGCCAGCAGCTGTGTGGCTCCAAGAGGTTTGTAAACATCGTCTTGTCCAATTACATCAGTATTTTTTTTTTTTTCTGTATGCCAGCAATTAAATTTAGGATGGAGAGAAAAAAAAAAGTGCGCTCTCAAAGCCTAAAGAAACACAGCCAGGTTCAAAGCCAAATGAAAATAGAATGCAGTCAACTTCCGGTTGCAAAGCATAATCGAGGCAGCGGACTTCAAAAGACCTGGTTCCAAACCCCAGCGCCACCACTGACGGGCTGATCAGTTTCGGGGACGTTATCCTTACCCTTGAGCCATAGTTTCAGGCTCCCCAACATGGGAAGAGTGATTGCGATTTCATAGAACTTCGGGGAGAATTAAATGACACGACGTATTAATATGTGAAGTGACTACGTAAACATGGTCGTCTCTCTTCCTTCTCTGTTTGCACAGGGGGCAAGCTGGTTGGGTGCAAGGCCTACTGCGTATGTACCTTTATTTGCCTAGGGCCTGGAGCATAGTGGGTGCTTAGAGAATCCTTCATGGAAGGATGAGTGACTAAGCCAGGTAATGGGGCGTAGTGGGGAATTTAGGTCTTAGGGTGATGGCGATCCCAGTGGGTTGCAGCCTCGTGACTCCAAGAGTGGGCCCTGGCTGAGAAGCGTGGGCATCACCATGGAGAAATGGTTAGACAAGGAGGCGCTCAGGCCCACTGTGGTCCTACTGAGTCAGAATCTGCCTGTAAATGTCTACATTTATGTAATATTTTTTACATTTTAAGTATTCAGATATCATTGATGCGTAGCATTCTGTTGATTTCGGTTGTACACTATCATGATTTGATATTTATGTATATTGCAAAGCGGTCCCCACAAGAATCCTAGTTAATGCCCATCACCCTCCGTAGCTACCTTTTTCTCCTTGGGGCGCCTTTTCACAAGCTGTCAGGTGAAGTGCGTGCAAATGAAAGGTGAGGCAGTGCTGCTTTGGAACCCTGGCTTATGACGCCGACGGCAGCCCAGCCTGACCTCGGTTTGGCCCTGAAGGGATCCTGGTGTAAGAACATGGGTGCGTCAGTGCAGACCAGTCGTTCCCACCGCTTGTGACAGGCCAGCAGTGTCGTGTTCCCCCTCCATCTATTGTATAGTAATATCCTCTTAAGCAGTACCCCTACCTCCAGATTCACTAAAAAGTGTGCCCGTGCCAGCGCCAACAGCCACTTGCCATACGGTCCACGCGGCCTCCCATGTGGCAGCTGAGGTTCTGGGAGGGCCACGCGGGTGCCCACATCACACAGGCAGAAAGTCAGGGCTGAGGGTCAAGCTCAGAGCTGTCTGATTCTAAAGGCCTCTCTCCCGACAGCTCCTCCAGCCCCGCTCCCAGCCAGCCCTCTGCGCTGATGCCAGGCCCCTTGTTACCCCACAGCCGGGGAGAGGTGTGCCAGCAGACCCTTTCTGCTACGTGTGCCAGCATGGCACCCCAGGAAGGCTTTCACTGGAGAACAAGAACCGGTCAGCCCCCATTGCTTCATCGGCTCCCGCCCGCCCTTGCACGCTCCGCGCCTCTCACCGCTCCGTGCATTTGCTCGGGGGGTCCTTCCACGTGGGAGGCCTTCCCTCCCGTAGCCCACCTGGCTAACAAATGCACGAAGGCGTGTACGGGCCTCTTTCCTGGTGATGCTCTCCCGCGTGTCCCCAAGGAGAACTGGATGCTTTCCCCTTGGAGCTCTGGAGCAAAATAGGCGCCAGCCTGTGAAAGAGAGGGGCTGGTTTCTGAGTTCCTCCTCCCGCTGACCTGTGTGCTCCAGGAATAGGACCCCTGAGAGGCAGTGCAGCAAAGAGCACGGCATTGGAGCCAGACCTGCCGGGGTTCAAATCCCAAAGGCTGCACGACTTCGGGCAAGAGCAACGCAATGTCTCGGACCCTCAGTTTCCCCTTCTGCAAAACGGAGATCATATATCCTCTAATCTACCTCTTGGGTTTTTTGTGAGCATGAAATCAGTTCATGTGTATAAAACGCTTAGAGCAGTGCCTGGCACATAGTACGTTTTATATAAGTGTTTGTTACATGAAATTGTGTTTTTGTCTTCACATCCCAGTCGCTGACAAAGTAAGCACCCAGAAAGTGACTTCCAAATGAATGAATGAATGAATGCTTGGGCGGGGGTGGGGTAGGGTGGGGCAGGCTGCCGAATGGGCTGTGTCTGTGGCCAGGAAACTTACCTAACTTTTAAAACTTGAAGAATGGAAAAGTGTATGCAGAGAAAATCTCTGGCTCCTTCTTCGCCTTTCTAATCTCTTCCCACAGATCTTTTTCCTAATACAAGGACCACCTTTTCGTCGCTTCATTTTCTCTCCTGGCTGTTGATCAATGATGGTATCCGTGTGTTCCTCCCATAATCCCTCAAATGTCCCTGGGTGTGTATGCCAACAGGCAGTTTGTGGAGAGGCTCCCTTATTGGGGTAACATGTAGGCCGGTGGGGGGCTGGGGGGGCAGTGAGCAGAGCCGCAGGGCAGGAATTCCAGAAATAAAGGGCGGATACCGCCCGTGGCGTCCAGGCTCCCAGCTGTATACCCCCACCCCCACCCCGCCAGCAGCCGGCCTTCCTATCTGCCCAGGCGGCCTGTCTCCTCATTCTGAAGGGCAGACAACCTGTCAAAGTGAAGCCGAGAGCCTGGCTGGCTGTAAGGATTTGAAAGGGCGGAATATTTATTTTTCTCTGTTTTCTTGTGGTTCTCTAAAGACTCTCTTAGTGTTTGGAAAGAGGCAGTAAGTACAGCATGGGGTGAAGTATTTTGGAGGCGGATGCACTTGGCTTTCAAACCCCAATCTGCTGCCTACTAGCCAGGCAGGGTTGGGTAAGGGCCCGAACCTCTGTGAGCCTCAAGTTTCCCCCTGTGCACTCTAAAATGGCTCTAGTGTTTTTTTAAAAAACAAACTTTATAAGCTAGTTCATGCGAAGTACTTAGTATTATGCCTTACCCATAGTCAGAACTCAATGCTATTGTTTTGCAAGTATATATATGTATGTGTATTCACATGTCCTGTTCGATAGCACTTTCCATCAATTCTGTTTCTCTTTGATTTATATACCTTTTGTGTAATAAGCATATAGTATATGTTTGAACAGATGGACGAATCAATTCACGAAAGAAACTGTTTCATGTTGCACATATATACTATGTGTCCTTCAGGACCAGCTAAGTGACAGGGTAGTGACAAACAGCCCCACACCCCCTTAGCTGGAACAGGTCTCTCATGGGTCAGCTGGGGCTTCCCCTCCTGTCGCCAGGACCCAAGTGGATGGAGCGGCCACGCGGGAGTGTTGCCACCGCCATGGTCGAGGACAAAGGTACAGGACAGTCACGCTGTGGCTCCTGAGGTTCCCGCTCAGACGTGACATTCTATTCCTGCTCCCGTCTCTTTTGACAGGACAAGTCACATGACCACAGCTCACCTTGGGAGGGCGAGGCAGTGCCATTCTGTCAGTGTCCCAGGGAAGGACCCTCTGAATATTAAGTCTGCAGGAAAGATTCTGATGCTAAAGAGAAGTACAGCAACAGGGGGAGGTGAGGGGGGGAGGGAGGACGGGGTGCGGAGGGCAGCAGGGTGGAGCACTGTGATATCGCAACAGAAGGTCCTGGGAAGAAACAGCATCTGCCACAGAAAGAGACCACTAGGAGTAAGTTCAGAAGCAAAGCTTAGGGCTGCAGAATAAAAGCCAGACATGGCTATTCCAACACAGACTACAAGAGCTGGGACCTGTAAAGATCATTTAAACCAGACAATGGCGATTCTCTTAGCCACGCTAACAATGACTCCTTATCGCTTCCTCAGCAAACAGGAACGGGAGACTGACGTTTTGGGGTATCTGCTCCATGCATCACTCCTCTGGCAGTGTCCACCTGTGACAGACCCCATCTATTAGATAGTGCTGTTTATACCCTTGTGGCCGTAGCTGATTGGACCAGGGGGAGTCCATTTCATCCAAGATGAATCAGGCCAGAATCTGCACTGAGCCAAGCAGATTCCAAAATAAAAGACATGGAGGAAATAATCTGGAATTTATGGAGAGTTCATTTAGTCAACTAATTTTTAATGCATGCTCACTTGGGGACCCAGGGCCCCCCAATCCTGACATCACAGTATCTATCCCCAAGTCCCTATCGCTGGCTGTTCATGAGATAGACGGGAGTTTCCTCCCAGCAATTCGATGGTTGCAATTCCATAGGCAGGCTCTGTTATTCTTAATTATTTTGCCATTTGAATACTCGTAAAATTAAAGTTTCTAAATAAAAAGAAATTCTCTGGGTAGGTAGCATTCTACAAGGACATGTGACCCGAAGGCCACCTTCTGGTTACAGCAGGGCAGGGACCCGGGAGGGGGACACTCAGGGCACCCCAGTCGGTGCCTCCCCTGTTCCCTGCAGCCCTCTGCCATCCTTGTGCATGCCCAGAAGTTCTGTATTCCGCTCGCCTGCAGGAATGAGGGAAGGCGGGGAGGGTTCCTGGGTTCTCACCCACCTTGCCATCTATCACAGAGCACATGTGAACACAACTGCTGGCCGACGCTGTGGACATGTGACAAGCGCCCAGAGACAGATGCTAAAAACACTCATGCGAAATACACTGGGGTGAACCCCTACGCAGTGATCAGAAGCTTATGCCCCAGATTTTCTGGGGAAGTTCCACCTAAAACTAGCCTGTCTGGGTGGATGGTACATTCCAGTTTTTGGATTAGGAAACACTGTGGCTTTATATACACCATGTGCTTCAGAGAAAGTCCCAAACCAGCTGGATTAGGTCACTTTCTCAGAGAGAGACCTCATGTTTCTTGAAATTTTATGAGAATAAATTAAATTACTGAAAGAAAGAATAAGGGGAGATGGGGAGGATTAGGCTAGGGCATGCTTCCCATTTTAATGATCTCCAAATTCCTAGAAATAGTCACTTTACAGTTATAGCTCCATACAAGGGCTTCCAAAAGATCCTGAAATTGCTGCCAGATTAAAACCTGATGTTTCCCCCCAGGGCCATCAGTGAAAGGACCTGCAAGTAACAGTGTTCACAGCAGCTGGAAACACTAGGTCACTGCACGGTGTGTCTTTAGTTCTCCCCAGTGCTTGGCACATAATAGATGCTCAATAAAGAGCCGATGAATTGGATGTCAAAGCATGACACGAAGTCTTTGAGCCAATGAGGCACCCCCCCCACCCCCCCACCCACCCCCCGGCTCTGCTCACTCTTCTGTTGATCTTTCTCCATTTGATTGTGATCAGCTTTGGCTCCAGCTCCTTTCTGCCCTGGGCTCTTGATGAAGTTCGTTTTTACACCTCTGTGAGTTTCCTGGTCAGTGAACCTCAGCAATCAAAACAAGTAAGTCAAAGGCCATTGTGGCCAAACAGGGAGAGTTCATTGCACACACAGGGAACCTACCCGGCAGACAGTCTGCCGTCTTCATTGCTGCGTTTATCAGCATATCTGCTCAGGGCATTTATAGGTCATAGCATAGCATATATGGTCTGCCCCCGGGGGCAGCCCTCCTCAAAACTGCACCTCTCCTTTCACCCACATACCATCACAGAAGAATGCTGGGGAGAATATTATTAAATGGGTAAGTAGAGTCAGGAATGTTTAACTTTTTAAAAAATGTTAAAGATTTTCCAATTACAGTTGACATACAATATTATATTAGTTTCAGGTATACAACGCAGTGATTAGACATTTATATGACTTACGATGTGATCACCCTCATAAATCCAGTGCCCACCTGACACCATAGTTATTACAATAAATGTTCTCTGTATCTATGAGCTTGTTTCTGTTTTGATTGTTCATTTATCCTATTCTTTGGATTCCACATATAAAGGAAATAAGATGACATTTGTCTTTCTCTGTCTGGCTTACTCCACTCAGCACAATACCCTCTAGGTCCATCCAGGTTGATGCAGATGGCATTGCATTCTTTTTCTATGGTGGAGCAATATTTCATTGTAAATATGTATCCCTGCTTCATTTTTTTTTTTGAGGGCGGTGTCACTGGCCCTCACATGTGGGATCTGAACCGGGGCCGCTGGCATCCCAAGCCAGCGCCCAACCACCACACCCCTGCTTCTTTAGCCATTCATGCATTGATGGCCACCCAGGTTACCTCCATACCTTGGCCATTGTAAATAATGCTGCAATGAATACAAGTATGTGTATGTATATCTTCCTTCAAAGTATTGGGTTGTCGGAAAAGTCATGACGTATTTTTTCTGTGTTTTTTGTTGCAAAAATGTGTCATGACTTTTCCAACAACCCAATAGTTTTGGGTTTCTTCAGATAAATACCCAGAAGTGGGATTACTGAATCCTTCGGTGTCTCTTCTTATAGCTTTTGTTTTAAAGTCTATTTTGTCTGATATAAGTATTGCTACCCTAGCTATATATTTTTTTCATTTCCATTTTCATGAAATATCTCTTTCCCATCCCTTTACTTTCAGTCTGTGTGTGTCTTTCGATCTGAAGTGGGTCTCTTGTAGGCAGCAATTGTAAGAGTCTTATTTTCTTATCCATTCAACTATCCTGTGTCTTTTGAGTGGAGCACTTAATCCATTGATATTTAAAGTAATTGTTGACAGATATGTAGTTATTGCCATTTTATTATTCATTTATTTGTATTTTTATTTCTTTAAAAAGTCCCTTTAACATTTCTTGTAATATTGGTTTGGTGGTGATGAACTCCTTCTGCTTTTTTCATGTCTGGGAAACTCTTTATCTAGATGATAGCTTTCCTGGGTAGAGCAATCTTGGTTGTAAATCCTTGCTTTGCATCACTTTGAATATTTCCTGCCAATCTCTTCTGGCCTGCAGAGTTTCTGTTGAGAAAGTAGCTGACAGTCTTATGGGAGCTCCCTTGTAGGTAACTAACTGCTTTCCTCTTGCTGCGTTTAAGACTCTTGCTTGTCTTTAACCTTTGACATTTTAATTATGAAGTGTCTTGTGTGGGCCTTGTTTGGGACTCTGTGCTTCCTGTGCTTATATGTCTATTTTCCATCACCAGGTTAGCAAAGTTTTCTGTCATCATTTCTTCAAATAGGTTCTCAAGCCCTTGCTCTCTTCTCTTTCTGATACCCCTATGATGAAAATGTTGTTACACTTGATGTGCCAGAGGCCACTTAAACTATCCTCATTTGGGGGAGGAGGGGTACTTTTTCTTTTTTCTGTTTTGATTGGCTGTTTTCTGCTATGTTGTCTTCCAAATCACTGATTTGATCCTCTGCTTCATCTAATCTACTGTTGATTCCCTCTGATGTATTCTTCATTTCAGCTATTGTAGTTTTCATTTCTGACTGGTTCTTTTTTATGTTGTTTTTGTGTGTGTGTGTGTCTCCATTTTTATGTTTCCTATCTCTTTGTTGAAGTTCTCACTTAGATCATTGAGCATCCTTATAAACAGTGTTTTGAACTCTGCATCTGGTAGATTACTTGTCTCTGTTTTGTTTAATTCTTTTTCTGGAGCATTGTTTCTGTCCTTTCATTTCAGACATGTTTCTTTGTCTTCCAATTTTGGCTGCCTGCTGGTGTTTGTTTCTATGGATGAAGTAGACCTGCTATGTCTCCCAGTCTTGGCAGAGTGGCCTTATTAGTAGGTGTTCTGTGGGTAGCAGTGGCACAGTCTCCATGTCACCTGAACCAGGTGCTCCAGATGTGTCCCTTGTGTGGGTTGTGTGTGCCCTCCTTTTGTAGTTGAGCCTGGGTTGCTGTTTGCATGTCAGTGGGAGGGATTGACTATCAGACTGATTGGTTGTGAGAATTTGTCATGATTACAGTGGAGGAGCTGTGGTGCAGGGGTTGACACTACACAGCAGGATTCACTTTAGCGGGGCTCTGGTCCATGCCCAGCCTGCCCTTTGGGTGTGTCTTTTGTAGAGTGGTTGGGTAGTGCTCTGGTGTGGTCTGAAGCTGGCCACCAAGGGTGTTGGTTTTGGAGCCTCTAGCGAGGGGCCCTGGTGCAAGCCAAGGTCAGCTTCTGCCTGTGCCCTACCCAGGGCCACTTGCTATGAACTACAAAGTGACATGCAGATGGTTGCCACTTGTACTGGGCTTGGGGATGCCTGGGAGAGGCTGGCTGCCACTAGCTAGGCTTGGTGCTGCTTAGCAGGAGGTATGGGGCATGCCATTTGTTTGGGGTTTGTGAACCTTTGAGAGATTTTACAAAGTCCACAGCATAAGCCAAGGCAGGCTGTATGAATGGAAAAGCCACTGGACGCTGCTTGGGTAGGCCCGCAAGTTGGGTATGACAGGGTCTCAGGTAATCCCCAGGGCAGTTTGATGGAGACTCAAATGTGGTGCCTGCCTGCATCTGCATGCTGAGATGGTGGAGGGATTAACTAAAGAACAATGACTTCTGCCAGCACTTCTGTCTGGGAGAAAGCTGCCCCTCCAACCCTCGCTCTAAAGCCAGACAGTTCAGTTCCTCCCCATATGTACCTGGTGCCATTCAAGCTGCTGCTTGAAAGCTTTACAAATATGAACATAGTTAATCCTTTAATAATCTTACAAGGTAGGATGTGTAGTTATTATCCCTATTGTACAGATGAGAAAACAGAGACACAAAGCAGTGAGGTGACTTGTCAGAGTCCACACAGCTCATCAGTGGCAGAGCTAGGATTTCAGCCCAAGTTGCCTGGCAGCAGAACCTACCTTCTCACATCTGGAGCCCAGATCTTGGTTTAAAAAGACCACTTTCTACTGAGAGGGGCCACATTTCTTGGGAATAGCTGAGTCCAGGCCTGGAGCAGGGAAATACAGGACCTGGGCCATCTAATTGTTTCAGGAGCTGTCACAAATGATGGAGATTTGTCAAGAGTCCCGAGTCCAGCTCTTTGGGACTTGTAATGGCCAAATTTGGGACAATTTTAGCATGAGACTTGATGGAAATTGATTGTTATACAATGAATGACTAAAATTCCATGCGTCCCAAAGATGAGGAAATGCACCAAATCTGTGGAGCTCTGCTACTGTCCCTTCTGGGAGCAGTGACAAGTCCCCACTCTCTCTGCTTCAGGGGGAAGCCCAGAATGCTGCCCTGCTTTATTGAAATGTGCTAGCTTGCGGCATCGCACTTCCCACCCCTGCAGGTTTCCGCACCATCTCTAGGCAGTGGTGGCAGGGCCATCCTTGCCCCTGCCCCACCCTGCATCTCCCAGCAGGTGGGATGGGGGCTCAGAGTCACTGGGAGCCTCCTTTCTGCCGGCCCTCCTCTCCTCTGAAGCACAGACCTGCCGTGACACTCCCTTGCTGCTAACATGCTGTAAATCTGCCCGATCCAAGGGCAGACGCAGATGCCATTTGCAGGTAAGAGGTATGTGTCACTGGGCTCTAGGAACTGGAAGTTAAGGGCTGGTGTCTGCAGCCCGGATGGCTGTCATGAATCTTTCCATCTGAACACTGTCTCTGAGATGAGGCCGCGTCCCCAAGCAAATGCCCTCTTCACTTCACGTGCCTGGTCAGAACCGGCCTGAGGATCCTCCGTAAACCCTGATGTCTGCAGTTTGGGAATGCGCCGCGGGCTCTGTTGGGTGGTGGTCACGGGCCAGTAGACCAAGCTGAATCTGTCCCCGGAGCCACCAGCAGCCGATACAGACCTTTCATCCAAGGGCAATGCTTCTGAATTTCTCCAGGCGCATCCTGGGCTCTGCGCGTCCCTCTGGGCTGCTAAAGGGCGGGCCCTCCCCGCCTTGCGTTCAGTGACCGGGAAGTCCTGGGGCAGGTCGAAGCCGTCAGCTGCACTGTGGCTTGGATTGATTTCTTTGTTTTCCTTTTGAGTGACTTTTTTTTTTTTTTAAGAATTAAATAGTACTCTTTTACACCTTTGTTTAGGGTGACTAACTCAGCCCGATTTGACTGAGACTATTGTTTTACCACAGAAAGCCACGTATAACAGGAACCCCCTCAGTCCAGGGCAAACCGGGGTGCTTCCTTCCTTCCCTCCTTCCCCCCTTCCCTTCCTCCCTCCCTTCCCCCTTCCCTCCTTCCTTCCTTCCTTCCTTCCTTCCTTCCTTCCCTCCTTCCCCCCTTCTCTCTCTCTCTCTCCCCCCCCCTCCCTCTCCCTCTCTCTCCCCCTCCCCTCCCCTCCCCCTCCCCTCTCCCTCTCTCTCTCTCTCTCTCTCTCTCTCTCCCCCTCTCCCTCTCCCTCTCCCTCTCTCTCCCCCCCTCCCTCTCCCCCCCCCTCCCCCTCCCCCTCCCTCTCCCCCTCCCCCTCCCCCTCCCCCTCTGCCTCTCTCTCTTCCTCCCAGGAGAGTCCAGCGTGCATTCAAGGCTGAGAAATTTTGGCCTAGGGCAGAAAGGCATTGCAAAGAGCAAGAACACAGCTCCGTCTTTTCCTAGGAGTGACACCGCTGTCCCCCCCCACACACACACCCCTGGCCTGCTGCCTCCTATTCTCCCAGCAGCCCTGCCATAACGTGTAACCAAAGGAATTAGGGCTACATTTAGGGAACAGGTTAGAGCGGCTTTCCCCTCCTCAGTTAACAGGGGGCCAGGAGGGGGCTGAGTCAGGGCAGCCTCCCACCCCCACCCTCCATCTCCCACCCCCTGCCCTCCACCCCATCCCCCATCTCCCTCTCCCCCCACCTCCCCGCCCCCCACCCCCCATCTCCCACCCCCCGCCCTCCATCCCATCCCCCTGTCTCCCTCTCCCCCCACCCCCCATCAGGCCCCCATCCCCCTATCTCCCTCTCACCCCACCCCCCATCAGGCCCCCATCCTATCTCCCATCCCCCCTCCCCCACCCCTCATCTGCCACCCCCCGCCCTCCATCCCCCCATCCCCCATCTCCCCCCCGCCCCCTCCCCCCCCCCCCACCCCATCTTCCCCCCCCCCCCCCCGTCAGGCCCCGTGACAAATCACCTTCTGAGCTGGTATCTCAGCAGATACTTCTAAGCCGACCCTTGGAGATAGCTAATAAAAGACCAACCTGTCCTCCAAGATTAACGAGCGGCGGGCAGAGGGAGGGAGTGTGGCCTCTGAGCTGCAGCCCAGGAACCTCTGCCGCCCCCAAGCCCTCTTTGGTGGTGGTGAGGCGGGCAGAGCAAAGCAGGCCGCTGGGCAGAGCATCACCGGCCCCGGGGTTGTTTCAAGCTGCCCTCTGCCGGGGGCCTGCCTGCGCCCCTCCCCTGCCGCCTGCCCGCGCCTGCCGCTCCCACCTTCCTTTCCCTCGCTCGTCTGTTTAGCTTCTCTCTCAGCCTGTTTCTTTCTCTCCTCCAGTGTGTGAGTGTGTGTGCGTGTGGGTGGGTGTGTGTGGCTGTGTGTGAGTGTGTGTGAGTGTGAGCGTGAGTATGTGAGTGTGTGGGTGTGTGACTGTGTGTGAGCGTGAGTGTGTGTGTGGGTGTGTGAGAGTGAGTGTATGAGTGTGTGAGTGTTTGAGTGTGTATGTGTGTGTGAATGTGTGTGTGTGAATGTGTGTGTGTTTGAGTGTGTATGTGTGAGTGTGTGAATGTGTGTGAATGTGTGAGAGTGTGTGAGTGTGAATGTGTGTGTGTGAGTGTGTGGGTGTGTGTGAGCATGAGCGAGCGTGTGTGTGTGTTTGAGTGTGTATGTGAGTGTGAGTGAGTATGAATGTGTGTGAGTGTGTGAGTGTGTGTGAGTGTGTGTGAGTGTGAGTGAGTGTGTGAGTGAGTGTGTGTGAGTGTGAGTGTGTGACTGTGTGTGAGCGTGAGTGAGCGTGTGTGTGAGTGTGTGGGTGTGTGACTCTGTGTGTTTGTGTATGTGTGTGAGTGTGAATGTGTGTGTGTGAATGTATGTGTGTTTGAGTGTGTATGTGTGAGTGTGTGTGTGAGTGTGAGAGTGTGTGAATGTGAGTGTGTGAGTGTGTGTGAGTGTGTATGTGAGTGTGTGAGTATGAATGTGTGTGAGTGTGTGAGTCTGAGTGAGTGTGTGTGGGTGTGAGTGAGCGTGTGTGAGTGTGTGAGTGTGAGTATGAATGTGTGTGGGTGTGAATGTGTGTGTGAGTGGGTGTGTGTGAGTGTGAGTGAGCGTGTGTGTGAGTGTGTATGCGAGTGTGTGAGTGTGTGAGTGTGAGTATGAATGTGTGTGAGTGTGTGAGTGTGAGTGAGTGAGTGTGAGTGTGTGTGAGTGTGAGTGTGTGTGAGTGTGTGGACTTGTGTTCCTGTGTCTCCCCTGTCTGCGCTGCCTCCGTCTCACAGCCCGTTCTTCTGCGCCGCGTCTCCCTCTCCGATCTCTCTGTGTCTTCCTTTCTGCCTCTGCTGCTTTGATGTTCCTGCTTCTATCTGTTTGCATCTCATTCCCTGTCTCGCCGCCCCCTCGGCATCTTTCCCCGGGTTTGTGTGTGTCTCCTGTCCTCTGCCTTCCCCATCCCTGTCTCAGCCTGCGTGCTTCTCATCCTGCGCTTTCTAGGGGTACTGCAGGCAGCTTCCAGGAGACGGGCCTCTTCTCACTGTGGACTCATCAGCGGTGGGCAGAGCTCCCCGCAAGTTCTGTTTGCCCACCAGCACCCTGAGCCCCGTCCTCCCTGATGGGGAGGGGGCGTCTTGAATGTGAACTTGCCCTGCTGATGGGCTCCCTGTGGGAGCCTCACCACATCCACCCTAATGCCTTTTCCACAAAAAAAAATACAGAAAAAAGACAAATTCTTCCCTTTCACTGTATCCCATCAGTGTCAGCAAGAGCCCCTGTTTATAGCTGGGAAATCCCAAGCCAGTGGCAAAGCCATGCAGACGTGCTTATTACTTAGTATCTACAGCTACGATTCACTAAAAGTACACGGCCTGCAGTGTGACCTGTGTGTACAGCACCTTCTGCAACAGTCCTGCAAGGTAGATATCGTCATCCCCATTTTTCAGGTTGAGGCAACTGTGGGTCAGAGAGGTTAAGACACCTGCCCCAGGTCACACAGCTGATAAGCGGTAGAGGCAGAATTCAAGCCCATTCTGGGTTCAGGGGCTGGGGCTCTGCTCTCTCCCCGGAATCTTCCAGCACCGTGCTGCCCCATGAGGTGGCCACTAGCCAAACATAACTATATGAATTCATCAAAATGAAGTAAAATTTTAAATTGAGTTTCACCATCGCACTCGCCACATTTGAATGGCACAGTGGCCCTGTGTGGCCAGTGGCTGCCGTGGAGACAGCGCAGGTATGGAACATTCCCACCGGTGGAGAAAGTTCTAGCTCAGCGCTGCCTTAGATAAACACGGGTGGGTTCTCTGTACCGCCTTTGTGGGAGAACAAAAGAACACAGGGCACTGACATAACCCTTGGCCACTCACCCCATTGCCCTGTCCTGGCCACATGAGAGGCTGCAAGGAAGAATCTGCACAGAAACAGCGGTCCTGATTCCCAATCCCTGCGCCGTGCAAACCTGCCGCCACCACCCTGCTGATGCCAGGATTCCCGCAGGGGACCACTTGGCTTTCAAGGGGGATCAGGGGAGCGGGGAACCTGTCTGTTTTTCTAGAAGGCAGAAAAGGGACAGTCTTCCACCAGAAATTGAATTTTCTTATTTCAGCTGGTGTTCAGGGCTTTGAACCCTTTCACAACACGAGCAGCTTATCTTGTTCCACTCGATCAAAAACATCTCATAACGCCGGCTCCTTCAGCAAGGTCACCTTGAAATCTCTCCCGTGCTCGAGGCATCCTGAATCTTCCTCTCGCTAATAGAAACATCCTTGAAACCTGAGTAAAACAGACACGCCCAGCCCTGTTCCCTCTCCGGAACACGTCCCCTGGAGGAGGGCAGTATCTACAGTTTCCTGTGAGCTTCCCAGTCTGGGCAACTGAAATGGCCTAGCAGCCTCTCCCAGCTCACCTGCCTCCCGTAAAAGTCTGGGCTGCATGGCAATTTCTCACCCAGGTAGCTCTGGCCCGCAGTGGTGTCTCAGGATTGCTCAGAGCGCTTTCTTTCCTGCAGCTTTTTTTCATGGACTCTGTGCTGCTGGGCTGGGCCTCAGCCGTTCTTAACACAGGGTCCTCCTCGCTTGCTGGCTCTGCCCCCCATTTGGGCACCAAAGGGCCTCTCTGGCTCTGACGGTTGCCATCCTAAACCTTTGGATGCCAAAGCCAGCTTGTGGCCTAGGACAGAATTGTTCCCTCCCCCTCTGCCTTAATTTTGATACTCAATTAGATGGGACTCAAGACAGCGTGGTTTGGCCCCAAAGTGGTACCGCGCTCCCTGGAGCCCCTCTTACAGGTTTTATTTCCGTCTAACAGTGGAGCCCTGTGGGTAGTGGTTAAGATTATGCACAATGGCGCCAGGTGACCTCAGCTTGAATCCCGGCTCTTTCACTACTGGTTGGGTGGCCTGATGTAAGTTACTTAACCGCTCTGTGCCTCAGTTTCCTCATCTGTAACATGGGGATCACAATACTGACCTCCTGCGTGTGAATGCCAAATTAGCTGCTGCTGCCCTTATTTTCTCTGTCCACTCTCTGGCTCAGAAATGCCTTCTGCTGGGGTTTCACCCACAACCGTCACACCATACTCAGAAGCTCACTCCCCCAAACCATGGACAGCTCTGTCCCTGGATTGTTTGGGGCCGCTGCCCTGTGTTCCCTGTCTTCTGGGAGGACTTTCTACACCTTCACTGCCCTCACAGTCTTCTCCCCCGGACCTTGATGCTTGGAAACATGCACTATTGCCCCAGCAGGCTTCCCTCTGGCCTGTGTGGCTGTCTTTGCAATCTTAGCTCATTTAGATGTGTCCGATTTACCTTGACTGTCTGCAGTTCACACCTGCTTCACCTTCCTTCCCATTCATTAGTGTCCAAGAGACTCCTTACTCAGAGACTCATCTTCTCCCCCATCCCACCTTGCTCTTGCTTGACCGAGCCCAGGTACATACATATTCCTGGCATTCAGACATAGCGTCTTACTTTGGACGCAGTATCGGCATTCGCCCACAGCTCAGAAAGGAGACGGCTGCTCCCAACCTCCCCAGTGGCCCCCCATCCGTGGGGAAGGAGAGCATAGCATGGACACGAGGACCCCCGATTCCCAGGCTGACTCCTAGTACAGGTGGTGAAACGGTCAAAGTTTTGTTTTACAGTAACCTCTAAATGCCTTTCTAGGCCACAGGCACTCATGACTTTTTATTTAATATGTGTTCCTCTCTCGCTTTCGGTTCATTGGCTCCAGACTTATTATCTTGCATTTGTCTGCATTTTGCTGCCTTTCCCCGACGGTCCGTGTCACCGAAATAACCCAGGACAGGCCCTTTCCAATCCTGTCTGGGCGCGTGTGTGCATGTGCGTGCGTTCATTTGTCCTATGCCTCCATTGTTCTCATCAGAGCAGGTCCTGGGTTAGAAAGAGTGAGTCCTGAGTTCCAGGCCAGTTAGGAGTATGGAGGGAGGAGGCTTCGTGTTGCAGAAACTGGATTCATGGCTCATTTTGCTAGTGTGTAAAATGAGAATAATGGCTACCTTATAGTTATCATGAGGATGAATAAGATGAATATCCCAACAGTTCCCGCATATAATCATATTATACTTCCCGCATATGAATATTATACTTCCTGTCATTATTGCTGTTGTTATGACAATTGCTCAGGAAGTTATGGCAGATAAAGACCCAAGATTCGCAGAATGATGAAATCATGGTGACTATTACCAAGTACCCACTAGGTTCTAAGTACTGTGTGCTAAGTACTTCATTTTCAACAAAGAGAAAGCTCCCCATTTCCTTCCTCTGATGAAAAAATACATGCTGATTGTAGGGAAGGAGATATAGAGCAGATGGCTCGATGAAACTGAAAAGTGAGTGCCTAGCAGTGTGTCTCTGATTCATGGTGAGAACTTAATAAACATTAGTAACCTAATGAAAAGGCCCAGGGGTTAAATGAAGGTCTCTACCCCGACTCAGAACAGCCACTCTTTAACGTTTCAATATGTGCATTTCCAGACATTTTTCTATACAGATCGCTAGCTGTAAACGTTTATTCTTTTATAAAAGTATGATTATATTGCAGAGTGATTTGTGAATCGCTTTTTATTTCCACTTATCAGTTTATTGTAATTATAGTGCCGTGCTGGCAGTGGTGGCAGGCAGACTATCCAGATGCCCCTCGGCTTACGTCCCAAAAAACCCATCATAACTTGAAAATCCTTTAAGCCAAAAATGCATTTACTACACCTAACCCACCCAACGCCATCGCTTAGCCCGGCCTGCCTGGAACCAGCACCAACATCGGCCTCCAGGTGGGAAAAGTCACCTAACGCAAAGCCTGCTTGATAACAAAGTTTTGAATATCTCATGTCATTTATTTCGCATTTCGCTTTCACACCGTGGTAAAGCTGAAAAATGGTTATCGAACCCTCATAAGCAGGCTACCATCTGTACTGTGGTTTCTGATTCTCCAGGGTCGGCCACAGCATGGTAGACCAATGGGAAAGATACGATCTTAAACTTACGGTTAGTAACTGTCTAGTTAAAATAAGAATATAGCTTTTAAGTTTTAAAAACCCTCTATTAAGCATGTACCAGTGATTACAGCGTGATACTTGAATTCCGTTACTAATGCCATGTACACACATCCACACACAGAGGAGATAAAGACCCCTGAGTAGCGGCATGTTATTCCATTACATGGATGTACTATATATTGTGTTTAATTCCTGTTTGATGGACATTTGGGTTTTTCTAAGAGTGGGACCCATTAGATGAACAAGTTTAAGTCATTGATGGGAAAACATGAATTTTCTTTTTCCAGTAACTGCCACTAACCCCACCCTTTCAAAGTCCCCTTTCCTGTCACCTGGTGGGTTTCCTCCATACACATGCTGGCATCTAAGGTGCCCCTTGGTTTCTAAGACTCGGCCTTCGTCATTTTAGGGTTTCAATCTCAGATGCCATTCAAAGCCTCCTCCCCCGCCCCTTGCATTTTGGGAAGCTGGAACTTAAGAGAACAAGGCAGCTCTTGTCTGCCCCGTCTGCGGGCCCCTCCGTATGTACCATTGGTGCCCCCCGCCCCCCCAGTGCCTTGATGTTGGCTCAGGCATCACTGGAGAGGGTGAGCAGCAGGGAGGGATCTGCTTACAGAGAAGTGCCTCCAAACTTCATCAGCCCTATGCCTTGTTCCTGCCTCATTTGGCTGCAGGGCAGTAGAACCCCTGGGGAAGTAAGAGGCGGTGGGGAGTCTCTCTCTTCAGCAGCACTGCACATCTCCAAAAGGCGACCTCCCTGTCCTTTTACATTCTCGGTGCTGCCTCTGCTGCCATGGTCCCTCCTCCCAGGGTATGCGGAGGCTGCTTGTCTCAGCTTGTGAGTGCCCATTGTTAGTCTCTCTTCCAAATGCCCTGTCAGTGAGGGCACCTTGGTAGCCAGAAATCAGCCCAGCGGGGAATATTTACACCATGGAAACTGGCATTGGCTGACAGACCGCCCTCATCCCAAAGTTGCTTGTTAAGCATTTGCCAGCGCACCTTTCCTTGATGGTCACTGCACTTGTAATAAAATGTGGGATGCTTACTACCTTATTGTTCTCAGCCTTTAGTGGCTAATTGTGGAAACTCAGGGAAGATTACACTATCATAACACGCATTGCATGTCATAAACGATGCTTTGAAGAGCAATGTTTTTACATTTAACCTACCCATCTGAGTGATTATTTCCTTTGGCTAAGTTCCTGGAAACGTAAATGCTGAATCCAAAGGTATGTCTGGTTCAAAGTTTCAGATACATATGGTTCAATTGCCCTTCTGAAAATACAGATATCGTCAGCGTGCCTGGCCTGCTGCACCCTCGCCATCACTAAATATGATCATTTAAAAATACACTGTTTAGTCTTTTAGGCAAAAAAGCATACTTTGTTTTCATGTATATTTTTTGGCTACCAATATGTTTGGGTGGTTTTATGGAACATTCGTTTATTGATTAATAGCATTTCCTGAATATCCTCTTTTGTGAATTTCCACACAGGCAGGTGAGAAGAGCCCCGAGCCGGAAAGGACAGGGATGGGAGGACTCTCTGTCAGGGGTCCCCAGTGGGTCCCCAACCTGCCCTGGGCGCTGCCCACACAGAGCAGTGACATGGGCAAGTCTGTCTCAGAGACACCTTCTTAGAGGCTGCACTTTAATTACAACCTTTCTTACACGATACATTGTCTATAAAAGCAATTCGGTTAGAATATTGATTTTGCTGTGTGGTTACCGAGTTCCCATAGGGAATCTGATTCCACCATCTGTGGCTTTCTGGTCATGGCATCTGTGGGCATCTTGGCGAGGATGGCGTCATCACGCACACTCGTGTGCCTTCATGCATGCGTGCACACACCAACACACACTCATTCTGCCATGCCTACCCACACTCATATGCCTGGACACCCCCCGATGCAAACACACACTCCTACCCACACATATACCTGGGCACTCACACACACACATACCTACCCACACTCATATGCCTGGGCACACATGTGCACCTAGACATACTCCTGCAGACTCACACACGCGTGCTTACACAGGCACACATGCACACTCACACATAAAGCCTTTTCTCCCCTCACCCTCAGTGTTGCTGCCATGTTCCGCCTCTTCCAGCTCTTCAGACATGCCCTTCACGCTCGTCCCCCAGAACTCTGCACACAATGCCTTCTGCCTAGGACCCTCTTTCTCCCTCTTATCACCTGGCTCCGTCTCACGCATCCTCCCTGGGCCATCGCAGGCCCTCCCCTTTTGTGACACTCATGGTGCTTTATTACAGTTACGCCACAAGAGCAGGGGTTCATGTCTGCTCTGCTCTCTGCTATATCCCCAGAGCCTGCAAGTGCCCCTGGTAGATGTGCAAGAAGTCGTTATTCAATGACTGGTCTGGGGAAACTGAGGCTCTGGGTGACGAAGGTCATACAGCTGATGTGGCAGCATCCCTCGAATTGCCCAGATCCTGGCTCCAACACTCACACTCTGTCTTTTCTGTCCCTGGACTCTCCCCCTCGCTGACTCTTGACTGTTTTTAAACACACATGTGCACACACACATACGTGCACACTCACACACAAAGGAAAGGGCACTCCTGTGACCTTCCGATTGGGACTTTCTTCATCAATCCGTCCCTTCCTGTCCCCCGGGACTTGAGCTGCATGAAGAAAGAGGTTTCTCACCTTGTTGACTGTGGTAATAGCCTCTGCACGTGACACCGTGGCTGGCCCGTGGCCAGCTCTCCAACGTGTATGTTGAATGAACAGATGAAACTGTTCAATAAGCAGCCGCTAAGCATGTGCAAGGTGCTGGGCTCGATGCTAATGGGGTTTCAGAAATGAATGAAAACAGCCCTTGACCTCACATATCTTGCTGGCTGGCTGACTGGGGGAACAGCCAAATAAATCTTGACCCTTTGGGGAGAGCAGACAATATGGTCCCGGCCTGACCCTCCCTCGAGCCTCTGCACGGACCAGGGCACACACGCACTTGCACACACTCCCTTGCGCGCGTGGGAGGGGAGCCCACACGCCCCCGCACGCCCAGACCCCTGTCCAAGCCAGAAATAAACAGGTTGCAGCGTCTGAGGCCCCATCTGATTTGTTTCCTCTGAGTTCAAAGGAGTTTATTAATTTCAGCCCCTTCATGTGGAACTTGCAAAGCTTCCTGGAGGAGATATCCATAGCAACTGCGGTAACCATCTGAAAAGGAAGATGTTAACCTTTTGGAGCCCGCTGCCCACTTCGTGTGTCCCCTCCGCATATTTACAGTGTTGCTCGGAATCTCAGAAATAATGAGGCGCTCTGACCCGGAGAGGCAGCTGCGCTCCGGAGTGGTGAGGGCTAGCCCAGGACGACACCCCCTGTCCTGAGCCCAGGCTCTGTGCCCCGAGCAGATTAGTGCTCAGTGAAGTAAGCCTGGTGCCCGCTGGTGTTCGGCGCTGGTGGTGGCGAGAGGGACCCGCATGAAGTGGGCATCAGCCTCAGCTTTGCCCCCAAGCTGCAGGCTGAACTTTCGGAAATTGCCGAAAGGTCTCACTCTGGGTCTCGCTGCCTCCAAGTTGACCTTTTCAGTAAGAGTGAAAAATGCTCGGTGCCTCATCTTTGGGCCCAGAATGGATTGTTCCTTCAAGCAGCTCCGCCATTTCTCCTCAATTCCTGACCTTGGGCACGCCACCCCAATCTTTTGATCTCACCCATGAGGCAAGGAATTCATGGGAGAAAGGTCTTCTTTCCAGCTTGGAGGAGTGGGGAGACGCTAGGGTGCAGCATAGATTGGGGAGAAGGTGCCTCGTTTCCTGCTCTCGGGGGGTGCTTGGTGGAGAGGAGAGGTTTGGGGGCTAGCGGACCTGGCTTCAAACCACCAGGTCCATTTGCATACTTGCTGTGAATCTAAATGTGTTTGTTTCCTCCAAGCCTCAGTTTCATCATCAGCAAAATGGACAAAAATATACATTCTTTGCAGACCTCTTGAGAAGTTGAAGGAAATCATGTGTGCAATCAGCTTAGCTCTGTGTTTGGTGCATAGTAGGTGCTCAATAAATAGCATCTCCCTTTCTTCCCTACCCTGCTCTGTGTGCTGCCCTCCACTCTGTGCCAATTACAGCTAGAAATGAAGCCAGCCCTGGAGGGGCTCCCAGCCTAGCAGACCAGACAGATGAGCAAACAATTATAAGACCGTGAAAGGAGTGACTGCTCCCACATGACGCAGGCAGGGGATGTTCCCAGAAGAGATGACATCACCCTGGGGCAGAGTGACCGAGCCCACGGGGCGCCTTCTGCAGAAGTTCTGTGTTTAATTCTCACCGACAGTCTGCGGGATAATTCTCAGTGACTCCATTTCAAAGCGAAGGGATTTGAGGCTCAGGGAGATTAAGAAACTTGGCTTACACCTGGAATCAGGAGTCAAGTTTGGCATTCAGGTCCGCCTGACCATAATAAACCCCATTTATTATTCTGTTTTGAACTTCGCTTTTGTACTTCACTATGTTTGTGTCAAATGCCCGTCATGGAAAGATCTGGGGTTTGCCTTGGCCACCCACTGGACACGTGGCATGGAGGTTGGGTCAGACGGGATTAAAGATCTGGGGAGAGGAGTCACTGTTCCGCTGCCTTAGAAAGTGCCACCTGGGGTCCCCGGGCCAGGAGGGTAACCCTGGCCCAGCCCAGTTACATGGCGCCTCCATGGGTGGAGAATAATGGGGGCAGTAGAGAGTCCTGCCTCCCTGCCCCACTGCCCGGGTCCTGCTAACTTACGTGCTAGGGCCACTTCTTCAGCTAACAGCTGACGGCACTTCTCCAGCTCTGCTTCTAGTCACTTGACATCGTGTAAGTCTCCTCCGCCACCCAGGGAAATAAGTATGATGGCTTCTAGTTTATATACAAAAACCGAGGCCCAGAGTGGGGCCAATCTTAAGAGGGAAGTCTAGTAATTGACCCTATATTGTGCTATCAGTGGTTCCCCGGGGCGGGGTGGTGGGGAGTAGATGTTCCCCCTGGGGGAATATTTTCCGAGTGTCCACATATTATCTGGAGATGGTTTTGATTGCCACCCTGGAATCGGGGTGGTGATGTACGCTACTGTCATCCAGTGGGTAGAGATCAAGAATATTGCTAAAAAGAAGTCCTACAATGATAGAACTTCC
Organism: Aselliscus stoliczkanus; assembly: GCA_033961575.1. Lineage (NCBI taxonomy): Eukaryota > Metazoa > Chordata > Mammalia > Chiroptera > Hipposideridae > Aselliscus > Aselliscus stoliczkanus. Next base: position 4,870,711 of record CM066741.1, on the reverse strand, counting down.
TGACCCCACGTGTCAGTTGTGCCAAGGCTGAGAGCCTTGGATGCTGACCTCAAAAGCCCCTACTCGGCTCACAGGGTGTTACCTCTCTGCCATACACTGGGACTGACAGTTTCTGGATCGTGTTAAGTAAATATTTATTTAAAGTTTCGTAAGGACAGAAAAGTCTTTGCATTGTGCCTGGAAGCGTAGAAGAGCAGCATGAAAGTTAAAATTTATTTTTGACAGTTGGGACAATTTTTTTCATGGCAAAGCTATGAGGCAGGGCAGGAACCTGAGCATTGCAAATCCACCTGTTTATGTCTGTGTTGTTTTTTGGTTGTTTTTTTAAGATGGAAATTGGGAAGGCTAGCAGTAAGCCCTAGTGAAATATTCATGACCCCCATCTAATTTATGATTCAATTAACAGGTGTTAATGTAGTTAACTGTGACAACAATTATTTTTGTTAATGAATATATTTAAATGCTTATCAGCAAAGGCAATAATAAGTACCCACAAGCCCCGGCTGCAAACTTGAACTTCAAATTGGTTTCAAAGTTTAAAGGTTGTTTGCAGAAAGCTGTGAACCAAATTCTGAATTTAAAAGATGGATACTTTCAGAATTAGATATTCAGTTCCAGAGGCAGTCTTCCCTTTTTTTTTTTTTTTTTTGAGGATTCAAGGCAGAATTCAAGTGCAAGTTCTTCAGTTGCATTTGAAATAGGATTTGATTTATAAAACATCAAATTATAATGACTTGACAAGAACCCAAGGACAAGAAAGGGCAAACCCCAGTGTTTGTTGCTGGGCAGAAGACAGAGTTTGTCTGCCTGGAATGTCACAAGCTTGTCCCAGGATTGGGAGGTTATGTTTTGGGAACCCCCTTTTCAAAGGAAGTGAGCAGCATCTCTCTCAGAAAGTTCAGCTCCTCCTTTGAGGCGGAGGGATAAACAGGCAGATGTACTGAGGCTGGTATACCCGATGTCTAGACATACCCTCTCATCCTTCCCCATAGCATTTCAACCATGTACTTGATATTGTCTAGTTTTAAACATAGTCATCAAAATGTGAAATTGCCTATTTTAAATTTTCCAGTGTTTGCGTGACTTTTAAAAGATTGGTTTCTAGCTTCTGGATGAAAAATGTCTCTTTTCATGTTCTTGATCCTTACTTTCACTGTTCTGTCAGCAGCGATAGGCACGATGATGCGTATGATGCCATCTTGGTGACAGACATATCTGATTTTGACACTCAATTCCACCACTCACTAGCTGTGTGATTTGGGGCGAATCATGGAACCTGTCTGAGCCAGTTTTCTCATCTAGGAAGGAAAGGTTATGTAATATCGTGCATACCTTACCAGGTTATTGGAAGGGTTGGGGAGGTAACCCTTGAGTTAAGTGCCGAGCAACAAATGTCTCACGGAGTCTCTGCAGTGCCAGGAAATTGTGGAGATGATGGTGGTAGTTCTGATTGTTGAGCTTCTGGTTGTTGTGAATCCCAACATATTTTAATCTCACAACATCCTACTGGAAAGGAACTATTTTTCTATTTTATTGATAAGCAGACTGAGATTCACAGATGCTTAGCTTCTTATCCCATGTCGCGCACTTGGTAAGCGGTGGGATTAAGATTTAAACTGGATCGGTTTGATTCTAAAGAACGTGTGACATAGCACGAGCCTTCCACTTGCAACCCGTAGTCTGTCTCCCCTCGGCTAGACTGAAATCTGCCCACCTTACAATGCCCAGTGGTTCCCGGTCACGCCTAGGTCTCAAATAGACGTCATTTGAGAATGACCTGTGTCCACCATTGCTCTGAGCAAAACTCACTCACTTCCTGTGTTTTTACATTGGTTTATTCTCTTCAAGGTAATGCAGAAAACAGGATACAAGGTCGTGAAAGTACATCGGGCGGTAGTACCTTTGACGCTCTTTGGAAAAACACACAGGGAACTCGTTTCTACAAACAGACCTCACCGTCACCATAGGGACCTGTTAGGTCATGTCTCGGGGAATTGTGCATCTAACCCTTCTCCCAAGGCTTGTCAGGTGCTGAGTTCTTGGAAAGGTTACAGTGAGAGAAAGGGGCAAAGACCTGAGCATTTGGTGATATTGATCCTATAAAATGAGTCAGCAGAGGCGTTTTCGCTCAGGCTCCTGGAAACCCCCAGAGCTTTCCCCGGGGACCCCAGGAAAGGGAAAGCACATACCGTTCAGCTGTTCCTGGTAAGCACTCCAGATGGGAATGCTGCCGGCGTGGTTCACAGATGCCAAAGGAAGGCTCTGGAACTTGAACGAGAAATTAACCCACCAAAGTAACCCACCGAGGGAGGGAAGGCAGTTTGAAAAGCCATTCAAACCTCAACAACCCAGGAACGTTGAAAACATGATGCGAAGTGAAAGAAGCCACTCACAAGAGGCCACGTATCATATGTTTCCATCCACTTGTGAGTCTAGAATAGGGAAATTGATCCAGACAGAAAGTAGATCCGTGGCTGCTGAGGGCTGGGGGAGGGTGGGGACAAGACCGCGATAGCTGCAGAGCACGGGCTTCCTTTGGAAAAACACTGACGGGGTCATGGCCGCGCATGTCTGTGCAAACACTGGAGACCGCTGAATGTCACACTTGAAGTGTGTGAATTGTATGGTCCGTGAATTATACCTCCACAGAGCTGTTTCTGAAAATCTCAGTGACTGACATGGGCTGCCTGTTGCCTGTGGCCTTTGCCCCCTTGCTCTCCATGGCCCCCCACTGCTTTCTCCAAGCCTTCTGTGGTCATGCCTTCCTGATCCCACCCATCTTGCCAAACTGATGTCATCCATATGGTCTCAGAGTACCCCTCCTGACACAGATCTTGGAAGCAAAGAGTCTTTCCTTTTTCAGAGCATGCTGAATTTTTCTGATCACCCTAATTTTGTTTTTGTGTATTTCGGATATACATTTAAAGGCTTTAAGGAAATGTGTATACCACCACCACCCCACGGCCACCTGTTCTCATACTTTGCAGCCTACTCTGCGGGAATCACTAGAAAGGGGGAGGAGAAATCGCTTCCACGTTATGTGAAACTTCATCGTTTCCTCCGGGGAGACAGAGGATAGCAATGACCTTGGGAGCTCATTTCCTAACACAATTGAGATGTTCCCACCTGTGAGCCCCAGAGAGCATATTTAACCTCGCTGAGCCTGCCTTCTCCTGCATAGAAAGGGGGTAATTAATAGTACCTGTTGGGCTTCTTGTGTAAATGAAAGAGGATGAGATCTATAAATCACTTATTCTGACACGGAGTTGGCACCCTGTGGATCCAAGTTATTTATTATAATTGCTGTGGTTGCATTACGATTGATTGGAGTGTCTATTTCTGAAGTTCAGCCTTTTTGACCGCTGAGCTGAGGACCTACCTCTGCCTTAGGGAAAACCCTAGGAATAGCCCCCTTCTTGAAGCGAGTGCCACTCAAACTTGACCCGGGATCCGGATCAGCAGCAGTCGGCTTGCTACGAAGCTCACTGTGGTGGCCGAAGGGGGGCGCCTGGGCTGGAACTTTCGTCTGGCCGCATCTGCTTAGATTTTGCAGACCCACTGACCATTCGGCAGCCAGAGGGGGGATTTCTTTAATCCTTTCATCTTTACATTTTGATAGCAATTCCCTGGAGAATGAAACCAGGGGCCCACGGAGCAAAGTGCCCACGGGCGCGAGTGGCTTGCACCTGGAAGCTTCCTTGTTTTGCGGTTAGTTACCGGCACCAAGTCACAGACCTTATTTGTTCTCTGGATCTCTGATTTCTCCAGAAGCATCAAGCACACATTTCTGCGTGGCAGCAGCCCCCTTTCACAGGGCGGTGGCTCGTTCAGCCCCACCCCCACTCCAGTCTCTACCCTTGTTCCTGACTTATTTATGTTACCTGTCTGGAGTCTGGATGCACTTGAGTTTATGATCCCCAGCCAAGCCTCTGTGAGCCGCAGGAATGAATTGCTCCTAGTAGGAGACATATTAATAGGCTTTCTCGGCGCCCCTAGAAAAATCCCAGTCTATGAGGCTAAGTACAAGGATTAAGGGACTTTGTCTAGAGGCACAGAAGAACGGGGGCCTACCGAGGACTGGAAAGTCTGGCTCAAAGCCACATTCTAGGGCAGGTGAGGGCAGGAGGTGAAGCTTCTAGAACAGAGAAAGCGTCCTATTTCTGTCCAAGTTGAATAGGACGTCATCGTTGAATCAAACCCCTACGGGACAACGTCAGGGAATCTGCATTGTGCTCTCTTCTTAAATATGTCAGAAGAGACGGGTAACTCCGCAGCTACATGTATGCATATTGCTACAGGCTACAGGTCTCACAGCGCGTCTCCGAGGCCCTCCCCGCCTCCCTCCTCCAGAAGCACATCAGCTCATATTTTAAATTCCCTAATAGAAGCACAAATGAGGTTTATGAACCATTAACCTTAGGTCAGTTTTCCAAAGTCTCAAAAAGCATTTTAAAACGCTTAATTACTTTGCTTCGCTGGAAACAGATTGTAGATCAGTGCAATTAGGCAGCTGCTTGAGGTGAGACATTGCACTGAGATGGACAGGCTCCCACCCCAGAACTTTCCAGGGTGTTGCGGGGGGAAGCGTATTTCTCATCTATGTGCCCCTCCCACCCTGACAATGTCATGTTCGGGTCTAAACAAGCTCTGTGCCTTTTCCAAGCCCCTTTCTCCCTATGGCTGTGAAATATACCTTGCTTTTCCATTGTACTTGGGCCAAGGGTAGTTCTGAATAAATGAGTTTCTAGGTTAAGAGGAAGATCCTCTTCAATTCATTCAGTTCTGTTAAAATTTTCTCTTAGAAATATGTATGAGGAAGAGCTTATTTTGTAATTATTTTGTATTTAGAGGAACTTCAGCAAGAGCTGATACTGTGCTGGCCTGGGGTACAGGTGGAGTGAGACGTTGACCCTCTACCCCCCCCGCCCTTATAATTTCTCAGGGATCTTAGAGAAGATAGTGGCCAGAGGCCAGTGTAGGGGGTGGGTGGCTTCTGTCTTTGTCCCAGGTCTGCCGCCACTGTGCTATGGAGGCTTGGACAAGTCAACTCCCTTACAGAGGTCTCACTCTGTTTATCTATAAAAAGAATGGATTAGACTGGACCTCAGATTTCCTTTGTAGCCCTGCCATTCTGTGATTACTTATAAAACTCATCCACAGACACGAAAGGCATAAGACATCAGGCTACGACTTTCAGTTCAAGATGGCTGGTTGAGCGCATCTTGGCAGAAGAAATCTAAGAGCAGGAATAAATCAGCAGCAGTCCTGGCAGCTGGGGAAGGGTGTCATCAGCAGGCCAGAAATGTTGAGAAATGCGCGGAAGAGGTAAAATATATGGCGTCAGATTAATGGCGAGTCCTTAACAGCCTTCAGGAAACTATAACCCCAAGTAGATAAAAAAGGAGACAATTGTAAAACTGAGTTCTCCCAACAGAGCTCTGGAAAAAAAATCAGAGACAGCAGTCTGGGAGAAGCAATGGTCTACGGGTAATAAATTAGAGAACAAAAACGATGATGCCGTCTCCTCATTCAAGAGAGGCTGGCTGCAGTGCTCACTCCCATGTTTTCTGTGAAGTCAGCTTTCTGTGTAAAGTTGGGACTAGAGTTTAGGTGGCTGGAGAGAGAAGTGGGTCACTGCCCTGAGTCACCTCTGCTGGACACGACCTTTGAGCGCCCACACCCAGAAGCCACGTTTCCATTCTTCACGTCATGAGAGAGGCCCGCACGGATGTACCGCTTCTCCACTCAGAGCGGCCATTTTCACCACCCGGAGGGCAGCGACTGGCCTGTGTTTACAGGAAAGCCACAAACTATCCATTGTGACCATCACTGTATAGTCTGGAGTGTTAGCAATGCCCTGGCCACATGAGGCCACTGAGCACTTGAAATGTGGCCAGTGCAGCTGCGGAACTGAATTTTCATTTCATTTCATTTTCACTAATTGAAGTAGAAATTAAAATAGCCACATGTGGGGCCGGCCGAGTGGCACATTGGTTAGGAGCTGGCTTGGGACACCAGCTCTGAGCAGCAGGGCCCCGATTCGGATCCCACGTATGAGGGCCAGTGATGCTGTGCCCTCTACAGCTAAGATGGTGAACAACAGCTCCACCTGGAGCTGGGCAGCCATGAGTTGCCGGCGATACTGTAGGCTGCAGCAGGGCTACCGTGAGTGGCCGGCAGCCAGCATGAGCAGCTGGCAGCTGGTGTGAGCTGCCAAGAGCCGCTGAGAGCAGCTGTCCAGAGGCCAGTGACCCATCTGCCTCACCCGGGAAGATCGCAATGATGATACCAACATGGGCCAGTGAAGCAACGTCCTCCGCAACTAGACTGAAGAACAAAAGGACAGCAACTTGTCTGTTCCCCTTCCCGGTTCCCCAATGCTGTTACCTCCCTCAATTTCCCAATTAAAAAAAAAATAGCCACATGTGGCTAGAGGTGAACACTTGGAGCCATACATTGCTGCCATGTTAGATGGCACAGTCTCCTTTATCAATACAAATAGCCACATCTCTGAATATTGGAGGTGACTGACTACCATAAAGAGAGCCATACCACTTAGCATGCTGAGGTCCTGCGCCTTGAGCAAAGTTAATACAGGAAACAGCAGATGACTTCAAAGAATGTCACAATAATTAGTACCTTCAGATCTGAGTGGATGTACCATCCATTTGAAAACCTGGGGTTGTTCATAATAATACTTTAAGACTACAAAATAAGTCTTGGAAATTAAAATATGATTGCTAACATTAAAACAAAAGGAAGGGCTGAAAGGCAGAATTTAAAATTAAATAACAGGATTGATTTAGTTATCTGGAATTCCCAGCAAAAGTGTTCTCCCAACCCACAGAACAATGACATATAAATTACAACAGAAAAGTTGACACGTGAAGGATCCAATAGACCCAGTATTCAGCAAGGTATGATTTTAGACAAAAGAAGCAGACAATGGAATGAAGGGAAGAACTGAAGAGATAATGGGGGGTGGGGGAGAAATCCAAATAATTGCTGATAATGCAGGTATAAAATTTCAGTGTGATTGTCAAAACGGAGTTAATAAAACAGACGAGGCATGCCATGATATTAAATATGTAAAATCTGTGCCTGTCTACAAAATAATATTAATGTGAGGCAATCATTCTGCATCGTAAGGCTGGGAAGTAAGCGAGTGAAGGGCAGAAGAATCGAAGGTTTGCTACAAGGATTGTCTTTTCAGAGAGCAGGCCTTGGACTACTGATGAATTTTTGACATTGCTAACAAAATAGGATTTAAAATATATTTGTGTATGTAAAAATACATATAAGTTAAAGTGCAAATATAAATAATGAAGGCAGACTTCTCTTTCACTGGAGAAATAAAAGTAAGAAAGCATGTTTGCTCAGTTAACTAGAATCTGGAAAGGGGAACATTTGGGAGAAGATGAAAAGTAAACACCATAAATTAAAATGACAGAAATAAGACCAAACATGCAGTGATTACAATAAATATAAATAATTTAATTTCTCCTACTAAAAGACAAACACTATTAGAATTTTTAAGGGAAATTTAACTATATGTTGCTTAGGAAACCTTAAATAAAATCATTTAAAAGGTTAGAGAAAGTTATAAATATTGATAGGTTGGCAATTACCTTTTCTAACAAAATATTTTCTTTGTTTCAAGATCCCATGTCCCACTGTTTTTATTCTTGCTGTATTAATATACTCTTTATTTCATGAAATGTTAACCTTACGTCAGTTGCTAAATTATTTTGAAAATTTCGCTCTTGTAAAAAAAAAAAAAAAATCTCCCTGGCCTCAGGGATATTTGAGTTAAAATGATAAGAAACCAAGCTCCTGTCAATAATTTTTAAAATAATAAAACCTACTAATTCCATATTATGTTCCAATTACATCTAACCCAATTTCTCATAGACAAGGAAACCTAGATTCAGAGGGATGGAGAGGCTTGCCCAAGGACACACAGCTAGTTTGTGGCAGAGTTGGAACTACAAACCAAGTGCAGAACTCTTCTGTTTGTGTGTTTCATGTGATTGAAAACCCAAACCAAGTTGGCTTTGAATCCTATAAGTGAGAAGTTAAGGATTAGAGCTATAATAGGTTTAGGTGAGACCAGACTCAGGTGTTCAATTTCACATCATCAGAATGAAGTCTGTATCTATCCAATGCGTTCCTCCATATTGTCTTCATTGTCAGGCTCCATGTGGTGGCAACCTGGCTACCAGTGTCACCTTAACTCCAAATTCAAGTCTAGCTGTAAAGTGCCTGGACCTCTCTCTAATCCTTGCCATGAAAAGTATCTTTGTGTCTCATTGGCTCAGTGTGGAACATGTGACCATCCCTGAACCAATCACTAACCATGGTTCTGATGGACCTGGTCTGGGTCACATGCCTATCCCTACAACAGTAAGTGGATTCAACTCCATCCAGAGCACATGTGCTAAGAATCCGAGAGGAACGTTCTCTGGAGGAAAACCTGGGTGCCCTAAATAGAAAAAGGATGAATATGTACAGAGTGGCCAAATCGTCTCCTTCCTCCTGGCCCAGGAAGTTCACATCCCTGCATCATAAAAACTCGTTCATTTCTCCACTCAAGGAAGCAACTGTTACTGGACCTAGACACTGTGTTTCAGGGGATGACAATAGCACAGCCATTGTTCCTTGTTCTGTCATCATCTCTTGCAAATTCCAAATCAGCGAAAGCCGAAGCTGTCCGGGGTGACTAATCCTTTGATACATGGAAGGCTTTGTGGTTGCCAAGCCCTAACCTTGTTCCGATCATTGATTGTGCAAAATCCATGGAGAATATGGAACCTGAGATAATATTCTCAACTCTATATAGTTTCAAAATTGGCTAGCCAGAGGATCCAGTTCAGACAGCCGCCAGTCCTACTGATGCCGTTTTTGCAATATGTTCAGTCTTGGTTGTCACTTCTGGGAGGATGGTGCCAGGTAGCCCAGCCACCCTGGACTTGGCGTTGTATTGGAGGACCTCTGGAGTTGGTGATTGCTCCAAAAAAACGAACAGTCTCCTTCTGGTGGAAAAACCACCCCCTTCCCTCTCACATTTCTTGGAGAGTTGATTCCTCCTTGACTACAGCCCTGCGTTTTGCATAAATTTCAAAAGCGTAGCATCTTGTCTGCAGGACGTTTGATGACCCAGGACCCGACAATCAATATTTTTATCCCTCCTGCTCACAAGGATAGGACCCAAGTTGGGCCAATCAGAAACCTACCTTAGCATTTTTATATGGAAAGCTGGTAGGAAAAGTTATCTTTTTTCTTTAGATTTGAAGCTATAAATGTCTGATCCCATAGCTGTTCATGATTATGGGAGAGGGCTTTAGAAAAGATGACTGCAGGGATGGCTGGGTACAGTAAAAGGAAAAGTTCTAGCCAGGTATTTGCATATACATTTTCAGTTTCTTATCCGTAAGCCTTATTAGTGGAAGCTTCTCTCTAATTCTGACAATAGGTTTATGCTAAGTCCTTGTGGAATAGAATAGCCAGACCAGACTTTTTCCTTCTTTAGCTAAAGAAGCTGCCAGCTGCTATTGTTCTGGTGGGGATAGAAGGTCAATTTGGAGCAGATGTTTATGCTGTCTTTTTAATATGCAGATATATGCCGAACAGCCCTGGATTTGAGAACTGTTATGATGAGGCCTTTGGTTTGCCTTAGAGACGCTCCGTGTACACGCCTGCACAGGCCTCTGTTTGCAAAGAGCAGGCCACTTCGCATATGGAGGCCAGGGGTTTTCTGGGAGGAAAGACACTAACATTCCCACAAGATTGACCCTGATTATTTTACTTGGGAAGCTCTACTGGAGGGATTGGCATGGACCTGGGCAAGACTCAGTCAAAGAGAAGAGTAATGGGGCCATCCATTAAACTCATCGTAAGTGTAGAGAGAGAACTAGACCAATGGCCTCTTTCCACACTGACTCAGAAAAGAATTGCAGAAAGTGTCTCTGGGGACCAAAACGAGTGCACCTTAGGAAGGCTTGTGATCTAGCGATGTTACGGTTAGCTCGTGTCAGGAAGCAGCTGTGCGTATTAGCTGGCACAAGGGCCAGACCACCTAGGTTTCCCATCCCTGGGAAGGTGTTAGAGATAGGAGCAGGGCCATCTGCCTGCATCCCACTTCCACCAGGCCTTCCGGCAGTAAGCAGCTACGTACCTACTCTGAACCGAGTGGTTCTTGGGTGCCAGTGGTGGTCTCTGTATGTCTAACCCCAGAAGGCATGTGGCTGCCTCGAGTGGGACCTTGCACAATTATTACCACTCCTCTCTTCCACTTTGTGGGATATAGGAGGTACATTAAGTCGCGCATGTGCGTACGTTGGTGTGTTTTCCTGTCGCAGACAATGCTAGCTGTTCAAGTCACATTCCATTACCACGACTTGAGAGCTTGGCCAAGTTTTGTAATCCATAGAGCATGTTTCAGGTAGGTCACTGGCTTTCTATTTGAATATTTACAGTAGGACAATTGGATGCTCATGGCTGCTGAGTTGGTTGCTATTTCTAGGCATTTTCAGGAAATTAGTTATACTATAATACAATAACTCATGGGTTCGTCCTGATACTTACAGTTTTAAGTGAAGACTTACATACGCTCTCCTCTATCACATCAATATGTCCTGTCTTCCATTCCAAGAATCCTGGTTTTCAAGGGAATAGGGGGTATACCATGAGAATATACCATAATTTCTCATCTGTTTTATCCGATTTTACACACATAACAGTCTCAGAATAATACTGTTAATACCACTTCCATTATGATTATTAAAAACATTAAAAAATGTTGGTGTATGCTCTTCTTATCCTCCTCTTTTTTTTTTTAAGTTTACTGAGATAAAACCTGCATCGAGCAAAGGTTACCTGTTTTAGGTACATAGATCTGTACATTTTGGCAAACTTCTAAAGAACCGCCATTCTAAATAATTCTATCTACATTGCCAGAACACATAGCCATTTCATAATATACTGTTTCCTCTGTGTCCCTGTTTTGTCTTTGTTCTATGTATCTCAGTAGCTATTTACTTAATGCTCATTAGCAGTCATTCTGTCACTGATCCTTTAGTTATTTTGCTTGTCTAAAACTCATTCCATAGTAGATTACTCAGAACCAGTTTGTCAGAACAAAATTTCTTGAGCTCTTATGTTTCGATAGGGTTATCTGTACTGTTTGTACTTGAAACATCAATTTTGCTACATATAACATCCTCGGTGCTTTCTTTCCTGGGGTATCTTATGTAAATTAATTTTCTTCTGACATAAAGCCTGGCTTTCAATCCCTTAATAATAATAATTATAATCTCATTTTCCCCTTAAAAGTCACATGCTCTTTTTGCTACATACCAAAGGAATTTTTAAGGCCCCAATCTTACTAGAATATCTCTTGATTGATCGCTTTGGGGATCAGTGTTCTCATGTGTGCACTGCCTTTTCTCAAAATGTAGTTTCAAATTATTATTTTTTAAATTTCAGGAATGTTTTCTTGAAACATAGTTTTTAGTACTCTGTTCCCTGGCTTTGGTTTTCATCTTCAGCAATTCCTGTTATCCATATGTTCAGTCTCCCTGGCCTATTTTCAATACCTGTCACTCTCTCGATCCTCTTTCTTCATTTCTTCTTTTAAAATGTGTTTATTTTTTAAAAGCTGTAGTAAAATATACATACAACAAAATTAAGCATTTTCACCATTTTCAGTATACAGTTCAGTGTAATTAAGTAAATTCACGTGGTTGCGCAACCATCATCACCAACAATCTCAAGAACGTTTTCCATCTTGCAGAACTGAAATCCTGTCCTCCTTAAAGAATAACGCCCCGCAGCCCTGGTGACCGTCATTCATTCCCCTTTCTGTCTCTGAATGAGACTCCTCTAAGTAATTCACACGAGTGGGCTTATACAGTATTTGCCCTTTTTTCACTGCCTTATTTCACTCAAGTTTCACTCATGCTCTGTGGCACGGGTCAGAATGTCCTTTTTTCAGGCTGACTAATATCCCGTTGTATGTATAGACCGCAATTTCTTGATGCATTCCTCCATCAGCCGACTTTCGGGTGGTCTCCACCTTCTGGCTGTTGTGAATGATGCTGCTGTGAACATGGGTGTACAAGTATCTGTGTTCATTTCCGACTGACTTTTCAATTTTCCCTCCTTTTCACCTTCTCTTTCCTTCAAGTCCATCAGGTTCTGCCTCCTACACTGCCTTCCTCGCCTTTCCCTGCAGGCGTTAATACCACGCACGTCTCATATCTGTTAGTGTTTTGGGGTGAGTGGGGGAGTATCTTGTTTCCTAGATTTGTTTTAAAATGTCCATGTATTTCTAGTTTTTCTATCCAGTTGCCCTGTTTTTGTGTGGGGGTTGAAAAACTAAGCTGCCCCTTGTGCTATCTTTTAAGAATCTCGTATCAGTTTCTCTTCTTCCTTTCTGTTCATTGTGTCTTATTTCTTGTGTTCTCAGACAGTTATTACTGTGTGCTAATTTTCGATTTTTTATTTTTGGCGGGGAAAGGGATTTATTTTGCTGCAACCCCTTGAGGATTGGGGAAAAGGCGCCTTTAGAGAGCCATTTCGTTGCCTCTGCCGGACACTTAGGCACACAGTCTGCGAATGTGTTAAAGCAGTTCATGGCTTAGACATTTGGGGACCCTGTGGGTGGTTCAATTTAGGCTGCAGCCCCTGTGATTATGGCTTTTTGGAGAAGGTATTTTTCTCTCTGCTCTGCTCAGTGCTAAAATTTTTTTCTTGCAGACTCTAGGGGTTGGGGCCATATAGACACAGTGGGTTTATCTCCTGTTCATCCTTACACTGATAGTATAGCTTCTTGGGTCCCCTATTTTGTAGCGTCTTGCATTTAACCTCCGTTCTTAGGAAGGCCCTGGGCCTGTTATTAACTCCCTTGTGCCCCATGGGACTGTGAAACCTGAAGCCTGAGTTCATTTAGGTTTGGGAAATGGTTTCAGTAAAAAAAAAAATGGTTCAATACCGTGCTCGCCATTCTGGATGTCTGCCTCCCCTTAGGTTTTGGTCTGGCATTCTTTCCCATCGGCAGATTGTTGTAGTTTTTAGAGAGAAGGTTGGCCTTCCATTTGATTGGAAATGGAAACCCAGAAGTGATCTTTTTGTAGAAATATTGTCACCCTATGCAGTCATCAGAATTGCTGAAAGAAGGAACCATGGTGGTGAAGTTGGGGTGTTCAGACCAAGTATGGGCACCCAAGAACATCTCAGAAGGTCCAGGGAGGCCATCCCCAGCCCCCTAACTCAGGGTGGATCATGTAAGGGCAGCCCTCCCCACCTCCCAACCCAGCTTTATCTGCTACAATGTAGGCACAGTCTGCAGAAGACTCGCCTCCGTTTCAGCATGGGCACCAATGTGTTTCTCTTAGTTGATATATGATGGACTGGTCCTGGTTCCTGGAATCGGACAGCCTGGGTATCAATCCTGGCTTCACTTCTGACAGTATTATGACCCTGAGTATGTCCTTTAATCTCTCACATCCACTTCCTTCACTTTCAAAGGAGGCCAAAATAGTATATGCCGTATTGAGAATTGTATGTTAGAAAGTGTTTAATACAATGCCTGGCACATTTCTAAGCCTACAGTAAAAATTAACTACAATCTTAATATCCCCGCAGTGCAAAGTTTTGTGGCATTTTTTCCTTCATTTTTCTTCTTGCTGCGCCGTACCCATCCATCCCCCATCCTTGGATCCAGAGGAAGATCTTTTTCGTTCATCAGAGCACCCTTGCCGTGATGGAGGTGCTGAACCGAAGTCTTAGGGTTTGAGATGGGAAACCAGTTTGGAAACGCAAGGACAACAAATGATCTGAGTGAATGAAGAAGATGACTGAGGGAGCAGACTGCAGAGACCACCACATCCTGCTACCTCCGTAAAAACAATGGCTCTCAAGAGAGCGGAGAAAGATAGGGCTGGAGTGAGGGGCAGAGACCCGAGACAGATGTGGGAAAGTGCTGTGCACTCGAGACACCGCGTCACTGCTGGGTTAACGGAGTATTTGGGTAATGGAGTCTCATGTTGACTCGCTATTGATTGCAAGAACTCTGCAAACAGTCAGATTGAGTGGACTACGGGGAACTGACCCCCTGAGTTCCACCTGGGTTTTCAGAGTTACCGAAGTTTGCTTTTGGCTGCTCTCTGTTCTTTTTTACTTCACACGTTAGTTCTTAACCATCAAGAGACCTGGAGCCTTTCGGTAGCTCTGCTGTGGCTGCCTGGAGGGTCAAGCAAGCGTTTCCGAGCACCTTCCCTACGTCTCCAACAAAAGTCACCTCTCTTGTGATCTAATCCTGCTGAATTTTCTCTGCCTTGCTGACTTGACAGGCAGGTCCATTCTTAAATGTGAGGTGCTGATGGGTTCATGTCCTCTCCATTCTAGAAATATCCTGATGAGGGTTTGCAGGAGAGCTGGTGCCTTCAGCCCAAGGATGCCATGTTGATGCTGTCCTACATGCCAGTCTAGTGCTGGTGGAATTTTGAGAAACAGGATCAGCCATACATCGCTGGTGGGAATGTAAACTGGGAGAGCCCATCTAGAAAACATTTGACAGCTTCCTCAAAAACTAACCATGTGACTACATTATGACCCAGCAGTTGCACTCCTGGGCATTGATCCCAAAGAAATGAAAATGTACATTGACACATAAGTACACAGATGTTTATAGCACTTTTATTCATAACAGCCCAAAACTGGATGCCTCCCAGGTGTCCTTCTGTGGACACGTGGTTAAACACACTGACCGTCCGGCAACAAAAAGCAACAAACAATTGATTCATGCCACAGCGTGGGCGCATCCCCAGAGATTTGCTGAGTGAAAAAAAAAATGAATCTCTAAAGGTTACATACTGTGCAATTCCATTTATATAACGTTCTTGAAATGGCAAACTTACAGAAATGGGGAATAGATTAGTGGCAGCCAGGGGTTCGGGGGGGCAGGAGGGAAGCGGGCATAACTATAAAAGGACAATGTGGTAGACCCTTCTGCTGATGGAAATGGCCCGTGTCTTGACTGTAACAATTTTGAAAAATGCGATATACATCGAGTTCTCAGAACAGCAACTGGCGCGAGGCCAGAGCAATTAAACATTTGCTATTGTTAGTAGTGATGGTATATTAATTTGTCAGCTCTGTTGGGATCCAGTCCCGTAAATGATAGGAAGTGAAATCATTTCTACTCGTGTGGGATGAAGATAAGGAAGTGGTTAGATGGGATAGCCCCTGTGGAGGTACCTAGAGGAAGCTCCTCTAATATCCTTGAACTTCCCTACCTTGGGGTCAGGAGAGCTCATCCCTTCTGCTCAGCTCCATCTTGGCGTGCACAGGGCTTTGCATAGCACTGCAGACCAATGCTGGCCTTCCTAGAAGGCCATAGCACAGGCCTCTAACACCCCCGGGACATGCAGCTACAGGACTCACCCAGCCTTTGGAACAGCAATGTCCTCCACAGTTCTTTCCAGAGCATTTAAACAGAGCCCAAGCCTTCATTTGCTTCCACCTTCACTCAGGTGATGCAGATAGCTTAGATTTATGGGCAGAGGAGAGAGAAGCCTCATTGAGGTTGCCAGCTCCCAGAATTCAACACGGTTCTCTCTTTCTTAGGACTGTCACACTGAGAATCTCCCTCAACTAACTCTCTCTCTCCCTGTCTCTCTCTCTCTCTCTCTCTCTCTCTCTCTCTCTCTCTCTGGAATGTCATGATCACCCAGGTTCCCAGAATCCCCCTTGGCCCTCTGTCTGGAATGTCACTGGGATGTTCCCAGATTCCCCTTGGCCTTCGCTCTGAAGGCGCTCGTGCCTCAATAATGTTTATATTTGAGCTAGTGGTTCTCGGAAAGGGGTGATCCCATCCCCTAGAGAGTGGAGCATTTGAACACAGTGCCAGATTTTTGTTCCACATGAAAAGCCACCCGTCTGCAGAGTGTGCCTGGCACACAGAAAACTATTCTTCCTCCTCCCTTTTCTTGGCATGACTGTGTGGCGTGTTTCCCTCGGGCATTTCTCATAGTTATAAACCACACTGCAGCATGATTAAAAAGCCATGAAGCCTGGGCACACACGGACTGAATGTAGTGTTGACACTGAGTCAAACTCGTCACCAAAGTGCTGGGACACGGCTTTTGTGATGAGCATCATTGTCACCGGGTTGCAGGGTGCTTAGGCACGCATCACACACACTGCATGCTCGTCACATAAATGGACGCCTCGGATGCCGGACCACGTGCTAGAGGAAAAGAATGGTGGCCGGGGAGAGAGCTGACCTTTGTGACTCCGCGAAGGCTCCGTTCTCGCTGAAGGAAGACATTTCCCTTCCTAGGGTCTGATTCTCATATTTCTTAAACTTATTCCAGCCCCAGGACCAACCGGGGACTCAACTGCCA
This sequence comes from Aselliscus stoliczkanus, assembly GCA_033961575.1. Taxonomy (NCBI): domain Eukaryota; kingdom Metazoa; phylum Chordata; class Mammalia; order Chiroptera; family Hipposideridae; genus Aselliscus; species Aselliscus stoliczkanus. The sequence goes on along the minus strand of CM066741.1, from coordinate 4,854,305 downwards.
TCCACGCTAACGTCCTGTGCTTATACCTTCCTCAAGGGCCAAATGACAACCCAGACTCTTATTTGGTCCAGCCTGGCCTGTCTCCATGTTCAGTGGGATTTTCTTGTGCTGATGTGAAGTTGCCGGTGTGTAGGTTTCCAGCTGTTAAGCGTTTCCTACCTTTCTCCCCGGGAACTTGCTCTCCGGAAGGGGTGGGAAAGGGGAGTTGAAACGGATGTGAATTCACCCTCCGGAGACACTGAAAGGTGATTTGTCTCTGGGGCTGGAGGGCTCTGGCTGCCTGTTTTAGCTCTGTCACTTACCACCTCTGTGAACTTGGACGTGTCCCTGATTTATTACCTCTCTGACTTCCAAGTCTTTAACTCTAAAATGTGGGCCTGAATATTTCCTTGGCTAGGTTTGTGTTGAAGTTTGAGACCATGGTTATTTAGTTCCTGGTACATACTAGACGTTCAGTGGCTGTGAACTAAAAATCTTCCTCATAACTCAGAGCCAGAGAGAGGGATGGCAGAGAACCAAACTTCTACGATCGCTGCTGACGTGTGTACCGTTGATGTCCACTGGGGTTACTTTGTCCTTTGAAATTCAAATGAAATTGACTTGCTCCCCCACCATGCATGCGGTGGACATATAGCATCCTTCCCTGTCTCTCTAGGGCGCTCAGAGGCCCTTTGCAGATCAGCTGTTATGCTTCTCTGGCAACTGTCTTTGTATTTTCTCCTTTCATGGACTTAGATCAATTTCAAGGCCACCTCGCTGTCATGCAAGCACTGTACACAAAGGGTGCAACCCCAATTTTTTCATTTCCTCCAGTTCTCCCGAGACAAGGTTGGATTCATCAGTTTGTGGGTAAAGCTTTAAGGCAACAGAGATTTATGTGGCTATCCTCCCAAACCCAAGCCGGAATGTCAGACACCCCAGCTCCTACGAAATGCCATCTGACCACTCACCATCGGGAACTTGTCACTGATTGTGTTTCTCTGCAGGCTCCCTCTTCCCTTCCTGTGACCCTGTCCCTCCTCCTCCTGTCCGTCCCCTCTCCTCTAGGGCCGCCTAACTATCTACCCCTCCCCCCACCACCAAACTCCCGCTAACCAAACAGAGAGCCCCCTGTCAAAGGAGCCTCCTCCTTCCACACAAAAATAGCCCATCAAGGCGTGTTCCCAACTGTGGTTCTCACACTGAGTCTCTGGGTCTCTGGAGCCAGATGTGGAAATAACGTAGTTTTATTCCACAACGTGGAGCAATTCGGAAGTACAAACGTGTTAAGGATCTGGGTGAGAGCCGCCATATAAGGGTTTGCAGGTTGCGCACTGCACAATGATGTCTAGCCAAGAAGGCAACTAGGGGCCAAAATATAGCCAGTTCTCCACTGTGTGCCCTTTGGCGCTGGGCGCGCTCAGCGTCAGCCTTTAACATGGGAATAGCTTCTTCTAATTTTCTACTGGGTCTGGAGGAGTGGTGCTGGTGGTGCCGTCTTCTACTTTACCTTTCCAGAGGGGGCACCGTTTTCTCTCCTCACGAAGGCGTTTGTGTTAGCAGGAGCCTGGCTCGAAGTCGGGCCTGGTGCAATCACTGGGTAAATCAGAGACCTGAGCTGAAATACCGCAGCGTCGCCAGCTGAGTGGGAACAGCAGTGGGGCTGTGACTTTCTGAGGGAAAGACATCTGTACTTCTCCCCAAGCTGTCACTGGGAGGTATCATTTACATATTAAACAAAAATTGAAACTCAGCCATGCAGCGGACCTCAAAAGCTGGCATCACAGACGCCACTCCTTCAAGCAGCAGCAGGGACCGCAGTGCACCTCTGGGTGTGCACACCTGGATGGGGTGGGGTGGCTTGAGCTGGAACTGGTTTCTATGATAGGTGAGCTTTTCAGGTAAGAAAGGTAAAATACAAATAAAATGAAATTTCACATAAAATATAATGCCAGCTCCTTTGTACCACAATCCCAGAGGGCTCTTTTGAGGGTGAAATGCACTAATGCGTTTAGACTTGTGCCTGGGCATGGTAAGTGCTCAGTAATGGCAGCAACAGTGTCATTATTCCTGGGTGACAACCAACATATTTATAAATGGACCAATGAGAGTGAACAACACCTACAGGTGACCGGCGTAGCTGTTATCTGACACGAAGCCCTCCCTTGATTGAAAGGTGTTATTCAGATAATAGTCTAGTGGGTATTTTTTTTGTTGTTGTTTGTTTGTTTTAAAGATTTTATTGGGGAATTGGGAAAGGGAACAGTGTTGGGGAGTTGGGGAAGGGGAACATTGTGTTTTTCCAGGACCCATGAACTCCAAGTCAATTTGTTGTCCTTCAGCCTTAGTTGTGGAGGGCACAGCTCAGCAACAAGTCCAGTCACCACTTTCAGTCCAGTTGTGGGGGATGTGCAGCCCACCATCCCATGCGGGAGTTGAACCAGCAACCTTGCTGTTGAGAGCACACGCTCTCACCAGCTCAGTGGCAGCTCAGCTCGGGCGCAGCTCACTGGCCCATGTGGGAATCGAACCAGCCACCCTGTTGCTCAGAGCTTGTGCTCTTAACCAACTGAGTCATACGGCCAGCCCAGTCCAGTATTTTTTGAGTAGGCTAGGAGCTTTACATGATTTATTTTGTTTAGTCCTTGCCAAAAGCTCATGTAGGGAATTGCCTTGGCCCTATGTTACAGATGAGGAAACTGAGGCAGAGAGAAAGAAGTGAAGTGAGTTGGTCATGTCCTCTGTCCCCTCCATTCTGCTGTTTCCTTCAGTTCTGCTCAGGGCCCCACGTAAGGACATAAGGATGTACCAGCTTCTTTGATTTAGCAGGTGGGGCCTGTTGGCGATGGAGTCACTGGGGCCGGATGAGTGCGCTTTTTAATCACGTGATGCTTTTCTCTACTTTCCAATCTTTCCACAGTTGTGGTACTTTCATAATTGGGAAAAGAGTGACGAAACAAAATGTGAGTTAAACGTGAAGGAGAAAGTAGTGGCCCCACCTAGCCGACGGGACTATTGATCTGTGTGTGAATTAAAATCCTATTTCTGTCTGAGCAGGGCTGCTATCCCACAGGTGCGTGCTGACGTGGTTACCTAAGTGGGTTAAACATCAGAATACCTCCCTTCTGGTCAGGACACATCTGCTGTCCCGAATCTCTGGTCCCCGCTCTGCCTCCCGCTCATCCCAGCTTCTCATCCGGACTTGTCTCAGTGCAGCTAAGAGAGGGCTGTTGCCAGCAACTCGGGCTGTTCAGGGATCCGCTCCAGCACTGAAGCCATTGTGTGTTCTGATCTGTGGGTGCTCATGCCTCCCTGTTAGCAGATTTTGAATGTCACCCTGACTATGAGTACATCTCCCTCTTTAGATCACCCCCCCCGGGAGACGGGAAAGATGGCTGAGTGACACATCTGTACCTGGCACGTGGGCCCCGGACATAGTGAAATGCTCGTGAAATTTCATTAAAAAAAAAAAATCATAGCTGTGATTTTTGTTCTCGTTCATATGTGTTGTAAGAGGGGGCCTGTACAGGAGGGGAGATGGTTGGGGGAGGACCCAGAGCTGACTTCTGGAGACGGTGGGCAGACCTGGGGGCAGGATGAATACGGGCCCCAAACGCAGAGGGACTTGAGATGCCGAGGAGGCCGCGATGTTGCAGAAAGAGAAGACAGGGTTCTCGGCGGACGGCGGGTCCTCCCAGAGACATGTGTTCAATGTTAGGTGAATGAACATAAGAAGAGAATTTCAACTGGGCTCATTTTTCTCACAATCTAAAGAGAAGAAAGGCCCCGCGGGGAGAAGTATGTCAGTTTTGATCCCGTTGTAGCCGCAGCATGCGGAAAACACATTAAATTCTCAGGAAGGAACCCATTAAGCCAAATAAACGTCACAGTCGCCAAACATTATCAGCACTCTGACTTCCACAGATAACTCCAGAGCTGGTTATTTCCTTCGCGGAGAAATCAGGGCCAGGTATTTTCAATGGAAATGAGTTTTGCCACCTCGAACATGTTTGAGAAAAAGAAATATTTTGACACTCCATTCCAGTAATAGATAATGCAGAATAATCTCCTGGGTACATCAGCAATGTGGAACAATTTGCTTCATCACAGAATAGCTGGTTCGCCCCCAATTCCCTCCCCTTTTCTTTCTGGGATGTCTATATCATCTCCCATGCTACTCTCAGTGCTTCAGAAAAGGAATAAGAAATTTAGGGGAATACGCTGTAAATGTGCTTGTAGCCGAGCTGCATTCGGCGCCGCTGGCATGCCCGCCAGCTTCCCTGGCACTTGGTCAAGTTCACTGACCAGGGTGTTGCCGTGGACTCGATGGATGTCTAACTAATTAACCCTGATTATGGCAAAATGAGGTTTATAATAGAGGAGACTGTGCCAAGTCTGCACTGGGGAGACACAGAGAAAAAAATGAAAAGTAAAACTGTCACCAGGCCAGCTCAGGGCATGAGAAAGAAGCCCGCAGAATGCAAACCGGACGACGAGAGGGTTCTGGGTCTCTCGGCTGTGGGGTCAGCTCTGAAAATAAATTCTCCAATGTGGCCATTCAGTGCAAATCCCTTACTATCCAGGAGCTCCCGGGGCCGAAAATGAATGCGTTGTCACTTTGTCACCACCATAGAGGTGCCCTAAGGAAAAGCAGCATTGGTAGAGGAGGGTCATTGACCCCTGAGGTCTCTGTTTCCTGTGTTTCCATTACCACGCCTCAGTGGAAAAACTACGGGGCATGAACCTTTTTGGCAAGGAAGGCTTTTCATTCCCTCTTGCAAAAAACGTGCCCGGTGCTTTCATGTTCTTTCCACAGCAGTGGGTTGTTGGTGGGGAATGAAGTCAGGGTTTGCTGATGTCTTAGAAATAACTTGAAGAAATTGATCAACAAGGAATTGTCCCTAAGTGTCCAGAGAAACTCATGTCAGGGAGCTAGTCACTGAAGGTACACACACACACACACACACACACACACACACACACACACTCTCACATACACACACACTCATACTCACACACACACATATACACACACCACACACACACTCACCTACTCACACATACACACACACTCACACATACACACACACTCACACATATACACACACCACACACACACTCATACACACACACTCACACATACACACACTCACACACCACACACACACTCACACACCACACACATACACATATACACACCACACACACACCACACACACTCGCACACACCACACACACTCACACACACCACACACATACAGACTCACACATATACACACCACACACACCACACACACTCACACACACACTCACACACACCACACACATACTCACACATATACACACACCTCACACACCATACTCGCACACCACACACACATACACACACATCACACACACACATATACACACACCATGCACACACTCACACATATACACACACCATGTACACACTCACACATATACACACACACTCACACATATACACACACCACGCACACACTCACACATATACACACACCACACACACACTCACACACAAACACACACACACATTTTTTGTTGTTTCCATTCCCCACCCCACCCCCTAAATATCATGGTTTTCTGTCTGAGAATCAGCAAAGGATTTGGGGTTTGGAAGATCTGAGTTCAAATCTCAGTTCATCTCTTCTGAGTGATGCTGGGCAAATCCCTTACTTTATCTGCATTTCTATTGTCTCAGTTGTGAAATGGGTGACCATTTCTGGCCAGGGATGCTCTAGAGTACTCAGATCAGAAGCGAGAATCGTCTTCCCAGCTTTAGCTTAACCTTTGTCATCTGCCCCTGAAATAACTCTGAAAATACCCAACACCCACAGAACAGAGTCCCCACGAGCAGGGCAGGTTGCAAGCTTCCAGCCCAGGGGCAAGCCAAGAGGCTAAAAGAGGTAGATGGCATTCTGTCCTCTCCATGGTCCTACTCTTTCTCCTGCTATCATTTGACCCAACAAAATACCTACTGCCCATTTGTCCCTGATTATAAAATAAAAACCTCCATCTATACCAATAGAGACCCATACATTCCTGAGGAGAAAAGAAAGAAAAACTTACAAGATTCTGTGTCTGAGCACGGTTGGCCAAGATGCCCTCACCCTTTATCATCATTGTCACCATCACCATAACCCCTTAATACTAATGATTGAAATGACATGTCTTCACCTTGCTTTTGGCTGAAGACTGGGGCAGGACTTTCAGAACAAAGAAAAATGACATCCTGATCTTGAAAAGGTTATATTTTTTTCAATACTTCACACAGAATAAATGTGAACATATTTCCATTTTCACAGTGAATTTTATAAGAGGAGTCACCAGACCAATACAGTACCGTGCTGATTAAACTGTAGATTCTAAAATAGTGGTTTCCACACCTGGCTACACATTAGAAACAGCTGGGAAGCTTAAAAACCAACCAAACAAAAACCCCACAATTTCCAGGCATTCTCCCTACCCTGGGGTCCTGATTTAATGGGTCTGGGAAGGGACCAGGTATCTGCAACATCACAGCCCCCAAGGTGATTTTGACGTGCAGTTAGGATTGCGAACTAATGTAAAATGGGGTCTTCTGTGGCGTTTTGAAGGTGCCAGTGCAAAATGAAGCCCAATCATTGACGTTTGTGTGGCCGTAGATACCTTAGCCTGCCTGACACTGGTATATGATAAAAGCTAACTAGGGTGCCCTGGCTCCCAAAGAATATTGTCTCAGATTCATAGATCCAAATAAAAGTAGTAAATATTAGGGGTAGCTCGTTAGCTCAGGTGGTTAGAGCGCAGGCTCATAACACCAAGGTTGCCAGTTCGATCCCCACTTGGCCCACTGAGATGTGCCCTCCACAACTAGATTGAAACAACTACTTGACTTGGAGCTGATGGGTCCTGTAAAAACACACTGTTTCCTCAATAAAACCAAAAAGAAAAAGTAGTAAAGACTAGTTCACTCAGGGAGTCATGAATGCAGATTCACTGGGCGAGGGGAGGCCCCTTTGGCCATGGCCGCCTTCCCTGGTGGAAAGAGAAGGCTGAAGACTCTTGTTCAGGAAGGAAGAGGTGAAACTGGCAGGAAAACACAATCACTGAATCAGGGCATGCCTCCTGCAAAAAAATGGACCTGACGTAGCCAACACCACAGAAAACTTCTGCACACAAACTTAACCCTCTGCTGGGCTGGCTCTGCGTAGCCCACAGTAAGGCGACCTGAGAACCTCAGAAATGGAAAACACCTAACCATCAACCTGTAACGGCTAACATCCCACCTTTCCCAGTTTATAACTGTCCTGGGCACAATTTCAATAGGTGAGTCTTAAGTGAGTCTTTTCACTGGGCTACCTTAGAATTAGCCATGTGTCATCTGCCTACACTCATCAAAGCCTAGGAAAGGCAACCCCTCCCCCGCCCTATTCACCTCCACTAGTCTCCCATATACCTGGTCACCTGTGTGGGTGCGTCCCCATCATCCTTCTCCAAAGCCAAGGACACCTTGCTTCCCTCTTCAGGGCAGATCTTCATGTTGCTGTAAGACAAGCTTTATCTTTGGAGCTTGTAGATTTGATCATTAGTCCAAATCATTCCCTCTCTTGGAATACTATTAGATTCCCACCTCCTCGCCAGGGCCTCCTGGTGGGCAGTGTTCCCCTACCTCTGCCTTTGGGCATGGTCATGTGAGTTGCCTTCGACAGCGGGATGCGAGCAGACAAGATACAGGCAGACTTGAAATGTGTTTGTGTGATCGGACATGCGCCTGTGTGCTTTTGTCATCGCCGTGACATAAGTGTGCCCCGGCTCACCTGTTGGTCCAAAGAGGATGAAAGATGTGTGTAGCTGACCTGAGCCCAGCTTGCAGATCTGAGCAGAGCGTAACTCAAGTCAGCTGAACCCCAGCTGGCCCACCAGTCTGTGAACAAAAAGCAAATGCTTGCTGTTGTAGGTGACTGGGCATGGGCGTGGTTTGTGGCGTAGCATTCTTGTGCCAATGGCTGCGCCCCTCCAAGTGCGTGGCCTTTAACCCCTGGGCCTTTCCCACTTTGATACACAGAAAGCATCCCCGGGCGCCCTCTCATTGGTTATAGACTCCGTTCCAAAGTGATGTCTTCAGCCTGCTCACTCCACTTGCTGACGTGTCCTACGTCCTTCTGACCCATGATGCCTCACTGCTGATGACTTCTCTTGCTCCATGGAAGCTGTGCTCTTGGCTGTTGCTCAGATTTTCCCTCCTGCTCCTTCAGGCTTGAATTGCATTCGATCTCTTTGCTTGCGTTGGTTAAGCATCTTAGGCAGATGCTCGGACTCCACAGCCCCTCTCAGAGCCTCAGAGGCAAAGCCCCACCGGGGCTCAGCTGTTTCTGTGAGTGGGACCCAGATACATCTCCACTTGCCCTAATTTTCTCCCAAGAACATAGTGAAGAAGCGGTACTTCCCGGTGGTTAGAGCACAGACGCAGGAGCCACGGTGTGTGACCTTGGGCAAGCCTCTCCAAGTCTTTACCTGTTCATAGGGGAGGGTGACGCCTACCTCCTAGGATGGCAGTGAGCATTCATTCACGGGAAGCACTTAACACAGAGCCTGGCACCTAGCAAGCACTATATAAATGTTTTTGTTTTCTATAATTATTACTGTTACTGTTATCGTTCACTTCCCTCAGACTGCTGCCTTCTACATCCAACTCTCAGCGCCCTACTCTGAGACTGGCATAAAACCCATGAATAGTCAACCAAGAGTTGATTATCTGAGATGCAAGTGGTAGCTTAACACTTTGGTGCCAGGCTTTCTGAACAAGGTGTGCAAACCCCTGTACCATATGGTTCTGTGTCAGCTGTGGAATAAATATGGTGCAACTTCCTAGAAGGTTCATTTGGCCTGACAATAAATTATTAGAAACACTGCTTTTATGTAGTGAAGTCAATTTTTAAAAAATCTTATTAGCGTGAGGAGAATTTCTCTCAGGGAAGAAATTACCTGTGCTTAACTAAAAGCTTTATCAGCCTTCTGGTAGAAAGCGAAACCCTGAGGTAAAGAGACAAAACAAATATAAAGTTAAGGATATTTTTGGTTTCAAGACAGAAAACTCAATGCAAATTAGCCTTAAAAACATGGGGACTTGTTACTTCTTGTACCTAAAAATCAGGAAGATCTGGTTTCAGATAAGGCTCCAGCGAGTGGCTCAAATGATTTTACCAACGATCCAGGTTTCATCTGTCCTCTGCTTTCTATGGTGCTTGGGTTCATCCTCAGGTTCTGGTAGTTCCTCTCCCCCCAGCTCTGAGTTCTCTCCTTGTGATAACAAAACGGCTGCAGTAGTTCCTGTCTTATAATACTTTGTCCAAGGAAAATGAGCATGTCTCTTCTGATAGCTCCTCCTGAAGTCCTGGGATTCTGACTGGCCCACATTGGGTCATGTGTTCATCTCAGAGCCAATCACTCTGGCTCGGAAGCTGAGACATGCTGTTGATTGGCTTAAGCCTATCAGAGCCAATCCCTGTAGCTGGGAGGCAAGGCTCATTCTACTCAAACAACAGAACTGAGAATGGAGGAGGGGTATGTTCCCCAATGAAAGAGGAAGGTACTGCTGATAGGAGAGTTATGGGTGTTAGGGTGGCAGCCCATGAGTGTTGAATAACACCAATGAAAGAGATGATTAGCTAATCATAGAGATACTTTGCAGAAGATAAAGAAAGGAATCAGTTTTTGTACCTGATAGAAAGAACAAAAATTACCCGTTGAGGTGAGACAGTATATATGTATGTATGTATGCATATATATCTACACATCTATATCTCTATATCTACATATATAAAGTTGGACTCATCCTAGAAAAAGTGCTACCTACCTCCTTCCTGAATATCACTATAGTTACCTTCAAAGTACTCCCCTTGGGAAGCTAGGCACCGACGCCAGTGCCTAGTCCACCCTTCAAAGCAATTTGGGAACTCTTTTTTTGGAATGGCCATCAGAGCTGTCGTCATATTACCCTTGATGTCCTGAATGTCATCAAAATGTCTTCCTTTCAATATTTCCTTTATCTTCGGGTAAAGAAAGGTGTCATTGGGGGCCAGATCCGGTGAGTAGGGAGGGTGTTCCAACACAGTGATTTGTTTCCTGGCTAAAAACTCCCTCACAGATAGTGCCGTGTGAGCTGGTGCATTGTCGTGTTGCAAGAGCCATGAATTGTTGGTGAAAAGTTCAGATCGTCTAACTTTTTTTTTTTTTTTTTTGAGGGCAGTGTCACTAGCCCTCATGTGGGACCAAACCGGGGCCGCTGGCCTCCCAAGCCAGCGCTTAACCACCGCGCCACTCAGCCTGCCCAAGATCGTCTAACTTTTTCATGCAGCCTTTTCAGCACTTCCAAAGAGTAAACTTGGTTAACTGTCCAGTTGGTACAAATTCATAATGAATAATTCCTCTGATATCAAAAAAGGTCAACGGGCCGGCCAAGTGGCGCTGTGGTTAAGCACTGGCTTGCGCAGCCAGCAGCCCCGGTTCGGGTCCCACATATGAGGGCCAGTGACACTGCCCTCAAAACAAAACAAAACAAAACAAAAACATACAGAATTATCAAAAAAGGTTAGCAACATCGCTGCAACAAGTTCGTGAACTTAATTGTCCTACTTTGTATACAGATATATAGATATATCTCAAAGGATGTTTACTGTTCAATGTGTTGTATTGTGAGGATGTAAGTCCCTAGTGGCACACAGTAAATGTTTAACTAGTTCTCTGGGGAAATCTACATCAGTTTATTGTAAATTTTACTGATGTCAAGGATATGCAGCAACCAGATTGCAATTTACAAATGATAACAAAATATACACTATTCTTTATCATACGCTTATCTAGTGAATCTCACAGAATGCTTTCTTGATTTTTGCAGAATTCTTGCATCTGTAGCTCATCTATGAATGCAATTCAGCCATGATTTGACAAACAAACATCAGGCTACAAAAAAAAACACACAAATAAACCCCCAAAACTTGATTCCAAGCATAGTTTTGACTTAAATGTTGGTAATATTTTCATTTATGTTGATGAACATAGAAGTGAAACATGAAAGATAGACACGTCAAAACTTCACTCATTTGTCAGTGATGTGAGGGATTACTTTGCCGAACTGGGTTATAGATTTCAAATACTGAAAAAGACATTCAAGTTTTTATGCTAGTCACTGATATGAGACACTTAAATGTAATTGGTATTGACATATCCTCCATTAATCTTTAAATCTAGACAATCAGCAAACCTGTAAATCAAGTCTTGATTGGCAGTGTTTCTGATTTATGTGGTAGGGCTACTCCCACCACAGCTGGCTTCATTCTACCAACGTGAAATCATTGAGCACAGAACTGGGAAGGGATGCAGTAGCAGCCCATTGTATGGTGTTTCTACCACACAAATCTAGTAGACAAATTACCCCAACAGCATTGGTAAGAAGAGGTAGGGAAATAATTAGCAAGTGATGAGGTTTTAATATTTATGACTTTTATTAATAATACAGTTTAATTATAAGTACATATGATTTAAGTTTTTAGTGTTTCACAGCCAGGTTGTGAAATCCCTGAACATTTGACAGCGGCCTGTCATGAGCCTCTCTGAGCCAGGTCCGTCCAGCACATCACTGCCCCTCCTCCATGCACTTCTCCCCTGATCTCCCCCAAATAATCATTATTTGAGTTCACTGTGTAGACCAATGTCTTGTGAGAATGGATTTTACTAGAAATCAAGTATGGGTTTTACAGTGCAGTGCATCACAAAGTAGAGATGATACTCATGGAATCGTGGGGGGTTCTAGAAACAAATGAGTGGAAACAGGAATTTAGAGCCCAGAGATAAGCCTGGGGATGTAAGCACCCATTCCTACTCTCCAGAAGTTTCCGGAAATCTTGGGAAAGGTAGTGTATGTCCACTGGCTAGAGCACGAGCTATTCTGGGAAATGTTACAGAGCTTCTGGGGTCAACCAATGTCTGGGGTGTGTGTGCAAATACATACATGTGCACACATATATAATGGTTATTAAACTGGAGTCCAGAATTACATCAATTTTACAAAAATTAAAGGAGTTTACAGAAGTTCCCCTAGGGGAGCCAGTAGGCTGGAGGCTCTGATCTCCCAGGGGTGTGTTTTACTCTTTTCTGCTACTGGGACAACTGGGGCATTTATCTTCCCTGAAAACCTGTCTTGTTCATCTCATCTTGACCTTGAAATCGGATGACTCCCATGCCTGGCTAGTGCATCAGCATCTCCCTGGAGGCATTTTAGAAACACAGATTCCAAGATCCCACTATTAGATGTTCAGACTCAGTTGATCAAGGCTTGGGACTGAGAATCTGACTGAAGGCTCCACCCAGGTGACCAGCCACGTGTGGCAGAGACGCTGGAGGATGGGCCGGTAGTCTGGGTTGGAGGCACACTCATGGTGTGAGGTCACATCTCCTCCTGGGACAGTTCATCCTTCAAAGCCTGACCTTCAGGGCATGTTGGCTGCCATGGCAGGCCCAGGAGGCCGCCCCTTGTAGGAAGGTAAGGGCCTCTCCACCTTGACATCAGTCCAGCCCTGTCTGGAAGGCCGGCTTCTGTTCGACAAAGAGCAAGAATCAAGTACCCTCTTTACAGTGAGATGTCCTGAGTGCAATAAAATTTTCACCGTTTCTCTCTAACAAGGAAAACAGTGGTTCCCGTCTCATTTGCCTGGACCTGAGGGGGTTTGTGAGTCAGGCTTCCTTCCCGATGGAGAAAACTTGGTGTGAACTTTTAAATCAGCTCAGAAAAATTATTGTTAATCTGCCTCATGAGACACACCATGCTCTGAGTGAATGCAGGAAGAGCAAAGAGCCCCAAGTATCTAATTTAACACCATTAAATTCCCAGTGATAGTTGTACCATGCAAAGAAGACATATTGAGAGTTGTAAGAAAAGGTTTAATAAAAAAATAAATGGAAAGGCCGTAAAATTCAAATCAGGCTCACTCCCCAGATTATAGCAAACTCTGTGCTCAGACCTTGTTAATGGTTTTTTCTTAAAAAAAAATAATTTTATTGTAGCCTCTATTTTTTCTATCGGTGTAATTAGAGCTTAATTAATTCCCCCCTAAAGGGGAGAAAGAGGACAAAATGGTATTTGATCTGAGACATGTAGAGACGGCAAAGCAATTAGCATCAGCAAGTGGCTTTCTGTTACGTTTTTCCCCAGTTAGGTCTTCCGGGAGGCAGGCGGCTGTGGTGGCGAGTCCCAGTGTCTTCCTGGACCAGGGCATAATCAGTACCAGGCCATGCAATAGGGCCAAAGGGTTTTATTTAGACAGAGATCATGCAATTAAAAAAAAAAAACACAGCAAAATCATATGGGTCTCGACTTTTTCTGTCTGACTCATTTCACGTAGCGTAAGAATCTCAAGGTCCATCCATGTTGTCGCAAATGGCAGCATTTCCTCTTATGGCTGAGTAGTATTTCATTGTGTATATGTGCCAAAACAACAAAGGAACAAGACAAACAAATGAAGAAACACACAAACTCATGGACACAGACAATAGTTTAGTGGATACCGGAGGGTAATGGGGAGGGGGGTGGTAGATGAGGGTAAAAGGGGATCAAATATATGGTGATGGGAGGAGAACTGACTCTGGGTGGTGAACACACAATGTGATGTATAGATGATGGATTACAGAATTGTACACCTGAAACCTATGTGACTTTACTAACAATTGTCACCCCAATAAGCTTTAATAAAAAAAAACAAAAACAAAAAAACACATACACAGCTATAAAAGCCTTCCACTTCAATTCTGTAGTAATAAGAAGGGTTAGTTAAGTTTTAGGTGTAAAATAGAGTTCAACGTATCAAAAGCCTGGTTCATGGAGGGTACCAGAAAGAGCCTGATATCAGTAATCACTCAACACGAGGGATAGAATCCCAGCTCCAGCTCTGAAGCTGTGTGATTTTGCAGACCTCTTTGGGCTGAAGTATCTTAGAATCCATAAAATGAGAATGACAACAGTACCTAGTTGATAGGCTGGTCCTGAAGAGTAATGAGGCCATGGAACATGAAGCACCAGGTGTGGAAATTGCTAAACGGTGTGTGTGTGTGTGTGTCCGTCCGTCCGTCCGTCCTTGGTTTCACAATATAGTTCAGTAGAATTAGTCTGGAGCATTTTCCATTGTGAGGACTAATTACCTTGAACTTGCACAGCAATGACTTATTATACCAAGCCTGTTAATGCGACCTCTGGTGGCCTCGTAGGCTCAGGAGAAGCCCTGGCTTCTAGCAGTACAGGTGTGCTAACTAATTAGAGGAGAAATAATACTCCCAGGAACCCCAGTCCGGTCATGCCTGGGGCTCGGGGAACTGCCTATTAGAAGCTCAGGCACTGGTGGGGCCGGCTGAAAGCCAGAAGGTGATGTGGGGCAGGGGTCGGGGTCACAGGAACAGGGAGAGGAAGGCATGTTTCTTTCCAAAGCAGGCCAGCCCCCAGTGACTCCACATGATGCCTGGGCCTCCAAAGTGACGGCCAGAAACAAGGCCAAGCGTGGGGCTCTGCCTCTAACCCCCAATGTGCTCTGACATCAAAGCTCGTAGCCAGAGCCTCACCTACTTCATTGAATGTGCCCGTCCCCTTTCTTCCACACATGTGCTTTCTGGGCAGCTAACACTGGTGCCAACCCCTGCTGCCCACCCATGGGATCCAAGACAACTGTTAGAAGCTCCCGTCTGCCCCGGCAGCCCTTTTCAAATAAGCTTATTTGATAAAGGTCTGTGAGCTCCAGTAGAGCAGGGATTGGTTTGTTGTTGTTTGGTTGTTTATTTTTGATCACTTCCATAGCCTCCATTTCCAGCACAATGTGGTCCAAGGAGTAAACAAATGAGGGGCTGGGAAGGCAGAAATCAAAGGGCTGAATCAGCAGCGCAGACCGAGTTTGAGGAGCTGAGATGATCATCGCCTTCTTCCTCTTCTGCTCGCCCCCACCTACTTCGTTGAGACTGTCTTACCCTTTAGATCTCTGGCGGCTCTCCTAGGGTTGGCTCAGACTCTGCCTCCCTGGTCAGAGCAAAGTCTGTCTTCCAACAGAACAATGGGCCTTCTTGAAATTCCCTGGGGAATAGGCTGGAGCTGGAATTTCACTCTTCACTCTCCCGTTTAGAAATATTGCAGATTGGCAAGCTCTGCGTGTGTCTTCAGGACCCCTCCCATGGCTGACCTCTGCCTGAGATCCATAATCCGACCAATTGAGGGGACCTAGAGAGCAGAAAGAAAATATTAGAGTTCCAGACTGACTTCTTGGGTTTCATGGTTGGTGCCCCCAAACCCGTGCTCGTAGAGGTGGCCGACTCCCTCTCTGTTGATAGCTACTATATGGCAACCAAGTGGATTGTTGCTGAACTGAAGGGACAATTGAGCTCTGGAAGCCCCAGCTCAGCCTTGATGACCAATTTTGTTTGGAAGAAATACATGAACAGAGAGTGAACATTATAGCACACAGCCAGTTGTATCCTGTGAACTATCTCAAATTTTTTTTGTTAGTATCAGCCACCAATTCTGCTTTTGGACAAAATGGAGTCACAGAAATTGGATGTACTCTCTCATCTGAAACAGCCAAACCTGACAACAACCAAACCTGACACGACATATGAAACAATGGCTTTCAAAACACTAGGCATCAGGCAACAAAGGCAGTGGCCCCTGAGAAACGAGAAACAAATGAGACCAGCCCTGTAACTGTCCTCAGCTCCATGAGAGACTCTCCAGTTTGTGGCACAGGTAGAAGGAACCCAGGCAGAGCCCATGGACTCCAGAGATGAACAAACTCCTACCCACTTAAGCTCCTGAGAGTTCATGGACAGCAAAATGCTTCGAGCCCCTAGGACAGGGTACCAAAGAGGAGACAACTTCAGAGAGACAACTCTGACTGCGACCCAAGAGCAGTTGCCAGGGGCTGGGAGAGTAGGGGGTGTGGAGTGACTGTGTGATGGGTTTGGGGTTTCTTTTGGGATGATGGAATGTTCTGGAAGTAGATAGTAGCGATGGCTGGACGACTCTGAATTTGCTAAAACCCACTGAGTCATTCATTTTAAAAGGCTGAGTTTTGTATGTGAATTATATCTCAATAAAGCTGTTACATTTTTGAGAAAAACTGAATTCATAAAAATTACTCAGTCCAATGAAAGGAGGGAACAGAAAGGAAACAAAAACAAATGGATCTAATCAAAACCAAATAGCAAGATGGTAGACATGAACCTAACTAATTAATTGTCATATTAAACTTAAGTGGTCTAAATATAATTATGAAAAGGCAAGACAGCCAGTTTAGATTAAAAAAAAATAATCAAGACCTAACTATATGCTGGAAATACAAAAAAAAATACTCTTTCAATATAAATATTCAAATAGATAAAATGTAAAAAGGAATACCATAATAAAGAATTTCACACCTCTAGTTAGAAATTTCAGATTTCTTTCTCAATGATTGACAGAACAAGTCGATGGACAATCAGCAAGGGTACAGAAGACTTGACCAGCGCTGAAACAACTTCACCTAATTAGCATTGATGCAACACTCCACCCGGTAGCAATAGAATACACGTTATTCTCAATGTGTTTTGAATGTCCACACAGAACATTTAGCCACATAGACTAAATCCTGGACCAAAATACAGATCTCAATATAGTTAAAAGGATTTAAGGCATTCAAAATATTTTCTGGCTGTAATAGAATTAAATTCAAAATTAATAACAGATCTCTGGAAGACGCCAGTATTTGGACACTTCTTGGCATATTTCTAAATAACTATGGGTCAGAGAGTAAATCAAAAGGTAAATTGGAAAGTATTTTGAGCTGAATGAAAATGAAAACACACCATTTGAAAAGGTGCAGTGTTGTGAAAGCGGTACTTAGGGAGAAATTTTTAGCATTAAAATCCCTTTATTAGAAAACTATGAAGGCCTCAAATGACTGACTTCAGTTCCCAAATTAAAACAGAAAATGAAAAAAATGTTGTATTCAAGGGAAGCACAAGCAAGGATATCCTAGATATCAGAGCAGAAATGAATGAAATCAGAAACAGAAACCAGAGAAGCTGGTTTTTTGAGAACGTCAATACAGTTGATAAACGTCTGACCAGATTGATCAAGAAAGAGGATCGAGAAAGTCGATGTCATTGCAGATTCTCTAGTTAAAGGATAATAAGGTGGATAATGCTTATGAACAGCTTTCTGTCCATGAAGTCAGCAACTTGGTTGAAACGGACAAATTCCGGACAGACACCAATTACGAGAGCTCATTCAAGATGAAACGCCACCGAGTCTCAATAGTGCTTCCTTCAGCTCCCCAAGAAAATGAAATTGTGGCTTAAACACTTCCCGCCAAGGAAACTCGAGGCTCAGATGGCTTCACTGTTGAAATCTCCCCCACGTTTCAGCAAGAAGTCATGCCAATTCTCCAGAAACTGTTCCAACAGATTGAAGAGAAAGGAATACTTCCTAATTCATTGTGTGAGCCCAGTATCCCTCTGATACCAACATTTATCAAAGACATTACGAGAAAGAAAACTAACTGCAGGGTGAGGTTCTGGTCACTCCCCAGACCCGGTCTGCTTGTAAAACATGAAGGTTCAGTCTGGAAAATTCCACGGGACAGTGGTTAAGAGGGGCCATGTCATCAGCCAAATCCACCTTAAAAATTCCTTCTCTGATACTTGACCAGCTGTGTGGTTTTGGACAAGTTTACTTCCCCTCTTCAACCCTCAGCTTCCTCTCTATAAAATCAAAGTACTAATAGCACCTAAGGCTGAAGGTTCGGGTGAAGATTAAATTATAATTCAGGTGAAGGTAATACTTTCACAATGTCCTTAAAAAGCGTCTGGGACATAATAGGCAGTTCAATAACTATTAACTGTAACAAGATAATATTCTTAAGATAAAGAAGGCTTATGCTTTTTGTGGCGTGTATCAATGTTTGCAGAGGTAGTTATTTTTTTGATCAATGAGGCCATTTCAAAATTATTGGTTTTCTTTGCATGTAAGGGAAGAATTAAACTCCTCTATAACTACATGACTTATATATAACTATAAACACAGAACGCGGTGGCCTATTTTTCTTCTTCTTCTTTTTTTCTGGCATACGAAGAAGGAAGATTTTTTTTTTTCTCCAATCTAACATAAAACATTCCTCTGCCATCTATTTTCCTGCTTACTGAGCGCCTCACTTCCATAGCAGTCACTCAGTTACGCAGTTCAAGCTGAGACAGAGTCCAAAGAGGTCCCCCGACTGCTGGAATCTTCTATTTCACCCAAGCCCCTGCGGCTGACAAAAAGCTGCTTGGAGGGGAGCTTTCTGGAGTTCTGCTCAGAGACTGGCCCCCCACCCTACGGCTCAGAGAATAAAAATGAAAATACAGCTCTGAGTCCTTATCCTGTTTATCTGTGCCGCCCACCCAAGTCACCAAGACAACAAAGTGCCAAGGTTCAAACCTAACACGCATCCCTTTCGCCCCCTGGCTAATTTGATTTACACAGAGAGCTGGGACCTTGAGCGCGTAGGCTGTTTCCATGAGCTTTATGTACGGTTTGTACTTTGCTGCCTCCATCACCACCAAATCCTCCTCCTCTGGTGAACTGTATTGTAGAAGGTGGCTTAGATCAGTGTTCACGGACCCCTCCTCCACAAATCTGACCCTTGAAAGGACCTCTCATCCATGAAAACGTGGCAGAGCATTCAGAACAGGCTTGGCGTCTACACTCGCAGAGGCTGTGAGGACAGGCCTCTTGAGTCAGTGGAAGGGCCTCCTGCCTGTCCAGGAGGGCCCCTGTCCCCAGCAGGGGTGTTCTGCCTACTGTTTTCACTCCCTGGGGTGGAACCAGGACGGGAGAAAGAGGGCAGACACGAACAGAGGACATGGAGCCCCGGGTTCTCGTCCTGGAAGCTTTGGAAGCACAGAGACCCTGCCTGCTTCTGAAGGTGCCTCCATAACTGTCCTGTTTTCTGATAAATAGGATTACTGACCTGTCCTGCAGAGGGGCCCACAGCAATCTGGAGGGAGACAGGGAGAAGGGGAGGGGACGGGAGGGGAGGGGAAGCAGGGGCTATGCTGTCAACCTCAGCCCTGAGGTGTGATTAAGGAAAAGAAATACAGTAAAACCTGGGATTGAGAGTAACTTGGTTTGCGAGGGTTCCGCAAGACGAGCAAACATTTCTAATGCATTTTAACATGGTTAACGAGCGAAATCTTGCAATATGAGCCGTTTGTTTCCAGAATGAATTATGCTCGCAAACCAAGGTAGTACAGTACCTGGTCTTTGTCCCTGGTTTGCTGGCACAGAGCTTTAAAATCTTTGGAATTTCCTGAGTGCTGGAGTGTCTTTGTTATGCGTATGGAGCCCCTTTGGACCACATCTGAGTTTACACCGATGAGGGGACTCATGGCAGACCCTCGGACAGTTCCTAGGATGGGATGGGTCTCCATGCCAGAAAGACCAAGTGGCTGATCAAAGGCTTGGCACTTTCGGTCCCACGCCTGCCCAGGCCTCCTGAGTGGGGAAAGCAGCTGGAGGCTGACTTCAAGCTCATGGTCAATGGTTTTCACTCAGTCGTGCCTATGTAAGGAAACCTCGGCAAAAACTCGGGACAAGGAGGCTCAGCGTGCTTCCTGGCTAGTGAGCACATTGAAGAGGTGCAGTCAGGGTGGTGCACCCCAGATTCCACTGGTGGGGCGGACACTCCTGCCCTCAGGACCCTTCCAAATCTTGTCACCGTATGAATCCCTTCATCCGGCTGTTCATTCGTATCCTTTCTAATAAAACACCAGTCACAGTTAGGGCGCTTCCTGAGCTCTGTGAGTTCTTCTAGTTAATTGTCAAACCTGAAGGGAGGTCAGGGGAACCCCTGAATGTACAGCCAAGTTGCTCAGGCAGAAGGGTGGGTGGCCCCTGGGACTTGCGGGTGACACCTGAATGAAGGCAGTCCTGTGGGACTGAGCCCGTAACATGTGGAGTGTGACACTCATTCCAGGGAGGTAGTGTCAGCATTGGATTTGGTTGTTGGACACCCAGTTGGTTTATTGGAGTGTAGCCATGACTGGCCGTGAGGTCTTGGGGCTTAGCTTTCCTTGCTAAGTGAATAGACGAGGGAGGTTCTTGGCTTTTAGCAGCAGCAGTCTCCTATCCCTGAATAATATCTTACCCCAAGCCATATATATACACATGTAAACTAAAGCAAATTTCAGGCCTCAAATCTTGTACAAATCTCCTTGGCCGGTACTCCTGAGATCCCTTTGTGAGAGCCGAGGGCCCTGCTGAGTGATTGGGAGGCCACTGGCCTGGGTGATCCGAGACCCCCTTTTCTCTCAGGAAATGCTGTGATGCGCTCTCAAAGTCTAATAAACACAGATCTGATTTCCCGAAGGCCCCGGATGCTTCTTCACACAGCCCCCTCCTCTGTCAGCAGCTCCAAGGGGAGCTGAGGATGAAGTAAGCCTGCCTCTCAGCTGAGCTGGAAATGAACCCTGGGGACCCAAGGTCAACCCTGTGTGGCTGTGGAGCCCAGCTCTTTCTTATCAGCAAGACAATAAATCCCGCTCCCCCCTCCTCCTCACTACAAGGCAGTAGTGTGGTCTGGCCCTATCTCCGGTAATATCAGGTTTATAAGAACAGTTTCTCACTTTTATTCATTTGAGAATTGAATTAGCTTTCACATTTGCCTTCACAGCTTCAAAGAACATCTCCCAGCCATCATTTACCACGCTATTAAAGCGAGGAGCATCTTGTCGGTACATCTGATAATTTGATTCTGAGTGATGTTTGTGTCGTTGCCAAGCATTTTAGCCAGCGACAATAATGTTACGAATGTGTGGCTGGGCCTTTTAACTACCAACTCAAAAGAGATTCCGACAACTGGATGCTGCACTGGTAATGAAGAGACTAGATTACTTTGAAAGTTATTATGCTTCAATCGGGGGAACAGGATTCAATTTAAAGATATTCCCAGCCCTGGCCAAAGTAACATCTTTAGTTTCTCCTATGACACTAGGTAAAAATCTGAAATTTTCAAGTCCCAGCATTTTATATAGGTTTAGGATTGTCGGTGTAGAGTTCCCTATTATTCAGCCTGGTTAGTAAGATCTGAAGAGAGTTATTGGATAGATGGTGAGAACATGGGGTTTAGACCCAAAAGACTGGGGTACAAATCCCAGCTCTGTTACTTGAGCAAAGCACATGTTCCTTGGTCTCCTCTCCTGTAAAATCAGGATAGTAATAATAATAATAATAGTAATAATAACAACAACAATTTGAAAATAGTAATAGGGTAGTAGAATCCCTTCTACTTGTTATTTAGGTTGGGATTTCTCAGCCTTAGCACCCCCTGACATATGGGGCTGGACCATTAGTTTGTGGGGGCCTGCCCTGTGTATTGTGGGGTGCTTAGCAGAATCCCTGGCCTCTGCCCACTAGATCCAACCCCCTTCCAGAGAGTCAATCAAAGTTGAGTCCAGACATTGCCAAAGGTGCCTAGGGACAAAACCACCCCAGTGAAGAACCACTTGTTTAGATAAGGTTTTCAAAGCTCTTGGATGGAGCCCGACACACAGTAAGGGCTCAGCGACTGGCAGGTGTTACTAAGATTTTGTTTTTTAAAAGCGTCTGAGCGGCCTGCGCTACACCCATTAGTACTGGGTTGGGCATCCTGTCCTTGGGTCTCTGCTCTACTCAATGGAGTAGGATCGTCTATGAATCCAGCTCAGAAGAACATCTAAAGAGATGTGGCTCCTGGTGGCTTTTGTGTGACCTCACAGCCTGAGTTCTCTAATCTGCAAACTCACAATGCAGAAGTCAGCATCGCCACTGTTTGCTTGGAGCAGGAAACCCCATCTCCATGGACAAGGGAGGTTGGCCAATACAAAGCGTCTTTCATCCGTCTGTCCACTTGTCTGTTAAACATGTGCCGAGGTTTGGTGCTGAGCATTTGGGCTGTAATAAGTAAGTGCTGGTCTCTGTCTTCTGAGAGTTACAGTGCAGCAGGGAATACAGAGAAATAAAAGATGGTTACAACCCAGGGCAGCAGAAAGAAAGAAAAGAATTTGGCCCCCCAACATCACGTGGAATGTCAGAGAAGGATTCTGTCATGAAGCCTGGGTTTTGAAAATTTAGGACCCGTTTTTCTCTCTCCTAAAACTAGGTGCAAGGATTTATCTCATATTTAAGCTCTTCACTTTTCAAAGGAGAAAACTCAAGGACAGAGAGGGGTAACTCTTGTTCAAGAGAACCCAGTGAGTTTGTCCCAGAGTCGACTTTACATTCTAGGTCTCCCCGTAGGAGGCAAGTCAGTACAATAGAGGGAACATGGCCAGCGAAAAGCTCTATTCCCTAGAGCAAAATCAGGTGATGCCTCAGTGTCTAGTAGGGCATCCTGGCATGGCGCGTGCACACGTGTGTGTGTGTGTGTGTGTGTGTGTGTGTCTACTGAGAAATTGGGTAGATCATGTCATACACGGTGTGATAAAAAAAATATGGTGAATGTTGAAATAAAAAAATGTATTACAGTAAAAGACACATTGTCATTAATCCCCCTCAAAATACTCCCCCTCGCTTCGAACACACTTATCCCATCATTCTTGCCACTTTCTGAAGCAGTTCTGGAAGTCCTCTTTAGTGAGTGTCTTTAGTTGCGCTGTTGTGGCTGCCTCCATGTCCTGAATCAATTCAAAATGTTTACCTTTCATGGTCATTTTGTCCTTGGGGAAGAGCCAGAAGTTGCACGGTACCAGATCCAGTGAATAAGGTGGATGAGGACACACCGTAATGTTTTTATGTGACAGAAATTGCCGTACCAGAAGCGATGTGTGACACGGAACATTGTCATGATGGAGGACGAAGTGAAGATACTCACGAAAAAGGACTTCCAGAACTGCTTCAGAAAGTGGCCAGAATGATGGGATAAGTGTGCTCAGAGCTAGGGGGACTATTTTGAGGAGAGTTAAGGGCAATGTGTCTTTTACTATAATAATTTTTTTTAACGTTTATTGTATTTTTCAATCACACCTAGTATTTGCCTGCCCATTGCTGGATGTCATAGAGAGAATCGATTTCTCAGTAGGAACAGTCATTGGTGTGACATGATTGACAAGCTTCTGTACACTGTCCAATGGGGCCGAGCGCCTCTCTAGGGGAGGGATTGAATAGTATGAGTGAAAGTCTCTGACATGTGTTAGAAATGGATCAGCAGCAGGAGGGGGCACTTTTCTAGACATCAAACCCAGAAAACAACCACGACCTGATAGGTAATGTTTTAATAAGTGTTTGGTGTTTGAATGGATGAATGCATAAATGATGAGGTGAGTAAATAAGTGAGTGAAACTTGAGACAATAGTGTCCTCCACGTTTACTCCTGGAAGAGAAGACTAGAGCTCACGCATGGTTTTGTCTGACCAACCAGGCACTTCTTCTGGCAATTGCCCCTCTGCCTATAACATCTGGTTTCCATTTTATGGACCATGTTCTCAAGTGACCCTTTATCTCCAGCCACTGTTAATTAATTGGCACAGGTGTCAGCATCTGACCCAGATTGGGCCAATCACAGTACAGTACTCTGCACTGGAAACAGCTGATTGGCCCAAGAATGGGTACCTGGCCCAAGCTAAGCCAATGAGTTCATTCATTGGGATGTTTCGACTGGCATTGAATGAATGAGCTCTGTATCCTTCAGCGAACTGACATCTTTAGCAGAAAACTCAGGAGTTATCAGAAACCATGTTTTTGGCTGTGTAGCCAAAACTCATTTCTAGTGGGAGACAAATGCTGCAGCAAATGGAAAAAGAATCCCGGTGTGTCTGAACCCTGGATCTTACAGTTCCTGAGGTCCACCTGCATGCCAACCCCTTCCTCGGCCTGATGGTTCCATTCTTTCATGAGATTCCTCCGCATCCTTATAGTTCCATTTTTCCTTAAGCTCTTTGGAGTTGCGTGCCTGTCACTTGCAATCTGAAGCATCCTGGCTAAACACACAGGCCAGTCATCAAGATCCATTCATTTCCTTTGCATGATTTGTCATCTCTGTGGTTGATGTCAGGCAGGCACACACCATCAACCTGTAAATCACCAGCACAAGGCTCTTGGTCTGGAAAAAAGCACCAGTCTCCTTCAAGCGAATTCAGCACGCCTCCAGAAGAGGCAATAGATCAGAAGTTGCTTCATAACAAAGATGCCGATATTACAAAAGCTCAAGATGGAGAACTTACTGGGGAGAGAAGAGTGGTCTATTGACCTGCCGCTTACATTCCAGCTCTGCCGTTATTCAAATATTTCTATTGCCTGGAGTCCTGAATTTTTTTCTCCACCCGATGAGCATTCATCTCCTAAGCAAGTGGAAGGGTCTTTCAAATGAACCTTCCCACCTGTACTGTTTTGCATTAATGCTATGTGTGGCGATGGCTGTTGATGGTGTAATAGTTTGTGGCAGTGGCCGTGAACCCACTATAGTTTCGATGCCTCCGTTAGACAGGAAGTACAACCAGCCTTCATCCACTGCCAACCGCTTTACTAGGCATTGTGCAAAATGTGACGTATCATTTGATTCTCACCACCAAACAGGGAAGCATTGTTCTGTTTTGTTCTGTAGGTGAGGAAACTGAGGCTCAGATTCGTTATGGAAATTGTCCCGTGGGTCACCTGTCCGGCATGGGTTTGAAGTTCGATTTTTCTGGCTCCACAGCCCATGTTTCCTTGTTGCGATTTCAGAGTCAGAGAGGCTGCCTGGGCAAGATTCTCAAATGCCCAGAGTCAAAGGGAGTCCTGGTTCATTCCCACCGGGTCTTCTTACTGAAACGTGGGCACCTGCAGGAAAGAGGGTTCCAGGCACCGTCTGCAGGACGTATGATGACAGGAGTCTCTTCTTCAGCCACCCCAGCATGGTGACTCTGTGCCAGGAGCCTACAGATTTTATAAAATAATGAAAGAAAATGTTCAAATTCCTTTTGTCCCATAATTCTGGTTGCTGGCCTCTTCTCCCCACTGATGCTAATATGGCCATTCTCCTTCCCACTGGGGTGGGTTCAAAGCCTTGGAAACACTTGGCAGACTTCTTTCTTTATCCACATTTCTGTTGGACGCCTCATAGCAAAAGTGAGATCTGAGGAAAATGCAACTACACAATGTTGCTACTTTTCTTAAAACCTTTCTCGCCATGGCTCATCCTGACTCCTAGGATAAAGTCGAAAATCCTGAGCAGGGAGGCTCCTCTTGCCCCATCCCTCCCTGTTCGGCTTCCCATTGCCTCGCCCTAATCCAGTCCCACGCACTCCCACCCCTCCGCCCCAACCCCATCACCCCGGAGGTGCCGGCCAAAAGGTGTTTTCCTCTGAGAAGTGTTTTCTGACCCCCATGACCAGGTTAGTACCTGCTGTATGCTCCAGGGTGCTCTGGGCCTCACCTTTGTAATGTCACATTAATAACTGGTTTTTCCCATCTGTCATCCACTCTAAACTGTGGAACGGTGGGCACATGGCTGCCATCTTCCCAAAGGTGGCCGCTGCACTTATCACTTACAATCACTTAGCTTCTCCTCCTGTAGAGAATCGGTGGGTTTTGCTGTTTCCTTTGCATTTCTCATCTTCCCCTGCCTCCTTTTTTTTTTTTTCTTTTTTTCTTTTTTGCAGAATGCCATTGGTCTCTCCAATGCATTTCCTTCTGGGCTGGGTGCCCCACTCAACTTCTTAAAGCACTGCTTTGAACTTGAAGCATCTTCGCTCTGAAATGTGCATTGACTTCCTGTGGCCCCCAAGTACAAAAAATAATACTCCCAGGCTCTTCAAATATGGCCCCACCTTCGGTTTTCAGCCTCCATGGCCAGATTTCTCTCCTGAGTCCCAGTCAAGTAAGAGATTTTGGTTTCTTTTCTCCCTTTTCTCCCATTCTTGTACTTCTTCCCTCTCTCCCTCCCCTCCCCCTCTTTCTTTCACTCCCTCATGATCTCCATTCCCCCCTTTATTCAGCAAAGTTTTCAGCAGGGGACTCCTGTTCTGTGATTATCAACCCAGCTGCACAACAGATTTAACATTTTTTTGTTGTTTTTTTTGACACTCAGTCCATCCACCCCAACCCCTCCGATTCCTATTTACTTAGTATGGGGTCAGGTCAGACATCGTCATGTTAGAAAGTGGTTCTGAAGTGAACTCGAACTTGAGAGCCACACGTCTTACCAGACATTGGATTGCTTTCTTTCCTTGTGGAGCCCCTAGTACAGTAGACTGTAGAGTGGGGTGCTCCTGGCGCCTAGTGGGTAGAGGTCAGCACGATGCTAACTCCCCGCAGGGCACAGGACAGACCCTCCCCCACACACACCAAAACGTCAGTAGAGCCCAAGGCTGAGAAAGCTTGCTGTTGAAGAAAGGGTCATTGATGAGTCATCACACAAATAAAGGTTTATTTATTTACTGAAATACGGACAATGAGATAAATATAGGGCGACGCTGGGTGTGCGTCACGGGGGTGGGGGTGGGGGTCTGAATTAGCCAGGCTGGAGTGGTCCTCTCTAGGTAGAGAGCGAAGGAGGGGGGTGAATTAATCCCCATGACGGGGTTGGAGATAGGCAGTGGCCTCCCCAGCACCTCTGAAGCTTTGGGAAAGTCCTGTAATGTAGAGAACTAGGTGGGCGGGAGTGCCGAGAGAGGGATTTTAATGTAGCCCCTTGAGCCATGGGAAACTTACTGAGAAGCGCGGAGGGTATCTTACCACCAGATTGGCATCTGAAAAGATTCTTCTAGCTGGCAAGTGGAGACCCCTTGGAATGGAGCAAAAGTGGACTTTCCAGGACTCAGGGTAGGACATTAGATGGGTGATGATGGGAGAGCTGGGGAGGTATAGATGCAGGAGATATTTAGAGGTGCTCGATCATCTCTATGTGGACCTTGTCCTTCTCAGCCTTTAGGCGTTTCATGACACCATTTTCTTGAACTGGAAATACTCTATTTGACACTCTAACCGTTCTTGACGTAAGCCCGAAGCCAAATAAACACCCTAAGAAACATCCTGCCTGCCTCCGCCAGTATCACTGCCTTTGAAATCCTAGGGTTCTCTGTACCTTTGGAACAAGGTTTCACTTGCGATGTGCAATTTGCTTACATCTTCCTTATGAAAATGTAAGGACCTTGACAGCTGAAATCTGCCTTCCTCATCTCTATTTCCCCCACGTTTTTCTTCAAATTCATTCCAGGACTGGTGACAAGAAACAGAAACCAGCTAGGACAAACTTAAAACAAGCTTTCTTTGAAGGGAGCCTGGGCTATAGCGGATGTTCTTTCTTATTGCCCTGCCCAGCACCCCAGTGTTCTGGGAACTGCACCGCAACGTTCCCTCGGGCCACGCCCCTTTCCTTTCTTTCCGTGAGTCCTCATGGTTTGGGTGGGGCTGATTCCACAGTGAGACGTTAGAGCCATGAGTTCTAAGGACGGGCCAACGTGTTCCACCCAGGTTCCTTGGTGGTTATGCGACTCAACCCATCCAATGAGCATTAGGCCCCCCACACCCCAATAGTTCTAAACCCGCTGGGAATGTGAGGTGCTTTCTCCATTGCAGTCTGCTAAGGCAGAGCTTCTGGGAGCCTTTTGAATGAAGCCAACCCAGAGGAAAGTAGGCATAAGAGATGGAGAAAGATAAGAGACGATGTCTGAGCGTCCGCCACCGTGGCTGCCTGAGCTCTGCATCTTTGTCCCTTGGGGCTTGAGCGAGTTTGAGTTGTGTTTCTGGCCCTTGTGACCAAAGGAGCTGTGACTAAAACAATGGGACATCATTCGGAATCCAAGGGCAGGAGTTTCAGCCCCGTCTCCCAGGCCCTGGAAACCCAGGGGGCCAGGTGGGCATCTCCAGCGCAGGGGTGAGGCTGCAGGGGCCACCGGCATCTCCCTTCCGTGTCTTTCTCTGGCAGATCGGCACCATCCTTCACTTTCTCTGTTCTCAGCTGGCTTTTTTGAATCAGCCTGACCTCAGAATTGTGTGTTCCTTCACTCAAGGCCTGACAGCCTCTGAGCAGAGCTCTCATTCTATATTCGGGATCCCCAAGTGGTGACGCCATGGTTACCCCAATTTAGACTTAGACTTCATGTGTATACATGGCCCGGCCATGGTCAAGGGGCAGGACCGCGAGGCTCGCTATCCCCCCAGCAGGCTCTGGGGAAGCCCACTGAGAGATAGGGGTGGGAACGGCACACAAGGCGATCAGCGTGCGGCTCCAAGGATGGCTCCAATCCCCCATGAGTAAGGGAAGATGGAAATCCCATGGTGCTTCAGAGCCTGCCGGCTGGAATATCGGGAAATGGTCCAGCAAAAGGGGTGGGGTGGGATGTATATTCTGACGCTTTTATGATTGTCTGTGGCTGAAATTATGAGTCCATGGTAAGCTTCAATTGTATCTTCCTTTTGTCTTATCTGAGATCCAAAGTGTCAAGTTCCTTCCCTACCTGTGTCCAGAGATGTGCATAACAAGTAAACACACCAAGCAGGATTCCTAACCACGGTGCTTTGGCCAGCGCCTACACCTGTGTCACTTACCTGGCCCCACTTAGCAGGGACCTCACCACCTCTCTGCCCAGACACATTCCCACAGTGACAATGGTCTCACCTGTTCCCCTGAAAAGGCAAACAATAATTATGCCTCAGTGACAGAGCCCCTACTAGCAGATTTCCCCAGGAAGCCCCCCCAAAGTGGTGCCTCTGGGGTGCCCCCTGGAGTTTGGGAAGGCGGAAGCCCCAGGATGCTGCCCCAAGTTCACTTAGCCGATCAATTCACATTTTTGTAGATTGGTGTTCCACTGCCTTTGAAAAAAATCTGTAGACACACAAAGCAGACTATTGGACCCAGGGGCTTTGGGGCTGCCAGTGGGAGGGACAGTTCGATGGGCATGGGGTTCATTTGGGAGTCATGAAAACGTTACCCTAGACAGAAGAGATGATTGCACAGCATCGCGAATGCACCGAGCGCCACTGAGTCGTACCCTTTAAATGGTTCATGGTTCATTTTATGATATGAGAATTTTACCTTAATAACAATAACAAAAAGCTTTGAAACTGCTTGCTTCAATAACCTTGTTTAGAAGTCCCTTCTTCGCCTGTGGGGATTACTTCACCTCTGTAAGCCTCAGTTTCGTCATCTGAAAAGTGGTGAATAGCTGGACCTATGTCATGGACTCGATATAAGATTTAAATGAGAAAATGATTGGAAGCCCTGGGCATACGGTAGGCTCTTAGTAAATATAAGCACCTTTCCTCTCTATTCCCGTTAGTATTCCTATTGTATTTCACTGTTCTGCCTGGATCTGACAGGTCCCAGGAAACATGGCTGGGATCCTAGCAGGGAGGAGATGCGATGCCAGTGTTTTATTCTCTCTCTGCATGGAGCTGGAGAATTTTGCTCGCCCTCCTGTTTTCCTTTCCCCAGAGCCTCTCTGGAGGGCCAGCCTGCCCAGGGCAAACTTTTCACTCCCGAACTGCTTCAGAGGCTGCCAAAGAAGCGTGATGGAAGGGTGAAGAACTGGGATGAATTGCAGGCCTCTCCAGTCGATACTTGTTCCGAGGCTCCCTGAAAGTGAGCGATCACTGGCGGGGATGGCTTGCTGATGGATGGGGACCCATACAGTCACAATAAAGAGTGTGATGCTGTTAGGAGACCAGATTAGATTTTTTTTTTTTTTTTTTTTTGCTGGGCTGCAATAGGCTGCAATCATTGTGTTATGTCAGCTTGTTTATTGTTTGGGGTCCTGACTTATTTTATCAGTGCAAAGTGCATACAAAAGAACTCTGCTGTGAACACTAAAATAGTTTGAGTAGTGGGCATTTAATCCCACCAGCGTCCCCCATTAATTAGCAGAACGGGTTACCCTGAGGGGATGGTTACCCTGTATTGTTCAGGAATGCTTTATCAGGGTAGAAATTTCACACCCAGTCAGTTGCTAATGAAAATGTCATTTTTCCTGCTGAGTTTACCTGACAGACTATTTATCTTGCTGCTGCCATTAGAGATAGAATTACTGTCAGGTTGACTACAAAACTCAGGATTGATTTTTAATTAGGGTTCCTAGAACTAAAGGTTAAAGATGGTTTAAAGAAACGGAGCTGTGGTGTGCTCCCCGAGTACCCCCAGGATTTGCTCCCGTAGTGTGGTGAGAGGCCAGAGAGCAGACCTGGATGAGCCCCTGGGCTTTCCTCTAGGGCAGGGGTGCAGACACCTTCCCCTTCGTCCCTGCCTCCATCACTTTTCCAAGCCAGGGGTGTCAGAGTGTCAAAGCAGAACAGATTGCTTTGGTTTGTGTAACAAGGGTTGCGAAAATTGCAATCTTACCTTTGCCGATGATCCGGGGAATACTCGGATAACCTCACGTGGGCATTTCATATACAGGCAATTACAGGGAGATAGATTAGAGTGTCCGGAAGAATCATAACTTCCCTTTGCCTGATTTATAAGCCATAGCCTTAGTTTTTCATAATACCATTTATAATATCAACACCATCTCGACAGCTGTCGATGGGAGTTGGTTTCTCCCGAGCACACGCTGCTGCCCCGCCGGCTTAGGGGCTAGATCCCAGAGGCAAACTCCTTGGCGGGGAGCTGATCTAATGGAGAGGACATGAGCTCAGGTCCTGGGGTCGCGCCTGGGTGTGAGCAGTAGTTCTCCTGCTCCTGAGCTGTGCAGCGGTGGGCCAGTGGCTCAACCTCTCTGAGCTTCAGTTTTCCCCTCGGTAGATATGTGGTAACAATAGTTCATACCCGGCAGGGTTGTTGTCTGCAGTAAATGAGCTGAATCTTGTAAATGGATGAGAGTCGCATATGGCACGTAGGTAGCATTCAGTAAATATTAACCAACCTTAGAAGGGCAGGATGCAGTGACCAGAACGAGACCTGATATTTGATGGGGGGGGGGGACTGTGTTCCTAATTCCTTCTCCCAAGTCTGTTAGTTCATACGATGTCACTAGACCCCCGACCCCTTCGCCGGGACAGGAAACCTATTTCCAGGGCCCTTCCATCTTTCTGGCTTTTCATGTTGTCCAGCCCTTTCCCTGTGGCCGGGCTTACTGTCCATTGGCCATTATCAGCCTGTCCTTTCTCACCCTGGGGCTCCATCGCATGAAGCTTGGGCTCCAGGGATCCCTCCCTTCCGTCCCCAGTCTGTGACGTGAGAAAGAGAAACTGAATAAGAAAGCCTCCCCCGTAGGCGCAGCATGACGAGCAGGAAAGTGCCGATGCCCGGGGCGCCCGAAACCCCGGAAGGAGCTCCACGCTGCCCTTTGGGTTGCGTCCCCTAGGAAGCCAGGACCTGCCTGCTGGAGGCGTCCTTTATGCTTTAAACAAAAGAGGTTATTGGAAGGAAGGACACGAGTGTCTCAAATGGTATTGTGCTGCTAACGGATGTCTTAAAATAGCATCCATATGCTTTCCACCGGGGCAGGAAGGTCCTGAGAACATTACGTCTGGAAGAGGCAGAATGATCGCCGGGCGCTGTCAGCCCCCGACGGGGGAGAAACGAGTCCATGACCAAGCGAAGGCAGGACACGTCCTCTCAAAGGACAGCCACCTGGCGCTCAGGGAGGCAGTGGGAAGAGATGAAGGGTGATGTGGTTGTGTCTCCTCCTCACCTAAGACCTGAAGACAGAAACTGGAAGGTCAGAGAGGCCGTGAGTGACCAGACGATGGCTGCCCTCTGGGACACCAGCTTCTGCTTCCGAATGTCCTGTCTCTGTTTTCAGAGGCATGCGTTGAGTCCCCCACTAAAAAAGTCATGATTCCCAAGTCTTTTTTTTTTTTTGAGGGAAATGTGGGACCCGAACCGGGGCCTCTGGCTTCCCAAGCCAGCGCTTAACCACCGCGCCACTCGGCCGGCCCCATGATTCCCAAGTCTTAATGGCTAATACAGATGTAACAAATTGCCTAGGGGACACAGAGGAGAGGGGTATGTGGTACACCCCATCGTAAGTGACTTTAAAATCCACGGTTGACATATCTATCCTTTAAATGTCATCTCTGGGGCTTCTTTCTCTCCGACATCAGGATCAGCAAACTTTTTTGCAAAATGACCATATATAATCAATATTGTAGGCTTTGCAAGCCAAGAGGCAAAATTGAAGACACCACATAGGTATTTATATAACCATTTGAAATGTAAGCATCAAAAAGTAAAGCCATTCGTAGTCCAAGGGCCATAAAAAATAGAGCTGGAGTTGGCCAATGGTCTACGTTTTGCTGGCCTCTTTCCTACATAATTCTCACATGCCTGGCTCACCATTTTGCTCTGATCTGAGGCACTTCATAGCTTGTATCCTGAAGCGAAACCTAGCTCCCCGAAACTAACAGACCCCACAACAAACAGTTTACAGAACAGACTAGTTTGAGAATGATCAGGATCATGGGTACTTTCTTCCCCTTGTCATTCGAGGAAAGATTGGGGACATTGGTGGAAAGGGGCCAATATCTCAGGATCTGTGCTCATGAGTTAGTAAATTAGGTCATGTTTCAAAGTGAGGGTAATGCCTCTTGATCGGCTCTGAGGGGAGCTGGTGCAGTGATTTGTGGGACAGGAGGAGACCCGCTGCTGTTACATCCGTGTTTATGTCCCGCTCAGATACGAGGCACGTGCATCCACAGGGCGAGATAAGACTCCTTAACACAGAGCTCATTTTTCTTCAGAAACCTTTAAAGACAAACCACCTGGCTACCAAACACAGAGAAGTCTGGGTATCTACAGACGAAGCAGTCAGCAAAACTCAATGATCATGCATCCACTCATTTGTTCTAGAAGCATGTATTGGACACCTATGGAGATTTTTAAAAATTCAGCCAATGAACCTCAAGTCTAGGTGAGGGAAAGAGTTAAAGAAATGGACAAATAATAGTCCATGTAGTCCAGGATAATTGCATGCATGCAGGGGATGGGAGTAGATGGGAGGACACTTCTCCAGAGTGAGAAGGAGAGAAAAGGCTTTCAAAGAAGGGACGATTAGTCCAGGTGGTCTGAAAGGCAGAGATGAGGCACGGCATCCGGGACAAGGGGGAGCACAGAAGGAGGGTCTGGGGCGCATACACGCATGCGTGTGTGTGTGTGAGCATGTGTGCAGGTGTGCGTTGGGATGGGGAGGATACTGGAACAGACTAGCAGAAGATCAGGTTGACCAGTTAGGCAAGAGGAAGGGAGGGAGGGATGGAGGGAGGAAGGGAAGAAGGAAGGAAGGAAGGAAGGAAGGAAGGAAGGAAGGAAGGAAGGAAGGACCGAAGGACCCTCTCTGCTTTACTTTTTGCTTAAAGCAATGAGAAGTCAATGGGAGACAGCCAGAAAAGTGCCCAGATTTGGGTTATTAGAGATGAAAAATGCACACATCTTGTTGGCCCATTATGGTCCCAGTTTCCATCAGAATGAAGGTCAAATTCCCAAGTATGTATTTCAAGTGTCCTTTGCCACTTGGTCCTTCTCTGCCTTCCAGTTTCCCTGCTTTGCCTTCGTTTCCACCCCTCTGTCATGTATCCCAAGCACCAGCCCTTCTAGATCATTTACTCCTCCCCACAGCATGTTATTTATGTTGTATTCGTTATATGTTGCCATGTAACAAAAACTCCAAAGCTTCACAGCTTAAAATACAAGCATTTATTGTCTCGGTGAGTTTCCAAGGGTCAGGAATTCAGGAGTGGCTTAGCTGGGTGGGTCTGGCTCAGCTTGTGAGATTGTAGTTGAGATGTCGGCTGAGTCAGTAAGCTGAAGGCTTGACTGGGGCCGGATGATCTCACTCCAAGACGGCGCACTCCATAGCAACTGACCGCTTGCCTCAGCTCCTCGCTGGCTGTAGGCAGGGGGCCTCAGTCCATACCATGCAGACTTCTCCAGGGGGCTGCTAATGTCTTCTCATACATGACAGTAGACCTCCCCGAGAGCAGGCAATGCCGGGGAGAGAACAAAGAGGAGGCCGAAATGCCTTCTATGACCTAATCTCATGGGTCCCAATTACGTCCGCCATATTCCATTGACTGGAAGCAAGTCGCTAAGTTTTCCCCATGCTCAAGAGGCTAGGAATTAGGTTCCAATTATTTAAAGGAAGAGTATTAAAGATTTTGTGGGCATATTCTAACACCACACATATTCTAATATTGATGCTCCTTTCTTTAAGCTAGTGGTTCTCCATTGGTAGTAATTTTGTCCCTCTCTTATCAGGGGACATTTGACAATGTCTGAAGCATTTTTGGTTGTCATAAGTGGAGTTGAAGGTGCTCCTGGCATCCAATGGCTGGAGGTCATGGAGATTGTTGAACATCCCACAATGCACAGGGCAGCCCCCCAAACACAGAATTATGCAGCCCAAAGTGTCAGGAGTACCAAGGCTGAGAATCCCTGATCTAAGCTGTTAGTCACCATGTGACTTGGAGCAAAGTAACTACTCTCTCTAAGCCTCAGTCTCCTTAGCAATAAAATGGGGACACAGTATAAATCCATCGGGTAGAAAATGAGATCCGTCACGTAAAATACAGCCAGGCAAAGGGCTATCTCCTGTGTCCCAGGCGGGCCCTATGTAGATATAGGGGACTCGGAGGTGTACCAGCCAGGCTCCCTGACCTCATCACATTATGTGTTTGGAGCCTGAACCATAAGATTAGTCTGAGTCTTAGTATAATTTATCATGCATAGGTCATTGTCCCATTTGTCTGTAAAAATCCTGGGGACAGGAATGGCTCTCTTGCCACATCAAGTCCACCTCAATGCCTGGCAACCTGCTTTGCACTGACAAGATACTCGGTCAATTCTTGTTGAATTGAATTCCACCTGCTCGCTTTTTGAAATGATGACTCTTGGTATGATTTTAAGGTGTTGGAAATTGTAAAATGCACAATCTTTTTAATAACAGCTTTCAATTGTATTAGAAGGGGGTGGGGGGTGGAGAAAACTCTGTGAACTATTTTCTTTAATTGTGAGATAGTTCCTGATATGGGGAAATATTAACATTTGAAAACAAAAATGTGTGACGTAAAATTGAGGAAACAGGGTAATGTCATTGGTTTGTATCCTAGTCTACTAATTTGGAATAAAAGTCCTCCATGATTCCTCCTATAGACATGTTTTTAGTGTCAGCATACATGTTTTCTATTGCTGCAGTAACAAATGACCTCCATCTATGTGACATAAATGACACAGATTTATTATTTACAGTTAAGTAGGTCAGAAGTCCGAGAGAAATCTCCCTAGGCTAAAATCAAGGTGTTCCCTCTGGTGATTTTGGGGGAGAATCCCTTTCCTGGCCTATTTCACCTTCTAGAGGCTGCCAGCATCCCATGGCTTGTGGTTCCCTTGTCCATCAAGGCCAGCAATGGAAGATGAAGTTTTCACATCCCATCACTCTGTCCTTCCATAATCACACCTCCCTCTGCCTCTCTCTTCTGCTTTTTAAGGACTCTTGTGAGGACATTGGGCTCATCTGGGTAATCCAGGCTCATCTCTCTGTCTTCAGGTCTGCTGGTTAGTAACTTAACGCCATCTGCAACCCTGATTCCCCTTTGTCATGTCACCTGACATATTCACAGGTTCCGGGGATTAAAAATGTGGACCTCTTTGGCGGGGAGGAGGACTGTTGTTCTACCTACCACAGTCAGTGATACCAAAGGAACCACAGAATCTCGCTGGACTTGTAAAGGAAACCCAAGCCACATCTCACAACCTAGGGAAGGTTGAACGGGAGTTACATTACCCAGTTGGATGGATGAATTCCAGCCACTGCTTTCAATTGGTGGGACTCAGAGACATATTACACTTCTGTGGTCCTTGCCACTGGCTGAAGTAAGACTCAATTCTTTTCTACATGAGCACACGGCACCTATAAACCTCAATTTGGCTACTCCATGGTTCGAATATAACATTGTTCAGTGACATGAAACGTGACTCTTCAAAAATCTATTATGTGGCAAGCTGGGTGGTTTATATTATGGCACAAATATTGTATTTTGCACACTTCATTTGCAGTTAAATTATCGAACATCTGACACACAGACCGTGTTCTGTTTCTTAGTGCAAACCATTAGAAAGGTTTTTTTTGTTCGTTTGTTTTGTTTTGGTTGCTGCTGTTAAATTAGGGCTTTTCAACGTTTCTAGATGTGAAGAGTGAATTTATTTTATAATGATGAAAAATCTTTTTGTAATTAGATTTGAATGAACGGGGGGTTATTGGAAAAGCGAAGCCTACTATTCAGCCTCCGTGGGGACAGCCCCAGTGCTCGCGATATGAGGGTATTTCCTATTGTGTCACTTGGCTGTCTTAAAAAAGAGGAAATTAAGGCCCAAGGGGAATGACCGATGAGAGCTGAGACCAGGGAGGGACTCATCTTTAGGAAGATTTTAATTCTGATTCACATTCTGAGAGCGGTCCACCTTGGGGTTTTGAACGTTGGACTGCCCCATCCTCTCAGGCCCTAGCATCAACGTCTGCTACAGCCAGGCGGTTAATTAGAATGAGAGAAATGATGCTGGGGCATTAGGGAGTGGTGGGGACTGTGGAAAATTGGAAAGCATGTGCCCTGTCTAAATGCACAGCTGCCACTCAGCTCCCATTGATTTTTCCAGAAAGGGGTGGGAGGCCAGTCTTGCCAAAATTTTCAATTATTTTACAAGAAACGAAAATTCTGGATTTTTATGTGGAATCTTCTGCTTTCAAAATATAGACTATTAATACCAAAAAAAATAATACTAAATTTTTTTTTTAACTATCCAGGTCAAACAAAACATAGGTATGAGTTAGTTCCAATACAGCCCAAAGGCTATTCATTTTAGATTTCTAGGTCTCAGTGTGCAATAGCTTGCCCAATGCTACCAATTTTGAAGTAAGCCAGAACAGTGCAATAAGTGGTGTGGTTCACAGAAGGGACCCCTCAACAGCCTGTGAACAGAATTGCCCATCTAAGCCTTAGCTTGGGCATCTACTAACTGTTAATGACCTTGGGCGAGTTACTTAACATCTCTGTCTCCATTTTGTTTTCTTCTTCATATGAAATGTCAGTAGTATCTATCTCATAGAGTTATTCTGAAGATTTAGAATGCATTCCTGTTTAATTCCGGTAGTGACTGGATATGGGAGGTGCTTTTGTTGTTTTGCTATTGTTCTTACTGATAAGGCAACTCAAGGTCAGAGTTTACCTGACCTTCAGCGTTGCTGCCAGTGAAAATGGCAATGACTGTCTCATAATTGGTTTAAAAGTGGGAAAAAAATTGAGTTCATGATTTGAGTGCTAAGGCTCCCAAAGCCCATTTCATTAACACCTCTTGATAAACACACCGCATGAATAGAGATGAATGCCCTAAGCCTCTGACTCAAGCTCATTGCTTTGTGTGCTCATTGCCAGAGTTTGGAAGGAGATAAAAACAAAATCGTATGACTTGTAGTCTTTCAGTGACTCCCTGTTACCCTTGGGATAAATCTTGATTATTCAGTATGGCTTTGGGGATAAAGGCTTCCATGATCTGATCTCTCTCTGCCCCGGAACTCACCACGCCCTGGCTTAGTCTTTGTTCAGCCCCACTGAACTCTCTCTGCCCAGGAGGAGGTATCATAGCTCCTTTCCTCTGGGAAGTGTACTTATTATCCCCCTGCTTCAAACACTGTGTTCACATCATTTTTTCTTGATTGAGTGAGTGAGTGTGATTGGATATCAGGAGCACTGAGCTAAGTTAATCATATCCCCTCGCTCATGATGCATCATCAGCCTCCGTCAGTGGACAGTCCTTGTCTTATTTCATTATTCATTTATCCACCCCCCATACACCTAGTCCCCAATATCATTTCCCTCTCTCGTGTGTTTGATAAATGTTTGTAAATACCATAAAATATGCAGAGTTATTTTTAGTGTGAATGTGTTTTTAATGAACACAAATAGCATTGTGTTATGCAGTTCACCCTGAGGCCACCTTCTCTCAATGCTGTTTGAAGAGCCGTCTATATTGCTTTCTCTGTATATGGCTTTGTGACCGCCTCATGCCATGTGATTTTCTGTAATGTGCATTTATCACCTTTTATTTACTCAATCCCTGATGAGGGACATCTGGGTTGCCTCCAACTTCTTGATGTTACGAACAAATCTGATGCCACAAACTCACCCCTTCTGACTCTATGTGAGGTCCTCTGGGGCATATACCTGGGGGAAGGATCACTGGGGCGGGCGCGTGCCCACGTTCACCACCGGGTCCCACCGTGTAGCTTTGCCCATTTATACTCCCACCAGGAGGGATGACAGTTCTGGGTTCCATGCTTCTTGGTGTTGGCCACTTGCCTAATGTGTTGCCATTCTGATGTTTAGGTAACAACTCATTGTTTGTCTCTTCCTACATCATAGAGCTGTGGTATGATCTCTCCATACCTGAATTATGTTCATGGGGCCTGGATTTTTGTTTTGTTTTGTTTTTGTTTTTTGCATCTTTCTAGTGGGCTAACTGTTTTGTCTTCAGAATTCACAGGAATGCTTTGTATATTCTCGATATGTAAGCCCTTTAGGTTCTGGATCTGACAGGTTCACCTCTGTCTTCTTGGGCTGGCTGACTCCAGCTCACCTTTCAGATCAGCCTAAACATCCCCTCCTCCAGGGCGATTGCACGAGCTCCCTGGATCATGCTGTCCCTGTCGTGGACACTCCCACAGCCCCTTCTACTTCTCCTGTCTTCATGCCCACCAATCTGTCAGTATCACCTTGAGTCCCACTTTCCCCACAGTGATTTTGAGCGCCCGGAGGCTGTGGGTCACTTCTTGTTCATTGCGACATCATTGGACTCCATTTCAGGCTTAGGGTGAAGGACCAGCACCAATATTCGTTGGATCAATGAGAAGTGAACTCCTTTTTTAAATACTTCGTGTACATCCAACCCCAACGGATGAGCATTCTAGGCAGTGATCCATTAAACCATTGCAACAACCCTGCAACGGAGGGCCTGTTACCCCCATTTTACAGATGAGGAAACAGAGGTGATATATGTGCATGTCCCAGGGAAGATGGGGAACGTGAGCATTTGCTAGTTTCTGCATACCATAGCTCAAGTTGCAAAGTGAGGGTTTTAAAAGTTCTAGGCAAAAGCGTCATCATTTATTTGCCCTCAAATATTTATCTTTTCTTTTTTTGTTTCTTAACATGGCTGCAAAACGCTGATGGTTCTGCCCACCCTCTCTCCGGCTTCATGTCTGCCATCCCCAGCACCTCTATCTCTGTAAGGCCCAGGAACCCCCATCCTCTTGCAGTTCCTCAGATGCTATTCTTCCGCTTAAGAGCTGCGCATCTCAACCTTCAGTGCAAATATCAGTCCTCTGGGCGTCCCATTACCAAGTCTGGATTCTTACTACCCCCAAGGCGGGGCCTGAGACTCTGCATTTCTAACAAGCGCCCAGGCAATGCCCATCACAGCCCTTGAACCTGACCATGATTAGTCGGAAGGACTGAATGGAGGTGCAGGTCCTAACATTTCATTCAGAGACACCCCGCCCCCCATGGCAGTGGGTTTTGAACCTCTCTTAGGCTACAGATCCCTTTGAGGATTTGAGGAAAGCTATCCCCAGAAAAAAGGCCTCCTCCTGAAAATCGGAGCATATGCGTCAAACTCGCCTAACTGTGGCTTTCCACCTCCGAGGGTGGAGACTCTCTGCCCTGAGTAAAGAGTCGTGTCTGCGTGTGAGCACCAGAGAGCCCGCTACAGCTCCCCTCCCAGCCGTGGGTGGGCCGGGGGGAGCGGCCCGATTTCCTTACAGCGTCTCCACCTCAGAGCTCGCCCCAGGCAGGTAAACGTGGCCAGAGCTGGGCAGGGGTGTGAGTGCTGCTGGCAGAAGGAGGAAGCCTTGCCAAGTCACCAAGCAAATCAGCCCTGCATTCTCCGGGCGTGGACATGACCTGGACATCTCTTCAGCCAGGAAAGGGCCGGGTGTTGACCGGGGGCTCTGGCAAATGAAACCTGATGCCTCCCCGTCCCGCCATCATTTCTGCGCCTCTGCGGGAACTGCAGTTTCCACAGCTGTGAAATGGGTCCCCTCCCAGCGTCCTCTGAAGTGTGGGGACCCATTTTCAGTGCTGAAACAGCATCTACCGTGTTTACGTTGCTCTTGCTTTGGCGCAAAGCTTCCCCACTCTGTCACACGGACCCCGCCTCCCCACCCCCACCCCAATAAAAGGGCCCGTTTACAGGAGTTTGCGTTGCCTTTTCAAGCTTATTATCTAATCTTTCTGCTCACTTCTCTCCTCCCGGGATTCTGGGATGTAGCACATTAAAACCTGTCATTGGCACCGCTATTTATTTGGAGCCAGGGACATTTTATTCTTTTGCAACTTGTACAAACCTGGGCTTGGCGTCCATCCACAGGCCGACCTAGAAATTATAGCACATTACCAGGCAGGTATTCATTTCCTGGTATTATTCTGAAAGACTTCTGGGGCTCAAGAGCTCCTGCCAGTGAATTTCAGGAAGACACCCTGCAGGCTGCAGTAAAAGCCGGTGTGGGTAATATTTAAGATGGTTTTCTTTTCTTTTCTTTTTCTTTTTTTCTCTCCCCAGTTCTTTAGTATTCTTTCGGAGATTCAATTATTTACCATGCTAGCTTCAGGGAGAGTAATTTGAATATCACTGCTGGTGAGACAGGGGTGGATGAGAAGGTAGCAGTTTGCAGATCACACAGGCCGGCCTTGGCTTTGGCATTCCTACATCATACACCGCTGCCGAGATGCACAAATGTGGGCTTGCATTCTGTTCCCTGCTATAGTGTATTGATTTTTGTTTAAATGACACAGGTAATGCATGGCCGTCTTTAGGGGTGATATTCAGGATGCACAACGGTGACAGACAGGGGTGCTGAGCCCCAGGGCTGGAGCAGGGATCTGGGGACCCCCAGAGTCCACACAGCATTTACCTGCTGGGTCATGGGGAAGGCTGGAGGGAAGAGGAGACCCTAGGAAAGGTTCCAGGATGGTCAGGATAGCGAGGGGCCATTCTTTACTTGCTGGCAACAATATTTCAGTATTTTAACAAGTGCTGTATGGAGCCCAAAGGTTGCCTAAGCACTGAATATCAGCGGTACTACTTAATAACATTTCAAACATAACAATATAATAATGAAGTGATTAACCTCCCCCTTTAAATCCCACCACTCTCTCGTCTGGAATATTACCCCTCCCACCTCAGTTTATTTTCACATTCAAATACTGGGGACAGCTACATCTATGGGTAGCTTACTTTTTTTTTCTTTTCTTTTTTAATTGCAGCACAATAGTAGCTAACCATGATTAAGGCTTACAAGGCTCAGGCACGATTGTAAGCAACTTGCATGATTAACCCTTCTAACCTCCCCAATGGTTTTCTCAGCTGACAGATGAGGAAACCGAGGCACAGAGAGGCTCATCCGCTTGCAAGCTACTGAGGGCCGAAGGACAGAGGCAAATTCAGGTTGTCTGACTCCACCCCCCACTCAGTGTCAGGGACTAAGCTAAATCAGTCTGTTACTCTGTGACTTTGTGGTACAGACCTGACTCTTTCCTTTAAACGTCTACCTCTTACTATCTTGCAGGGTTTACCATATTTCATGGAACGCGTTTTCCTTTTCCTAGACATGCAGGATGTTTCCCAGTCTTTCTCCTTCGCTCTTCTGCCTCGGTCTCTCTTTTGTGCTTTTCTTTTCTTTGAAGGGGGACCCTAAAAACAACACCACAAAATGCATATGTGTCACTGTGCAAATCAGCCTCTGTACAGCTTGTATTTCTGTAATATACGCTTCAAAAGAAAGGGAATTGCTGGCCCTCATGGGACGGATGTTTTGAAGTTTAGTACAGATTTCTGGAACGTGGCGCGAAGGTGTGCGCAGTTTCAACCAGTTGTCCTTGCTATTGCCTTTTCCCAGCACGGGCTGCTACGAATCTTTTTAGCGTCTGCCCCGCGGGGGAGAGGGACAGGGACGCTAGGCTCCTTTCATTTCCATTCTCAGTGCCCTGAAGGGTTTGGATTATGCAGGTAGCTCCTGATGATCAATGGGGTTGAACAGTTCAGGAATCTAATGTCTCCCTCCTCAGTTTATGTATTTTCCCCAAAACTGGCTTGTTTATCTTCCTTATCTGTTTATAGAAGCCCTGTAGCTATTAGGAATATTAACGCTTTGTCACTCACATATGTTGCGAATGTTCTATCCCAGCCTAGCATCGCCTTTTGTTTCTATCTGGTCTTCGAACAGGTTTATTCACCTTGCCCATCATTCATTTGACAGCGTCTGCATTTCCCGGCTAGAGAGCTTAAGAAGACCTCCCCTGTCCTGAGTTTACCCACATAGTGTCTTGTTTTCTTTCCTATTTCTTTTAAACATTTACATATTCAATCTATTCAGAATTGATTTCTCCATCTGATTGGGTGTGTGAACCTGTTTGCCCCCAGACAGAGAGCCAGCTATTCAGTTCCTCGGCTGAAATGAGCCATAGCCTTCCCCACATGTTGAGATGACACGGTCAGTGCTGTGTCCGGAATGGCAGGCCGAGGTGGGACCCCAGGAAGGCAGAGCCAGATACGTCCCCAAACCCTCACTCCCCTGATGGGCCCCACGTGGGCAGAGACCTGCCTGCCGTCTCCTTGCACACACACCTTCTACAACCATCCGGTCCTCTTAAAACGGGAGGCAGTGTCTAGAGTGTGGACTAAGAGACAGGAGGCCACCGAGTCTAGACAGAGGGAAGCGATGGCCCCTGTCCCCCGCAAACACACAGGAAGACTGGGCCCCCCAAGCCCATTCCCTGGGAAGGGCGTCAGTGAAACTCAATCACATGGTAGAGTATTACCCACCAAACTGGTGGGCTGGACACCAGCGCCCTGAGAGCTCTGAATTAGGCCCTCAGCACCTGCCTGCCGTTTGAAATATGCACCGACAGCTCACAAAGCCGCACAGATGAGCTGGCAGCATCTTCCTGCTTTACCTGGGAACCAATAGAAGCAAAATTGCAGGTGACTTACTTCCAGTCAGGTCTCGGCATGCAGAAATCTGTATAAAAGTTAAGCCAGAGACTAGAACTGCTTGGCATTTGCCAACTAAACTAGAAAGCTGGCAAGCTGGTTTGGCCACTTTTCTTTTCCCTGCACCCACCCACCCTTCCTTCCTTCCTCCCTTCCTCCCTTCCGTCCTTCCTTCCTTCCTTCCTTCCGTCCTTCCTTCCTTCCTTCCTTCCTCCCTCCTTCCCTGCCTCCCTCCCTCCCTCCCTCCTTCCTTCCTTCTGTCTTCCCCCTCCCCCTGCTTTCCTCTCTCCCTCCCTCCCTCCCCTTTTCCTTCCTTCTTCCCTCCCTGTCTTCCCCCTCTCTATCTCTCTCCTTTTGGGGAAAAATGATTTCCAGATCATTCCACACAGGGGTCATTTCCAGGACAGAATGTCAGCTGCCCACCCTATGTTTGATCAACACTTGAAGTGGCTGCAAATACTCTCACTTCTTATTTAAATTTGTATCGATCTCCCAAAGGGGAAACAGGCAACCAAAATAAATTCTATCAACAGAGTCAATCAGGAAGGGAGCCAGTCACAAGAGGGACTTGGTGCTACCTCCCCCCGCTCCCCCCAGATTTTGCTGATGTGGAGAAACTGCTGGAGTGAACTCTGTGTGCTTTGGAGAGAAGGCAATAAGCTATGGCCAGTCCCTGAGAAGTCAGAGTGACTGAGGGATGAACCAGGTCTCCTCGAGCAGAATTGCTCCGTGTCTGGCAAGACCTGGAGGTGGGGACGTCACCAGAAAGCAAGTCATAAGCTTCTTGCTGGTGGAGGGTCTTGCCTTCCATTTGTAAACAGCGCGTAAAGTGAAATGTAATTAGCAAGGGCCCCCTCCTCCTTGAGAGCAGGCCGCAGAAATCGTATATGGCTATAGGGCACAGCCGGCTTCTCCTAGCAGACAGTCTGTGGGTTTTCACATCAAGCAGTTTGAAGCTGAGCCATGCAGGACTCTGGGAAGAAACAAAACAGTGGGGTGCCCAGCTGGTACTCGTCTTATCAGTTTGTGCCTCGTAGCAGATGTCTGCAGCTTTTGTCTAAGGTTTTCCTTCTTTTGACTTGAGGAGCTGTCTCAAGAAAGGGCATGCATGCAATGCAGGTTTAGGCACTCGACTTTCATTCCGCTGCTCACCAGGGCTGGTTCAGAGGGGCACCAGAGAGCGTCACCGTCACGGTTCCGTTTGGCCAGCACCGTTTTTGGTTTGTTGGTTTGTGTGAGTGATTTTTAGTTGCCAGCATTCAAATGGTTTATTTTACGTAAAATCGTGGATTCCTGGCTTCCCTTTAAAAACTCCGATGATCAGGTAACTTTGGCTGATGTTCTCACCTGGCAGGTGTCAGCTGGG
Source organism: Aselliscus stoliczkanus (assembly GCA_033961575.1). NCBI lineage: Eukaryota > Metazoa > Chordata > Mammalia > Chiroptera > Hipposideridae > Aselliscus > Aselliscus stoliczkanus. Next base: position 4,809,986 of record CM066741.1, on the reverse strand, counting down.
GTTGCACCGTGACCATCCTTGTCACAGTTTGGGGCTCCCCGGTTTGCCAGATTTCACACCGGACCCACAGGCATTGAAGCTTCCGCCCAGATCTAAGACAGCAGCTATGTAATTTCATTTTAGATCAAATGTCAGCATTGATGTAAACCTCAGACCTCACTTGGTCCTGAGAGGGAAGCTGGGGTCCTGAGAGGGAAGGCAGTTGTCTAAAGTCACACAGCAAATTGAGAGCATCAGTGGGAAAAGAACCCAGGATATTTTTGTATGAACTTCCAGTAGCAGACCCTGCCAGGGAGGAGCCGCCCCCCACCCCCAAAGATGCCTCCAAAGTCGGATTCTGTGATCCAGTCCATTAAAAGGAGCTAATGGTGGGAATTTCAGACCCGGTAGGCAGTGGATATTTTCAGGCAGGGAGACTGAGTGTGCTCTCTCCAATGATTTCTCAGGTGGATGCCAACAGCTCTTACAACCAGGGTTGAAAGCTGACTATATAAAACTGTTCTTTTCCTGACTGTTAAAAATGACCTGGCAATACCCCTCAGTTTTCCTGAAGTGAGTGTGATATATAAGCTTACCGATGGAAAAAACAGAACTCTGCCTATTCCTGTGTTCATTCCTTTGCTTGTTTGTCCATCCTTAATTGACTGACCATTCATATGGGCCACACACTGAGCTCATGTCCAGAGACACAAAGGTTGGTCCCTGATGCTCTCAGCTGAGCTGCAAACTCTAATGCAGAGTTTTATAGCAGAGGCGTCACACCCATGGAGCTGCTAACCTTTCCCAGACAAGAAGAGTCCATTTTTGGGGGTGGCAAGAGCTGTGAGCCGCTCTTAGAGCCCAGACCCACTTTGCTTGGCCCCACATTATCAATATTAAATTGAAAAGGAGAGGTTTGCCGCTTGGAAGCATTAGAAGATTTCAAATAAAAGGGCAGATTTCCAACTTCTCTGGAAAAACAGCGGAACTGAAATACCGGGCCCGCATTGCCTCCTGGCAACGATGGGGTGTTGCTGAGCCGTGGCTGCTCCTTTTAGAGAGGCCATGCGGTCTCTAGCTTGCCACACTCCCCACCACTCCCTATCACATTCTTCGTGGCCTGCCTGTCCTGTATGGGGGTGTCATTCGGCATTCCCTGATGCAGCTTCTCAAAGAATGCCCAAGGCTCCCAGTGAGAAGGCGGAGAAAAAGGTGTAGGCAGAAGCTCAGAGATGGCAGACATAGCATAGGTTCAGGGACCTCCCATGGGGCAGGAGGGGGAGTTAGAGGGACAGGGACCAGCAGCAATGGCGCTGGAGAAGGCAGCGAGGGCCACATTGCCCCTGGACTTCCCCGCGGGTCACACAAAGGACAGGGAGCCTTGGGAATCTCAGCAGGGGAGGACTGTGAGGTTATCTGGGTTTTTGAAAGACCGTTGGGCAACAGCGGAGAGAATGCAGCGGGAGGAAACAGTGAAAGAGGCCAGAGCAGCCGTGTGAGCAGCAGTGGTGCAGACAGGACACAGGCGAGGGCCCAGTAACCTTTCATACATGCCCAGCGCGGACGCTTGGCACGTGAGCCTTCACGGTTGAGAGATAATGACAAAGTCCCAAGGGTCACTTATCCCTTTTATCAACCCAGAGTCCCCATGACCGCCCACCAGGCTTCCTGGGGCCAAAGGGAGGCGCGTGTGCACAGACAGGGCGCAGCGGAGTCCTTTCTTGTCTGTAACTTTACAGACAAGTGCTTTTTGGCACAGTGCGCAAGAATTTAGGCTTTCTGAGGAGCGACGGCATTACAATGTCCCAGGCGCCCCCGGGGCTCACTCAGGGCATTAAGGAGCCTACCGGTCTCATTTACTTCTTAGGGTCCCAGGGTCGCCTTCCACAAGCGAGCATTCCCAGGACACGGAATGAGACCCCCGGGGACTAGAGAGCCGCTGCTGCTCACAAACTGAGCCTGAGGTGCCTGGCAGCCCCTGGGGGACACCTCTGACTCCCTGATTGGAAAACACTGCAGCGCCCCAGGCAGAAGGCAGAGAACATTATTCCGGGCCAACGAGGGAACCCAGCAATTATTTCCACTCAGAAGCTGGCAATGCATAGGCGTGTTATTCATTCATTCATTAAGCGTCAGCACACGAGCCACCAAAGTGGGAACCTTCTGGCCATCCCATTCTTTCCGTGATGTTGCCCCATTTCGGGGTGAAATGTGGGCTGCCCCCACCCTGGCTGAGTCCAGTGTTCCAGAGACGCCCCTGTTCCCCTCCTCGCCACGAGTCTGCCAACCGCTGATCACGGACTTGAGACTGATCATGCAGTTAAATCTGGCCCTGTAGTCACCCTCATTTTGCCTCAGTTTCCTCAGATAATAGTGCCTACCGAGGAGTAGAGGGCTGTTTGAGGGGGCGTTATATACGGAAGGCACGAAGCAGTGCCTGTCCTGTAAGAGCGGTGACATAAATACTTACAGTCATTACTTAGGGAGCTCCCCATGTTTCCATGTCAGGCCAAAGCGCAAAAAAGCAGCTTACTGTTTAACATCCAAGGGGATAGATGGACAGATGCATGTGTGTGTTCCATGCTCTTAGGCACAGCTGAGCAGTAGATACCCCTGCGACAGGTGTAAACGGTGTGTAACTCCATCGATGGTCCTTGGCCACGTCTGATGCAGGGGTCTTTGAGCAACTGCAGAGTCAGCGTGGCTACAGCCCACAGGACTTGCTGATGGCGTCTGGGCAGCAGCCTGTGGCCGTGTCTGCGACAGAAATGTACACTCCCGAAAGATGGCGGTAGTTGCCAGCGCTCTATGTCTTCAGCAGCCCCACTTCCTTTTCAGGCTTAGCTAGCCGTGGTGTGCTGGGTTCTCCACTGAGTATAGACTACTCGCCTCCTTTTGACATCCAAGCTGTTCTTTCGCTTTGAAAGCCCTTTGGTTCTGCTTCCTCTCTCAGCCACAGCCATCAGACAAACCATTCATCTTCTAAGACTTGGCTTATATAACATGTATATAGATACCAAGTATCTCCTGCATTCATCTTCAATCCCCATCCTCAGAGTTGGTGACTTCCTCTTTATTCCTAACTGAAATGCATAAATAACTCTCTTGGCATCTGTTATGCTATATTGTCTTATTAAATTTACATCTGTCTCCCTACATGGACTCTAGAAAAATCCCTGCAAGGCAGAGCCCTGTTATGTCTCTTGTGTGCCCGGGATATAGCACAATGCTTGCCATGCAGTTGGCACTTAATAATTATTGATCGAATTAATGAACACATAAAAGGACTTGTGAAAATCTATTTTATCATCCCTTGAGTGTGGAAGAAATCAATTAAACCACTATTAATGATCGCGAATGGGTGCTTGTTCTCTTTGCAACAGCTCATTCGTGGCATGCTTCTCGGCAATTAAAAGGAATGATTCCGATACAAGCAACAAATTGGATGGCTCTCAAGAGAATTATGCTAAGTAGGAGAAAACATCTGAAAATGTTACTTAGTGTGGGATTCCATGTACACAACGTTCTTGAAATGGCAGAATTATAGAGATGGAGAATGGATCAGTGGTTGCAGGGCAGAGGCTGTGGTACAGGATGGAGGTAGCAGTGGGCAGAAAGCTAGCAGGAAGGCGCCTCACGATGGACTGTCCTGTGTGCTGGCTATACTGCTGGTGGTCATCGAGTCTATATATATGGACAAATTACCTAAAACTAGGCAACACACACAATTAAGTACAAAACAGGTGAAATCTGACAAAGGTCAGTGGCATGTGTCAGTGTCCATTTGGACTGTGGTCATACAAGATGTCCCCATTGAGGGAAACTGAGTGAAGTATATGGGCTCTCTTTGTATTCTTTTCTTGCAACCGCATGTCCATCTTCAGTTGTCTCCCCCAGAATAAAAAGAAACACACACATGCATACACAATGAGACCCCACTACGCATCCACTAGAATGGCTACAATTACAAAGACTGACAACATCAAGTGTTGACAAGGATATGGAGCAACTGGAAGTCACACACACCACTGCTGGGAGTGTTGATTGGTACAAACATTTTGAAAAATGTTTGGCAGTTTCTACCGAGGCTGAAAATACGCATGCCTTGTGACCCAGCATTTCATTTCCCTTCCCAGGGATAGAATCCAACAGGAAAACACACATATAGGGGAAGCTGAAGCACCTTTCATACTGGCTCCAAGCTGGAAACTGCCAAATGCCTGTCAGTGGTAGAATGAACATGTCAGTTGTGGTCTATTCATTCCCATTGTCTCGGTTTGGGCTGCTATCACAAAGTACCCATAAACTGGGTGTCTTAGCAGACATTTCTCACAATTCTGGAGGCTGAGAAGTCCAAGCTCAAGGTGCCAGTAGATTTGGTGTCTGGCAAGTGCCCTCTTCCTAGTTTGTGGATGGCTGTCTTCTCCTTGTGACTTTACATGGTCTTACCATGTATATGCAAGAGAATAGAAGAAAAGAGAAGAGAAAAGAGAGAGAGATATCTCACTTCTCTCTCTCTTTTGACGAGGCATTAATCACATGTAGGCCCCACCTTCATTACCTAATCTAACCCCAATTATCTCCTAAAAAGCCCCACTCTCAAATACCATCCCTCTGGGGATTAGGGCTTCAACAAACATTCAGCCATAGCACCCATGAGAGAACACTATGTAAAGTTAGAATGAACAAGTTGCAGCGTCATTCATGAATATGAATGAAGTTCAGATCCCTAATGGTGAATGAAAGAAGATAGTCACAAAAGAAAGCACCCTGTATGATCCCATTTATATAAAATTCAAAATCAGCAAAATTAGCCTCTGCTGTTAGATGTTGGGATGCTGGTTTTTTTGGGGTGGGGTAACAACTGGAGAGAGTCATGAGGGAGACTTTGGGGGTTACATTGTTTTCCTGTTTCTTGGTCTGGGTCCTGGTTATGTGGGTGAGTTCACGTTTGTAAAAATCCCTCTAGGGCCGGCCGAGTGGCGCGGTGGTTGAGTGCTGGCTTCGGAAGCCAGCGGCTCCAGTTCGGGTCCCGCATATGAGGGCAGGTGACACTACCCTTAAAAAATAAAAAATAAAAATCCCTCTAATTGCATGCTTAGGACATGTGCCCTTTGGCATATGTACATTATTATACTTCCGTAAGCAATTTTAAAGGGGGGGACAAAAGTTCCATCACTTGTTCTGAAGTCCAGATTTATTAGTTGTCATCTATTATTGCCTACTGGGGTCTATTGGGTTGTCAGAAAAGTCATGACGTATTTTTTCTCTGATTTTTTGTTGCAAAAATGCATCATGACTTTTCTGACAACCCAGTAGATGCCCTATTCAGCTCTGGGAAGACCCTTGAAGATGGAACCCCAACTCTGGAGGATTCACAGGCTGTGGAGAAACGACTTATTTCCTTTGTGTTTCCCACTCACTTGCAAAGACTTTGTTCTAAGTAGCAGATAAGATCAGGGGAAACTTTTCTGGTGGTGGTGGTGGTGGTGATTTTAATTAGTTATCGAACTAAAAGAACTTGCATAAGAGACTTTCCCTCATCTTCTCAACAGAGGAACAGAGCTCTTTCTTCTATAAAGAACTCATTGGACTTGAAATCTTGAGCTCCGGCATCCCTCAGATAATTCCTTTTAAGACCTTCTCAAACTAATTTTCAATCAAAGGAGGAAGAAATAGTCCAACGTAATTGCTGCAAAAGAAAAAAAAAATCCCCTTATTAGGGAATCTATAACTGCCTTCAGGAATTCAAAAATAAAAACGTTCAAGTGAAGGAATCGTGGCTTTGCCTTATGTGGAAATAGCTCAGCTGAGGAAATGCTACACCTGTGTTTGCAGCCCTCAGGCCTGGGGGAACGGACCCTCAGGACAGATTAGGCCCCGCCATTGAAATGAAGGACAGTTCATGCTTTAGCTGTGATTTGGTGAAAACTGTCTTCCTTGGCATTGCATCCATGGCAGTCCTGTAATTTGCAGAACGCGGGACACATTAAAGCATAGATAATATCACCTTCCCAGGCCAAAGATGGAAAAGAGAATTAATGAGATCAATAAAGCTACCCTCGCAGGAAAAACAGAAACACAGATGGGGAATGATACCGAGCTGGCAAACCTAAGAGTAGCTGGGGATGGGCTGATGGCCCTGTCGTAAAGCCAGGACGGCTCTGTGGAACTCGACAGGCGACGCCACCAGCAGAGGCCCACCGTGGCAAAGCTGTGAGCTCCGGCCAGGAAGAGAGATCAATCAATAGGTCAGCAGGTATTGATAGACTCTGCCGTATGCTTGGCACCCGGCAAACATCACGGTGATGTGAGGAATTATGAAATATTGCCCATTTATCAAAGAGCTTATGTTTTCCTATGAAAGAGTCTGCCCTCACCTTTCCCATACCATCACTTAAGTAAACCCGTTGTATGGGGAGAGACATCGGATCAATATTTACAATAAAAATTGTGTTCAAGCTTGCCCAAGCTTCTTAAAGAGTTGAACACACAGGGTAGGGAGATGGGAGCATCAATCAAAGAAATAGACACGTCTCCGAATGCATGTATGAGGTCCTTCAGCAGACTCTTAGAAAGACATACAATTACACCCAATGTGCAGATGGAAATACTGAGGCTCCGCATTTTATATACCCTTTACCTGACGTCCCATAGCAGTTGGTGAAGCCATATCACATTGCACTTAGTCCAAAGCCCATGCTTTGTTTCCCCAGCAGTGTTTCTTGTAACAGGGGGTGCTTGCCCTGGAGAGAGGCCAGTGGGATCTGGATGGATATTTTCAACTGTGTCATCATGCATTTATGTTAATGTTTATAAGAAAAAAGTACACATAACCAGTATAGCAAAGCCCTGGTTTCAGGTATTTTGGCTTCAGATGAGACTAAAGGGTTTAAATTAAAAATAATGCAGTTTTTTTTTTAGTAAATCGTCATGTAGGTGCTAAGTGTTTATAGCAAAAAGCATAACCACATAATTGAAGTTGGGACAGTTTTCATTATAGAAAGCAACTGACCCTGTTACAGGAGATTTGAGAATGTGTCATGGGGTCCTAGACAGGGCTCGAGGGACCCGGAGGTCACCGGGACTTGTGATTCCTGCCCCAGGCAAAGGGGGCCTCTGGAGAGCAGAGAGGTAAGTCAGCGTGATGGGTGGATGTGGCTTTAGAGTCGAATGCCCAGAGTAGAGTGGATGCCACACCGGAGGGTCTGGGCCAATATAAAAAATGTCAAAATCAATCAACATCAAAACGACAAGCTGAAGCTTTTCACTACCAATTTGAGGAGACAAGGAAACTCCAATGATTTTTGAGGGCTTAAAGTAAGGGACGGTAGAGTGTCATTGGGTAGGGAATGCCATTCCCTGGGACCTTGATGGGCCTGGCCGCTGATGGAAAGGACAAAGATGCGGGAGATGGGACCAGACGGATGGCAGCTGGCTCCCTCTGCCTCCTGAGGCAGGTTCTGATTTTCGGTGGGAGGAGTGATGATGGCTCCCAGGTTGTCACCTACCATTAGGAGTCAGCACCCTGAAGACACATGGGAAGGAAGGAGGGAAGGCAGAAAGGAGAGAAAAGCGAGTAAGAAGGAGAGTCAGGGGCCAGCCGAGTGGCGCGGCGGTTCAGCACTGGCTTGGGAAGCCAGCGGCCCCGGTTCGGGTCCCACATGTGAGGGCCAGTGACACTGCCCTCAAAAAAAAAAAAAAAAAAAAAAAAGGAGAGTCAGCAGGAGAGAAAGACGGTAGGAAGGATGAAAGGAAAGGAGGTAGTAGCGAAGAAAGGAAAAAGGGAGGGATGGAAGGAGGGAATGAAGAGGGAGGTGGGGAGAGGGACAGAGGGAAGGGGGGACGAGAGAGGAGGCCCCCGGACAGTGTGCGCTCAGTGCCCTTGCTCCCTTCTTTCATCCCTGTCACCACCTCTGAGGTCAGCTTCGTTTCGGTACTTCCATCTTCTCTTCCCACGAATTTCCATTTTGATATTTCAATTTATTGCATTTTGCCTGAACCTCTTTCCATTTAAGGCATTGTAATTAATGGATCAGTCTAATTTCCTCTGAGACAACATTCTTAATTGCCATAATTCTCACTTACGTCTTTTAGGCATCCCCGCTGGCGTTGACTTATTTTCATTTGCATTCTCAAACTCTTCAATTATAAATATTTCACCGATACCAGGAGGCAGTTTCTTTCTACCCGCCACAATGCCTCGCGTGGTGTGTACAAGCGTCGAGGCCTCTGTTTGCCTTTTAACGTCTCATTTATGATTGAAAACCCTCTCGCTCTTGAGCATGGAGATTTTTATGAACTTCGGTGAAGAGGTTGGGTTGCTTTTCCTTTTTTTTTTTAAAGTCAGTACTGTGTTTTCATAACATTTTTGTTGGTGGATATAAATTTGCTTTTTTCCATTAAAAAGAAATTTAGGGGTGACAGGTTAGCTCAGTTGGTTGGAGCAGGGTGCTGATAACACCAAGGTTGCCAGTTCGATCCCCGCATGGGCCACTGTGAGTTGTGCCCTCCCTAAAAGAGTCAACTATGCCATTGTGGCACGAACACAATGTGTAACCAATGACCATGGCTGTTTCCCAATATAATTTAAAAAAAATACCATTTTTTATAGAATGTGGCCTAAGCAGCCAACACCGTTTAGGTGCTCTAGGGGACAAAGAGATAGTGGTGAATTTCCCATCTTTACCTAGGAAATTGACACGGGGGTAACACTGCTCCCTAACATCCCCTCTCCCCAACCCTAATCCCTTGTAGCCACTTACTTGTTCTCTCTGGCTGTAATTTGGACATTTGTGGAATTTCATATAAATGGCATCCTTGTACTTTTGATTCTAGTGTTTGGTTATGCTTGCTTTCCCAATTATGTCTACTTTTTCCAGTATATTCTGAAACCTACTTTTCTATGATAATTTAATATAATCGTATCATATATAGTACATACATGTTCCTGTTTTCTTTTTTTGTTTGTTTTTCTGAGCACAGTTCAGATCTGCTCTATCAGCCAAGAGCAAGCATACATTCCAGTATTTGAGCTGCAGTCCCTCTGTCATCTGTTAGATTCCCCAGATCTCATTCATCCTACATCGCCCACTGTTTGTAGATTTGAACACCTTCTTGGGAGATTTTGGGGCTCGAATAAGAGTCAGGGGATGGAGCAAGTTTCTGCCTTCTGCTTTGGTCTTTATATGAGCTTCCATTACTGTCTCTTGTCTTCCGCTCCCAAATATGGCATATTTTTGTGAACAGTATGACCTTGTCATCTTATGATGACAACCAAAGTCATTTCACTCATTCAGTTCATCTCCGTTGCTTATTGTATTAGTCAGGGTCCTCCAGAGAAACCACACCAACAGGATGTTGGTGTGTCTATATAAAGCAGTTTATTCTGAGGCATTTGCTCATGTAATTATGGGGACTGAGAAGCCCAAGATCTGTAGTTGACAAGCTGGACATAGCACACACAGACACAGACACACAGAGGCACACACAGAGACACGCACACACAGACATGCACACATAGACACACACACACACACAGAGACACACAGACACACACAGACACACGGAGACATGCACACACAGACACAGAGACACGCACACAGACACATGCAGACACACACACACACAGACACACACACACGCACACAGACATGCACACAGACACATGCAGACACACACACACAGACACACACACACAGAGACACGCACAAAGACACGCACACAGACACACACACAGACACACGCAGACACAGACACACAGACATATCCAGACGCACACACAGACGCACACACAGACACACACACATATAGACAAACTTCTATGTTACAGCCATTGAGATTTGGGGTTTCTTTGTTATAGCAGCTAATGTTACCTTAATTAATACGTGATATCAGGTCTTATTCATGTTAATGTAACTCACCCCAACAACGAATTATTGAGCATCTGTCTGCCGGGCCCCGGCCGCCCAGGGGAGTTCCTGCACACACAGCGTGGGAGTCTCCTGCCTTCACAGTGTGGGGCCTGCGGCCCGGCCTGGCCTCTCATAGTCCTCTGTGCATCCGTCTGTCACAGCACCCCCGTGCTTTGTCCTCGCTGTGTATGTCCCTGCCCTCCCTGTGAAGATGGCAGTTGCTTGAGAGTAGGTAACTTGTCTTTATTGTGTTTCTAGCACCGGGGTGCCTGAGGCTCTGTACAGGTTGGTAAATGTTTAATGAGCAAAGACTCCAGCTGCGGCTCGCAGGTTCCCCGCTTAGCCCCTGATGGGGGGAAGGCCACAGCTCCCCGTCCTTTTTGTGCTCTGCGGCGCCCTCCTTTCAGCACGCCACGGAGCTGTCTCCACAAGCAAGGCAGATTCACTGAACCCAAAGGGAAATCTGACGCCTTATTCAATGGCTCCCCCCATCCCGCCCAATGAGAAAGTAAAATAGTTGACAATTTTCTCCATTGTCCTCCTACTTTGTTTGGAATTGGGCTGCATTTTGTGGTGTTTCTCCCACTCAGAAATGATGAATATACCCTTTAAACCAACACAGTGTTATTTGCAAATGAACTTAAAAGAGGAACAAAATTGCACGGGGCCGGAGTGGGCTCCAGCAGCCGCTTGGAAAAACACATTCTTCAAGGTACCAAGCAAAGGAATTTATCCAATTTAATTTTCAGGTAGGTCTATAAAATTAATAAGTATTCTGACTGAAAAGCATAATTAAACCAACGGTGAATGTAAATGCGGAAGGGAAGTATCGTGCTATGACTGGAATATTGTTTTGCAACCGAATGGCCCATACCAAGAAAACAAATTATTAATGCAGCCTTATTTCTTGAGAAGATTCGGGTAAACAAGAAAGCTCTCGCTGTTGTGCATAATCATCTTCTCGGGAACGTACGACCAAAGACGAGCAGCTCAGCTGGAACTAGCTAGCAGTGGCTCCCACGGCACTGCAGCCATGAGGTGGCCTCTGTTTTTCCCACCCAGGAGGAGACTGCTTGACTCAAGCGAAAGCCCACCTCCCACCCTCTGGCAGACACTGTTCGCCTCGGATCCACCTGCTGACAGAATTGCGAGTTGGTTGGGGAGTGGGGACGTATGCCAGCTCTCGGGCTTGAATCACGACTAGTCCAGGCCGTTCCAGCAGCCCCGTTTTCCTTTGCTGGGTGTCTGATTTCCCAGCTCACCTTGCAGCTGGGGGTGACGCTATGGCACTGCCCTGGCCAACGAGACATCAGGTGCTACCGGCTCGAAAACTCGGGGAAGTATTTTCTCCCTAATAAAAGGAGAGAGAAACAAAACGATCCTCTCTCGATGCTCTGGCTTTCCCCCTTCATACCCTCTCCTTCCTGTCTTTTGGTGTAGCCATGATGTCTGGAGCGGTAGCAGCCATCTTGTAACTGTGAGACAACAAGCACGAGTATAAAAAGCCAGTGTTCTACAGATTGGCGTTCATACTGGAATGAATCTGGATCTTTAAGGACATAACCGAGCCGCTGAACCAGCCTCGGGGTGGGGGTGAGGGGTCTGTCTCCAGTCTTCTTGTTAGCGACACAAGACATGTCTGTATTGTTTATGCTGCTCTCGACCAGAATTCTATTACTTCAGCCAGACGTAATCCGAACTCACAGTCTCCTCAGATTCAGTCCCTCTGTAATGTCTCCGGAAGCCATCTCCTCTCCAGGCAGACCTGCCGCCCATTTAGGCCTGCTCATCGCTCACTGGGCGACACAAAGCTCTCCCCAATGTGTGCGTCTGAAAAATGCCTGCTCATCATTTAGGACCCTTTAGGGTCAAGATCAGTCCCACCTCCTTTAGGAAGCCACCCCCATTTTCCCAGGCAAAACTCCCTGTTCCCTTCTCCATTCCCGTGTAGAGTCCTATTTCCATATGTATTTTGGAGTTCCTTCCTTCCTTCCTGCTTTCTTCCTTCCTTTTTCCTCCCTCCCTTCCCTTCCTTCTTTCCTTCCCTCCCTCCCTCCCTCCCTCCCTCCCTCCCTCCCTCCCTCCCTCCCTCCCTCCCTCCCTCGAACATTATCGTACCAGAAAGCATACCAGGCCTTACCTCCTCTAATTATGGTCCCATGTAGTTTAGTACAGACCTGTTTGCTCTGTCATGTGGCCAGGGACTGCATCTCACTCTTTTTGCATCCCTAACACCTAGCACAGGGTCCGGCACCTCCTCAGAACTCCATACATATTCATGGCATACATTCGACTTTCTAGGCACAGGCAATAAACAGATGAACAAGACAGAAGGGTCTCTGCCCTCAAGGTCTACAAACCCCAGCTGGAGAGGCTCAGGAAACAAATCACTGCAGACATACAGAAGCTTAGAAAGTGTGGGACACCTTACAGAGGGGAAGTTACTCACGTCCTTTTGCTCCAAGGCCACAGAATGGGAAGAACTTGTTTTTCCCAAGAGCCGTAACACAGTGAGGGCGGGCAGGAGAGAGGGGAGAGGAGGCGAGTGAGGTCAGCAGGGGTCAGACCATGGAGCACTCAGGAGGCCACGGGAAGGTGCTGGGTTTTTAAATATAAAAAAGTTTACTTTTTCATGTTAAAATTGTCCAGGTGTGCTCCACATTGTGTGTGTTTCGTCAAGTAATACCAATATGCAGAAAGCATTGATTATCAATTTATCAGATCAATAACCCCTTTCCAGCATTTATTAATAATGTACATAACGAAGCGGACTGTGTTGCGGGAATAAATTAATAAGTGCCTATTTCCCAGATGGCCCAGGGCAGGCAAGGTTTTATTCAGCCATTAAATCTCAATTTTAAAAGAACGATTGGTGGTAGGCAGTACTTGGCTTAACTGTTTTTTTTTAAGTGACTTATTGTGCTGAAGACACGAGCTGGGACCTGCCCTTTTCACCCACTGTGGAGGGCACAGCGTCGCCGACCTTGGGCACGTCTCTAGGGCAGACGCATCTCGCTTCATTCACACTGTGAGCCTGTCATTCCATTCCTAGATTCTATGAGCTGGGTTTAGATGCCTCACTTACGTGGAATCATGCAGCGTTTGTCTGTTGTGACTGGCATAGTTCCCGTGGCATCATGTCCTCCAGGTTCATCCATGTTCCTGCACATGCAGAATTTCCCTCCCTTTAAAGACCGAATGGTATTCCATCGTATGTCTCTATCACGTGTTCTTTATCCATTCATCCGTGATGGACATCCTTCCACATGGGAAGGTGCCATGGGCAGTGGCTGAAGGGTTTTAAGAAGACGGAAGGAGTGACAATGGTCTAATATCTATTTTATGATGGCCACTCTGTTGCTCAGATGAAAAGGAACAAGAGTGACACTGAAGGTCAAGTGAAGTCCATTTCAGGAAAAGATGGCAGCTTGGGTTGGAGAGATGGCGATGGGGCTGAGAGGAAGCGGCAGGCTGCACAGAAGTTTGGGGATTAAGTGGACAGGACTTGGTGGGGCGGCGGATGTGGAGCTGGGGGAGCAAGTGAGACACAGCTGCAGATACTTGGGGCTGCCTCTCCTCACCTCCGCTTGGGGTATAGCACCGGGCCCATCCTTCTCTGAGCGGCTGACAGGCTCCTTGTCCCAAGCCAGCCTGCTTAGTGGGAACAAGGTCAAAGAGAAGCATTCTCCTTCTAGAAAAATCAATGAAACCCATAAACCAGAAGAGGAAATATTAACCCTGCCTGCCTTGCTTTCCTCACATCTGTCCTCACAGAAAGGTGCCTTGGCATTTCCCAATAACTAAATCATATGGTTGAGAGGAAACGCAAGGGATCATTTCATTCTGCAAAGCCTGGTCTCCTGGGAAGGTGCTTCTTCTCAGGCCCCGCAAGAGTGAGTTTGTGCAGACGGCCGGAGCCCCCTGCTCAGGCCGTGCGTCTCTGTCATCACGCTGTCTGTCCTTGACCCTGTCCTTGACCCTGACTCAGTCAGGACTCCCTGTTATGGAGCCTCAGAGCTCCCTACACCTTGAATAATTAATCACGCCTGGGAGATGTGCCTGGTTTGGCTCACCCTGCTTTCAGATTCCAGGCTTAACAGCACAAGCTTAACTTACCCCTGTGGGCTCCCCCGGACATCTGACCAACCCCTGGGTCACCTTGTGTGCTCATGACGGCCATCCCAAACCACAGCCAGCACCTCTGGCCCGCTGGCTCTGAGGAAATGCTCCCATCTCAAATCTCAGCTCCGATGCTTACAAGCGATTAATACATGGCTTTGGTCATTCGCTGACCTCTCCACTTCCTCGTTTCTTCTTTCTTAAAATGAGGACAGTGCCCCCCCCACCCCCAACATACCGGGTAAGACCTTGGAGTCAGAGTGACTCAGGTTCAAATCCTAATTCTTTGCTGTGTGACCTTGGGCAGGTCGCTCAACCTCTCTGAATCTGTTCCCATTTCTCTAACTTGAGACTCATAAGAGCATCTCTCTCATAAGGGTTGCTATGAGAATTAGACAAGATCATGCATTTTTTAAATAGCTCCAAACTTGGCATTTATTAGCTGCTCAATAACTGTTAACTGTTATCATGATTACAGCTGGTTTACCTCCTCACATAATTGTTGCAAGGAAATGACTTTAGCACACTAAATGGATGCTCGAATGACAGCCTCATTAACAGCAGGGACAACAATGGCTAACACTCTTTGAGAGCCTACTGAGTAGCAGACATGGACTCAGTGGTGGGCTTGAGAGGCGTTGCTGACACTCTCCCCATTGTAATGTCGGAAATTGGAATAACTCAATCGATTGTAGGTAATAATACCATCAGCAAACAGCCAGGCACCCTCTCAGCCCTGAGAATACACTCGTTCTTCCCTTCTAGAAATGCACAGACCAGCAGAAGAAGTAGATAAACACATAACTATCTTAAAGTGCTGTGTTCACAGTATGAAGAAAATTGTATGCAAATATTGAGTGAATAAGCAATTTTTATTTTTCTGAGGCAGGAAGAGAGAGGATTGAATGTAACATATCAGAAAGAACTAGGTAAACTTGAAAACACGAGAGAAGGGGAAATAGCATCATGGACGGTTAGAAATAGCTCCTTCCCTCCCTGCCCAGGTGTGAAAGAACATGCCTCAGGTGTGAAGGGGAGGGGCCAGCTTAGGTCCACCTATTGCCATTGTCACCTCCTTGGATGTTTCAGTGGAGGGTCTTAAGATGGCCCATATTGGTTCACGCGTGAATGTGGGAAGATCCTTTTAATTCCATAATGGTGGCTTTCTGTTAGTAACAGTGGCTTCTGTGACCTTTATGGAGCAGGAAAGCAATGTCTTTAGAAGCTACCCATTTCATTCATGCATTCATCCATTCATTCACTGAACAAATATTTATGGAGTGCAGGATTCTGGTGCTGATGATATACCAGCCTATAACCTAGGAAATGTCTGCGCCATCATAACACATACATTCCAATAAGGAAGATGGGCTGCACGCAGATAAAACAAACATTTAGCGTATTTCTTGGTGATAAGTGCTTGTAGAGCAAAATAAAGCAGGAAAAGGAGGGAAAGATGAGGGTGGAGATGGAGAATGGAATGATTATTTTATTCAGGGTGGTATATTTGCTGGGTAGGGCCGAGTAACACCATGCCACAGGATGGAGGGAGAAACAGCAAGCGTGGCCCTGGGGTCGGAATTGGCCTGGTGAATGTGCCGAAGGACCAGAGACAAAAGCCACTCAAGTTCCTTGCTTGATGCTGTCCGACAGATAATAGCGGTGGGTGAGTCTCGTATGCTAGGATGGAAACGTGAACTTTTCTCTTGGTAAAATGGAAAAAGGTTTGGAGAGTTTTGGAGAGGAGCGATCCAGACTGCACCCCTCTTATGTTTAGAAGGTGACTCTGGCTGCTAGCCTGAGAGCTGTCGTTAGGGGGACAAAGATTGGTTAAGAAGCCTGTGCAATAATCTGGGTGAGGGGTAAGGGGAGCCTGAACCCAGGAGGTACCCAGGAGGCGGCGAGAACCGAGGCGGAGTATAGATCTGTTTCGAAAGTAGAGCTGATAGGACTTGTTGGTAAGCTAGATGTGGGGGGTTCGGGGAGACCCCGGGTTCATCGGCCAGGACCGCCAGAAGCATGGAGGCCCAGTTACTGAGATGTGCAAGATTGAAGGGGGGCGAGTGGGAGCCCCTTTGGACACACTTAGGATGAGACGCCAGCCAGTCACCCCCGCAGAGCTACTGTAGAGGGCGTTCCTACAGAGAGGCCTGGGTTGGGAGGTAGAAATGTGAGACTCATCAACATGTAAACAAACGCACTGAAGCCCAGGAGACGAGACACTATTTTGGGGGAACGAATGTGGATGAAGAAGAAAGGCCTGAGGCATTGCTTCCTGTCCCTCTGGCGTATTGAAAGCAGAGGTGTCTAGCCTGGCCAGCGGATAGGATGCAGGAAGGCCATGGGCTCAGGGGGAAAAATAAAATGTGCCTGCATTTTCACCGACACCGACCTGAAATTCGAGATGCCCCTCACTTATGACTGAGGGAATCAACCACAGCAGGGTTTGCGTAGCGGTGACCATGACAGCAATAGAAACCACAGATAATTGTCACATTGCACGTGTGGCAGATATTTCAAAATATCATTTACTCACATCACTATTTGAAAAGTATGAAGTCTTTAGGTCTGCCACTGGATATTTTTTTTAATGTGTTAATAAAGAAGCCGATATATTACCATTTCAAACATTGGTTTTATTAAATATTTTGATAACTGTTTTTCAGTCTAGTTTCTTTGACGCAATATAGTTGATAATTTTTTTTTTCAAAAGCAGTATTGAGAATGTATCATAAGCGTCATTATCCTGCCGAAGGGACCCAAGCTACACACGCGGGAAAGGTTAAGACCTGTGGTTTCAAGGTCAAAGGCTCAACCGAGGAGGCGACAATGGCCAGGCCCCCAGGCTGCGCCTGCACACCTGGCCCCAGCCGCTTTCCCGGAGGACCGCTTCCTGTTTCCCGGGTCCTCTGCTCCGTGCAACTTGGATTCTAAAACGGGCCAGCCAGAGCCCCTCCGTCTGGGATCCAGGGGTCTGTGGTGGGAACAAGCACCCAAACAGACATGACAGTCATCAGACCTTCTTCCAACCTACAAAGGATACTCAGTCCCTCCGCGCAATCTCCCAGGACGGTCCTTACGGAGCGTCCCAGTGCAGGCCTCTGCAGCTGGTGAGCAGACTGACCGCCATTGTGTTGTTTCATGGCTTGCTTTCCCTGAGAAGCATTCAGCTCCTAGAAGGGAATCTCCTTGGAGCTCATGACCTGTCTGCGCTGACCCCACCACAGGAAGCAGCCCTCCCTCAGAGAGCGGCTCGCGCCTGGCCTGGCGAGGCCACTCATGGACGCCTTCCTTTGTTCTGGTGACAGCTCTGTTTCCTTCTGGCCTGCTTGTGTCCCTCCCGGGCCCAGATTGGAGTCGGCTTTTAGGGGGAGGCGACCCAACAGCCAGAGCTATTTTGATTGCTCTTTTGCAGATCTCCTCTCCAAACCCTCGTGGGTCCCATTTATCCCACCGTGCCTCTGAAAATAGAAGCGCCAGAATGTTCCAGTCTGCACCTGGGGGCCCGTAGCTTGAGGCCTTCCATCTCGCTGATGCCATTTTGGGATGTAACAAATGGCTGAATAGATGTCCTTGGCTCACACCCACCGTCTTGAAGCCAGTGAGGTAGAGTATTTCAGAGCGTCAGCTGTAACCCAGAAGGAAACCACGAGTCAGAAAGCATCATCCTGGCCGTCTTGCTAGGGGAAGTCTTCATATCCCATTTCTATAGTTTACAAAAGAAGCACAGAAAAGACTTTACCGCCAAAAAAAGGCATCTACAAATGAGCATTAAGGGGTAGCTCTAGTTCCCACCCCCACCACTGGTTAAAAAACAAAACAAAAAAAATGAAAGAATATATATATGAAGGGTGGGAATGTTATGATGAATTCCCCTTAGTGGAGAGGGCACGGTGTTTCCTTAGGAAAAATATCTTGATAGCGGTTGAGATTTAAAGGGTGAATGTGGAAGATCTGGGCCTGTAGAAGCTCAGGTGGCTGAAACCTTGGCGACACTGCTTGGTTTAGAGACGGAGAGGAACTAGGTATGAAAGAGACACGCCCCTTAATAAGTGATGGGAGCGTTCTTGGGAGAGGACTTTTGCTCTAGCTGGTCACCCTATCATCTGCCTCTTTCTGAGGTCAGAAGGGCAGCAACAAGAAAAAGCTACTTTAATTAAAAATACAGGTGCTTTTGGGGCCGGCCGAGTGGCGCGGTGGTTAAGCACTGGCTTGGAAAGCCAGCGGCCCTGGTTCGGTCCCACATATGAGGGCCAGTGACACTGACCTCAAAAAACAAACAAACAAAAATACAGGTGCTTTTGAGTACAACTCTGCTCATGGCTGAGTAACTGCCAGAGCACCCCGTGTGTGGAATTGGGGGGTCACACATAAATTTTAGCAGGAAGGGGAATTCGCAAATACAGAATCTGTAAATAGAATCAATTGGAAAAATACACACACACACACACGCACACACACACACGCATACCTACATATCTGTGTGTGTGTGTGTGAGTATGTGTGGACATAAAAAGGGATAGCAATGTTTATTTTATTTTATGTTTTTTTGAGGGCAGTGTCACTGGCCCTCACATGTGGGACCGAACCGGGGCCGCTGGCTTCCCAAGCCAGTGCTTAACCACCGCGCCACTTGGCCAGCCCGGATAGCAATGTTTAAATAGAAGTTTCTTGTCCTGTATTCGTAATCATTATAATGGTGTGTCTTCACGTGCCTGGCATCCGGTTGCTAACAACCTGCAGCATTCCAAAAGTAAATAGAACATGCCCCCTGGGCCGAGTCTGTATAATGCTCTATCTCCTTGGCTTGTTTTCAGAAGCCCATTATTATTCTTATTTTCTGGGCGAGGTACCTGAGGCTTGGAGAACCTAAGTAAGTTGCCCAAGTTGCCCTGGTGAGTCGGGGTCAGATCCAGGATTGGGAGCCCAACACTCAGATTCCCGGGCCTGTGCTTCCTGGAGAGCATCCTGCTGCCCAGTTCTGCCACTCACTTGCTGTGTGACCTTGAGTAAGCCCCTAGCCCTCTCTGGACATTGGTTCAAGCAGGAGCAGTGGGCTACGTGGGGATTTCTCAGCCTTGACACTACTGATGTTTGGGAATGGAGCATTTTGTGTTGTGGGGTTGCCCTGTGCACTGTAGGGGGCTCAGCATAATCCCTGACCTCTAGCCACCTGATACCCCTAGCCACCCTCGCCACCCCCACTATTGTGCTAACCATGAGTGTCTCCAGACATGGCCAGATGCCCCTCATGGCGCAAAACCTCTCCTGGCTGAGCGCCGCCACACTTAAAATATCCTGGGTTTTCTTTCTTTAGCTTCAGAACCTGGCCAATTGCTTTACATTCCGGAAGCTCTCCAGGCAAGGGTTCGGACGCAATGTGCAAGCTAACCAGTCTTATAAATTAGCACAAACATATGTCAGTGGTAATTAGTTAAATACCTCCGCTGCATCCCTAATGGCACCAGCCAAGGACGGTGTTAATTACCATGCAGAGTGCACCACCACCAGCGCCACCGGCTTCCCAGCTTCATATCGCACGAGGCATGAGAGTAAATAGTTTGTTTAGGGGCTTTAAACAAAAGCTGTTGGCCTTTTCACTTTGAAGGGAAGGAGGGACCTCCCAAAATAGAAATGGAGGCTTCCAACTCTCCATCCCTGCCACTGTCCACAAGCTCTTCCCAAAGAGTCACTTTAGATGCAGTGGACAAACGGACTGGTCCTCGGTGCCGGCTGGGCCGTCCCTTCTCTGTGTGGTCAGGGCTGGGAAGCTGCCTCTTAGCCGCCAGTTTTCCCATCATGTTGTCGTCGAGGAGCTCTTCATCCCGAGTCTTCTACACGGCACACAGGTGCTGTTTGCCTGTTATTGACATTAGCCTCCAGTGAAATCAGATTTGGAGGAGCTGACTGCAGTCTTGAAAAATGTCGAGAAATGTCGGATTCTGTATTCCAATTCTCCCTACCTGTTGTGTGATTCTCGGCCAGGGGCTTACTGCCTCAGCCTCCGTTTCATCATCTGTGAAGTGGGGATAGTACCGCTTCTCTTGTGGGTGCCATAGAGACCAATTAGATCCTATCTGTTCAGCACCTTGACAGTGCCAGGCAAGTCCTGCCAAACTGATCAGTCAGCAGGCAGGCCAGTGACTTGGGGCTCCCGCCTTAGCTTCTTGCTGTCACTGTTGAAGAGTGGAGCTATGTCCATGAGATCGTCTAAATCCATACTCAGAGAAGGAAAGAGGTGGGATACGCAGCCCTGAATAATGATCTGACTATGAAAAATCGTTTGGGGAAACACAGCCCCTACAGGCGGAATCCATGCTGGGTTTAAGCAAGAGCACGTGAATTGACATGATCTCCCCTGGGAAGCTTCATCAAACACACGCACACACACACACACACACACACTTCATGTGCACACATAGCGAGACTGACAAATCAGGTCCATTGGACCAGCCAACTCCTGAGTGCCGGACGCGGCAGGCAGCGTCCAGGTTCCCCCACCAGGAGGCGACCGTTTTGTTCCCAACAGGCTTCTGTGGTTCCTGGTCACCACTGCAGAAACAGACAGATGCAGCATCAAAATAAATGAACCTCTTAGGTTTATTTCTCCATCTCCTTAGATGATGGTAGTCGCAGGTGAATGACAGCTCTGCTCCACGTGTCTTCTCATTCCGGGATCCAGGTTGAAGGGACAGCCCCTCTCAAAGAGGCCACGACATTCATGGAGACACGGGGAAGAGAAAGCTGATAGAAACACACAGTCCCAAAACTTCTGCTTGGCTGTGGTTCGCCTTATGGACACTCATATGCCGCTGGCCGAAGCATGTCACATAGATACACCTCAATGGGTCAGGAAAGTGTGATCCTCTTACTGGAAGAGCTGGTGAAAGCTCACTTAGGGACACACTGCCAGTGGGAGTGGATTATGCTCTAAGCGTTCCCAGGCATTCCCTGATTTCAAACGTAGTTTTCAGTGTTTTGAAGACAGGCCAAGTCAAAGGTATCTTGTACACACTGTGTGTGGAGGGGTCAGAGTTCAAAGTCCCTCTTGAAGGTTTTTAGCATCTGTGGGCTCCAAGTAGGGTTTGTCTAACAGATTCCCAACAGATACTCATAAATGCTTAAGTACATTCAGTTAGAGCAGGGACCCATTTATGAGAACAGTAATCTATGGCAAAATCCCCCTTTGAGGTGTCTTTGTGGCTTTTAGTTATTTTCAGGTAAGGAATGTCACAATTCCTTTCTAAAATCGCTATGGCTATGACAGGCCTCCTATTGATAAAAGATGGAAGGACACATACAAAGAATGGGATACGTGCACACCTTGCGGGGAGGCCCTAAGGAATGTAGGAATATTGTCACCAGATGACGAAAAGGACTGTGGACAGCCAACGCTACAAATGTGTAAAGAACATCAGTTCTTCCACTGGTTTCTGAGGTGTCTTCCACCCCAAAGATATTCCAGGTATAATAGGTTTAGAAACCATCTTCATCCAGACTTCGAAGCAATTGCATCATCTTTTCCTAAGTCCAGTCCTTTCCTGCACACCACTCACCCTCTCCACTGCCACTTGGAAGGAAGTCCCCACGTTGTCCTTTGTTACCTCTTCTTTTTAAACCTGGGGTCCTTTTCTTCCTAATCACCCGACCCCCCAAACCCCATCACCCATCTTCCCACTCTTCTGATCTCGCACTTTCGCCCACCTTTTTGCCTTGGGAAGCATGACTGTCCTAGGGTGTCTTAAGTAAGCATTTCCATGACATTCTTGCAGCGGCAGTCCGACTGCTTGCATCGAGCGTGTATATGCCCATTCGAGGAAAGAAAAGCCTCATCCGTCTTCCTCGTTATCACCAATAACTACCATCTTGGCTATTTATTGAGTCCCCTATAATGTTCCAGGCACTGTGCACCACAATTTCCATTTATTATACCCGCTCCTGAGTACAGGAGAAAACATTATTGCCCCAGGTAAAGACATGAACCAATGGAAGCTCAGAAGCGCCAGGTGGCTTGCCCAAGGTCGCAGGAGCTAATAACGGGCAGAGCTGGAATTCAAACTCAGTTTTGCCTGACCTCAATATCCACATCTCCTTGTGACATCGTGCCTCTTTCCACCGTAATACTTTATGAAACGGGCCGCATGAAGGGCACACCACGCTGGGTCTGCACAATAACAAAGAAGTGGGGTCCACACCTACCTTGCTCTCCCTGCACATTTCAATTCACTCAACAGACTGAAGAATAGGACTGCAGACACTTATTCCCCTCCAGACAATAAATCACTGGCTTGCTATCTGTCACCAGCTCGATTTTCCAAAGATTTGTTTTCGTCAGTTTAATGAATTTTGGGATCACCTGGAAATTGCTCAGAATTAACCTGTGGGTGACATTAATGGATCCGCAACACAAGTGTCGAGCTCTCGCTACCCAGTCCAATCCATCCTTTGTGCGAGGAGGCCAGCTGCCTGGCACCAGGAGCTTCATTTATTGTGATGTCGCATCTGCCTGTTTCTGCAGCCGTGGTGACCAGGGACACAGCAGCCTGTTGGGGACAAAACGGCCGCCTCCTGCTGGGGGAACCTGGGCCCCGCCTGTGTGGGCAGGAGGGTGGGAATCAGAATAAACCCCGCTATAACCTGACCCACTGTCCTTAGTTCTTTTGGGAGCCTTTGGCAGGCTTTGGGCTCCTCTGTTAGAATCCACTCGGTGTCCTCACCATCCATGAGTCCTCTTAGCTTTAACTCCAAACATCTCCCCAATCTAAACCCTTCTCACCGGCTCCACCGTTCCCAGCCTGCTCCAGCTACCCGGACTGCATGCCTCAGAGACGCAAAACGCACCCTCCTTGTGCGCCCTGCTCCCAGCCCCGCCCCTCGGCAATCCTTTCTCCACAGTGGCCAGCGTGTGCCTTTTGAACCAGATAACGCCACCTTCCACTCTGCTCCGCAGTTCTCACTGGCTCCCACTGTACTTGGAATGGAAACCCCACAGCAGCCTCCCTCACTGGCTCTGCCTCTCCCAGCTTCATCTCGCTCCTTTGCTCCAGCCCTTGCTTGGCACCCTCACGTTGGCTTTTGTCTCTCCCACATTCCACGCTCGTGTTGTGGTCTGTTTCGCTCACAGCTCTATCCACAGCAGCTACTCGTATGACTAAGCTTGGCACATAGCAAGTACTCACTACCCTGTTGACTTAGTTCATTAATCAGATATTTTCAAGGTCCTAAGAACCCTTTGGGGATGGGGAGATGGAGGGCTGCTGATGGCTGTGGAGGGGTTTTTACAACAAAGCTCCCCTCCTGGGAAGCCCCATAGCTCACTGTGGTTGGTTACCACCTCCCTTCAGGCTCTGGTGTCCGATTTCCAATTTATCTGTCAGTCAGCTCTCTAGCCCAGGAGTAGACACACTTTTTCTGCAAAGGGCCAGATAGTAAACGTTTGCAGGCCATTCCGTCTCTGTCACAATGACTCAGCTCTGACGTTGTAGTACGAAGTTCATAGACAGTATAGGAAGGAACACACCTAGTGTGTGCCCGGAAACCTTTATTGTCCTGTGGCAGGCTGCATCTGGGCAATAATGGGCTGTAGTTTGCCAAGCCTTGCTTTAGACTAGAAGCTTCTTGAGTAACCCTAATACGTGGCCGGTCACCACTCCCTAAGAACCCACTGAGGAAGGTCCAGCCTGGTACAGATAAGCATGTACCCACTGCTGTGGAAATCAAGAAAGCTGTCCCCATAGCCTTCCATTTCTGGGACCAGCCTGTCCCACATGAATGCTGGAATCATGGCTTCCCCCACTGACAAGGTGTGCAGCCTCGGACAAGTTACCGAACTGTTGTCCTTTTTCCTATAAAAGAGGGACTGAATAATCTCTTAGGGTTGTTTTAAAGAGCAAAGGAGATAACATAAATGATTCCAGATGAAGTGAGAATCACCCAACACACGCACGCACGCACACACACACACGCATGCACGCGCGCGCGCACACACACACACACACACACACATGCATACACACATTCACGCAGGCACACGCCCAGCAAAAATAGTTGGGACTGTCACTGTTGAGTTAACAATCTGGCTTTTTGTCTCCCGATGTTTACCACCTAGAGGCACAGATCAGTTGCTCAGGATAATAGAAGACATTGCTTTTGTGAAGCTTTAGACGGGGAGAGGGCACGAAGAGAGATAGAGGAGGCTCTGGCAAGGAGAGATCTGTCGGGGAGAGAACACAGGTGTTTGAAGATTTTCATGTTGTACGTGGCGTCTGATGTGGAACCTCTCCCCTGACTACCCATGGACTCCAGTAAACAACCCCCTTCTTACCTCGGAACTGGGGAGTTGGATCTATTTGTTTTCAGGAGAGGCTAATCTGTGGAAACTAAACCCTATTGTTTTAGGGTTGAGCTGAGAACAATCAGTTCATCTTTACCCCCCCCAAAAAAAAAAAATCCTGGTAATTCAGACCCTGTGCCAAAAAATCGGTAAGTCTCAATGCTGGATGTTTGTTGAAGGGAGGGAGTAATTGAAATGAAGCTTGCCCCACAGAGACCCCGTAAGGATACATAAGAATGGCTTGCAATTTGCATGTTCATCCTTGATATATAAATGGATTCTTCTGAAGTGCTGAAGTGTGCTTAAAAGCAGTTTGATGATCAGTAGTTTAAGCATTTTCTTTGTGACCTTTCCCCTATGCTGTTCACGCTACCTGTGAGGAAGTTTTCCCCCAGAGAAGGGGGAGCAGAGAGCAGCCCCTGCCTGAATTTTCACGTACGAGTATTACCAATGAGCAATCGCCCTGGCGCTCTCCAGGAGAGACCGCAACTGGGGTGAGTTCTAACGTTTCCCCACGTTAGTCGTATGGTCTTGAATAAATCACTCTTTCTCTCTCTCTTTCATGTCTGAACTGTGATTCCACTCTTGGGTGAAGGAGCTCTAAAAATTATTGTTTTTGTTTTGTGTCTTCCCCGGTCCTGGAAACTGCGCACGTGCACGCACGCACATGCACACAATTTCTTTCTTTCTTTCTTTCTTTCTTTCTTTCTTTCTTTCTTTCTTTCTTTCTTTCTTTCTTTCTTTCTTTCTTTCTTTCTTTCTTTCTTTCTTTCTTTCTTCCTTCCTTCCTTCCTTCCTTCCTTCCTTCCTTCCTTCCTTCCTTTCTTCTAGTGCTTTTAGTATCATATCCAAGAACCTCTTGCTAAATTCAAGTTCATCAAGATTTACTCGTGTGTGTTTCCTTCCAAGAGTTTTTGTGGTTTTAGCTCTTATATTTAGGTCATTGCTCCATTTCAAGTTAGTTTTTGTCTAAGGGGTGAAGTGAGGGTCCAACTTCATTCTTTTGCCTGTGGAAACCCAGTTGTCCCAACTGCTAAAGAGACTCCTCTTTCCCCACCGAACCGACTTGACACCCTTGTCAAAAAACCCGTTGGCCCTACATGTGGAGGTGCATTTCTGGACGCTCAGATCTATTCCCTTGGCCTACATGCCTCTCCTTATGCCACACTGTTTCAGGTACCATAGCGCTCTCGGAAGCTTTGAAACGGGATGCATGGGCTCCCCAACATTGCTCTTTTTCAAGGCTGTTTTGGTTATTCGTGACCCCTTGTAATTCCATATGAACTTGAGGAATGGCTTTTTCGTTTCTTCCATAAAGGCCTTTGGCATTTTGGTAGGCCACTGAATCTATAGATCAGTTTCTGTATCCTTTTGTATAAGGTCTTCCAATCCATGAACACAGGATATTTTTTTTCCCCATTTATTTAAGTCTTCTTTCATTTCTTTCAGCCATGTTTTATAGTTTTTAGTGTGCAAGTCTTTTACCTTTTTGGTGTAATTCATTTCCAGGTATTTTATTCTTTTAAATGCAGTTGTAAATGGGATCTCTTTCTCCATTTTCTTTTTCAATTGATCACTGCAGATGCATAGATACAATGTACTATATTTTCATTTTGTTCCCTGAAACTTTGCTGGATGTGTTTATTAGCTCTAGGAGCTTTCTTATAGATTCTTTGGAAGTTTCTATGTATAAGATCATGGCATCTCTGAACACAGTTAATTTTCTCTCTTTTTTTTCAATTTGAATGCCTTTTTCAGTTTTTAACTGTCTAATTGCTCTGGCTAGAACTTCCAGTACAATGTTACATACCAGTGATAAAAGCAGGTGTCCTTGTCCTGTTTCTAGTTTCAGAAGGAAAGCTTTCAGTTGTCACCACTGAGTACGATGTTAGCTGTGGGTTTTTCATAAATGCCTTTTGCTGAGTTGAGGAAGTTCCCCTCTATTCCTTATTTTCTGAGTGTTTTTTGTTTGTTTGTTTGTTTTATCATGAAAGGATGTTGGATTTTGTAAAAAATGCCTTCCCTTTATCATTCGAGATGGTTATATGGTTGTTTTTTTTCCATTCTGTTAATATGATGTATTATATTGATTGATTTTTCATATGTTGAACCACCCTTGCATCCCTGGGATCAAATCTCACTTGGCTGTGATGTATCATCTTTTTAATATGCTGCTGGATTCTACTTACTAGCATTTGTTGATTTAAAACAATACTTTTTAATTAAAGTCAAATCCTCAAAAATGTCACTGTAACCTTATTGTAATAAACAGTAGTCCACTGTCTCCTGCCTAAATGTAATTAACTTGTCTTCCTAGTGAAAGCACTAAGCGTTTACTTTTTAAAATTAAATATACTGGGGTGACATTGGTTATAACCTAAGTGTCAGGTGTACAATTCTATAATACATCCTCTGTATATTGCATTGTGTGCTCACCACCCGAAGTCCAGTCTCCTTTTGTCACTATATATTTGACCCCCTTTACCTTCTCCATCCTTCCCAATCCCCCCTTACCCCCTGGTGACCACCATGTTGTTTATATGTTTACTGTAAGATATGTTTGCTGTATAGAGGGTAGCTTAAATAGTTGATATTTTGCATCCTTAAATGTGTGCATGTGTGTGTGCGTGTGTGCGTGTGTGTGTGTGTGTGTGTGTGTGTGTGTGTGTGTGTGTATCGTTGAGGCAGTGTAGCACAGTGGTCCGCTCCAAGCTTTAGAGTCACAAAGAGCTGCCCTCAGCTCCCGGTTCTGTCACACCCCATCTATGGGAATTTGGACGGTGTCTTAGCTTCCCTGAGCTTCAGTTTCATCACAGGAATAATTTCATCTCTAGCTCTCAGAGCTGATTAAGAAAAGAGTAGCTGAGGGCCGGACAGGTGGCTCAGTTGGTTAAGAGCTCGCTCAAGAGTGCGAGCTGAGCTCTGCGCAACAACAGTTCGATGCCCAGCCCGAGCTGAGCTGCTGCTGAGCTGCCAACAGGTGGCAGGATGGATGGCTCAGCTAAAAAATAAAAAAATAAAATAGCAGCTGAGATACCGTATGTAAAATCTCTTAGTACAGGGCCTAGCACAAAACAGAAAGTCTCAATCAAGAGAACAATTCGCTGGTCGGGATTATTTAAATATAACAAATTGCAAGTATGTTTTGTGTGTGCATTTTCCCCTCCCCCCAGGAAGTTAGTTTTGTTGGGAAAAAGTGCTCAGTTAACATGAGCCCACAGTGGGTGCTGTGGTTGCCTCTACCCAGCCAGATGTGCGGTGAAAACAATTACATCAGGCTCCTTGAAGTGTGTTCTTGGTGAAGACTGAGGGTATTGACATCTCATTCAGATGCCGGGCACAGTGCCTCAGCCCCCTGGCCTTGACCTTGGTGCTTAGCTCTTCCGCTTTGTCAGCGCAGGGGGAGTTTCAGCCTCATCCCTCCAGGTCTTCCGCTTTGATGCCCTCCTAGGCCCAGGGTGCAAGTCCTCCTTCCGTCACTAGGTGGCGGGTGGTTGTTCCCAGTAAGGAAGCTGTTGGAATACATAATAATAATAATTGAAAAACCCATAATAATAATGAGGTCAGGTATTTGAGCCCCGGCCTAAAGTCGTGGTCTGATTACGGCCAATAGTAGAGGAACTGGTAAGGCTGCCCCTTCGTTTCTCCTTTGTTTTTCAAGAAATTGTCCCTATGTTGAGGGCAGACTCTCCTTTCATCACACACCCCACGTGAAAGAAAAGTTGCATCCAATTCCAGGAATCGTGCAGCAACCATAACACTAAAGCATGCTCAAAGAATCACTCTGAGAAACTTCCAAGTCAGGAAAGACTGCACCTGGCCAAGGACAAGGCCTCAGGAGGCAGACGGCCTCCACTGAGGCCGGGAATGTCCCACAGTGACCTTCTGGCTGTGTGATCTTGGGCAAGGCACTTAATCACTCTGTGCCTTTGTTCCCTTATCTGTTAAATGGTATCATAATAAAAGCTGGCTCGGGGCTCCGGGAAGGAGTACCCGGGACATGGATGAATCTCTGAGAATGGTAACCGGCACGTGGGAAGAGGTCAGTAAATAAGAGCTATTATTCATGTAGCCAGCATTTATGAGAGCTGCTAACAGCACCTCCCCAAAGGGCTGGTTGTGAGAATGAAAGGCGATGACACCGGTCAAGTGCTTAGAACAGAGTCAGCACTCAAACCCAGGTTTGGTATCAGAACATCAAGGGGGAAAAGTTTAGATGCAGAGGTGGGGCAGAGCAGTCCAGACCTTTTTCTGTCTCCCCTGCATGTCTGATGCTCCTCCAGAGAAACTTAAACATGGCCAGTAACAACCAGCCCCACCCTAGGGTGGTGGACAACCTTCAGGACCCAGGGAAAGAGCTTCCTAAGGGATTTCAGGCACCTCTCCCCCCACCAGCTGTGCCAGATGCTGACCCTCCTGGTGCCATGGACTCTTTCTTACAGTGATGCTTTCAAATGCATAGAATAGACTATGTCAGATTACAAGAGAAGGCTGTAACTTGATGTAAACGCTCTCTGATTCTATAGGTGAAACGTCACAGACCCTGCTAAAACTATAAACATTTTTATTTATGTTCATAATTGACTGAAATGCCAGATTGAGGTGGAATTTAGCTCACACTGATAGGCACACCTTCCCCATCCAGTGCACGGGCTCCTGAAACCTACCCGCAGGTGTTTGGGGCCTGTGGGCCCCAGGGGAATTGCCCGGACAGGTAGCCATCATCCCTACCCCCTTAAGCATGCCGGCTGAGTAGACAAGCTTTTATTGTTTATTCCAGGAATAACAGGCGCTCCACTATGCTCCTTGAAATCTAAGTGAATTGATTCAGAATACATAGCTTATCACCTTTTCTTAATTATGAGATTGAGAAAAACTACAACTGCACCTTATGTTGAGGGAAAAAATCCATCTAATTTGTATTGAATGGTATCAACAGCTAATTTTTTTTTTTTTTCTTAACACCGCAGTTCTAACAGCGAGCAAATTGGTTTGGATGATCAATGGAAAGGAATCCTGTTTTCTTGCTTAACGAGAACAGTTCCTCCTCTCCCTAAAAAATTCTCATTTCACTCTTAGATTGATGTGCCTCTTATCAACAAGTTTGCAGGAGGTGCCACATTGCTTTTCCTTTTTTAAAAAGACCTTTTCTGAAAAACTTGCAGTCCTTTGGATGTGTGTGTGTGTGTGTGTGTGTGTGTGTGTGTGTGCATGTGTGTGCATTTTGCCCCAGAGTTAGGAAACTCAAGTAAACAATTCCATCCCTAACAGAGAAAGCCTTTTGAGATTATTTCCAGAAAGAAATACCTGGAAGAGGTGGGGGATACAAGAGTTGAGAGAGAAAAAGAAGGCAGGCATTCCTTCCTCCGTCTCCCCTGAAACAAACATGTCTTCCTTTGTCACATCAGTTATGGTGACTTGGTCCTATCAGGGAACCCTCCCGCCCCCCCTTAGAACATTTATCTCATGTTCAAGAATCAAAAAGATAAAAAAAAAAAAAAAGGTTGTAGAATGTTCCTCTTTTAACTTTTCCCCATCTGTGATTACCTGTTGTTTCTTGAGGCAGGGCCCCAAATACAGTTACTTCCGGCTGTATGGGAAGGACGCCCCCAAAGCTGACACTGGTCCTTAAAAGAATCCCTGTAGATCCAGTTACTTAACTTCGCTAAGTAAAGGCATACAGGTCCAACGGGTATGAGGTTGGGCTGTGGTTATTTCCACCCAAAACCAAGGCAAAAATTTGATTTGGTCAAGACAGTAAATCCCAGGGAAAGAAAAAAGAAAGAACAACTCACTCGGGTAAAGAGCCCATGCCTCTTCCCTTTAAGCAGCAGGCTGTGGATGCCTTCCCGTGTTATTCTCCAGGACGATCTCAACAGGGCATGGAAGGCTTCGTTGGACTTAGACCAAGAAACTCAGTGTGGTTTTGGATGTTTGCTTTATATGTGTCTACACTTGCGTGTGTGTCTACATATTCATGTCTTGAGCTGTATGTGCTTGATTCTGCGTGTCTGCGTGTTTATGTGTGCACGTGTGTCATTGTGCTCATCTGGTAGGTATGCTGCCAACATACATTGTGAGTCAAACGCCATGTTAGATGCTGCCTTCAGCTGGTCTCCAGGTTTATGTGTGTTGCTTAGCAACCAAGGCCACCAGGGAGAATGCAATCCTTTCCAGGTCCAGGAGCCCTGGGTGCGGAGAAACACCCCAAGCCTCCCAACTCTCCATCTATGTGAGCAAAGGTGGGGACGCTGAGTTAAAGGTTAGAGTTCTGGCAACAATATGAAAACATATTGTTTTCATAGTCTCCCAAGCAGGGTGATATAACAGAGTTGAATACAAACCTGGGATGGATTTTTTTTAAGATAAAACTGGAGACATTTGGTTGAATGAATATACTGGGTTGTCAAAAAATTCATGATGCATTTTCGCAATGAAAAACTTAGAAAAAATACATCATGACTTTTCCGACAACCCGATAGAGAGACACGTATTGGAGATATGGATGTAAAGGCTGATGAGGTTGGAGAGGGCCCTGAATGCCAGGTCAAGGTCAGTGAGCCTGGGGGCCGTCAGCGGCTCTGGCCAAGGTGTGGCACAGTGGGAGGCAGGCATGCCATCCCCAAGGGGGTCCTGGCCTTGGCCGTAGTCCCTGGGTCTTCCTCGTGGACCAATGTGTTCACGTTCTAACAGATACACTTGGGGCGGGGGGATGGGTTCTTGCGGAACTGAAACTGGGTCAACGTAAGCCCAGCTCTGCACTGACTGCCCGGCTCCAGACTCTGCTGCCACTCTCAGCTTTTTGAATTCCCAAAGGCCCATCCCTATTGATTACTTTGTTGGTTCATTTAACAAATGTTTATGAGGGGCCTGCCATGTTGCAGGCTCTGTCCTTGGCACTGGGGCTTGAGCAGCAAACGGAACCACCCAAAAGCCTGTCCTCATGGAGTGTTCCTTCCAGTTGGGAGGCGGGTGACAAGGCGTCCATCACACACTACATCAGATAGAGATAAGTACTTCGCAGGAAGAATGATAACATGGACCAGGCAGTTCAGAACTTTGGGTCGGGCCATCAGGGAAGGTGACGTTCGAAGCGAGAGGATGTGAGGAGTGAGCGTGTATCTGGAGAAGGAGGTTTGGCAGAGGAAGCAGCAAGCTCAGAGGCCTTGAGTTGGGGGGGCGGTGTTTGCCATGTGGAAGGAACTGTGGCGAGGCCAGTGTGGCGGGCGTGGAGTGAACGCGGGGGAGGGGAAATCAGAAAGGCGGCCCAGGTCAGGCTCCCCGTACTGACTCACTCTGAATTCCGGAGTGAGCGAGCTCTGGAGGGTTAGAAACAAGTCTGACCGCTCTTTGAATCACCGTCTGGACCTGTACTGACAAAATGAAGCTATAGTTGCTGATAAATTTTAGAAATGATGCTCAGAGCCAGCTGCGGGTTTTAATAACATGGACATGCTGGAGCAGTGAGCTGGGCTCCCTGTTTCATTTCCAGACCATCTGGATTTAGGGCTTCTTAAAAGGCAGAAGGCAGTTGGTTGTAATCTCTATTCATGTTAGAGACTGCGGTCCGGTTTCCAGGATCTGTGCGGCCTTCCTCCCCAGAGAACGGACTTGCCATCGACCATTGCTTGAATTCACCAGGCACTGAAAAACCCAGAGGGGAATTCTGAGACCCAGGCCCCCCATTCATCCTACTCTTGTGCTCTCCCGTTTTCATACACATCTGGATTTCAGAGGAAATAAAACCCATATGTAACAGATGACTCAGACCTTGAACCCATCAGCGGGGCTTTGCACAATCCATTGGATATTTTTATTTTTTTGGATCCTAATATCTTCCTCCTTCCCTTTCTCTCCTTTTGTTTCTCCTTCTTTTTCTCCCTGTTCTAAATATTCTTTTTTATATACACAGATAACAAGAGGCTTTTTGTTGCGTTGTTTTATTTTTTGGCCAACCAGCCACTTTGCCTGCAGAGATGGGGCCGTCTCCGTCTCGTCACTGACGCCATTTGGCGAATCCCCCAAACTCAGGCCGCTGTAGCTTCTCCTTCAGTCAGTCCCTTCCCTTCCCAGGGGAAGACATTTCACCCCGTCTTCTGCCCACAACAAAGAGAACAGGTGGGGTCCTTGTCTGTTCCTCTAGGAGGAGTGGGAATTTATCAGACGGGATTGTCATCTGTACTCAGCAAATTGCCTCAAAAGGAATATCACTGAACAGGAGGCAGTTCGTTATAAGGCTCCACGGAAAACCACAGGCTCGTTGCATCACCGCTTGCCTTGAAGAGAAATGCTTCTTGCTTGGAGCGTGTCTTCTGGCGTGTTGTACAGCAAGCACCTAGAAACCCTGATTCAATCGAGTTTGGTGTTACTTGCGAGAGGTCTGACTTGAAAAGGTCTCAGGGTCGCTACGGATGTGGCCTGTCCCACCTAGTCCTGGGGTTTGGTGAGACTCGGCGAGCAATGAATGCAAAGCGGTCCCACCAAAAACAAATCCTTTACCTCCCAATAGCACACGGATCCTCTCTGCTTCTCAGTTCCTGAGTGCCAATATATTCACACCTCACTTTTGTTTCCAGTTAAACACCTGAGCGTCTTTACCACGGAGACATCAAGGGCTCCGTCTAGGACCATCCTCAGTGGTCCTAAAACGTAGAGAACGTTTGGGCAGCGTCAGCAATGAGCAGAAACTGCAGGAGTCTGATGGGTCCATCCCTGCTGTTGTGGTTTGTGGCCACATGGGGTCGCTCTTGAAGACTGGTTAGGCTGGACATTGGTTCAGCCTGGTGCCGCCACGTGGTTCACTCACCTACATCCCAACAGAGGCTGCCTCAGGGGTTCTTTGAGGGAGAGCAATGCCACTTCCTTGGGGTTCGGCATAGCCAATGGTGTTCTGTGCTCGGTTGTGTAAGATGACAGCTCTTGAGCACTCCGACCATCAGCGGCTGGTCTCAGAAACACAGCACGGTATTGGGGTGTCTGCATCAGTGGGATCTTCTTGCATCAATTAAGACCACACCCCAAAAATCTCTCTTCTCTGTGAAACCTAGACTCTTTTGTTGAGCTCAGTGCTATAATGATCCCAGGGCTAGAACTCAGTGAGGACTGTCTCTTTCTTTAAAGTAATCTTGTTGCAGGGGTCCAGTTGCCCTTCTTTGCCCCCTTTGTCTTGGTCAGGGCCTTCTGGGCAACCTGCAGAGAGATTCTTAGCTGCACATCTCGGAGGGAAGAAACAACACACTGAAAAACTACATTTCCCAGTTTCCCTTGCCGGCAGGGGCAGGGCAGCCCGTGAGATGTGAGTGGAGGCCCTTGGGTGGGACCTTGAGACATGGCTCTTGAATGTTCCCCCTTGTTTCTATCTTGTGGTGAGAACCCCAAGAAGCTCTCTTGGACAATCAAGCTCTCTTGGACGATGAGATAAGGATGTTGGAATGAAAAAAAAAAAATAGGAAGAGTTTGGGTCTCTGATGACCAAGGAACTACATCTTTGGACTTCCCAAACTATAATATGAGCTGAATCATCTGTTAAAATGCAGATTCTGATTTAGCGGCTCTGAGGTGGCCTGAGATTCTGCAGTTCTCATGTGATCCGAGATAAAATGCAGAGCACCCAGTTAAACTTGAATTTCAGATAAACAACAAATACATTTCCAGTACAGGGATGTTCTAGATAGAATTGCATGGGCTCTACTTATGTTTAAAAATAAGTGTTAAGTGTGACCCACATATCGCACCATGAGACAGAAGGTGAGCTGCCTTCTAGGTGCAGCAAAAAATGCAAATTAGCAGGGCCTTAGATTTCATGGGGCTGCTGGGTTTCCCTTTTTGTGTGTGTGTATGGTTTGTTTTTTTTTAGTATTGGTGGCAAGGAGGGAACATAGTTCAATCTAAGTCAGCCAAAAATTAAAAAGAAAACAAACAGAAAAGGTACATGGGGACCCTTGGACCCCAAAACAACTTGCCCAGCAGATCGCTACGTCTGGGACCTCGGCAGCTGAGGACAGAGGACTCGCTCCGTCTCTGTCCCCGGGCTCAGCTTCTGCCCCATCTATGCTTCTCTCTGCGCAAGTGGTCTGTTCTCCTCACTATGAACCAGTTTTTCCTTTCCTCCCCTCAGTTTCCGATCCTGTGCGTGGACAGCTTGCCCGTGGTTTCACCACGATGCCAGCCCAGGCTTGGCTCCCCTGGATCGTGGCTCAGAGCGTGGCCCCCAGACTCACACACTGAGGACCCGTCATCTTCTCTGTGCCCCGGCTTCCTTGTCTGTGAAGTGAGGACACAGTGGGACCCGCCGTTAGGATCTCTGTGGGCTGGAAATAGGCATGAACTACCCCCATGCTGGCTATTACTACAGCCGAACTTCTGACCTCGGGGGCCCTGCCGGCTCTGGGCTGCCTAGTTAATCTCCACGGGGGAAGCGTCTGGCTGGCTCAGCTCCATTGCTGCCCGTACAGAGGCTACGAGGGTGTTAACCGTGTCTCTGGGATGAGAAAGGGAGACCTCGGTGCTGTGGGAAGGAGAAGGGACATCCGCCTTGCCTTATGGAGAGCGCCATCTCAGAGCGGTGACACTGAGCATCTTAAAAGAGGTGCCCAGGTGGGAAAGGCAGAAGGAACAGAAAACTGAGTCCTTAGGCCCTCTTGGAGTTTCACTAGCCCAGCGGTAAAGGGATATGATGAGAAGGGAGCAGTAAGAGGGGCGAGACAGCGGGGGCTCTTTATTGGCAAGCTCAGGAGTTCGAACTGCGTTCTCTGGGCAGTGCCCGCCAAGGCTGGAGCCCGGGAACCCCTCACAGTCCCTCGTGCCAGATCAGAGGCCTGCGAGTTTACTTGGGGGATTGTTCTTGTAAACCTTCTGGTGGGATGACTCCGGACAACTCAATGTCCCCTTTTGAACCTCATTTTTCTCATCTGTAATTAATATGGCAATCATAATAGTGCCTGCCTTACAGAGTTGTGAGGATCAAATAAGTATTACATGGCAAGTACTTAGCACATAGCAATTGTTCAACGAATGCTCATTTTTGTGGGTATTTCCGTGATAATTTTTAAATTAATATGGTCACTTTTTTTTGGTCCTCCGAGTGGCCACGTATCACCTGGCATCGCAGTGGGATTGCATTGCCCATGTTTGCGTTAATGTTTATGATCCCAGTGGCACCGATTAGCATCTTTCATTGTCATCCACTAACGGGAAGGGAGCAGAGATGAGTTTGAGCCATAAAGGGTGGCTCTGTAGCAAGTGGGGTTCCAGTAGTGTCAGAGCACGGTGTTTACACAGAGCTACCCCGACTTGTTCAAAGACAGGAAAGTAATGGGAGAGAACTGAGCTGACCTGTACCAACCCACAAGGCAGGGCATCCAGGCAAAAGAGCCTGCCTCACAGCAGCCGCCACGGGGCCGCCATCCCTCTGCCAGGGGCACTTTAGGTTTGGCAAAACAACCTCGCTCATCGCATTAAATTAATGTTAATTTGCATTTTATTGGTTGTAAAGTCTTACTTTAAAAAAAATTATAAATGTGGCTTTATTGTTGGATAAGAGCTATTAGCATGCAAAATTTATGCTGAGTTTTATGTTGGTGCATTTTGAAGCAATGGTATAGTAAAAATAATTTCAGTCAATAGTAGGAGTTGGCAATTTTTGTATTATTTGAGACTCCTCCAGACGGCCCGGGGGGAGGGCAGGGGCGTGATTTTGCGTTTCAGAAAGTTCTGGTGGTGGGAGGTTGGGTGGAAGGTGGGAGCGAGCTCTGTTGCCTCAGTAGCACGTGTCGCTGTGAGAAGCTAACAACCTCGTGGATGTAAGAGTATGTTCCCTTTCCTGCATCTTTGTATGTATGGGAAGTAGGGGAACCAGCCGCCCTGCTTTGCCTGGGGCCACGCTGGCTTGGTGCGCACACGGCCAGCACAGCCACCCAGGGCCCCACGCTCAGAGGGATGCCGTGCTTGGTTGGCTCTGCTGTCTCAGCCTGAAATTTCTTCATAATTTTTGAACAGGAGCCCTGCACTTTTATTTGGCACCAGGTCCCCCAAATTACATAGTCAGCCCTTCTTGGACTGAGGGTTTTCCCAGGATATGGGCTATTCGATGCTAGAACTGGGATGGTCCCAGGCAAACGGGGATGGTGGGTGGCCCCAAATGGCATGCAGGGCCCAGGCAAGGAAGCAAGGAGGTCACCTTAGAGGGGCATCTGGTGGCTTGATGCCCAAGGCCCTGGTTGCTCCAAGAGGGCAGCTGGCAGGATTCGCTGAGACCCCAGGCCTCAGAGGCGCAGGCTGGCAGGTTCCGGGGCGCTGCTCGCTGCAGAGCTGGCAGTGACTGAGGCCGCCTGGAAAAGCAGCTGGATCTCATTTAGCACATGAGCAGTGAGTGGGCTGGAGCAAGGGTAATGCGGCTCTTGGTAAATTGTGTGACACGGCCAGTGGAGACAGGATCTGGACACGTCTCCTGGCTGTGTTTTTTCCAAAGCATGAGCCGCTCACAGAAAGCCCCCACCTACCTCCAGAAGGAAGCTGTCTTTTCATGTGCAGCAAAAGCCCCAGCAAAATGAGCTCCTAGCACCTTCAGAGCCCGGTCCCACGTGCAGCCCAGCTCCCCTCTGCTGCTTAATGCCGGAGTGGACGAGGCAAGGGAGAGGGGAAAAAGCTAATCCTTTAGCTCTCAGGCCCTGGCCTCAGGCTGGAGCAAGATTCAGGAAGCCCAGAGGACAGCGAACCTGCGTCCTGGGGAGAAACAGGTGGAAGAAGCCTCAATGCAAATACTTCTCTGCCATGGCAGCCAAAATGCCTTGCCTTTCCTCAAAAGAAGCTCACAGCCCATCCCATGTGAACTAGAAAGAGCGGCCACCTTTGGAAGTTACCGTCCCCAAAACAGGGATGGGCTACGCCATCGATTAGGGTGCTGGATGGAAACCTTCATATTTCTGTTTATCTTCACATTTTTATCTCTTGCTTTTTAGTAGCTCTTTCTTGTATGTGCACTGTCATTTGGAGAGTATATTTGTTCAACATATAATTTGTGTATAATGATTCTAATAACGGGGTGTCCATTCACTTTCTTGGAAAGAGGTGTCCATGATCAAAAATATTTGGAGACTGTTGTTGGCTCAGGTATTTTATGCTTTTGAAAGCAAAAGAGGCTGTAAGTGTCTATCCAGGCACTTTCGTCCTTCCCGCAGCTCAGCACGTTCCGTGCACAGACCCTGCGTAAGTCGTCACATGGGGCGATGAAGCCACCCGCCATCTGTGTCCCTCTGGGGTCCCAGCTGAAGCCAGAGACAGGGAGACACTTAGAGGGTGCTTCATACATACTTTTGAACAAAAGATTGAAGGTGAGATTGAAATGGTGGGTCAGGAGTTATCGGGTGGATACAGACTAGGGAGGTATTTTAGGCAAAAGAAAGAGTTTGGGCAAAAATACGGAAAGAATAGTATTCAGTTTGTGGTTGGGAGAAGAAATCGAGTGGTGAGAATGGAGATGGGATGTTTCGGACAGCAGATGACTTAGCGAGGAGTGGAGAGAAGATAAACAAGGCAGGGCAGGTTGTTTCCTAGTACGGTGCCTGGAACACAGTAAGTGCTCAAAAAAAATGTTGTGTTTTTTTGCATGAACGAACAAAGGAATGAATTAAAGACAACTTTGAATGCCAGGATGAGGACATGAAATTCCACTGAAGGCAATGAGACGGCACCATGAAAATGCTAGTTACTATTTATTACCTTCGGTACTTTTGAGAATGAGAGCCATCTGCTCAGATCTTCACTTCTGAAAATAGGGCACAATATACCGTGGGCTGGATAGAGAAACATGAAAGGCCAACATGGTGTCCACGCAGTGGGGCTTAAATTCTATTGGTGGAGATGGAGGTTGAAGAAACGTAAACCCGTAGAAAAATAAGCAAATACAGAGCTATGAAGGAAACACAGGGAAGCCTGAGAGAAAATCATGGGGAGGGTTTCCGTGAAGAATTCCTGCTGTAGGTGCTGACTGAGGATTTAGAATCGGTTCGCCAGGTGATGGGAGAGGGAACCAGCATTTGGGGCAAGGGGGCTCATGAGCCGAGAAGGGCTCGGCAAATGGGAGAAACTAACCAAAACGGAAAAAAAATGAATGTGATGGAGCCCTGTGAGGCGCCTGCGGAAAGAAGCCCGAGGTGAGCCTGGAAATAGGGAGGAGCCGGCTCAGGCCAGGCCGGGGACCCTTGTTCTGGATGACTGTCATCCAGAGAGCAGAAAAGGATCCCTGAGAGGAGGCTATGCGACGAGTAGCGAGCATACAGTGTACGTACATATGTATGTTTTTTAACAGATCGCATC
Organism: Aselliscus stoliczkanus; assembly: GCA_033961575.1. NCBI lineage: Eukaryota > Metazoa > Chordata > Mammalia > Chiroptera > Hipposideridae > Aselliscus > Aselliscus stoliczkanus. The sequence goes on along the minus strand of CM066741.1, from coordinate 4,771,325 downwards.
TAAGCACATGGGTCCGGACGATTTGCACAAAAGACCTGCTTGTCTTTCTTTCGTCAGAATAGTCACAATGTGCTTAGGAATTTGCTGGTAGTAGAACTCTGGGGTGAAAGTACATTAACAGCATCGATTCGTTTTCTTGCACTTAAGAAGTGACCCAGAGGTAGATGATGCCGCAGCTTACTCAGCAGCTCAACCATAGCTTCTCTGTGATGCTCTTGGCCCTTTCCTCATGGTCACAAATTGGCTGCCAGGGCTCCGAACAGCACATCTTCACCTACCCATGGACAAAGCAGAAAAAGAGGAGAAGAAATCCTCCTTGTGTCTTCACACACACACACACACACACAATTTTTTTTTTCCACCAGCAGTGGGTATATTTCCCAGAAATCACTCAGATACCTTTGATGTCTACGGCACACCAGATTTCCTCTCTATGGGGTCTGGGTCACTGGCCATCCCCTAGGGAGGCTGACAAAGCCAGTAGCCACTATGTCTGCTTCTGTCATAGGATGGAGTCTCCTCTAGAACAGAAGGGCCACTGAGCAGACAAACCAGAGAGCCTCCATAACAGCTTCTCGACGCGGTGTGTCCTTTCCCCTGGTCTTTTTGAGACTTTCTGATTCAGTCTATGAAAGGAAATTCCTCTTTCTTGCACTTCAGCCATACAGAAACCAGACCATAGTCTGGGATAGGGGGGCTACCTGCACAATTTGAAAGAAGGTGTCAGGGGTGACATAAGGCAGTAATCAGACACGGAAAGGGGTACAGATAGGATTACTTTGCATTTCACCTCTTCCCCAAGTTGCACAATGCGGGTAAATTACCTGCATTTTGGACAGCTTGCTGTAGGGGAAAGAGCACTGGACCAGGAGTCCGTAGGCGGTGTGTACAAACCTGTCTTGCTTCATCCTTAACCAGCTGGATGATCTTAGGCAAGGTACCTTTTTTTTTTTTTTAAGTATTTCCTCTAGAAAAAACAACAACAACGTATAAGCTAATGTAACAAACACCCCCCATCCCAGCTAAAGAAAAATGTCCAGAAACCATGGAGACCCCCTGCTCATTTTCCTACGACAGGATCCCCGTCCCTCCGACCCTGGTCTCGAACTTGTGCACACGATCCCTTGACTTGGAGCACTTCTGTTACATATCTGTATTCTTAAATGGTGCATTGCAGGTGATGTTTTGAATATATTTGAACCTTGACATAAAATGTTATATCCGTGTATTCTTTGGTGGCTGATTCTTCCATCCACACTTGGTTTTTTTCCCCCTCCACATTACCGGTGTTACCTCAAGTTCATTCAGTTAACTGCCAGGTACTATTTCGGTGTTTCAATGTTCCAGCTTGTTTATCCCTTTTCCCACCGATAGGCATTTGGCATTGTTACCATTTGTTTTTGCTATTACAACCTGACTTTGTATACATTTCCCTGTGCGCTTGTATAAGAGCGTCTCTCTAGGGCGTATAATGGGAGAATCGCTGCGTGGAAAAGCTCACAATTTAGAGTCAAACCCACCAGGATTGTTTTCTAATCTGCCAGCCACCAGCTCCATGATCCTGGGCGAGCCCTGAATCTCTTCCCCCCAGATTCTGCATCTGTGACCTAGGGGATAATGACGTCGTTATGGAATCATTGTGCAAATTAAATCATTTCCCTCAGATGCCTAACTGAGTCCGGGCACAAAGCAGGTTCGCAGTTAGTGGTTCCCCCCTACACACACACTTTTCCCTCTGTTCTCCTCTTGTTTCATTACTTATAAAATGGTGATTATATTCGTCATGCTGCTAACTACCCAGGATCAAAGGGGATAAGGTAATAGGCAAAAACCTTAGGAAATTGCTGTCTTTATAAGACAAAAATACCCTAAGATCAGCAATATCACACATGTCAACATAGTATATAAAAGTGCTTTGAAAGTGAAAACCAGCCCTCATCCATCCATCCATTCATTCATTCATCAGGTGTCTTTTGAGGCCTGTGCTCACCTGGCATGAGGTCATGAAAGACCGAACTAACAGACACGAACATGGACTCTTCATGCAGCCTGCAGAGAAAGGAACCAAACCATTAACACACACGTTAAGTGCAAAATGTGCCAGGTGAGAGGAAGGAAAATAATCGCCAGCAATAATAATAAGAAGAACAACAAATAATAGTCTTAGCACTTATTACGTGTCCTGCACTAAATTTAATTCGAATTAAATGCTAATTCTAAATTTAATTAAAATTAATAACTAATTTAATTCTCACAATGACCCTGTGAGATTGATACTGTTCACGCGTGGCTCAGCATCCTGACAGGATGCAGATGGCACACTCCAAGGGGTACCTGAGGTGAGGGCACTGAGGGAATAATTACAGACGTGTGGGCAGGGCTCGTGGAAGCCAAGCAGGGATGCTGAGGCATCCGGGGGGTGGCAACAGCGCCGCCAGGGAGCAGTGACCGCCCTTGGGGCTGAAGGAGCACGGCGGGCAGTGGTTTCTAGAACCCAGGAGAAGGCCGGCCCCTGGGGACAGAGCTCCCACCCTCAGGCGGGCAGCTGGGTGGATAAATGACCCGGCCTCCTCCCCTCCTGCCAGAGGGCATGGGAAAACCATTGACCCGCCGAAGGGCACAGAGAGAAGGGTGGGAAAAGATGGGCAGGTAGAGAACAACCACTACAGCTGTTACCCTTCACAGATGAGGAAGGTGAGGCGCAGAGAAGGGAAAAGCAGTGTCAAGCGAAAGGATCATCGAAAGGCAGCTTTTTGATACTGTGTGGACCAGGAGGGTTTCTTTGAGAGGTGACCCATACAGTGAGAAGGGGACAAGGTTCCAGAGAGAAGGATCGGGGTGAAGATCCTGAGTAAGGAAAGTTCTGGGTGCTGTGGAGAAGGAGAAAGAAGGTTGAGTGGCTGCAGTGTTTGAGCAAGATGGATAGGGGCGTGTTCAAGACGGGCTTGTTATCACTACCGGCAGAAGGGCTCCCCGGGAGCCTGGCTCTCTAATCTGGGTTCACCGAGGGCCAGCTGTGGACACCAGGCTGATTTCTCCTCATCGGGTCACTCCCCTGGTGCGTGGTGACCTCACAGTGGCCGCTTCTCAACTGGAGATTCTTGGCAGGATGCCTGGCCAAGGGACTGGCTGAGCTTGGCGCAGGGTCCCCGGGGATGCTGCGAGGCCACCATCGGTCCCGAGTGCTGAGAGCTGCCCGACTACTCGGAGTGTTTAAAATGCAACCCCGCGGCCGGGCCCTGTTCTACACACACAGCCATTAGGGCGGCTCATCCTAGGCGAGCAGCACTCCCATTTGCCCAAGGGCACGTGAGTGAGGCTGAGATTGCAGTGCCGTTGCGTCTGGAGGGAGGGGGTCTCCCCAAGCCCCAGGAGCAGAGTGAAGCAGAGGGCGCCTCTAGGCAGCTGCCCAGCCATCACTCTATGCTGCTCCACGCTCTCGCCCACATCCCGGGGGAGGAGGCACACTTCTGAGGAGCAAACAAAGTCTCCCAGCTGTGTTACCTGCTGGAGGCCAGGTGTGGGCATTATATACTTTATGCATTTACTTGAATAACTTTTATCCATGTGTGCATGTACATATCTACCATTCATCCTTCTATCTATCCATCTATGTATGTGTGCATCTATCTATCTATCTATCTATCTATCATCTATCTATCCATCAATCATCTATCTATCACAGACAGCTGACTGTAGGTCTGTCAGTTATTGCTCACTTACTCCATTGAAGGAAGAGTTACCAGCCCATTAACTTATGCCATCCTCACAGAAACCCCATGAGGTAGGTACTATAATGATTCCCATTTTAAGTTGGTGAGATGAAGGCACAGGATGTTTATGTAACTTGCCCAAGGTCATCACACAGCTAGTAAGTAGGAGGGTGGGGATTTGAACCCAAGAAGTCTGGCTTCAGAGAGAGGCTGACAGAATATCACATCGACCACCTGCATGTCCGTGTCCACCTTGGAGGAACAATTGCCGCTTCACAATTTCTGCGTCCCTCTCTCTCTTTCCCTCCCCCCCTCCGCCCCCCCACAGATGTTTTTCTGAACTATTTGCAAGTCAGTTGCATAGATCACATGCACCTCTTAAGAATAATACATTTTCCAAGAATTCTGTTTATTTTCTCCAGCTTTATGGAGATATCACTGACATATAATATTGTATAAGTTTAAGGTGTACAATGGAATGATTTGATATATGTAGCTATTGTGACACGATTACCACAGTAAGTTTAGTTAATACCCTCATCACCTCACATGGTTACAATTTTTGTGTGTCTGTGATGAGAACTGTTAAGATCTCTCTTAGCAACTTTCAAAGATACACTACAGGATGGTTAGTTGTAGTCACCCTGCTATAGATTATGAGTACATCCCCCAGAACTTATCGTCTTATAACTGGAGGACTGTACCCTTTGACCACCTTCGCCGCTTCCCTACGATCTTCACCTCTGGTGACCACCAGTCTGTTCTCTGTTTCTATGAATTTGGTTATTTTAGACTCTAGATAAAAGTGAAATCACATGGTATTTGTCTTTCTCTGACGTATTTCACTTAGCATCATACCCTCAGGATTCATCAATGTTATCACAAATGGCAGCATTTCCTCTTTTTCATGGCTGCATAATATTCCGTTGTGTGTGTATCACAGTTTTCCGTCCCCCGTTCATCCATCCGTGTGGACACTTAGGTTGGGTCCATGTCTCGGCTATTGTGACTAACATGGCAAAGAACGTGGGGGTACAGATATCCCTTCGAGATAGTGATTTTGTTTCCTTTGGATATTTACCCAGAAGTGGAATTGCTGGATCATAGGGTAGTTCTATTGTTTTATTTTTTGAGGAACCTCCCTATTGTTTTCCACAGCGGCAGCATCAATTTCCATTCCCACTAACAGTGCACGAGGGCTCCCTTTTCTTTATGTCCTCGCCAGTACTTGTTATCTGTTGTGGTTTTGACGCTAGTCCTTCAAACAGGTGTGAGGTGGTGTCTCATTGTGGCTTTGATTTGCATCTGCCTGATGATCAGTGAGGTTGAGCATCTTTTCCATTTGAATTTTTTTTTTTTTGAAAAATGCCCATTCAGGTCCTTTGCCCATTTTTAATTGAATTACATACAGCAGGTGCTTGAACAACGTTGCATTCCATGTTATAACGTCGATTAGAAAAAAAAATGATTCGTGGCTGGGCCCCTGCCTGTGTGGTTTGCACCGTCTCTCTGTTTTGCATGGGTTCTGTCGGGGTGCTCTGGTGTCACTCCTCATCCTAAAAATGTACCCGTGAGGTGAACTGGCATGTCCACCTTGTCCCAGGCTGTGTGAGCATGGCTGTGAGTGGCCCTGCGATGGGTGAGTGGCCAGTGGAAAGTGAGATGTGAGCAAGAGAAAGCCCCTTGCAGAGACGAAAAGGAAATAGAACCCAGTTTCACTGAAGGCGAACCGTTCCAGCCCAGCGAGTCTGCCTTTCTCACCCTGATTATTGAAACTTGCAATGCATGAAGGAAATTTCACTCCACCTTCCTCTGCCCACCTTAAAAATTCAGCTCGCTCTGCCAGCTCCCCATCAGATTGCCCATAGACATTAGATGATCCTCTGCCCCGGTTGATTCATCTAGAAATTTCTCTGCCACAGCTACAAGGCCGTTCCAAGCCTATCTGTCTCTTCCCTCAGCACCTTTTACATTACCGCGAGCCATAAGTCGAATATCGGATCAACTCCTGTCTGCTCTTTGTTGGTTTTATTTGGGGGGTTGTTTGCTTATTTTGCCCTGCCCCAAACCCACCCACTTGTTTCTGACGGGTGGTGGGAAAGCCGGTCTTTCTGACAGCTAGAGACTTAAATAGATCACAACCCCTAATGGACCATACAATAAATAGCTGTATTGCTCTGAGCGATGGTCTCTCTCAGAATGAGTTATAAATAAAGCTGGCCGAAGCATTAGCCTGGCACGTTTGTACACCGGAAGTCCTGTTCATCACATTGCGACCCGTGGGCAGTATCCTGAGCCAAAAGATGGCATTTTGCAAAGTCCAGCAAGAGTTATTTGTGCAGAGTTTTAACAGTAGCTTCCTTTCAAGGCTTGCATGGGGCAGGGAGCTTTGAAGATAAGAATGATTGCAATAGCGGCAATGTTTTTATTATTAGTCACTTATTGAGCTGTTCCTATATGCCAGGCTCTGTGCTAGTTTGCAGGCATATCTCATTTAATGCCTGTCTCTGAGTAGAGGTACTGCTGTTATTTTTGTTTCACAAATGAGAACACGGAGGCTCAGAGAAGGGAAGCTGTTGGCTTCTGGCACGTCTGATTCTGTTTCTCTGGGTGGAACCGGGGAATTTGCATGTCTTACCGGCTGCCAGGTGAGGCTGCTGGTCCAGGGCACACACTTTGAGAACCCCTGAGTTGTTGAGCCGCTGTTTTCGTGCTGGTGTTTCCCACATTCACCTAGGGTTGACCCTCACTGCAATTCCGCCAGTAAGTTTCATTACCCCCATTTAAGACCTGAGGTCCAGAAGAGGGAAGTGGCTTACTCAGAAACACACAGGTGTGGCCGCTCCTCTGCCCCCTGAACTGTTGCACGGACCCCAACACATGGAGGGTTTCAGAAACCATTTTTGTTAAAATATTCTTGACTAGGCCTTTAAAACCAGCGGGTCAAAGAAGAGAGTCCGACCAGGGTTTGCCTGTCCCCTCTGCCGTCCCTGGGTCACCGCAAAAAGTGTGAGTAAAGCTGACAGCGCCACTTCTAGTGCTTCTTAGTCTGACCTGGGCATGTTTCCAAGTAGAACTTGGGAGGAAGGTCCCGGACACTTCCTTCTACCTGTGTGTGTGTGGTCCATGCCTCCATGTGCCCCTGCCCAGATATGATAACCCCTGAGAGTGCATAAGGCCCTCTGCTGGGCTGAAAGAGTTCATGCAATTTCCCCAAGGTTTCACCCGGGGAGAGAGCTCAGGCCCCCTGACTTTAGCCTGGGGGTGTGGGGGAGGTGCTTTGCTATTCAGCCCCAGATCTGCAGCCTCCATTTCGCAGACGCTTACTAAGGACCAGAGAAGTACCTGGTGCTATTCTGGATGCTAAGGGCTTAGGCTGAGAATGACCCTCCCAGAGCACAGCGTCTAGTGAAGTGGTTCCCACTAGGGAGAATTGCACACCTGCCCCCGCTCGGGACACTTGGCCATGTCTACACACATTTCTGGTTGACACAACTGGGCCACAATGCAGCTGGCACCTAGTGGGTGGAGGCCAGGGATGCTGCCAAACACCCCACAATGCACCAGGGAGCCCCTAGTGACCCAGAATGATGTGGCCCCAAATGTCATTAGTGTAGAGGCTGAGAAACCCTGGTGTAAAGTAAGGCAGACACAGATACAGGCAATTAGCATGCCCTGGGGGTGAACTCTGTGCGGGAGGAAGGCAAAGGTGCTGCTGGATCACCTACAGGCGTGGGGTCTGGAGGGATCCCAGGAAGAGGTAACGTCTCAGCTGAAACCTGAAAAGATGAGCCAAACAGGAGAATAAGGGGTTGAGGCAGGAAGAGGCATCCAGACCCAGGAAACAAAAGTGCGCAAAGAAACAAAGGCACCTTAGAGCAGCGGCACTCACACCCAACCCCTTCTGGGTGCCCGGCAGCCGCCAGCTACTGTTCTAAGCACTGTGCAGTCATTCACGCATTTGACACTCACAGCTACCTTACAAGGCAAATGCTTCTGTTATCCTCATGCTATGGATGGGATACCCTTGGCCCAGAGAGGTCAACTGATTTGCCCAAAGCCACACAGCTGGTGCGTGATGGACCTGGAGTTGGAACCAGGCCTCCTGGCTCCCAGAGTCCGTAACTCGGATTGCTCCGTTACACAGAGATGATAATTCCCCACCCTGGGGGCATGCAAACCACCTGGGTGCTTTAGGCATCTCCTAATGGCAGGAGGGGAGAAGCAGTCTTTTCCCCACCTGTGTTTCTTCATTGAAGGACGCGGCTGGGAAAGGGACATATTTAGACATCTGGGGAGCAGCACAGGCCAGGGAAGAGCCCAGATGAAGAGTGAACTGAGGCAGAGAAGCCCTTTAAATTCACAGTCCTAGAGGAAATACGTGTGCCAGGGAGAGGTAAGCCTTTCTTAAGAAATTTCACCTGTCCGGCGTCTCTCCCCACAAGTGTCACGGGGTGGCCTGTCAGCCTGTGATAAAAGTAGAACAAAACGGGCGGAAATGGGCTTCTGTGCTGTGTTTCAAAGGAGCTTTCTCTGTGGTCAGCCCCCACGAGGTTTAGCTAGCTTGCTAACTAGACACTTTCAAATAACAGGAATGTTTAATAGTAGAAAAACACAGTCATTACCTCTGATTATAGGGGAATCCGATTGAGCCGGGAGTGTGCTCAGCCTGTCTACCCCTACCCGGCAATTTCAAGCTGCTGCCTTTCCCCAAAATTTTAGAAAAGGAGGAACCCAAACCTTGCACGCAGCTCTGCGTTGTTTATTTGTTATTTTTAAACAAATCAAATGGAAATTGATCTGCCTTCTTGGGAGCACAGTGGCTGCCAAATGGCCGGGCCCTCCTGCGTGGTTTAGTGGCGAATGCCGTCCGTTAGCCGTGATATCTTCAATTGTGACTAATCAAGGAGCTAATTATGGGCCTGATGGCATTGCCCTCCCCAGCAGATGACATCATTCACGACGAAGTGGGCCGAAAACCTGCCGCTTTTGCATTGGACGAAGGTGGCGTTTCCTCAGAACATTCCGGCACTTGTCTGCTCCAGGTTTCCCCCAAGTAAGTGGGGGTCTCGTGAGCTTCAGCTTGAAGGGGAACCCCTTCCCACTTCCTGTCCCGGACTTCTCAACAGATATTTATGGAGGATCTAAGCTTCAGACAAGAGAGCTTATATCCTGTAGGACACTCCTGGAGGGCTTGAAGAAAGAGGCAGGCAGGGTTAGTATGAGACCAGTGGAGAGGGGGTGCCAAGGGCATGTAGGGAGACCAATGACGTCTGGCCAGCTGGAGGCTGCGACCAAGGTGCTCGCAGCAGAGATGAGGGGAAGGGAGGGGTCCCGGGCATACCGTGGAGCGGAGCCCCTGGGTGCTGCCGCCGGTGTCTGGATGAGACAGCGCAGGCCCCTGGACCCATCAGCGCGCGTCCTCCTCAGGCCAGCGGGCGATGCTTCCCTCCACAAGGCAATCTTTTCCCCACCTGTGTTTCTTCAGCTTCTGCTGGGGACACGGCTTGGAGTTCCCCCTAAGTGCTAAGTGCTTGGTCTACTGCCACCCCAACACCCAAAGACAATAGACTTCTCTCACTAGAAAACCACAGTGGTTTCCAGAAAGCCTGCCATACAAATATGAAATAATATGCGTTGTGTTTGGCTTCGGTTTATTTCTGGGTCACAAGGACCCTAGGGTATTCTCAGGAGGAGTGATGTGGACTGACTCCCAGAAAAAGGCCTGTGCTTGAAAGGTAGTTCATCCATCCATCCCCCTAAAGAGCCTCCATGAACACCTTGGGGACGCCTGGACCCTGGTAAAGGTTCCCGCCGATCACGTGGCAGAGCACTCACCCCCTGGATCTAACAAATCTTTAAATAATACCCCCATTTGCAGCTTGCATGCCACCCTGTCTGCCTTGCCACCGAAAACTCCTGCCTGTCATGAGGGATAGAGCAAGGGACAGTGCTCCCTCCGACATACACTGTCTCGCCCATCTTGAAATGGAGATAAACAAGCCGTTGTTGACCCATACGAGCTCATGGGAAAGTCAGGGGTCAGTGGGGGCACCAGGAAAACGCCATGTTTGGGGGAAGACTGAATAAGATGGTGTCTGCAGAGCTGAGCTCCGCACAGTGGTGGTTGTGCGCAGACCGAGATTGGGCACGCCCGGAGCGTCACCAAACAGCCCCCTGCCCTATCAGGCTGGGTTATTTGAGGACTGGAGGGCTAATCCATGGAAACCCCTTTCCAACCCTCCCAGGCAATAATCCTTCAAGCACCGTTGCTCTGCGTGTTTGCCAAGACGTGCTTCCCGAGGCTTCCTGCTCAGGAAGCGGGGCTCTGGGATCTCAAACAAACAGCCTGGGTGTCTGGTCTTGCACAACCTTCACTGAGATCACTGGTCACATCGGAAGACACGGGGGGCAGGAGTGTTTCGCCTACACTCTTAGGGCAGGTTGCATAAAACAATTGTTGGACTCTGCTGCATAGCGGATGAGTCATCACGTGCATTCCAAAACGTGGTCGATCAGTGGGAACTGCAAGAGGTGGGGCGGGGGCAGTCTGGACAGGTGACGGTTTCCCTTTTTGTTCTCGCCCCCGTGTTTAAAAATGGCTTTCGAAGACCCAGAGTGCACCGCTCTTCTGCACCTGCAGGGACGAAGCGGGGAGAAGAGGCTTTGGTGAGTTCAGGCCAGCATTGTCCGGGTGACCAGGGCCCCTGCAGAGGGCAGGACAAGGACAGGTCGTGTATTCAGTGCTCAGGACTGACCCCTGGACATGTGCACATCTATGAAATGGAATCATTTTTAACCATTAAAAACCGATACTGTAAAATAATATTTAAAGGCAGGAGAAGCTGTTATGGATTATGTCACACACACACACACACACACACACCCCCGCCGCAGAAAAAAACTCAAAAGAGGTTGACATTGTAATGCCCAGACCTCAGAATGTGCCTTTATTTGGAAATAGGGTGCTTGCAGATGTCATTGGTAAAGATGAGGTCATGTCGGTGTAAGGTGGGCCCCTGGGCCCCTCTGACCGATGTCCTTATAGGAAGATGGCACGTGAAGACAGACTCAGGGAGAAGGTGATATGATGACAGAGGCAGAGACTGGGGTGATGTAGCTTCAAGCCAAGGAACGCCCGTGGTGGCCAGCAGCCCCAGAAGCCAGCGAGAAGCAGGGAGGTTTCCCCCACAGGCAGAGGGGCCCTGCCCTGCCCCACACCTTGACTTTGGACTTCTAGCCTCCAGACTGTGGGCCAATAAACGTCTGTTGTTTTCAGCCACCCAGGTGGCGGTGCTTTGTCTCGGCCGCCCTAGGAAATGAACCCAGACGCTGTGAATGCTACATTGCTAAGTGAAAAGGCAGCTAATAAATCAGTGTGCAGGCTATGATCTCATTTATCTAAAAACCATGATTATGTAATTTCAGATGACAGGAAGGAGAGGCAGTAAAATAGCAACGGTTATCACTGACGGGATTGCACGTCTAAAGTTTTGTTCACTTCCTCTGGGTCGTATTTTCTAAAATTTCAAAACAAAGAGATTATTAGCATAATAGGGAAAGTCATTTTTTTTTTTACCAGAACAGATCACTGCCCCTTCGCAATATGATCCCCACACATGCAGCTATACCACAGACAGCGTACTGAGTTTGCTTCCTGAAGTCGCAGCCTCAAAGCATTTCTTCTCTCACCCACATGTGCCCAGACTATGGCTGTTCACTGGGAGAAAAGCAGCAGGAGAAGCGTTTGTCCCTCTCCCTTTTGTAACCAGTGGCTGCCCAGTACCATCAGAGTGTGATCCCTGTAAGATCTGCCATGCCCAGCCCCTGCCAACATCTCCGCTCTCATTTCCCATCAATACTGGTCAGCTTGTATCCACCCCTGTGCACCCCTACACACACACACACACACACACACACACACACACCCCACTTACACAGACCTATATAGTAATAGTCTGCCTCATTCCTGAAGGGAACTTCTGTGACTTCCCACATAAAGCCACCTGTGCCTCAGTGCCTTTGTTCGTGCTGTTTTCTTTAGTGGCCTTCCCACTGAGTCCCAGTCATGCTTAGATCCTCAGTTTACCCACCACTTCTTCCAAGAAGGCCTCCCTGATGCCCCTGCCTCATTAGGCTTTGTTGGGGCTCCCACCCTGCGCTGCCTGGCACATAGTAGGTCTTCATTTTATTCTAAAATGAATAAAAATAGTAGACCATGACTTTCAGGCTGATATGGGCAGGTAACAACGGCAGTCTTCAGTTCAAAGCAATAGCTCTTATCTACTGCATCAGTGTCCTTCCACTGTAGCTAAGGGTCAGGCAATGCTCTCTCCCAAGACTCTTTGAAAATATCTCACTTCACTGAAGGGAATCGGGTTTCGAGGAAGACATTTGGGGAGAGCTGCAAGTCTCTTGGCTGAGGTATGGCTGCGTCGCACGGAAGGCTGGACACTGGGACCCCCGCCTGGCTCCGCGGCCCCTCTCCCCCACTCTGTCCCCTTTCTCCATCCCAGCGTGGAAGCCACGGCGTCCAGCATGCCACCAAGACCATATTCACCCCTGGGGCCTGAATCTCCTGGTGGATGAGAACCGACTCAGTGGCTCCGAGACCAGAATTAGAGTCCTAGCTAATAAATGCTTCAGTGACTCTGCCGAGGGGACAGACCCGCTTAATCTAATCGTGTTAAAACGTGGAGTAAATTCTGTCAGTTGCTAATGAGTCCAGTATGGCAATGTAAGCCAAAACAAAGAGACAGACCTTTTATAACTGTCTGTGTCACTCCCCTCCTCTGCCTACACATGTGTACACGTGTGTGCAGATACACACACACACTCATCCCTTTACGGGAGCCCCATGTGGTTTATTCTTCAGGGAGGCCATGAAAAGAACACGGACATTTTAGACAGAACTACTGGGCTAGCATCACAGCTCTTCCTCTAATAGGCTGTGTTCCCCCGAGCAGGTTACTTTACCTCCCCGAACCTCTATTTCTATACTTCTACCATGGGCATCTCAGGACTATTTCTGCCAGTCACCATGGCTGGCATGACACATATCAGGCACATGCCCACAGCTGGTAGTGTGAGTAAGCCCCCTTTTCCACCCCAAGGAGCCGAGGTGTTCGTGGGGGGAAGGGGCCGATGGCTCAGCATGCACAAACATTTTCAGACACAGCAGCCACGTCCTGGGAAAGTCATCTCGAAAATAGAGCCAGAGGTGTTTGATGATAATTAGAAATCACACGCAAAAAAGCACCGTGTAACCCAGGAGTCTTTGAAATACCCATCAGGACAGACCATTAGGAAAAGGCAGAGAGAACCACTCCATTTCAGACTGACAGGCTTTAATCTAGCTTTTACATTTTTAATTATGTTAATCTAATTTTAGACGTTAATGAGATTGTGGTGCACCATATTTATTTCCATTTCAGGTTGTTTTCTTTCACTCTCAATCCCCCGCTCTGTCAAATTGTGTAGCCACTGGAGCCAGGCGGCTTCCCAGCCAGCGGCGGGGGCATCAACGAGGAGGCTGGAAATGCAGATTCTTGGGCCCCTCCCAGACCCCCTGGATCTGAGCCTGCCCTTTCAGTGGTCCCCCATCCCCAGGTTTCCCGAGTGATCACAGCATGAGAAGGATTGTGTTTGAGGACCCTCTCCAGTCTAGACCCTGGGGGATGCTTCTATAAACCTGCCTGATTCATGGACCCAGGGCCTACGGGGGGTTGCCAGCTCTGTGCTTTGGCCATACAAGGTTGGTTTGTTCGCTGGGAGCGGCAGCAGCTCCAGGGCCCAGGTGAGAATAAGCAGAGCTCACCTGTATTCTGTGTGCCAGGCCCTTCTCTCAGTGGGTACCGCTGTTATCCCCATTTCACAGATGAGGAGACTGAGGTTCACAAGTGTAAGTGACCTTCCCAAGGTCAGAGCTAGACGGGCTTGGAACCCAAGAGTCTGACTCCAGAGACCAAGCTCAGTTATGTGCTCTGGGGAACCCCAACCCAAGCGAGGCCCTGATCCCCTCACCTGGCAAGTATTTACAGAGCACCCACAAAGTGTCCGGCATGTGTGAGGTACTGGGGTACGGCTGTGCGTAGAGACAAAGATTCCCCCTCAGGGGAGCTTAACATTTACCAGATAATCACGCACACATGCACACCTATGCACATGCGTCCTTACACATGGGGAGGGTGCTAGGGAGAAGAGATCGGGGTGCTCCAAGAGTAGCTAGCAGGGAGGTCTGCCTGGTGTGGGCATCCCTGGGAGGAAGTCTTAGCGTGCAGAGCTCACAGAGGCGTTAGCTGCCAAGGTGGTGAGAACAGCGCAGAGATAAAAGACAACATGTGAAAATGCCCTGAGGAAGGGGTACACAGGTGTATGCAGATGGGAAAGGCGGTCCAAGGATGAGGGCACAGGACGTACAGGGGGCGGAGCTGTCGGGTGGGGTGGAAGAGAGACCGGCCCCGCCACGAGGGCCTTGGAGGCCATGCCCAGACCACCCTCCCCCGTGATGCCCGTCACCCACTGCCCCTCACGGCACCCCAGGATGTCTCCCCTCTCCCATCTTACACCCCCTTGCCTCTTTCCCATGCTCCAGGCTTTCCCAGCCCCCTGGTCCTGCTCTTTGAAGCCTCAGCCCTGCTCCCAACCAGCACACATTTGCAGCTGTTGTCATCAGGATAGAGCTGGTTGCACAAGAGAGAAGCACGATTCAGATGGGCTTAAACCCGACTTGTGTAGCTTCTGGCATAGCTGGGTCCAGGTGCTGCACAATGGCAGTGGGAACCCCCCTCTCTGTCTTTGGACTCTGTCTCCTTGGGCTGGCTTTATCTCCAATGGGTGCGATGGCCCCATCCAGCTCCAGGCCTCTGTATCCTATTGGCTTATTATCAGCCAGGATGATCTCTTCCCTAATGGTTCTGTGACCTTCCAAGCATCCCAGGAGCCCAGTTTGGATCGTGCATTAATCACCGCAGCCGGGACCTGCTAAGGCCCTGCCCGGGCACCACTGTGGGGGGACCCCCGGCTCCTTAAGACTCCTAGAAAGAGCCTGAGCAACGGCCATTACCGGCGTGCTGAGCGTGGGGGAGGGCTGGCTTCCTGGTGCCCGTCAGCATTTTGTTGGCACCCATGCTTTACTCTGTTCATAATAGCAGGGGGCACTGAATCATTCTTACTTATAGGGATTTACTCCAAATATAAAATGCCACTGGTGGTTTTTAAAATACTGTATTATAAGGAACTTTTGAACATAGAGTCCTGGCTTTGGAAATGTCAGCATGGTAAGCTGATCTTAGAATCAACACGGAGCTACTGACTGAGTGCTCCGGTGGGCCTGCGGTCTGGGGTGAGGCACCCCGGAAGCCCTAGGTGATGAGTTTTCATCTCCCCCGAGTTGCTGCGTTCCCCTCCTTCACCCCCAGCAATGTTGTTTGTGCTAATTAACGAGGACATAATCATTATCTACCAAGGATGGAATTCTGTATCTTGGGGTACAAGAGAGAAGGAGGAGACAAGATACACAGACCAAGAAAAAAAGAGAGATTGACAGAGACATATAAATGGAGAGAGCCCGAAACCAAAGATTAATAAATCAAGAGTAGGCTTCCAGGAGACGTTAGGAAGAGGCCCCGCCCACACGTGTAACATTCATCGAGATTCCGTTTCTACGTGAGCATGATTCTTGGGCCAAAGGACAGGAAGCATTTGACCTGGAATTTTCATAGGGACTGTGGATAGTTCCTGTGTCTGGGGGGCGGGGGGGAGGGGTCAGAGATGGGCATGCAGGCAGACAGTACCCCGCTTCCAGAAGGAACTGCAATGGCCCATCCAGGTGGCATCCCCAGCTGACATGCAGCCATATCCGCCACCATCCTGTATGTTCACAAGACGTTTACAAATTCAGTGAGAGAAAAAACTGTGGTCATTTATACTGCTGCGTTGTAAAACTTGACATGGGTAGAGCTATTGGAGCCATGAATCACAGAAGGAGGTGAAAATTCAAATGGATATAAATGTCCATTAATAGTGGGAAAGTTGGATAAATTACAGTTTGTCTGTATCCTGGAATGATAAGAAGCCATTATAAAAATGAGAGAGACCTCCGTGGAGTGTCACTGAAACATCTCCAAGAAATGCTAAGTTAAAATAAAAAAAAGTAAAACAAAGAAGCAAATTGCAGAACAATACCTGTGGTAGGATTCCATTTATTTATGTTAGAAAGACATGTATGCATGTAAATGTGCTCAGATAACAGATCGATGCCACGCCGTTGGTGACGTTCCCGGAGGAGCTGAGCAGGGTAGGACTAGAATTCCATCATTTTTGGTGTGTTTTTATTCTGTATGTATTTTCTACTGCCAGGCTCTTTTTCTTTTTTTTTTCTTTATTTTTTTGAGGGCCGTGTCACTGGCCCTCATATGTGGGACCTGAACCGGGGCCGCTCAGGCTCTTTTTCAATGAGAAATCATACGTGTAACTGACATCATTGTACGTACCATGTGAAAACTAACAACGAAGAGTTAGTGATTTGGGGAAACAGAGTAAAAGCGTTACTGAATGTACTCATCTTGAGCCTCATCAATATCCCCACCACCACCATCAGCACCCAGGATGCTTTGCTTCTGGCCATACTGGTCTATTTGTGGCTCTCGTGCCCAGGCTCACTCCATCCCAGCACTCTCCACCATCCTGCTCCATTTACAGGGTTTTTTTTTTTCATGCACGTGCATTTTGATAAAAAACATGGAGACTCCAGAGGTGATACCATCACTAAACTCACCTAACACGGTGTTTCAGTCAGGACAGGCATGGATCTGCTGCAGTAACAAATAACCCCCAGATCTCAGCGCCTCAGAGCAAGAGAGATTTATGTCCTGCTCACACTTCACATCCATCACAGGTCAGATCCAGTTCTGCTTTGAATTGTCTTCAGTCCTGGGGTCCAGGGTTAGTCTCTGGAGCAGCCTGTGTCTGCTGGTCTCATGTCAAACACAAAATGAAATTAGAGTGAACCACACAGTGGCGCTTAAAGCTTCTTCCTGGAAGACAAGAGGCTCAGGTCACTTCTCATATTCCACTGACTCAACCAAGTCACATGGCCAAGCCTGATGCCAAAGGGTCAGGGGAGTATAATCCTCCTAGGGGAGCGGTATGATGAGGAGTGGGCATCAGATGTTTTTGAACAATAGTGCATACCCTCATGCATGGTTTTCAGAGACCTCAGCCGCAGCAAATGCTTCTGCAGGGCCCACAGCGTGCTCAGTACTGAACCACTTGGAGGGAGGCAAGAACAACTCATCATATAAAAACGAGACCTTTTTTAGGCCTTATGACACCAGATGCTGTGCTAAGCGCACTGCACGCATCAACTCATTTCATTTTTCCATCAGTTCTTATTAGATGAGCAGCCGGGGTTCCGAAAGATCAGGTCACTTGCTCAAGTTCACACCATCCCTGCCCTCCAGGAGTTTCTGTCCCAGGATGTACCCCAGACTTCAAATAGGAAGCTTGCTCATCATAACCTGAGTTTATTTTAACTTGTCTGTCACCCATGGTATGCCAGAGCTGAGCTGATTCTTAGGGTGCTTTGGAAGGAAGGCTGTAAGGCGGTGCTTGGGGATGTTCCGGGCCCTTAGGTTTTCTGAGCTCTTTTATTAATAGCTGCATGACCTGGCAGGGTCACTCAGCCTCTCAGCCTCCAGACCCTCATCTAAAGCTCAGGTTATTACAGAGCCTACCCTTTGGGCTGTTCATTCAGCAGGAGCTGTTGAGTGCCTGCTTTGGGCCAGATGCTGTTCCAGTTATCAGCGCTCCGGCAGCGAGCTGAGATCACTCTCGGCCCTTATTTTCTAGCGGCGGGGGGTGGGGGGGAGAGAAAGGAAGCCAATGAATCAATATGTAACTTAATATTAATATAATAAGTGCTATACAAATAATAAGGCAGGGAAAGGAGACTGAGGAATGGGGGTGCTCTTTGAAATAGAGTGGTCTGCAAGGAAGCCTCCCCGATGCGGTGACATTTGAGAAGCCCAAATAAAGGGAGGGAAGGCAGGTCACGTGGAGTTACAAGAAAGCATGTTTCCAGCAGAGGAAATAGCTAATCTAAAGCCCCCATGGCAAGGCTGTGCTGCATGTCTGCGGGGAGCAGCTGAGGTTCCTGCTGCAGGGCTAAAGTGAGGAGGAGAGGGCAGGAGTGAGGCGGAGAGAGAGGCCGGGTCAGATCATGAGGGGCCCCACAGGCCACGCGAAGGGCTTCACTAGTCAGCCGCCAGCGTTAAATGACGCAGTCCACGGAAGGAAAGGTGCTTAGCACAGTGCCAGGTGCCTGGTGAGCCCGCAGCACATGAATGGACGTCAGCAATGTTTGGTTCACTCAGTGTCCAAAGACTTCCGTTGCGTGCTAGGCATTGTCCTGGGTGCTTGGGAATCACTGGTGCCCACGGCACTCTACGCTGCCCTGGTGAAGATCCATTCGAGCATGAGAGCCAGACAACAACATAAATAAAGACAGTAAATAAGTCAGTAAGTAACAAGCAGAGCATGTCAGCAAGTGGTAGGCGCGATGGGTAACAGGTAGGGAAGTGGGGTCAGCAGTGGGTTACGCGGTGTCAGGCTCTGATGTTAACTACGGTTAAGGAGTAAGGAGGCCTCATTGGCCACAAATACTCCGAGCAGCTGAGGGATTTGGTTGAGCAGATTTCTGGGGGAAGAGCCCTGCAGGCAGAGGGAACTGCTGAAGCGAAGGCCTGGGGGTGGGACCGTTACTGGTGTGTTTAATGAACAGCAAGGACATTAGGGTGAACGGGGTGAACAAGGGGGAGAAGGACAGGGGATGAGGTCACGGGGTGATGGGGTCGGATCAAAGGGCCTTGCAGGCCATTGTAGGGACTTTGGCTTTTTCAGTGAGTGCTATGGATGCCATCAGAGGGCGCTGGGCAGAGGCGGGTCACGCTCTGAGGCAGGTTCTAACAGAGTGGCCCCATCTCCTGAGCTGAGAAGACACTAGATGGGTGTGGCTAGCAGGGAGGCCATTAGGAAGCCATTGCACTAATGCAGGCAGGGGATGGTGGGGTGGCTGGAGCCCAGTGGGCCACGGTGGGAGGGATGAGAGGGATAGGGTTCTGGATCTATTTGAGGGAGAGCTGCCTCCCCGGACCCCTGTCCGTTTCCTCCACCCCCACACTCTGTGTTATTCCTGCCACAGACAATCGGGGAGGCAGGAGCCACCATCAGCATCCCATGCCTAAGCTCTAAGCTCGGGACATCTCACGCCTCCCTCTTCACTGCTTTGTTGGAACACCTCCTGTTTCTAATGCTAGCTGCTCCCACCTCTGATGGCAAGGAAGGAGTTCCGTTCACCTCGGATTGGCGATCTGAGGCTGGGCATACCCTTTTGTGGATGGTAAAACTCAGATGTAAAAAGGTTCTGTGACTTAGCCAGTCCCAGGGCTAGTATACGATGGAGCCAATATTTAATCCCGTGTCCTGTGACACACATCCACACACACCCCCAAAGCCTTGACCGTTAACGACCAATTTCCAGACCAGAAGGAGAAGCCAGGTAGAACCCAGCATGGACTTCGCACCTCAGATCAGTACCTCTTGACGCCCAGGGGCTCATGCATGAATGCTAAAAAGCACAGGCTATAGTAAAAGAGAGGGTCAAAACCAAAAGTGTTGTTTTGGTGACATCTCTGGGGACACTGAATGCACCCTTAGTCATTGGTGGTCTCAATGATACTTGTATTCAACAGGCACTCTTGGGATTGCGTGGTGGTCCCAATGCCATCTTATACCCCTCTCATTGATGGTGTCCTCACCCCCTCACCCTGGGGGCCAGTGCAGAGCAGAAGGGAAGAGGCCAGCTTCACGTGATGGTCAGAGACTCCCAGAAATGGGGAGGCTGCTGGTATTGGGGAGCCTCAAGTGGGGGTTGGGGTTATCACCACCGTAGGTAGGATGGAGCCAGAGATATAAGACTCTATATATAACGTGTGTCTGAGGCGATCGATCCAGTTTTGTCACCTGATGGTCTATGAAACACCGATTCACCGTCATCCAAACAACACAGCTTTATTCACCCACCATTCATACCCTGTGGCAGACGCTGGGATGCAGCACACACAGTGGGGGCCATTGCACCCACAGATAACTGAACTCAAGATGATGCTGCTAGGTGAGAGGGATGACAACAGAGGCAACAGAATTTAAGCCAAGAACTTTATTGATTCTATTTTATCCTCACCAAAAAAAAAAAAAAATACAGAGTAGGCATTAATATCCTCAGAGATGAGAAAATAGGCTCAGAAAGGTGAATAATGTTCTTGGGGTCACACAGCCAGGAAGCAGTGGTACCAGCTTTCAGGTGTGTAAGTACCATGCTCGAATGCTTCTCATGTCAGTCACGTTGTTGTTTTCTTCCATAAAAATGGGCTCCAAGTATTAGCGGGAAGTTTTCCCGTGGAGAGACTTCACTCTCACCCCACGAGCTGACAAGTGTCGGTCGGTGTCTGCTGAAAAGTCAGAGAGGCGAGGACACACCACTGCCCCCCAAGAAGGATCCTCAGGGCGTGTGCTTGTGCCATAGGTTTCTGAGGGTGAGTTTGATCTGGTTTTTACTTTTTAACAAAGCCATAGATAGTTGCTGTGGGAAGGCTGTCCGCCTCGCCGGCCTCTCCGTGGTGGATTCTGCATCCCAGTCTTAAAGGGCCTGGAAACGTGTTTTAGCACAGGAAAAAATGTCTCAACCACAGAGCTGCATTTCCTGCCTCTACACGGAGGCAGGAATAAGGTAAGCAGACAGGAAGGCTGGGAATCGTCCTTGCCTGCCAGACCACAGTCTCAGGCTTGGGGCCCCACGCAGGGGTGCATTCTAGACCCTTTGTCCTATCTGGGGACACGGAATGGAGATACAGGTAGGGCAGTGTCATGTTTCTGGTTTGCAAACAATGGAAACCACGTCAGGATGGCACAGCTGAAAAGGAATATGTAAACGCTAATTACTTAGCTCATAGGCTTTCCAGGAGGTGCGGTAGTGGGTTGAATAGCAGCCCCGCAAAAAGATATGTCCATATTTGAATCCCCAAACCCCTGTGAATGGGACCTTACTAGGAAAAAGGGTCTCTGCAGATGTAATTAACTTAAGGAGCTTGAGATGGGGGAAGATCATAAGGGGTTGTCCTGGCGGTCCCTGAATCCAATGGCAAGTGTCCTTATAAGAATGGAGTAGAGATTTGACACATTCAGAAGAGAAAAGGAGAAACCAACATGATCACAGAGGCAGAGATTGGAGTGAGGTGGCCTGAAGCCAAGGACAGCCAACAGCCACCGAAAGCTGGAAGCAGCCCAGAAAGAATTCTCCTAGTCTGCAGAGGGGATACAGCCCTGCAGGCACCTTGATTTTGAACGTCTGGCCTCCGAGTCTGTGGTTCTCTGTAACAACATCAGTAGGAAACTAATACAGGTGCAGAGAACAGACTTGGAGGCCACCCCACCGAGAATCCCTAACTCACACTGCAGAACGGTGTAGCAGAGGTGTCATCGTCCCCAGAGTGGGCCCCACGGACCTTGCAATGCCAGCCCCTGGACACTTGACCTCATTGTCGAACCCTGCTGGCCCTGGAAGCTGATGGAAAACGCTGCCATTATCGGCAGGACCAGCTTCCAAAGGCAAGTCTGGAACAAGCGCCCTGATTGGTGGAACCCAGGTCACGTGCTTTCACTCTAGCTGCAGTGGAGGCTGAGAAAGGTGCGTCTGGCTTCTTGAGCAGGGCAAGGCCCCACACAGAGGGGGGCGCCCCTAGAGGCGGCTGGCAGAGCAGACCCGCAACCTGTCCCCTGCCGCCCCCCATTCGTCAGAAATAACAGGGAAGTCGCAGCTCTTCCAAACACCAGCAGCCCTGGACCCCTCTCGCTGACCAAGCTGTGTGTGCAGCGAGCGTCTTGTGCATGGCTGTAATAAGCTAGGTCTTGCCCCATTCTGTGACTGTGGCCGCTGGGGTTTGTTTTTCTTTCTCAGAGATAACTTTCCCCTCCTTGTTGATGTTTGCTTTGTATTGGAGGCTGTTCAGCGGTGCAGGCTGATTTACGTAATCCTGCCACTGCCCTCTCCCCACTTCTCCCGTTGCCCCAGCCAACACTGATCTCACCACTGCTTCTCGAACATTCCAGGTACCCTCCTCCTCAAGGCTTTTGTTCACCCATCCCCTTTCGCCTGGAATTCACTTCCCCTGAACCTGACATGATTCATCACCTCACTTGATTCAGCTTCAACTCTATGCCCAGTGTCATCTCTTCTGAAAATCCTTTAGTGATCACCCAGCGTAAAGCAGCAGCGACTCTCCATCCCTGTACCCGGCTTTTATTCCCCAAAGCCCTTATCACTAGCTGGTATAAATGGCACATTTATTTGCTGATTTTTTTATTTTATTTTTTTATCGTGCCCCTTCAACTAGAACATTGGTTCCACGAGAGGAGGCATTTTTTTTTTTATGTTTGCTCCCGTCTTCCTGGCATGGTAGCAGACGCTCAATAATGCTGGTTGAATGCAGGAATCATATTGTCACTAATAGTTTAAATATTGTTTTCTCCTCCGCTAGGATTTGGCCATTTCTAGGAAATCATGCAGGCTGATTGCTGTGGCTCTCCCCCAGAGCCTAGCAGAGTGCTGAGCACAGACAGGGCCCCAGGGAATACCGCGGAGAGGGATGAATGGATGGGTGAGCACAGTTAAACGCTTACTAAACCCCAACACTTGGATGTAAAATGCAAGATTCTCAAGTTGCAATTTCCCCTAATGGTATTTCCCAGCCTCAAGCTAGCACCCAGTGTAATCGGAGCCGTCTTTCTATGGCTGTATTCGCACACACAGCAGCCTGTGTGGCTTTGTACCCAGAGTCTCGTTGGAGTAAGTAGCAATAAGCATCCATCTAATCTGTATGTTTTTATTCATTAGCAGAATGAAGAGCTCTTTTCCCCACAAACAAGAACTGATGCTGATTGCCAATCTTTAAAGCAGATAAGCAGGAATGTCACTGGCCAGGGTCCCGGGTCTTTGTCCATATTACATCCCCTTGTAGCGTCACCACCGTAAGCGCAAGCAGCTTTGGGGGATACCTGTACTGCTAAGAGCAAGGATTTCCCCTGCCTCGATCTAGCAGGAGTTTCCTGAGGCCAGCAGGCCCTCCCTAAAGCCACAGACCTCCCTTCTCAGTGGCCACTGCTGTGCCTGGCCTCTTGCTCTGGGATGTGGGCCCTCAGCTCTGCCAACGCTGTGGACTAGACTGTTCTGTCTCGTGGGCAGTTTTGCTGGCATCGTAGATGTTCACCAACACCCCTGGCCTCTACTCACCAGGTGCCGGAGCAACCCTCTAGGTGTGATACCCCAAAATATCATTATGTTGCCACAGATCCTTTGAGGAGGGGTGGACAAAATTGCCCCCACTGAAAAGGTCTACTCTATGGTTTAATAGTCACTTTTTTTTTTTTTGCTCACCATTTCATGGGATTATCATCTAAATCATTTCTATCCAAGATACAGGAAAGGCTCGGTTTCCATGGATATTGACTTTTAGGTCCTCCGGTGAAGCTCTTATGGGTTTTATTCTTTCATCAGTAAGACTCAGGGCTCTTGTGGACCCTTCAACCATGTTCTGAGAATCTTGTCACGTCCCTGCTGACTGGCCTCCCCTGAGCTCAAATGGGCCCCCCTTTCTCACGGCTTCCGGGGCCCCCTTCAGAATGCGGCGGTCCTATGAAGGGTTGGATGAAAAGGTCCTTGTGTGGCCATGATGTAACACACGCAGTTTCCTGTGTTCAGTACTGCGAGGCCTGTTATGATTTGCTGGGGACGCCTTCCGACTCCTCCACTGTTTTCAGCTGAAAGAGAAAAAGAATGACCTTGAGAACATAAATGATTTTTGGATAACACACGAGAGAATTCTTATTTCTAGAGAAGAAAGCCATCCTGCGTGCTTTCCAAAAGGAAGCCTGTTGTGTCAGCCAGAGAAAGGGAGGTTCAGGCATACCCCCGACTGCCTGTGTTATTCATCCATTTCACAGCCTTCTGAAAAGTCACCAGGCTTGGGTTTCTGGATTTCCAAGCTTCTTGTGCTCACTAATTTCTCTACAGACGAAGAGCAGGTGGCCCAGGGGCCATGAAGTCTGTAGGAGGGAACTTGTCAGAGTTTGGTGCACTGGAACAGGAATGACAGAATGCCAGTTTCCCTCCTAATGGTGTGTCATCCTCAGGAATCAAATAAGCAATTACAGGAGGCTAAATGGAATTCATTTCGAATTCAGATGGGCAGCCTATGCCTAGGATACTCCACAAGGGGCCAGAGCTGTCCTGCCTACGTACAAGCCTGTGGGGCAGTGGGTCCTTGAGCCAGGCTGCCTCCCTGCCACTCAGGGGTAGCCTGGCTGAAATGGTCACTGGCAGCTTCCTGTCTGGCTTTTCCCTGTCTCCTCTCCTTATCTCGCATCCCCGGGCACCTCCACGCCTACCTGCGTAAGAAGTGGCAGCAACATGCCTCTAAGGGTGGGATGTTAGGCATCAAGTAAAGGCCTAGGGGTGTGTCCATGTAAGGCAAACCCATTTGACCTGTGACCCCTCTGTAAAGGAACTTTTCGATTGGCCCTGCCAGGTAGTACGGTGCTCTTTGAAGTCAAATGAAAGAGGAAGGGCATGAAAGAAAAGCTTGGTTGTTTTGGGGATGTCAGTTACTGGGTGTCACACGATTAAATCCACGTTAGCTTATTTAATTCTAAAAAATAACTCTGTGAAATAGGTATTACTATCATTCTGTCCATTTTCACAAAATCTTAGTTGACAGAGATGGCGCTCACCCCATCGCCACATTCTCCCCTGTAATTCCTTGCCTTCCTTGATACAGTTTGGGGCCACGTGGCTCATTATGGCTGAGGGGCTGCAGGTGGAAATGATCAGAGCCACTTCCCGGCCACGGTAGTGAAGAGGCCTCCTCCTTCCCTCTCTTCTGCTGTAGCAAATGCAACGTCACGTGGTCCAAATGGAGCCAAACCAGGCTGGCGGAGGGCGGTGCCGATCATGCGTGCCCGCCCGTGTTTGGAAGGGTGTTGGAGGGCTGATACTTGGGCCCTTCTCCAGCATCTGGGCCAAGTTCCTTTTCAGCGTCTTCTCGCACACTTTCAGTAACACAGAAGTCACTGCCTCCTGAGCCTTTATCATGTGGTCGAGCTCTGTATCGAAAAGTCCTGATTTTATCCTTGGGAGCCACACAGATCCGTTGTCCTCACTCTTAAACAGAACACCTTTCTCAGTATTTGGACTGGATTCTCTGTCCTGCGTGAGTGTTCCTTTTCCCAAGCCCAGTTCTTTAAGCTCCTCCTCTCCTTTGCATGGTGTTGAGTTCACTTGCCTCTCAAATTACAAACAAGGTATTAGATGCCCACAGAGGGCACTTGACGAATCGAAGTGCAAATCATTCCTTAATGGCAGAACCTGGCATTGAACCCTGTAAGCTCCATGAGGGAAAGGGTTTCTTTGGTTCACTTACTATTGGATCCTTGAACAGTGACTGGCACTCAGTAGGTGCTCAGTTAATATTAATTGAGTAAATGAATGAAGCCAAGGCCCAGCCCCCAGTCGTTTATTTTTTTATTTCCATGAAACAGCGTAAAGAAATAAATAGTCATAAATTCCATGCTGAACTCGTATTTCGGAGCCCGCATGACACCACAGCTCTAAGCCAACATGTACACAGCAGGCTTGGGCTCATCAGGCACCTCAACTTGGCCAAATAGAATTTACATACACATGCAAACGGGTGTTAACGGTGATAGTGAACACATGTATGACTGACCGCCTGACTTCCCATCCCCACAGCTTTAAGCTTCGCTGCGTCTGCCCTGAAGCAGTTCTCATGGAAAATGTTCTAGACTCCCTGCATTCTAATTCTCTCCACCAATGTCACCGTCATCTCTAAAGCCTTATTAAGACTCATAGATTTGGAAGCATATTTCAGTAGTTCAGGTAATAGTTTCATGGATTCAAGCTCAGCACAAAACCAGAACCTAGCTTTTGGCACTAAAATTATTTACACACACTTGTGTGTGTGTGTGTGTGTGTGTGTGTGTGTGTGTATACATACATATGCATATATATTTGTATTTATGTGATGTGGCATTATAATAAGGGTAAACTTTTCTTTTGAAAGATGGATATGATTCTTGGATGAAAATGAATGCTGGTTAGTAAAACCACAGACATGACATTATTGTGTTTAGGCAATAATTCAAATTCGTCTGCCTTGTCGAGAGTCCCCCAGCAGATAAGGCAACATCTTCTTGAGGAAAATATAGTTGGGAGGATGGGCACAGGTCCCAGCTGTGCCTGAGCTGTTGTGGCCCGCCTTTGCATTCTATGAGTATTCAAAATGAGAATATGATGAAATTCATTTATTCATTCATTTGAAAAACAGTTTTGGTACTCCTAAGATATGCTATGTACTGAAAGCTTCAATTGATTTTTACAATAAAGGGCAGAGCAGTCACTAGCTAGCTAGTTACCCGAGCGACTAGGTGGGTGGGTAGGTGGGTGCTTGGATGGATGGGTGGACGGATGGATGGACGGAGGGACAGCTACATAGATAGAAAGGATGGTAGGGAGTCTTTCTGTGCATTCCCAGGATCCTCTGCCTTCGTCCAGTAACAGCAGTACAATTTTCCTTAGGGAATCCCTCTCCCTCAGTCTCTGTTCACGTGGTTTATGTGTCTCTGGCTCTGTTTCCCACCAATGGCTCTGTCCTGGCCAATAAGACTACAGTTTCAAGTCTAGGCAGATCCCAGAAGCTCTAATTCTAGGACCGGGGCAGGCATGACCTAGAGAGAAGCAAGTCTTTTCTGCGGGACTTGGACTTGGGAGGGTCTGAGTCCTGGTGAATTGTGGGCATACAGGGATCATGTAGCCAGGAGGGAAGCCACCAGAGGGGACAGCCGAGCTATGGGAAGAGAAAGGCTGAACGGTGGTGAAGTAATGTGAACACCTGAATTCTGCCATGTCAGATACTAATAAATAGGTTTTGAATTCTTGGGAGATTTTACATCTCCATGTTATTCTGCGTACGTTCTTCTTTTGGTCTCTTGCAATCCAAAGAGTTCTGAATAACTCAGGGGAAGGACCCAGATTTTGCACGATGTGCTGGGAAGCATAGAAAGTGGAATCAATTAGAGTGTTCCTCTCACTGCCTCCTGGGTGAGTAACTGCAGCCTCGGGCCCATGCGTGACCTGCCTAAATTTGGGGGTACAGTCCATGATTTAATCTCAAACTGAATGATTTGAAAGTCAACTCCTAGGGGGCTGCTTCTCAAAGGTGCCCAGATATTTGCATTTTAGGGGCCAGGAAGCAATGCCACATGGATGGCCTAGTCAATCAACTAAGTAATCTCAGTTTTGAGAATGTCTCTTCCCCCAAGGAGCTCAGGAAAACTATTTTCACTTAGAATGAACCAAAAGAAAGTGGCCAGTAAACATGTTTATTCTCCCTGAAGCATTCCTTGTATATAAAAGGTTGCTCGCCATTGTTCTTGATAGATGACACCCTCCAAGGGGCTTTCAAACTCTGAGATTGCCTGAAAAGACCAGTGAGAAACTTGCCTTTGCCTCATCATGTAATATCCTCCTGCCCAACACAGAGGAAGTTTTCAATAAGTAGGCGCTGAATAATGAATACATTTTGACGCGTCCAAATTCTCATCCCCTGCAAGCTCGCTTAGAAGGACCCCAGGAAGGAAAGGTCTTAAAGAGGCAACTCGATTCCAAAGTCATCCTATAAAGTAATTGTCACAGAGAGTCAAATGTCCCTTCATATCTCTCTTAAGTCACCCTCGCTGCGAGGAAGTGGACAGTTTCTCTGTGTGTCCACTTCAGTCCGTTTCCCCTCCTCCTTGAACAGACCACTGTGCCTTGGGCTGAGCCACTGATGAGGAGGCTGACTTGTGTGTAAGAGCTCATGGTCACTGACACCAGCAGCTTGGCGCTCAGCATGGCGAAAAGCTCATACCAGGAAAGGCAAAAGGGCACGCGGAGGTGTCGGCATAACTGGGTTTTCTATCTCCTGCTTCTTCAGGCTTTGAGTGGGATGGAGGTTGAAATAATCCATGTGATTAAAAAGATTTTTCCCAGGGGCCGGCCGAGTGGCTCAGTGGGTTAAGAGCTCACTCAAGAGTGCGAGCTGAGCTCTGAGCAACAGCAGTTCGATGCCCAGCCTGAGCTGAGCTGCCGCTGAGCTGCCAACAGGTGGCAGGATGGCTCAGCTAAAAAATAAAAAATAAATTAAAAAAAAAAAGTCAAAAAGATTTTTCCCTCCCCTTCTCCGGCCTCCTTCGCCTCCTTCACCCCCGCCCTCTTTCCCTCCCCTGCACTCCCTTCTCTCTCTCTCCTGCCCTCCCCACGAACCGCCTCATGTAGTAGAATTTGGATAACTGAAGTGTACTTCTAGTTAATGATAATTTCCAATGACTAAAATGATGCAACTAAGTTGTGTCTCTAACCTCTCATAGACCAATGAATGTCCCCAGTAAAAGTCATGACAAGATGCCCCCTGTCCTGTGATGTCTGTATCCCCACCCAGAACATTCTATGGTTGATAGAAAGGATTCTTTGCACCCTTCCTGCTTCCATAGTCAAGTGATCTAGAGAAAGCAGAAAGATTGGAGGGAAATGCTTCCAGCAAGCTCACATTTGATGCTAAAACCACCCCTATTCATCCTTTTTCTGGCCAAATAAAATGGCCATCTTTATGGTAAATGTGATGAATGGACATATGCCGTTCTTGGAGATTTATCTACATCTTTTGAGACTTTCCCCCGCTTTCTTATTCTTCCTCCCCATCTTCTTTTCATTTTGCAATGCAACAAAGTTTCACGAGGGAGGGTTTTGTAGGGAATCCAAGCCTGGGGAGTTATTCAGGCCTTTGTCATAAATGATGGGGAGCACAGAGCCAGCCTCTTGCTCTGCAGCTCCAAACATTTCCACAAGGTGATTACCATAAAGTGCATGGCTCTCTTGGGCTGGAGTAGGACTTGTGAGCGCACAGCTGCCCTCTCATGGGAGTGAGATGCACGCGACACACCGGCTTCCCTTGATGAGAAGGCAAAGAGGACTTGTTGAAGGGAAGGCAGCCTTTTTCCCCCAAAGAGTACTATGTAGAAAGAGAATTGTCTTTTTTAAAACCCAGATCGGCATCTATGGGGCACGAAAATGAACAGCCCGCAAGACTCAAGAGTTTCCTGGGATGAAAAATGTCCTCATCCTTTGATGCATCTTTGCAGTTCATGTAATGACCTTTAAAATTGAGTTGCCAAGAATTAGACAAAGTGGGAAAAAAAAAAAATCAAGCCAGAAAGCCCCGAAAAGATGATAAAGTGATTGTTTTAAGCTCCTGCTAATCGGGTGGTGTATCATCGGTGACCTACACCGTAAGCCCGGGGAGTAGGCGAGCCACTGTCCTCGGCGTTTCTGGATAAAGATCTAAAGCGAGAATTAAGAACCAATTCCGTGACTGGTTTCCAATCCTGGCCAAATCTCTACGGCGCTTGCAGCCCTCGAATCAGTTGTCATGGAGGCCACCAGGGCCATTCGTGGTCCAGCTGACCATCTGAGATAACCAGGGTGGTCCCCTCCATCCATTAGATGAAACTGTTGGTTAAATTCAGCTTCTGATAGGAAGTGGTGGGTCTTGGCAACTCCAGCAGCTGAAGTTTTATCCACAGGAGCCTGGGTCTTTGTACGTGACCACTTGACCAAAAGGATCACCCCATACCCCCGTCACCAGCTACCAATGCGCATTTTATTTTCTCCATGGGTGCCAATATCTATTCTTCCTCATTAGTACATTTATTTGTATATTGTCTCTCTCCTCCCATGGAACCTAACCTCTGAGAGTCCCTGTCTCATTCACCATTCCCAGTGCCCAGTGTTCACAGCACCTGGAATAGTGCCTGGGACACTGCAGTTGTGGGGGTAACATGTGAATAAAGGAATATCTGTCCTTTCTGACAATCATTTTTACACGTGTAGCTCATTGTGTGCAAGCCAAATACATGAAAATCTGGCACTATGTTTTAAATAATTTAGAAGATTCTTCCACTCGAAACTGCACGAAAGAATTTGACTGCCAGCCCCATGGGGCCCTGAGGGCCAATTCCATTCTCTTTCTTTCAGGAGAGCCACAGGTGCAAACGGAAATGCACGTGGGCTTTGGAAACTGTGGAGAGAGGGTCTCCTGGAAGCAGGGGTGGAGTTGGGATCTGGGAGACTAGGTGTCTGGTAGGAATCCAGGCCTGGGAAGAGAAGGGGGAAGAAGAAGATCAGAGACAGACACAGGAAGCCATGGGCTCGCAATGCAGGCCGGGCTTAGCTCTGGGGCAAGTACTGGGTCACGTCAGAGTGACTCAGGTGCGCCCTTAGAGTGTACCCCTAAATCACAGGGTGTGGGCTGAACTGGGCCCCGAATCTGTATGGCTGAAGCCAGCCCTGCAGGAGCAGCTGGAGACGGTCCTCGGGCCATGGGGGGAGTCCCACCTGGGAAGGGGTGCCTGGACAGAGTGCATCCTCCGTACCCCAGCGTTGCATATTTCAAGCTGAAACCGGTGTGTTCAGGGCTCTGGCTACCAGGTGTCCACTGAGTTCCTGTTGTCTTAGAAGTTGAGACACAAATAGTCCAGCTCCGAAATTAGAAGCCACGTCCTGTAAGTGCTTGCTGACTTGGCAGCAGCACCACTGACATAATTTCACAAATAATGATGTTATCCAAAGCAAAAGTTGCATTAGATCAATTAGCACTCTATTTCGGTGCCCTGTGAGGGGCGCTCCGTGTTTATTTCAGTTCACCTATTTTTAAACCGAAGCTCTCAAACTTCTGAACCGCAACCAGGAGCGTGCCTTCCTTTTCCAGTCTTTAATAGCATCTGGTTCCCATTTTGAACGAAAGACAACGATTTGAATACCCTGCCCCCAGTCTCTCTTCTCAGTTCCTTTCTTTTGTGCCCTTTAATCTGGGGGTGGGGGCGGGAAGAGAGAGAGGAAAGTGGTGGTTCAGCTACAAGGAGAGTCAAACACTTAAGATAAAAAAAGAAAGAAAATATTGTTATCTTAGGACAAACGGAGATTAAGTTGAACTGTGACAGGAGAAGCTTTGGGGGTTCGATTTGGGTGAGATGGGAGAATATTTTTCTCTTTTTCAGTATGGGGAATCGGGGCACATTTTCCTGTTGGAAAAGGGTGTTGGGGCTGGGCTGCCAAGAGAGGTCCGTAAGCCTCAGACACACCCCATGTGGCTGGTGTGACAGGCTGAGTTGTGTTGCCCCCAAATTCATGAAGTCCTCACCCTGGTGCCTCGGAATGTCACCTTTGTAGGACGGTCCCTGAAAAGGGGAAATTTGGACCGACAGACACGCTTAGGGGAAGAAGACGTGAGGAGAGATGGCGGAGAAGGCCGTTGTTACGGGCTGAGGGGGTGTGTCTCCCCGCCCCTCCCCCTCCTGTGTGTCCCCGTCGCTGTCACACGACTTCCCCAAGCACAGCACTCTGACACCGGATGTGGGGGCGATTCTGCACCCCCAGCGGGGTGTCCTGCAGATTAACCTCTGTTCTGACACTGTCTGCCTGGGGGTGACATCAGGGGCCAACGGTTCCGGGCTCAGCCACGCAGACACGCACACGTCAGCCGCCAATCACAAGTACTGGGTCCCAGGTTACCCACAACTTCTGTCCAACTTGGCTGCAAATTAGAGGTTCCCGTGACCACCCCCTCCTCAAGGTGGACCAATTTGCTGGAGCCGCTCACAGAACTCAGGGACACCATTTACCAGTGTGTGAACGGACGTGATAAAGGCCGCAGAACAACCCCAGATGAAGAGACACAGAGAGCGAGGCCTGGGGGGTCCCTGAGCGCAGGAGTTTCTGTCCCCATGGAGTTGGGGGGTGTCCCCCTCTGATAACCCAGATGTGTTCACCCACCTGCAGGCTCCCTGAGCCCCACACTATTGGGGTTTTACGGAGGTGTCCTCCCATGGCCGTCATCAGCTATCTCCATGTCTGGCCTCTCTCCTGCCTCTGGACAATGGGGAGTTAGAGCTGAACATTCCAAGCTGTAATCATGGCGTGGTCTTCCTGGTGACCAGCCGGCATCCACGAGCCACCCAGGGGCCCCTCGCTAGAGGTCCGTCCCACTTAGGAAACTGGAAGGGTTTCAGAGCTCTGTGCCAGGAACCCCGGGCAGACACCAGTGTGTACATTCCCCATTATCACACACCCCAAATCCACATGGGGAGCCCCAGCCCCCAGGGTGATGGCATTTGAAGGTAAGGCTTTTATTGAGGCCACTAAAGTTGTCGCCCTTTGTTAAGTCAGCGCCAGCAAACTCGCCCAGCTGGGTTTGAGCAGAAGACTTCGTGACCCGTCCTACCCGCAGGGTGGAGTCACTGAATCCCAGAGAGCAGAGACATTTGGAGGACAGAGTCCTGCTGTCGTGTGGGGGACCCACAAGGAAAAGATGAAAGCCCCTCCTTCCCCCCCTCTCCCTACGTCTCTCATGTATCTTCACTTTTTGATATCCTGCCCTCTGGTCTCTCTCCGAATCTCTTCATGGTCAGCATGCTGGCTGTCATGTGGGCTCCCTCGCGTGCCCGATGGGCTCAATGCAATCATGGATGGGGATGATGTGGGGAGCGGTCTGTAGGATAATACAGGCGAGGTGCAGGCTCCGGGCAAGTGCCCCGCGGACAGACGCCCAAACCACCACGAGTGTGGGACGCCCGAGTTCCACATTATACTTCATCATTAGCATCTATCGCCATGATTAATGACCATAAATGATCATTAATGGGTGAGTCGTCATTATTATTGGCAAATCAGCGTCCTCTTCTAAGCCCTCTGTCACAAGCCTGGGTTCAAAGCCTGGCTCTCCACCAGACGAATGGTGGGACCTGGGTAAGACATTTAAGGGGTGTGTAGAGATGGAGGTAAATGGGGTGGAGATGAAACACACCGAAAGATTGCCAGGGAGGCAGAGAAGGAGGCCCGTCTGATGGATGAGCTGAAAGGGTTCGAGAGGGGGACACAGTAACGGGGGTCTTTACAGTGTCCGGGGAACTTGGGGAAGAGGCATCGGGAATGGTTATTTGCTTCCCTCCACCCCCCAAACCCTCCCCAGTTGGTTAGTGTTGCAGATGGAGCCCTTTGGCCTCAGCGCCAAGCTCCTGAGTCATGATTATTTTGTTGGAGATAAAGATTCTGAACATCTTCAAGTTCACCAGGGACCAGGAAGGATGCCAGCTATTGTGATGATGACAGTTTGCGGTGGTTTTCTTGGTGTCTTTTTCTTGTTGCTTTTGTCATCGCTTGGAGCCCTATTCCATGTCAGGAACCGTGGTAACGCCTTTGATGTACTGCTCATATCGTCGTCTTAACAATTCCGTAACTTGGACTGCATTGTTACCGCATCTTTGAGAGATAAGAAAACCTAGACAGGGGCCGGCCGAGTGGCTCAGTGGGTTAAGAGCTCGCTCAAGAGTGCGAGCTGAGCTCTGAGCAACAGCAGTTCGATGCCCAGCCCGAGCTGAGCTGCTGCTGAGCTGCCAACAGGTGGCAGGATGGCTCAGCTAAAAAAAAAAAAAAGAAAAAAAATCTAGACAGACTTCAAGAGGGGAAGTAACTTGCTCAAGGTTCTACAGCGAATAAGTGGCAGAGACAGGATTTGAACCCAGGTTGTTGGAACCCAGATGGTGCCCCGTTAACCGCTGTATTGGTTTGTTAGGGCTGCCATAACCAGGTACTATAGATTAGCGGACTTAAACAACAGAAATGTATTTTCTCAATTCTGGAGGCTGGAAGTCCAAGGTCAAGGTGTCGCCGGCAGGGCTGGTTTCTTCTCGGGCTTCTTTTCTTGGCTCGCCCTCTGCTCCCTGTTCCCTCACAGGGTTTTCCCTCTGTGTGTCTGCTTCCAACTCTCTTATAAGAACAGCAGTCAGATTGGATGATGGCCCACCCTAATGATGCCATTTTAATTCAGCTGCCTCTGTAAAGATCCTGACTCCAAATATGGTCACATTCTGAGGTGCTGGAGGGTTAGGATCTCCACATTTAACTTTTGGGGCGACACAGCTGAGTCCAGGGCTATCCCCCTACCTGTGTTTCCTCAGGTGTGAACCACGTACCTTTTTAAACAGCATGGTTTCAGGGGGTGACCTGAGCCCTGGCAGCAGCGATCACACCTAGAGAAGACAAGACTTCTCCGCTCTCTTCCAGGGACTCTGATTATGCCATAGAAGAAATCTCAGCAAGGCGGTGCCTTCTCCGAAGCCTAGTTCCCCGCTTTTGAACCAACACAGCTCACTGGCTAACTAACTAGGGTGCAATCGCCCTGCTTATGGTGGCTGCATTTCTTTTTCCAGTGCTTTTCTAGTAGAGACAAGGAAAACCGGTCTTTCCTTTTAGGTGATCCATGTAAAGTTTCCTTTTCAAGTACGTGTATCTCTTTTTAGAGAAAGTGAGTCCATTGAAAGAAACAAAAGGAGTGAGCGCACACGGATGAGAGTGGTTCACAGAGGCGACAGGGTGTGTAGGGGTTCCTGGGGATACCGGAGTGAGGATGACTTGCCCACACTGCAGCCACGGGCATTGCGGAGACACAGAGAAAGAATCCACAAATCGAGAGAAAAGTTCCGAAGGGGCTCAGGGGTTCAGGCTAAGATTCAGTTGTCTCAAGCAGATGCTACCAAGCTGACTGACCACTTCTCACTCGAAGAGGGGTCCCCACCTTGGGAATTCCTTCCCTTTGAGCATCCAGCCTCTGAGCGTCACCCCTTCTCCTCCCTCCCCACCCCAGATGGGGCTAAGAGTTGGACAGTTTCAACAGAGCCTTTCTTTTCCTTAAGCCCCCCAGCCAACCGGCACCAGACGTGGCCATTGGTGGCTCATCACTGCTCACCTTTTCACAGATCTGCCCAGAAGCTTTCTGGGAAAATGGGTAGGGAGACAGACTTGGGTCCCCACCCCAGCTTCCTCATGGAGCACTTCTCTGTCTTTGGAAGGGTTTCATGACCTCCCCGGATCTCAGTCTCCTCATCTGCAAAACGGAGCTAATAATAGAGGGCTGCCAGGATGAAATGGGAACCGAGATGCCCCACGGGAGAGCTCCTGGCACGTCATAGCATTCAATGAAGGGTAGCTATGATTAGCTTCCCCCCGTGGAGGAGAAATGTAAGTGTGTACCTGCCAAGTGTTCTGGGAGGGGAGCCAAGTCACACCACCTCAGAGAGGAAAAGCCTGCCCAGCCTTGAGTTTGGGATTCCGCTCTGTGATATACTCACATTCGTTTTAATATAAAAACGATGCGTTAAAGTGCCATCAAGGACAATTAGAGCTCCAAGAAGTGGGCTTGCAGCATCCTCTGTCATGAGCCCGTCATTCCCCTGGATATAAACAGTTTGAGCTTTGAGAGGCCTCTGCAGGGTTATATGCCTTTAACAATCGTTCTCAGCAAACAGCGGATTTTGCCCCCTGGGGACATTGACCAGTGTCTGGAGACATTTTGGGTTGTCACAACTAGGGGGCAGGTGCTGCTGGCACCTCATGGGTGGATACCAGGGATCTTTTAAACATCCGACCGCGCACAGGAACGCGCCCCTCCCAACAAAAACGGATCCAACCCCCATTGTCAGCAGTGCCAGTGTCAAGAAAACATGCCCTGGAAGTTTCCAGAAGCTTTGCTGTGGAAACAAGCCTGAGCCGTTCATTCTCAGTCTGTCCCCCACACCCCCCTCCAATGTCTCCTTCATTCTCTCTCCATCTTTGACTTTCGTGGTCCTAAGTGTGGAGTAATGGAATTTTGCGATTACAGGCAAGCTATGTTGAGAGAGCCTACTTTTCAGTGGGGTTGGGGTTGGGGATTTATGGCATGAAGAGGCGTCTATGCTGCCCTCTCATCCACACACCCCTTTAGACCATCCCAGCAGGTGAGTGACCACCGGACACCAAAGGCTGTCCTGGGCCTGCCTCAGCCCGAGAGTTCTCTGGAGGGACAGACGGCTCCATCGAGAGGTGGCCACAGTGCCAGGCCTTAGCAAAACCAGGGAGAGGACAGGTGGGGGCCTTCCTACCTGCACTCATCTCCCTGTGCCGGACCCTTCAAACTCTTTTCCTTTCTTCCCAGCAGTTGTCCGGCTAAGATCTTGCCTGTGGTATTAGTGTTCTCCCGAGAAGGAGAACCAGTGCGTTGTGTATGTATCGGGAAGGAGATCATAAGGAATTGGCTCCCACAATTATGGAGACTGGGGAAACCCAATCTGCGGAAGGGGGAGGCTGCTGTCTCGAGACCCAGGGGAGCTGAGGATATAACCCCAGTCTGGAGAATTAATTCCCTTTTGTTCGGGGAGGCCCGTCTGTTTCCTCTATCAGGCCTTCAACTGATTGGGCGAGGCCCACCCACATTATCGCCGCTTATGTACCCATGCATTTGCCATAT
Source organism: Aselliscus stoliczkanus (assembly GCA_033961575.1). Taxonomy (NCBI): domain Eukaryota; kingdom Metazoa; phylum Chordata; class Mammalia; order Chiroptera; family Hipposideridae; genus Aselliscus; species Aselliscus stoliczkanus. The sequence goes on along the minus strand of CM066741.1, from coordinate 4,735,108 downwards.
CTGCCAGGTGATTTCTGCCAGTTTAACGATGGTCACTGAAGCTTTGACACATGCTCTGCATCCTACAGCTTGAAGGGCCCAAATGTCTATCTGAGATAACATGACTGGAGAAGTATTTACAGAAGAAAAAAAGAGAGAGATTGAGTTAGCATGTCTGGGTCAGGGCTGAGGACTGGCCTTGTGGAGACGAGAGAGGATGTCCGCCTGTCTGACCCCTTGCAGCTGCTGGATTAAGTATCCTGCTTACCTGCTCCTCTCGTGGACCCCAGAGTCGCGCTCGGGCAGATATCAGGGAGCCACCCTGCCACCATAGGTCCAAGCCGTACCTTCTAGCCCGGCATCACCAATGACAAAACTGCTATTTTTTACCACCTATTTGTTCCCGTGCCTCTTTTTCCATCGATTTATAGTGCAAAAGACCAAAAAGAGGTGTGACAGGGATCTCAAAAGGAACAACAGCCGAACGTCAGCTCTGTAGGTTGGCCCAGAATCAAGGGGCAGGAGCAGCTCAGAAAAAAATGACCTTCAACCGCAAGGTCAGTCTGCTTTGGGTGAGATGGTGTGGAGCATATCCTGCATCTTAACCCATTTGCGTTTATCAGCGGCCGTTACCACAGACAGTTATGGGCCAGTTATGCTCCTGTGTCTGGGTGATCAGAATCAATTTACCCAACAGACACAGGGAGCAGCAGGAGGTCTCAGGCTGAGGTCGCAGTTCTTCAGGCTGCAAACCATGGTTGACCAGTTGGCCAGTTGCTCTGATCTTGTTTTCTATCAGTAAGGATTTTTCTAACCTTATCAACTTCTGCAAAGATAGGGGAGAAACTGTGAAGGGATTGGCAGGCCAGATAAGAGAGCAAGACATCAGTCACCTCCAAGGACTTAACCTCTTCAGCTCCCAAGACCATCAGAAAGTATTTGAGCCATTTAACAACACAGGGGGATGAATCAGCCCCATGTATTTCAATGCTGAGGTTAAGCAGTTAATGGGCTTTAACACCCCTTAACCAATAGCTTTCTGCCTGCAGGTCTTGTGTGTTGAAAAGATATCTTTAAAATACATTGACTCAAAAGCTCATGGGAGCAAATGAAATGTACCCTGCGGAAGATGGGACTCTAGGCCGATCATTGGGGGGTGAGGTGGGTGACTCTTAATTGCCAGTTGTAATACAGTCAGTCGCCCATTGGTTGCCCATTTCCTACTCCAAAAAGTCACTTGCTAGGCATTTTCCTATCTTTTCTTTCTTTTCTTTTCTTTTTTTTTTTTTAACTTCCTTTCTGCCACCCGAGCCATATGGAGAGGAACTTTCTCATCTACCCAGAAAACCACACATTGTATGATTTCAATTATGCAACATGCCCAGAAAAGGGAAATCCATAGAGACGGAAAGTGGATTAGTAGCTGCCAAGAGCTGGCAGTGGGAATGGAGATTAACTCTAAGTGGGATGATGAAAATGTCCTAAAAATAGATTATGGTGATGGTCACGCACCTTGGTAAATTTGCTAAAACTTGTTAAATCATACAATTCAAAAGGGAAAACGGTATGGCCTATCATTTATACCTCAACGAAGTTCGTTATACAGAAAGAGGGAAAAAGGGAAGTAGGCACCGTGGCCATTTTGATGTCCTGCCCACATCCCCTTATGTTTCCCAACAGGCTTCTTCCTCCGGTCCTAGACCTCTTTGCCAAGGGCTTCCTCTGCCCACACATGTGGACGTGCCCACACCTGGCATACTGGACGTGCCAGGGAATTCAGGGCCCTAAGAGAAGCCCTTGACCAGTAAGTGCCAGCAATCTGTGTATAAATACACACCCCAGCTCCCTTGCCCCGTGGGCGTGTTTTATATGGTGCTTCCAGCAGGATTGAATACACTTTGTAGGCTCCCTTCCCTTTCCTGCCTCAATTTCCTACTCCTCTACTGGTGTTTCCTGGGACCCCCACACAAATATATCACTTCCACCCACATCTTTGTCTCCGAGTGTACTTTGGGGGTAACTGTTGGAAATCGGTAAGAACTAAAAGTTGACTTAAGAGTTTACACTGAAGTTAAGCCATAAACTTGGGGGTCCGATTGCCTTGGTTGGGGTCTCAGCTCTCTCTTACTAGTTACGTGACTTGGGCTAAATTACTCGACCCTAAGGTCTCTTACCTCTCCTCTGCCTAATCCAGATCACTGTAGTATCTATATGATAGGGATGGTTTGACGATGCAGTGAAATAGTGCAGCTGGAGCCCTTAGCAGAGGAATTGGCACATAGTAAATGTTTAATAAGATGGAATTATTATACATGATTTTATAGGGCGATGACTGGCCCACTGACTAATCACAGAATGAAAAAGAGGGCTGCTTGGATTTGGAGTTTCTAGAGGCTCATCCACAGAGTGTGTCCTTGTAGCCAAGGTCATAAAGTTCTGGGGTTGCTGCTGGGGTGACATGGCACCACCCCCACAAATGACCCCAGCCACTCTGCAGGTGAATAGAAAATGAAACAGATGGCACCTTATTTTTCTTGATGTACAAACTGGATTGAATACTTTCCCAAAGGGAGCCATTTAACAAACTGGATTGAATATTTTCCCAAAGGGAGCCATTAAAGTAATGATCAACACTTTGTAGAGTTAGTTTTCATGACCTTTTGAACCCTATTTTACTTGGTTCCATCTTAAGGCTGGGTGGCTCCTTGGACGGAAGAATAATTCTGCTGTGACTGAGTGTGGGACTCTGAAAAGTTATTTCCCGTCTCTTAGCTTGTAAAAAGGAGATAACAAGGCTTACCTCAAAGGGGAGCTGAAGATTGTATCACTTATTAAGTGTAAAGAGAACTGTGCAAGGTCTAGCACGTAGCAGATGGTCAACATTCACTCTCCTCCCCACACCCTCCTCTGTTAATGCTTTTCTAGGGCTAATTTGGATAGAAACTTGGTCCCTTCAACATGTAGGAAAGCTTAAGTGACCATCACTCACTTGGCAGAAATAAGCCAGCAGGCAAAATGCATGACACGCATGCCACCATTCGCCCTTCCACAATCATAGCAGACATTACCAATCAATCACTGCTCCTTTCATTTGAGTTTGAACACAGTCCCAGAATCTTTTTCAGCAGTGCTCTCCAGGCCACCGTGACCAAATGATCACATTTGGCATGCAAGATGAAAGTTATTTGCCAACCCCTAGTGTAAGCTCAAAAATAATGGAGTTGAGCACAAAGTCTGGTACTCAATAAATACTTAATACATGGATGACTAAAGAATAACTGCAATGAGGTCATTTAATGCTCCCATCACCTGTGTCTTCACTAGCAAGCTTGCTTCAAGATTGAGCCCAAGTTCCTCCCAGTTCCTCCAACGATAATGTGGATCTTTTCTTAGTGGTTGAAAGTGTCAGAGGGTACCTGGAATGCCCGTAATCACAGGGACTCAAGAGTCTTCTCTTGAAAATGTGCATATTAGTACGATCTCATCTTGGGAGAGTGTCCCCTTTACAGCATTTTTATCCAGTGCTGGCTGCCCAGAAAATTCCCAGAAGTTATATGAAACGCTTGTTCTGGCGATGGAGAAATCCTTAATTGGTAGAACACAAGCAACTATTTTTTTTTACCAGGAAGCACATCTCAAAGCCGTATGGCAGGAGGCTGCCACTGAGCTGTGAGGCCGGGCTGACTATGGTCTCCTTAGGAACCTGGTTTTAGCCGTAGGAATTACGGCCCTTTTAAAACCAAGAGCCCTGCCTCTGACATCCAGTCTGCAATTCCAATCATCCCATGCTATTAGTTACTGCAAGATTGATTCCTGGTCCAGTGTTTGCTTTCTTTCTATTGTCAAGTTAAAAGCATTCATTGTGTTTATGCAATTATGAAAATGAGACACATTTATGATAAGTGCATACAACTTGAAAAAGGAAGCAAAATCATGCATCGATCCATCACTCAAAGATAGTATTAAAGTCTGGGGTATTTCCCTCTTGTATTTTTTCTATGCATTTGAGCATCATTATGTGTGTGTGTTACATGTAAAGAGTTTATGTCTGAGTTTTAAAAAAATTTAACTTCATAACATAGGATAGCTCCATGGTTTGGGCAAGCTCTCCACACACATTTTAGTTGTTGCATAAATCAGTCCAGTAAGTGACGAAGCAATAATTTACTTCACCAATAGGCGATATTGTTCAAAGTTAGGTTGTTTCTGATGTTTTGCTATTGTAAAGATACTATGATGACTATATTTGCAAGGTTTTTTGTGTTGTTTTTTTTTTTTTTTCAGTATAGAGGAGTATTTCCTTGGAACATTTGGCTAGATTCCAAACCCACCCCGCCCCCTCTCTCCCAGAGATATAAAAATACATAAAATGGGTAAAGGCTTATACATCTTAAGCGTAGAGCTCAACTCATATTTACACGTGCATTCCCAGCGTCCCACGCAGATAGAGGCAAAGGACCCCTGTGTGCCTTCTATGCATGACTTTTAAATAAAAATTTGCTTCACGCCTTACAAAGAAACACATCCTCTAAAAAGTTAGTTTCTTTTCTGACCCCAAATGCTATCGCTGTGCTAGATGATAACACTACGGTGTTAACACTACGGGGGCACCTCTGTATGTGGGGGGCCCCCCCCAAAGCAGCTGCTCAGTGGGGTTCCTGTTTACAAAGGGAACTCAGGGGAATGCTATTCAAATGCTACTCACCCTCTTCCCTCTGTCCTTCACATACTGAGTAGAAAGTTTTAAAGACACTGTGCATTTTTTATCCAGTTGAATGAATGAGTGTGGGAAGAGCCAGCAATTTTTTTCTCTTTCTAGCAATTGTGGAACTTTAGGGAATTAATTTATTAAATGACAGCTCACCATGGATGACGGTGTTCATGTTAAACTAAAATGTCTCTGTGTACAAATATGTGCACATGAGTAAAACAATGTAATGAACGAGAGTACACGTTTGTTAGACTGGTCTCCGATTCTTTCCCTGCTCTAAACCCACTCGCCATTATCATTGTCACTATCACATCTGTTGAGAGCCTAGTGTGTAGCAGAGATTACCCAAATCTTTACGACATGTCACCTCATTGGATGCTCACCATAACCCCCTCCCCGTTTTACAGAAGAGGGTGCCACACAGGAAGTATTGTGACTGGGATTGAACCCAGTGTGGTCTGCCCCCAGAGCTGGCACCTTTGATCTCCTTGCTGGACTTGTGCTAAAAGGTAACACACACTCGAACTTTAAGGTGATGCCGATTTACTGATCTCGCATGGAGATGTCTGATTTTGCCCTATTTGAAATGGCATATGCCAGCTCTAGAGAAAAGAAATCTGTGCTCCATATCCTTGGTGACCATATCCTATGTTTTGCATGGTTAATAAACAAAGGCGAGTTTAGTGCCTTGAACGATTCTAATGGCTTCATTGAGATATCATTTCCATGCCATAAAAATTCACCATTTTGGCGTCTTTACAGTTATGCCACCATCCCCACAATCTAATTTTACAACAGTTTCCATCCCCTCCGAGAGACATCACACACCCATTGTGTCTCCCGGTGCCAGTGTCTGACAACACTCAACTGCTTCCTGTCCCAGTGGCTTGACCTATTCTGGACGTTTCATCTAAGTGAAATCATACAGTATGTGGTCTTCTGTGTCTGGCTTCTTTCCTGAGCATGTTTTTGAGACTCATCCATGTGGTCACATGAATCAGTGCTTCATTCTTTTATGTTGCTATGGAGTCATCCAGTGCACCAGCAGGATTTTACACTGTGAGAGATCCCTTTCTCATCCTCTCCGTTTATAAGGCTCAGTTTGTTCAAAATGGTCTTCCCATTCTCAAGTGCCCCACCTCCTCTCCCTCCTGTTGTGGTTTCTACTTAAAGAGTTCGTTTCTTCTCTCTCTCTCTCTTCCCCTCCTCCCTCCCTCTTTCCTTTCCTTTCCTTTCCTTTCCTTTCCTTTCCTTTCCTTTCCTTTCCTTTCCTTTCCTTTCCTTTTTCTTCCTTCCTTCCTTCCTTCCTTCCTTCCTTCCTTCCTTCCTTCCTTCCTTCCTTCCTTCCTTCCTTTCTTTCTTTTCTTTCTTTCTTTCTTTCTTTCTTTCTTTCTTTCTTTCTTTCTTTCTTTCTTTCTTTCTTTCTTTCTTTCGCTGTGTGTTCTTCAATTTTCATTGTTTTGTTTTGTTCAAATGAACAGTATTCAACATTTTAATCCATTGTGATGTTCTTGTGAATGGTATTCATATAAGATAAGAGCCCAACATTATTGTCTTCCAATGGAAAGTCAGCTGGGCAAGCAACATACTTTAAATAAACCATATTTCCCTACTGGGTCAAATATCACCTTTGTTACATATATTGGTCGTTTTTTTTATTTTCAGTTCCTAAACCAGCAATACCATATTCATCTGCTTATAATCAACTTTATGGTATATTCTGATGTGAATTAAGGCAAGTTTATCCTTGCTATTTATTTACTTATTGATTTATTTATGTATTAGCTTTTTTAGGGCATTTCCTCTCCCATTTGTCTAATCCAATTTCCTTATTTGCCTCCCCCCACCACAAAACCTAACTGTTGATATTCTAACTGATACTGGAATTTTAAATTCATTCATTTTGGTAAGATTTGCATTTTACATCAGTCTTCCCACTCAAGAACATTTCCACTTGTGTGGATCTTGTTTTATGAAATTTTGAAGGTCATTTAAAAAACAGTTTCCTTCGTATAATTTTTGAGCCTTTCTTCTTAAATGCTTTCCCAAGTTATTTTATAGTTGGTGCCATTGTGACTGGGATGATATTTTTTTCCATCTAATTTCTCCCTGTATCCATTTCATAGTCATTGTTAGTAGAGAGAAAATATATTAATAATTGTATAATTTTATTGTTTCCAGTCACTTTACAAATACTCTTAATTCATTCTAGTAGAATTATAATTTCAAAAAATTTTTTTTACTAGAGTTTGTTTTCCTTAGTACACAAGCAAGCCATCAGGAAAGTGAGTTTAAGGTTCTTTTCCCAATGCTTACACTGATTATTTTATTTTCTTATCTTAATGCATTTACAGGAATGTCTGTAATTATTTAAACATTTCAGTGTTCACCACCATGAATAGTGATTTTGTTCCATGATCTTCATCATATTTAGGTAATTTCCTTCCATGATGTTTTATTTGATGATTTATTAGGAATGATTCCCAAATTTAATGAAATGGCTTCTCAGCTTTACCTTTAATCTGTTGATGTAAACAATGGATTATGTAGATACCATCCCTGATTCACACCAGCCTTGAATTCCTGTAAGCTCCACTTGGTCAGAACACTTCATTCCTTTGATGTTGGCAGCTTAGGCAAAATATTTGTCTTATAAGTAGAATTTGCATATAGTTTTCTCTTCTGGTGCTGTATGGATCAGAACTGGGTTTCAAAAGAATTGCAGCTCCTCGTTACTTTCTGTGGCAGAGCTTATCAACCCGGGCTGCATGATAGAATCAGCTGGAGAGCTATTTGAAGACACTGTACCTGGCGTAGTTACAAAACGGTCATGGGGATGTAAAGTACAGCATAGGGAATATAATCAATAGTATGGTAATAACTATGTGTGGCGTCAGGTTACCCACCTGGGTTTATTGGGGTAAGATATATAAATGTCTAATCACTATGTTGTACATCTGAAACTAGCATAACATTGTATGTCAACTGTAATTTAAAAAAAAAAAAATATATATATATATATATATATATATATATATATATATATATATATATATAAAAAGGTGCTATACCTGGCATACCCCACACAGATTGGATAGGAATTTCTGGGAGTGGGGTTTGTACATTATTAGGTTTTGTTTGTTTGTTTGTTTGTTTCATTCTTAGTTTTAAAAAGCTCACCCCTAAGCTCACCCGGTGATGCTATCCAGGCTGAGAGCTCCTGTGTGTGATTTGGGATCATTTCAGTAGCATTGAGGCCATCTGTTATTTTGCATAAGGCTAAGTAGAACTCAGCTATGAACCTCTCCCATGTGGGGAACCTGTTCAATGATGAATCTTTTGTCCCGTTTGGTGATTGGTTTCCGCAAGTTTTCTACCTTCTCTTGGGCCATCGTGTATATATTTTTAAAGCACTTAGCCATTTCACTCAGCTGTCAAATGTGTTGCTCTAGAATTCCATTTGATCGTCTCTTCTATTTTTCTTCTCTTGTGTAACTTTGGTCAAGGGTTCTTTTTGATATAACCATAATTTCTTTTTCCCTTAATCAGACCTGTGTGTGGAGTGGGGGCCGTTCTCTGTTGTTTTAAAAAACAAGCTTGTGAATTTATGTGTCTTTCTGCTTTTTGTGATTTCAATTTCATTACATCCATATTCTATCATTAGTTTCCTATTTAGAATTTCTTTCAGTTTATTTTGTCCTTATTTTAACACTCTGGGGTTTGTAACAAGTTCCTTTATTGTTTTGTTAGTTATTCTTTATAATGAAGTCATTGAAGTTGATTAGTTTTCCTCTGACAACAGCTTTTGTTGTATTCTATAAATTCTGTTCTAGAATGTTCTCTTGTTTATTGCTTATTTTAAAAAGGTTGAGCTGGCTGAGTGGTGCAGTGGTTAAGCACTGGCTTGGGAAGCCAGCGGCCCCGGTTCGGGTCCCACATATGAGGGCCAGTGACACTGCCCTCAAAAAACAAAAAACAAACAAAAAGGTTGAATTTGTTATCTATGATTATGTGGGTTAATTTTTAAGTTATAAAAAATATTTTTTTAATATTATTGGATTATTATCAAAGAATTTGGCTTGAGCGAAATTTCCTTTATTTCATTTGTTGAGGCTTCCTTTATGTCCAAGTATATGACAGATTTCATGAATATTAGAAAATAATATTTATTTTCCTTTATGGGGAGCATATTTCTGTTTATATCTATTAAATTGAGATTGTAGGTTGAACGGTACAATTTCTCCCTGTCCTTACTTGTTTTTACTTCCATTTAACTGCTTGATATGGATAAAAGTATGACTTTCTTCCAATACATATGTAATGATTTTATCAAGTTCCCATTATTTTTCTAATCGTTTTCAGTTTTTGTGCTTGGTGTTACTATGTGCTTGGCATTGTTCCAAGTGCTCTTTAACATTAGCTCATTTATTTAGGCATCAGAACAATTCTAGGAGGAGGGTAAGATGTCTTCCCGGAAGACACAGGGATGTGAAACAGCTTGCCACGGCTCCAGGGTTAGGAAGAAGGAGGTGTAGGATTCCTACGGGGTGGTTTGCATCCGGTCTAGTTTTCAGCCATCACCCTGCATATGTCATCTGTGGCATCGCTGGCCTGCTCTCCTGTGAATGGCCTCTTCATTACATAGATAATATGGCTTCCCCATCTTCTTCTGGTACCCTATTCCTATAACAACGGTCAATGAGTCACAGCTGAGCACCCACTCAAGTCGGGATAATCAACACTCTTTGCTGAGATGATTTGGACTGTGACTAAGAAAATGATTCATTCGCTGAGCCAACAAAAATTAATTGAACACTTACTATGTACCAAGCACTTAGAGCTGAGGGTAGAGCAGTGAATGAAACAGACAAAACCTGCCCTCACGGAGCTTATAATCTAGTGGGATAATACCGGGAAAAAAAAACCAAACAAATGATTTATATGTGAAAAATGATAAGGGCTACAGAAAACAACAGAACAAAGTAATGGTGATTGGGAGTGTTGGTCGGGGCACTGCAGTGTCACCAGGACAGCCAGGACAGGCTGAAATGGGAAGGTGACCTTTGTGGAAAAGCTTGAACAAGGTGAGGGAGAGACACAGAAATCTAGGCGAAGGGCGTTCCAGGCCGAACGAGGGACCAGAGCAGAGATGAGGTGGGCCTGCTGGGTGTATCTCCGGAAGCCAGGGTGATGGGAGAGCAAAGGGGAGGGGCGTAGCGTGTGAACTGAGAGAGATGAGGGGGGCTGGGTGGTCATGGGACTTACGGACTCTTACATGGACACTGGCTTTATTTCTAAGAGAAATAGGGACCTCTTGAGGGTATGGAGTAGAGAAATGAGTGACAGCATCACACTTCAGTTTCATTGGGTTCATTTGGCTGCTGTGTAAACAGGGCCAGGTTAGAAGCGGGCGGCCAGTCAGGAGGCTCCTGCATAAATCAAGGGAGAGCTGATGGGAGCTTGGACTGAGGTGACAGCGTTGGGGGTGGTGAGGTGGGCCCAGGTTCAGAAGGTAGAGCGACAGGACGGCTAATGAATTGAGTGTGTGAGTTGGAGGACAAAGGTCTTGAGATGGAAAGGCTCTGGGTCAAGGAAGTTTGCGGGGAGGGAGAAGATCAAGAATTCAGCTACGGACAAGGTGTCTTTAGTATCATTGGGAGACAGTTTGCCATGGATCTCTCATGTTTCTGCATATATTATGAGCAGACTTCCTCATGGCTCTCTATTCTGGGCTACCTTTCCAAGGGTATTTGACTAATGAGCATCTTTGGACAATGGAGATGTTCTCCTTCTGGGGCAGAGGGCAGATGTGTCTGCTGTCCAGGCTACAAAAGAGAGTGTCGGGCCGGCCGAGGGGCTCAGTGGGTTAAGAGCTGGCTCAAGAGTGTGAGCTGAGCTCTCAGCAACAGCAGTTCGATGCCCAGCCCGAGCTGAGCTTGAGCTGCCGCTGAGCTGCCAACAGGTGGCAGGAGGGCTCAGCTAAAAAAACAAAAAACAAAACAAAATAGAGAGTGTCTCCCTCTGTGGCCAAGGTGGAGTAGCTTTGCCTGCGGCCCACCAGAACATGTGGGGGTTTCCTCAGCCATGTACACAGTATCTACCTGAGTCCCCTCTGCATTACAATCTCCAGGGGTCTTAGGAAGCCAGGGGGAACTGGTGCAAACATGAGGGCCCTGCTGCCTGCAGTGCTGGGAGTAATGCACTCTTTGTCTCTGACCCAGGAGTCTCATGTCTTCAGCCAGCACCCATGAAACTGTTAGCTTGCAAGTAGGATAAAACCCCCAGTCCCTTTGCCATTCTTGACACAGAGAGACCTATCAGACAGCCAAGTGGAGATGCATACACAACTGGGTATATGACTTTCGAATTCAGGGGAGGCATACGGGCTGGAGATATAAATTTGTGCATTTGCACCATAGAGCGAGTTTTAAATCCTCGCATCTGGATGGTGCAGAAGTCACAGGCCTGAGGCTTGAGAGAAGCCAACACTGAAAACTGGGGCAGGGTGGGGGCCTGGGCAATATAGGAAGGGCAGGAAACAACGAAGAGGGTGAGAAGCAGTACCCGTGGGCAGGGGGAACACAGAGTGGTGCTCTGGAAGCCAAAGAAGGAATGGGGTGCCAGAGGAAGGAGTAGCCTGATCGACGAGAAAATGGGAAGGGAGGAATTGGAGATGGTGAGTTAGACAAGTCTGCTGAGGACTTTTGCCACGAAGGCGAGCGAGGATGCGACTGATACGAAAATGGAGGAGGGGGCCTCACGCAGGTGCCTGGGGTGTTTGTCCATAAAAAGTTAGTCACTGAACCCATACAAGGAAGTGGGGACATGGGATAGAGGAAGCTTGTGGGAACTCCCTTCTGCTTGCTTCCTCCTTCCTCAAGGACCTAGGAAGCAAGGTTGTCAGGAGCTGGACAGGAGTGCAAACAAATGGCCTAGGGCTTGGGAGAATGACCAGACTAACAAAATGCAGAACACCGGAGCAGCCTGTAGTTGTCGAGGGTGAACCTGTTCCTTTACAGCCTGTAGTTGTCGAGGGTGAACCTGTTCCTTTATGGCTGTGGGAAGTGACAGTCAGGACCTGTGGCAGCCATGTTTTTTACTACACGGAGGGCATTTTTGGCTGTGAGAGAGACTTAAGCATGCAGAGAGCAGCAGAGACAAGAGATGAAGGGACTGACTTAAGTGCTTGGGTCTCTGGTTCCAGCTGTTCCCGGGCCTAGCTGTCTCTCTGACCTTCTTTCTGTTAGATTGTTAATTCCATCACACACCTCAGTATACCACCTATAGGAACAGAAACCAGCTTGAGCGGCTTCAACCAATGGGGGGCGAGGCGGTGCAGTCCATTTTCAGGTTTGAGAAAAAGTTCAAGGGTGGGCCCAACACACCAGACCACAAAGGTATCAGGGACCCAGACTGCTCCTGTCTTTCTGGCTCATCACCTCTTGCACTGGCTTCCGTCCTCCTGGTCACAAGATGGCTGCTGAAGTTCCAGCTATCCTTCCTATATTCCGGACAGAAAGAATGGGAATGGAGAGGAGCAAAAAGGGCCCTTATCCCAATTGATTCAGCATCCCACCCAAAAGGATTTCTTGTCCTTTCTTTGCTCATCCCTAACTGCAAAGAAATCTGGGAACCACTGCTTTCTGTTTGGGCACATCATCACCCTGAACAAATCAGGATTCTTTACCAAGCAAGAAAGAGGCACTGTGTATTTGGTAGGCAGCTAGCAGACTCAAGCATATCCAATGGCCTTCCAATAAACTCCTTTCTCCCATAAGTCTTTTAGGAATGAATTCCTGAGGTGTACAAGCAAAAGGTACTTGAGGGATACCGATCAATAAAGATACAGGGTTAGATAGAAGCATTGGTACCACAGGAAACCTTTGAGAGGGGTATAGGCCAAGTTAATAAAATAAAAGGGTATTTGGACAGTAAAAGTTTGAGATTTAATATATCAATTGTTCTCTATCCTATTTTTGTAAGATGGTATTTTTTTAAAATTTTTTCTTGTTTTGTAGACTTTTCTTAACCCATTCCATACCCTTCATCACATCCAGGCAAATGGTTGAGTTTTTATTTGAGAAACACCAAAACGACAAATGAATCCTTAAGAATCAAGCAGCATTGTTCATTTATGTATCACAATAGCGTGTATACAATTGAAAAAAGTAGATCTACTGTTATTTATTCAGCCTCTGACAGATGATGTTTGGTGCTTAAAAGGAATCGGGCTTCTCAAATGGTTGCATCTCACCAGACAGTTCATGAAACACTCCGGTCTTATTACCAGTGAGACTCTCCCTGACCAGCCTGCTTAAACTTGCCCTTTTCTAGTCATTCTAACAGCTGGCTCCTTTTTCATTTCTTCTGAGCACTCGTCACACTCTGATATTGTTTACATATTCACATGTCTTGGCCCCATCTGCCTTACCAGAATCAAAGCTCCATGAGAGCAGGGACCTCCATGTGTTATTTATCACTCAATCCCTAGCATGAGTACTATCCTGGATAGTGAATAGGCTCTCAAATATTAGGTGACCATTATTTATTGAAGTCCTCAACACAGGTCTTGGCACATAGTAAGTGCTCAGTAAATGTTAATTCTCACCACCACCACCATCACCATCACCATCACCACCATCATCACCACCATCAATCACCATCATCACCATCACCATCACCACCATCACCATCATCACCATCATCACCATCATCACCACCATCACTGTCATCACCATCACCATCACCACCATCACCATCACCATCATCACCATCGCCACCATCATCACCATCACCATCATCACCACCGCCATCGCCATCACCATCACCATCATCACCAACGCTATCACCATCACCATCATCACCACCATCACCGTCATCATCATCACCATCACCACCATCATCACCATCATCACCATCGCCACCACCATCACCATCATCACCACCATCACTGTCATCATCATCACCATCACCACCGCCATCATCATCACCATCACCATCATCACCACCATCATCATCATCACCATCACCGCCATCACCATCGCCACCACCATCACCATCGCCACCACCATCACTATCATTACCGCTGTCATTGGCACAGTCCTGAACTTATAACCCTGGCCGGGCGGGGGGGGGGGAGATTGGACTCCACATACAATAAACATTTACTTTAAAGAGAAAAAAAAAGAAGTCTGCCAAGATAGTGTAAGACTTAGCCCTGGAGTGTGTCCCGTTTTCAAACGTCCCAGTGTCACCAGGGTGCCATCAAAGCTGTGAGACCTCAGGGGGTCGAGGCGCTGGGGGGCGGGGGGGGGGGGAACAAGGTCAGATAATCCCAAAAGCCAGGCAGTGGTTGCTGACTGTCATATGTCTTTTCTTCATCTGCTGTCCCTCCAATGCCTGATCCCCACCCTCGCCGGCCCAGCCCCATACACCCTCTCCTGCAAATTGGTGGGGTTTCCTTCTGCACAGAGTGCACACCCCCACACTTAAGACCCCCACTTTCCCTTGCTGTCTCCAGGTTTTTTCTCCAGAACGGCATGCAGTCAGAGGAAAGTTACTAGCTACCTAGAGCTCCCTCTGCTGATATGTATGCTGGCTGGACGAGTCACTGGAAAAGCCGCAGGTTTCAGAAACACAGCTGTGTCTGGCAGGGCATGTCTCCCACCTCTGCCTGTGGGCTGATCAGAGGCCGTTTCCTTCTCTTGGGTGGAGTTGAGGGGCAGGGTGCAGGTGATGCATATCTGGGGCCTCACGTCCTTTGGGGCCCCCGGGGCTTTCACCATTCTGCCTCCTCTGATCTCCTTATGTCCAGAAATGCTGTGCTTTCATGTGTGTGTCAGGGAACCAGGCATTCCTAGCGATGGGACAATGTGCATAGCTCTCTCACTGGCACCCAGAAACAGGGGATCCACATTTATGATTTCTGTTTGCTACCGAAGTAAAACCAAGGGGGAGGTTTTTAATTTTTTAAGAGCAAAGTCAGGGTCAATTTGAAGTCTGGGTGAAAACAGGTTCTAATAAACCACAAGGAAACTGACACCGTGATGATGAAGATCTAAAAAAAACGGACACCCACACAACAGACTAAATTTGGCCCATGAAGTGTACTGAAATTCAGAAGAAGGCGTGCCCTGCTCTAGCTCTCCAGTACCTTCTATCAGGACTACCTGAGGCAGGGGAGAACATTTCTTTACAGACCAGCCTGCCAGCGTGACCTAGATGACATCCTCCAATTGTGCCACTGTCCAGCGCCAACATGTCATGAGAAACACGTGACACTGTGTTACACACCGTACCCCGATCCACAGCCCCCCACCCCAGCAGCCTCTGCGCACAGGTAGCAATATTGTTCTTCACCTTTTCCGGATTAGAATATTGGGCTTTGGTAATGCCAAGCAACTTGCTTAACAATCACACAACTAAAAATGGCTGACATGCTGATGGATGCTGTGAGCCTGTAAGACTCACACCCACCAGCTGGTGTTCATTCCACACCCAAAGTTTCCTCAGCGCCCGGAACTTAGAGAGCAGGGGTTCATTGAGACGAGGTCTTTGCCCTTGGAGCTTGCTGTCAAAATGGAGGACTAGAGTTAGTGCCGCTTCCTCCAGGCAGCCTTCCCTAAATACCCTTCTTTCCCTCAAATATCCTTGGACACTCATCTTCCACACTGCCTTACTGTTTGTTATTAAGGAACTATTATACTGAAGGATACAGATGAACAGACAGATGAAGAGATACAGAGGGCAAGGTGTATGGGAAAGCGTGAGAAACTTCTATGCTATCTCCAGGCACACACCTTCCTCCCAGCACCTCTACATCTTCACCAACCTGGAAGCACCCCGAACCCCATATTTTGGGGATTTTTATAGAGGCTCCATCATTGAGGCATGATTGATCATTAACTCAGTCTTCAGTCCCTCTCCCCTCCCCTGAGGATAAAGGATAGGGTGGGAAGTTCCAAACTTCTAATCTGTTGACCAGTCCCCATCCTGACTATGCACTTAGTCCACCCAGAGCTGCCTCATTAGAACCACAGATGCTCCTGGCACCAGGAAATCCCAAGGGGTTTAGGAGCTCTGTGTCAGGAACTGGGGTCAAACACCAAATGGTAGAACAAAAGGTGTTCCTAGGCCTCTCATCACGGAGGAAAGGACAAGGGTTTTAGGAACTGTGTGCCAGGCCCTGGGAGCAGAGACCAATATGTGTATTTTCCCTATTACTCGGATTAGGAGCCCTGGGTCAGCATAGGTGCCACCTAACATTTATTGAGCCCTTACTCTGTGCCAGTCTCTATTGAAAAAAAAAAACAACACCAAAAAAACAAAACAAAGCCCTTTACATGGATTATCTCATTCATTCCTTATAAGAAATCTATGAGAAAGGCCTGTGATGAGCCCCCATTTGACAGATGAGGAAACTGAGGCATAGAGAAGAAACACAGCTGACACTGGGGCAACCGTGACAGCTCCTTAAGGGTGAAGACCCCTGCTCCCCACCAATTTCCCTCAGAGCCCCGAGCTGCTGGGCACACCCAGGAGCTCAGAAGGATGACTGACGCACTCTGCCCTCACTCTGAAGGTGTTGATGAAACAGGATTTAGGGGTGGGGATGGGGAGGGAAGCCCACAAGTCGGCTGGGCTTTCCTTAGAGCTCTGGGGCTCTCTGTTACTGAGAGAGTAGGAACCGTATTTAAAAAGAGAAATTCCTCAGGGAAACTTCTTCAGATCTATATTTCACTGGCGCAGCATGATGCCTGGTGCATAATAGGGTCCAATACATCTGGGTTGAATGACTGAATAAGCTTTAGGAATTCTATAGAAACTTGCTGCTGTTGCTACGGCGGCGGCTGCCGCCAGAGTCTCAGGCAGGACCTTGACTCTGTCTTACACATTGGGTTCCATGAAGAGGCTTGGGGGGCTGTCTCTCTGTGTTGAGGCAGGAAGATGGTCTCGGGGACCCTAGGAGCTTGCACAGTCCCGCGCTATCTCAGGTGAATTTTCACCCTGAAAAACCTCACATAAGCGGTTTATGGCACCCATAACCTGCCCGGAGCTTTTAAACCTCTTTCTCACATGGCTTTTTATGAGTTGAGATAAACAAACAACTCGCTCTCTCTCCAGGGATTTGGGGGCCTCGCTCCTTCAGCCTGTGGTCCCCGAGGGAGCTGAACCAGTGCAAGGGCTCCAAAGGATTGTGGTTAAGCTTGTCGCGTGCAGGAAGCAGATAACATCTTGCTGCTTAGAGGAAAAATGCAGCTGAGACCTTGAAGCAAAGACAGGCCTCAAGGCGGGGGTGGGGTGGGGGTGGGGTGCCAAGAGTCCCCAGGGCAGCCTCACCTGGGATGGGGAAGCTCTGTTTAGACACCGAGGGAGAGTTCTGGGGACATGACCAAATGATCTTGACTGGAGACCATCTCATCCAGTCCTTCATTTGGCATTAAAGCAACTGAACGGCTGGCAGGGGGCGACTTGCCCCAGGTCATGGAGCTGATGGTGGCTGCATGGGATAAATGATGGCGGCTCCCTCCTCCCCATAAGACCCTGGTCCCTATAGAATGTCCACATGATTGCAGGGAAGCTGGCTTCTCCCCGGGGCCAGAAGTGATGTATGGGACCTGGCCAAGCCTATCAGCACATTCCATCTTCCTGGCCACGGTGCCCTATTTAGGGGTGACCTATGACCTAAAGCTGGTTCAATCAGAGAGACTCTCTGGGCCCTTGAGGAGAATGCTGGGAAATACCACCCCTCCTTCTCCTAGGCTAGAAATGAACAAAGGATACAAGCAGTCTGAGCATCTGAGGCTGGGCCATGACAAAGAAAGGAGTGCAGGATGAGCCGACCACGCGAGGCAGAGAGGAGAGGAGTCCTAGGCCGCGGTTCTGAGTGGCTGGATGAAATGTCGTTTTTTTTGGTGGTTACCCTGCCCCACCCTCCTAAACCCACACCACTTTGTGTGCATGGCTAAAGCGATGCCAGCCTTGCTGTGTTTTTAATGACACCGTCTATACCTGGCTACTCCTGTAGACCCCCCAAGCTTGCTGAAGAGGAGACAGCCTGGCTCACCTGTGGCCCCTGCACCTGGCCCGGTGGCTCATACAGGTGTGACATTCATGGACCCTTGTCGAGGGGATGGAGCCATCTCTTTCCCTCTCTGCCTCCTTCTCTGAGGGATCCTCTTCAACCCTCCACTGTTTTCCCCTTAAAAATTAGGATGAGGTTTAAAAGCACAGCAAAGAGGCAAAACATTCACCTTGAGTCCCCAGTTCACTAGCTGGGGTTTCGATCTGCTATTGTATTCTCCCAGCGCTAAGTCCCATCCCCCCCAGGACTCCTGCGCCCTCTATCCCCTCACTTGTGTTGGGGGGCTGCTGTGTAGAAAGCCCTGGGCCAGGGGACAAGGGAGCGGGAGGCAGGAAAGACTGAGGCCGAGAAGGCTCGGGATGACGCAAGCTGGTTGGGATCCAGTCTGAACCCTCATGGACAGAGGAGGAAGCTGAAACCCAGGGAGGAGGACTCATGGCTCAAGGTCACTGGGACAGTCCAGCACGGTTGGAAAAGAACTCCACCGTTATAAAAGCAAGACGCGCTCCCCCAGGAGCTGAGGGCTGCCCAGTCCCCGCGTGAAAGGCAGGCTTCGCATGCACGGGAAGGAGTTGGAGCGGGGCTCGGGGCCAGGCCGGGGCGCAGCCTGTGGAGCCTGAGCAACTCCACGGGGCCGCCCTCTCCCCACTGGAGCACTTGCTCTCCAACTGGGTTTGGAGCCTCTTGGCTTGTGCACCCTTCGGGACTCGAGAAGTGACTCAGTGACGCTTGTAGCACAACGCTGGCACTAGGGGGTGGGTGTGATTCAGGAGTCACTCCCAGAGGCTCCTTCATGGCGCCCTCCCCGCCCTTGGAAGCCCGGGATCCGAGGATCCCGCGCCTGAGACCCTTCCGTGGCTCCCACAGCTGCTAGAACATTCCTCACCTGTCCACCTGCCCAGCCAGCCTCTGTGCCTGGAGAGCCGTGTGTGCCCCAAACTCCGGGGGGGGGGGGCGGGGAGCCTGCCCCACTCGGCTGCCTTGGGCTTGCTTCCCGCAGGGAAGGCAGGACCTCAGGACCCCCAGATCTTCCTCCCCTCACCCCCCCACCCCAGCCAGATTCTGAGCGGGCTCCCCGCCTCCCAAAGCTCCCCCTGCTTTCTCTGTGTCCCTGGGACTGGACCCCTGTGCCCCTCGCCCACCCCGACTCCTCCCGGGGGTCTGTGCCCAGTGCGCGCCCCACCCCCTGCCCGTCCCCCGCCTCCCGCCTCGCTGGCCCCGCCCCAGGCCCCGCCTCCCCGCGCCCAGCCCGCGCCCCCCGGGCCCCGCGCCCCCCGCCCCCCGCCCCGGGCCGGGAGAGGGGCGTGGGCAGGGCGCCCCGCAGGCCAGGCCCGTCCGGCCGCTGCGCCCCTGCGCCCCGGGCGCGCGCTCGGGCCCCCGCGCGGCCTCCCCGCCTCCCGCCTCCCCGCCTCCTGGTGACGTCCGGGTCCCTGCCCGGCTGAAAACTCCGCGGCGCGGCGGCGGCGGCGGCGGCGGCGGCGGCGGAGGAGGAGCAGCGGCGGCCGGAGCCGAGCAGCCGGAGCGGGAGGCGCGGGGAGGAGCGCCCGGGGCCCCGCCGCCCCCGCCGCGCGGAAGATGGTGGCGGCGCCGTGCGCCCGGAGGCTGGCCCGGCGCTCGCACTCGGCGCTGCTGGCGGCGCTCACGGTGCTGCTGCTGC
The DNA here is from genome assembly GCA_033961575.1 of Aselliscus stoliczkanus. Classification (NCBI taxonomy): domain Eukaryota; kingdom Metazoa; phylum Chordata; class Mammalia; order Chiroptera; family Hipposideridae; genus Aselliscus; species Aselliscus stoliczkanus. Next base: position 4,715,677 of record CM066741.1, on the reverse strand, counting down.
AGACGCTGGTCGTGTGGAATTTCAGCAGCTTGGACTCCGGGGCCGGCGAGCGCCGCGCGGGGGGCGCCCAGCAGCCGCCCCCGGCCCCGCGCCGCGAGCGCCGCGACCTGCCCGCCGAGCCGCCGGCGGCCCGAGGACGCGGCCGGGGGGCCCCGGCGCGGGGAGGCGGCCCCGGAGACGCGCGGGCGCAGCGGCCGGCCGGCCGGGGGGCGCTGGTAAGATGCCCTTCGGGGGGGGGGCGGCGGGCAGCGCGGTCTCCACACGGGGCCCCCCCAGCCCACGGACCCCGCCGTCTCGTTCCCCTGGAAGCCGGGGTGGCGTCCTCGCCAAGGCTCCGGGGCCAGGCTCCATCCTGAGTGTGAGGACCGGCCCCCCTCGGGGTCCGCCGGGGAAGTTGTCTCCAGAGGAGGCGCTTGGGGGGGGGGTTCCCAGAGCTGGCCCCCGACACTCCTCCCGAGCGCCCCGACTTGCTCGGTGCATGTGGAGGACCGAGCCCTGGGAGGGAGGTTCTCGCAGCATCTCTGGTTCGTGCAGAGCTGGGTGCACACAACTCAGCGCCCTGTGGGCCGCCTCCTTTCTTGGCCTTGGCCTGACATGGGGGGGTCTGGGATCCGTGTCCCAAGTCACCAGGCATGTCCCGGAATCCAGACTCAGCCACCTTGGGCGTCCGGGCTTACTTTGGGGCTCCTGTTTCCCAGCCCTGGGCGTTTGACCCCTATCTTTCCCTTCTCCGTCCCTAACCTTGCCCTCTCTGACTTTCCTCGCCCTGCTCTCCAGCGTCGGGGCACGGCCCCTTCTCCTGGATGGAGCCTGGCTCTCTGTCGCAGACGTAGCGGGTCCCTGTCACCCGTTGTGTGTCCGGCCAGGCCATCGTGACTTGGGCTGCCGTGGCTTTTCTTTGCCCTCCTTGGGTGGGAACAATCTGGGCTCTTGAAGGTTTCTTTCCACAGGTCTTCCGGGGCCATCGGGGTGTCTTCTTACCCTGTCCTCCCGGGGTGCCTTGCCCACCTGTTTTGGGCCGCTTTGCTGAGCCCCCTGAGCTACGTGCTCTTAGGACCGGAGTTTGGGGTCCCCAACTCTGGGCCAGGCTCTTAGCGCCTGTGGGTGTGCGTGTTTGTCTTAAGGCATGACGAGAGCTGTGTGTCTGTCTGTGTCTTCATCGTGCCACTTGCCTGCGGGGAGTCTCCTAGCTCTTGGAGGACATTAGACACCAGAGGGGTAGTTTCAGGATCCCTAGACACTGAACACATGTCTCTGTCGTTTGTCACTCGAGGAGCCCTCACTGAAGGCTGCCTTCGTACACAGGGTGGTGCTTGTTGATCTGCTAAACTTCCTGGGAGTCAGGCGACCCTCTCTGCCGGAGTGTGGCTCTGTGTGCCTGTGGGCTGAACCAGCCCCGGGCGTGATGCAGTGGCATTGCACGTTGCTGCCAGTGGGCTGCAGGCTGGCAGGGGGCCGTCTTTCCCCCATTTACCGGGAGGACAGGAGCGTCAGATTCCTGACAGAAAACCAGAACATTCCCAGTGCCCTGCAGCCCCTTATTTACAGCACAGGGGGTCCCCTCAGACAGCGCCTTTGAACCCCAGGAGTGGGGCCTGATGTGTCTGGGCCGAAATGCCATTAGAAGTTCTTTCTGGATTCGGAGCCCTGCTGGGAGGTGGGGTGGGAGCGGGGCTCAGGGCACACACTGCCGGCCCCATGTGGGAACCCGCCGGATGGACACGGCGGGCATGGGACTGTCTGTATCGTTTGCGTCTGGGGTTCAGACAGACGTCAGGAGGTGGCTTTTGGGTGCCAGTCCCACCTGTTGAAACAAGTGGCGAGAAGGCAGGAGGCCTGGCCGACTGGTTTCTTTCCGGGTCCCTGACATTTGAGCGTTCCACGCGCACCCCCAATGTGCGTATTCGGTTCAGTGTCTCATCCAGAGAGGTTTGCAGTTAGGAAGGTGGGTGGGAGCCTGTGGCACGTCTCCTTTTTTATTCCCTTCTGGAGTGCCAGTTCTGACAGCAGACCTGCTCTGCTTTCGGAAAACTGCTTCCACCTGCGAGTTCAGTGACTCTCCTCGCCTCACATTTCCCAATGTCTCGGTTTCTTCACCTTCCCATAGGAACCTACATGTGTTTTCTTTTCCTCCGCCCTTCTTCATGGTTGTCTGCCCTTCTGTTGTTTGCTGTTGTCTCTCCTGATTTGTATTTTGTTTCATCTGTTTGTCTGTCTCCGCGCTTTTCCCTCCTCCTCCCCTCCTCCTGCCCCCCATCTACTCCTGTGTCCTGTTAGATCCTGAAATCGGGGTGCAGACTTGTTGGGTGGGGCCGGGGGTCTGTCCTTCTCCAGCTGTGCCCACCCAGCCCCTGCCCTTCTATGGAGCTCAAGGAGACCAGAAGGGGGCAGGCTGTTCCCAAAGTCCGGTGTCGCCTGAGCTTATTGGGCTGCAGGCTAGGAGAAGACCAGACTGTTTGCAAGCCACCCAGGCCCTGGCAACATGCGGTTTGTTTGCAGACCCTGCTGGGGTTGCTGGTGGTGTGCTTTGGAGCTAGAGTCAGGCGAGGGACGTTAAAAAAAAAAAAAGAAAAATTCCCTGTGATTTTCCAGACGTCTCTTGTAGGGAGCTGGCAAGCCACATGCTTGGGAGATGGTGGTTCATCTCTATGGGGGGTGGGGCGGGGAGGACGAGAGTGGACAGTTGTGCTTCTTGAACACATAGGGAATCTGTGGCCCCGGCGGTGGCAGCGGGTGTGTCCCAAAAAGTGTCCGGCAGACATTGCGCTGAGAGCGTTTTGTAAACCAGGCTTGGCTGGTTTCTTGTGCCCACCCTGCCAGAGCGTCTGCACTTGTACCTTCTGTGTTTGGGGAGCTGCGTCCCCCGTGGAAGGACCCGATTGTATTTTGGTGCATTTTAAGAAGCCAAGAAGAAACACCCGGTTTCTCAACTAGATGGAGTCAGAAGAGTACAAGGATGGTAGCAAGATGGGCATATGCATGAATGATCTGCAGGCTTCCCTTTTCCTCTCGGCTTCTTTCAAAGCTCTGAAATATTAGAATTATCGGCTGGATGGCAGCCGAGTTTCGTGGCTGTGACACTGATTTTTTTTTTTTTCCATTGGGCCTTCACTGAGCTGTGGATTTTACTGTCATCTCCGAATTTAAGAAACAGATGGGCTTACTTATAAAGGGAGGAAGCACTGGGGAGCATGTCAGAAAGATCACACCGCAGGTTTGGAATAGATTTGTTGGAGAAAATGAGGGAGAACCGCGTGTGTTAATGTAAGGAGTATTTTCTTTGCCCCCAGAGGTCCTCCTGAAGGCTTCACATTTATTGCTTGTGCCCTTAGATAAACTGTCACTCAGTAAGTTTCATTTAAGAAACCTAATTTTTTATTGCTCTTACACACACACACACACACACACACACACACACACACACACAGAACAGTGTCTGACCCTCTTTGAAATGTTGATTTTTCGGTAGAAATTCCTCATACTTCACATGACTCAGATAACTCAGGACTTTCTCAGGCGCTGGCAGTGACTTTGAAAAATTGGTTCACTGTATCCAGTGCGCCTCTGGTTCTAACAGCCTCAGAGGCGTAGCTTGTCTTTCTAGCCAAATGTTTTGAGACCACAGAGAACAGAGGGTATTTTATTGACGGTTCTTTTTTTTTTTTTTTCATACTCTCAGTGGAGTTTTATTTTGCTTGAGCAATGCATTACACTTTGTATACAGAAATATGCATCATTGAACAATATTTATCTTACTGCAAATGTTGCCATCTGCTTAATCATATAGTGGAAAATGTTAAATAAAATAGATAAAGGTAGAAATGACTATACATATAATCATTTAAATAAAATAGATAAATGTAGAAATGATTATAGATATGTTTTATATGCATGTGTATATATAATATATACTATACATATCATCTCTCTCTTGAAGTGTGATCAAAAAATACGGTGAATGCTTAAATTTAAAAAAATGTATTACACCCCGGTTCGGTCCCACATATGAGGGCCAGTGACACTGCCCTCAAAAAAAAAAATGTATTACAGTAAAGACATATTGTCATTAATCTCCCTTAAAATACTCCCCTTGCTTTGAACACAGTTATCCCCTCATTCTTGCCACTTTCTGAAGCACTTCCTGGAAGTCCTCTTTCGTGAGTGTCTTTAGTTGCTCTGTCGTGGCTGCCTCGATGTCCTGAATCGATTCAAAATGTTTACCTTTCATGGTCATTTTGAATTTGGGAAAGAGCCAGAAATCGCACAGTGCCAGATCCGGTGAATAAGGTGGATGAGGATGCACTGTAATGATTTTATTTGACAGAATTGCCGTACCAGAAGTGATGTGTGACATGGAGCGTTGTCATGATGGAGGGTGAAACCATTTGCCCATGTCTTGTTAATGTGTGTTTGTGATCCATGATTTAGGGCACACTTTAAAACACCTTTTCTCAACCATAGCTCACATCCAACTGACTGCATCGAACAAGTTGAAACTTGTCACACACTGTACCTAAGGTTTTTTGTTTTGTTTTGTTTTGTTTTTTTGAGGGCAGTGTCACTGGACCTCATATGTGGGACCAGAACTGGGGCCACTGGTTTCCCAAGCCAGTGCTTAACCACTGCGCCACTCTGCCAGCCCTTGTACCTAAGGTTTATTAACACGCCACTTCCCATATTGAAGCTCCCTGCTTTTCCGTTGGATGGCACTCGGCTGCAGCATTCACCGTAGTTTTTTCTTTTTCTTTTTTTTTCTTCAAGATTTTATTGGGGAATTGGGGAAGGGGAACAGACAATTTGCTGTCCTTCTATTCTTCAGTCTAGTTGTGGAGGACGTTGCTTCACTGGCCCATGTTGGTATCGTCATTGCGCTCTTCCCGGGTGAGGCAGATTGGTCGCCAGCCTCTGGACGGCCGCTCACAGCGGCTCTTAGCAGCTCACTCAGGCTGCCTGCCACTCACGCTGGCTGCGGGCCACTCACTGTACCTATGGCAGCCCACTGCAGCAGGGGCTGCAGCCTACACCGTCGCCGGGGCTCGCACAGCCCAGCTCCAGGTGGAGCTGTTGTTAGCTGTAGAGGGCAGTGTCACTGGCCCTCATATGTCGGATCCGAACCGGGGCCGCTGGCATCCCAAAACCAGTTCTTAACTAATGCGCCACTCGGCCGGCCCTCACTGTAGTGTTTGATCATACCGTATATACACCAGAGGTGCCATTTCTTTTTTTTTTGAGGGCAGTGTCACTGGCCCTCATATGTGGGACCCGAACTGGGGCTGCTGGCCTCCCAAGCCAGTGCTTAACCACCGCGCTACTTGGCCGGCCCAAAAAATGTACACATTTTAAGAGATGTTATGTATGCATTACTTTCCGAAGTTGAATTGAATTACAGTAGCAATGTGCATGCAGTATGATGTTCTCTCAAAAGATGGCGTTAATCAAAACATTATATATATATTTTAATTAATTAATTAATGTATATTCCTTCCAGTCTGCCTACAGTTTGGACATTCTCTCTATTTTATCGGTTTTTGTTTTTTTTTAAACCTGGAAGATTGAGTAACAAAATACCTGTTACTGTTTTGCACATAGGAACCCAAGGCATAAGGTCCTGTTTGCTGGGGATTGTCCAGCTTTGCTCCGTGGCCTTCATAGCAAAGGAAATTTAGTGTCGAGCTAAAGCAGATACCTGACCTCAGTGTGCGCACATATGCGTACGGGTACCCAGAAAACAAAACACTCTTACAGACCTCTCTGTGGTAAGGGCCTGCCCTCCCACCTCCCAGCTATTTCTCACCAGCAGGGCCGTACATCTGAGTGCAGAAAGACAAAAACGCCTGGTGCCCATGTAGTGGGACCGCACGTGGTGACGGCTGACCTGGACTCTGTCTTTTGGTTAGTGCTGCCCTAAAGCTTGTCACGTGTCATCATGCACCCTTTTTTCTCGTTGCATCTCCCCACTTATATTGGCCGTAGTCTCTGTCTATCAGAAACAAAGAGAAAATACTTTGGGATAGATAAATACATAGGTAAGTAAATAAGTAAATAAATAAATATAATGCAAACTCAGTCCCAACAAAACCCAAGTTCAAAGGAAGGGGTGTGGGAACGGAAGAAAAAGTCACAGGAATTGTGTGCATGGCTCCAGCACAGACGAAAGAGACTTCTGGGTAAGTGTCCCTGAGTCTGACCTGCCCGGATTCCAGTCCCGGCCCTGCCCTTTGCCCTCTCCCTGCTTGCAAACCGATTTGCTCCTGGCACATCATAAATACCCAAATCTGAGCTGTCGTTCTTAAAAAAAAGAAAGAAACTCTTAGCACGTTTGAAAATAGGCAATTTTTCTTTTTTGCAACTGGTATTCATTTTCCCACGCCAGGTAGGGCTTGATAGAACTCCAAGGCAGGAGAAGGCACCCATCTCCTGTGTGTGTGTGAGCCGCGGGGCAGGACGGAATGTGGTCGGGGAGGAGTACTGACTCTTATTGAGTGCCAGCTGTATGCCAGGCATCCGTTAGGTGTTTTGTGTACATTATGCTCACCACCCCCAACCCCCCAAAAAAAAATCAGGATGGAAGAAGGTGCTAAACAACTCATACAAAATTGGAACTAAGGACTGCTGGCTAGAAACGACTGGTCTTCCGAAAGCGGGCTGTGTGACAGGGATAATGGTGGCTTTGTGAACGTTACCTCGCTGTCTCAGTGGCTCCTCCCATCTCTGCCCGCTGGAACTGTTGCTGCCCCCATTTCACAGATGAGAAAACTGAGGCTTGGAGAGAGGACGCTGCTTGCTCACTCCGTACTCAGGGTACAGTGCTGGGCAGAAGGAGAGCTGGGATCCAAACCCAGGTCAGCCCCCTCCTGTTGATGGGCAGGTTTCCCGGTTCCTTGTCCATGCAGTTTTTTTAAAAAAATCGTAATGCAGCCAAATAATTCCTGAAAACCTTCATATCGCTTTTCTCACATTTATTTGCAGGTTCCTAAAAAAATGTGCCAACCCTAGAAAAGGCGCAGATATGCAGTTGTCATTGAATCAGACCCCTAAATAATAAGACAAGCAGAAGACCAAAAAATAATAGCAATCGTACGCCTGCATCGCAGCCGTGATGATTTAAGCACGGTTTTAAGCCCTTCGTTTTGTGTGAACGCGTTTATTCTTTCCAGGCGCATCCTGTGACAGTTTCAATAGCCAACAGTCACGGTGCTTCATGGAACCAGGCCCTGTTCTTGGTGTGTTACAAATATGAGCTCATTTAAGCCTCATGCTACAGTGAGGAAACTGAGGCATGGAGCGCTGACATGGCTGTCCCAAGGTCCACGGTTGTAAATGGCAGAGCCAGGACTGAACTCAGGCAGTCGGTGCTCGTAACTACTCCACCACCTCCCTCTTCGAAGCACCTCGCGAAGGTCCACAACCTTGGAACCTCCTAGAGCTCATTTAACAAGGCACCTCAGTGGTTGATTCAGGCATAGTGCCCACGACAGCCCCAGTGGTCCTGGGAGGAGAAAGCATCCCGCGAGGGTAAAATACGCAGCCCACCACCTCGGGAATAATCACTGAACTGGAACTGCCGAGCTGGCCAGAGGAAGGAGTTTTGAATTCGGCTCTCTGAAGCCAGGGGACGGGGAGGTACTGAGCAAGGCCTCTGCTGCCCCACCACCCGGTTAAACGGCGGGGCGGTTCTCCCCGGAGGAGCCCATGACCTGCCCCCAGGAGCCCGGGTGAAGCAGGGTGGTCTGTGTAAGGACGTGTGGTCTGATTGTCACAGTGTTTTATAGGCACTTCCTTCTGCCTGTAACAGAAACGACCCGTTTGCCCGCAGATACGCATCAGGCTGTGCCCCTCCGATCCCTGTGGTTAGGGCTGCCCCTCCTCCTTTGGAAGCCAGAGACATTACAAGAAGGTGGCTGGTGGGGACAGGGCTGGGGTGTGTGTGTGTGTTTCAACACTCGAGTGGCCAGACACCCGGCCAGATGGGGAAGCTCTTTGAGGACATTCTTGAGTCTTTTTTGGGGGACGATCTCCTCCGTCAGGACCCTCTGACGGCAACAAAATAGATTTGTCCTTTCTTAGCTTTGTCCCATCCGGTGACAGCTGGCTTTTCTGGGCATCTAATCCAGGCTAACGTGTCCCAGAGGCTAATGACAAGCGTTGCTCCTCCCAGGGGTTCCTTTGCGGTAATCCTTGGCCTTGAGGCACCTTGTTTAAGCCCAAGGGAGTGGAATTTATGGGGCCGATGCAAAAGTCCCCTACGGCAGGGGCACAGTAACTGTGACACTGATGAGGGCTGGGATGGGGGAAAGGGGAGGGTTTCTCTTCACTGAATGTTTACCTTAGACTAGATGCCCGGAGTCCTGGGAAGAAGGAAGTTAATGGAATCCTTATCACATCCTGCAAGTTAGGGGCTCTTAGTCTCATCTCTATTATACTGACTATAAATAATAAAAACTAAAGCAATAAGCTGGATGAATGTTAAACAGCTGAGAAGTGGCCAGACTAGGAATCCATCCATCCATCCATCCATCCTCCACTCCTGCAGTTGCAGGGTGCCAGGTACTGTGCCTGGCACTGAACTGCCTTCGTGAACAGGGCTGTGTGCCCCCTTCCGTCGGGCAGGGCCTGTCCAGTAGGCGAGGATTGGGGCCAAGCTCATCAACCAGACTATCACTGGAGGTGCCTCTGCTCTCCTAGTCCAGGTCACTGCTGATCGATCTCCTTCCCCATGCGGCCTCTTGGGCACAAGAGGCAGGTGACCTCTGGACAGGTGGGGGCCTGGAATAGTGTGATTCAGGGGCCTGGAAGCCCTTAAATCTCTTGCCACCCCCACAACGGCCAGACATGAGGCCTGGCCTGCGGCACCCATGGGGTTCAGGCTCTTTTTTTAGCTGAACAAGGAGCCCAGAGATGAGCAGTGCTGCCCAGGGTTTGCAGGGGAGCAGGTGGTCAGATGCTGCAGGGTCTGGGAGGCACGTCGCGCCGTGTTTAGTTTGGGGGTGGGCAGCGCTCTGACATCGGGTTCACAGCTGAGCTCTGCCACTCATGTCCTGTGACCCGGACACATCAACTTCGCCTCTTGAGGGCTCAGTTTCTTCATCTGCCATGTAGGGGCCGGTGATGGGGCACGGCTGGCTCGTGATTGGTACCCGTCTTCCTTCCTGATGCAGCCTCACCACGAGAGAAGTTTGCAGGAGGGGCCCTCAGATTCGTGGCCCCTCGGTTATGTTTGGCCCCTCCAGTACGCTAAAATAAAAAGGCACCCAAATGTAGGGATTAGGAGACGCTATAAAACATCATGGATTTTTGAAAAGCCATTAAAAGGTCACAAGATCTGGCAGCTCTGGGCCCACATTCTTCCTCGTCCACTGGCCAACCTGGGGAGGAGCTTTCCCAAGACCCTCCAGGTTCCCTGGAGACCCTCAAGGTCTCTCCTTTCATCTCTCCTGATGGGCCCCTTTAGGCTGCGGAGTTTGCAATCTCTGCTGGGGATACCTCCATGTTCACTGTGCCGAGCTGAGAATAAGTATGTGTGGTCACCTGTCAGTTATCCCGCACCTGTTGAGTGTGGCTTGTTCACAGCACTCTCTCACCTGGACGGCCGCGGCCTCCCCTGGGCACCGCCGAGGTTTCCTTCACTCCCCGCCGTGCGCATTCTTATAAAGGTTAGGCCGTCGTGGACGCTACGTCCTCAACAAAAATGGACCCAGTTCTACAGTCAAATCCCACAGTTTGGTAAACTGGCTTCCCCTTTGTTGGGGTGAGTGTAAGATGCTCTTTGAGTCATCTGCCTTCCCCTTTCTGTGCTCCCCACCACCTTGCCCCCAGGAACATGGGTTGGGACGTGGAGAGTTGTCAGAGAGCTGGCAGGGCCGGTGGAACATTCCAGAGCACCTTGGCGAAGAGGGTGCCGACTCTGTTGGAAATGAACTGTGACTTCCATCTCTTCGTGCGATTTTGGCACTCCCGTCAGATGATGTGAAAAAGGCCACAGTCCTTCTCCAGGTTGTGGGGCTGTAATTCGATACACAGATGAGAAAGTGCTTTTTTGTAAATTTATTTTTTATTTTTTTTGGAGGGCAGTGTCCCTGGCCCTCCTATGTGGGACCCGAACCAGGGCCGCTGGCTTCCCAAGCCAGCGCTTAACCACTGCGCCACTCGGCCGGCGAGAAAGCGCTTTGAGGCTCAGAAAACGCCGGACGGGTCCCGTCTGAGGGCAGAAGCACGTGAGAGGTTCACACCAGTTGGCTGCGCTCCTCTCACATATGTCTTGTAATCCCTGGGGACGCAGAGCGAGTGAATGAGTGAAAGCCACTGGAGGTCCCCACCCACCCGTCCATCTGCCCATTAACTCAGCAGAGAGCCGCTGAGGGTCTGCTGTGTGCCAGGCTCCGTGCAAGGACTGGGACAAGCAAGGCCGCTGTGCCCCTGCCCTCATGCCTTTTCTGGCCATTTAAAAACTTCAAATTGTTACCAGCACAGGGACAGGAGCTGTTGGCGTGCTGAGAGGAAATAAGGGGTCTTGGGTGAGGATATATTGTGAATCAGGTGGCTTAATTGTATTGATTTTGGGTTGGGGACTTATTTCGGTAGGACACCTTTTGCCAGAGTCGCTCCCGACGGACGCCAGCAATCCTAAGCATGGCGTGGTCCCCCATCCGACAGAACGCTCACTGAACGGGCCGCACGCGCAGTCTGGATTCTGGCAGCTTTTAGTAAAGAGTTTCTGCTCATATCTGCACAAAATTTGTTCATTTCTTAAATCTCGCATCATTTTTAGTGATTTTTTTTTTACACCGAAATAGGCTATATATATATACAAAGCACAAATGCTCAGCTCCGTGAATCTTCACAAGCCGAACCCACCCGTAAGCCACACCTGGACCAGGATGCCCACAGCACCCCAGCTGCACCCATCCCCTGCTTCTTGGGTGAACATTTTTTTTTTTTTAGCTGAGCCATCCTGCCACCTGTTGGCAGCTCAGCGGCAGCTCAGCTTGGGCTGGGAATCGAACTGCTGTTGCTCAGACTCAGCTCACACTCTTGAGCGAGCTTTTAACCAAACTGAGCCTCTCGGCCGGCCCTTGGGTGAACATTTTTAAAAACTTGTAATAGCTGTATATTTCTTTAAATGTATATTAGGGAAAATATATAAATATAGCCAGTCAGGCAAATTGACAACAGCAGGGCTCAGATTGCCTGGCCTGCGGGGAAATGGGCGCTTAGGTAGAAGATGTCAGTGACCACAATGAAAGCACATACGTGATGGTCCCAAACGCTAATTCTAACCCTAACCGTGACCTCGGCTTGGATGGTGAATGGCTGTCAAGGCAGCGATGGAGCGAGCGAGGTTTGGACAATGTTGGCCTGACCGTTTTGAAGACACCCTGATCCTCTGGGAAGCAGCCCTGCTGTTTTGTCCTAAAGTTCAAGTGGGAAGGATTTAAGTTAGACCATAGGAGGAACAGTGCCCTGGGTCCGTCTGACTGGCAGCCTGATCATGGGCCCTCTCTGGGGTGCTCAGTAGCTGTCAGTGCTGCCCCTACAGTTTTAGGGCCCCCCACCCCAGACCCATCTTCTGAACTTGGCTCTGAACCATTCATGTCCATCTCTTGGGGTCACTCCGAGCGTTCGCTTCACGGTGACTCCTTGTACCGGCGTCCCCTCTGTGTTGGAGGTGGAATTATCTGTGACGAATGAGTCCCCAGATGGGCCCCGTCATGACGACACTCACTTAACCCTGAACCAAGGCTTTCAGGTTCAGAGCCAGGATATCAGAACCGCAGCCATAACAGAGCTCCACCAGCGATTCACAGGGTGGTGGGGACAGCGAATCACGAGCAAAGAGCCCAAAAAGGGCAGGATGGTTTCGCAAAGTCCTAGCGCTCAGCCAGACTCATGTTAATCAAATAAACAAATGTTTTGAGTAACGGGCAGCTAATGTATACATTGTTTAAGGGTAGTATTAAACCCCGATTAGCCGGATCAAGTGGTACAGTGCTTTTCTCATTAAGCTTCCTTTCTTTGGGGACGTGGAAAAGTGGTTCTCTCTCTTTTCTTCTTTCCTTGTGAAATGGGGCTTTATTAATTAGAGATGTATTGGGAAATCTTTTTTTTTTTCTTTTCCAAACGAATGGCTGTTTTGTTTATTTTTTCATGTGGGCCCATGCTTTGCAGGTGTTCTGCTCTGAAATAAAAGCCTATTCATATTCATTCTCTCCTCTCTCCCTCTCTCCCCTCCCTCCTCCCCAGCTCCGAAGGGTCAGCTGTTATAAAAGACACTCACAGAGAACCTCCTTTGCTTGTCGTCAGCCATTATCGAGCATCCCTCCCTGATGTAAAATGCCCTCATCACCTGCGTCTCCTGATCCTATTGAATAATATTGGTTGTCGGAAAAGTCATGTCGCATTTTTGCAACAAAAAAACGAAAAAATGTGTCATGAATTTTCCGACAACCCGATAGATTTTGAACTGTTGTGTGATTTAGAAGATGAGGTGACCACAGAAAAGCGGGGGAGGCGACCTCAGAGAGGGTATTAAGAGAAAACCAATGGGCGTGGTCTGGATTATTAACTCTTTTTAGGCCAAGACTGTTGTTTAGCTTTCTTTTAGGGGAAAAAGTCATGTGGAACAAAAGAACTCTGTAGCAGTGAGCAGGTGCTATAAGCCCCCAACAAAAGTGGACCCTAGAAAGTACTGACCAAGGGACCCTGCCTTCAGTGGGGCAGGACTGGGCTACCGGTGGCAGAATGGCACCACCGAATTTTCTTTTTTCCTTCTTCTCCCTTTTTTTTTTTTTTTTTGAGGGCACTGTCACTGGCCCTCATATGTGGGACCCAAACCGGGGCCGCTGGTGTCCCAAGCCAGCGCTTAACCACCGTGCCACTCGGCCGGCCCCCTTTTATTTTTTAATTAAAAAAAGTTTAAATGACTGGACAACATTTTAAGATCAGTGATTTCAAATACAAATCTAATTTGAAGTTCCTATTAAAAATTTTGAAATTCTGGCCTTCTCAACAGAGCACTAACGTGAGGGTGGGAAGAAGATGTGGGTACCCCTGCTATGCGGGACCCCACTTTCCAGTTTGCCACGGGGCCACCAGTCCACTTTCGTGTTACTTGCAGGCTGCTGTTAGGGTTTGCGTTTACAATTCTGAAATGAATAAGCATAGTAATGGTTGCTGTTATCTGTTAAATGCTCTCCCTGTGCCGGGCGCTGTGCTAAGCAGCATCTCCCGGACTATCTCATTGAGGCATTCCAACAACCACCTGATACTGTCCCCATTCACAGATGAGGAAATTGAGGCCTCAAGAAAGTAGGGAATTGGCCAAAGTCACAGGGCAGTGGACTTGGAATTGGAACCCAGGCAGTGTGACCAGGGAGGCTGTGTGACACGTGCTGTGAGTGCACCGCACGGAATGTTTTTTGTTTTTGTTTTTTTTAAGGGCAGTGTCGCTGGCCCTCACATGTGGGACCCGAACCAGGGCCGCTGGCGTCCCAAGCCAACACTTAACCACCTTGCCACTCAGCAGGCCCTTTTCCTTGTTTTTTTTTTTTTTTTTTTTTTAGAATGTTTAGCAAGGTGATTTGGATAGGAATTCCTCTGCAAAAGCGTTGTTGTCATTTGCCCGTTCCATGGATGGAACCACTGAGGCCCAGCCCTGAGTGGGTCCCCCAAGGTCAAACCGTGATATAAAATGCAGAACATGACTATCTAGAAAGAGAGGAGCGGCGTGAAAATGACCGTGGACTTGGCTGGGCACCGACAAAGCTGGCAGCCTGGCCACAGTGGAAGGACCCTGACCAGCTCCCACAGGCCCTGCCCGCCGAACAGGGCCGGCATGGCATCTACCCTCCATCTATGTAGTCCCGCAGCAGCGAGGTAGCATCTACGGGGTAATATTTTGATAAGTGACTGATTTGTATTAAAATAATAATTATGGCAATAATTGCAAGCACGGATTTCAGTGAGACTCAGCTGCTGACTGAGAGAGAAAATAATTAATTGCCTATATTCTCTCGGAATCAAGTGGGAAAGCCAGGCTTGGCCTTTCTCCTTTGTGTGGGTCCAGCACAGGTGTGGCTGCAGGTTCAAGGCCATGTGTGTTGCCAGATGTCATTTATGCGAACAGCATTGGTGGCACAAGTCCATGCAGGAGAAGCTGGTCATTGGGTGGACACCATCATTCCCAACAAACGCTGAGCAAAACAACCTGACCACAGCCTGTCGGTAGCACCTTCCCTTAAACCATGAAATGCACCCCACCCGTGAAGCCAAGGCGAGAAGCTAGCAGGAAAGCGATTTATATCCACCTCTAATTATTAGATATTCTTAAATACTCCAGCGTCAGCTGATACCTGGCCACTTGAAGGAGTCATTTAATTTGGTGGCTGTGGTTCTCTTTACACGCCTGTTTTTGAAGCCGATTGAATGGTCCTGTCTTGATTTGAACAACGTGTTAAATTTAACTGGACGTAGAACGGACCTCCTTATAGAAAAGTGCACAAATCCTGAATGGACAGCCAGCCAGGTGGCCACACTTGAATAACCAGAATCCAAATGCAGAGCATGGAGCGAGCTGGCTCGCCGCCAACCCCCAGGACCGGTCTCATTCCCACTTCCAGTGCCCTGTTGCCAAGAGTCACCTTGGCCCTGACTTCTGACCCCCGAGGTTACTTTTGCTTCTTTTTAGAAGCGGGATCCTTTGTGTGCGGTTCGCTTTGCCCAGGTTTATGGGAGATTAAATTATATGAGATTATCTCACACTGTGGGATACTGCAGCCCTCAAGCCAAATCCGGCCCCTTGTCTGTTTTCATATGGCTTGTAAGCTAAGAGTTCTAAAATTCATTCTATGAATTTTACATGTATAAATAAATGGTTGGGGGGGAAAAAAGTCAAAGGAAGAATAATAATTCGTGATATGTGAAAAAAATATGGAATGGCAAGTTCAGTGTGTATAAATAAAGCTTTATTGGGACTCGACCACGTTCGTTCGTTAACATTCCAGCGATGGCTGCTTTTGCCCTGTGGTGGCAGAGTTGGGTTGTCTTGACAAAAGCCATGTGGCCCACAAAGCCCAAGATGTTTACTGTCCAGGCTGTTACAGAAAGTTGGCTGACCCTGTATCTGTTATCGTTTCATGTATTTGTAATTGTTTCCTTACATTGCTGTGTAGGGTTTCTTCGGAATATACCCCAGTTTACCTACATTCATGGCTGATAGGAACGTGGAAGTTCCCCAGCGTGGGGCCATTGCAAAGAGCTCTGCTGTGAACATTTTCCTGCATGTCTGCTGGTAAACAAATACTTGGAAACATTTCTATGGGGTACAGACCTAGGAGAGGAATTGATCTGACCACCGTTGGTTGTTTATTTTATTTTAATTTTTTTAATGGGTTGATTGGACGAATGTGTTTTTTGAGACTGAAACGCTACCTACTGGGCTAACGAGGCACCTCAAATGTGTTTTAATTTGGAAGTCCTACTTTTCCTACTAGAGAGGAAAGCTTGGTGATATTTTCGTGGGTTGAAACGCTGGAACAAAGCTTGCTTTCAAAAAGAAAAGTACTTCACCTTGCAAAATAGAGGGTCTGTAGAACGACAGTTCATTAATAGACCTGTTCTTCCATCTCGGTACCTTTGAGGTTTCGGGAACATGCCAGATATTAACTGCTCTAATTGCTTTTGGAAATGGTGCCCTCATTTAATTTCTCATACCGAAGCCATGTTGTCCAAAGCAGTCTTATCTTTATGCGACACAACAGGCCTGGCAGAATTAGGCGAGTTCTTTCGACGTCACTTTCTGCTTTGCCTGACTTCTGTTTATCATGGGCTGCTGTGGTTTCCTTGCTGGGAAGCAGATGAGCCCAGCTTTACATCCCAGCGGGACCTCTAGCCTACGGTAGCGTACGTCATTTGACCTGGAAACGCTGTGCCGAGCTGTCCCTCCAGGGACTGCCTGCGTCGGGTGTGGCCGCAGCGTGGGAGGTCAGATCCCTCTAAGGAGCCGACTTTCTGTGCCTTGTCAGGATTCTTACCAGCGGCCATCCTGGATCGGTTTCTGCAGGCCGCTCCTTGTCCACGTGCTGCCCCGCTTTCGCAGGCAAAGCCCCCGACTGGGGTGGGAGAAGAGTGTCAGGATTCCCGAGCATCTGCCCATCTTTCAGGTTTGCTTGGCACTGGCTGAACAATGGCTTAATGTTCTTTCTGGGCTTGTCAGAGAGGCGTGTCTGTGTCCTTCCGTCCAGCCCATTTTACCGGGAGCGAAACCCTCGTGGTTATAATCTGACCTTCCGGTTGTGCTTTGCACAACTACCAAATTGAAGGAGTGTCACAAGAGAAGACTGTTAGCTGCTGTTTCAGTATTTTGTGTGTGTGTGTGTGTCGGGGGGGGATGTGTGACAATTAGATTCAGTAGTGAAGGGGTTAGTGGAATTGAAAACCAGTCTCAGCTAAAATATAATGTTATAATTGAGTCAGTCTCTGGCAGACTCAGTTTTAGCTTTTAATATGGGTGCAATGCTACAGTGCCACTGTGGGTATAATTTCTGGGTGAGGAATTGCTATCAGAGAAACTTAATTCTTAAATTCTGGTAGTACCCCCCCCGCCCAGTTTAATAGTTTGTGTACTTTCTTTGCTTGGATATTTACTTTTGAAAAGATAAAACTTTTTTCTTGGTAAGCATTTTATGAAACTCTTTATTAAGGGTGTGTGTGTGTGTGTGTGTGTGTTTATTTTAGGTGATGGCCTTTTCTTTTTAAAGATTGTTTTCTAGATGTTCTAAGATTCCCAGTTTAAATTTGATGGTGTGCCTCAAAAGAAACCTAATAGATTTTCAAAGTAGAAATCTTGCAGGCCTCATTCATAAAACAATAAGATATATTTTTAAAAATTGTCTGTAAAAGGCAGTCACTTTGAAAATTTAAACAAACAAAACTCATCTAAATAACTCTTCAAGAAGAAACCAAACTTGGCATTTCAGATTATAGGATGACTAATGAAATACCTCATATCAGAACCCATGGGATGAGAGGCTAGCACTGCACTCCGAGGAAAATTGATAGCCCGTTTTAAAAGCACGTTAGCTTTTTTTTTTTTTTTTTTTTTTTTGAGGGCAGTGTCATTGGCCCTCATATGTGGGATCCGAACTGGGGCCGCTGGTGTCTCAAGCCAGCGTGTAACCACCGTGCCACTCAGCCAGCCCAAAAGCATGTTAGCTTTTGACATTAAACACAAAAGAATAAAAGTGACTAAGGTAAGAGTCCCATTTTTATTTTTTTACAAAAAATAAATGAGTATAAACCAAAAGAAAGTAGGCAACGGGCATAAATAAAAACAAAAGCAGAAATTCACGAAACAGGATGGAAGCGCGGTAGGTAGCATCGCTCTGTGAGAACCTCTAATGACTACAGTGCAGAATGCTAATGTGGCTCCTCCTAGGTTAGACTCTGAGAACCGGCTGTGTGTTCCTAGCTCCCTATGGTTGCTCAGTGCTTCTGTTGTGGCCACTGAGTAAAGGAAGCAGTGGGTAGCTGGAGGAATCATTGCAATTTCATGTGATCTGGTGAGATGGCTTTGGAGCAGTTATCCCCTAGCCTGCCCACATCAAGGCAGAGCTAACCTTTGGCATGTTTCTCTATGACGGACCATCTTCCTCTTGCCTTTACGAATGGTAGGGCCGGCAGGGCGTTCTGTTGTTTTGGAGGATCCACGGATTTTCCTGCAGGTTCCCAGGGATCTTTGCGTCCAGGTTTGATGCCTTCCTGGGTCTTGGAAAGCTAGCGTTCTCCTTGTCCTGGAACCCTGGGGAGACGGGCAAAGGGCTCCTCTCTCGCTAAGCACAGGGCGGAAACAGGAAGCCGTCCTTGTTGGTTGGGGGTGAACGCTGATGTGCTTCCAGCATCACCCCGTGGTAATCTGTCGCGTATCATGTGTGGAAGGTTTCTGTGAGTGTATTGCTGGACGGATTTACCCAGGACATACGCAATACTTATGCATTTCTTCAACAGATATTACCGAGGGCCGGCTGTGCGCCAGGTCCTGTGCTAGGAGCAGTGTACAAACAGTCCACTTGTAACCCCTGTCCTGGTGGAGGGGACAGTGAGCAATGGGGGTGGAGAGCAGGCTTTTCAGAGGAGGTGACATTTAAGATGAAATAAGCAGAAGGTGGTCAGCCATGGATTGGAGGGAGAGGGGACAGAGTGTGACCTCTGTTGACAAGGGTATAACATGTCAGCTGGGGAGACATGGGCAGGGCCCTCCCTTCTGTATGGTTTCCTGCAGCCCTGCTAGTGGATTTTTCATCCCCGTTTTCCTAAAACCGGAGGACGTCGGCTGGTGTGGACATGTGATTGGGAGGCCTTTGGAAGGATCCTGCAAAAGCAACCAAAACAGTTTCATTCGAACAAACGGAAAGAGTGTACTGTTGGTTGTACAAAACCATTCTGTCCCCTGTGCATTGTGGGTAGAGGAAGTAGGGCCCAGAGAGGGGGTGTCACTAACCCAAGGTTGCACAGCTGGTCAGGAGCAGGTCTGCATTCCAACCCAGGCAGGGGTTCATCGCCGTGTTGCCTCAGGCTGAGTCCTCCTGAGTGACTGAGAATTGGAGGGTCCCCTGTCCCAGCTGCTGGCCCTGCCCCTTCCCTCCTGCCTGTGGCAGCAGGTGGGAGGCACTATGGCAGGTGTCTAGGTGGCTTCTGCCCCCTTCAAGGTCTCCCTTCTCCGCGTGGGATGCCGGCTGCTGCGGTCAGAGCCTTCCCCCGGGCGGGGCTGCAGGCCTGGCCCACCCTCTGTGGGCGCGCTCCGCCGGCCCGATGCAGACGCAGCAGAACGCCGAGAGGTGTGAACTTGGCCTCACCGAAGGGAGAAGAAGGCGGGCTCTCCAGGTGCAGAGGACTGTTCCCCGGGTGCGTGCGGGGGCAAGGACACGGCGTGACATTTTTATGCCACTCCCCTCCCACCCCCACCCCCCCATGTCCTTGTTTGTCTCAGCTGGAGGACGCAGTACAATGGAATAGGGAAGCACGTGGACTCTGATGCCTGAGTTCAAATCCCGGTTCTGTCACCTACCAGCTGTGTGAGTTTAGGCAAGTTAGGCAAAAATCTCTGTGCCTCAGTTTTTTCATCTGTAAAATGGGGAGTTTGATGGTATCTACTTCAGGGTATTGCTGGAAGGAATCGGTGAGTTGATTTATATAGTTCATTTAGCACATATTATGCACCATAAAGTGCTTGTTCGTGCTCTTACTTTAAATCTGAGGAGGAGAAGGAGTTGGAGGAGGGGAGGGGGTGTCTGGCTGACTCCACCTGTTCTCTCCTTCCAACCCCCAGAGCGGTGTGGGGACTGGTCTTATCCCCAGCTCAGCTGTGAGTGGCTGTGTGGCCTCGAGTCAGTCCCAGAACCTCACTGTGCCTGCTTTCTCACCTAAAATTAACATAGTGATAGTAACAATGATGATAATAACTGACCTCACTTAAGATGCACATTTTTTATGTTTAGTAAATAGTGGTGCTGATAGCTGGGATGAATTTTACGGTGTGTACGTTTCTCTAATGTTCCCTGACATCCGCATTGCCTGGAGACAGTTATTGAATCAGCGTTGCGTGTCAGTAGTGACGCCTTCTTAGAATTAAGCAGAGAGACCACAGTATCTGTGATGGGCCAAGCAAGGGGCTGTGTGCTTTTATGTGTGCCATTTTATTTCATCCTTACCACAGCCCTAAGGGGCAGGCTAATACTATTACTCTCCCATGTTACAGATGTGCAAACTGCGGCTTGGAGAGAGAACAAGTAGCTTGCGTGGAAGGCCATGCTTGTTTAAGCAGCAGAGCTAGTGCGCGGCCACCGATGGGCTGATGCCAGGGCCCACAGGCCTTTTCCAAGGGTGTCAGCTGGCATCTCGCTCCTTCTTCCTGGGTTGTGGCAACGTGTTCCTGGAGATAGCCCCAAGATTTTTGGAGGAAAAATGCCAAGGGTGGTCTTAAAGGGCTCATAAGCCCCTGACCATGAACCTGGCAGGCTGACGGCATGTCTGAGAGACCCTCACAAGTGTGCTCTTTGCACACAATGTCTTCAGCCTGAGGCATTTTATGAAAGAACGTGGGATTCATCCCAGAGCCTGGCAGAGGGTCTGGAATTCTTGAGCCCGATTTTCCAGTTGGATGAAACCGAGGTCAGACATTCTGCCTTGAAGCCTGACTTGAGTCACGCAGGCTGGGAGCAGCCCCTCCAGACTCTGGGCACCGAAGGCCTTCACCGCCCATCTGTCCGCCCAGTGTCGCAGTGGGTAGTGGTTGGCGGGCTCCGGGGGTCTTGGGAAAGGGAGGGGAATAAACAGTGGGCCTGCCTGACAGCTTGGAGCAGGGCTGTTGGGCAGCATCCAGAAATTATCTTGCTAACAGTGACAGTCTCTGAGTTTGTGGGAAGCGAGGTCGTGAATAATTGATTGCCGCTAACTGAGTTGTGAAAACCATTTTCGGAGATTGCAATCTGCAGGCTTGCCAAGGGAGGGAGTAGCCACGAAGGAGGGGTCCCTTCTCCCTCGAGCCCAGGGGACATGCTCAGGCTCCCCCTTGTCTGCCCAGCGAGCTTGGCCACTGCCCCAGGACTTGGGGTGCCGCTGACTGCCCCACGCCCTGTGGAGAGGCTGCAGGGTGGAGGGGTGGCCTCGGGCCTGGTTGGGTTGGGCTGTTTCCCATTGAGGGTTGCTGGAGCCTCCCTTCTGAGTGTGGTTCCCAGGTTGTCACAAATTCAGAGCAAGTCTTGAGTCTTTACAAGGGTTTATTGGATGCAGAGTTGGGGGCCCTTGTGTCCCCTCCCTCGAGCCTGAGCAGCTGCAGAACTGAGAGCAGACACTGATGTTGCTGCAAGCAGACCTGACCCCCAAGCTTGGGAGGAGTGTTTCCTGAACATGACACTTTGGGGCTTAACCCACTTTGTTTCTAGAAGAAGTGGTGTTGCCCAGTTGTTAGGCATTGGGGCCCCGGGCTTGAACCCTGCTCCACCCCTTACTGCTTGTATGAGCTTGGGCCAGCCGTGTTCCCTCCCTCTGCCTCAGTGTGCCATCTGTAAAATGGGACGACAGTGGTCCCTACTTCACAAGGGTATTGTGACAATTAAATAAGTTACTTTTTAAACATGAAAATAAATAATACATGCATACATAAAATACAGCCACAGCAGTTCTCTCCTTCGGCCCTCTTAATAGCCCCCCCGAGGAAGGCAGGATGAGAAGGGATGGACAGACTAGATTACAGGCTGACGCGCTTCAGTGTCATTCTAATAGCCACACCGCTGGTTTAAAAAGCATTCTGCCCTCTTTTTTTTTTTTTAAGATTTTGTTTCTATTGGGGAATTGGGGGAGGGGGACAGCGTTAGGTAACTGAGGAAGGGGAACAGACAAGTTGCTGTCGTTCTGTTCTTCAGTCTAGTTGTGGAGGACATTGCTTCACTGGCCCATGTTGGTATTGTCATTGTGCTCTTCCCGGATGAGGCACATTGGTCGCCAGCCTCTGGACGTCCGCTCACAGTGGCTCTTGGCAGCTCACACCCGCTGCCGGCTGCTCCCGATGGCTGCCGGCCACTCACTGTAGCCTATGGCAGCCCACTGCAGCAGGGGCTGCAGCTATGCCATCCCGGGGACTCACAGCAGCCCAGCTCCAGGTGGAGCTGCTATTCACCATCTTAGCTGTAGAGGGCAGTGTCACTGGCCCTCATGTGGGATCTGAACTGGGGCCCTGCTGCTCAGAGTTGGTGTCCCAAGCCAGCTCTTAACCAATGTGCCAATTGGCCAGCCCGGGTTCTGCCCTCTTTAACAGAAAGACCTCGGGTCAAATCCCGATGCCATCGCAGACCAGCTGTACAACAGTACATGGTGGCCCTGTGTAGGATGCCACCTGTATTTAATAGCAGGTGGTCACTTTCCTTAGGTACCTTGCTCTCTCAATTCCAAGCCTGAAGAGCTGTGCTAGGACTCTTGTATCCATGGGTGCTCACCTGAGCCTACTGTTTGGCGAACCCACATGGCTGGAGCCTAAATTTTCAGTTGGGAGTTAGACCCTCATGCATCCCTCAAAAGCCTGACACTGTTCAGGACGTTGCCATAAGGCCTGGCACCTCCCAGGGAGCCGTCTTCCTGCAAGTGTCCAAACTTCCTAGCAGTCCCTGCTCTTTATCCTGTTAAAAATAAACACCGTTTTCTTCGTCCCTTTCAGCTGCTGAATTGTGCCCCGGGAGAACACGGATTTGTGTTTCTCGCAAAGACTCCAAAGGGGGATGAATAAACAAACTGTAAACAGCTGTTTCTCCTCTGGTGACAGGATTCAGACAATAGACCCTCTGAGGGTATTAATCAGCTGCCTTTACTGTGGCAGCTTTGCCTCGAAGGCCGAGGAGCCACCATGCTGGGGTGATGTGACTGCGGCCTCCTGAGCGAGCAGGGGGAGTCACTTGAGAGCCCCTCTGCAGGGCTGGTGGCAGCCGCCGCGTCAGCACAGCCCCGTGCGGGCCTGGTGCACTTTGCAAACAGATGTCCAGGCAGCTGTTGGGAAGGCTCCCAGCTTTTCTTACTGGTGACCTCTTGAGAAAGCTCCTTGGTTAGGAACGTGGCCTCCAGCCGAATCACTTGACATGGTCACCTCTTTCTTTGAAAATGGATGACATGCACTCAAATACTAGTGTTTTAACAAATATTTACTGAACCCCTGCTATGTGCTGGGCACGATGCCAAATCTTGGGATTAGTCAGTGACCAGTATTTAATCCAAGAGATATTTATTGAGCATCCACTATATACAGGCACTGTACTAGGTTCTTGGGACACATCCGTGAACATTTGAAAACACATGCTGTCCCTTTGTTCAACCTGTATTTTGTCTCAGATTTACTTGGCAGCTACTATATGCCAGGTATTGTTCTAGATACTTTACATGAAATGGTGGACAAGTCCCTACATTCTCTAGCAGAGGAGAATGGACCATTTTTTTAATGAAAATGAGAGAGCACGGGGAATGGGTGGAGCGTGGGCCACCAGCTCGATGGTACTTGGTCTCAGGGTCCATCTTTCCCCATTGCTGCTTTCTCCTATGGGACCTTGCCAGACGCAGTGGTAGGGTGAAAAGCCCTCAGGGTGAGGTCTGTACCTGTCCTTCTCAGGTGACGGTGATCGGGTGTGGCTGGGTAAGCTGGGATGACCAAGGAAGGCCTCTCCGGGGAGGTGACATTTGCACTCACAGCGAAAGACGAGGAGGATCCAGCCATGAGAACATTTGAGGAAACAGCTTTCCAGGCAGAAGGCACAGCCAGTGTGGACACAAGTTTGGGGTTCAGAGAAGTGATCAAAGGCCTGTGTGCTTGGGCACGCTGAGTGTGGGGAGTGTGGGAGGGAGGAGTCCCCAGGGCTACGGCCTGCGGAGCCTCGGGACTAGGACAGGGAGAGTGTGGGAGGGAGGGCTCCCCAGGGCTACGGCGTGCAGGGCCTCGGGACTAGGACAGGGAGCTTAGATTTTATTCAGAATGTCTCGGAAATCATCGGGGAGTTTAAAGCAGGGAAATATGATCAACTTTGAGCCTTTTGAAAAAATCCTTCTGGTCTAGACATGATGACAAAATGCAGTGTGGTTTTCTGGACTGAATCCTGGAACAGAAAAGGTCATTAGTGGAAAAACTGGTGAAGCCTGGGGTGGAATCTACATTTTTGTGTCTTCATGAATTGTGTCGCACCAATGTCAGCATCTTGGTTTTGACACATGAGCCGTGGTTACGCAACATGTGGACATGAGGTGACGCTGGGTGAAAAGCACAGAGCAACCCTCTGGAGTACCTTTGCAGCTTCTCTGCAAATCTAAAATTATTTCAGATTAAAAAGGATGGTTTTAAAGATCCCTGTGGGTAATAGGTATGAGGGGGAGCACTCAAAGAAGGCACGAGCGGAGGCAGGGAGACGAACTGGGGGGCTTTTGAGGGCAACCAGCTGTGGGACTGTGGCACAGAAATTAGAGCGGCGATGCGGACCTGGGAGAGTGACGGGTCTGCAAGCCCAGCTTTTGAAGATCTGTCTGTCACTCATCTGCGTCAGCCCAGTCAGCTCCCGGTTCTCTGGTATTTTTTGAGCGCTTTCTAGGTGATAAATGCCATGCTGCAGATCAGTGACAGTCTTCAATGCACCCTCAGCGAGTGTTCCCTCTTAATGTACCTGCTTCATTCCCGTGATGGAAATTACCACTGTCACCTTTGGTAATGACTTGGAATGAAGACAGTGTGTATGTGTGTGTGTGCGTGTGTGTGTGTGTGTGTGTGTGTGTGTTTGTGTTTGTGTGTGTTTATTTTTTTTGTAGGACCCGAACCGGTGCCGCTCGCTTCCCAAGCCAGCGCTTAACCACCGCACAACTCGACAGGCAATTTGTGTGTGTTTAATGCCCAGCCCTCCACTAGATAGGGAAAGACATGTGGGGTCAGGCGATTAATTTGCGTATTACTATATTTCTAATGCCTGGCATATAGAAATAGATACTATAAAATGCATATTTGTATTATATAAATGTAATACTGGACATAAATACCATAAAACAACAACAGAGTCAGTAAGCACTTAATGAGCATTTGCTATTAATATTTGCCACACACGTGATGAATCCTTTGTCTGAATTTTAATCCTTGTAATCCTATGAGGTAACCACGATTTTCACCCCCTTGTTCAAGGTAACAGCAGGGCAGAGCCAGGATCTGCACCCAGGCAATCTGACTGCAGCACCCCCAGTCTCTAAAACTGAGCCCCACTGCCCGCCAGAGAATGAACGCAGTTTATTACCTTTGCTGATTCAAGTATCACATGTTCATTGAGAAAAATTTAGGAAACAAAGACGAACTTGTAAAGAAGAAAATCCAAATCCCCCATAATGCCACTCTCAGTTTACTTCTAAAAGAGGATTAACCCACGAAGTCACTAATTTTAGTGGGAATAAGGTGATCTCATTGTTTTCTTCTCTCCTTGGAGAGACTAAGGATGCAGACGACGGGGCTTGGAGTAGATAAGGGAAGTGGGAAGATCGCTGCGAAGGCTTATGGGAGGATGCTTCCACTTCTTCCCAGCTCTCCCCGCGGCGGCCTCTGTCCCTTTCCTCAAAGCAGGAGAATCCACCTAAGCTCACTGAAAATCTAGAGCTTTGGGATGTTCGGGATCTAAAAAAGACTCTCCAGTGGGCCTGTAGCATCTGATGAACAGGCAGTTGAGCCTCCTCAGCTTTAAATAACGGTTCACAGGACGAGATGGGGCTTTCTGTGGTTCCTTGATTCTGATCCATCATCATTTGTAAGCTCTGTACCATCAATTCGATAACAGCTGTGTGTGTGTGTGTGTGTGTGTGTGTGTGTGTGTAGGGTGCATATTAGGTTTCCCCAGAGAAACAGAACCACCAGGAAGCATGTATACAGAGGTGGAGATTTATTGTAAGAGAATTGTTCATGCTCTTATGGAGGCCGAGACGTCCCAAGGTCTGCGGTCAGCAAGCCAGAGACGCAGGAGGGCTGATGGTGTAGTTCAGTCTCCAGAACCAGGAAAAGCCAGTGTTCCAGTTCAGGTCTGAAGAGAGGAGACGGTCAGTTTGAGGACAGTCAGGCAGGAGGAATGTCCCCTCCCTGGTGGGCAGTCAGCCCTTTGGGGCTATTCAGACCTTCAACTGATTGGGCCAGGCCCACCACACTCAGGAGTCAATTTGCTTGCCTCAGGCTACCAGTTCCAATGTGAACCTCATACAGAAACGCCCTCGCAGACATATGCAGAATAACGTTTGACCAAATTTCTGGGCACCTCGTTATATGCCCCGCCAAATGGACATATAAAATGAAACATCACAGTAGCAAGAGGAGGGCAAAAAATCTGATATTGAAGCTCCGGCAGCTTGCTTTTTGGGTCACATGCAGGGAGTTATTGCAGGGAGCTGGATCTTGAGCCTCCTTTTGCTCTGACCCTATCTTTATCCTCAGCCATTATCTGGCACTTACAGTTGCTGTGGATTTCCTTAGGGAAGACTTAATCTTATTCATTTTCTATTGCTATCCCTGCTTAGAGTACCTGATATACATGTATATATATTTGAAAAGGCCTTAGGATTAGAAATGGACGCAAGTCTTTAAGGATTGAAAGCAGGGTCAAAAGTCCTTAAGGCCAGGCAGGTGGGCACCTGTGTCCCATAGGACAGGTGGGAGGCGGTAGGGAGCCCTGAGGTCAGTGGCAGGTGGAAGAAGGAAGGTTCTGCCTGAGAGGGCAGTGGCTCCCTGGCCACAGCTGCCTGCGGCCGTGAGAAAAGCAGGCCCAGGTTTATTGGCTCTTTCAGGTTTTAAAAGCATCCAGAAATTTAGTTTTCCTTCTAATCTGTACTATGGGCAAAATAA
Source organism: Aselliscus stoliczkanus (assembly GCA_033961575.1). Taxonomy (NCBI): domain Eukaryota; kingdom Metazoa; phylum Chordata; class Mammalia; order Chiroptera; family Hipposideridae; genus Aselliscus; species Aselliscus stoliczkanus. Next base: position 4,689,297 of record CM066741.1, on the reverse strand, counting down.
TTCAAAATTTATTTATCTTTTTAATAATATCCTGTTGAACCAAACAAGACATTTCTGTGGGTGGATGTGTCCCACAGACTTCTATGTATCAGATTACTAATTAAATGATGATGGTGAGACCAATAAACAATCGTTTTAATAAAGTAGCTAGCATTTATGTAGTGTTCACTGTGTGCCTGTTCCTATTCAGGCCCTAATAACTATGTTATGTCATTCAGTTGTCAGAACGGGGGGGTTGGGGGTGGCACAGCCTTGTCCCCATTTACAGACGAGGTAAGTAAGGCGTTCACGCCACACTTCCCATTAGTAAGTGTTGGGACTTGGCTTTTCTGAATCAATAACCTTTGCTCCCAATTCCAATGCGATACTTTCGCCCTTGACCCTGGAGTGTGAGATCTATACCCCCTGGAGAAATCCAGCGCCTCACTTACCCCATCTGTAAAATGGGGACAGCACTGCGCCCACCTCTGTTCTGACAACTGAATGACATAACATAGGGACTTGGAATGGTGTCAGACACACAGTGACATGATGTAAACGTTAGCTATTTTGTTAAAATTATTATTTATTGTTATTAATAGGGGAAGATCTGCTTCTAAGGTTGAGTGTATGTGGCACTGTATTCATTACCTAATGCTGCGTAACAAATTACACCGACCCTTTGTGGCTTAAAACAAGAGACGTTTATCATCCCGCCGTTTCTGTGGGGTCAGGGACCAAGGAGCATCGTAGCTGAGTGTTCTGGTTCAAGGTCTCTCTTAAACCTTTATTTTCTGATTTTTTTCCCTCAATGAGCGTGTGTTACTTGAATCGGGAAAGATGAAAGTTTTCAGTTCAGTCTGCATTCGAACTGATGAGCGGCGGTCTCATCCGGAGACTCTGCTTGGCGGAAGCCCCGCGTCTAAGCTCAGTCCCGTGGTGGTTAGCAGGCCACGGTGTCTCGCAGGCTGTTGGACCGCGGGCCTCAGGGCCTCACGGGCAGGGAGCTGGACGCCTCGTTCAGGTCCTCACCATGGGGCTGCCCACATCATGGCGGATGGACTCCCCCAGAGCCAGTGATCCCTGGCAGAGCCTGTGGGAGAGAAAGAGCCAGAGATGGGCGCTGCAGCCTTTTTATAACCAGACCTTGGACGTGAAATAGCATCACGTCCGTATTCGTTAAATCCAGCTCAGCGTCACGGGGAGGGATTTGCACAAGAGTGGAATGGGTCCTGTCCACACGGGCTGGCCGCACCCAGTGCCAACCAGTCTTCAGCGTCTTTGCTGCAAGGATTGTGGAGCATGATTTGGCTCTGAGGGGATGACGCTGGAGTTCAGGAAAGTGAGCTTCACTGTGTTTGTGAAAAATGGCTAGATTTATGGGCCTACAGACTTCTGCAAGGTCCCCTGCCCCCAAGAACAATTTTTGATAAAGTGGTGTGTGGAGAGAAGTACTTGGAAGGGGTGATTGATCCGTCTTTCCCCCTCCTCTCTATCCAGATGACCGCTCCATGGAAAGCTGTCAGTCTTGTTGGATGCGGCGCTATTTCTCCAGGGCAGAGAGAGAGCATCCTGGGTGTTACCGTGTGGACAGGCGCACATGCCAGGCAGATGTGGGCGACATTGTTCACACTGGCTTCATGTGGGACTGTTTCCTGGAGCAGCCCCAAGAAACACTTGGTACAGACAAAGATCCCGTGTCCCCACATGCCTTCTTGGTTTCAGTGGAACCAGATATAATTGGAGACAGAGGGCGCTGGGTATGACAAGGACATTTCTGTGACCACATGTGGGAGTTCAGCCCAGAGAAATGCCAGTAAAAGGGAAGCAGGCAGCTGGTACCCAACATGGGCCCAGATGGTCCCAGGCTTTTTGCCTTCCCGTCTGAGATGTCAGCATTTTGGCAAGCATGTTTTGTTGTTTTCCTTGACATAATCTTCATTGTTCTTTGCAGCAGAGTGTTGCTAATGTGACCTCAGCACTGAGAACCCTCGTCCTGTGGTTTGCGTTCCTAGCCTGGCTTCACTCAGTTTTCCTGTCTGTAAAATGGGACCCAGAGTATTGGCTTGCCACAAAAGGTCTTGTGAGGATGAAATGAGATAATATGGGTAGATCCCTGAGCTCAGGTCTGGTACCCAGGAAGTATTACTATACAAGCAGGTCAGCTGTTAATACTGTTGTTGCGATTGTTATCCGTCATCTCCTCGGGATGGCCTACCAGAATGTTCTCTGTGGGAAGCACGCATGTTAGAAAGTGAGTGTCATAAGTCTTCATTTCCCTGTGTGATGCAAACAGTGATATAAAACGGTATTCTTCTATGGAACGAACTGAACAGAAATGCTAATTTTACAAAGAGGAAAGTGCCAGTGGAGACTTAGACTGCGTTACTGAGCTGTTCCATAATTCTTCAGTGCATCTCATTTCATCATGATATATTGAGGCCACGTCTCAGTTCTGTGGTCATTTGAATAGACTTTTTTTTTTTTCTGAACTCCTACCTCTAATTCCAAGAAATTCCTCAGGGTGAATATCTGCTTTCCATTTTTTATAGAATGACATTGTTCCCAATCTGTAGCTTAAAAGCCAAGAGGGATTGCGGTAGCTTTCAAACAATGATCACATTCAATTTAGCAAACACGGACTTGAGTCCCTACTATGTGCCCACCAGCGTGTTTAGAGGCTGGCGGTGCTGACATCAGAGCCACAGCAAACTCCCCTTACAGACAGGGTGGTTTCGTGCCGTAAGCAGGGACTCTGGAGCCAAGCAGCCTTGGTTCGAATCCCTTGTCTCTTCCTGTTTGTGTGACCTTGGGCAAGTCATGTCACCTCTCTGGGCCTCTATTTCCTCATCTCTACGATGGGGCCATGAATCCCCACCCACCTTTAGTGGGCAGTAAACGAAGTCAGGTGCGTTTCATGCCTCTGGTGATACATAAAAACCGTGTTGATAATTGTGCACAACTTGTGTCCCCATCTGCTCGTAAGCAGGTGGGCCAGGAGGAAAATAAAGGAGACGCGAGAATCTCCAGGAAATTAAGCTCTGGACAGAGGGCATTGGGTTTGCAGGCCTCTAGATTCCCTTTGGCCGCCCGTCGGTCTCGTCCGGGCGGCCGTGCTGTCTCCACTGTGTCAGTGGGCTTTGCACAGCCACCCTGGCCCCTGGCCCCACACCCGCTCTCTGCGTGGCCATCCCCAGCCTGTGTTCCGCGGGCAGGGCCGCCTGTGTGCGCTCAGCTGGCGTGGAGCCTGGCCCTTTGTAGGAACTTCGTAAATTGGGGCTGAATCCGTCAGTGAAGGGCTCTGGAGATTTCTTTTCTCATCAAGAGGAGCGTCCCTCCATAAGCTCTGAGGCCAAACTTAGATGTAACCAACCCCGCAGCTGCCTTCAGACAGAAACAGAGCCTGAAATAGCCCCCCCGAAAGCCCCTTGTCGTGTGTACTTCTTCATTTACTGCAGCTGCTGGCATCTCTCTAAAACCGCGCTTGTGTGGTGAAACAGAGGGACTAGACACTGGACTGCCAGGTGCCTGGGGGACTCTGCCTTAGAAAGAAGGGGTCCCAGGAGGCCCGGGGACACACTTAACTTCGCCCAGGTTTCTGAGGTCGATTCACTACCAGACGCCTTTGTGCATTTCTGCCTGAGCCAATTTGTGTGCAAAGCTGGTGATGGGACAGCTCCGTGCCTGCCTCCGGGGCAGGTCCCGGGAGGATGGAGACAGTCCCTGACCCGCCTGGTGTCTCCCCTGCTCGCCCGTGCAGTGCGCGCCATGCTGGACCCGGAGCTGCGTACCAGCGGGCATCCTATAGGCGTCTGCCCCTCGCCACCTCTAATGTAACTGGACCGTCTGGGCCCTCTGTGAGGGCAAGGGCCACACAGGCACCTCTTGTTGCATCCTCATGACCACACGCTTGTCACCGTGGTTGCTAGTTCCATTTCGTTCAGTGATTAACGGCGGATAAAGAGAGGAGCTGGCTTGCTCAGGGTTCCTGTCCCAGACCTTTTGCGTCCTCATTTTTGTCTTCCTATAGCTCACTTTTCTTTGTGCTGCTTTTTCCAGACATTACAAGTAACGTGGTGGCTTCCTTGTTGGGAGCTTAAGAAACACAGAAACGTATTGCATTGTTCACAAGCCTTCACTGGCTGGTGCCCGAAAGAAAAAGGGACCTGGGGTGCAGTGGTTCCAGGAAGGGAACTCCGTAACTCACCAGGGGAGGTTGATGACACGCTGTCACCGATTCCTCTGAGGCTGAGACATGCCTCGTTTGTGCTGTGCCGACAAGGCCTTTTTCTAAAACAACGCTTGACGTTGATGATGATGGAGACAAAGTGCGAAAGGTTGGTTCCAGAGGGACAAGAGAGCGTTTCTGAGCCAGAGTGGGTCATTCCGGGGCTGTCCACTTAAATAAAGCCCTGGCTTAGAAAACCCCAAACACGCTAAAGTGGATACTGTAATGGGATTTATGCAATACTCTGGTTAAGGGCGAACCCAGCCCCATAAATACATGTCCAAAATGCAATCTGCCAAATGAAATGTTAAAGGCGCCAAATGGATTTCTCAAAAGGATCAGAGCTAAGATGTGGTTTGCCTGCACTTGATAAGCTTATCCAACTTTGCCAATATGAAAGGGGGGGAAAAAAAGACAGAAAGAAAAAAAAATGGAGTTAAGGATTTTACTGTATTCTCGGGTATCTTAGATATTTTCTTTTTCGATGAAATAAGAGGAGGAGATGATCAGGCCTCTAGCTGGGAAGCGAGGGTTCCTGATCAAATACTTTCTGGGCCGCCAAGATCATGGGGTGAAACCACTGGCTGGGGCCCCACACGCGCTCCCCCAGGCCCGGAAGCCTCCTCCACAGGGCGCCTCCAGTGCCTGGTGGGCTCAGCCACCTGAGCCCGGCAGCCAGGCGACGAAGGCCAGCTTGAGTCCCGGCTCCCAGCCCCAAGTTCTGCCTTTGCCTCGGAGCTGGCTGCCGCTGTCAAGTACGTGTGTGAGTGATAAAGTGAGTTAGGGGGGAAAAGGCTACAGCAGAGCCCATGGATCATTCTAGAAAACGCTTCCCGACCCCACCTCCTTATCTTTTTATGATTTTTCCATTGGCTGGAAATACATCATCCCCTGCAAGTGACAGGGATTGTCCTGTTTTTCCGAAGGAGAAAGTGTGGTAATAGCCCAGAATTTCTTAAGACACTTTTGTACCATCCGGAAGCCAGCCAGTGCTACATTGCCAGTCGCAGTGGTTTGTTTTCTTGCAAGCACATGGGAGCTGCTTCTGGCCTTGGAATGGGACCCCAAAGAGTCATTTTCGGGGTGACAGCATGCTTCAAAGAAATGCGTCGTCCTGAGTGGGGGTGTGAGTTTGTGGGTGTGGGTGTATTTGGGGGACAGTGAATTTGGCTGTCACTATGCTAAGTGCTCTTTCTTCTCCAGTATGGCTGATGGATTAGGGTTTCGCCATAATGGCCCTCACCTCGATTTCCCGGGGGGGAGGCCTGTACCAGTGACCAACGGGCCTTTGGGCCTGTCGAGGTTTATGGGATTCCGAAGTGGTTTATGAACAAGGGAGGTGAGGCATGAGACACTAAAGGACACAAAGAACCTTTAATTTTTAAAACGACTCGATTGAGGTGTGACTTCTGTACCTAAAATTCCCACATGTTAAGAGTACTAGCCAGTGAGTTTTAGTAAATTCATCGTGCCATGCCATCACCATCATCTCGTTGTAAACATTTTCATCCAATAAGATTCTTCGTGTCCGTTTGTAGTTACTGCCCTGCCATCTGCAGGTCTACTTGCTGTCTCTATAGATTTACCTATTCTGGACATTTCACAGAAACGGGCACACTCGCGTGTAGTATGGGGTCTTTCGTATCTGGCTTCTTCCACGTGGCACCGCGTTGTTGATGTCGCTACATACTGTGGCATACGGCTCTGTACGGACAGGGCACGTTTGATCGGTGGCGGGCACTTGGGTTGTTGTCCCATTTTGACTCTTGTGACTAACGCAGCCACGAGCCCTCGTAGGCAGGTCTGTGTGTGGATGTGTGCTTTCACTTCTCTTGGGTCGAATCCCAAGCGTGGGATTCCTGGGTCATTTGGTAAATTTATATTCACCTGCTTTAAGAAGTTGCCAAATTGTTGTCCAAAGTGGCTGCATCATACCACATTCCCACCCACGGGGAGTGAGCGATACACTCACTTCTCGATCTTGCCATGAACAGGATGGGGAAGACATTTGTTAGAGACTGCTGCACGTGAAACCCCCAAATTGCCACCTGTGGGAAACAGGCCCTCACTGGGACCTTGGCAACACACCAGAAGAGCCACAACCCCAGTTCCCATATAAGCTTCCAGCCCAGAGGCTCCATCACTGCCCTCCCCTCCCCGCCCCTCCCCAACTCCAGCCTGGTCCTGTGCAGCCCATCTCCTTCCAAAAAGGATTCACTTTTAGAAAAGAAAGTGTTCTGCATCACACTGTTGCTAATTTAGCAACTTTATTGGACAATGCGATTTACCATCCGTGGCCTACCTTCGAATGGATTCATTTACCTGCGTTGACTGGCATATGTCAAAGCTAACTGCCGCCAGAAAATGCACAGCAGTGCTTAAAAACTGGAGCATTTTTGCTTTCTGATGATGGTCATCAGCTCCATCCTTGATCACCAATGACATGGTATTCCCCTCCTGAAGATGGACTTAAATCGCTTATCTGCGCCTCTTCTGATGAGAAAATAAATTACTTTTCTATGCCATGTTCCGCTAAGCACTTCTTAAAACTTGGGTTCTTTAGTAAGTGTTCCTTCATTCCTTTTCGGGGTATATTCTCCTCGCTACTCAAAGCGTGTTCCGTGGACTGACAGCCCGGGGATCGCCTAGGAGCGTGTTAGAAATGCAGAGTCTCAGGTCCCACCCCAGACTTCCAGAATCAGAATCCCATTTGAACAAGATCCCCAGGTGATGGATACCCGTGTTGGTGCTTGAGTAGTGATGCTCTGAGTTAGGAGTGAGCAAAATAAAGCCTGTGGACCAAACCTGGCCAGCTACCTGTTTTTATAACGAAATGTCCTGTTAGGACACAGCCAGGGCCATTTGTTTATGTACTGTCTGTGGCTACTTGTCACTCGAATTGCAGAGTAGAGCTGTGACAGTGACCTTATGGCCTGCAGAGCTGAAAAGGCTTGCCTTCTAGACCTTCAAGGAAAAGTTGCCAACCCTTGCTCGGGTGATGGTTTTCTTTTTATTTTATTTACTCATATTTATTTTATTTATTATTATACATATTATATTTATTATTTGTATTATTTACTTATTCTTTTTACTGAATTATTTTTTTAATCGGTTCACTTTTTCTTATTTTACTTTGTCTGTTTTCCCTTTATTGTAAATGTTGGGCCATTGCACCTTTTTTAATTTTTTAAAGAAGTGCTGAGTGCCATTCGTCCCCAGGTTTTCTTTGGACCCTGTCTCTAAGGGGAATGTGACAGAAATGAAATGAGGCTCAGGGCTGGGTTCCTCGCCTTCAAATGGGACAGCTCTGATTCTGCTTGAAGCATGTTCCGGGTGAGCTCTGTTTTATGTCATCTTATTCTTGGCAAGCTAGGGGGTTCATTGTGTAACTAGAAAGCCATATTTGTTACTCCTTGGTGAAGCCACTAACAATAGAGATTCACAAATTAAAATTAAAAAAAGAGTTGTTTTGGTTCGGTTAAGCTGGAAAAATCTTGGGACAGTAGCCCCTGCAGCACCCAGAAAGGGATGCCAGCAGGATGGGGTTCATGGGCGTGCACCCCTGCACGGGCTCCCACACTTAGAACAGCCCTGAGCTTGGTTAAATGCTTAGCTGTCACCAATTTCAAGCTGTCTTGAAATTCCTTTTTTTTTTCTCTTTCTTTTTATTTATTTATTTATTTTTAAAGATTTTTATTCAAAATATAGCTAACACAACATTATGTTAGTTTCAGGGGCACACCATAGTTGTTTAACATTCATATACCTAAAGAAGTGATCACCATGATAAGCCCAGCAACCGTCTGACACCGCCCCACGCTGTCACAATGCTATTAACTATATTCCCCGTACTGTACATTGCATCCCCATGACTTGTTTGTTTTATTCCTGGAAATTGAGCCTCTTATTCCCCTTCACCTTTTACCCCCTTTTTAATTGTTCGGTTAGTTGACATTCAATATATTTTATATTAATTTCAGGTATACAGCATATGGTTAAACATTTATATAATTTAAGAAATGATCACCCTAACTAGTCTCGTCCCCACCTGGCATTATACATAGTTATTACCATATTATTGACTATACTCCCCGTGCTGTCCTTTATATCCCAATGATTATTTTATAGCTACCAACTTGTCCTTCTTAATCCCTGCCCCTTTCTCACCCTGCCCCTTTCTCACCCTGCCCCCAACCCCACTCCCATCTATCACCCCAACAAATCTATTATAGTACCCACCTGACATCATACGTAGTTATTATAATGCAATAGTATTTGCTATATTCCTTATGCTTTACCCTACATCCACATGACTGCTGTGTAACAACCAACTTGTACTTCTTAATCCCTCCCCCTTTTTCACCCACCACCCCAACTCTCCTCCCATCTGGCAACCAACAAAATGTTCTTTGTATCTATGAGTCTGTTTCTGCCTTGTTTGTTTATTTCGTTCTTTAGATTCTACATATAAGCGAAATCTCGTTGCATCTGCCTTTCTCTGTCTGACTTACTCCACTCAGCACGTTACCCTCCAGGGCCATCCATGTCCCTGCAGATGGCAGGAACCCACTCCCTTCCCTGGCCGAGCAATATTCCATTGTACAATGTATATGGACCATATGATCTTTATCCATTCTTCCATCGACGGACACCCAGGCTGCCCCCACCTCTTGACCCTTGTAAACAATGCTGCAATGAATATATGGATGCACACGTCTCCTCAAAGTAGCGTTTTGGGTTTCTTCAGATAAATACCCAGAAGTGGGATTACTGGGTCCTTCTTTGTCTCTTGTTATAGCCTTTGTTTTAAAGTCTACTTTCTTGGGTATAAGTATTTGTACCCCAGCTGTTTGTTTGTTTGTTTCCATTTTCATGAAATAACTTTTTCCACCCCTTTACTTTCAGTCTCTGTGTGTCTTTCAATCTGAAATGAGTCTCTTTTAGGCAGTTTGTGTAAGGGTTTTGCTTTCTTATCCATTTAGCCACTCTATGTTTTTGATTGGAGTTTTTAATCCACTTATAATGAAAGCAATTATTTATAAATATGTAGTTACTGTCATTTTATTATTCATATTTTTTATCTTTTTTTTCTTCTGTCTTAATCAAGTCCCTCTAACATTCCTTGTAATACTGATTTGGTGGTGATGAACTCCTTTAGCTTTTTCTTGTCTGGGAAGCTCTTTATCTGTCCTTCAATTTTAGTTGATAGATAGCCTTGTTGGGTAGAGCAATCTTTGTAGGTCCTTGTTTTTCATCATTTTGAATTTTTTGTGCCAATTCCTTCTGGCCTGCAAAGTTTCTCTTGAGAAATCAACAATCTTATGGGAGCTTCCTTGTAGGTAACTAACTGCTTTTCTCTTGCTCTTTGTCTTAAACCTTTGTCATTTTAATTATAATGTGTCTTGGTATGGGCCTCTTTGGGTTCCAGTTTTTGCGGGGGAAGGGGGCTTTCTTTGCTTCCTGGGCTTGTATGTTTATTTTCTTCACCAGGTTAGGAAATTTTCAGTCATTATTTCCTCAAATAGGTTCTCAACCCCTTGCTTTGTCTCTTCTCCTTCTGATATCCCTATGATGCGGTTCAACTTGATGTTGTCCCAGAGGTCCCTTAAACTGTCCTCATTTGGGGGGATGCTTTATCCTTTTTGCCATTCCTAGTCAGTGTTTTCTGCTACCTTGTCTGCCAAATCGCTGATTCCATCCTCTGCTTCATATCAGCTGGTGATTCCTTCTAGTACATTCTTCATTGCAGTTATTGTATTTTTTACTTCTGACTGGCTCTTTTTTTCTTCTTATGGTTTCTGTGTCCTTTTTCAAGCTTACTATCTCTTTATTGTAGTTCTCACTAAGTTCCTTGAGCATCCTGATGATAACCAGTGTTCTGAACTCCGTCTGTGGTAGGTTGCTTGCCTCCATTTCATTTAGTTCTTTTTTCCTGGAGTTTTCTCCTGTTGTTTCATTTGGGACTCGTTTCTTTGTTTCCTCATTTTGGCTGCCTCTCTGTGTTTGTTTCTGTATATTAAGTAGATCTGCTAAGTCCCCCAGTCCTGGCCAGGTGGCCTTATGTAGTATGTGCCCTGTGGAGCTCAGTGGCACAGTCTTCCTGGTCACCTGCTCCAGGTGCCCCAGGAGTGTCCCTTGTGTAGGTTGTGTGTGCCCTCCTGTTATAGTTGAGTCTTGGTTGCTGTGGGCATGTCAGTGGGTGGTATTGACCCTCAGGCTGAGTGGCTGTGGGGTTTGGCCATGTCCACAGCTTACAGGCTGCTTGCAGGGGGGGGGCTTACCCCACTGAGTAGGATTCACTCCAGCAGGTTCTGGTGCCTGTTGAGACCGTCCTTTGGGTGTGCCGCTTGTGGGGCTAATTGGACGCGGTGTTCTGCTGTGGTCTGAAGCCAACCTCCAGGTATGTGGGTTCTGGGGCCTCTTGGGAGGGGCTCCAATGCAGGCCCAGGTCACCCACTGCCTGTGACCAGCTGGTAGGAGCTACAAAACCATCCACAGTTGTTCACTGCCTTTTCTGTACCTGGCATCATGTGGGACAGTCCACATTGTGAACCGAGGATGGCTGCCACCAGGCCTGGAGTAGCTCCGCAAAAAGCCAGGACACTCCGAGGCCTCCTGCCACCTGCCAGCTCCCTTAAGGTTCACTGCTGATTAAAACCCCCTGCGAGGTGGGTCCCAGTGAGTCAGCAGGGCAGAGCTGCGGAGCTCATCAGACCAATCAGATTCAGCTTTGGCCGTTAGTGTAAGGGGGCGGGCTCAACACAGGAAAGATGGCGCCTGCCTGTCCACTGCCCACTGCCTGGGAGGAGAAACCAAACAGGGGAAATGGGGACTGGTCCTCCAGTCCTTCCCCTGAAGTCACACAACTCAGTCTCTCCCTACATGTCTCCGACGCCCCCAGAGTCACCATCCTCCCGCCGGAGCCCAAGGTGAGTGCCTGTGAATGAGTCTGTGCGGGCCGTTTGAGAGGCCGTCTGGGTTTCCCACCGCCTTCTGTCTCACCGAGGTGGTCGGAACCCCCACTGTTTTCCACATCCAGATGTTGTAGGGGCTCCTCTTCCTGCACCAGTACTCCAGGCTGGGGAGCCTGGTGTGGGAGCTGGGACCCCTCTCTCCGGGGGAACCTCTGTGGCTAAGATATCTTTCCTGATTTTCCACCGCCACAGCTGGGTGTGGGACCAGCCGGTTTCGCATCTCTGCCCCTCCTATCCGTCTCAAAGTGGCTGCTTCTTTATGTCCTTAGTTATAAACTTCTGTTCAACCAGACTTCGGGTGGTTCTCCGGGATGATTGTTCTATAACTTAGTTGTAATTTTGATGTGTTCATGGGATGAGCACAGTCTTGATCTACTCCGCCGTCTTGACATTCTTTATTACGTCAAGGTGCCCCCACTTGGCTTTGCCCTGGGCCCTGCAACTTCTGTATTAGAGCTGCTGCTGGCAGCCAGTGACGGGCTCGGGAGACCCGCTCAGTGCACCATCCCTGGCAGGTGAGAACAGGGGCGCTGCCTTCCTGTGAGCAGGCAGCTGAATTACCCTGGACCAGTGACGGTATCACTGTCATCTCCAGCCCTGCGTGTGGGTTGGCGCTCTCCCTCTCACCTTACTTTGTGCCAAGCGAACAAAGGCCACTTTTAATGATTTCTTGAATTAAGGAGATAGAGACCTAAATCTGCTCGTGCAGAGGGGTTTCAAAGTGAAGCTCGGATTATCTCCGGTTAAGGACAGTGTTTGATCCTCACAACTAGACTGTAATTGCTTTCAGAGGGTGGACACTGCTCTTTCCCCTGCAGTGTGGGTGAGAGATGCTGTTTTCCTAAGTGGGGTGCTCCCTCAAGAAATTGGGCTCCCGTGCTGGCTCAGCCTGAGGGACTCCTGAGCAATTGGAGCTTTTCAGGCCACAGGTCGCTGGTGCCAGTTCCTCCAGGCCCCTGTGGGGTGGCATTTCATCCAGTGACCCCGCAGGCAGCTGATTGAGTCAGAAATAGCAGCCTCCCGGCCCAGCAGGGACCAGAACGAGGGACATGGCTGTAATTTCTTTCCTCCTCCTCTCGGAACGATTGTTAATCAGGAGCCCTTTGGAAACAAAAAGATGACAGGAAAGCCAAGAAAAAGGAGACCGAGTTTGGTGAGCTCAGTGGAAAAGTGCTGTTCTGCCAGGAGGTGCCCACAGCCCCCAGGTGGTGAGCGTGCCTGGGGGCGTGAGGACAGCCCAGAAGCGCAGACGCAGCAGTGATCAGAGATGCTCTTAGCACTTTTTGAGACACCAAAGGACATCACAATTATAACTGCAATTATGTGTTTGTGATCGCAGCTGTGATCGTTTATTGAGCATCCACTATGTGTGTCCTGTCCTGGGCCGAGGCATAAGGCTCGTACGTTTCTCTTAATTCTTTCAACACCCCTGTGTGGCCCACCTCTGTTTTACAGATGAGAAGTCTGAGACTCTCAGGGTTTGGCTTGACCAAGAGCACGCAGTTGCTAAGCAACCGGGTTATGTTTAGGCTCTGTCTGACTCCAGAGCTTAGCTCATGTCCCCTGAGCTACCCTGTGACTTCGCTGTCCCTCTGAAACTACGACAGCGCCCCTCCCCCATATTATGTTGGGAGCTATTGCAAGTAGCGTTCATAGGTCCTAATAGATTTGAACCTCAGCGGTTGTTTCCTAGAGGGCGGCTGAGATGGATTCAAGTGGCAAACAGGTGAACTTCTTTTTTTTAAAACAGATGCACTATATATATATATATATATATATATTTATCTGTTATATTAAACCTGTAATTTTAGAGCGAACTGACAGTTCCTTTTAAACCATGAGTGTAAGAAAAGAAACCATGAGTCTTTTGAATAAAAATAGTAGTGTGGATTAGATGCGTGTACGGCCCGCTGGGTCAGCTGTTCTGGAAGCATCCTGTCTGAGCCGATCAAACCACCCATATGTATGTAGTGTTGGGGGGCAGAGGGTGATACAGAGCTGGGTACCCTGACAGGGAGAACTTGTTCTTGGTAGGAAAGTAGTCTTGAGCGAAGGTGTTAGCATTTTTTAGACGTTGTCATCCATGCCAGTGGTGCACTTGCTGCCAAAAATCCAGACCCTATCCCTGACTTTCAAAATTATTCATGAATATCAGCAAGAAGCCCTTACCGTGGCCTGTGAGGTTCCACGTCACCTGGTGCTCTGCCTGCCGTGTCTTGTGCCGTTCTCCACCTAATGCCACCTAGCATCGTCTTTGTTTCTAGAATAAGACAAGCCTAAGCCTGCCTCAGGGCCTTTGCACTTGCTGTTCTTTTTGTTTGGCACTCTTTTGCCCTGATACTTGGGTGGCTGATGCCTTCTTATTCTGCTCTCCACTCAGATGTCACCTTCCTGGGCCCCCC